>OY992782.1:9758033-11121251 GCA_963921375.1 Tiliacea citrago | reverse complement strand
TAAGTATCTCAAGACCCATAAATATGGGTAATTGATTGACAGCAAATAGTTAATATCGGCACCTACTCCATATATTTTACATGATTATGGTCTGGAGCTCTACAGCATTTATGATCAGTGATGTTTATAATGCAATGGCCTGTTGGTCCCAGTTAAGACTCCAGACAGTAAGTCCAGTAAGTCTTCAATAAGTTACCTTCTAATGTCACAGTTTTACCCATTAATTTTGTACGGGGGATTGGGACATCAATGCTTCACAAGCATTATCTCAAGATACTAGGCATAAAATAATAAATGGTATCTTGAGTTAAGTATCTCAAGACGGTGTCTTGAGCTAAGTATCTCAAGACGGCGTCATGAGCTAAGTATCTCAAGACGGTGTCTTGAGCTAAGTATCTCAAGACGGTGTCTTGAGCTAAGACCTCCCAACCCCAATTGACATTAAAGGAAAAGTTAGAGCTGGAAATTAACAAGAGTATGTAATCCCCAGATCCTGAAGTACAAGTACAAAATGAATTGGGGTTGGCAAATAGTATTAGACGTGAAATGAGCCTGTTCGAAAATGGAGGAGTTCGTGGATACATTGTACATATATAATATATTAACAGTATATTACTTTTGTATTATATAATGCAATGGCCTGTTGGTCCCAGTTAAGACTCCAGACAGTAAGTCCAGTAAGTCTTCAATAAGTTACCTTCTAATGTCACAGTTTTACCCATTAATTTTGTACGGGGGATTGGGACATCAATGCTTCACAAGCATTATCTCAAGATACTAGGCATAAAATAATAAATGGTATCTTGAGTTAAGTATCTCAAGACGGTGTCTTGAGCTAAGTATCTCAAGACGGTGTCTTGAGCTAAGTATCTCTAGACGGTGTCTTGAGCTAAGTATCTCAAGACGGTGTCTGGAGCTAAGTATCTCAAGATGGCGTCAGGAGCTAAGTATCTCAAGACGGTGTCTTGAGCTAAGACCTCCCAACCCCAATTGACATTAAAGGAAAAGTTAGAGCTGGAAATTAACAAGAGTATGAAATCCCCAGATCCTGAAGTACAAGTACAAAATGAATTGGGGTTGGCAAATAGTATTAGACGTGAAATGAGCCTGTTCGAAAATGGAGGAGTTCGTGGATACATTGTACATATATAATATATTAACAGTATATTACTTTTGTATTATATAATGCAATGGCCTGTTGGTCCCAGTCAAGACTCCAGACAATAAGTAAGTCCAGTACGTCTTCAATAAGTTATTATCTAATCTCTCTAAGTTGCCTAGTGACCTTCTAATGTCACAGTTTTACCCATTACCTTTGTACGGGTGATTGGGACATCAATGCTTCACAAGCATTATCTCAAGATGCTAGGTACTAAAATAATAAATGGTATCTTGAGTTAAGTATCTCAAGATGGTGTCTTGAGCTAAGTATCTCAAGATGGTATCTTGAGCTAAGTATCTCAAGACCCATAAATATGGGTAATTGCTAACTTAAAGTTTAAACTTTAAGGGGGATTTGATAAGGCTTTTCAAACTGAATATTAGTAATAATAGCAGAGCAACAATAATTTCATCAATTATCCTCAAAGATTAACTTGAAGCCCATCCTCCCATGCTCTTTGAAAGACTGGTGATTTTCATTTATTACACAAAATTAAAACTCTAAAAGCAGGCTTAGCATGATGCTTTCTATTTCTACTCTATTGTAGAATAGAAATCGCTTGTCTATCTTTCTTCGTAGAAAACTGTCAGCTGTCTACACAGAAGCGTAATTTTTATCTACTTTAAAACACTTCTCTACGGTTCTCATGCTAAGCCTATGGAACCAGGAATGGTTGGTTAAGTGTCTTTTAGTACTAACCTAATAAGCAATGTGGAGATATGAATAAGCAGTTTTTTATACATGTATAAGATTTTGCAATATCAGGTGGCGATGACAAAGATAGGGTCAAAGTAGGTCTAACAAAGTCTACCGCCATTTGAAATACTTAATTTCAGATAATTGACTTTTAAATTTTAATGACGTAGCCTACGTAACCCGTCGTCACTGACGTAGCCTACGTAACCCGTCACTGACAGAACAATAAATGAAAAAAATAAAACCTGATTTGCATATTTATACTTTCGTATAGGGAATCCCCGACCGACGGGAAATACCCGCAACAATATTATGACATGAGATGATCAGGTGATTCCCCTGTTGGTTCGTTGGGGAATTACCTTAAGAGTATTGTATTAAAGTATTCCTTCTAAGTTCTACGACAAACATATTATTAGGACTGTACCTGTGTAGTAAACAGTGGGTACCTACGTATTGTACGAGTTGCTGTATTCTCTACTCAAGACCTATAAATACGGGTAATTGATTGACAGCAAATAGTTAATATCGGCACCTACTCCATATATTTTACATGATTATGGTCTGGAGCTCTACAGCATTTATGATCAGTGATGTTTATAATGCAATGGCCTGTTGGTCCCAGTTAAGACTCCAGACAGTAAGTCCAGTAAGTCTTCAATAAGTTACCTTCTAATGTCACAGTTTTACCCATTACCTTTGTACGGGGGATTGGGACATCAATGCTTCACAAGCATTTCCTCAAGATACTAGGCATAAAATAATAAATGGTATCTTGAGTTAAGTATATCAAGATGGTGTCTTGAGCTAAGTATCTCAAGACGGTGTCTTGAGCTAAGTATCTCAAGACGGCGTCTTGAGCTAAGTATCTCAAGACGGCGTCATGAGCTAAGTATCTCAAGACGGTGTCTTGAGCTAAGTATCTCAAGACGGTGTCTTGAGCTAAGACCTCCCAACCCCAATTGACATTAAAGGAAAAGTTAGAGCTGGAAATTAACAAGAGTATGTAATCCCCAGATCCTGAAGTACAAGTACAAAATGAATTGGGGTTGGCAAATAGTATTAGACGTGAAATGAGCCTGTTCGAAAATGGAGGAGTTCGTGGATACATTGTACATATATAATATATTAACAGTATATTACTTTTGTATTATATAATGCAATGGCCTGTTGGTCCCAGTCAAGACTCCAGACAATAAGTAAGTCCAGTAAGTCTTCAATAAGTTATTATCTAATCTCTCTAAGTTGCCTAGTGACCTTCTAATGTCACAGTTTTACCCATTACCTTTGTACGGGTGATTGGGACATCAATGCTTCACAAGCATTATCTCAAGATGCTAGGTACTAAAATAATAAATGGTATCTTGAGCTAAGTATCTCAAGATGGTGTCTTGAGCTAAGTATCTCAAGATGGTGTCTTGAGCTAAGTATCTCAAGACGGTGTCTTGAGCTAAGTATCTCAAGATGGTGTCTTGAGCTAAGTATCTCAAGACGGTGTCTTGAGCTAAGTATCTCAAGACCCATAAATATGGGTAATTGATTGACAGGAAATAGTTAATATCGGCACCTACTCCATATATTTTACATGATTACGGTATGGAGCTCTTATTTATGATCAGTGATGTTTATAATGCAATGGCCTGTTGGTCCCAGTCAAGACTCCAGACAATAAGTAAGTCTAGTAAGTCTTCAATAAGTTATTATTTAATCTCTCTAAGTTGCCTAGTGACCTTCTAATGTCACAGTTTTACCCATTACCTTTGTACGGGTGATTGGGACATCAATGCTTCACAAGCATTATCTCAAGATACTAGGCATAAAATAATAAATGGTATCTTGAGTTAAGTATCTCAAGACGGTGTCTTGAGCTAAGTATCTCAAGACGTTGTCTTGAGCTAAGTATCTCAAGACGGTGTCTTGAGCTAAGTATCTCAAGACGGTGTCTTGAGCTAAGTATCTCAAGATGGTATCTTGAGCTAAGTATCTCAAGACGGTGTCTTGAGCTAAGTATCTCTAGACGGTGTCTTGAGCTAAGTATCTCAAGACGGTGTCTTGAGCTAAGTATCTCAAGATGGTGTCTTGAGCTAAGTATCTCAAGACGGTGTCTTGAGCTAAGTATCTCAAGATGGTGTCTTGAGCTAAGTATCTCAAGACCCATAAATATGGGTAATTGATTGACAGCAAATAGTTAATATCGGCACCTACTCCATATATTTTACATGATTATGGTTTGGAGCTCTACAGCATTTATGATCAGTGATGTTTATAATGCAATGACCTGTTGGTCCCAGTTAAGACTCCAGACAATAAGTAAGGCCAGTAAGTCTTCAATAAGTTATTATCTAATCTCTCTAAGTTGCCTAGTGACCTTCATAGTCACAGTTTTACCCATTACCTTTGTACGGGTGATTCATCAATGCTTCACAAGCATTATCTCAAGATACTAGGCATAAAATAATAAATGGTATCTTGAGTTAAGTATCTCAAGACGGTGTCTTGAGCTAAATATCTCAAGACGGTGTCTTGAGCTAAGTATCTCAAGACGGTGTCTTGAGCTAAGTATCTCAAGACTGTGTCTTGAGCTAAGTATCTCAAGATGGTGTCTTGAGCTAAGTATCTCAAGATGGTGTTTTGAGCTTAGTATCTCAAGATGGTGTCTTGAGCTAAGTATCTCAAGACCCATAAATATGATTAAATGATTGACAGCAAATAGTTAATATCGGCACCTACTCCATATATTTTACATGATTACGGTATGGAGCTCTTATTTATGATCAGTGATGTTTATAATGCAATGGCCTGTTGGTCCCAGTCAAGACTCCAGACAATAAGTAAGTCTAGTAAGTCTTCAATAAGTTATTATTTAATCTCTCTAAGTTGCCTAGTGACCTTCTAATGTCACAGTTTTACCCATTACCTTTGTATGGGTGATTGGGACATCAATGCTTCACAAGCATTATCTCAAGATACTAGGCATAAAATAATAAATGGTATCTTGAGTTAAGTATCTCAAGACGGTGTCTTGAGCTAAGTATCTCAAGACGGTGTCTTGAGCTAAGTATCTCTAGACGGTGTCTTGAGCTAAGTATCTCTAGACGGTGTCTTGAGCTAAGTATCTCAAGACGGTGTCTTGAGCTAAGTATCTCAAGACGGTGTCTTGAGCTAAGTATCTCAAGATGGTGTCTTGAGCTAAGTATCTCAAGACGGTGTCTTGAGCTAAGTATCTCAAGACGGTGTCTTGAGCTAAGTATCTCAAGACGGTGTTTTGAGCTAAGTATCTCAAGACGGTGTCTTGAGCTAAGTATCTCAAGACGGTGTCTTGAGCTAAGTATCTCAAGATGGTGTCTTGAGCTAAGTATCTCAAGACAGTGTCTTGAGCTAAGTATCTCAAGACCCATAAATATGGGTAATTGATTGACAGCAAATAGTTAATATCGGCACCTACTCCATATATTTTACATGATTATGGTCTGGAGCTCTACAGCATTTATGATCAGTGATGTTTATAATGCAATGGCCTGTTGGTCCCAGTTAAGACTCCAGACAGTAAGTCCAGTAAGTCTTCAATAAGGTTCACCCTTGTTTGATAGAACAACGTTTGATATAATATTACTAAATCGAACAACGTTTAAGAAAATCATCACTTTGTATAATATCGTTTGACAGAATTTTCAGTTCATCGAATATTTATTTGCTATAACAACATTTGCGCTAATGATCAAAAGGTATAATGTTCATTTGATGTAATGTTCAGATGGTATAACCATGTATTTTATCGAATATTCAATTGGTGTAATGTAATGCAGAAAAGAAAACATTGTAAATGTTTTTCATTGTAAACATTGTAAAAATAAATGGTTAGGTTAGGTTAAAACTGTGACCTCCTACGCACGAGCCGAGCGAGCGAAGCGAGCGGTGCCGCGGCAGCGGCCGGCGAGTGGCAGAAACGACTAGATTATATAGATTTTTTTTTCTGTAATGTCATATTTGAGTTTTTCAATTTTATGGGTATGAAATGTATGCCAAAAGATGATTCTAAATGCACTAATTTTATTTAAACTAATGATTCACTAGACTAATAATGATTTGGTTCACCCTTGTTTGATAGAACAACGTTTGATATAATATTACTAAATCGAATTTTAGTTGCAATAAAGTCATTTCGAAGAATTATTCATTTGACCGAATAATTCATTGGTAAATTTTTATTTAGCGTAATTATTTATTTGAACTAATTTCATTTGAACTAATTTCATTTCGTGTTTAAACATTGTAAAAATAAATGGTTAGGTTAGGTTAAAACTGTGACCTCCTACGCACGAGCCGAGCGAACGAAGCGAGCGGTGCCGCGGCAGCGGCCGGCGAGTGCCAGAAACGACTAGATTATATAGATTTTTTTTTCTGTAATGTCATATTTGAGTTTTTCAATTTTATGGGTATGAAATGTATGCCAAAAGTTGATTCTAACTGTAAACTTTCTGAGAAATGATAGTTCTGCGTTTTAATGACTGTCGATATGAAGTGTCTTTCGACTAAATCATTATTAGTCTAGTGAATCATTAGTTTAAATAAAATTAGTGCATTTAGAATCATCTTTTGATTTTCATACCCATAAAATTGAAAAACTCAAATATGACATTACAGAAAAAAAATCTATATAATCTAGTCGTTTCTGGCACTCGCCGGCCGCTGCCGCGGCACCGCTCGCTTCGCTCGCTCGGCTCGTGCGTAGGAGGTCACAGTTTTAACCTAACCTAACCATTTATTTTTACAATGTTTACAATGAAAAACATTTACAATGTTTTCTTTTCTGCATTACATTACACCAATTGAATATTCGATAAAATACATGGTTATACCATCTGAACATTACATCAAATGAACATTATACCTTTTGATCATTAGCGCAAATGTTGTTATAGCAAATAAATATTCGATGAACTGAAAATTCTGTCAAACGATATTATACAAAGTGATGATTTTCTTAAACGTTGTTCGATTTAGTAATATTCTATCAAACGTTGTTCTATCAAACAAGGGTGAACCAATGATTTAGTCGAAAGACACTTCATATCGACAGTCATTAAAACGCAGAACTGTCATTTCTCAGAAAGTTTACAGTTAGAATCATCTTTTGGCATACATTTCATACCCATAAAATTGAAAAACTCAAATATGACATTACAGAAAAAAAAATCTATATAATCTAGTCGTTTCTGGCACTCGCCGGCCGCTGCCGCGGCACCGCTCGCTTCGCTCGCTCGGCTCGTGCGTAGGAGGTCACAGTTTTAACCTAACCTAACCATTTATTTTTACAATGTTTAAACACGAAATGAAATTAGTTCAAATGAAATTAGTTCAAATAAATAATTACGCTAAATAAAAATTTACCAATGAATTATTCGGTCAAATGAATAATTCTTCGAAATGACTTTATTGCAACTAAAATTCGATTTAGTAATATTATATCAAACGTTGTTCTATCAAACAAGGGTGAACCCTTCAATAAGTTACCTTCTAATGTCACAGTTTTACCCATTAATTTTGTACGGGGGATTGGGACATCAATGCTTCACAAGCATTATCTCAAGATACTAGGCATAAAATAATAAATGGCATCTTGAGTTAAGTATCTCAAGACGGTGTCTTGAGCTAAGTATCTCAAGACGGTGTCTTGAGCTAAGTATCTCAAGACGGTGTCTTGAGCTAAGTATCTCTAGACGGTGTCTTGAGCTAAGTATCTCAAGACGGTGTCTGGAGCTAAGTATCTCAAGACGGCGTCAGGAGCTAAGTATCTCAAGACGGTGTCTTGAGCTAAGACCTCCCAACCCCAATTGACATTAAAGGAAAAGTTAGAGCTGGAAATTAACAAGAGTATGAAATCCCCAGATCCTGAAGTACAAGTACAAAATGAATTGGGGTTGGCAAATAGTATTAGACGTGAAATGAGCCTGTTCGAAAATGGAGGAGTTCGTGGATACATTGTACATATATAATATATTAACAGTATATTACTTTTGTATTATATAATGCAATGGCCTGTTGGTCCCAGTCAAGACTCCAGACAATAAGTAAGTCCAGTAAGTCTTCAATAAGTTATTATCTAATCTCTCTAAGTTGCCTAGTGACCTTCTAATGTCACAGTTTTACCCATTACCTTTGTACGGGTGATTGGGACATCAATGCTTCACAAGCATTATCTCAAGATGCTAGGTACTAAAATAATAAATGGTATCTTGAGTTAAGTATCTCAAGATGGTGTCTTGAGCTAAGTATCTCAAGATGGTATCTTGAGCTAAGTATCTCAAGACCCATAAATATGGGTAATTGCTAACTTAAAGTTTAAACTTTAAGGGGGATTTGATAAGGCTTTTCAAACTGAATATTAGTAATAATAGCAGAGCAACAATAATTTCATCAATTATCCTCAAAGATTAACTTGAAGCCCATCCTCCCATGCTCTTTGAAAGACTGGTGATTTTCATTTATTACACAAAATTAAAACTCTAAAAGCAGGCTTAGCATGATGCTTTCTATTTCTACTCTATTGTAGAATAGAAATCGCTTGTCTATCTTTCTTCGTAGAAAACTGTCAGCTGTCTACACAGAAGCGTAATTTTTATCTACTTTAAAACACTTCTCTACGGTTCTCATGCTAAGCCTATGGAACCAGGAATGGTTGGTTAAGTGTCTTTTAGTACTAACCTAATAAGCAATGTGGAGATATGAATAAGCAGTTTTTTATACATGTATAAGATTTTGCAATATCAGGTGGCGATGACAAAGATAGGGTCAAAGTAGGTCTAACAAAGTCTCCCGCCATTTGAAATACTTAATTTCAGATAATTGACTTTTAAATTTTAATGACGTAGCCTACGTAACCCGTCGTCACTGACGTAGCCTACGTAACCCGTCACTGACAGAACAATAAATGAAAAAAATAAAACCTGATTTGCATATTTATACTTTCGTACAGGGAATCCCCGACCGACGGGAAATACCCGCAACAATATTATGACATGAGATGATCGGGTGATTCCCCTGTTGGTTCGTTGGGGAATTACCTTAAGAGTATTGTATTAAAGTATTCCTTCTAAGTTCTACGACAAACATATTATTAGGACTGTACCTGTGTAGTAAACAGTGGGTACCTACGTATTGTACGAGTTGCTGTATTCTCTACTCAAGACCTATAAATACGGGTAATTGATTGACAGCAAATAGTTAATATCGGCACCTACTCCATATATTTTACATGATTATGGTCTGGAGCTCTACAGCATTTATGATCAGTGATGTTTATAATGCAATGGCCTGTTGGTCCCAGTTAAGACTCCAGACAGTAAGTCCAGTAAGTCTTCAATAAGTTACCTTCTAATGTCACAGTTTTACCCATTACCTTTGTACGGGGGATTGGGACATCAATGCTTCACAAGCATTATCTCAAGATACTAGGCATAAAATAATAAATGGTATCTTGAGTTAAGTATATCAAGATGGTGTCTTGAGCTAAGTATCTCAAGACGGTGTCTTGAGCTAAGTATCTCAAGACGGCGTCTTGAGCTAAGTATCTCAAGACGGCGTCATGAGCTAAGTATCTCAAGACGGTGTCTTGAGCTAAGTATCTCAAGACGGTGTCTTGAGCTAAGACCTCCCAACCCCAATTGACATTAAAGGAAAAGTTAGAGCTGGAAATTAACAAGAGTATGTAATCCCCAGATCCTGAAGTACAAGTACAAAATGAATTGGGGTTGGCAAATAGTATTAGACGTGAAATGAGCCTGTTCGAAAATGGAGGAGTTCGTGGATACATTGTACATATATAATATATTAACAGTATATTACTTTTGTATTATATAATGCAATGGCCTGTTGGTCCCAGTCAAGACTCCAGACAATAAGTAAGTCCAGTAAGTCTTCAATAAGTTATTATCTAATCTCTCTAAGTTGCCTAGTGACCTTCTAATGTCACAGTTTTACCCATTACCTTTGTACGGGTGATTGGGACATCAATGCTTCACAAGCATTATCTCAAGATGCTAGGTACTAAAATAATAAATGGTATCTTGAGTTAAGTATCTCAAGATGGTGTCTTGAGCTAAGTATCTCAAGATGGTGTCTTGAGCCAAGTATCTCAAGACGGTGTCTTGAGCTAAGTATCTCAAGATGGTGTCTTGAGCTAAGTATCTCAAGACGGTGTCTTGAGCTAAGTATCTCAAGACCCATAAATATGGGTAATTGATTGACAGCAAATAGTTAATATCGGCACCTACTCCATATATTTTACATGATTATGGTTTGGAGCTCTACAGCATTTATGATCAGTGATGTTTATAATGCAATGACCTGTTGGTCCCAGTTAAGACTCCAGACAATAAGTAAGGCCAGTAAGTCTTCAATAAGTTATTATCTAATCTCTCTAAGCTGCCTAGTGACCTTCATAGTCACAGTTTTACCCATTACCTTTGTACGGGTGATTGGGACATCAATGCTTCACAAGCATTATCTCAAGATACTAGGCATAAAATAATAAATGGTATCTTGAGTTAAGTATCTCAAGACGGTGTCTTGAGCTAAATATCTCAAGACGGTGTCTTGAGCTAAGTATCTCAAGACGGTGTCTTGAGCTAAGTATCTCAAGACGGTGTCTTGAGCTAAGTATCTCAAGACGGTGTCTTGAGCTAAGTATCTCAAGATGGTGTTTTGAGCTAAGTATCTCAAGATGGTGTCTTGAGCTAAGTATCTCAAGACCCATAAATATGATTAATTGATTGACAGCAAATAATTAATATCGGCACCTACTCCATATATTTTACATGATTACGGTATGGAGCTCTTATTTATGATCAGTGATGTTTATAATGCAATGGCCTGTTGGTCCCAGTCAAGACTCCAGACAATAAGTAAGTCTAGTAAGTCTTCAATAAGTTATTATTTAATCTCTCTAAGTTGCCTAGTGACCTTCTAATGTCACAGTTTTACCCATTACCTTTGTACGGGTGATTGGGACATCAATGCTTCACAAGCATTATCTCAAGATACTAGGCATAAAATAATAAATGGTATCTTGAGTTAAGTATCTCAAGACGGTGTCTTGAGCTAAGTATCTCAAGACGGTGTCTTGAGCTAAGTATCTCTAGACGGTGTCTTGAGCTAAGTATCTCAAGACGGTGTCTTGAGCTAAGTATCTCAAGACGGTGTCTTGAGCTAAGTATCTCAAGACGGTGTCTTGAGCTAAGTATCTCAAGATGGTATCTTGAGCTAAGTATCTCAAGACGGTGTCTTGAGCTAAGTATCTCAAGATGATGACTTGAGCTAAGTATCTCAAGACCCATAAATATGGGTAATTGATTGACAGCAAATAGTTAATATCGGCACCTACTCCATATATTTTACATGATTACGGTATGGAGCTCTTATTTATGATCAGTGATGTTTATAATGCAATGGCCTGTTGGTCCCAGTCAAGACTCCAGACAATAAGTAAGTCTAGTAAGTCTTCAATAAGTTATTATTTAATCTCTCTAAGTTGCCTAGTGACCTTCTAATGTCAAAGTTTTACCCATTACCTTTGTACGGGTGATTGGGACATCAATGCTTCACAAGCATTATCTCAAGATACTTGGCATAAAATAATAAATGGTATCTTGAGCTAAGTATCTCAAGATGGTATCTTGAGCTAAGTATCTCAAGATGGTGTCTTGAGCTAAGTATCTCAAGATGGTATCTTGAGCTAAGTATCTCAAGACCCATAAATATGGGTAATTGCTAACTTAAAGTTTAAACTTTAAGGGGGATTTGATAAGGCTTTTCAAACTGAATATTAGTAATAATAGCAGAGCAACAATAATTTCATCAATTATCCTCAAAGATTAACTTGAATCCCATCTCCCATGCTCTTTGAAAGACTGGTGATTTTCATTTATTACACAAAATTAAAACTCTAAAAGCAGGCTTAGCATGATGCTTTCTATTTCTACTCTATTGTTGAATAGAAATCGCTTGTCTATCTTTCTTCGTAGAAAACTGTCAGCTGTCTACACAGAAGCGTAATTTTTATCTACTTTAAAACACTTCTCTACGGTTCTCATGCTAAGCCTATGGAACCAGGAATGGTTGGTTGGTTCCCGTCGGTCGGGGATTCCCTATACGAAAGTATAAATATGCAAATCAGGTTTTATTTTTTTCATTTATTGTTCTGTCAGTGACGGGTTACGTAGGCTACGTCAGTGACGACGGGTTACGTAGGCTACGTCATTAAAATTTAAAAGTCAATTATCTGAAATTAAGTATTTCAAATGGCGGTAGACTTTGTTAGACCTACTTTGACCCTATCTTTGTCATCGCCACCTGATATTGCAAAATCTTATACATGTATAAAAAACTGCTTATTCATATCTCCACATTGCTTATTAGGTTAGTACTAAAAGACACTTAACCAACCATTCCTGGTTCCATAGGCTTAGCATGAGAACCGTAGAGAAGTGTTTTAAAGTAGATAAAAATTACGCTTCTGTGTAGACAGCTGACAGTTTTCTACGAAGAAAGATAGACAAGCGATTTCTATTCTACAATAGAGTAGAAATAGAAAGCATCATGCTAAGCCTGCTTTTAGAGTTTTAATTTTGTGTAATAAATGAAAATCACCAGTCTTTCAAAGAGCATGGGAGGATGGGCTTCAAGTTAATCTTTGAGGATAATTGATGAAATTATTGTTGCTCTGCTATTATTACTAATATTCAGTTTGAAAAGCCTTATCAAATCCCCCTTAAAGTTTAAACTTTAAGTTAGCAATTACCCATATTTATGGGTCTTGAGATACTTAGCTCAAGATACCATCTTGAGATACTTAGCTCAAGACACCATCTTGAGATACTTAACTCAAGATACCATTTATTATTTTAGTACCTAGCATCTTGAGATAATGCTTGTGAAGCATTGATGTCCCAATCACCCGTACAAAGGTAATGGGTAAAACTGTGACATTAGAAGGTCACTAGGCAACTTAGAGAGATTAGATAATAACTTATTGAAGACGTACTGGACTTACTTATTGTCTGGAGTCTTGACTGGGACCAACAGGCCATTGCATTATATAATACAAAAGTAATATACTGTTAATATATTATATATGTACAATGTATCCACGAACTCCTCCATTTTCGAACAGGCTCATTTCACGTCTAATACTATTTGCCAACCCCAATTCATTTTGTACTTGTACTTCAGGATCTGGGGATTTCATACTCTTGTTAATTTCCAGCTCTAACTTTTCCTTTAATGTCAATTGGGGTTGGGAGGTCTTAGCTCAAGACACCGTCTTGAGATACTTAGCTCCTGAC
Source organism: Tiliacea citrago (assembly GCA_963921375.1). Taxonomy (NCBI): domain Eukaryota; kingdom Metazoa; phylum Arthropoda; class Insecta; order Lepidoptera; family Noctuidae; genus Tiliacea; species Tiliacea citrago. Next base: position 11,108,051 of record OY992782.1, on the reverse strand, counting down.
GCCATCTTGAGATACTTAGCTCCAGACACCGTCTTGAGATACTTAGCTCAAGACACCGTCTAGAGATACTTAGCTCAAGACACCGTCTTGAGATACTTAGCTCAAGACACCGTCTTGAGATACTTAACTCAAGATACCATTTATTATTTTATGCCTAGTATCTTGAGATAATGCTTGTGAAGCATTGATGTCCCAATCCCCCGTACAAAATTAATGGGTAAAACTGTGACATTAGAAGGTAACTTATTGAAGACTTACTGGACTTACTGTCTGGAGTCTTAACTGGGACCAACAGGCCATTGCATTATATAATACAAAAGTAATATACTGTTAATATATTATATATGTACAATGTATCCACGAACTCCTCCATTTTCGAACAGGCTCATTTCACGTCTAATACTATTTGCCAACCCCAATTCATTTTGTACTTGTACTTCAGGATCTGGGGATTACATACTCTTGTTAATTTCCAGCTCTAACTTTTCCTTTAATGTCAATTGGGGTTGGGAGGTCTTAGCTCAAGACACCGTCTTGAGATACTTAGCTCAAGACACCGTCTTGAGATACTTAGCTCATGACGCCGTCTTGAGATACTTAGCTCAAGACACCGTCTTGAGATACTTAACTCAAGATACCATTTATTATTTTATGCCTAGTATCTTGAGATAATGCTTGTGAAGCATTGATGTCCCAATCCCCCGTACAAAATTAATGGGTAAAACTGTGACATTAGAAGGTAACTTATTGAAGACTTACTGGACTTACTGTCTGGAGTCTTAACTGGGACCAACAGGCCATTGCATTATAAACATCACTGATCATAAATGCTGTAGAGCTCCAGACCATAATCATGTAAAATATATGGAGTAGGTGCCGATATTAACTATTTGCTGTCAATCAATTACCCATATTTATGGGTCTTGAGATACTTAGCTCAAGACACCATCTTGAGATACTTAGCTCAAGACACCGTCTTGAGATACTTAGCTCAAGACACCATCTTGAGATACTTAGCTCAAGACACCGTCTTGAGATACTTAGCTCAAGACACCGTCTTGAGATACTTAGCTCAAGACACCGTCTTGAGATACTTAGCTCAAGATACCATCTTGAGATACTTAGCTCAAGACACCGTCTTGAGATACTTAGCTCAAGACACCGTCTAGAGATACTTAGCTCAAGATACCATTTATTATTTTATGCCTAGTATCTTGAGATAATGCTTGTGAAGCATTGATGTCCCAATCACCCGTACAAAGGTAATGGGTAAAACTGTGACATTAGAAGGTCACTAGGCAACTTAGAGAGATTAAATAATTACTTATTGAAGACTTACTAGACTTACTTATTGTCTGGAGTCTTGACTGGGACCAACAGGCCATTGCATTATAAACATCACTGATCATAAATAAGAGCTCCATACCGTAATCATGTAAAATATATGGAGTAGGTGCCGATATTAACTATTTGCTGTCAATCATTTAATCATATTTATGGGTCTTGAGATACTTAGCTCAAGACACCATCTTGAGATACTTAGCTCAAAACACCATCTTGAGATACTTAGCTCAAGACACCGTCTTGAGATACTTAGCTCAAGACACCGTCTTGAGATACTTAGCTCAAGACACCGTCTTGAGATACTTAGCTCAAGACACCGTCTTGAGATACTTAACTCAAGATACCATTTATTATTTTATGCCTAGTATCTTGAGATAATGCTTGTGAAGCATTGATGTCCCAATCACCCGTACAAAGGTAATGGGTAAAACTGTGACTATGAAGGTCACTAGGCAACTTAGAGAGATTAGATAATAACTTATTGAAGACTTACTGGCCTTACTTATTGTCTGGAGTCTTAACTGGGACCAACAGGTCATTGCATTATAAACATCACTGATCATAAATGCTGTAGAGCTCCAAACCATAATCATGTAAAATATATGGAGTAGGTGCCGATATTAACTATTTGCTGTCAATCAATTACCCATATTTATGGGTCTTGAGATACTTAGCTCAAGACACCGTCTTGAGATACTTAGCTCAAGACACCATCTTGAGATACTTAGCTCAAGACACCGTCTTGAGATACTTAGCTCAAGACACCATCTTGAGATACTTAGCTCAAGACACCATCTTGAGATACTTAACTCAAGATACCATTTATTATTTTAGTACCTAGCATCTTGAGATAATGCTTGTGAAGCATTGATGTCCCAATCACCCGTACAAAGGTAATGGGTAAAACTGTGACATTAGAAGGTAACTTATTGAAGACTTACTGGACTTACTGTCTGGAGTCTTAACTGGGACCAACAGGCCCCAGGTACAGGTTGGTTGTATGTGTTCTGAAACAGAACACATACAACCAACATGAAACTTTAGTAGGTATATGATTTATTGGATCTTTTTCATTCCACGTTGAAGACAGTTACTAGAGAATACAATCCCGGGATCCCGACCGTTTTCTGGCTCCGAAAATCCCGGGACTGTACTTGGCTAATCTTGGGATTTTCGGGATTGCCACAAACAAGTCTAGTTTGTATTCCGTAGTCCGTTGCGCCTTGATAATAACCTTGCCTAGATTATTTTAATACATTACGACAAAAAGCAGCTCGTACAATACGTAGGTACCCACTATTTACTACACAGGTACAGTCCTAATAATATGTTTGTCGTAGAACTTAGAAGGAATACTTTAATACAATACTCTTAAGGTAATTCCCCAACGAACCAACAGGGGAATCACCCGATCATCTCATGTCATAATATTGTTGCGGGTATTTCCCGTCGGTCGGGGATTCCCTGTACGAAAGTATAAATATGCAAATCAGGTTTTATTTTTTTCATTTATTGTTCTGTCAGTGACGGGTTACGTAGGCTACGTCAGTGACGACGGGTTACGTAGGCTACGTCATTAAAATTTAAAAGTCAATTATCTGAAATTAAGTATTTCAAATGGCGGGAGACTTTGTTAGACCTACTTTGACCCTATCTTTGTCATCGCCACCTGATATTGCAAAATCTTATACATGTATAAAAAACTGCTTATTCATATCTCCACATTGCTTATTAGGTTAGTACTAAAAGACACTTAACCAACCATTCCTGGTTCCATAGGCTTAGCATGAGAACCGTAGAGAAGTGTTTTAAAGTAGATAAAAATTACGCTTCTGTGTAGACAGCTGACAGTTTTCTACGAAGAAAGATAGACAAGCGATTTCTATTCAACAATAGAGTAGAAATAGAAAGCATCATGCTAAGCCTGCTTTTAGAGTTTTAATTTTGTGTAATAAATGAAAATCACCAGTCTTTCAAAGAGCATGGGAGATGGGATTCAAGTTAATCTTTGAGGATAATTGATGAAATTATTGTTGCTCTGCTATTATTACTAATATTCAGTTTGAAAAGCCTTATCAAATCCCCCTTAAAGTTTAAACTTTAAGTTAGCAATTACCCATATTTATGGGTCTTGAGATACTTAGCTCAAGATACCATCTTGAGATACTTAGCTCAAGACACCATCTTGAGATACTTAGCTCAAGATACCATCTTGAGATACTTAGCTCAAGATACCATTTATTATTTTATGCCAAGTATCTTGAGATAATGCTTGTGAAGCATTGATGTCCCAATCACCCGTACAAAGGTAATGGGTAAAACTGTGACATTAGAAGGTCACTAGGCAACTTAGAGAGATTAAATAATAACTTATTGAAGACTTACTAGACTTACTTATTGTCTGGAGTCTTGACTGGGACCAACAGGCCATTGCATTATAAACATCACTGATCATAAATAAGAGCTCCATACCGTAATCATGTAAAATATATGGAGTAGGTGCCGATATTAACTATTTGCTGTCAATCAATTACCCATATTTATGGGTCTTGAGATACTTAGCTCAAGTCATCATCTTGAGATACTTAGCTCAAGACACCGTCTTGAGATACTTAGCTCAAGATACCATCTTGAGATACTTAGCTCAAGACACCGTCTTGAGATACTTAGCTCAAGACACCGTCTTGAGATACTTAGCTCAAGACACCGTCTTGAGATACTTAGCTCAAGACACCGTCTAGAGATACTTAGCTCAAGACACCGTCTTGAGATACTTAGCTCAAGACACCGTCTTGAGATACTTAACTCAAGATACCATTTATTATTTTATGCCTAGTATCTTGAGATAATGCTTGTGAAGCATTGATGTCCCAATCACCCGTACAAAGGTAATGGGTAAAACTGTGACATTAGAAGGTCACTAGGCAACTTAGAGAGATTAAATAATAACTTATTGAAGACTTACTAGACTTACTTATTGTCTGGAGTCTTGACTGGGACCAACAGGCCATTGCATTATAAACATCACTGATCATAAATAAGAGCTCCATACCGTAATCATGTAAAATATATGGAGTAGGTGCCGATATTAACTATTTGCTGTCAATCAATTAATCATATTTATGGGTCTTGAGATACTTAGCTCAAGACACCATCTTGAGATACTTAGCTCAAAACACCATCTTGAGATACTTAGCTCAAGACACCGTCTTGAGATACTTAGCTCAAGACACCGTCTTGAGATACTTAGCTCAAGACACCGTCTTGAGATACTTAGCTCAAGACACCGTCTTGAGATATTTAGCTCAAGACACCGTCTTGAGATACTTAACTCAAGATACCATTTATTATTTTATGCCTAGTATCTTGAGATAATGCTTGTGAAGCATTGATGTCCCAATCACCCGTACAAAGGTAATGGGTAAAACTGTGACTATGAAGGTCACTAGGCAGCTTAGAGAGATTAGATAATAACTTATTGAAGACTTACTGGCCTTACTTATTGTCTGGAGTCTTAACTGGGACCAACAGGTCATTGCATTATAAACATCACTGATCATAAATGCTGTAGAGCTCCAAACCATAATCATGTAAAATATATGGAGTAGGTGCCGATATTAACTATTTGCTGTCAATCAATTACCCATATTTATGGGTCTTGAGATACTTAGCTCAAGACACCGTCTTGAGATACTTAGCTCAAGACACCATCTTGAGATACTTAGCTCAAGACACCGTCTTGAGATACTTGGCTCAAGACACCATCTTGAGATACTTAGCTCAAGACACCATCTTGAGATACTTAACTCAAGATACCATTTATTATTTTAGTACCTAGCATCTTGAGATAATGCTTGTGAAGCATTGATGTCCCAATCACCCGTACAAAGGTAATGGGTAAAACTGTGACATTAGAAGGTCACTAGGCAACTTAGAGAGATTAGATAATAACTTATTGAAGACTTACTGGACTTACTTATTGTCTGGAGTCTTGACTGGGACCAACAGGCCATTGCATTATATAATACAAAAGTAATATACTGTTAATATATTATATATGTACAATGTATCCACGAACTCCTCCATTTTCGAACAGGCTCATTTCACGTCTAATACTATTTGCCAACCCCAATTCATTTTGTACTTGTACTTCAGGATCTGGGGATTACATACTCTTGTTAATTTCCAGCTCTAACTTTTCCTTTAATGTCAATTGGGGTTGGGAGGTCTTAGCTCAAGACACCGTCTTGAGATACTTAGCTCAAGACACCGTCTTGAGATACTTAGCTCATGACGCCGTCTTGAGATACTTAGCTCAAGACGCCGTCTTGAGATACTTAGCTCAAGACACCGTCTTGAGATACTTAGCTCAAGACACCATCTTGATATACTTAACTCAAGATACCATTTATTATTTTATGCCTAGTATCTTGAGATAATGCTTGTGAAGCATTGATGTCCCAATCCCCCGTACAAAGGTAATGGGTAAAACTGTGACATTAGAAGGTAACTTATTGAAGACTTACTGGACTTACTGTCTGGAGTCTTAACTGGGACCAACAGGCCATTGCATTATAAACATCACTGATCATAAATGCTGTAGAGCTCCAGACCATAATCATGTAAAATATATGGAGTAGGTGCCGATATTAACTATTTGCTGTCAATCAATTACCCGTATTTATAGGTCTTGAGTAGAGAATACAGCAACTCGTACAATACGTAGGTACCCACTGTTTACTACACAGGTACAGTCCTAATAATATGTTTGTCGTAGAACTTAGAAGGAATACTTTAATACAATACTCTTAAGGTAATTCCCCAACGAACCAACAGGGGAATCACCCGATCATCTCATGTCATAATATTGTTGCGGGTATTTCCCGTCGGTCGGGGATTCCCTGTACGAAAGTATAAATATGCAAATCAGGTTTTATTTTTTTCATTTATTGTTCTGTCAGTGACGGGTTACGTAGGCTACGTCAGTGACGACGGGTTACGTAGGCTACGTCATTAAAATTTAAAAGTCAATTATCTGAAATTAAGTATTTCAAATGGCGGGAGACTTTGTTAGACCTACTTTGACCCTATCTTTGTCATCGCCACCTGATATTGCAAAATCTTATACATGTATAAAAAACTGCTTATTCATATCTCCACATTGCTTATTAGGTTAGTACTAAAAGACACTTAACCAACCATTCCTGGTTCCATAGGCTTAGCATGAGAACCGTAGAGAAGTGTTTTAAAGTAGATAAAAATTACGCTTCTGTGTAGACAGCTGACAGTTTTCTACGAAGAAAGATAGACAAGCGATTTCTATTCTACAATAGAGTAGAAATAGAAAGCATCATGCTAAGCCTGCTTTTAGAGTTTTAATTTTGTGTAATAAATGAAAATCACCAGTCTTTCAAAGAGCATGGGAGGATGGGCTTCAAGTTAATCTTTGAGGATAATTGATGAAATTATTGTTGCTCTGCTATTATTACTAATATTCAGTTTGAAAAGCCTTATCAAATCCCCCTTAAAGTTTAAACTTTAAGTTAGCAATTACCCATATTTATGGGTCTTGAGATACTTAGCTCAAGATACCATCTTGAGATACTTAGCTCAAGACACCATCTTGAGATACTTAACTCAAGATACCATTTATTATTTTAGTACCTAGCATCTTGAGATAATGCTTGTGAAGCATTGATGTCCCAATCACCCGTACAAAGGTAATGGGTAAAACTGTGACATTAGAAGGTCACTAGGCAACTTAGAGAGATTAGATAATAACTTATTGAAGACTTACTGGACTTACTTATTGTCTGGAGTCTTGACTGGGACCAACAGGCCATTGCATTATATAATACAAAAGTAATATACTGTTAATATATTATATATGTACAATGTATCCACGAACTCCTCCATTTTCGAACAGGCTCATTTCACGTCTAATACTATTTGCCAACCCCAATTCATTTTGTACTTGTACTTCAGGATCTGGGGATTTCATACTCTTGTTAATTTCCAGCTCTAACTTTTCCTTTAATGTCAATTGGGGTTGGGAGGTCTTAGCTCAAGACACCGTCTTGAGATACTTAGCTCCTGACGCCGTCTTGAGATACTTAGCTCCAGACACCGTCTTGAGATACTTAGCTCAAGACACCGTCTAGAGATACTTAGCTCAAGACACCGTCTTGAGATACTTAGCTCAAGACACCGTCTTGAGATACTTAGCTCAAGACACCGTCTTGAGATACTTAACTCAAGATGCCATTTATTATTTTATGCCTAGTATCTTGAGATAATGCTTGTGAAGCATTGATGTCCCAATCCCCCGTACAAAATTAATGGGTAAAACTGTGACATTAGAAGGTAACTTATTGAAGGGTTCACCCTTGTTTGATAGAACAACGTTTGATATAATATTACTAAATCGAATTTTAGTTGCAATAAAGTCATTTCGAAGAATTATTCATTTGACCGAATAATTCATTGGTAAATTTTTATTTAGCGTAATTATTTATTTGAACTAATTTCATTTGAACTAATTTCATTTCGTGTTTAAACATTGTAAAAATAAATGGTTAGGTTAGGTTAAAACTGTGACCTCCTACGCACGAGCCGAGCGAGCGAAGCGAGCGGTGCCGCGGCAGCGGCCGGCGAGTGCCAGAAACGACTAGATTATATAGATTTTTTTTTCTGTAATGTCATATTTGAGTTTTTCAATTTTATGGGTATGAAATGTATGCCAAAAGATGATTCTAACTGTAAACTTTCTGAGAAATGACAGTTCTGCGTTTTAATGACTGTCGATATGAAGTGTCTTTCGACTAAATCATTGGTTCACCCTTGTTTGATAGAACAACGTTTGATAGAATATTACTAAATCGAACAACGTTTAAGAAAATCATCACTTTGTATAATATCGTTTGACAGAATTTTCAGTTCATCGAATATTTATTTGCTATAACAACATTTGCGCTAATGATCAAAAGGTATAATGTTCATTTGATGTAATGTTCAGATGGTATAACCATGTATTTTATCGAATATTCAATTGGTGTAATGTAATGCAGAAAAGAAAACATTGTAAATGTTTTTCATTGTAAACATTGTAAAAATAAATGGTTAGGTTAGGTTAAAACTGTGACCTCCTACGCACGAGCCGAGCGAGCGAAGCGAGCGGTGCCGCGGCAGCGGCCGGCGAGTGCCAGAAACGACTAGATTATATAGATTTTTTTTCTGTAATGTCATATTTGAGTTTTTCAATTTTATGGGTATGAAAATCAAAAGATGATTCTAAATGCACTAATTTTATTTAAACTAATGATTCACTAGACTAATAATGATTTAGTCGAAAGACACTTCATATCGACAGTCATTAAAACGCAGAACTATCATTTCTCAGAAAGTTTACAGTTAGAATCAACTTTTGGCATACATTTCATACCCATAAAATTGAAAAACTCAAATATGACATTACAGAAAAAAAAATCTATATAATCTAGTCGTTTCTGGCACTCGCCGGCCGCTGCCGCGGCACCGCTCGCTTCGTTCGCTCGGCTCGTGCGTAGGAGGTCACAGTTTTAACCTAACCTAACCATTTATTTTTACAATGTTTAAACACGAAATGAAATTAGTTCAAATGAAATTAGTTCAAATAAATAATTACGCTAAATAAAAATTTACCAATGAATTATTCGGTCAAATGAATAATTCTTCGAAATGACTTTATTGCAACTAAAATTCGATTTAGTAATATTATATCAAACGTTGTTCTATCAAACAAGGGTGAACCAAATCATTATTAGTCTAGTGAATCATTAGTTTAAATAAAATTAGTGCATTTAGAATCATCTTTTGGCATACATTTCATACCCATAAAATTGAAAAACTCAAATATGACATTACAGAAAAAAAAATCTATATAATCTAGTCGTTTCTGCCACTCGCCGGCCGCTGCCGCGGCACCGCTCGCTTCGCTCGCTCGGCTCGTGCGTAGGAGGTCACAGTTTTAACCTAACCTAACCATTTATTTTTACAATGTTTACAATGAAAAACATTTACAATGTTTTCTTTTCTGCATTACATTACACCAATTGAATATTCGATAAAATACATGGTTATACCATCTGAACATTACATCAAATGAACATTATACCTTTTGATCATTAGCGCAAATGTTGTTATAGCAAATAAATATTCGATGAACTGAAAATTCTGTCAAACGATATTATACAAAGTGATGATTTTCTTAAACGTTGTTCGATTTAGTAATATTATATCAAACGTTGTTCTATCAAACAAGGGTGAACCTTATTGAAGACTTACTGGACTTACTGTCTGGAGTCTTAACTGGGACCAACAGGCCATTGCATTATAAACATCACTGATCATAAATGCTGTAGAGCTCCAGACCATAATCATGTAAAATATATGGAGTAGGTGCCGATATTAACTATTTGCTGTCAATCAATTACCCATATTTATGGGTCTTGAGATACTTAGCTCAAGACACTGTCTTGAGATACTTAGCTCAAGACACCATCTTGAGATACTTAGCTCAAGACACCGTCTTGAGATACTTAGCTCAAGACACCGTCTTGAGATACTTAGCTCAAAACACCGTCTTGAGATACTTAGCTCAAGACACCGTCTTGAGATACTTAGCTCAAGACACCGTCTTGAGATACTTAGCTCAAGACACCATCTTGAGATACTTAGCTCAAGACACCGTCTTGAGATACTTAGCTCAAGACACCGTCTTGAGATACTTAGCTCAAGACACCGTCTAGAGATACTTAGCTCAAGACACCGTCTAGAGATACTTAGCTCAAGACACCGTCTTGAGATACTTAGCTCAAGACACCGTCTTGAGATACTTAACTCAAGATACCATTTATTATTTTATGCCTAGTATCTTGAGATAATGCTTGTGAAGCATTGATGTCCCAATCACCCATACAAAGGTAATGGGTAAAACTGTGACATTAGAAGGTCACTAGGCAACTTAGAGAGATTAAATAATAACTTATTGAAGACTTACTAGACTTACTTATTGTCTGGAGTCTTGACTGGGACCAACAGGCCATTGCATTATAAACATCACTGATCATAAATAAGAGCTCCATACCGTAATCATGTAAAATATATGGAGTAGGTGCCGATATTAACTATTTGCTGTCAATCATTTAATCATATTTATGGGTCTTGAGATACTTAGCTCAAGACACCATCTTGAGATACTAAGCTCAAAACACCATCTTGAGATACTTAGCTCAAGACACCATCTTGAGATACTTAGCTCAAGACACAGTCTTGAGATACTTAGCTCAAGACACCGTCTTGAGATACTTAGCTCAAGACACCGTCTTGAGATATTTAGCTCAAGACACCGTCTTGAGATACTTAACTCAAGATACCATTTATTATTTTATGCCTAGTATCTTGAGATAATGCTTGTGAAGCATTGATGAATCACCCGTACAAAGGTAATGGGTAAAACTGTGACTATGAAGGTCACTAGGCAACTTAGAGAGATTAGATAATAACTTATTGAAGACTTACTGGCCTTACTTATTGTCTGGAGTCTTAACTGGGACCAACAGGTCATTGCATTATAAACATCACTGATCATAAATGCTGTAGAGCTCCAAACCATAATCATGTAAAATATATGGAGTAGGTGCCGATATTAACTATTTGCTGTCAATCAATTACCCATATTTATGGGTCTTGAGATACTTAGCTCAAGACACCATCTTGAGATACTTAGCTCAAGACACCGTCTTGAGATACTTAGCTCAAGACACCATCTTGAGATACTTAGCTCAAGACACCGTCTTGAGATACTTAGCTCAAGACACCGTCTAGAGATACTTAGCTCAAGACACCGTCTTGAGATACTTAGCTCAAGATACCATCTTGAGATACTTAGCTCAAGACACCGTCTTGAGATACTTAGCTCAAGACACCGTCTTGAGATACTTAGCTCAAGACAACGTCTTGAGATACTTAGCTCAAGACACCGTCTTGAGATACTTAACTCAAGATACCATTTATTATTTTATGCCTAGTATCTTGAGATAATGCTTGTGAAGCATTGATGTCCCAATCACCCGTACAAAGGTAATGGGTAAAACTGTGACATTAGAAGGTCACTAGGCAACTTAGAGAGATTAAATAATAACTTATTGAAGACTTACTAGACTTACTTATTGTCTGGAGTCTTGACTGGGACCAACAGGCCATTGCATTATAAACATCACTGATCATAAATAAGAGCTCCATACCGTAATCATGTAAAATATATGGAGTAGGTGCCGATATTAACTATTTCCTGTCAATCAATTACCCATATTTATGGGTCTTGAGATACTTAGCTCAAGACACCGTCTTGAGATACTTAGCTCAAGACACCATCTTGAGATACTTAGCTCAAGACACCGTCTTGAGATACTTAGCTCAAGACACCATCTTGAGATACTTAGCTCAAGACACCATCTTGAGATACTTAGCTCAAGATACCATTTATTATTTTAGTACCTAGCATCTTGAGATAATGCTTGTGAAGCATTGATGTCCCAATCACCCGTACAAAGGTAATGGGTAAAACTGTGACATTAGAAGGTCACTAGGCAACTTAGAGAGATTAGATAATAACTTATTGAAGACTTACTGGACTTACTTATTGTCTGGAGTCTTGACTGGGACCAACAGGCCATTGCATTATATAATACAAAAGTAATATACTGTTAATATATTATATATGTACAATGTATCCACGAACTCCTCCATTTTCGAACAGGCTCATTTCACGTCTAATACTATTTGCCAACCCCAATTCATTTTGTACTTGTACTTCAGGATCTGGGGATTACATACTCTTGTTAATTTCCAGCTCTAACTTTTCCTTTAATGTCAATTGGGGTTGGGAGGTCTTAGCTCAAGACACCGTCTTGAGATACTTAGCTCAAGACACCGTCTTGAGATACTTAGCTCATGACGCCGTCTTGAGATACTTAGCTCAAGACGCCGTCTTGAGATACTTAGCTCAAGACACCGTCTTGAGATACTTAGCTCAAGACACCATCTTGATATACTTAACTCAAGATACCATTTATTATTTTATGCCTAGTATCTTGAGGAAATGCTTGTGAAGCATTGATGTCCCAATCCCCCGTACAAAGGTAATGGGTAAAACTGTGACATTAGAAGGTAACTTATTGAAGACTTACTGGACTTACTGTCTGGAGTCTTAACTGGGACCAACAGGCCATTGCATTATAAACATCACTGATCATAAATGCTGTAGAGCTCCAGACCATAATCATGTAAAATATATGGAGTAGGTGCCGATATTAACTATTTGCTGTCAATCAATTACCCGTATTTATAGGTCTTGAGTAGAGAATACAGCAACTCGTACAATACGTAGGTACCCACTGTTTACTACACAGGTACAGTCCTAATAATATGTTTGTCGTAGAACTTAGAAGGAATACTTTAATACAATACTCTTAAGGTAATTCCCCAACGAACCAACAGGGGAATCACCTGATCATCTCATGTCATAATATTGTTGCGGGTATTTCCCGTCGGTCGGGGATTCCCTATACGAAAGTATAAATATGCAAATCAGGTTTTATTTTTTTCATTTATTGTTCTGTCAGTGACGGGTTACGTAGGCTACGTCAGTGACGACGGGTTACGTAGGCTACGTCATTAAAATTTAAAAGTCAATTATCTGAAATTAAGTATTTCAAATGGCGGTAGACTTTGTTAGACCTACTTTGACCCTATCTTTGTCATCGCCACCTGATATTGCAAAATCTTATACATGTATAAAAAACTGCTTATTCATATCTCCACATTGCTTATTAGGTTAGTACTAAAAGACACTTAACCAACCATTCCTGGTTCCATAGGCTTAGCATGAGAACCGTAGAGAAGTGTTTTAAAGTAGATAAAAATTACGCTTCTGTGTAGACAGCTGACAGTTTTCTACGAAGAAAGATAGACAAGCGATTTCTATTCTACAATAGAGTAGAAATAGAAAGCATCATGCTAAGCCTGCTTTTAGAGTTTTAATTTTGTGTAATAAATGAAAATCACCAGTCTTTCAAAGAGCATGGGAGGATGGGCTTCAAGTTAATCTTTGAGGATAATTGATGAAATTATTGTTGCTCTGCTATTATTACTAATATTCAGTTTGAAAAGCCTTATCAAATCCCCCTTAAAGTTTAAACTTTAAGTTAGCAATTACCCATATTTATGGGTCTTGAGATACTTAGCTCAAGATACCATCTTGAGATACTTAGCTCAAGACACCATCTTGAGATACTTAACTCAAGATACCATTTATTATTTTAGTACCTAGCATCTTGAGATAATGCTTGTGAAGCATTGATGTCCCAATCACCCGTACAAAGGTAATGGGTAAAACTGTGACATTAGAAGGTCACTAGGCAACTTAGAGAGATTAGATAATAACTTATTGAAGACGTACTGGACTTACTTATTGTCTGGAGTCTTGACTGGGACCAACAGGCCATTGCATTATATAATACAAAAGTAATATACTGTTAATATATTATATATGTACAATGTATCCACGAACTCCTCCATTTTCGAACAGGCTCATTTCACGTCTAATACTATTTGCCAACCCCAATTCATTTTGTACTTGTACTTCAGGATCTGGGGATTTCATACTCTTGTTAATTTCCAGCTCTAACTTTTCCTTTAATGTCAATTGGGGTTGGGAGGTCTTAGCTCAAGACACCGTCTTGAGATACTTAGCTCCTGACGCCATCTTGAGATACTTAGCTCCAGACACCGTCTTGAGATACTTAGCTCAAGACACCGTCTAGAGATACTTAGCTCAAGACACCGTCTTGAGATACTTAGCTCAAGACACCGTCTTGAGATACTTAACTCAAGATACCATTTATTATTTTATGCCTAGTATCTTGAGATAATGCTTGTGAAGCATTGATGTCCCAATCCCCCGTACAAAATTAATGGGTAAAACTGTGACATTAGAAGGTAACTTATTGAAGACTTACTGGACTTACTGTCTGGAGTCTTAACTGGGACCAACAGGCCATTGCATTATATAATACAAAAGTAATATACTGTTAATATATTATATATGTACAATGTATCCACGAACTCCTCCATTTTCGAACAGGCTCATTTCACGTCTAATACTATTTGCCAACCCCAATTCATTTTGTACTTGTACTTCAGGATCTGGGGATTACATACTCTTGTTAATTTCCAGCTCTAACTTTTCCTTTAATGTCAATTGGGGTTGGGAGGTCTTAGCTCAAGACACCGTCTTGAGATACTTAGCTCAAGACACCGTCTTGAGATACTTAGCTCATGACGCCGTCTTGAGATACTTAGCTCAAGACACCGTCTTGAGATACTTAACTCAAGATACCATTTATTATTTTATGCCTAGTATCTTGAGATAATGCTTGTGAAGCATTGATGTCCCAATCCCCCGTACAAAATTAATGGGTAAAACTGTGACATTAGAAGGTAACTTATTGAAGACTTACTGGACTTACTGTCTGGAGTCTTAACTGGGACCAACAGGCCATTGCATTATAAACATCACTGATCATAAATGCTGTAGAGCTCCAGACCATAATCATGTAAAATATATGGAGTAGGTGCCGATATTAACTATTTGCTGTCAATCAATTACCCATATTTATGGGTCTTGAGATACTTAGCTCAAGACACCATCTTGAGATACTTAGCTCAAGACACCGTCTTGAGATACTTAGCTCAAGACACCATCTTGAGATACTTAGCTCAAGACACCGTCTTGAGATACTTAGCTCAAGACACCGTCTTGAGATACTTAGCTCAAGACACCGTCTTGAGATACTTAGCTCAAGATACCATCTTGAGATACTTAGCTCAAGACACCGTCTTGAGATACTTAGCTCAAGACACCGTCTAGAGATACTTAGCTCAAGATACCATTTATTATTTTATGCCTAGTATCTTGAGATAATGCTTGTGAAGCATTGATGTCCCAATCACCCGTACAAAGGTAATGGGTAAAACTGTGACATTAGAAGGTCACTAGGCAACTTAGAGAGATTAAATAATTACTTATTGAAGACTTACTAGACTTACTTATTGTCTGGAGTCTTGACTGGGACCAACAGGCCATTGCATTATAAACATCACTGATCATAAATAAGAGCTCCATACCGTAATCATGTAAAATATATGGAGTAGGTGCCGATATTAACTATTTGCTGTCAATCATTTAATCATATTTATGGGTCTTGAGATACTTAGCTCAAGACACCATCTTGAGATACTTAGCTCAAAACACCATCTTGAGATACTTAGCTCAAGACACCGTCTTGAGATACTTAGCTCAAGACACCGTCTTGAGATACTTAGCTCAAGACACCGTCTTGAGATACTTAGCTCAAGACACCGTCTTGAGATACTTAACTCAAGATACCATTTATTATTTTATGCCTAGTATCTTGAGATAATGCTTATGAAGCATTGATGTCCCAATCACCCGTACAAAGGTAATGGGTAAAACTGTGACTATGAAGGTCACTAGGCAACTTAGAGAGATTAGATAATAACTTATTGAAGACTTACTGGCCTTACTTATTGTCTGGAGTCTTAACTGGGACCAACAGGTCATTGCATTATAAACATCACTGATCATAAATGCTGTAGAGCTCCAAACCATAATCATGTAAAATATATGGAGTAGGTGCCGATATTAACTATTTGCTGTCAATCAATTACCCATATTTATGGGTCTTGAGATACTTAGCTCAAGACACCGTCTTGAGATACTTAGCTCAAGACACCATCTTGAGATACTTAGCTCAAGACACCGTCTTGAGATACTTAGCTCAAGACACCATCTTGAGATACTTAGCTCAAGACACCATCTTGAGATACTTAACTCAAGATACCATTTATTATTTTAGTACCTAGCATCTTGAGATAATGCTTGTGAAGCATTGATGTCCCAATCACCCGTACAAAGGTAATGGGTAAAACTGTGACATTAGAAGGTAACTTATTGAAGACTTACTGGACTTACTGTCTGGAGTCTTAACTGGGACCAACAGGCCATTGCATTATATAATACAAAAGTAATATACTGTTAATATATTATATATGTACAATGTATCCACGAACTCCTCCATTTTCGAACAGGCTCATTTCACGTCTAATACTATTTGCCAACCCCAATTCATTTTGTACTTGTACTTCAGGATCTGGGGATTACATACTCTTGTTAATTTCCAGCTCTAACTTTTCCTTTAATGTCAATTGGGGTTGGGAGGTCTTAGCTCAAGACACCGTCTTGAGATACTTAGCTCATGACGCCGTCTTGAGATACTTAGCTCAAGACGCCGTCTTGAGATACTTAGCTCAAGACACCGTCTTGAGATACTTAGCTCACGACACCATCGTGAGATACTTAACTCAAGATACCATTTATTATTTTATGCCTAGTATCTTGAGATAATGCTTGTGAAGCATTGATGTCCCAATCCCCCGTACAAAGGTAATGGGTAAAACTGTGACATTAGAAGGTAACTTATTGAAGACTTACTGGACTTACTGTCTGGAGTCTTAACTGGGACCAACAGGCCATTGCA
Source organism: Tiliacea citrago (assembly GCA_963921375.1). Classification (NCBI taxonomy): domain Eukaryota; kingdom Metazoa; phylum Arthropoda; class Insecta; order Lepidoptera; family Noctuidae; genus Tiliacea; species Tiliacea citrago. The sequence goes on along the minus strand of OY992782.1, from coordinate 11,091,048 downwards.
TTATAAACATCACTGATCATAAATGCTGTAGAGCTCCAGACCATAATCATGTAAAATATATGGAGTAGGTGCCGATATTAACTATTTGCTGTCAATCAATTACCCGTATTTATAGGTCTTGAGTAGAGAATACAGCAACTTGTACAATACGTAGGTACCCACTGTTTACTACACAGGTACAGTCCTAATAATATGTTTGTCGTAGAACTTAGAAGGAATACTTTAATACAATACTCTTAAGGTAATTCCCCAACGAACCAACAGGGGAATCACCCGATCATCTCATGTCATAATATTGTTGCGGGTATTTCCCGTCGGTCGGGGATTCCCTATACGAAAGTATAAATATGCAAATCAGGTTTTATTTTTTTCATTTATTGTTCTGTCAGTGACGGGTTACGTAGGCTACGTCAGTGACGACGGGTTACGTAGGCTACGTCATTAAAATTTAAAAGTCAATTATCTGAAATTAAGTATTTCAAATGGCGGGAGACTTTGTTAGACCTACTTTGACCCTATCTTTGTCATCGCCACCTGATATTGCAAAATCTTATACATGTATAAAAAACTGCTTATTCATATCTCCACATTGCTTATTAGGTTAGTACTAAAAGACACTTAACCAACCATTCCTGGTTCCATAAGCTTAGCATGAGAACCGTAGAGAAGTGTTTTAAAGTAGATAAAAATTACGCTTCTGTGTAGACAGCTGACAGTTTTCTACGAAGAAAGATAGACAAGCGATTTCTATTCTACAATAGAGTAGAAATAGAAAGCATCATGCTAAGCCTGCTTTTAGAGTTTTAATTTTGTGTAATAAATGAAAATCACCAGTCTTTCAAAGAGCATGGGAGGATGGGCTTCAAGTTAATCTTTGAGGATAATTGATGAAATTATTGTTGCTCTGCTATTATTACTAATATTCAGTTTGAAAAGCCTTATCAAATCCCCCTTAAAGTTTAAACTTTAAGTTAGCAATTACCCATATTTATGGGTCTTGAGATACTTAGCTCAAGATACCATCTTGAGATACTTAGCTCAAGACACCATCTTGAGATACTTAACTCAAGATACCATTTATTATTTTAGTACCTAGCATCTTGAGATAATGCTTGTGAAGCATTGATGTCCCAATCACCCGTACAAAGGTAATGGGTAAAACTGTGACATTAGAAGGTCACTAGGCAACTTAGAGAGATTAGATAATAACTTATTGAAGACGTACTGGACTTACTTATTGTCTGGAGTCTTGACTGGGACCAACAGGCCATTGCATTATATAATACAAAAGTAATATACTGTTAATATATTATATATGTACAATGTATCCACGAACTCCTCCATTTTCGAACAGGCTCATTTCACGTCTAATACTATTTGCCAACCCCAATTCATTTTGTACTTGTACTTCAGGATCTGGGGATTTCATACTCTTGTTAATTTCCAGCTCTAACTTTTCCTTTAATGTCAATTGGGGTTGGGAGGTCTTAGCTCAAGACACCGTCTTGAGATACTTAGCTCCTGACGCCGTCTTGAGATACTTAGCTCAAGACACCGTCTTGAGATACTTAGCTCAAGACACCGTCTAGAGATACTTAGCTCAAGACACCGTCTTGAGATACTTAGCTCAAGACACCGTCTTGAGATACTTAACTCAAGATACCATTTATTATTTTATGCCTAGTATCTTGAGATAATGCTTGTGAAGCATTGATGTCCCAATCCCCCGTACAAAATTAATGGGTAAAACTGTGACATTAGAAGGTAACTTATTGAAGACTTACTGGACTTACTGTCTGGAGTCTTAACTGGGACCAACAGGCCATTGCATTATAAACATCACTGATCATAAATGCTGTAGAGCTCCAGACCATAATCATGTAAAATATATGGAGTAGGTGCCGATATTAACTATTTGCTGTCAATCAATTACCCATATTTATGGGTCTTGAGATACTTAGCTCAAGACACCGTCTTGAGATACTTAGCTCAAGACACCATCTTGAGATACTTAGCTCAAGACACCGTCTTGAGATACTTAGCTCAAGACACCGTCTTGAGATACTTAGCTCAAGACACCGTCTAGAGATACTTAGCTCAAGACACCGTCTTGAGATACTTAGCTCAAGACACCGTCTTGAGATACTTAACTCAAGATACCATTTATTATTTTATGCCTAGTATCTTGAGATAATGCTTGTGAAGCATTGATGTCCCAATCACCCGTACAAAGGTAATGGGTAAAACTGTGACATTAGAAGGTCACTAGGCAACTTAGAGAGATTAGATAATAACTTATTGAAGACTTACTGGACTTACTTATTGTCTGGAGTCTTGACTGGGACCAACAGGCCATTGCATTATATAATACAAAAGTAATATACTGTTAATATATTATATATGTACAATGTATCCACGAACTCCTCCATTTTCGAACAGGCTCATTTCACGTCTAATACTATTTGCCAACCCCAATTCATTTTGTACTTGTACTTCAGGATCTGGGGATTTCATACTCTTGTTAATTTCCAGCTCTAACTTTTCCTTTAATGTCAATTGGGGTTGGGAGGTCTTAGCTCAAGACACCGTCTTGAGATACTTAGCTCAAGACACCGTCTTGAGATACTTAGCTCATGACGCCGTCTTGACATACTTAGCTCAAGACACCGTCTTGAGATACTTAGCTCAAGACACCGTCTTGAGATACTTAGCTCAAGACACCATCTTGAGATACTTAACTCAAGATACCATTTATTATTTTATGCCTTGTATCTTGAGATAATGCTTGTGAAGCATTGATGTCCCAATCCCCCGTACAAAGGTAATGGGTAAAACTGTGACATTAGAAGGTAACTTATTGAAGACTTACTAGACTTACTGTCTGGAGTCTTAACTGGGACCAACAGGCCATTGCATTATAAACATCACTGATCATAAATGCTGTAGAGCTCCAGACCATAATCATGTAAAATATATGGAGTAGGTGCCGATATTAACTATTTGCTGTCAATCAATTACCCGTATTTATGGGTCTTGAGTAGAGAATACAATCCCGGGATCCCGGAACCAGCAACTCGTACAATACGTAGGTACCCACTGTTTACTACACAGGTACTGTCCTAATAATATGTTTGTCGTAGAACTTAGAAGGGACTTCCCCACTCGGAATACTTTAATACAATACTCTTAAGGTAATTCCCTAACGAACCAACAGGGGAATCACCCGATCATCTCATGTCATAATATTGTTGCGGGTATTTCCCGTCGGTCGGGGATTCCCTGTACGAAAGTATAAATATGCAAATCAGGTTTTATTTTTTTCATTTATTGTTCTGTCAGTGACGGGTTACGTAGGCTACGTCAGTGACGACGGGTTACGTAGGCTACGTCATTAAAATTTAAAAGTCAATTATCTGAAATTAAGTATTTCAAATGGCGGGAGACTTTGTTAGACATAAAAAAGACAGTGATACGACGTCAGTGTGGAGTTATTATTTAGTTGAGAAGGACGGGAATAGTGCTAAATGTAAGCGATGCCCAGCCATCCTCAAGACTTTGGGTGGATCAACTAAGGGATTACATACACATTTGTTATCAAAACATAACATCAAGGTTATATCAGTTTCAACAAGTCAAGATTCTGAAAATCTGAACACAGCGCTGCCGCCAGCCAAGCGAAAGTTAGATAATTATTTTACTAAAAGTGCCGACGATAGCCTGGATGATATTTTGGCAAGAATGATTGCATTAGATGGATTGCCATTCAGTGTGAATAATAATTGCTGTTAGCAAAATACACGGATTTACCAAAGTCAGCCGTCACTGTTCGAAAACGTGTTATGAATTACAGTGAAAAAATCAGAAAGCAAGTAACTGCAGAATTAAAACATTTGAAAAGTGCAGGTGAAAGATTTAGTCTTTCTTTCGACGAGTGGTCTTCAACTTCCAATAAACGATACATGGCGGTCAACGTTCATTCATATAAAAAATTTTGGAACTTAGGACTTGTTCCTATTTACGATAGTATGACAGCTGAAAATTGTCTTCGTATATTGCAAGAACGTCTAAGTAAATTTGACATTTCCCTAGAAACTGACATCGTGGCTATTGAACCGATGGACCGAATGTTATGATAAAGGTGGGGCGGCTTATTTGCACTGAACAACAACTGTGTCTCGCACATGGTATCAATTTGGCGGTCTGTGATGTGCTTTATGAAAAACATAATAATTTGCAAGATAGCCCTACCTCAGATGATACTATAAATGAACCAGCTGTGACTGTTGATTATATGAACGACAGCGATGATGAACACCATTTAGAAGACTTAGACTGTCCAGAATCAGGTTTAATCGTAATGTCACAAAATAATCTTGCGCCAGAACACGTACCAGAGTTAACACAATATGAAAATATTAATGAGCTGATAAAGAAAATCCGCAAAGTTGTAGTGTATTTCAAAAGATCTCCATTGAAAAATGAAACAGTACTTCAAAAATATGTGAAAATTGAACATGGAAAAGAGTTGTCACTTCTTTTGGACTGTAAAACTAGGTGGAATAGTCTTTTAACAATGCTGGAGCGATTTTATCTTTTAAAAGCATGCATTCAAAAAGCTCTTATAGATCTCAATCATCCAATTCGTTTAGAAGATGTTGATTTTGAATTGGTAAATAAAATTGTTGATGTGCTGACCCCAATTAAATTGACAGTAGAAGCAATCTGTCGGCGAGATGCTAATTTATGCATAGCTGATGCCGCTTTGAAATTTCTTATAAAACACAGTTGTTTTATAAGAAATTTCAAAGCGGCATCAGCTGTGCTGCGCTGTGCTGTGCTGTGTGCTGAGTGTGTTTTTTTGGCAAGTGCTGAGTTTTTGCTAGACAGTTCTAGCAAAAACTCAGCACTTGCCAAAAAAATTAAAACATCCTTAGTGGAACGTATAAAGCAACGACGAAGTGATGATTTAACTGGCGTGTTAAATTATTTACAAAATCCACGAATGGATGTTGAAAATCAGTTATTATCGGATTTGGAATGGCACGACTTATTTCGAGTTCCGACACAGGCTTTAGTGAGGAAGCAAATAAAGAGTATTGTTAAAAGACTTAATAGTCGAGATTACACGGAAGAAGAAGCAAGGTCAGGATCACAAACAGATGATGAGCTAAGGTCAGAAACCGCCCAACCCCAATTAACATTAAAGGAAAAGTTACAGCTGGAAATTAACAATAGTATGAAATCCCCAGATCCTGAAGTACAAGTACAAAATGAATTGGGGTTGGCAAATAGTATTAGACGTGAAATGAGCCTGTTCGAAAATGGAGGTGTTCGTGGATATCACTTAGAAACAGCATATAAGTATCTATTGTCTATTCCTCCAACCAGCGTAGAAGCTGAACGAGCGTTTTCAGCTGCTGCTTATGTTGGCAATAAACTACGAAGCAGGCTCGGAAGTCAAACATTGGATGCTTTGATACTTCTGCGATTATATTTTCGAAATTCTAAATAGTTATTTTGTGCTGTTTTTTAATTTCTTGCAAAAGTATAGTATTTTTTGGTTTGTGTTTTTTCTTTTCTTATTATTATTCTGATTTGTGTTGTGCAAAGACATTAAAGACATTTTTTTTTAATTACCCGTGTTTTTTTATTTTAGCCCAATTAGAAACCACATAGTCTAATCCCGGGATGAGCTCGGGATCCCGGGAAAAGGCTTCAAAAATCCCGTAAGCCCGGGATTGAAAAACATGCTCGGGATTGTATTCTCTAACAGTTACGTAATTGTAATATTTTCTCTCTATAAATTTTTTATCCGAAAATCATGTCTTATTTAAGGATAATTCTAAAAAACAAACAAGATTGTTTAGCTTTTATGTCTAAAATAAATATTCACAGCAAGAAAATATAGTTTATTATCCCGACATAAGATATTTTTTCTCTACATCAATTATTACTTTAGTTAAAAACGAAATAAGAAATGAGACTTACGCTATTTAGTTTTGTGCTCGAACACGATCAAAGAGCGAACGCGATATTCAACTTTATTACTGATGTGTTAGTGTTTAGCACATAACGGAGTGGCGGGGAGCGAGGGGCGGAGCTTGCGTTCGAAATTTGATTTAAACTGCCTGCTCTTAAATTTAATGTTGTTAAATACTAAAAGGAAAAACAAGGTCCCACGCCTAGAATGTTAATTGTTAATCATTATTTTAATTGTGTACATTTTATTTCTATTTTTTCTACATTATGTATAAAATAGGTTATGTAAAATACGTGGTTTTAATTCAAATTCAAATATTTTTTTTTCTCTTCACAAACAATGACACGATAGATATTTGAAACAAGCATAAAAGCTCCCGCAGACAGGAGGGCCGCGACAGCGCGAAGCGACGCGACGCGTTTTCTATGAAAACTTCATGGAAAGTGTCGCGGTGCCTGTCGCGCCCGCGATACCGCGCCAGTCTGGACGAGCCTTAAAACGTACGTGACAAAGTTTGTGAGAGACTATAGTGTCTGCACTAGGAAAACCTGTATAGCAGATCACCAGGGGCCAGACGGAGTGTAAACATAATTATTTCACTCCTCTTGCTCAAAAAGTCCGTCATTTTAGCGTACCAGAGCGGGGCTAAAATAGCATATTTTCCTCCCACAAAAGTGACCACCTCTCTAGAAAGATACAAAGCGACTTCGCAGCCAATACCTGTCCCTTTTCTGCAAGCCTGCAATAACAAAGGCGTTGTGTTCCAGTAGCGAAGCTATAATTTTTCTTAGAGGTAAGCCGAAGAAAAAGTTGTTCAGTTCTCATAAACTCAATTTATTCAAACATTTTATTCATTCATTTACTTTCTAAATTTAACGCCAGCTACGGTCGGAATTCTTTGTTTAGTCAAACAATTTAGGCATTTTTGTAATTGATTTTTTAAACTGGTACTAAATATTTGTAATGTGATGTGATTGATACACACAAGTGTAAGAAGACTGGTTGTTCCGAAGGGAAGCCGAAAGGAATCGGGTTGTATGGAGGCTGCGCCCCTGTTGTGTTCCAATTTTAATGAATAGGAAAACATTGAAAGTTCAAACAGTGACTAATCATCATTATTATTTCAGCCGAAAAACGTCGACTGCTGGACATAGGGCCTCCCCCAAGGGGGCGGTGCCATAATCACCACGCTTTGCAGGCGGGTTGGCGATCGCAGTATCGTGTTAAAATCCATAGAGAACCCTGCTGCCCATTCTCTAGTAAGTGCCTTAGTCGCCTTTTACGACACGCAGGGGAAGAAATATGATGGTGCTATTCTTTACCTCCACCAAACAGTACAGTGAAACAAACTAATAATATAAAAAGTATTAGGTATTTTTAACATCACGTACATCTCTGCCCAACCCTTTTGGCAGAGATGTATTAGAAAGACCCACATTTTGCCAGTTATGTTTAAGTCCCATATAATAGGGGCCGAGCCTATTGCCATTAACCGGGCACAGATCCAGATTTCGGCCTGCTACTGGCAAAATTCGTAATGGAAGAACCAGTGGGTAACACTTTAATCGACGTGGGAATCGAACCTAGCAGGACCTCACGTCAAAGTTTTGATATATCAAATTACTAATGATATGAAAAGCTTCATTTTCATTGAAATCGGCCGTGCCAAAGGTGTTTGGAATCATATCTAGCCACTTTTTACAAGGTGTTTGGTAATAAAGGCGATGGAAACAGAAAAAAACCGGCCAACTACGTGTCGGACCACGAGCAATGAAGGGCTCCGTAGTTGGGATGAATTTATCTCAGAAACAAACCCTAACATTGTAAGTAGTCGAAAAACATGTTCTCCCATACATCGATATACGTTGGTCAATTCTCCAACTGCAAATGTAAGTTGATCGATTATTACTAGATACCTTTGTAAAGCGTAATTATTATTTTTAGACTGTGAAAGCCAGTAAGGCTTTGCTTCGAAACTGAAAGTTTTGTTTTATAAAAAAAAAACTTCACAAGTGAATTTGAGGCAATTAAAATTAAGAATAATGAAAACAATTTTTTTAAATATTGACTATCTTTTACCCGCGGCTTTGCCCGCGTGGATGTCGGAAAAAATCCCACGGGAACATACTACCGGGATTGGAAAACCGCAAACGCAAAAAAGAAGAGCGAGTATTTAAAAAGTCAAAAATAATACTTATCCTTGAGCCATCAAATTTGATTGAGCAATACCTAAATATATTTTAATTATAGAAATTTATGGATGGCACGATACGGTTTGCTCATTGAAATGGCGTTATAATGTCGCGGCGGGGTGGATGGGTGACCATCTTTACATACCGAGACTCCTCCATGTCTCGGAAAGCACGTTAAGCTGTTGGTCCCGGCTGTCATTCGTGAATCTTTGACAGTCGTTACGGGTCGTCAGAAGCCCAAAAGTCTGTCAACCAGTCTTATCTAGGGGTATAGTATTACCCAGTTACTGGGTTGTGGAGGTCAGATAAGCAGTGGCTCCATGTAAAATACTCGTTTTCAACTGCATCCTGTTAGACTGGAAGCCAACCCCAACTTAGTTGGGAAAAGGCTAGACATATTATTGATTGACTTAAATATTCACTAGAATTGATGTGTATGCGTTCTAGTTTAACATACCTACATTTTTTGCATAACTTACTTGCAATAAATGAAGGCGTAGGTAATAACAGATTTAAAAGTCACTAAAATCCTTAAGAGCCTATTTACGGAATAAAATAAAACAACCACAAGTCAACAAGGACGGTAGTTAACTATTACCTATTTAACGGTTCTCTGTCGCCGTTCACAATTTGTAGGAAACATGCGATAATTATTTTATTTTATACTTATTCATGTATTCCTAATAAACATTAGGTTTCAGTTCAGCCTATGCCACACCATATTTTGTACTGGAAATGTTCAAAATTGTTACAAGACTCTTGGTTTTTTTAAATATTATCAGGTAGGTAGATACCTAATTACAATTGACATCGATCATTATTTTCGGTTTTCCTTTCAAAAAGCTGTTTTCACTTTACATAAGGAAAATTTGTGAGCTTCCATTATAAAAAATCGCATATTTTGATTTGTGCTACCCCTAGGGCAGGCGTGACAAACCAATGGCATGCCACTGATGCACGAGACAAAATATTTTGGGCACGCCACCGATCGAAACAAAAAAAAATGACAAAATATCTAAGTAAAACTGCCAGTAACAAAATGTTGAAAACATGGAATTTGATTCTGTCTGGAATCAAATTCCATGTTTTCAACATTTAACTGTTTGAAGATGCTGGCTCGTGCTCGTATTTTAACCATATTTTCATCTACCTATGCCTGTGACTGCGAGTCATTAAAGACTAGCTTAGAAATAGTTTGGCGGATGACTCCAGTTCAGCATGCATTTTGCTAAAAGTAACATCTTACAAACCTAATATAAGTTATTTGTCATATAATCTGCAACAACAGAAGTCACACTAATGTTACTTTAATTTGAATTGCACGTAGTTAATAACATTTATTATTACAATACAGGCCAAAATTAATTTTTTGGTCGTAAATTAAGAGTTAGAATAGAATAGATTTATTAATTTATTTGCTCAGAATGTAGGTATTTACAATAGGGTGGTTACAATAATATTAAAGAATTCATGTACATTCTACCATTTTGGCATACATAGGTAGGTATCAAACATACAGATAACACTACTAATATTTATCAGCTAGAAAATCAGATAGGTACGAAGTAGTAACAGTGTTTCATAGAAGTAGGTGCAGTTAGTATCTTTTTGAAATTTGTACTGGTTCCTCATTTATGGAATTAGGAATGTGGTTAAAAATAGCCGGTGCCTTACCAAAAACACTTTTCTTCAGTTATTTCGTTTTATTACTTTCCCAGTCAACTTTAATTGACAACACGTCTATGGTCTCATTCAACATTTCTTTAGAAAAATTGGCACGTTGATCCCTAAAGGTTCGTCGCCACCCCTGCCTGGGGTAAATAACTATTATACTTATAATTCTTATCATTATTTTTAGGCCGTCTGTTTTCGGTAGTACTTATTATATTATGTCGAAGATTTAGCTTATCGTATGAAAAAGAACGACGACCTAGAGAAGATCGCAGGGAAGACCAGGGGGCCTACTGCGAAGATAAATCCGAAGTATCGGCCGAATGTTCCGCCGTTTCCTGACTACGGTGAAAGAAAAAAATGACAGTCAAAGAGAGTCAAAGTCAAAAATGTAACTTGAAGTCGGGTATGGACTCAAAGTCAAGAAATAAAACTTTGGAAGTCAAGAAATGGCCGAATATTCGGCCGATACTTCGGATTATTGCTTCGGAGTAGACGTCCTGGATGAGACTTGACCAGCACCCTAATTGCATTTTACACACTATCAATTACAATCTGAATGATTTTGATGTATATTGCTAATCCATTGCCTCATATGTTCCAAAAATTTGTCTGCTCAACAATAATGCAATAATGAAATAATGCAATGAATGTTGTTGAACTGTCGAAATTAAACCCATAGCTCTTGATAGTCAATCTGCCTTTTCCGAATTATGTTGGGGTCGGCTTCCAGTCTACCCGAATGCAGCTGAATACCAGTATTTTACATGGAGCGACTGCCTATCTGACCTCCACAATCCAGTAACTGGATAATACGATAAAATTATTAAAATATCTAATAAAAATTAAACCAAATGGCATGATTGCCACTGTAACTGTAACAAAGCTACTATTATATAGTTGAAATTAAAATTGTAGGTATAAAATGTCATATTTAACAAATACCCAAACCCCAAGTGTAAGTTTGCAAGAGAGTAAATGTAACTATTTTCGTTTGCGTTAAAATTTGACCGATAGATCATAATGCTAAGAATATAAGGGTGAGAATAAAAATCATAACACAAACACGCTAGTTACGTTTACTCACTTGCAAACTTACACTCTGGTACTGATCAACACAAAGAGTACACGATACATTTGTCACGTAGTCTCCACTGGCGAGTATTCGCGTAAAGGCTCTTGCAAACACACGCGATATCGCGGGCCCGACACGCACCGACAAAGGAATTGTCTTTGTCGGTGCCTGTCGCGCCCGCGATATCGCGTGAGTGTGTAAGAGCCTTAACCCACTCACCTATACTTTAACCGAGGTATTTTCAGTTTGGCGACCGTCGCTGTTTCACGATGCTAATTTACGAGTATTAAAAAAACAAATAGGTAACTACTAGTGCTAATACAGAATTTCTTTTTTGGTTGAGCAATTATCAAATAACTTTTCCCGCTCTGGGCGGTGCGGGAGGCCGTGTCAGACTTTTACTGACTAAAACCCACCCATGTTTCTTCAGTTGCCTGTTGTGTGCCACGGCCACACGCGGCCGATATCCCTTTCGGACAAACTCGCAACCCTGGCAGGAGCCCTTGGTAAGACTGGTTGTCACACTTTCGGGCTTCTGACCACCCGTAACGACTATGAAAGATCTATGTATGACAGCCGGGACCAACGGCTTAACATTCTTTCAGGTTCACGAGGAGTTTCGATATGTGAAGATGTTTACCCATCCACAGACCAACCCCGGTTAAGCGTAGCTTAACCTGATGGATCGACCTGTGCGACTGTTATTACTTAGTCACGAGCTCCTTCTTTTATCGCATTGATTTTTGCTATTGATAGTGCGTTACGCAATTACCCCGCAGGGAAGCATGCCACAAAAGGGCTGAGGCCTAAGCCACCCACTACTGAGGCTTAAGCCACCTACTGCTGAGGCCTAAGCCACCTACTGCTGAGGCCTAAGCCACCCACCGCTGAGGCCTCAGCTACCCACTGCTGAGGTCTACTAAGCCACCCATTGCTGAGGCCTAAGCCGACCACTGCTAAAACCTAAGGCACCCACTGCTGAGGCCTAAGCCATTCACTGCTGAGGCCTAAGCCACCCACTGCTGAGGCCTAAGCCACCCACTGCTGAGGCCTAATTAGCCATCCACTGCTGAGACCAAAGCCACTCGTTGCTGAGGCCTAAGCTACCCTCTGCTGAAGCCTAAGGCACCCACTGCTGAGGCCTAAGCCATTCACTGCTGAGGCCTAAGCCACCCACTGCTGAGGCCTAAGCCACCCACTGCTGAGCAGCGGTAGGTGGAACAAGGCTGCCAATGATGATGATGATGATGAAAAGGAATCCTGTTGTTAATTATTTTTGCTGTCGTGACATTACTTACAGTATTTCTGTATTTTTGCAACTGATGATGTTTGCACAACTGCTATGTGTATTTATGTGCAGTTGTGCAAACTGTACAGACACCCAGACAATGTAGGGGTAATGTAGGAACAATATATTCAAGGATTTAGATTATAAAATATTATAATCTAAATCCTTGTATAAATAAAAACTTTATTGTTCAAGAGACCAGTACAAATTTACATAGCTCTAGCCTCCACACTTGGATTCCTTGTGTCGCGGAGACCAGTAGCAGTATTCTTCGCCTTACAACTTTATAACATAGTAGGTAGGCAAAAACGTATCATTGGTCGGTAAGATTTGTGAGGCGACAATAATTTATTTATTTTTGAAGTGCAAACTTCTTTAGGCGCGTTGAGCACTTTTTAGCTGAACAAAAATCATGGAACTCGCATCATCGTCACCGAACGCTTTCTCACAAGTTATTTGCGGCTGTCGCTGAAAACCAGCGCTGCGGCTCTGTCTAGCATAGGGTCGCAGCATTATGCTGAGCGATGGCCGTTTTGCGTGAATGTGACGCATATTTTCCCTCAACTTGTTCTTTCGTGTTTGTGTTTTTATTTCTTTGCGTTATGTTTACCGCAAATAAACGTATTTTCTTTCTTTCTTTCTATTTAGTTTTCGCTTCTATCGGCAGTCCCCAAAGACTGCCCCGCATGTTTTTATTTTATTAGGTTCACTAACAATTGATTACACTGATACAAACAATTTTTTTTTTATAAATATCGGTGCATCAGGTACTTAAAGGTAAATAGAAATACCACATGCTTAAAACAATTAATCAGAAAAATAATCTAACTTACTAAGGGATAAGCGCTAACAATGAATGAAAAATTGGTAACATTGATGAAATTAAAATTTAGGTATGAAATTCTGATTAAAAATTATACAATTGGTAAAGGTAAAACTGAATATTCTTTGAGTTGACATTATAAAATTGGTAAGAATTAAATAAAAATTGTAAAATTTTTAAAACACACTAATATTGTAAAGGCGAAAGTTTGTGAGTGTGTGTATGTTTGTTACTTTTTCACGCTGAAACGGCTGGACCGATTTTGATAAAACATTTTATGGAGTTAGCTGACACCCTGGATTAAGACATAGGCTACTGTTCATCCCGATATTCCCACGGGATCGAGACTTACGCGGGTGAAACCGCGGGGCGCAGCTAGTTACTGATAAATTAAACATTGATGAATTAATAACATCAGGCAAATTCATAAAGATTATTAGGTAACATCGGCAAATAATCAAAATGATACCTATAACCTAGACGAATAGGTAAATATAATTATATAGATACCTAATTCGCTGAGCATCACACAAGGATGTCTTATCAAAAAACAAGTTTTGACAAAGAAAAATTTAAATAACTACCTACTTATGTAAAAACAAAACTGTCTATTTCTGTATCAATCTAGAATGATATAAAAGAGACCAATATTTTCGTTATCTCGCACTAGCCTGACCTCTCGGTTATAACTTTCTGTTCTGTATCAGTCGTTGTGTTAGTTCGAAGGTGTTCCTTGTGTTATCTTAGATAAGGGGCAGTGTAACGAATACACGGCATTATTCGATTTATTCCACGTTAAAGAACGTGGCAGTAGTAGGGTGACCATTTTATTTGAAAAGTCCTAAAAAAACCTTATAAAATGATGGATTTGCTATCGATTAACAAACAGGCTGATGGTCGACCATATTATTATTTTATTTTTCTTTAATGGCCAACCAACAATGAATTGTTTACACCGTTACAATTTTAAAATAATTTTTAACTTAAATCTAAGCTTCTGTAATCTGAATCAGAATGGGGCATTCAGATTCAGATTCATTTATTTTCAAAAACATGTGTAGATAATAATATACATGGTATGATGCTTATTATAGGTGTAACAAGGTATTTTTTGGCTCAACATGTTTGAGCATGGCTTGTGTACAAATTAGGTCGAAAGACAATAGGATTTAAAAATAAAGAGACAAAGAATAATAATATAAATAATTCAACAATTAATATTAATATTACATTATAAACGTATCTAATAATTGTGCCACAAGCACTATACTATAAAATACGTAGGAAAAAAGAAAAGAAACAAGTTCAAAGTATCCTGAGATAGTAAAAGTTTAAAAATAACATCAAATAAAATAACAATAAAATTGACCTAAAATAAATTTGACATAAAACATAACGACCAACAAACATCGCGTCGGTCAGGAAAGCCGAACTTTTCCGTCGAAATCAGATCGTGTGGTAACAGTAAACGCGAACTACGCAGTAGTTCAGTCAAGGTCGCCGGTCGTGGATGCGTGATGTGTGCACTACAACATTTTTTATTTATTTTATTAATGGCCGCTGGGACGATAAAGCGAACTCTGTTGATAGGCAGCGTTCGCGTGTAAGGTCTTGTACGCATGCTCGTGTTGTAATAAAAGTTTTAAATAAGTAGGTAATTAGCTGCGGATTGAGCAGTGGTGGCCCAGCGGTAACGGCGGCGACTTACGAGTTGTAGGTTTGAACCCAGACAGGCGCTTTACTTTGTGTAAATTATTTCATCACCATTGCTCTCAAAACGGTGATGAAAAACATCGTGAGGAAATCGGCATGTCCTAGAACAAAAATTCGAAGACATGTGACCTAGAATCTACCAACCCGAAGTGGGCCCGCGTGGTGGATTATGGCCCACTCCCTCTCACCGAGAGGAGGCCTGTGTCCCAGTAGTATGATGCAGATGATTGAGGTAAAAATTAAATGTCAAAAGTAAGAATTTCCTCCGGTTTTCTTTTCTTTCCGATGTGGAATTTCAGTGCCACTTTTACGTTTGTATTTACTAAGTGCTATATAGGTATAGATCGTCCGTGTGGTGCCAAACATAATAAAAGGCAAAAGGCGACTAAGAGACTTACTAGAGAATGGGCAGCAGGAACATACTGCGATCGCCAACCTGCCTGCCAAGCGTGGCGATTATAGTAACCCCCCCCCTTCTTGGGGAGGCCTATGTCCAGCAGTGGACGTCTTTCGGCTGAAATGATGATGATATAGGTATAAGGTAAGCTGCAGTTGTCGTTATAGTCTCGAACTCTGAACTATCAGATACCGTACCTATAACCTATCGGCTATGAACAATATTTTCTGGAGTCTTGTGTGGTTTCTATAAGGTGACGCATAGAACACGGAGAAAAGCACAGGGACTATAGAACCCCTGCCAGGGTTGCGAGTTTATCCGAAAGGGATATCGTAGCCCTGGCACGCAGGCAATTGAATGAACACGGGCAGGTTTTAGTCAATAAAAGTCTGACACGCCCTCCCGCTCCGCCCAGAGCGGGAGAAGTTATTTGATAATTTCCCACCCAAAAAAAGGGACTATGGAACTGTCAGTCTATTTTTTTTGCCTAGCCATTCGGAGAATAAAACGTGATGTTATGTTATGTGAATAGGTAGCTAGATACTTACTTCATTTTTAAAACCTCGTCTGCTAGTATGATTTTTGATCTTGCAGCGAATACTTGCAAAGTTATTGGAGAGCGTGGATCACATGATTGGTACTTGGTATCATATGAGAAATAAAGAAACTGCTGGGTCGACGTAAGCGTCGACCCATAAATCACACACTAACCTAACCTAACCAGCACCCCAATGTCTCCAATTGAAAAGGGTTTTGAAGAAAATTCCCAATCCTTGCTTCATATGTTTGAAAAATTCGTCTGCTCGACAACCTAAGTCACGCAATGAATGTTGTCGACTTCTCAGATTGAAAGGAATTGCGATCAATTGTCATTTTGTGTTTGTTACGCAATTAACCCACAGATTGTCGATTGATCCTCTCAACTGCTCAAGTTCAAAGGTAAAACAAGTTTGCTGACACAAACTAACAGCTTATTTCGTGAGACAGGTCAATCGATGAAATACTAATAAATTAATACAAACTATTTGTCTTATTGAGTGGATTTCCTTGACCTATCAAAAAGTAGATAATATTGACTATTATTAATATTTAGCTACTATTGTTTGGCAGAAATATATGAGCATCTTAGTACACCCCATCTCTGCCACTAGCTTTGGCTCTAGGGTTGCCAACCTATATAATATAGTTATCCTGGTATAGTTGAGGCCTAAATATTATTTCTAAAATAAATATAGTAGACGAAACTACTATAATTATTTTCATTTCTATACAAATATAAATCAACGCAATAGGGCCAGTCATAGAAATATATATGGGGCCAGTATTAATAATCTCATAAAAGCTGAATGGTATTTTGTTACCCGAAGAGTGTATTTTATTTCATTTATTAGGTACACATACATATTGATTACATTATTAAATATTTTTATCAATAACATTTAAAAAAATATATAAATATAAAAAAATAATAAGTCAATCGGCATCAGAAACAAGGTCCAAGTTGCCGGTGGTCAGGGCTCTAGAGAGAGGAACCTCCTCACTATGCGTGCCGTGTCGAGGAGTACTGCTTTCTGAATCAAGCCCTTGACCCAGCCGCGTATTAGGAGCCTCCTGAGGTGTTGGTCAAGGCTCTTCGCTATTAGGCCATTGACCGTAATGATTGCAGAGTCCACATCCCACATGTCGACAACCTCGTGTGCTAAGTCAAGATACTTGATTTTTTTATCTTAGAGTGTATTATATGTTAGGTATGAGACATTTATAAAAAATAAGTAACCGATAAAAAGCCTCAAAGAAAGAAAGAAATAAAATATTTTTGAAACACATCTACTATATTTTGCTTTGTCTTTTATTTTTTTGTCTTTTATATTTTTCAGGCAATATATACAACATACAAAAAAGTTGCCAAACCTATTTGGCTCTTACTGCTTCATTGTTCTGGGTGCTTCTAAGTTGTTCCAATGAGGAGAAATTGCTCTGTCCAACGCGGCAACGTTGTTAATGGCGTCAGTTTTCCAGTACCTATTCTATCAGGTTACCTGTACCTCGTAACCGAACTAATGATTATAACAGTAAGAACCCTTCATCAATGGTCATTTTTTTTCACTAAGAATAGGAAAGTATGCTTGTAGCTGTGGAGTTACGCGAATGGATAGAATAAGAAATGAGAACATAAGGGAAACTCTGAAAGTGGCACTGGTGACTGCAAAGTTGTTGTGGAAATCGGTTGTCATGGTATGCGATACGGAGGAATGAGGAAAGTTTTGAGTATGAATGTGGATGTAAGCTATAAGAGTAGGAGAAGACTAAAGAAACGGTGGATGGGCTCCCTCCAACCTTCCCATGGCCCTTCCAACGTAAACGAAATTTCTTGATCCCTTACAAGTTGTAGCCAAGTGTCTCCCTATAGCACTCTCCCCAAATGGGCTTGCACAAACACACGAACGAAGACTCCGCCGTCGTTCTGCCATTATCGCCTGGCACCTGGGATTGCTATTTCACGGTGGATGGACTGTGTGGAAGATGATATGGCTAGAAAGGGGGTGACTACCGAGATGACGACTAATAGAGAATTATTGAAGAAAAATATACGTTGCGCAGACCCCAAATAAATTTGGATAAGGGCAGGAGCAGGGGCATAGATCCCGCCGTATCAGCCGTATCAAAGATACGGGGCCCCCGAGGTACAGGGGCCCCGAGGTGTGTAAGCAAAAATTCGTGCAATTTTATCCAAAACCTCAAATTCTTATAGATGAGGAGCCCGTAATGAATAAATACCTAATGAAAATATGGAAAATTAACGCAATTTATTTCTGGCTTGCTAAGAGTTCAAGCTACAGGCACAGACACGGTCCAACTCTCAAGCTCTTTCATTCATTTAGTAAAATCACTCAGAAATTCCAACCTACGAGTCAGGGATGCTCCAATTTTTTAGCTGGCTTCTCTCGCTCTTGCGTTTTCTTAGTAAAAATTCCAATTGAATCTTCACCAATCCCGATTCAGAATAGATCGCCTCGTTCGCTCTTTGAAAGGTTATATAATTTAATTTAATTTATTTTATTAGGTTTTCCAACAATTTGATTACACTGATACAAATACATAATAGGTACATTATTAAAATTAAAATAACAGTGCATCAGTTACTTATACATAGATAAACACCTCATGCATAAAACAATGGATCAGAGAAATATAGCTAACCTACTTAGTAATAAGCGCTGACACTGAAAATTTTGTAACATTGGTTAAAATTACACTTAGATGAAAATAAATTTATGAAATTCTGATTCAAAATGATTAATTTGGTAAAGGTAAAATTGACTATTCTTTGACATTATAACTTTGATAAAATTGATAAGAATTAATAATTAAATAAAAATTGTTATCAACTTAGCCTACAGCAATCCACTGCTGGACATAGGCCTCTCCCAGGCTGCGCCACAACACCCTGTCCTCCGCTTTCCGCATCCAGTCTATCCCAGCCACCTTTTTAAGGTCGTCGGTCCATCTAGCTTGGGGGCGCCCCACACTACGGTTGCCGATACGCGGTCTCCACTCCCGTCTGCTCCACCGGCCATCGGTCCTTCGACAAACATGGCCGCTGCCGCCCACTGCCACTTCAGCTTGCTTACTCTGCAGGCTATGTCGGTAACTCTGATAGCGACAAATTGTTACAATGACAGCTTAAGATCTCGACTCAGAATGCTTTACCTGGCGTGTTTGGTCTCCTACACAGTCCCTGCCTATGTCCTGCCACATAAGCTGGTAGTGTAATAAAGAACTAAGCTTTTAACTCTAGTTATCATCAATAATATTGTTGTTGCTGGTCATGTTGTGCGATTACGCTTTGGGTGATAATCAGGTCGAAACCTATAATGTGATCCTGCTGACATACTGTGATTGTTACCGTTGTAGTTGCCATGTGAATAAATAAATACATATTTTTAATATATTTTGTAAAAAAATAATACCTTCCTTTTGAACTTCGATAAAGTCAGATAAAAAGGGCCCCAACATATTTTATATTTGATACAGGGCCCCTTTACTACAAGCTACGCCACTGGGCAGGAGAATGATGATGCTTGTGACTGTGGAATGAAAACAGGCTCCTAATCTTTCCATTAAAAATTCTGAAAAATTTCCACGATTTATGGAAAACTGAAAGGATATCTTCTCTACCGTTACGTTGCTTTCAGATATTTTAACATTTATTTATCAGATTTGAAGCAAGATATTGATAGTCACGTTTTCCTAAAAAAATACAGGTAAGAGCAGTTATCAACATAGTTGACACACGTGTATCTGAAATTCGGTCAATTATTTTATCAAAATACTTTATCAATAAGATTAATAATAAATGTTTGTTGTAATAATATACCTACTTGTACTCCGTGATGTTAAAAATATACTTAATTAGCTTCTGCCCGCGACTTCATTGACGTGTTTCTTGTTCCCCCGACCCACTGCGTCGCATTGCATCGGCCGCCCGCGCTATTACTTCGCTATTTCATTTTGCTCCGCTCCTAAACTTCCTCAAGGGCTGTCAAATGCAAATAAGATTTGTTCTAATCCGACTGGCAGTTCCAGAGATCACCCCCTAAGTACCTACTTACAAACAAACTAATACTAGTATACATGTAAATAGTAATAATAATAATATTTGAATAAAAGTTGTTATGTAATGTACATTACCTAGAGTTGGTTATCATTGTTATCAGGCATTAGATACGATTATCTATGTAAACCAGTGTAAACTGAGTTATCAATCTGTTTCTTAGGGATTATTAGGATTGGCCGTAACAAGATATTGTTACGTGTTTAGTTTTTTTTTTCTGCTTGAGTATTTGTAGAATTTTTTTTTTGTTGGTATATTGGCGTGTGCTAGCTTAGCTAACAAATGGCAAATAATTACATTTAATGTTTTGTGTTGCGTAATGTAAATTATTTTAGATACTTTTGTATAGAATCAAGTATTTCTAACTGAACAGACAGCTGTGCTGCTGGGGGAGTTTGTTGCGCCACTTCTTCACAGCTGAAGCACTAGGAAGTGGTGAAGGGTGGGCGTTTTTGGGGGACTGTCTTATGTAATTTTGGCGTACGAAAAGTGCTGATTCTCAGCCTAAATAAATTGAATAAATGACTTTTGATTTTGATTTAATAGATACCTATCTTTAAGCAATACCATTTTTTTTTTAAATTTTGTTAAAGAGAAAATTAATTGTCATATTTACTACACATACGTCACATAGGTACCTACTTGCGAAGACGGGTCTCTTCGAGATTTTGTGAAAAGGAGCTAGGACGCCTTGCATTGGTTGATAAATTAATGAAACATTCTTCCCAGAAAATATAATAATTATTATAAAAGAAAAAAAAACTTTTTCATAACAACTGACCCACTAAAAAGTGAAAAATAACAAACTTTTTATGTGGTTTACGTGTCTTTGGATCTGTGTTTTAGTATTTTGCCACCGACTTCCGAAATTAAAGTTATTTTTCACTAGTAGTGTTTTTTTTATAAATCGGTTGTTTTTTTTGTAAAAAGTTGTTTTGTTTTTCACTTTTTAGTGGGTCAGTTTGTAATTTATCTAAGTTACAATAGTCTAATAGCAACTGCTCATCACCTTTTACAAAATATTGCTTTTCCCGGTGCAGGTACGTTAATTGTTGAGGAGTTCTCCTGGTAAGGACCATCAGGTCCACTTCACCATATCTATTGTGACGAGCACAAATTGCATAGCAACCATATTAAAGTACCTAATCGAATCGCAACCCGTGAAATACTTTTTGGAAGTCGTTTAAAAACAGATAATTTATATGAAGTGCACTAAGAGGACGTCTTCAGTCGGGTACGAACCCAATTCCAGTCCAAAGAAACCTTTTGGCATAAAGTTTTGGCATAAAAATGTCAGCGAAGATAAAGTTGGTTATTTTATTTGTGGACCTTGACTTGAGGTGGAACCCAATAACCTGAAGGAGTAGTTATGGAGAGAAAAGGGCAAATAATTATTTTATGTTACAGCTCCAGATTTAGTACTTTAATGCGTGTTTTAGTATTTGTTTTGGTTTAATCTTATCTTACGTCAAGTCACGTGAATATATAAAGCTTGCTTCTCTTGGCTTTCAATTGCTGGTTAATAAAAAAATCATAGGTACCAAACAGTCATTATTCAAATCAAATATTTTTTTTTATTGTGGGCATAGATTATACAGGCAGATGTTAGGTAAATTACAGATCCGTTATGTCCTGCCTAGTAGAGGTATTTAACAATAAATTATGTTAACATGCTATATTTTTTTTTATACGTATCACATACAAAGCAAGTCTTACAAAACAAGAAGTTTTTTTATAGGTCTTGTTAAAAGTGATTCCGATAATTATCATATTTGTATAATATTTTCAGAATAAACAACTTAATTAGATTTAATTTACTATAAGATACTTAATTCATTACATAATCATGTAGTGTTTATTTGTGTAGTTCTCTAAATAAACTAAATTGGGTTAACTATTTATATTCACGCGCCTCTTCCGTTATATAAATGGAATCAAGGGCAGTTTTGTATTTGTGGGGCCCGTACAAAAAGTACCTAGGCACTCAAGTCAGTAGTATTTTTATAGATAGTAGGTATCTGGGCATGTATAATTATTCTTTTGCCTTTATACCAATTTATTTAGGGTCGGCGCAACATGTCCCTTTCTTCCATACTTCTCTATTAGTCGTCATCTCGGTAGTCCCTTTCTAGCCATATCTTTCACCCAGTGTATCCATCGTTTCTTTGGTTTCCCTACTCTTATAGCCATCCACATTCGTACTCAAAATCTAGGCACAGGCATCTATTTAAAATTAAACCATGCTGTTGTAATTTTGGATTGATTAATATAAAGTGTTATTTAAAAAATACTTGTTTTTTTTTTAAGGACGATTGCAATAAAATGATTTCGTCTGCGCCCTCTATTTCTTTGTACAGTCCACTGCACATAAGTGGTAACAATTGTAGTTTTTCAGCACCTTTTTAACGTAGCAATGAGCGTGATTTTCGCAGTGCAAGTGAAACCACTGATGTGCAGGTAGGTGACTCTACACCTATGTCACAACTTCACATGGAACCGATGTTACAAAAATTACCTCATGTAGGTAGTTACATATAAACTCGTTTGACTAGATACTGTTATAGTGCTTAGAACTTTATATTAATCCTATGCTATACAATTTCTATAGCTATCCACGACTTTTCTAATGATCTAAAACGTTAGATTCGCCCAACCGCGTCAAAATACCTTTCTGTTTTGTTGACGGCGACATTTGAATAGTATTATCTCGCTCACTCATACTGAAAATCGTATCTATCGTTTCATGCGGGATGTGTGTGCCCAATCTTCTCAGTGCGGACACTTTTTCGGGTGACCAAAGTACGGTGAGGGTATATCTTATGATTTAAATGTATGAACTTATATTCTCTTATATTATATTCCCCAACTACACACGTTAGGTACTTATGAGGCTGACCTCCATCGTGAAGAAAAACCGTGATGTGAGGTTCACTGAACTCGGACCTTGGCCCAATCAGGCAGAGGACAGAGCAGCCTTGGCAATGAACTGCTTCCCGTCCAGCCGACGAACGAGAACGCATGGATTCCCTTTATTAAAACATTGTTAAATTCTATTCCTGTCAACCGTTTGAAGATGGAAGAAACAAAATGTTTTTATTTTAAATACACGTTGACGTAAACTTCTTGATAAGAATCGTGGATATTAGATAACATCACGCCTGTAATGCCCGAAGGGTTAGGCAGAGGTCTACCTACATAAACATAACTGGCGCCATGGGGTTTATCAACCGCAGGTAGTTCAGTCACTTGAAATATCAGTTATTATTTGTGTAAACTTCACAGACGAGATGGATATCATAATAATTTCAGCCGAAATACGTCCACTGCTGGACATAGGCCTCCCCTAATGGGGGGGTTTGCGATAAGACGCCTATAGATTGTACTGTAATACCTTAGAAGATAACATAGGTAAAAATCCGCGACAGTTCTGGCAGCATGTTTCTGGCCTGCGATCGAAGGGCGGTTTCGAGCCAAACGTCATACTCCATGGTGAGACTTTTTCGGGTGTCAAAGCGGCCGAAGCATTTGCCCAGTATTTTTCAAGCATGTTTCTGCCCGATACACCTAAATTGGACCCAAGAAACATAAGTGTGAGTAGTGAGGGCGATAACATTCCTCTTCCCGTTTTAACCCCACCGGATGTAGTTAAGGGGATTGCTAAACTCCGACCCCGAAGCTCGGTTGGCCCTGACAACATTCCAGCCTTTATCCTTAAGGGGTGTCATGATATCTTGGCAGCCCCTCTATGTCATGTCTTTAACCTAGCCCTCCAGTCCGGTGTATACCCTGAGCAATGGAAAACTTCGCGAGTCACTCCCATCCCTAAAACCAGTGACAAAACATCAGTGGAGGAACACAGGCCCATCGCTATCCTGCCAACCATTGCTAAGGTTTTTGAGCATATACTCCATGCCTTAATTTTTAAACGCATAAATATGTCTCTGTCTGATGCGCAACACGGTTTTCGGCCGGGTCGCTCTGTAAATTCGAATTTACTGATTCAAGTAGACTATATTTCGGGTGGCTTGGACATCGGTACACAGGTTGACACTCTGTATTTCGATTTCCGGAAAGCATTCGACAGAGTTGATAACGATGTGCTCTTGACAAAGCTAGGGGCCATTGGTTTCTTGTCCGTTCTTCTTCGCTTCTTTTCCGACTGCCTGCGTGATCGCAAGTAGTTTGTCAGACTTGGCTGCTTCGACTCCAAGCCTTATAACACACGCTCGGGCGTGAGTCAGGGATCTGTGTTAGGGCCGCCTCTGTTCCTGATTATGGTCAATGATCTCATAGCAAAGGTTAAGTTTGCCAAATGCCTTCTTTATGCCGACGCCCTAAAGCTTGTCGCACACATCAGAACAGATGAGGATTGTAAACTCCTACAAATGGACATTGACACCGTCGTCGAGTGGAGCATTGTGAACAAACTATGTTTCAACATTGATAAGTGTTACGTCATGACGTACGGTAGAGGGCTGCGAGCAATCCATTATTGCTATAGTTTGGGTGGTGAAGTAATTACTCGTGTCACCAACATAAAGGACTTGGGAGTAACCTTTGACCGCTGTCTTACTTTTAGAGACCACATCTCTACCCTTGCAAAGGATTCTTTCAGGCGCCTGGGATTTGTTTTGCGAAATGCTCGTGATTTCCGCAAACCAAATGTTATTAGTCTCTTGTATACCACCCTAGTTCGAAGCAAACTCGAGTCCAGTGCCTGTGTTTGGCATCCCTATACCACGACCCAAACGTTGATGCTTGAAAAGGTCCAGAAAACCTTTCTAAGATTGCTCTTCCAAAGGTTATACAATTTCTTTCCCTATATGTACCCTACCAACTTTCTTTTAGGCATGTTGGGGTTTAACTCATTGGAGGTGAGGCGAGGGTTTGACCAGCTCACGGTAGCCTGTAAAACCCTACGGGGACATATAGACTGCCCAGAGCTCCACGGCCTTTTCTGCCGGCTATTTGTGCCCGACAAATACATCGGACACAGTCCGAGCCGCCGGCACAATTTGTTTGCGCAGCCTTCATCCAAAACTGTCGCCAGAGCTGAATCCCCAGTGTGTCGTACTTTGAAGATGCTCAATGCCCTTCTGACTGCCAACCCTGAATGTGATGTGTTTGCGGATGAATGGAGAAAAATTATGTGTATATGTCTGGTGTTCTGTGAGAGGAAGTATGCAAGGGAGTCCACTGTTCCATATTAGTTTTAACAATGCAAATTAAATTGAATCTGTATAACATTTATACAAAAGTATGTTAATATTATTTTTGATTTTTTTTATGTTTCCATGTTAATTATTGTAATTGGTGTTGTACCGTTTTAATTAACTATAAATAAATAAATAATAAATAAATAAATAAATAATCGCCACGTTTGGCAGGTGGGTTGGCGATCACAGTATGGTGTTATAATGCATAGGGAACGCTGATGCTGATGGATATTAATCCATATCTAAACACGATAAAACAACAAAAAACGGATTTTCTCCACTCATACATCAAGTAATAATACCAGAAGCAATCGATGACCCAACAAAAAAAAATCATGAAATCTTTTTTATTTTGTTTGTATATACCTACTTAATATATCGATACCCGTCACGTCTGCGTAGTTTCGCTAACAAATTTAATTTGACCCTGTATCCGTCATTATTCATATTTGTTATTTTTTCCCGAAAAAATCTTTTATATAAATCAAATTAGAACCACATCTCATAACATAACAAGTTAATATTTTTTTTTCATTTAAGCAAATTTGAGCCTTATTCTAGAAGAGCATTAAAGCCTGCTAATTCACGACCGAATTTACGTTTTTTAATACCGTTTTACGTTTAGTCAGGACATTTTTTTAAAATAAAAAACTAGCTGATCCGACAGAGGTCCTATCAAAATTTCTATAGTCCATACAAAAAATCCATAAAAAAGGACGCAATTAAAGTCCCTTTTCTATGGGATTTTTGTATGAATTTCCCAATCATTATTAAAAACCGTCTAGCTCATAAACTATAAATAAATACTCGCTGAATACACGGTGTTTCGGGAAGCCCTTGGAGAGAGGCTTCAAAATTTTTGCTTTGGACCTCGTCTTGTGGGACAAAGGAGAATGCCGACAAGTATAGGGCGCCCTGTACCAAACGAAAAGTCCGCTGTCACAACCAAACCCAGTGTATTTGGAGGAGAATTCAATGTTCTGCCTATATTGTTAACTGTTTTTTACATGGCTTTCCGCAATTTGTATTTATTTGCCATTTACCTACTTAATATTTTGAGGTTAGGTTCGTAAAAATGACTGATTCGAAAAGGCGCAGTTAGTGACAAATAAGGTGGTAATATCGGTCATGTTTTTTATTATTGATTTTGTGCTACTTTTTCCTGATGGATGATTATACAATAAATCACTTTCATAGTCAATAATAATATTCTTGCTCTCAGTTTTTTTAATGTAATGAATGAATCAAGTAGGTACTTGCAGTAAGTGCAGGCTGAACAAACAATGGATTTTGTACTGTGTTTACTGATTCATATAAGAACTTGAAATATAACGTATCATTAGGCTTATTTTACCCGAAGAGTTAGGCAGAGGTGTATTTACATATTATTATAGTACACCCATATTTCGAACTTGAAATGTTAGTAATAATAAGGTAGGATAATAAAATGAAAAACGAAGATATGGTTAATTAATTATTTATTCATATTTACATAATGTATCGACCACAACTAGGGCGGAGAATAAAAATCTACAATTAAAACTATATCCTCCTCCCGTGGTATTACGTCTTCCCTTCCTTGCAAAAAGGGTCTACGAGAATTAGGCTGTCTTTCAAGCTGCACTACTCTAGTAGCAGCTGTGAAACATGCGATCCTACACTTTCCAGTCTTGATGCCTAGAACAATTAAATACATTTAAACTCACAGAGAGTTCGCTTTAAAACCTTCCTAGCTTTAAGGAAAGATCAACTGCTAAGTAGTGTACCTTCTACCTGATGTAATGGTGTCCATGTTAATATCACGTTTCTCTGAGGACAATTGGGTGGCACTCGAGAACGCCTTGCAACACGTAGCATGGACTGTCCACATCCAAAGCACCCATCACTGTGACCAAATGTAGGTTCAGGTATCAGTTCGGAATCTAAGGGAGTTCTTCCTTGAATCAATGTGAAACATTAATGCCATATTATACTACCAAGATTGATCTGAAAGCATAAGTGTTTTAAGTTATAAAATGAAATCCCTGAATTGGACAATAGTCCCGGAAGTGAGTATTAAGAAGCTAACTATAATATAAATACTAGGTGCGGTAATACTAACAGGCGTCGGAGTAATCCATGATCTTAAAACACGAATCATAGCCACGGATATATTTTCTGTGTCATGTACTCTAAATTGTTCTAACAATACCAGTGAACAGTTTATACATCGGTGACGACGACTTGGTGGCCGATGTCTTACTCTAGATGGGGGCATCGCTAAGGATTATGACACAACCACTACGTTAAGAAAAAGCACTTGAACGCCCGTTCACGTTATTTTAATTATAATCAAATAGTTCATATGAAACCAACATTGAAAGATTGAAAGTAACGTCATTCGTGACGGCGCCAAAAAACTACAGATAATAATTTAAATAAGCCAAAAAAAACAAATTCATTACGTCACAATAAACACGACATCTTCTTTTTGAATCGGTCCTCTTTTCAATAAATGCTTAAAATGTATTCCAAAATAATAATTTAAATTATTATGATACAACGCGTGACCTAAATAAAGATTTTTATTTTTATCACAGATAACATATAATACATAATATCACGTATTCTAAAAAACCGGCCAAGTGCGAGTCGGACTCGCGCACGAAGGGTTCCGTACCATTATCTATAAAAACGGCAAAAAATCACGTTTGTTGTATGGGAGCCCCCTTAAATATTTGTTTTATTTTAATTTAATTATTGATTTTTAAAGTGATTATATAACTAAATATTCTGTGAATATTTCAAGTGTCTACCTGTTACCGTTATCAATATCAAGCAAAAACGACCAAAAAAATCACGTTTGTTGTATAGGAGCCCCCTTAAATATTTATGTTATTCTGGTTTTTTGTATTTGTTGCTATAGCGGCAACAGATACAGATACATCATCTGTGAAAATTTCAACTGTCTAGCTATCACGGATCATGAGATATAGCCTGGTGACAGACGGACGGACAGACAGACAGACAGACAGACAGACAGACGGCGGAGCCTTAGTAATAGGGTTCCCGTTTCCTTTCGGTACGGAACCCTAAAAAGCAAATCGGTACGATACTTACATAATTATCTTCTTCATTTAAATGTTTGCTGGCAGGTTTTTATATATTGTTTTTTGACGGACAGACAGACAGACAGACGGCGGAGCCTTAGTAATAGGGTTCCCGTTTTACCCTTTCGGTACGGAACCCTAAAAAGCAAATCGGTACGATACTTACATAATTATCTTCTTCATTTAAATGTTTGCTGGCAGGTTTTTATATATTGTTTTTTTTTTCGTAGTACTATTACTTATTCTGTAGTATTCTGTGGTAGTAGCAACATTCGGACATGAAGTGGCTTGCTTGGCTCCCGCCAAGCAAGCCACTTCATGTCCGAATGTTGCTGAAAGTGAAAATGCGTCATGATTAGCAGTTTTGTTTTATTTTCTAAAACTTGTGTTTAGCCGAATATTAATGTGTAATAATGGTGGATTATTAACCATTAAGGGTTCGTGAACGTGCATTAGTGTAGGCAAATGAAACAAAACAGTGCAACCTATCACTTCAAGTTCTCCCAAGAAGTCCGCGTGAGGTCTCAGTAAAGTGCCACGTCTTTACTGAATCTCAAGGGGAGTGGGGATATCATCATCATGCATTGAATATTTTCATTTCATCAATATTTAAACAAAGTTTGTAACTAAATAACTTTGTACTTGTTACCTAATTTTACATGACACTGGCTAAATGCACAAACCGTGCGAAGCCAAAAAGAAAAAAAAAAAAAAAGAAAGACATGAAGTGCAATGGCAGTGACTTATACGTGGAAAATACGTACAAAGTAAAAAATATACTTTTATTTTTGATCTCCGAAATCCGGGAATCTTTTTCCTAACAAAAACGTAAATCTGATTTAAAAAATAGTAGTAATTTTATGAACTAAATTTGGTTGTGACACGCTCCCCCGCAAGTTGGTACTGCACAACGGCATTCTCCTTTTATTTTATCTAATAATTCAATACTCTAATTGGAGTGTCTGAGGTCTTGCGTTTATTCTGCTACAAGTTGTATTAAACTACTAACATAGCACATCCCACGAGAAACAACGAATACCTCTCAACCATTCTATAGCAAAGACAATTTGTTTTCCTTCCTTTCGGCCAGTTGCCAACGCTGATTAAGACTGCATTGATCGCAGCAAAAATTGTGTTGAGTTGCTGAGCTGGCAACCCGCCTAACCCCTTAAACTAATGTTATTCAGTAAATAAGTTTATTTTATTAACACGAAATGTTTCGTTATAGGTATCTTACTTGTGTATTCTTATCGCGAAGACCAAATTGAGTGTTCACCAAATCAAGTAGGTACATACTCCACTGTGTGGATCGCCCGGAGGACACGGTGAAGCATACGGTGGAGGTGTGCCCGGCTTGGGCGGAGCACCGCCGCCGCGTCCTTACGGAGGCGATCGGCTGCGGCGATCTCTCGTTTCCGGCCCTGGTTCAGGCCTTAATTGGTTCGGAGCGAGAGTGCATGGGAGGCCGTCACCTCCTTCTGCGAAACAGTAATGCCCGCGAAGGAAGAGGCGGAACGCGTGAGGGAGAGGCAAAATCTGCGCCCTCGCGCCCGTAGTCGCCGCAGGAGACGCCCCGGGCGTCGGGAGTCGCAGGCCGATTCCCGGCCACCGTAGGCGCGGGCTTGCGGATGGTGAGCGATGGGTAGCTCGCCGTCCGATAAGGACCAGGGGCCTTACTCCCGACAGCATCGAGTACTGAATCAATCGTATTAGATTCGAAATAAATGACGATCCATACTCTTGAAACCGACACTAGCGCACGATCGTGCGGTGGTTCAAAACGACACTAATTTCGATCGAAAGATTCGTTAGAATCGAAAAGTTCGTACTCCACACGCCATCTGACAGTTATGTATCGAGTAGTTGAATCAAAACTAAACGTCAAATAACTCCATAGCAAAGAAGCTACTTTATGAAGATCGAGTGAGATTTTTTTGTGTTCTTTACTGATTTATTTCTTCAAAATCTTTATTATTATGGCTCGCCTTACTTTGTTTTTCAATGTTCTTGAGAAAACATCGTATGGATCTTCGTGCGAAAAGAAATATGAATCGATATAATACCCGGGGCTATAGAAATGGATTCGGAAGAATTTCGAAGAAGTTATAGTTTCTCGAAGGAGTTGTTTAATGTGTTGGTAGAAGATTTAACACCATACATGAAGAAATTAACCAGACGAAGTGACATTTCCATTAAATGCAAGGCGAGAAGCCCGAAAGTCTGACAACCAGTCTTACCAAGGGGTATCGTATTACCCAGTCACTGGGTTGAGGAGGTCAGATAGGCAGTCAACATAATCAGCCTATAATGTTCTCACTGCTGGGGCACAGGCCTCCTCTGTGTGAGAGGGAGTAGGACGTAATCCACCACGCGGGCCCAGTGCGAGTTGGTAGTTTTGACATGTCTTCGAATTTTTGGTTCTAGGACATGCCACCGGTGTCCTCACGATGTTTTCCTTCGCCGTTTTGAGAGCAGTGGTGATGAAATAATTTATACAAAGTAAAGCACCTGTCAGGGTTCGAACCTACGACCTACTCGTAAGTCGCTGTCGTTACCACTGGGCCACCACTGCTCTCAAGTAGGCAGTCGCTCCTTGTAGAATACTGGTATTCAGCTGCATCCGGTTAGACTAGAAGCCGAGCACAACATAGTTGGAAAAAGAATAGGCAGATTGGTTGATGTTTTTTCATAGGGTTTTATTTGTTAAGTTAAAATAAAGCACTAGGGTATCGTTTTTTACGTGAGAAAGTGATAGAGAAGTAAATAAATTCAACCACATAAAAGATTCTAACCACAGACATAAGACACTTGACAATGACGTAATCCATGAATGATAGGATATAGACAATGACAGGCATAACGACGCTGATAATACTCGAACCTATGTCGATCTTGGTTTACGATTCGATTTGGTTCGGGAGTAAGGTTTTAAATCGAGTTCAAATCAGAAACGAGTTCGAATCGAAAACAAAATCAAACTCGAATCGTTTTCGGGAGTAAGGCCCCTGGCCCGGGTCAACGGCGCGTTGTGTTCCACGCGTGCCTCAAAGAGATGTCAGCAGCCAGGGTTGCAAGTTTGTCCGAAAGGGATATCGGGGCCCTGGCACACAGGCATCTGAAGGAACACGGGTGGGTTTTAGTCAGTAAAAGTCTGACACTCCCCCCGCTCCGCCCAGAGCGGGAGAAGTTACTTGATAATTTGAAATAACCGTTGTAGCTACAAGAAAACGGTCTTAAGAGACTGTCCTTAACTTTCTGAGAAATTTTGATCTGCATTCACGCATTTTGTATAAAATGTACAGTCAGCAGGAAAATATTCACAAAACTTATTTTTATGCCAATCGATCCTGTTTCTTATAAGGATCAAAAACCTCGATTGGACCAACTGAGGTTTGAGTACTAGTTAAGTCATGAACCGCAAATTTTCTCATACACTCAACTGCAACTTACACTTTTTACTATAGATAAACTGTGGCCGCTACAAATAAGACTGATCGAAAAACAATAACTGCTACTTTGCGTATTATTTTACCTTAAAATTAAAAACTTGACATTTGAACTCACCTAGAAATTTTGCTTTTGTGCTTAAGATATGAGGTGTTCAAAACGCTAGCCGTTTTGACGTAGTCATACGTTTATTCTCTTTACTACAGAGCGGGTAGCAGCTGATTAATGTGCTTAGAACTAATTCCATAGAAAATCGTGGTAAGTAAATCTTCGAGTTCCTGAACACTGTCGTATTTATTTTTATAAAGATATTTTATTAAATAGCGCCACATAAAAAAAGTCAAGAGGAGTGAGACTCTTGATTTTTTTTTTGCTGTCTGTACATTTTCAAAATCTGTGAATGCAGATCAAAATTTCTCAAAAAGTTAAGGACAGTCTCTTAAGACCGTTTTCCTGTAGCTACAACGGTTAAGGTAGCTGCGCCCTAACTGTCCCATCTCAAAAATACACCCTGTATATAATATTTATGTACCTACTGGGTCACCTCAATTAAATCTGGATGGGCGTAGTAGGTAAATACGGGTTTCGAAGCAAATCTGAGTAGGTTCGTAGCAAATATCCATGGATTTCGTAGCCAGTCTGGATAACTTTCGTAGCAAATCTGGATGGGTTTTGTAGTAAAGCTAGATAGCTTTGCATAACTCTTGTAGCATATTATGTCGATGGGTTTCATAGCAAATCTGCCCCATAATTGCGTAACACACTATCAGAAGCAAAGGGTTTCATTTGACAGTTCAACAACATTCATTGTTTTATTTACGTTGTTGAGCAGACACATTTTTCGAACATATGAAGCAATATACTTACTTCAAAATCATTCTGACTGGGATTAATAATGTGTTACTCAATTGGGTGCTAGATAGCTGATTAAGTAGCAAATCTCGATGAGCTTAAGTACACTAACATTATCTAGCGGTTTTTTTTTTCACTCCATTGCTTAGTTTAACTTGCTTATCGATCTCAATCAACCTAATCATTAGTTGTTAATTATGTCACCTTGTTTACATCAACTTTCTCATAAGATAAGTAGATAACATCTCCATACAACGCAAAAACTTAAAGAAAATAAGGAAAACGGAAATTCAATTTATTTTCCATTCATTTCAAGAAAACAATAGAAATTACACATCACAATGTTCGCATAGGAATGCGTTTAAAACAATTAGTTATGCTAGAGTCTAAACGGCCTTGGCAATGACCGGCTTATGTAAGGAACCATTTTGTTTTGCATACCTAGTGCTACACGCTTGTGCGCCTGCATCTCTGATATTCTGAAGCATAGGTAAGTTACACAAGCGTAGATTAGCTAGGAAAGAAGACTTATGTTAGGAAAAACTGATTTGATTTTTTGGGAGTTCTTAATTAGTTCTGAAATGAGCATGAATTGTAGCAATGAATTGAGCTGAAAGTGATGAAAACGTAGCTTATAATACAGAAAAATTGCTGGAGAGTTACATGGAACCATGAAAGCTTTCTCATCGATATAATATAGCCACCTATCTGTACTAAATATAATATAACGGTTGGCCAATTCGGATGTACAACTTTTTTAGCCCCATTATGATTTGACGACAAATTTTGCAGTTGTTTGATGTCTATTATTTAGTCTGAATGTGGCCAATTCGTTATGCACACTCCATGAGACCAAGACCAGCGCAATATTTTCAATAATTTTATCCTGAAGTTCGAAAACGAATTTAAAAATGACATAATTTTTCTAAAAAATCATTAAGATTATTAACGAGTATATACCATTTTGGTCACTGAAGATTTCACGACTCGTCCTGTTTTTTTTTCTGTGGGTTTTTATCTAAAGGGACGTGTCGTGGTTAATCTTGAATATGAAAAGCAGAATATTTGTGACTTTGTTTGTGGGAATCCTAATAAAATGTGCGAAAATTTTATGAAAAAAGGATCGCATTTTTAAGAATAAAAACCGGCCAAGTGCTTGCCGGACCACGCACAACGAAGGGTTCCGTAGTTGGGATGAATTTATCCCAAAACAAACATAACATTGTAATTGGAAAACATGTTCTCCCATACATCGATAAATACGTCACGGTCAATTCTCCAACTGCAAATGTAAGTTGGTCGACTATTACTCGTTAACTTGTAAAGCCTACTTAGCTGTGATAGTTTTTCTTTTAATTTCGTTATACTACTGCTATGTTTTTTTTTCAGATATTCAGAAACAACAATTTAGCCGGCAGGGAGCAGGGAACTTTAAAGTGCTATTTTTTGTTAGAGCCAAGAGTCACATCACTAAAATCATGGAACAACACTAATTTTCAACACTCGTTGATTCCGACAGCCACTTGCTTAGCTAGCAGAAGCTATTCCAAGACACATAATCCAGAGGCTGCCGCTCAGGATTATGTGTGCCTTAGGTTGGGGCACTTCGATTCGATTCTACGTCCAGACTGAGGGCAGGACATCTACACACTGCACGCTCCTCCAATTTGCACGCCGCTCCAAACTGCGCGCTGCATGCGTAGCTGGACTACAGGCGTCCTACGGCCAGCTATCACGGTAAGCTACCTGCAGCCCTGAGAAGCCATCTGCTGACCCAGTGCTGGGCTCCTGGCCAGCCCTCCTACGTTTCATGCTACCAAGGACGGTACCCTTCTTACCTACCCAAGTCAAAGTGTCACCCTTACCTACAACGTAGTCGTGAAATCTACTACAATTATATCTATGAAGCTAGAGATCGCTCGCCCCTCCAAATTACTGTTTCAATGTGTGTAGTCACATCCTTACGAAAGAGTTTGTATACATTGTAAACTCAGTACTCGTAATTATCTCACTTATTACCACTTTTGTTGGTCAACTAATCATAACTAGCCGATCGCGCAAGACAACGAACGTGTTGTTTTCATAGAGTACGTCAGTGCAGCGCCATAAAGGGTGTAGAGTTGAAACCCGAAGATTCTACAGTGTATAGGCATAACTTTGGATGCCAAGCTTCAATGGGGCCCCCATATAGATAAATTGTCGAAAAAGCTTAGCTCTTCAGCACACGCCGTTAGAAAAATTCGTGATTTAACTGATTTAGAGACAGCCCGCTTAGTATACTTTAGTTATTTTCATAGTGTAATGTCGTACGGTATTCTGTTGTGGGGAAATGCCGCCGACATTCAGACAATTTTTGTTTTACAAAAAAGAGCAATTCGTGCAATTTATAAATTAAGTCCCAGACACTCCCTCAGAGACAAATTTAAAGAGATTAATATACTGACTGTAGCTTCTCAGTATATTTATGAAAATCTATTGTATGCACATAAAAATATTAATCTGTTTAAAAAATACAGTGATATCCATAATGTAAATACTAGGAACAAGCACAAATTTGTTGTTCCTAAAACCAGGCTTAAAAAAATAGGTGGCTCGTTTAGATGCCAGTGTAAAGTGTTTTTTATAATAAACTTCCTAGCCATATTCAAGAATTAAGCCTTAATAAATTCAAATGTTTTATAAAACGGAAACTGTGCCAGAAAGCATTTTATACTGTTAAAGACTTTATTGAGGACAAAAAGGCTTGGGATTGAGCTGCTCCAATTTACAGTGAATCTTGATTTGATTTTTTTTGCCAACTATTTATATTATTTTTTGATTGAAATTTTTAAATACCTAAACTATGACATGAATATTTACTTTGTAAAGTATTATATTACTTTAATTATTATGAATGTGAGGACTATGTGAATTGTTTTTTTATTTTTATTCTCAATCAAAAAAATTTTAATGCAGGTCTGGCAGTTTGAGTACTTTATGCGGCCTAACCAATTGTCCTTTCTTTGGTATTGTTCGTCGAATCGCTGAGCTCCTTAAGTTTTGAGTTGAGCTGCACGATAACTGACAAATGCGTGCACTGACTGGACAGGTCCACTCAAATCTGTGTGGTTCTTTCGTCAAAAGACCATGTCAGACACCAATCTACATGGTTCTCAAATGATCTGACCAAGATTATATCCGTATTTTATATACACATTGACATTGATTAATTTTATATATACAATGACATGAATATTTACTTTGTTAAGTATTATATTGTTTTAAGTATTGTAAATGTGAAGACTATGTGGGTTATTGTTCATTTTTCTTTTTTTTCTCAGTTAGTTTTTATCATAGTCTGGCAGTTTGAGTGATTTTATGCGGCCTACCCAAATGTCCTTTCTTTGGTATTGTTCGTTGAATCGTTGAGCTCCTTAAGTTCTTAGTTGAGCTGCACGACTACTGACAAATGCGTGCACTGACTGGACAGGTCCCCTCAACCTGTGTGGTTCTTTCGTCAAAAGATCATTTCAGGCACCAATCTACATGGTCTTCACATGATCTGACCAAGATTATGTCTGGACTTTAAAAAGAGACTGTGACCTCTGAGTTTGTTTCGACCTTTCTTCTCAGAGTAGTCGGATACGAAACGCCGACCTCATCTAGTTTTTTTAAATATGATTGACGTGTAAAAGTGTTTGTACAAACCTACTTACAGAAATAAATCATTTATCATTTATCATATATATACTAATAATAATGAGCGATTAATGACGCCACTAGTGAACAACAAGTCCGTGATTTGTTTTTGTTTGACGGCCGTCTCATTACGCACACATGCGTACAAATACTTTCACAAACACTTTCAAACGTTTTGAATTTTGGAGGGGCGGGCCATATTATCTCTAACTTGCTAGTTTTCTTTCTCTCCCTCTAACCTAGCAGTTAACGGCCTACCTGCAAAACCGTAGCTGTTAGTATTCCTACCACCATGCTAGACTAGGTTAAGATCTAGGTACTTCAGGGTTCTTCTTCATCTTATCAGGGGGCCTACTCTCTAAATCCGTCAACGAAGATACGGGCTCGTCCAAAAGTATGTTTAGATGTAAATTGGTAGTTCGAAACTTTGGAGTGAACCCTACACCAATTAATTTTTTTTTTCGGGTGGGTAAAAAAACATTGGGAGTAAGGACAGCTGTCAAAATGTAGTGTTAGTCATTCTTAGGTCGGGCCCCAGGTTAATCCCGCAGTGTGTGAAGACAAGGGTCTTCAACCAAAGCGTCCTGCCCGTTATGACATACGGTGCCGAAACGTGGACACTGACAGTCGGGGTGGTCCACAAATTCAAGGTCACTCAGCGTGCTATGGAGCGGGCCAGGATAAGGATAAAGTCAGGAATTAAGTTACCCGGAAGAGAACCGGAGTTACCGACATAGCCTGCAGAGTAAGCAAGCTGAAGTGGCAGAGGGCTGGCCATGTTTGTCGAAGAACCGATGGCCGGTGGAGCAGACGAGTCCTGGAGTGGAGCGTATCGGCAAGCGTAGTGTGGGGCGCCCCCCAGCTAGATGGCCCGACGACCTTAAAAAAGTGGCTGGGACAGACTGGATGCGGAAGGCGGAGGACAGGGTGTTGTGGCGCATCCTGAGAGAGGCCTATGTCCAGCAGTGGACTGCTATAGGCTGAGCTGATTGAGGTCGGGCCCCAAACTAATCTCATGTCCGATGTATGATCATCAACATCTGCCTAACCTTTTCAAAACTATGTTGGGGTCGGCTTCCAGTCTAACCGGATGCAGCTGAATACCAGTATTTTACATAGAGCGACTGCCCATCGGACCTCAACAACCCAGTAACTGGTATTACCCAGTTACTGGATTGTGGAGGTCCGATAACCCTTGGTAAGACTGGTTGTCAAACTTTCGGACTTCTGACGACCCGTAACGACTGTCAAAGATCCACGAATGACAGCCGAGAGAGCTTCCTCAGAAAGTGGGATCCTTATATGATTTGTACTCGTAGTAGGGCAGATCACCAGCACCAAAAAAATATGTACCTATGTGTGTGTATATATGTAATTTGTGGAGCGAATTCGCTGTGCTTGGGAAATTGCTTCATATTCTAAGCTAAACGACTCCTGGGGCCCAAGTCTGCTATTTTTATAAATTCAGTCATTCCAACACGTTCCCATTGTCATTTTGCTAAAAGTTCGTAATCTGGTAAATTCATAATGGTCTTGGTCGGTCAATGTTCTCGTAATATAATTGTGTTATTATAATGGCATTGTCGTATTGCCATTATTATAAAACTCATTAGTAGAAATGTCATTCATTTGTCATTATGTACGAGATTACCATTATATGCAATTTCTTTCAATGTAGTGTCAGTGGCCGACCATTGGAAAGTCATAATGACGCGATTATAATAGTAGATTACCAAACTTGTCAAAATTAACAATTATGAAATCAATGATCGACCATTCTGACACTATTGTAATAGCAGACTTGAGGCCCTGATCACAACCAGAGCCGTCTTCAATCTATTGGAGGGCCTGGGTGCTTTAGAATATGGAGAATGCAGGATTTAAACTCGAGCTCGAAGTTTATAGCATCCGCCTCGGATAGGTTAGAATTAATTTTGCCCTTTCATCCAGAAATAGCAGTTACTTTGTCGACTAATTCAGAAATATTTGGGAACTAAGAAAACGTAGGATGTACCTGTGAACGAGCGAAGTGAGCTCGAAAATTTTTGCACCCCGTCTGAGATTTACTTAGCTTTCTTTGGAGAGCCTCTAGCTACGACGCTGATAGGAACTAAGGGGCTCATGGATCGCGGGGCCCTGGGCACTTGCCCAGATTGGCCAATGGCGAAGACGGCCCTGATAACAACATGTAATAACAAACAAACAAAAAGTCACCATTGTCTTTTTTTTTATTATTTATTTAAAGAAATTATAATACAGAGGGGTAACTTAATTCTAAACTCGCCAAACTTTTACGTTTGATGGCGAGAAGCGCTCTTTTTCATAACAATGAACCGTTACCACTACTTAAATATGGATAATAATTTTCCAGGTGACTAATAACTTAAAGGGCGACTAACTATTTGCTACTAAAATAATAACTTGGCGACTAATAACTTAAAGGGCGACTAACTATTTGCTACTAAAATAATAACTCGGCAGCGATTAAATATTATTTCTTAATCGCTGCAAAGTCATCTACTGTTATTGAATCATTTGGGTTAGGTTAGGTTAGAACAGTAACCATTAACAAGCGAAGGCGAGCGAGCAAAGCGAGCGTGCCGCGGCAGCGGCCGCCGAGCGCCAGATCCCCTCTATTGTTGGTAAATTCAGTTACCAAAACAAAAATTCGATGCCAGTTTAAATTAAAATAAAGCTAAAAACTGATTATTGAGCTGCTACTTTCTACTTAAAATAATACTTCGCTGTAGCTGCCAAGTTATTATTTTTGCTGCCAACCTATTATTTTTGCTACCGGCTTTAATTATTTTTTAATCCCAAATTCAGATTAATTTGTCGCCGTGTTAAATACATGCCCTTAAATATTATACTGTTATGGTTTGTATGTATTTAGTTCTGTTTGCTGCAAACAGTTGCAAAAAGACCCCAACACCCTGCAAAAAGTTTTTCAATTTTGTTTTAAGTGATCTTTTACTAATTTTACTGTTTCTCTTAATACATCTATTTTGTTAGACACTTTAGGTACCAAATACTTCGATGTTCTCTTACCATAATAATATGTTATCTGTGGTTGTACCAGTCTGTTCTCTCTAACTCTACGTGCGTGGGTGTTCTTGGCGGGAAAGTGAAGCGTCATGTTAGCAGTTTTGTTTTATTTTCTAAAATTTGTGTTTAGCCGAATATTAATGTGTAATAGTGGTGGATTATTAACCATTAAGTGTTCGTGAACCTGCATTAATGTAGGCAAATGAAACAAAACAGTGCAACATCACTTTAAGTTCTCTCAAGAAGTCCGCGCGAGGTTTCAGTAAAGTGCCACGTCTTTACTGAAACTCAAGGGGAGCGGGGCGGGATGTCATCTATCATCTTTATCATGATTCAATGCATGATAAAGATGATAGATGACAGGAGTTCATTTCATAATTATTTAAGTAACTTTGTACTTGTTACCTAATTTTACATGACACTGGCTGAATGCACAAACCGTGCGAACCCAAAAAAAAAAAAAAAAAAACTACGTGAGTGGGTGTTCTTGGCGGGAAAGTAAAGCGTCATGTTAGCAGTTTTGTTTTATTTTCTAAAATTTGTGTTTAGCCGAATATTAATGTGTAATAGTGGTGGATTATTAACCATTAAGTGTTCGTGAACCTGCATTAATGTAGGCAAATGAAACAAAACAGTGCAACATCACTTTAAGTTCTCTCAAGAAGTCCGCGCGAGGTTTCAGTAAAGTGCCGCGTCTTTACTTAAACTCAAGGGGAGCGGGGCGGGATATCATCAATCATCTTTATCATGCATTGAGTGGAGTTCATTTCATAATTATTATAACTTTGTACTTGTTACCTAATTTTACATGACACTGGCTAAATGCACAAACCGTGCAAAGCCAAAAAGAAAAAAAAAGAAAAAAAAAAAAAAACTACGTGTGTAGTACTTGTTTTTAACATTAAATAAAATTCATCACTATAATAATATGCCAGACCTACCAAATAATCCTATTATGATTCCTCTTGTGCTTACATAACCCTACAAGTTTTTTTAAGTCCTATTATAAGGTAACCTGAAAAGTTACCGACGCAATAGAGTATCCCAAAATAACTTCCACCGTTATGTAATCCCTCAAAGGTTTTCTGGATAGCTATAAAATGTTTTTGCGTCTGAATTTGTTTTCAATTTCTAAATAAAACGACGCAATTTTTATTTCTTTCGACGCATTTATATGGTCTCATACACTTGCGTCATTCACAGTTGAGTCAACTTCAAAATATTTAAAAAATACGGAAGTATTTCACAATATGTTTCATTTAAATACATCGCTGTTTTCTTAGACCTCTCAAAAATATTTAAAAGTTTGTCATCGTTTAATGATCGTTGATGTGGAGCCATCACATTCGTTTGCATACTAAAACAGTTTTAAAACAAACAAAATTGCCTATATTTTTTACAATCTACTAGTATTTTATAACTGACCTTGCTCTATATAGCACTAAAAAAATAAATCACGTAAAAACACGACTAGTTTAACTACTGAAGTACCTAGCTAACACACCCCCACAAACACCGGATCAACGAAAACACATAGGAATTTTAAAACGCAAAAACATTAACAACATGCCATCATACGATAGCACATAGTTGCTCTATAATTATTTCACCATTAAAATTCCTCCCAAACGGGAAACGCAATGGTTTTATAGTAAACAAGTTATTTTTTACTAAATTAAAATGGCTGCCTCGTTGGTCTAGTGGCAGCAAGCGCCCTAGTGAGGTAAGGCAAAGTGTTATTGGCAGCCCTGAATCTGGATTTGTGCCCGGTTTAGCAATAGGCTCATCCCCTATTACATGGGACTTAAACATAACTGGCGAAATTTGGGTGTAGGTACTAATACATATTATGTACACCTCTGCCTAACCCTTCGCGGAAAACAAGCGTGATGTTGTGTTATGTATGAAAGTAAAACAAATGGATAAAAAACCTGACTACTAATGAACAACAAAACCTTTTACAAACAAAACAACCGACTTCCAAAAAAAAAACACTATATTATACCTAGTGAAAAATTACTTTAATTTTGGAATTTTTAGTACTAGAAAGCTGTAATTTGGCAATGTGTGTATCACATGGTGTAGGTGGTATCGTTGGATAGGCCGTTCAAAAATATTGCGGGTCTGTGAAAACCATTTTTCGATTCAGGGAACTGTTAACGTAATATTAAACTTTAAAGTGCTATTTTTTGTTAGAGCCAAGAGGTAACTGCTATTTCCGGATGAAAGGGCAAAATTAATTCTAACCTATCCGAGGCGGGGTGCTATAAACTTCGAGCTCGAGTTTAAATCCTGCATTCTCCATATTCTAAAGCACCCAGGCCCTCCAATAGATTGAAGACGGCTCTGGTTGTGATCAGGGCCTCAAGTCTGCTATTACAATAGTGTCAGAATGGTCGATCATTGATTTCATAATTGTTAATTTTGACAAGTTTGGTAATCTACTATTATAATCGCGTCATTATGACTTTCCAATGGTCGGCCACTGACACTACATTGAAAGAAATTGCATATAATGGTAATCTCGTACATAATGACAAATGAATGACATTTCTACTAATGGGTTTTTATAATAATGGCAATACGACAATGCCATTATAATAACACAATTATATTACGAGAACATTGACCGACCAATGATGGACCATTATGAATTTACCAGATTACGAACTTTTAGCAAAATGACAATGGGAACGTGTTGGAATGACTGAATTTATAAAAATAGCAGACTTGGGCCCCAGGAGTCGTTTAGCTTAGAATATGAAGCAATTTCCCAAGCGCAGCGAATTCGCTCCACCAATTACGTATATACACACACATAGGTACATATTTTGTCATTATATTTTTGGTGCTGGTGATCTGCCCTACTACGAGTACAAATCAAATAAGGATCCCACTTTCTGAGGAAGCTCTCTCGGCTGTCATTCGTGGATCTTTGACAGTCGTTACGGGTCGTCAGAAGTCCGAAAGTTTGACAACCAGTCTTACCAAGGGGTATCGGACCTCCACAATCCAGTAACTGGGTAATACCAGTTATTGGGTTGTTGAGGTCCGATGGGCAGTCGCTCTATGTAAAATACTGGTATTCAGCTGCATCCGGTTAGACTGGAAGCCGACCCCAACATAGTTTTGGAAAGGTTAGGCAGATGTTGATGATCATACATCGGACATAAGATTAGTTTAGGGCCCGACCTCAATCAGCTCAGCCTATAGCAGTCCACTGCTGGACATAGGCCTCTCCCAGGATGCGCCACAATACCCTGTCCTCCGCCTTCCGCATCCAGTCCATCCCAGCCACTTTTTTAAGGTCGTCGGTCCATCTAGCTGGGGGGCGCCCCACACTACGCTTGCCGATACGCTCCACTCCAAGACTCGTCTGCTCCACCGGCCATCGGTTCTTCGACAAACATGGCCAGCCCACTACCACTTCAGTTTGCTTACTCTGCAGGCTATGTCGGTAACTCCGGTTCTCTTCCGGATAACTTAATTCCTGACTTTATCCTTATCCTGGCCCGCTCCATAGCACGCTGAGTGACCTTGAATTTGTGGACCACCCCGACTGTCAGTGTCCACGTTTCGGCACCGTATGTCATAACGGGCAGGACGCATTGGTTGAAGACCCTTGTCTTCACACACTGCGGGATTAACCTGGGGCCCGACCTAAGAATGACTAACACCACATTTTGACAGCTGTCCTTACTCCCGATGTTTTTTTACCCACCCGAAAAAAATAATTAATTGGTGTAGGGTTCACTCCAAAGTTTCGAACTACCAATTTACATCTAAACATACTTTTGGACGAGCCCGTATCTTCGTTGACGGATTTAGAGAGTAGGCCCCCTGATAAGATGAAGAAGAACCCTGAAGTACCTAGATCTTAACCTAGTCTAGCATGGTGGTAGGAATACTAACAGCTACGGTTTTGCAGGTAGGCCGTTAACTGCTAGGTTAGAGGGAGAGAAAGAAAACTAGCAAGTTAGAGATAATATGGCCCGCCCCTCCAAAATTCAAAACGTTTGAAAGTGTTTGTGAAAGTATTTGTACGCATGTGTGCGTAATGAGACGGCCGTCAAACAAAAACAAATCACGGACTTGTTGTTCACTAGTGGCGTCATTAATCGCTCATTATTATTAGTAAATATGGCGCTGCACTGACGTACTCTATGAAAACAACACGTGCGTTGTCTTGCGCGATCGGCTAGTTAAGATTAGTTGACCAACAAAAGTGGTAATAAGTGAGATAATTACGAGTACTTAGTTTATAATGTATACAAACTCTTTCGTAAGGATGTGACTACACACATTGAAATAGTAATTTGGAGGGGCGAGCGATCTCTAGCTTCACAGATATAATTGTAGTAGATTTCACGACTACGTTGTAGGTAAGGGTGACACTTTGACTTGGGTAGGTAAGAAGGGTACCGTACTTGGTAGCATGAAACGTAGGAGGGCTGGCCAGGAGCCCAGCACTGGGTCAGCAGATGGCTTCTCAGGGCTGCAGGTAGCTTACCGTGATAGCGGG
Organism: Tiliacea citrago; assembly: GCA_963921375.1. Lineage (NCBI taxonomy): Eukaryota > Metazoa > Arthropoda > Insecta > Lepidoptera > Noctuidae > Tiliacea > Tiliacea citrago. The sequence continues at coordinate 11,047,445 of OY992782.1, read as the reverse complement.
CCGTAGGACGCCTGTAGTGCATAGTTCAGCTACGCGTACAGCGAGCAGTTTGAAGCAGCGTGCAGCGTGCAAATTGGAGGAGCGTGCAGTGTATAGATGTCCTGCCCTCAGTCTGGACGTAGAATCGAATCGAAGTGCCCCAACCTAAGGCACACATAATCCTGAGGGGAAGCCTCAGGATTATGTCTTATATACATGGATATGTGTCTTGGAATAGCTTCTGCTTGCTAAGCAAGTGGCTGTCGGAATCAACGAGTGTTGAAAATTAGTGTTGTTCCATGATTTTAGTGATGTGCTAAGCAACTTACTAATAGGGAATATGCATGTATTTTTTTTGTCACTAAATCAGTAATAGACAGTAATATAAACCTAAGAAAAGTATTGAAAGTTAAATTGAACTACTGATTGATGCTCAAAAAATTATGAAACTCCAACAATTTTCTACTACAGTTCAAACGTGTCATGATCGTCGCGGTCATGATGTGACGTCATTGTTCACGAAGCTGCTTTGTTTACATCTGTTTTTTAGCCCCAAATCTTATATATTAAATTATTGTTTATGCTTTATTCAAGTAGAAATCGCACTTACATATTTACCTTAGTGAGATTTCAAGTATTTAGCAAAGAATAGATTTTATTCACATGTATTGTTTCGTCACTTCCGGCATTTTCGAAGCGGACGCGTTTTCAGATTGCGTTCCGTTTCACCGAAAAAACGCAACATAAATTAATTAATTGTAAAATAAGTAATGCATTAAAAAATGTAAAAAATATTGGAATTTGTTTCTCGACTCCTACACAATGTATATTAAAATAATGGATACGTTTTGAATTACGTGCATATTCCCTAGATATAAATGTATTATAGATATTTAGCATCACTCTACAATACTTGCGAGTCTCTGAAACTATATTTAAGATTGATACTGATAACAATTAACTAGCTGTAAGTGGTTCCAGTTCCTAAAAACAAAATAACCAAACATTATCTACAAAACAAGGTCTTTTTATTTGATACTAGCTGTAGCCCGCGACTTCGACTGCAATCCACGATGTAAAGTAGCCTATGTCCTTCTCCTGGTCATGGTCTACATTTGTGACAAATTTCATCCAAATCTGTTCAGCCGTTTTTGCGTGAAAGCGTAACAAACGAACAAACAAACTCACTTTTGCATTTATAGTATTAGTTATGATTTTCCTGAAATTATTTTGTAGGTAGCTTTTACATAGTTCAGGAACATAGCATCCTGCACTAATTGTAGCAACGGAACATAACATAACATCACGCCTTGTTTCCCCAAAGAGTTAGGCATGTACATAGACATATCATCAGTTATGTTTAAGTCCCATGTAATAGGGGGCGAGCCTAGTGCTCTAGCAACGTAAATTGATAAATTATTTATTTCTGTAAGTAGGTTTGTACACACTCTTACACGTCAATCATATTTTAAAAACTAGATGAGATCGGCGTTTCGTATTTGACTACTCTGACAAGAAACGCCGAAACAAACTCAGAGGTCACAGTCTCTTTTAAAGTCCAGGCATAATCTCGGTCAGATCATGTGAAGACAATGTAGATTGGTGCCTGAAATGATCTATCTTTTGATGAAAGAACCACACAGATTGACGTATTCTATTAATATACATCACTGACACGTTCTCATTTCTTTACATTTAAAGCCACCTCTTTTTATTGCCATTTCTCTTTAGGGTACTGTTTACATAAATAATTAGCTACACACCTACTTGAGATCCATAATTCATACTTGACGCGACAAATGGCGCCAAGTTTATTCAAAACTAGGTATGATTGTATGCGTAGGAGTCTTCCTGTTGTGCGCCAGTACACAGGGCTATAAATTTTAATTAATATGTTGTGGAAACATGTGTAAATGCACGTGCTTGAATGAGAGCATTGTTGGTTGTACATATCGTGAATGTGGTAGCGTAGATAGATAAATAAATGCCTCTTTGGAGAACATATTCGATTTAATAAAAATGTTCTTCTAGTTTTAAATTTAGAATTTGTTATTTACAGATTTTTTTTTTTTTTTTTGTATGAAATATGTAGTTTAATTTATGATTATAAAACATATGATTGCTTGAAAATGTCACACACAGCTCAAAGCAATTCACCTACATCGTCAGATAGTCTGGTGTGAATTTGGTTGTAAAAACTAAATCTCAAAAAAAAAAAAACCACAGCCCAAAAAACAAGACACAAGACAATAGTACAGTACAACAACACTTTCAATGTCAACTATCTCTATCTATCACCGACCAGCACGAGTGTTTACCCACGTAGGTAAACAAAGGGGCGTGTCCACTGACTCACGCGCACTTATGTAACTGAAAAGTTAAGCGCAGTTTTGTAAACACGTTCAAGGTTCTTATCACGCGATTTCTGGCGTCTGTAACCGGTCGATTGCGAAACAACAAATGACGTAAAATTCAAAATGGCGGTTGTTCTAGGAACTCTAAGTTTGGTGTGGCGGAAAGAAACCGGCAGCGAGGAGTTTTTATTGACTGTAAGCATGAGTTGACTAAATGCGGCTTCATTAATATGGTAATTTAGTGGGTGTGTTGTTTTTGAATGCTGACCATATTAAGGCGCGGTTTTGAGTACCTAATTTAAGTCGTAGTCAGAAGTACCTACCTAGCTATTCAACAAGGTTTTTTTTTTTGTAATTTATTTCAGATTTTGTCCATAAATTTGTTACTAACAATGTTCTTAGCCTAGTGTTAGTAAAAGTAATAATAGTAGCTTGCTTTCGCGTGAAGGCCAATCCAGTCCGCCATCAACACTGCATCCCATCGGCCAAATACAATGTATAGATAACTCAAATAGCGTGGTCCATTGTCAAAATCTCTTCTGGTCCTCTCTATGGGTTTTCCATAAAAGTGACAAACTACATATAAAAACCACTAAGAATTTACTTCTAAATCCCTCCGCCTCGGTTTTCGATATTCTCTACCTACTGTGATTTGTAATTCTTCTGTAAAGCCTTCCCCAAATTTAAGAAAATATTTTATTATTGATGGGTTTCATTTTGACTGTTCAACAACATTCATAGCGTTATTTACGTCGTTGAGAAGACAAATTTTTCGAACATATATATTTTATTTTATTTATTTAAAAATTTCGTAAATAACACGGTTATGAAGCAAGCAATATCAGTTATGGATTAGCAATATTATATACTTCAAAATCATTGTGATATTGATGGATAGTTTGTTAGGTACTCAATTAGGGTGCTGGCTCTCCCTGTGGGTCCTCCATAAAAGTGACAAATTATAAAAAGCCACTAGGAGTGTGAGTCCTTATTATAAATTGTAAGTCAAAAATTTAAAGTTAATTGTAAAGCCTTCACCAAGTTTAAGAAATTGTTTAATTATTATTGTCCTGGTTTTCTTAGGATGATGGCGACCATACTACAATGAATACATTTAGAAACAAAAAGTAGAAAACGTCTGCACATCGTCAAGCAAGTTAAAGGAGTCCTAGGAAGTCTAAAAAAAACCGGTTGTAAGTTATGAATGTGTTTACTACTGCTAGTCACGTGTGCAACCAATAAAAAACCAGAAATTAAATAATTATTAATTTAAATATCACCACTGTTCACTCACGAAATCCATTCGGCAACATAGAATATTTATTTTACGCCAAATATTTAGCATTGATCTAAAAAAGTTTGCGTTCCAGGAAACAGACATTAACTGCAAAGTTCAGATTGAGGGAAGTAGAAAAATCATACATGATATTATGACCAGAGGGCCGGAACTACTATGGGGCAACCGGAGCAATGCCCGGAAGCCCTTCACTATGGGAGGGAGAAAAAATTTATTGAGAAAAAAGTGAAACCGTTATAAGCGAAAGCACCGTAAAAAAATTCAAGACCTTTTTACAATCCTTTCAATTTACTTTTTCAATTTCTCAAAAACTGGCTGACTTTTTTCAAAAAGTATAAGATTATAATAATGAGTAAATAAACATTATATTATACTTTTTGAATTTCGCGTCTCATCCGCGCTTATTAGCTGTGCAGCTCTGCAATTGAGAACCTGCCCTTATGCTATCTAGCAGTCTCCGTCGAGATAGACTGACAGTGTCACAGTTTTGAGCTTTGGCTCAGATTTGATCCGCTTTGTTTACGTTTTATAAATATTTGAAATAATGTCTATTAAAAAGTATTTTTTGTTCCCTTCTCATCATCATCTGGCCAGCCCTTTCCCAACTATGTTGGGGTCGGCTTCCAGACTAACCGGATGCAGCTGAATACCAATATTTTACATGGAGCGACTGCCAATTTTACCTCCACAAACCAGTTACTGGGCGTAACACGATATCCCTTGATAAGACTGGTTGTCAGACTTTTGGGCTTCTGACGACCCGTAACAACTGTCAAAGATCTATAAATGACAGCCGGGACCAACGGCTTAACGTGCTTTCCGAGGCACGGAGGAATCTTGGTATGAAAAGATGGTCACCCATCCACGGACCAACCGAGGCAAGCGTAGCTTAACCTGATCAATCGACCCGTGCGGCAGTTATTATTTAGTTATGTTATTATTTTTTCATTTTGTTGTTTTTATTTTGTTCCCTTCTATGGATTGAAAATTATTGATGAACGTGGCCCCATTTTTTGTCATGCCCCGGGGCCACTAAGCGAAATTTACGGCTGTGATTATGACCTGCTGCAATAATATATCTAAATAGGTACCAAAGTAATCATTTATGCTTTCAAAATTCAATCAACGAATATTCAAAGTAGCAGAACACTATAATATTGAGATGCCAAAAATAAACACAATCGGGCAGACATTTCTTCAGAAACTCCAATCAAAATTCATCAACGTGTAGCATTTGTATGTCTTGAATACGAATATAAACCGGTCCGTGGTTCGTATTCTGGCGACAGACATTCAAAGAATCGTACATTTGTATGAAAATTAACTATCGACGTGTTTGCCCTTGGCAGTAATCATTTTTGAGGCTACACTGGTTATAAAAGTACATACATAAACTCAATTTTTTTCCTATTCGGCAGTAACTATGTTTTCCCATTGTTTTGCTTATTTGTTTTAGTGCCTACATTCGTGTATTTATGTAACGGCGCAGGACAGCCTTTACCAGAAGTGATCATCTTATAAAGGCTCTTACAGACTCACGCGACATCGCGGGTGCGAGTGGTACCGACATAGAAATTGTGCTACTAGTGTGGCGTCACGCCCGCGATATCGCACCAGTCTGTACGAGCCTTTAGTGGTTCAGCAGCTTCAATAGCATCAGGAATATTCAATTTTGAGGCTACACTGGTTATAAAAGTACATACATAAACTCAATTTTTTTCCTATTCGGCAGTAACTATGTTTTCCCATTGTTTTGCTTATTTGTTTTAGTGCCTACATTCGTGTATTTATGTAACGGCGCAGGACAGCCTTTACCAGAAGTGATCATCTTATAAAGGCTCTTACAGACTCACGCGACATCGCGGGTGCGAGTGGTACCGACATAGAAATTGTGCTACTAGTGTGGCGTCACGCCCGCGATATCGCACCAGTCTGTACGAGCCTTTAGTGGTTCAGCAGCTTCAATAGCATCAGGAATATTAACAGTAATTGAAACTCTGCAGACGTGATGGATTTCGATAGTTAAACACAATAAAATTAAAATTAAAATAATTTGTTGTTTGTTTTTGGGAGGTCAACGACTGCTGGTTAACGGCCGGGTATCCACCTGTATTCGAATTTTTGGTTCTAGGACATGCCGTGTCCTCACTATATTTTGAGAGCATTGGTCACAACAGCGAAACATTTGACAGCTTTTTGCGGGGTTTTTAAGAGGGTGAAATATCCCTCTAAATAAACCTCGCTTACATCTCGGTTTTTAAACTCACATTCGTGTCTTAAAAACCCTTGTTATTATGAAGGTTTTATGCTGTAGACTTTAAGACTACTGACAACTACAACAGCTGTAGACTGTAGAGATCGTGTTTGTCTACAAACGAGGTAGCAGAAGGCTTTTGTAGAAGATTCTGAGGGTAATTCTTCCACAAGCCTTTTTACAAAGTCTTAAAGCCCTTTCAAGATTTAATTTGTTTGATAATTTGCAATGATTATAAAAGAGAAGAGGATTAATTAGAATGTAATTCACCCCTAATGAAGAATTCTCGGGTCGACGGACAAGAAACTGCCTCCGTCTGTACTTTTATCAAGTTTACCTAGTCAGAGCAGACTTTATTTAAATACAAATATGTCCTTTAGTTAGCGCTTAGTATTTTTATTTGGAAATTAGATGGTTTTTGGTGTTTGTGCGTTATGGTAGATCAATTTCTAATGTTCATGAACTACGGATCTTGGACTATGTATTTACCTATAGAATATTTATTTTCACCGAACAATTGTTTCACTGCCCAGCAGGCTAAAAAAATAACGTCTTTTTATGTCCTCGTTAAATTAATACTTAACTCAGCATCTGGAAAAATCCTAATGATTCCAAATATAGCTCATGTTTATTACTTGGCAATCTGCTAAATGAAATATTATTATCTGCATTTATATGAGTTTAATTACGGCATTATAGACGTTTTGTATTCTATGCGTCTTTTTATTTTACCTACTGACTTATAGCACCTTTAGAATGTTTATGTTTGGTAGTAGCAATATTCGAAACAGTCACGGTCAAGGTCACTTAGCCTCGTGTGATTGCATAAATATATGTATATATAGTATATACATATCTGTATGGAATGTATATGTTCTACAAATGCGTGACTAATGTGTACCTACTTTGCTTGCTATTGTTCGGAGTTTGGCAATAATGATTTTCTTTTCACTGATTTTAATGAATTTAACTTGCTTTGTCGTCTTTTTGATATTGTTGTCAAACAGAAAAGAGAATAGAGGTTAAATAATAACTTTTATTATTTGTACACCTGTTTTGGTAAATTCTTACTTAAATATTTTGCACTTGAAATACTTCGTATTCGTAAGCAATTACTTATATGAGTAAGTTAGTGTTATTAAAACTCTATATTTATGTATAAGGTGTATCTATTCATACACGAAATCTCATTGTACTCATATCATGAACAACTGTTACTATTATAGGACCAAACCTGAAATCGCGAAAAAAAAAATAAGCTGTTCCCTATATTTTAACTAGTTATGCGAACATAAATGTAGGGAACAGCTGATTTCTTTTTCGGGATTTCAGGTTTGGTTCCAAAGTAACAGTTGTTCACAATGATGAGTACAATGACCCCTTAAGAGATTGCGTGTATGAATAGATACACCTTATATGTATATATAATCCGAAGTATCGGCCGAATATTCGGTCGTCTTATAACTTTAAAAGTTTCATTTTTTGATTTTGAGTCCTTACCCGACTTCCAAGACACATTTTTGACAGCCTTAGCTCTTTGACTGTCGTTTTTTTTTTCTTCACCGTTGTCAGCCATAGTTAAAAACGTAGTCAAGAAACGGCCGTACATTCGGCCGATATACTTCGAATTTATGTTCTAAATAGACCCCCTGGTACTGGCAAAATGTCGGTGCTCTATAGGTACACCTCGGCCTAACCCTTCGGGGATTACAGGCGAGATATTATGTTATGAAAAGTACTAAGTTCTTTAGATGACTCTGTTTTGAAAAAAGTCAATCAATCTGCCTAGCCTTTCTCCAAATATATTGGGGTCGGCTTCTAGTCTAACCGGATGCAACTGAATACCAATACTTTACATGGAACGACTGCCTATCTGACCGCCACAACTCAGGAACTGGGTAATACTATACCCCTTGGTAAGACTAGTTGTCAGACTTTTGGGCTTCTGACGACCCGTAACGACGGTCGAAGATTCACGAATGAAAGCCGAGACCAACGGTTAAGTATTATTAATAATATATACATGTATATCATTTGAAATAAGTATTCGAAACCAAATTAGTAAGTAGACTTTCAAAGGCAACTGAAATATTTATTTTCTGGGCCGACTCTGTTGAGGTTTGCGGTCAAATATAAGTACTAAAATACCTATATTTAGAATCACACTAATATTATAAAGGCGAAAGTTTGTGAGTGTGTGTGTGTGTGTATGTTTGTTACTTCTTCACGCTCAAACGGTGGACCAATTTTGATAAAATTTTGTATGGAGGTAGCTGAGACCCTGGATTAAGACATAGGCTACTTTTTATCCCGATATTCCCACGGGATTGAGACTTACGCGGGTGAAACCGCAGGGCGCAGCTAGCTAGCTAGTCTTTATATAAATGCAAGTAGCATTAACGGGTGTAAAAATACCCTTAACGAAACCGAGTCTTCCTTTTATCATGATATTTTTCTGTACTGGACCATATTTGGGAACCTTTTGGTTACGGAGATATTGAAGGTGTTCCAACTTTTTTGACTTTTTTTACGAAAACAATTCTGTTTTCCCATTTTTACATCAAAATTAAAAGTCGTTTCCCAGCAATCGAATCAAAACGAGCGAGCCTTACAGCTGTAGTCCCATCTAACATCTCACCTTGGTAATAAGCAACTGAGCAGCGACAGGAATGGCCCCATCTACTTACAATCGTAACATCGATGGTATCTATAGTACTTATTAATTTCATGCTACTATAAAATACTTACTAATTCCATGCTATTAACAAGTACTTACTTATTCCATGCTCAAGCTGTACTGACAGCTTGAGCATGGAATAATAATCTGGAAGTGTGTAACAGGAAGTTTGATTTCGTGAAAAGGGACGGAAGTGTGTGACAGGACGTCACACACTTCCGTCCCTTTTCACGAAATCACTCTCACAGAGAGCGAGAGGAAAGAAATCAAAATGTTTATTTTTTATTTATTAATATATAAGAGGCTTTATCCACATAACTTAAACTACCTATTCTAAACTAAGTCTACAGTAAATTATGAATGTCTAAAAAAATCAGTAAGTAGGTTTGCTATCTCAGGTGAAGGCTGCGTTAAAACTTTAACATAATGTATCAAAAAGTTACTTAAAAAGCAAAACCAGTGCATCTACTAAATTAATCCACTTGATTCCTACAATTTTATTGTCTACCAGTAGGTTCCATCGTAACTAAATCTGAAAGTAAATAACTTCGGAGCTACGATAATCTAAAATTAAATGAACAGCGTGTGTTTCAGATCCATCATGAAATGTCAAAACATTTTGATAACACACAAAAACAAACGTAACTTTGTTTGTAAACTAGAAGACGAGCTAAGATAAACTTTGATATACGGCAAATAAATTGTTTTTCAATTTATGCAAATGTAACATTGTTTATTACATACTAATGGTAATATAATCTGTCTGCTTTCTCCCAAATATGTTGGGGTCGGCTTTCAGTCTTACCAGATGCAGCTGCATACCAGTATTTTACATGGAGCGACTGCCTATCCAACCCCACAACCAAATTAGGTACTGGCTAACACGATACCCCTTGGTAATAAGATAATACTTGGGATATAAGTAGTTGTCAGAGTTTAAGGAGCAGTAGTATCGGCCCCGACTTGCGAGTTGTATTAAGACGCTAACAACAGTTAAACCGCTGTCACTGTCAGACTGCATACAAAAGAAAGAGAAGCGCGATGACACAACGCTTGTAATTTATTGCAAAATATGAAGCAATTATCTATTTACACAAAAATTAGTTGAGTAATCAAAAATAAAAAACCGGCCAAGTGCGAGTCGGACTCGCGCACGAAGGGTTCCGTACCATTATCTATAAAAACGGCAAAAAAATCAAGTTTATAGTATGGGAGCCCTTAAATATTTGTTTTATTTTACCAAAAATTCGAAGACATGTGACATCCACCTACTCGCACTCGGCTCGCGTGGTGGATTATGGCCCACTCCCTCTCACAGAGAGGAGGGCTGTATCCCAGCAGTGGGAACAGTATGGATTTGACTATGCAGACTATTGGGCTTCTGACTCCCCACCCGTAACGACTGTCAAAGATCTAGAAATGACAGCCGGGACTGAGGCATGGAGGGATCTCGATATGTAATGGATGGTTACCCATCCACGAACCGACTGTGATAAGCGTAGCTTAACCTTCGATCAACCCGTGCGGCTAGTATCATTTAGCCACGAGCCCCTCCTACATAGGTAATAATTATTATGGTAACTAAGTTCGGTTTAAATACGAAATGGGTTATCTTTAATTGTGTTGAGATGATGGATGCCAGAAGCACAGCATCGGTCGATGTGATGACGCGTGGAGGAGGCTTATAGAATAGAATAGAATTATCTTTATTCAAGTATCTTAGACTCAAAAATTATTAGTAATACTTACAACTATATTAGTAAGAACTGACACTTCACAAAACAAACAAATGGTAGTGGATCACCGTTGTGGCAACCCATGTGAGATGGCACACGAAAACATAGTCTAGACGACTTGAAATCATGCTTAGGATACTGTTGGAGCTGCCCCATACCCTGCGCACCAAGGAAGCGCACCTTTTGCGCATGGTTGTGTAGAAACAATCGACATGCGCATCCGCGAACATCCCCGACGCACTACAGAAGTGGTGCAGCCCCACCAGCATCCGTAGTTGTCTAGATAATATATTTAGTGATTGTGATGCCAAAAATAAATTAGTGTTAAGTGACTTAACGTCTGACCACTGTGGTTTATTAGCTAGCTTCCCTATATTACGTAAAAATACGCATAAAATAAAATGCAGGCCTTATATAGCTAGTCGTTGCAACAAGTTTAAAAATAATATAGCACATAAAATTACACCATCTATAGTAGAACACGAGAATCCTAATGACATCTATGGAGCCCTTTTTGATGTTGTACAAAAGGAGTACCAATCTACTTTCAAGACCAAATTCATTAACATTAATGGTACCTCCGTTGGCTTTAATCAATGGGCTACCCCAGGTATTTATAAAAGTAGAGCGAGACTATACGAGTTATATGGTTTGACAAAATACACGTATCTTACGTTGGCAATTTCAGGCCTATTTCTATCTTACCTGCATTTAGCAAAATATTTGAAAAGTTAATACTCAAGCAGTTGCTAAGACATTTTAATATAAACAGCCTCCTTCACAATGAACAATATGGCTTTACAAAAGGTCGTTCGACTACAGATGCGGGTGTTGCACTGCTGAAACACATATTTAACGCATGGGAGAACTCGCAAAATGCTATTGGAGTTTTCTGTGATCTCTCCAAAGCCTTTGATTGCGTGCACCATGACACTCTTTTGCGTAAACTACATCATTACGGCGTCCAAAATGAAGCTCTTAAAGTAATAAATTCTTATTTGTATAATAGGTTCCAATGTGTAGATGTTGATGGTGTGAAATCTTCCGAGCTACCAGTTCAGTTAGGTGTACCTCAAGGCTCAATTCTAGGCCCATTCTTATTATAGTGTATATTAACAATTTACCATTCTATATAAAGGGTGTCTGTGACGTTGTACTGTTTGCAGATGATACCTCTCTTATTTTTAAAGTAGACCGGAATAGACAAGATTTTGACGACGTAAACATTGCACTCTCAATGGTTACGGATTGGTTTACGACAAATAATTTAGTTCTCAATGCCAAGAAAACGAAATGTATAAAGTTTGCCTTACCGAATGTTAGAAATTTAGGTCCCAACATCGTTTTAGATAAAGAGGTGCTTGAAACTGTAGACTCGGCAGTGTTTCTGGGTATAACAGTAGATGCCAAACCTCAGTGGGGACCTCATATATCAAGCCTAGCGGGAAGGCTCAGTTCGGCCGCATACGCCGTCAGGAAAGTAAGACAATACACTGACGTTGATACAGCCCGATTAGTCTATTTTAGTTATTTTCATAGCGTTATGTCCTACTGTATTCTGCTGTGGGGTAAAGCAGCTGACATTCAAAATATTTTTGTACTCCAAAAACGAGCTGTTCGAGCAATTTACCAGCTGGGTGCCAGAGTTTCTCTAAGAGATTTTTTTAAGGATATTGGTATACTCACGGCGGCATCACAATTCATCTTCGCCAACATCTTATATGTTAGGCAAAATATACACTTATACACTAAAAACAGTGATATTCACAATATTAACACCAGAAATAAGGATAAATTACGTGCTCCTTTTCACCGGCTTCATAAGGTTCATAACTCATTTGTTGGACTTGGTATAACTTTTTATAACAAGCTACCCTCTTCTTTGTTAGATTTGCCTTTTAATGCGTTTAAAGTTAAAGTTAAATCCAATCTTTGTTCAAAGGCATACTATTCTATCAATGACTACTTAAACGATAAGAATAGTTGGTCGCTGTGATTAACTCAAGACAATGTTCATGTTCTTTCTCCAGAATTAGCGTACCTACTGACAGGTTATATGAGTTCATAAAATTGTATATTTTTATTTGACTGTCTAAGTCAATTTATTTTTATTTATTAGTGACATAATATACTCATGAAAATGTTTTTTTTATGAGTTGTATTGGAATAAGTGGTTAGCTAGCGACCTAGACAATTGATTATATTATTCTTGCCTGAGCAACCGGCAGCAAGTTCGTCATGCTCCCTTAGATGTCACTGCTTGCGGTAGCGTCGGGGGTCGGGTTGCCTCCTTCCCTCAAATATGGCGAGGGGGGTGATGGCTGATCTTTGCGTTATGCTCGTGAACGGGTGCTGCTTGTGGTGGCTGCTTGGGCTGACCATGGTTTTATTATTGTTATTAATGATTAACTGTTTTTTATTTAACTACGATGGTGCTAGTTTATCATTTTTGACTTCGAGTTGCAGCTATAGCTTTGTGTGGGCGGGCACGCCCATTATGCCTGGAGGCTTTTATTTAGGTACGTTCTGTTTACGTTATTTCTGCTTGAGTATAGTTTTCGACGATTTTTATGTTTTTTTTTGGTATAGTGGCGTGTGCTAGCTAACATAAGGCAAATAATCTAATGTTGTGTTGCGTAATGCAAATTCTTTTACATTTTATTGTATAGATTCAAGTTTTATATCTGAACAGACAGCTGTGCTGCTGGGGAGTTTGTTGCGCCACTTCTTCTTCCCAGCTAAAGCACTAGGAAGTGGTGAAGGGTCGGCGTTTTTGGGGGACTGTCTTATGTAATTTTTGACGTTCGAAAAGTGCTGATTCTCAGCCTAGTTTGAATAAATGACTTTTGATTTTGATTTGATTTTGATCCTAAACGCGTTATTATACTGAACGCGGAGAGCGTTGTACGATCTCCTATGTTCAACAGTTAACGTCTTTCGACTGAAATTATGATTATGATGTGACGAGAGAAGAAGACCACGCAGACCGACCTAGAGAGGCACACATTTAAATAATTTAAGACGTCGTTCGGCAGTCATGATGATTATGATGTGGCGAGAGAAGAAGAAGACCACGTAGATCGACCGAGAGAGGCACATTTATGTAGTTTAAGACGTGTTTCGACTGGAATTATGATTATGATGTGGCGAGAGAAGAAGAAGACCACGTAGATCGGCCGAGAGAGGCACACATTTATGTAGTTTAAGACGTCTTTCGGCTGAAATGTTGATTATGATGTGACAAGAGAAGAAGACCACGTAGATCGGCCGAGAGAGGCAAACATTTATGTAGTTTAGTTTATTCTTAAAACTCCATGGTTATGTCATGTTTTTCTTGAAAAACTATTTATTTTCTTCCATAATCCTTGAGAATGTGTGTCGCTATTGTCAGTCATTATGACAATTACCCCAGTTTTTTGACGCCTGACTAACTACTTACAAGGTAAACAAGATGGTTGACAGGTTCAATGTCTGCGTTCTCAGTTCAAAGAGTTCAGTTCACAGACATTAGAAGGAAAATAGTAGGAAAAAAGTGCGGAAAATTGGGCTTTTACTTGAGCCGAAAATGTCTCATCATCGTTCATTATTCTCTTGCCCGTATCCTAATTTATTTGGTTTCGGCGCAGCATCCAAACTTCTTCTCTTCTGCTTTCTAGCCATATTATGTTTCACACAGTCCATCCATCGTTCCTTTGGTCTTCCCCTACTCTTATAGCCATCCTCATTCATACTCAATACTTTCCTCATGACATTTTCTTCATACCTCCTCACCATGACCCAAAAAGTCTATTCATAGAAGTTAATTTTTTGGCATTTTTTTATTAATCTTAATGCATCATTAGCAGGACGAGTTAACTATGAATTCAGTTTGCATGCATACCTTCTAATGGTCCTGTGTTGTGAATAAGTACAGCTCGCTGGCTATTTTAGTTTGGCCTAATATTGCTCGAGTAAAAATATCCAAGTACCTATTGCAGATTGCTAAACTTCCTGGCTTCTGTGAACGAGTGAAAACATGAACACTATAAATATAAGAGGAAAATTCAAAATAAACAACTTTGTCTAGCTGCTGCGAGCATGTGCGTAGGAATGGAATGTTCAGTTAACTATTTTTATAAAGTTTGTACGTATTTTATCAAATATAATAATAACGTGCCTACATAATTATAACCTCGTAAAATAATGTTATAAGCAGTATTTAGCAAGTAGGTACCTATAACATAGATACTTGAAACCGTAAAAATGTAGCACGCCACTGTTTTAATTTTAATAAAGCGGGTTACCAGTCTAAAATTAACTTTTTTACTATTGCCACTCGAAAAAGGGCATTTCATTCAAACACTCTCGCCTTTAAAATTGTTGTTTCCTGGGCAATCCAATCTACTATTTCAAAGCTAATTGTAAAAACAAAAGGGAAATATTTAACAGATCCTCTAAAAACTTATTGAGCTTCTATTGAATGCACACTTTTTTAAATTATTGAGCCTCTTTTTGTTTTTTTGGCATTTTCTCACAGTTGGTCGTAGTAACTAAGCTAAGGGTACCCCGACCGAATTGGTTAGGTTAGGTTAGAATTGTGAAGATCCGCGTGCGAACCAAGCGAGCACTACATCCAAGTTGGTCACAGTTACTTGGCTATTTAGTATTTTTACCAACCCAAAATAGGAATTAATTGAGATTCACTAGAAGAGGCGCAATTAGTGTTCAATAATATTTTTAGGAGAGCAAAATGGGAATTATTAGAATTTCAATTAAATGCATGCCAAAAATAAAAGCATCGTACTTTTGTTTATTGCAAATAAAGAAAAACAACGTAAAAGAAAATGATGAAACAATTTCTTATTGTTACCTTGTTGTTTTTACGTGCCTAGGTAATCTATTTAAATTCTTAGGAGTTAACTACTATGCAGTTTGGCAAATGGCGATAGTGAGAAAGCAACAATAGTTTATTGTAACTAATTTATAAGTTAGTCTGGTTAAAATTTTGATAGTTTAATACTAAGTCAAGTATTGAAAATCCAGTGTCAAAGATCTCATAGGAATGATTAAATTAATAGATATGATAGAAAAAAAAAATTGTCTTTAATATTAATTTCTATCAAATCAAATCTTTTTCGCCAAGTGAAAACTGCTTAGTTTGGCTCTGGATTTCCTTTGTTTGAAGAACTTAGGTACTTAAAAGTTACGCACTTGTGTCACGCAATAGGGGCTAATTACACAAGAAAAAACAAAAAAAAAACTGATTTTCTTAACCTATACAACAAGTAACAACACAACCCCAATTTGTTTTAAATAAAATTATTTTTATTTTGTCGTGTTTAGATAATATCGATATCCATCACGTCTGCGGAGTTTCGCTAGCTAATTTAATTTGACCCTGTAAAGTAGTAATAGGTGCATAACAATGTACTGACGCCAGCAGGTCAAGCTACCCGAAACTGATAAAATTTTCCGAATCAACCTTGAACCTTAAGCTGTAGCGATAAAGTTGAAAATCTATTAAAGAAATTTGACAGAATGTAGTAGCTTGATCTGCTGGCGTCTGTAGAGATTAACTACGATAACATGGCCCGCCCCTCCAAAATCCAAAACGTTTGAAAGTATTTACGAACGCAGAGCCAAGAGGCTTAATGGCGACGTAAAACTGGTGGATGCCAAGCTTCACAGTTTGGCCCATCGCCGCAAGGTTGCCTGCTTGTCGGTCTTCTACAGACTGTACTTCGGTGAGTGTGCCCAAGAACTCCACGACCTCATTCCACCGGCCCCCTTCTATTGTCGGACATCTCGACGCACTGCTGTTTGCTATTCCACCAATTCCCACTAAGCGTTTCCAAATGTCTTTCATAATGCGCACAGCAAAAGAGTGGAACTCTGCCTGCGTCTGTGTTTCCGAACGCATACAACCCTAATCTCTTCAAAGTGAGAGTGAACAGGCTTCTTTTGGGTAAGCTCACTCCATGTCTCTGTCACCTCTGACCTAGACTAAGGTCAAGAGCAAACCCATCGCAAAAAAAAAAAAACGAAGCGCCACGCGCGCCACCATGACTCACAACGCATGTTGTGTGTACTGAGACGGCCGTAGACCAAAAAAAATATTCAAGGATTTATTTATTCGTAAGGATGTGACTACAAACATTGAAACAGTAATTTGGAGGGGCGCGCCATGTTATCGTAGTTTATATATACATATAACACGTGCGTTGTCGAGATAAGCCGACTGTTCACTAGTAAGCACACACAATACATTTTATTATACATACAGATACCTACATAATATTTTATGTCCAGCTAACTAGGTCACGCGATTACCGCAATGAATCAAACATTTGTAAAGTTAAGGATAAATGCGTATTCCTTTTTCAAAAAGATGTATAATGCTTTATATACAAACTCAATGGTGTAAACACAGATGTAGTTCAATATAAATTTCGGTAAGTATTCCAAATTTAAATCACATTCTCCCCCTAGAGGATGAATGAAATTCAGTACAATTTTCTTTCCCTGTTTTTAACAGATTAAAAATGATTATTGTTATGTTCGCTTTTTGTGGCATAGAATGTCACTTTTTTGAGCAAGTGGTACGAAAAATATTTTTATTATGCAGTTATGATTATTAAATAAAATTACGAAAACCGACGAGGCCGTATGAGCTTGATGCCTTTGCTTTTCCGACAAAAAAATATTAGTCTAGGAATTTGCCGCGTTTTTGTTTTCTTCAAATACATAAACGTTAAGTTTATTTTTATAAATAAGTTAATGTTCTAAAAATACGTTACGATGTTAAATCAAAGCGACAGTGACAGTGAATTGTCGGATTCCATCAGTGCAAATGCTGCCGCAATTATAAATAATTTGCTTCCAACAAAATCCAAGGAAAATTATTTAAAAACTTATGAAGAATTTTCAACGTGGAGAAGTGCGAAAGGCCTATCAATTTCAGAATCAGTACTTCTTGTCTATTCTGATTATTTATCCAAGACAAAGAGTCCGACTACACTTTGGTGCATATACTCAAAACCAGAGGCGGCTCGTCATAAAGAGCGCTGGTGCAGTGCACTCCCACGAAAATAGCACAATCTATATTTCTTTATTATATTATAATCCTATACATACATTCTTTCTACTATGCCCATACGCATACAATAGTAGTTTACTAGAAAACCATTTCCTACGCGTACATTTGGCGTCAAGTTGTAACGTGTGGAGCGCCAGTGACTGCGCTCCTATGAAACAAAGTTCAGTACGATTTCTAGCACTGTATTCAATGCGTGCGAAAGAGAGATATCGACACAGTCCGACGCGTGAAACAGAAGATTTTGTATGAGAAGTTAGCCTAATTTGGAGCGCCGCTCACGCGCGACGTTGCCAAACGGCGGCGCGCGCGGGAATGCGATCTATGCCTATGCGCTGTTGCCGATCTTATGTAAACAAACGGTCGGCTCAACTC
Organism: Tiliacea citrago; assembly: GCA_963921375.1. Classification (NCBI taxonomy): domain Eukaryota; kingdom Metazoa; phylum Arthropoda; class Insecta; order Lepidoptera; family Noctuidae; genus Tiliacea; species Tiliacea citrago. The sequence goes on along the minus strand of OY992782.1, from coordinate 11,029,701 downwards.
GGCTGTCAGTAGATTCGCAGTGTTTATTCTAAATAATTATTAAAAATAGTTTGTGCGCGACATTTGTATTAAAAATGGAACAATACAGTGTATCTTTTATTAAAAATTGTGAAAAGACTCTCGAAATGCGTATCGAACTGAAAGCTAAGGGACCACCACGTCCCGAAATTGCACTTTCTCAAAAATGTGTTACGAAAAATAAATCTTTTACGCGTGGTTTTAAATCTGAACAATATTTCAAAACACCTCGGTTGTGTGGATGTGAAGAAAGCAAAAAATTATTTTGTTTCCCGTGTCTGGTGTTTGGAGCTGGCGCCGGCAGTGGTGGTGAATCTGCATGGACGGAAACGGCCGTGTTGACGATTTAGCGCATCTTTCAATAAAAGTGAAAAAACATTCGCAATCTCGATTTCATATCTTATGTGAAGTGCAATTGGCATCTATCGGCCGTCAAGATATTCGTAAGGCGCTCGATTCTGCGTATCGAAAATCTATTAGAGAGTTCAATGAACGCGTTGATGAAAATCGATAAAGATCGCTGAATGGATTTTCTTTACAAATAAAATAAATGGTAAGCTCTAGTTCTACGTTTCTTTTTTTAGTGAACCCCCACAAATAAATGTCACGAGCCGCCTCTGCTCAAAACTGAAAGCTACAATAAGCATCAAACACAGCATTGAAATAAATAGATTCACGAAATTACTGGCTTTTCTAAAAAGAAAATCAGAAGGGCATTGCGCAAAGAAGTCTAAAGTTTTTACGACTCAAAATGTGGAAAAATTTCTTAATGAAGCTCCTGACGAAATTTTTCTGGCCATAAAAGTAAGTATACATGATTTAACTATGAATAGTTCGTGTCTTAGTAATGGTAATTATTCTATATATTTACCTGTTTTTTATCTTTGTTATAGGTGGCCTTAATTTTTGGACTCAATGGTGCTTGCCGCGGATGTGAACTTGTAAACTTAAAGGTGGAGGACGTTGAAAATCATTCCAATGAGTTACTGCTGATTAATGTAAAGGAAACTAAGACAAAGAAAAATCGGTCATTCATTGTACAAGGACAATATACTAAATCATTCATGAATACCAAGCATTACGTCCCACCAACATGGAAAACAATAGATTTTTTATAAACTATCGGAATGGGAAATGTACTTGACAAGCCATCGGCAAAAATAAAATTAGCAATATGCCAAAGGAAAATGCTAAATATTTAAAACTTAAAGATGTTGAACTCTACACCGGTCACTGCTTTAGAAGAACTTCGGCGACTTTCTTGGCGGATTCAGGGGCGGATATTACGTCGAGCTCTGATAGAGTAGCTTAGGGTTATATGCTCAATGGCGAATAAAACCATATTAAGCAGTCAAATTAACAAAAATATAAAACTTAATCCATCAGAGCCACAACCATCAACTTCCGGCATCTTATCTTCGTCCGTAACTCACGATGCACCACCACCACTATCTTCGACGTATACTATCTACAATGAAACGCAAGTTCCTCAGACGCAAGAACAGAGAAATACTCAAATCGACTCATCAACAATAAATGTACCAAACAAAAATGTAACTCTCTCTATCAATAATTGGACCAATGTTTCGAATGTTAACTTTTAATTGTCATTATTTTTAATAAATGCTTATCTCATATTATTATTGTGTTATTTTTTTCGCAAATGGTACGAAAAGTAGAGTATTTTCCTCGGTGATAAAGCTGTCTTAGTCTTGGGTGAACTTAAATCCCTCGCTACACTCAGGCCTGTTTTTAACACCCTCGCTACGCTCGGGAGTAAACCTCGAGCTTCGTTACGCTCGCGATTTAAATCGTCATCCGCGACAGAAGACACTGCTTTATCCCCTTGGTTAATAATCTACTATTTGACTCCTCTTGCTCAAAAAGTCCGTTATTTTAGCGTACCAGAGCGGGGCTAAAATAGCATATCTTCCTCTAGGGGAAAAAGTAATGTGTTTAAAATTTTTGTCTGTTAGCAACCCAACAAAAACGAAAAAGTCATTATTCTTAAAGTGAATCTGCAGCTGTAGCTGTATTAATGATTTTAATGATTATAATCATGTAAATGCTGTTATAGTCGCGAATCATATTGTGATTAGGATACAACCTGCGAATAGCGATCTCTTCGGTAGAATTCGTGCATTGCGTTGCGGCTTCGCCGTAGGTGAGTATAAATGTTCCTTGGTCGCGGCTAAAGAAGAAATTAAAAAAGAACCGGCCAAGTGCGTGTCGGACTCGCGCACGAAGGGTTCCGTACCATTATCTATAAAAACGGCAAAAAAATCACCTTTGTTATATGGGAGACCCTTAAATATTTGTTTTATTTTAACTTATTTTTAAAGTGAATATTCTGTGAATATTTCAAGCGTCTACCTGTTGCCGTTATCGATATCGAACAAAAACGAGCAAAAAAATCACGTGTGTTGTATAGGAGCCTCCTTAAATATATATTTTATTCTATTTTTTAGTATTTGTTGTTATAGTGCCCACAGAAATACATCATCTGTGAAAATTTCAACTGTCTAACTATCACGGTTCATGAGATACAGCCTGGTGACAGACGGACAGACAGACAGACAGACAGACGGCGGAGCCTTAGTAATAGGGTTCCCGTTTTACCCTTTGGATACGGAATCCTAAAAAGGCATTGCCGCGAAATCTTTAGATATTTTTCTCTAATTACAAATTGAATTTTTACAACAGTGAAAATGTAATCATCTAGTGAGAATGGAGACCCGTTTTTGCATATGGAAGAGAAAGGAAAATAAATAATTTTCAATCTGTTACCATCAAAGTGTATTGGACTATTTTATTTTTTCGCAATCGTAGTGAAAAGTATAGTGTAACACACGGCGCTAAAACCCTAATATAACTCGGTTTCTATTTACTCGTATATAATGGGTAATTTTAGCCCCTTGTCCTATAACAACGTACTATTAATCAGTTAAGTAGTTTTTGAGTTTATCCATTTCAAACAAACAATCTAATATTTCCTCTTAATAATATTAGTATAATATTATTATATTATAGTATTGATTATTATTATTAATATAGATTAATTACTCGCATTCAACTTAATTTAATATTTATTTAGTAGCAAAATCTGCCTGCCTGTACTTAGGAATATCTACCTACTTGACTGATAACCGAAAATTGTGACGTGGCAGTCTTCTTTGAAAGAAATCTCAGATATTTTCATTCTATGTGGGAGAAGTCGTTAATCTTGGTAAAAATCGATGCGCGAAGAAACTTACGTGGAAATAATAATGTACATTTGAATCATGATTAGCGTCTTAGTGTAAATCTGTGCATCTTATTTTAGCAGTTACACAGCGGTTTGTGCGTTGGTCCGGAGTCCCGAAATATATGTACCGATTGTTGACGTAGGCACGATCATTGCCTAGACGAAAATAATAAGATGTTGGCATGTTGGGTCATTACACTTTTTATTGCTCCATTGGTGTATTCCGTATTTTGAAATGTTTTCGAGTGTTTTCTTATTTTTGTCGCTGTGGGAGTTAAGAAACGTGTATAGAGTAACAGCTGTAGAATAGAATACTCTTTATTATGTACACCATAAAAATGACAGATACCTATAAATGTTGGACACAATGGGCGGTCTTATCGCTAAAAGCGGTCTTTTACAGACAACCTTTAGATGGATTAAAGGGAGAAGGAGAGACAATACTGCAGGTAGTCAGTGGTGTGCCATTTACATATACAATAAATACATACATAAAGCATACACTTATCTATATAAGTATATATATACAATAATAAACATGAAACAAGAGCAAGGAACTGTAATATGTAATGAAGATGTTTAAGGAGTGCGGAATTGTTTTTTTACCTGAATTCTAAAAGTGGACAAAACTTGAGCACGCTTTATCGACACGGGCAAGGCATTCAAAATCAAAAATCAAAAGTCATTTATTCAAACTAGGCTGAGAATCAGCACTTTTCGAACGTCAAAAATTACATAAGACAGTCCCCCAAAAACGCCCACCCTTCACCACTTCCTAGTGCTTTAGCTGGGAAGAAGAAGTGGCGCAACAAACTCCCCAGCAGCACAGCTGTCTGTTCAGATATAAAACTTGAATCTATACAATAAAATGTAAAAGAATTTGCATTACGCAACACAACATTAGATTATTTGCCTTATGTTAGCTAGCACACGCCACTATACCAAAAAAAACATAAAAATCGTCGAAAACTATACTCAAGCAGAAATAACGTAAACAGAACGTACCTAAATAAAAGCCTCCAGGCATAATGGGCGTGCCCGCCCACACAAAGCTATAGCTGCAACTCGAAGTCAAAAATGATAAACTAGCACCATCGTAGTAAAATAAAAAACAGTTAATCATTAATAACAATAATAAAACCATGGTCAGCAAGACGACCAGTCACCACAAGCAGCACCCGTTCACGAGCATAACGCAAAGATCAGCCATCACCCCCCTCGCCATATTTGAGGGAAGGAGGCAACCCGACCCCCGACGCTACCGCAAGCAGTGACATCTAAGGGAGCATGACGAACTTGCTGCCGGTTGCTAAGGCAAGAATAATATAATCAATTGTCTAGGTCGCTAGCTAACCACTTATTGCAATACAACTCATAAAAAAAAAAACATTTTCATGAGTATATTATGTCACTAATAAATAAAAATAAATTGACTTAGACAGTCAAATAAAAATAAACAATTATATGAACTCATATAACCTGTCAGTAGGTACGCTAATTCTGGAGAAAGAACATGAACATTGTCTTGAGTTAATCACAGCGACCAACTATTCTTATCGTTTAAGTAGTCATTGATAGAATAGTATGCCTTTGAACAAAGATTGGATTTAACTTTAACTTTAAACGCATTAAAAGGCAAATCTAACAAAGAAGAGGGTAGCTTGTTATAAAAAGTTATACCAAGTCCAACAAACGAGTTATGAACCTTATGAAGCCGGTGAAAAGGAGCACGTAATTTATCCTTATTTCTGGTGTTAATATTGTGAATATCACTGTTTTTAGTGTATAAGTGTATATTTTGCCTAACATATAAGATGTTGGCGAAGATGAATTGTGATGCCGCCGTGAGTATACCAATATCCTTAAAAAAATCTCTTAGAGAAACTCTGGCACCCAGCTGGTAAATTGCTCGAACAGCTCGTTTTTGGAGTACAAAAATATTTTGAATGTCAGCTGCTTTACCCCACAGCAGAATACAGTAGGACATAACGCTATGAAAATAACTAAAATAGACTAATCGGGCTGTATCAACGTCAGTGTATTGTCTTACTTTCCTGACGGCGTATGCGGCCGAACTGAGCCTTCCCGCTAGGCTTGATATATGAGGTCCCCACTGAAGTTTGGCATCTACTGTTATACCCAGAAACACTGCCGAGTCTACAGTTTCAAGCACCTCTTTATCTAAAACGATGTTGGGACCTAAATTTCTAACATTCGGTAAGGCAAACTTTATACATTTCGTTTTCTTGGCATTGAGAACTAAATTATTTGTCGTAAACCAATCCGTAACCATTGAGAGTGCAATGTTTACGTCGTCAAAATCTTGTCTATTCCGGTCTACTTTAAAAATAAGAGAGGTATCATCTGCAAACAGTACAACGTCACAGACACCCTTTATATAGAATGGTAAATCGTTAATATACACTAAGAATAAGAATGGGCCTAGAATTGAGCCTTGAGGTACACCTAACTGAACTGGTAGCTCGGAAGATTTCACACCATCAACATCTACACATTGGAACCTATTATACAAATAAGAATTTATTACTTTAAGAGCTTCATTTTGGACGCCGTAATGATGTAGTTTACGCAAAAGAGTGTCATGGTGCACGCAATCAAAGGCTTTGGAGAGATCACAGAAAACTCCAATAGCATTTTGCGAGTTCTCCCATGCGTTAAATGTGTGTTTCAGCAGTGCAACACCCGCATCTGTAGTCGAACGACCTTTTGTAAAGCCATATTGTTCATTGTGAAGGAGGCTGTTTATATTAAAATGTCTTAGCAACTGCTTGAGTATTAACTTTTCAAATATTTTGCTAAATGCAGGTAAGATAGAAATAGGCCTGAAATTGCCAACGTCATTTTTATTACCTGATTTAAATAAAGGTATGACTTTACTACTCTTCATAAGGTCAGGAAAAGTTCCTAAATCAACACATTTATTAAAAGTAACAGCTAGATAGGGGGCTACGATGTCTATTATATTACTTAATAGTTTAATGGAGATGCCCCAGTAATCACCAGTGTTTTTAGATTTAAGTGTGATAAAAACATTAACTACATCATGAGGTGTTACATGTTCGAAGCTAAATAAACGACTACATTTAGGCACACTACTATGCAAAAGATTTTCAGCTTTAGACAGGGATGAATTTAAGGAGCGAGTCGTAGTTATAGGTATGTTGGCAAAAAACTCATTGAATGCTTCAGCTACGTCAGCTGCATTATTAACTAATTTGTTTTCGACCATAATTTCTAATTGTTTTTCTTGTTTAACAGACTTACCAGTTTCATTGTTAATAATTTTCCAAGTGGTTTTTACTTTATTATTAGATTTTTTAATTGTATCGCTTAAAAATTTAGATTTAGCAAAAACACAAATCTTTTTAAATAATTTTGAATAATTTTTGACATACTCTAGAAAAGGAGTATCAAACCTGTATTTTTTCAAACCATATAACTCGTATAGTCTCGCTCTACTTTTATAAATACCTGGGGTAGCCCATTGATTAAAGCCAACGGAGGTACCATTAATGTTAATGGATTTGGTCTTGAAAGTAGATTGGTACTCCTTTTGTACAACATCAAAAAGGGCTCCATAGATGTCATTAGGATTCTCGTGTTCTACTATAGATGGTGTAATTTTATGTGCTATATTATTTTTAAACTTGTTGCAACGACTAGCTGTATAAGGCCTGCATTTTATTTTATGCGTATTTTTACGTAATATAGGGAAGCTAGCTAATAAACCATAGTGGTCAGACGTTAAGTCACTTAACACTAATTTATTTTTGGCATCACAATCACTAAATATATTATCTAGACAAGTCGACGATTTTAGATTTACATTCCATAACCGTACTGCTTGAACTGTAAAAGATTTGTCATAAAAGCTGGTGGAATGCATCTGTAGTCTCAAGTTTTCCGATGACCTTTGTCATGACTCATGAAGGAACTTGAAGCGTTTTTTTAAGATAAGAGGGGGTTTAGGTTTGAACAGAATACCGTAGAGCTGAAATAAGATATGAGAATTCCGGACGTATGGGAAGCCACTTGAGCTTTGTACGAAATTCGGAAATGTCATCATATTTGCGCAGGCCAAATATAAATCTTATCCAATAATTTTGAAGTCGCTCAAGTTTATCCAGTTGTGCCTCAGTGGAATCGAGATAACTGACATCAGCGCAGTCAAGGATGGGTAGTAAAAGGGATTGCGAGCGCAGTTTAAGTGGCAGTTGGAAGAAAGTTCCGCAAAGGTCTCAGAGACTTTCCGTGTGCAATAAGCTGTATTTATTTTACTAAGCAAATTGTATTTTTACTCAAGTTATGTCTCATATTACTGGTATTAAACCTCGTTAGTATTCAATCTAATACTAACGAGGTTCATGTTGTTTACTACTAGTTAATGGTTATACCATTGTTGTCTAGATAAGTAGAAACGTTAACGAGGTGCTAGTTAATTTTATAATACCCATGTCACGGATATTCTTAGAACACAAGGTGTTTTTTATTATAATATCAGACTCTATAAAAGTGGAACGGACTTGTGTAAAGTTCAATAAACACTATTCTAAGTTTTAAAATAATTATCACATAATAAATTAGGTTAGATTAAAAGACTAGATTGTAATTTATTGTTAAGAACCTGGTTCTTTTTAAAAAAGCACATAAAAAAACGGATATTCAGTTCTATTCACCATTTAACTCCTTTTGTTTTTGACAGATTTAGGAGTCTCTAGAAAACTCTGAAACCCCTTATAAAAACAACGCAGTAAATTAATAAACGTTTCCAAATTACTTTGAGAAAATCAACCGGAAAATCTATTTACATAACTGCTGAAAATTCTTTCTAACAAAGTTGTTTTCAAAAGAGTATTTCAGTAGGTAGTTTCCTACGTATAAACCCTTGAAATCCTTGCATAATAATCATAACATATTATTAATAATTAAGTGTTATCGAAAGTAATAAAGTGAACATACTTGATATACTCCCATGCCAGTTATTTCTAACACCCAGGCAGCACTAAATAAAAGCGTGCTGTTGAATTTTCAACTTTTGTCGGTAAGCCGAACGTTGAGAATCTGAGGGCGCGGTTTTATTTGGTGTTGCCTAGTTTTTGTGAAAATGGGCATCAGCACCATTAGTCGTGCTGGTGTTACGAACGAGAAGTAATCGTAAGCATTCGTTACGCGTTTTTTTTTGCTGAATACTTTCTGTTTTTGTACTGAAATGTGTAAAACTGTAGGTATTTTTCACAGTTTCGCAATGGTAATTGAGGGCCACGTCCTGTGAATAATTTCTTAAGTTGTTTGTTGATGATGATGAACCTAATTATTTTAAACATGTTTCCTCTCGCTTTCTGAGGGAGTGCTTTCGTGAAAAGAGATGGATGTGACAGCTTGAGCATGGAATGTTTTTTTTCTGACAACATTTTGCAGAGAGCCTCTGGCCTAAAGGTTTCAACGAATTGATAAATTAGCTCTAGATATAATTATTATTTTCGGTTGCTAAATCAAAAATATCGATATTAGGCCGGGATAGTGACAGAATTTCTATGGGAGTTTTATGAACTACTTACGTAAATGAAAATGATTAGTGCCAGGAACACAAGAAAAACAGTTTTCCTTCATTTTCTTCACCAAAAATATAGCTGTCACAATTTTAGGTGATACGTAAAAAAATAAGTCATAGCGAACTGGGCTATCAATTACATGCAAAAAAAGAGAGCGCAACACAACAATGCGCTGGAACCAAAATACAACAACGTAAGAGCGCGAAATCAAATAAAAATTGTTTAAAAATAAATTAAGCCATGTATCAAAAATATTTTCAGCCAGAGTTTTCAATTACATAATATGCACATTTTGAATGCAATTTTGCAATGAAGTTACTTAATTAGGATTTAAAAATTACAGAAGAAAATATAAAAGGTAGGTAGAGGTCTTCTCGGAATTAAATTATATCGAAGAAATTGCGTTTTCCTTCAGTCAGAGTATTAATCAAATAGTCAATAAACTATATCCAATAAATTAAATACATACATGCTGTAATAGTGAAATAAATGGGTACGAAAAGCCCCCAATTTATTTTGGTATCGCCTTAACTTAAATCATTTAACACTAAGGCCCGTATTACAGTAGGTACCCCAAGTGTAAGTTTGCAAGAGAGTAAACGTAACTTGCACGTTTGCGTTAAGATTATTATTTTCACCCTTAGGTATATTTTTAGCATTATGATCTATCGGTCAAATTTTAACGCAAACGAAAGGTACAGAACGTCACTCAATACTAGACAATACTCAAGCATTACTTAAAGCTAGATTCAAGCCATTTGATTGGTTGAAACTAGTTTCAAGTAATGCTTGAGTATTGAGTGACGTTCTGTAATATGGGCCTAAAACTCCCAAGAAGTGTTGCAGGTTTCCACGATTTTCTGGGGCCCTGATTAGAACAAAAGGTAGGTTTATTAAGTTTATGCATTCTATTCTATTCTATTCAAGATATAAATATATTATGATAGATCTTTTTTATGTATTTGAACAACCTGCATGCTTTGTATGATTGTATCACTCATATTTCGACAAATCAATATCTTGAATAGATTTCATGGTTCTACGAATATGTTTGATTGCGACACCAACCTAGGCTAGTAACCTAGAATCTATTATCATAGATTTACTGGTTTTAACATTATTTTGGAAAAAGACCAAAGTCTTTGTAAACACAGACAGATAACTCTTTAACTGTCAGATAATATTTCTTATCAAATTATTGTTATCTTAATTCGCAGACAAACTATTATTAATGTTATCTCACTAACTAAGCTCATGTTTCGGCGAAAATAATAATGTTTACTTGCGATTATGACATAGGTACTAGGAAACTATCACGGTTTTCCTGAACTGCTTTGAGTAAAGGCTCGCAGAGAGGCACGATGCAACAGCGCGACACGACTCTAGTAAACAATTTAAAAAGAATAATAATAATTTAATTTATTTGTTCAAAAACATACAGACATTTAAATATTAAGGTGATACACTATATTACACTTTATGAAATGATCAGCATGTCGATTCTGTAACCATCTCACCGTGAAAACTTAAGTGAAGTGAGCATGGAGTGAGCTGTCAGTGTCATCCCACCTGATGCTAGGGATGGACCAAGTATTACATTTAAAATCATATCGAGGTTTTAATAATATTTTATATGCTAATTCTGTTGATCATTTTATATCATTTCAAAGCTAGTATTTAAGTGTAAACATTAATGTTTAAGGACTAGTCTAGGAACAAAACAATATTGAGTTTCTGACTGAATTTCTGTTTTGTTATTTTATTTAAAAACCTTCTAAAATTAAGTAATGTTTAGACACATAAATACTAGCTTTGAAAAATAAAATCTCGATTATGATTGTAACCTAATGCTTGGTCAGTCCCTAGCATCAGTGAAATGACTGCAGTGACAGCTCACTGCACGCAAGATTTCACGGTGAGATTTTTACAGAATAGCACTGCAGATATTGAATATCTGTGTCCGAACTAGATATAAAACATCTGTATAATTAAGACATCAGCGCTCTCCCCTATTGTAGGCGACTCTTAGAAAATAAACTTAGTTTGACCTCTATACACATCTCTAACACATTAAACATAGCAAAATAAAAACAAAAAAATGCTGAAATAAAAAATGCTGAAATAAATGCTATAAGTTTAAGTTTGAGTTTGATAGAGATATAATAAAATAATATTAAAATAAAAGGAAGTGACAAATATTATGAGGTATGAAATGAAACCTTCATGGAAATTGTTCTAATAGTGACGTCGCGCTGTTGTGCCGCGCCTGTCTGCGGGAGCCTTAGACTGGGCCTATTTGTACCAACAGCTAGGGCTGGGTATTGTCTGTTTTAGCTATTTTCAGTACCTAAAAGATGTCTAGTATCTTTGCATTTGCAACTAAAAATATTATAAATGCGTTAATTACTCTGTCTGTCTTTTACCTTTTCTGGTGAATTTCGAAAAAAAATCGCACCCAGTTAGACCATGACCTGGTTTAAGACACTTTTTATGCCGGTAATTAATTCCTGTGGGAATATTTCCGACCTACATTCGGGCGAAGCCGTGTTTGAAAGCTAGTATAAAAATAAATGTCGCGTTCTTCGATATGAGATAAAAGAGGGGTACCTGAATATTCATTCGTGGTAGAGGGTATTACTTAGTAGTGACGATGCAAAGAGATTTAAGTTAAATCGTACTATAGAGAGGCTATCAGAAGTAATGTCACAGAAAAATTGTGATCCCTTGTCTCAGTGACGCCATCTAGCGTAATATAGCAAAATTCAATAAAAGCTAAGTTTGACACGTTACACTTTTAATACCATATTGAATGAAAATAATTTTTTTTTGGTGGACACGAATGCGAATTGCGACTTGACATGCAGGCGTACCACCCTAGACTGAGCGACTATTGCCCACTAGGACAAATGTATCGGATTACGATTTTGTTCGCTATGTCCCGTCTATTGTTAAATAAATAGTTAATAGTAGTGTTTGTGGCTATGTAAAAACGGCTGAACGGAATTGTATGAAATTTAACACATGGGTAGACCATGACCTTGATTAGGACATATAATACTTTTTATCCCGACATTCGCACTGGATCGAGACTTATGCAGGTGTAATGTAACCGCGGTGCGCAGCTAGTAAAGTCATACAAACAACAAATTCCTTTTTAATGGGTGTGCCAAAGATCAGCTAGTATATTGAATGTTATAATCGCGAGTTGTCACGGATATTTTTTGCGACGACAATCATGCAAAAACGCAAAAAAAAAATACTCAAGGTTAACGGGTTCAATATGAGAGAAGTATACCTATATAGGTAGGTTTAATCCTTTAGCCGTTTACTTCATGTGTTCAAAAGTTCAAACTAATCTATTTGTTTAGTTAAGGCGCTGACAAGAGGCAAATGATAAAAGTAGGCTTGTCTTAAAGAAAAAAAATGCCAAATCTAGGTATATAGTTCGTGGTAGCGGAAAAATATGTGTTATTCTTGAACATATTCTCAGAACTTGGTTCTTACCAAAACACGTTTAGAAAAAAAAATCTCGATACAAATTAACGGTATACTAACCCTTTACTTCGAGTTTCAATCCAAAATATCTGTATTAAATATCAACGTACGGTTGGTATTTAATTAATAACAAGAACGTCTTATTTGTATGCAGAACTTGGTTGTTTTTTATTTTCGATTACTCAACTCATTTTTGATTAAATAGATAATTGCTTCATGTTTTGCAATAAATTACAAGCGTTGTGTCATCGCGCTTCTTTTTGTTTTGTATGCAATCTGACAGTGACCGTGATTTAGCTATTGTCAGCGTCTTAAGGCAAATAGAAAAGTTGTTTTGCTGACAGCATACAATGATCGGCATATAATAAGTGGAAGCCGGAGTGTCCCAGTCATGACGTGCAGCTGCCGACTATTTGTCGTTTGTGCTCGTGGTTAATATGTAGATCTGTTTTGTGTAATTTTTTTGTTTACCTATTCGAGTTAATTATGTTTTTGTATGCACGTATTTCTGTGACAAATAAAATTATTTTTCTTTTCTTTCTTACAGAGCGGGTGACCACAGAAAATCAGCGCTGTGCTGTGGCCTGTGGGTCCCCCATACCACAGCATCATGCTGAGTGGAAGCCGGAGTGTCACAGTCCTAACGTGCCATGAGCTGCCGAATATTTCTGTTTTATCATAATTAATATATATGCTCGTAATTAGAATGTATCTAGATCTATATTGTTTCATTTTTTCTGTTAATGTTACTCGAGTTTATTATCTTTTTGTATGCACGTATAGATCAGTGGTGACCCCAGTGTTAAGGCGACCTACGAGTTATAAGTCGTAGGTTCGAACCCAGACAGGCACATTACTTTGTGTAAATAATTTCATCACTACTGCTCTCAAAACGGAGAAGAAAAACATAGTGAGGAGTCCTAGAACCAAGAATTCGAAGATATGTGACAACCCGCTACGACTACCAACCCGCACTGGGCTCGCGTGGTGGATTACCACTCCCTCTCGAAGAGACGAGGCCTGTGTCCCAGCAGTAAGAACATTCATCATTTCAGCCAAAAGACGTCCACTTCTGGGACATAGGCCTCCCCAAAGGGGTTTGCCATAATCGCCACGTTTGGCAGGTGGGTTGGCGATCGCAGTATGCTGATAAAATGCATAGAGAACGCTGCTGCCCATTCTCTAGTAAGTCCCTTAGGACACCCACGGGAAGAAATGGGATGGTGCTATTCTTTACGTCCAGTACCACACGGTACTCCGTGGGAACATCATAGACTGATTATTGTATGCACACGTGTTTCTGTGACAAACAATCTTATTTTTCTTTCTTTCATTCTTACAGTTTTCTTTCTGATTTGCTTTACAAAAAAGTTTACATTACATGGCATATAACATCACGCCTGTAATCCCCGAAGGGTTAGGCAGAGGTGCTCCTATAGTACATCCACATTTCGCCAGTTATGTTTAAGTCCCATGTAATAGGGGGCGAGCCTATTGCCATCAACCGGGCACAAATCCAGACTCCGGGCTGCTACTGAGAAACTTGTAATGGAAAAGCCCAAGAACACTTTGCCTGACCTGGGAATCGAACCCAGGACCTCATGCTCAGCTGTAGCGCTGGCGACCAGTAGATCAACTAGGCAGTCAATAAAGATTAGTAAGTAATAAATCAGTTTTCTTTGTAACATTTACTACCTACCTACAGTCCAACAACATGTGGTAGGCCTCTCCAAAAACTATCTTCAAAGACAAAAAATTTGCTCGCGAAACTTCACGTTTCTTCACTTCTAAGTAACTTGTCACTGTTTATTATTAGCATCATAGTTGACGAGGGACTTCGGTTTTATAGATAAAATAAATAGACACGGTAGATAGTCTATGACTAATGATACTAGGCTTGTTTTGTTATCTGTCTATTAAAAGCCCACAGACGATTTTATCAGGTTTTGTTATGATAGTCTAAAAACAGTATGCCTACGTGCTTTTATACATGAGAACATTTTTGTATCATAATATTTTATAGGAAAATAAAAGACTTCCTGTATTTTTGTTGACAAAAAAATCGAATTAATTAAAATCTTTTAATCTTTCGTTCATTGACATACAATTAACGCACTGCTCAAAGCGCTAGGTCTTAGTTCCGTATGTAACGTAGGTGAGCACTGAGGAAGGATTTTTGAAACTTCACCCCCTAAAGGGGTTAAATAGGGGATGAAAGTTTGTAAGTATACAGGTCAAATTAAATTAGCTAGCGATACTCCGCAGACGTGTAAATTGATATTATTATTTTAATGATTTTTTTTGGGTCAATGTCTCAAATCAGTAATGTTTGTTACTGAAAGTATGAGTTTAGAAAATCTGTTTTATTTTATTTTATCGTGTTTAATTATCGATACCCGTCACGTTTGTGAAGTTTACACAAAAAACTGAATTTATAAACTGGTCTTTCAAGTGAATACACTACCTGCGGATGATGACCCAAAACAAAAAACATCGAATTTATTTATTTTTTGTTTTATGATGATTATCGATAAATTCGATAATCATCACATCTGCGGAGTTTCGCTAGCTAATTTAATTTAACTCTGTATAAGTTCGTCATTTTCACCGAAGGATAATCCCATCGAGCACATGGCATAGGTGACCATAATTAGCTGACCCCTCTTCCATTATTCTTCTTTGTAAGAGGGGTTGGGTAATTCTGGTCACCGACTGTACCTACTAAAATAAAAGAAATTGAGATAAACATACACGAATTTGTAAATTCTCTGTCAGTAAAAGTATATGTAGGTCCTCGTGGCTAAATAATAACAGCTGCACGGTCGATCTTCAAAGTCAAGCTACGCTTGCCGAGGTAGGTCCACGGATGGGTGACCATCCATTACATACCACGACTCCTCCGTGTCTCGGAACGTTAAGCCGTTGGTCCCGGTTGTCATTTATAGATCGTTGACAGTCGTTACGGGTAGTCAGAAGTCCGAAAGTCTGACAACCATTCTTACCAACGGAGTATCGTGTTACCCAGTAACTGGGTTGTAGAGGTCCGATAGGAAGTCGTTCCATGTAAAATACTGGTATTCAGCTGCATCCGGTTAGACTGGAAGCCGACCCCATTATAGTTGGGAAAAGGCTAGGCAGATGCACCTGTACCTACATTCAAAGCAAATAAAGATCTGAATCTGAATCTGGATGGAAAGTGTATGTAGGTACGTACTTGGTAATCAAGTAGGTACCTACCGATATACATAGGTACTTATCTTAATTATAACTTGTAACACGTGGCTTTCTTAAGTTTCTGTCAACATCCATGGGAAAAAAAATGTACAACGTAATCACAATTAGTATCATGTGCGCGTATTACTCATATTTTTGTTTAGGGTTCCGTACGTA
This sequence comes from Tiliacea citrago, assembly GCA_963921375.1. Classification (NCBI taxonomy): domain Eukaryota; kingdom Metazoa; phylum Arthropoda; class Insecta; order Lepidoptera; family Noctuidae; genus Tiliacea; species Tiliacea citrago. Next base: position 11,013,981 of record OY992782.1, on the reverse strand, counting down.
AAGGGTAACAGAATAGTTCTATGTTCTATGTTAGAGGGTTTGATTTCCGCACTTATTCCTTCATGTGGACCATTGTGCGTGGGCCATGGCGGCCGTCGTGGGTTATTCCAACCAGCCCACCTCCCTCCAGAAGCTGATTAGCTGTTAGTATATCTGTGAAGGATCTGAGTGACCCGTGGGTTTCTGTTCTAACAGAATAGTTTGTCCAAAGGGTGCTAGCGTTCTCTAAAACAAAAAAAACTGCCTTAGCAGCGAAGTAATAAGTAAATATTAATTTATCCTTGACTTTATCAGTAAAACTGTTCCCACTGCTGAGACACAGGCCTCCTCTCTTCGAGAAGGAGTGAGCTGTAATCTACCACGCGGGCCCAGTGCGGGTTGGTAGATGTCACACGTCTTCGATTTTTTTGTTCTATAGAACATGCTGGTTTCGTCACGATATTAGCGGCATGTCCTAGAACAAAAAAATACGCAGCTGTGGGAAGATTCTATATAATGGGCTGATTATGACAAATGGTTTCTTATGCGAAGGATGTTTTACTGATAAAGTCAACGATAAATTAATATTAATTTACTTATTACTTCGTTGCTAAGACAATGCTAATGAAAGCAGCATGCTCTTAAATTACTACGTAGCATATGTATTCCACGCTTGACAATGAGGGTATGTTAGTTTAATTCATTGTTTAGAGTACTTAGAATTTAAAATGAATTACTGTATTAAAATGTTGCCTGTTTTTCAAATAACTGGCTCAATGTGGGTGTACTACCAGTACACATCTGCCTAACCCCTCGGGAAAAACAGGCGTGATGTTATGATGTTACCTAACTACTAGCCTCCCATTACATAAGACTAAGTACATGCTTTGAACCTATTTGGCGAAATGTGGATGTAACTACATAACCCATCGTGGAATACTGACATAATGTTATGGTGTATAAAAACCATAAACAGACCTTTTACTCCCAGAACTGCACGGTAAATTGTCTATGAGATACTAGCCCAATCTTGGCACAACATCCGAGGCCACAGCCAACATTTGCACCAACACACTTGACCCATATACACGCGTAATATAAAACATTTGTTAGGTCTGGGAAGCCGCGTGTTTTAGTGACACGCCACGTGGCTCAAAGAGGTTATGTCAATGGCCTCCAGGTATACAAATAAAGCGTAGGCAGAGTAATACATAAAATAATGATGTTATGTAACTTGGTACAGTAAAAAGTTTTGGTAGCAATAATTTTGAAATAAAACCTTATTATGTTGGGTAGATAGAGCACTTACCTAAAGATCTGTGTTTGGAATATGTAGGTACTACCTACTTGTAGGAAAATATGTTGTTGTGTTAGAAAATAAAATCAAAGCTTCAGATATTTTGAAAATAGACCTTGGTGATCCGTGACACAGCGTATTCGAGTATTAGACGCCAGTCTCTCATAGAGGATCATATTTTATGCATTTTTGTCAAACGCTACAATTCTTGTTTCTTTAAAGTTAATAACTATGTGGATCTCAAAGATTTATATTACATAAATTAAGATCATGAGCAACCTACCAACGTGTGAATTACTTATTTTCATTTAGCAGCTAATAAAATTGTGGTAAAGGTTTAGTTAATTTCGAATATAGGTTACCTACCTCTAGGCGTATACTAGAACCAAATCATACAGAGGATAATACCTAACAATTATTTATTATTTTTATAAATTAATTAGATATAAGTTGTTATTTATGTACATATTATATTATTTCGAGTTTGGTAAATCTAAAATATATATAATTATATTTCGTTTGTTTTCAATTTTAGTTTTGCCGCGGCAGCGGCCGCCGAGCGCCAGGTCCCCTCTATTGTTGGTAAATTCAGTTACCAAAACAAAAACTCTTCATCAATATCCAATTTAACTAAATTACTATCACAAGCATTCGAGCGTATGAGGCAGTGAAAATGTTTTTCGAAACAGCGTCTTTCGCGACTACTTCATTCGAGTCCATGAGCTTTCGAACCTGTGAGGCAGTGGAAAAATAATTCGCAACAGCGTGTGTCGCAACAGCGGCGTTCGAAACAACATAGGGGACCCAATATAATCGACCATAGATTATTGATGGCTGGTAGCCAATAAGATAGTACACTTAGGTACCAACAATTCAGTCCCACGTTTTTGTTTTCGATGTGTAGCATCTTTCCTCTAGCATGGAATTGTAAGGTGGACTCATGGAATTAGTAAGTGCTAAATATTATAGATTGTAAGTAGGTCCTTTCTATCGCTCTGCTCAGTCACTTTACCAAGGTGAGATGTCAAATGTTACACATCATACGCGACTACTGTACCTAGGCAAAGAAATTAAATTATTTACTATCTTAACCGCCAGTTGCACGTAAGTCCATTCAATTTAATTCCCCATTAAAACTAATGCTGTCTTTATCTAACAGAACGTATCAGAAAGTGACAGCATTGCTTATAATGGGATGGACTTACGTGCAACTGGCGGCGTATCTCTTTGACTGTAAGGCTACTTTTTTACGGTTTTTCCCATGTTTTTTCTCCTGTCACACTTTAAGTCACTTTTGTGAATCTAGAGTTTCAGTGATAAAGATAAAAACGAGCTTTTAGTACAGACGTCCAGACTCTGTAATGGTTACTGAATCGGTTTATCGGACTACTTAAATTAAACTGCAATATAATTGTTTAGAATACAACATTACATTACAAACTAAAAGTATAACAACCCACATTTCTCCTTGTTGATTACAAACCTACCTACTGACCTTGAAATTGCTATTATCAATAGTATCAGAAACCGGTGAAGCTGTTTACAAAACACGCCTTAAGTACCTTAAATAGAGTAACCATTTCCTAAGTATGTATTGCCTATTACTCATCGTGTCATCATCTGCCTCGGCTTTTCCAAACTATGTTGGGGTCGACTTCCAGTCTTACCGATTCCAGCTGAATGCAATTTTCTCGTACTACGATACCCCTTGGTAAAACTGGTTGTCACACTTTAGGGCTACTAACAACGCGTAACGACTGTCAAAGATCCACGAATGACAGCGGGGTCTTGGTATTTAAAGCTTGACACCGTGGGAATATCGGGATAAAAAGTAGCCTATGTCTTAATCCAGGGTATCAGCTACCTCAATACAAAATTTTATCAAAATTGGTCCAGCCGTTTGAGCGTGAAGAAGTAACAAACATACACGCGATTGTGAGATTCTGAGATGTGATTTAGCCACAAGCCCCTCCAAGTAGCCTATTATTTTGAGTTAAAATACTCGAAAGACATAATCTTGTTTCCCATACTTCCTCATTGCAAGTTGATTTTGTACGAGATAAACATTTTACGAATATAAATTAGTCGACATCGCCTTATCGACTGAATAAACTACGCACAAAATATCGTGTCTAAGTGTGGGTGTAACGTACGATAACGATTATTGGTCTGTGTGTGCGTAATCAAAGATCGTGTGAAGTTTGAAGACGGGAGAATAGGTAGAGAACAGCCATCTGTTAAAAAAATACTATTCAAATCCCGATTTGAATATATATATTTTTTTTATTGATTGAATTTGTGAAACCTTTGTGTTTCACTATCGTATTCATGCCTGAATGCTTGGCACCGATTGAAAATTTCCTTTCAGTGGTAAAACCTTCCTGAAAAAACTGTCGAAGTGCACTTCAGAGTTCAGTAGGTACCTATCAAGTTACTGATAGTGGAAATTAATATGGCTGAAATTGATCCAATTATTCAGTTTTCTATGTCTATAATAATATTATATTAATATATAATATTATAGTACTACTATAATATAGTAGTACTATAATAATAATATAATTTAGATGTATATTATAGGTATATTGCTAATACATGTACAGCCTATATATATTAGCCGTGTGGTGCCGGACGTAAAGAATAGCACCATCCTATATCTTCCCGGGAGCGTCGTAAAAGGCGACTAAGGGACTTACTAGACTACATTTTAGCACCATACTGCGATCGCCAGCCCGCCTGCCAAGCGTGGCGATTATAGCAACCCCCCCCCCCTTATTTTGGGGGAGGCCTATGTCCAGCAGTGGACGTCCTTCGGCTGAAATGATGAATGATGATGATGCTGGGGAGTTTGATACGCCACTTCTTCTTCCCAGCTAAAGCACTAGGAAGTGGTGAAGGATGGGCGTTTTTGGGGGTTTGTCTTATGTAAGTTTGACGTTTGCTGATTCTTAGCCTAGTTTGATTAGATGACTTTTGATTTAGATAGAAATATAGGTATCAACATTAACACCAAATAGGATTTCAGTAGATATATTACCTACATAGATATCAATTTACTATGAGTAAGTACCTATAACAGCGATGGTGGACCTACAGAAGATCACAGGGAACACATGGAAGAGACTCGCATAGACCAGGAAAGCATGGCACAAAACAAGGTTGCCAATTATGACGGTGATGATGATTAATAAATTAACGTACTCGCTTACTAAGCGACATAACATAATAACATATAACAGCATTCATTATTCATATCCAAAGACATTAAATTATTTACTTAACAATAGACGGGACATAGCGAACAAAATCGTAATCCGATACATTTGTCCTAGCGGGCAAAAGTCACTCAGTCTAGTGTGGTACGCCTGTATGTCAAGTCGCATTCGTGTCCACAAAAGAAAAATATTTTCTAAGAAAATATGCCGAGTTGCGCATTACGATATTGCTAATCTCGTTATAGCAAAACGACTGGACCTAACTTTGGTTTATTTAGCTTACCTTTTCTATGACATTTCTTTGCATAGCCTCTCTATAGTAAGTATCTTAAATCTTTTTGTTCATATCTATACAATCCCTCAAGGTCAAGTCAACACAAAGCCAGGTCAACAATGTAACGTATCTATCACATAATCTATGCGTGTTTTGATGTGGCTCGCTCGTGTGTGACGTGTTTACAATACACAACCTGCGCATGTGTGCGTTTAGCTGGTAAACGTATTTATTTTAGGCACCGGTTACACCCGGTTCAGTCCTCCTTGTCTTTTTGATCGACCAACAGTGTCAGTGCTTTGTGAAATTATTAAAAAAAAAAACGTTTGGAATCATCATGTCGGCATCACCCATTGCGAGGCAAGCGACCAATGTCCAGGCCATTCCTTCAAGGAGGGTTCTCATCACCGACCCCTCGCAGATGCCTGATGTATACTCCAGCACACCTGGAGGCACTGTGTACTCTACCACTCCTGGAGGTAATTGAACTTCTTCTTTAATTATTTGGGTCAAAACCATAAATTAATTGAAACAGTTAGGTAATGAGATGACCACGTTTTGTACCTGTGATAGTATATCACAATTAATACCTTATCCGACTAAAAACAAACAACCTTTAGGGTAAAAAAAAAAAAATATTCCCGACCTGTTCTTTTTTGTATTTTTGTGTTCCTTCTTTGCGTCATGTATACCGCAAACAAACGATTATTTCTTTCTTATTCTTCTTCTTTTTTCTTTCAAATGAAAAAAAAATATATACAATAAATATTTATGCCCAAGCCCTAAGGTTCAACAGCCTGTCAACCTGTTAGAATGAATGAATTACACAGACGGTTTAACAATAGTGACTAATGATTATGTCCACAAACTGCCAAGCGACGTTTAAACAATAATATTCACTTGCCAACATTAGCTTGGATAAAGGGAACTGTACTGTACAAAGCTATTAAATATAGCTAGCACATACGGATTCGTCCCTCAAGCATCATGAGTTGTAAAACTAATTTTAGAAGCGACAATGAACTCAATATTGAGCTTAATTGTTGAATAGTAACCTTGGAAGGGATTAATTGGTTCAACCATTACGATAATTAGGTATTTAATTACGTACATTTAATGTGAATGAACTCTAAATGCATTGTTGTGTAAAAACAAACTGATTAGTGGCACTAATTCAGATAATAATTTAAACTTAACTAGCTAATAGTAGATAAGCAACTAAATACCTATAAAAACAAGTATTGTTTCATCGACGGAATTCATGAAACCAAGATTTTTGCAACATAATAGGCACACATTGAGATACACACACACACACATACATAAACTCACGCCTTCTTCCGATGGGGGTAGGCAGAAACTATAGAACGTCACCTGCTAAGCTCCTTCCCCTTTTATTGAGATACAATCTTCCTATAACTGCCCGTTCTGGTAACTGTGCACAAAGAATAAGTTGTTAGTATGATCTATTCAAAACTATTGAAAATAGAATATCTAGAAAACTTACATTTCCAAAAATAATCTTCCGCCACAGCAATCTTACTAATCTATCAAAAGATATGAAGAATACTGAAGGTTACATCAAAACATTTTGATTTTGATAATCCAACTACTAAGAAATGCTACTTATTGCCAAACATAGATAATCCATGTCTTTGTTTGTGTAACCCTACCAGATTATCAACGACGGCGACGTAACTTGTTGTTTAAATGTTATCACATGTAAACGTATTACGACCGTAAATTATAGTTATTACACTGCCTACACAAACGGGATAAAGTGGGCTTTTGCAATCTTAACTCAGGGCTCCAATTTAGTTAGTAAACCCACTTACAAACCAACACACAGAAATCACTTTTGTATAGTACTTTAACTAACTTTAAAATTGGAAACTAAGTGCACCAATTGAGACTAAAAAATCTAAAGGCCCTAGTCAGATTTTAGAGAGCTCGTATGTATCTAAACTCTTTCAGAGACTATCTGAGGGCATAAATTGGGAATTTATAGATCTTATATAGGTATTAGAGAGCTCTAAAAAGGACTGACTCCGCGCACCATAATTACCTACGAATTGAGGGTACTTGTAGACTCCAAATTAAAGGATCAACTATTGAGCTATAATAAACGTAGCAATTTCCTACTCTAAAATAACATAACTTGAAATCACGCCAGTAACGAAGGGTTAGGCAGAAGTGTACCTATAGTACACGCACATTCCGTCAGTTATGTTAAAGTCCCATCTATGATAGGGCGAGCCTATCGATTCCTAACCTAACAACACGCAAACGTGATTTCATTACGTAAATATGCCACGTGGCGATATTAACTGTGGTATGCTATGTTATATAAAACGCTTTGGCAACTTGGTGTACACAATCGACTGTTTGTTGAAGATAATGGAACAACTATGTCCACTTAGCTTGTATTTGCGCACACTGGACAGGGACACAGCTGATAATCTGTGGAAGTTTTTCGATTATAGTTTGTTAATTATACAGATTATTTCTTATTTTGTATCAGGTTTTAACACTGTTTATAATCTTGCCTTTTTTTGCAACGATTTTATGTTTTACTAGCTGCGCCCCGCGGTTTCACCCGCGTAAGTCTCGATCCCGTGGGAATATCGAGATAAAAAGCCTATGTCTTATTCCAGGGTGTCTGCTACCTCCATACAAAATTATATCAAAATTGGTCCAGCCGTTTGAGCGTGAAGAAGTAACAAACATACACACACACATACTCACAAACTTTCGCCTTTATAATATTGGTGTGATGATGATAATCATAAGTTCATAACTCATACATATGACACCGTTTTTCCATAATATGCTTCATTGGTGTTTTCTGTTAAGTTGTTATGTATTCTTCGAATACCGCTTCAATAAAATGTCAGGTCATCGTCATATATTCAAAAATCTGCATACATAAACATAATATTATGTAAATTAGGCAGAATACCGATGTTTAGTATTAACTAAAGCTATACTCGTACGTTCAAAATACTCGTTATCGACGATGATTTAAAAATCAATTTCAAAGTAAGCACATCTGTTTCTTTTGTTAGTAAAATTATTACCAACGAACTTTTATAAAAAATCGACAAGACAGACATAAAAGCCGGGAGTGTTAATGATCATTGAAAGCGAAGTCCTCATCAGCTCAAAGAAAGCGCTTGTTTAAGCTTCAAGCGGCTTAAGAGTCATTAAGAACCAAGTTATCTCCAAAAGTGACAGGGAAATGTCAGCGCACTCTTGTACCTTTACCCACTTGTAATAAAAAAAAACCAGTCAAGAGCGAGTCGGACTCGCGCACCGAGGGTTCCGTACGTATATATGATGTTGATGATTTCTGAAAAACTGTGCTATTTAGAGACATCGTTTTATTTTTCATGTAATCTTTACATAAACTTCTATCACTTAAAACAATTTCAGATTTTTCTCTATGCAAACTTCGGAGATAATATTTTTTTTACATTTTTCATCAAAAGTCGAAAACTATGATGCATAAAAAAAATGTTTGAGAATGTGCAAACAGCGCTCTTTCATATGGTACCCCACATCCATACCCCCATCTCAGTAGACTCCATTCGAATTTTTAAGACCCCCTTTCAGGCCCTGTTGCAAAAAAGATATATCTTTTTAAATTTCTTTCTTATTTGATAAATAGTTGGGTAAACGTCATCTAAAACTATTCCAAATTTCAAGTTGATAGCATTAGTAGTTCTTGAGATATCCAGCTGTGACCGACAGACTTAGTCTCACCATAAGGGTTAATTTTTACCATTTTGGTACGGAACCCTAAAAAGCATAGGTAGTCATAGGGACTGCCAACAGAAGTGAGAAGTTCTCACTTCAATAAAATAATGATAATCTAAAACACAATTTAAAAAGCCACAGTGCGCAATTGAAGTATTGAACGTCACTTACTGCTACTACAGAATGTCGGCGTGGGCATGTCGGTGACGCGAACCCATAAGCTTTTCCCCTACCAATAATTGCGCAACGCGCTTAAAGAAGTTTGCACTTTAAAAACATAGAAGTAAAGATAATATTTTGGATGGAAGAAAACCTACCTAGTCATTAATTCAATAAACATGGGATTCTATCAATCAAGGTTAGAAACAGCATGTTTAGCTCCTGGCTCAAAATAAATTTACCGTTACCTATTCAATTATTTATTTGAGTAACCGTTCCTTTAGTAAGTTCCAACAGTTTTCTACAATCTACTTGCTCGCTTTTCCAAAAAGTGAAAATATTCTCCGAAGTTTTCCATTAACCCTCAAGCCTTTAGCAAATACTCTAGACCTTGATTCTTTAACTATTTTATTTATATACTAACTTGTTATTGAATACGATGTCTATGAATAATTTGCAAGAACTCGTTGTAAATAATGTGGCACCTATTTATACAAACACTTCGATTTGAGAGTGGAAACCGGGAAATTTCTTATTGATTATTTGAATTGGAAAAAGACGGTCTGTGATAGAGAGAAACTGGATGTTTCTTTAGCTTGAATTTAACTAATTGGTTTGAGTTCTGTAACTTAAAAATAAGTAATCGAACGTTTCTACAAATTTCTCTTAGAATAGTCAGTAGTACACATATATATTTGTAAAGTTAAAAAAAAAATGTGCTAAGTGCTTATGTCTAGCGACACTACGTAAAATATTTTAAACAAAAAATAAATATTGACGCGCGGAAATGCAGAAATAGAATTCGTAAATAATATTTTCGCAGATAGCACGTGGCTGTTTTCCACGAAAATTCATTATGTAGGTATTATGTCGTATGACATAACATTTTAAACATCTTTGAACTTCGCAAAATATTTATGAATGGAATGAAATAAATTTAAATAAGTACAATTGGCTTGTGTTTAGTTAGTACTATATTTAAATAATATTAATGTACAACGTTGAGTATTTATGTTGATTACGAATACCAAAACTACTCTACAGATTCCGGACAAAAATACAAATTTTATGTTAAAGATGAGGAACTTTATTTTTTTGAATATAAAATTATTGGTGTGTTTTTTATTAACATCTACTATTTTCTTCTTTCCAGGCACGAGGATAGTATACGAGAGGTCGTTTATGATGTCACTACGGCAATCACCAATCTCGCAGACCCCACCGAAGTGCGCATTACCAGCCGCACTGCTAAAGAATCCTAACTCCGTCCCGAATGTCATACAACCGTCTGCGGCGCAAAAGGCGCGCTCAAACTCAATCTCATTCGACGAGACGCAAGAAACATTCAGCATGGATCTCTAATAGGTTAAGATTAAAGTAATTACAAAAAATAAACTTAGGCTTTATCGTATGTACAATTTCATAATGTAAGTTCTAAATACCACGTGTGCGCTTACTTTATATCTGTTCCATACCTTATTTCTCAGTTTTATTTTACTTGGGCTCAGGAAATTAAAGTAGCAACTATTTTAATAGTAACTTCATGCCCTAAGTAATTATTTTTAAGTTAGCTTATGCTCTTAAATGCGTGACTGAACATTTCACTAGCGTTCAAAACGCGGTCCTTTGCCACGCCCGCCAAAAAACAATATTAAAAAATATAAAAGAGTACAGATACAAAATACTTATAAAAAAAAAATATTCAATTCTTAATGGAATGGATGCGTTAATAATATGAGACCAAAAATGTATTTATTGTTAAAAAAAATGTGGCAAAAGATAAATTGTAAATAATTGTTAGTTTTATGCGTTTAACGCACACTGTAGGTGCTTAGTATTTTTATATTAAAAGCAAGTGCCATTATATAAGGAAGCTAATTCTAGTGAAATAATTACCTTCCGACTGGTATTGCTGACATTGTTATGAAAACTCAGATAATAACATTGTCTGGGTTTTGCGATATTAATTTGTTTAAGAAAAAATCGGTCACAGATTGTTGAAATCTTGTAAGTCAAATTGTATTATTACAGTAGGAATCTGAAATTTAGGAATTAATTAAAGTTTCTATTGTTGGGCTATACAAAGCTTTCTGAGATACTTTGCGGGATTGTGTCGAGCTTTCTGGCTTTAGAAATACTGCACTTGATTGTCAGTCTGACTTTAATGACTTAGTAGCCCTAGATTAAGGACTTACTTGTTGAAATGTTGTTCCAAAGCATTTAATTATGTCTGTAATGATGGTCTATGTCCATAATCTCTCTTGTTAAATGTAAGTGTGTGTTCCACCTCCGTGGATGCTTTGTATACCTAGTGTGTGTGTGTGTGTGTGTATACTATGTTGATATTACGATAGACAGGGTCAAATCAAAATACGTAGCGAAACGGTCTGCAGACGTGTTGAGTATCCATATCAAATGATAAAACAACAAAAAACAGTATTCGTTTTTTTTCCTGACGTAGTTTGTGTACTTACTTGAAAGATCAGTTTAAAAATCTGTTTTCTTCGTGTAAGCTTCACAGACGTAATTGTAATCTAAAACACGTTATTAAAAAAAAAAAAAAAACATTTTTTCTCAAGGCATAAATGACCAGCGGCCGTTGATAAATATATATATTTTTTTTGTTTCATCGTGTAATTTTATCGATGCCCATCACATTTGCGGAGTTTCTCTAGCTCATTTAATTTGACCCTGTATGCGACTGCCAGTATAATAGTTATGGTAATAAAAATGTTCAATTTTATTTTGAATGTTTGATTTTCCTTTAGTGTGTAACCTTACTCTCCCATCTCCACAATCATTTAATAGATAGACACTCCAGCTCATTTGAAATAGGGTTCTCAAACTCAAACCATTTATTTCGAACCAATTACAGGCACTTTTGAATTGTCAAGGTGTCTATCAGTAATAAAGATGAAGCTAGTTGCCCATTCCAAAGCGCAGTAGGTTCCTATGGAGAACGGGCAAGAAACTCCATGGACACTCTTTTAAATCTTAACAAATGGTTACAAAATATTTGTTACATCAATGATGGGTTACATCATTCATGTTGACAACATGTGTGAACGATGCAAAACGTCAAAAGTGTCCGTAAAAAAAAAAAAAAACAATTCATAAATTCAAATTAAATTCAAGTAAGCCTTTTAGGGACGTATACATTTAGCTACAAGCACAACATTGAAGGAATTATAATTTAAAAAAATTAAGCATTGGCTGAGGTAAGAAATCAGTTAAACATTACAAATATTAATAATTAAATATTTATTTTAAATATTTTTGTTGAACAGTTTTTATAAATGACTTGCTTTATTACGCATGTATACCGATTCTTAAAACGTAAGTAGAAGGAACAACAGGGTTTTTGTTACATATTGTATAAGGTGTATCTATTCATACACGAAATCTCTTAAGGGGTCATTGTACTCATCATTATGAACAACTTTTATTATGGGACCAAAGTTGAAATCGCGAAAAAAAAATCAGCTGTTGCCTACATTAGCTCGTCAAAATGGAGGAAAACAGCTGATTTTTTTCCAGGTTAGTAACAGGGCCTCAAGTCTGCTATTACAATAGTGTCAGAATGGTCGATCATTGATTTCATAATTGTTGATTTTGACAGGTTTGGTAATCTACTATTATAATGGCGTCATTATGACTTTCCAATGGTCTGCCACTGACACTACATTGAAAGAAATTGCAAAGAAAATGATCGACCATTATGAATTTACCAGACTACGAACTTTTAGCAAAATGATAATGGCATGACAATGGGATCGTGTTGGAATGACTGGATTTATAAAAATAGCAGACTTGGGCCCCAGGTTGTATGTTGATCTAAATAAGATTCGCGGCCATAACAAATATGGCTTTACAGAATTATAACCAATAGAATCAGCATTACAACTCTCTAAGTTCAAATCCTACTGAATTATTATTTCAGAAATAATCTTTCAGTTGGATTTTTTGAACTGATGATGATGCTTTTTTGATTCTAATGATTATAATTCTGTAAACTTGTAAAGCCAAATTTGTTATGGCCGCGAATCATATTTAGATCAACATACAACCTGTTACTGACCTGCAAATTGCAAAAAACGTAAGAAAATTTGAATTTCGCGGGCTACCTTAGCGCATCCCCCTAATCTGTAAGTAGGTATAGAACTATTCAATGTATTTATTTCAATATTTTTGGCTCTGCAGTTTCAGAGATAAGAGGAATGGTAAATTTTCATCAATTTTCTTAATAACTTTAAAACTAATTTTAAAATATTATAAAAAATATATATTTGTAATCCTCATAACAAAGTCCTTTCATTTGATATGTTCGCACAGTGAACCCTATTCAAAATTCATTTATTCCATACATTCCCTCAACTATTCCATACAGACATCATGCAGGACTAACGCTGGGGAACGTGCACCTCTTCGACGCTTTGTTGATTCTTACAACACACATTTTAATGAACTGGATATATTTTGTCTATCCAAGCAATATTTAGGAAATGGCTCCCCGATGGATTGGGCAGAGGTGTACCTATAGTACACCCACATTTCGCCAGTCCCATGTAATAGGGGGCGAGCCTATTGCCATCAACCGGGCACAAATGCAGAGTACGGGCTGCTATTGACTTGCTGAGATATTTGAGGTAGAAAAACCCAATAACACCGCACTGCCCGACCTGGGAATCGAACTTATTTGATAAACAGCTACCTACCTTTAATTATAACTGCAGACCTATTGGTAGCTTCTGATAACCTAACTGGCAATGCCTAAACGAGCCGTTGCATAACTTCTCTTTAATCCGTAATCCATTGGTATATGCTTCATGATGCTAAAGCAGCCTTAAAGTCATAGATAAAGCTTTGGTATCCATTTTAACGAGACTAAATCAAAAGCCGAAACTTCCCAGCTTATTACGAACACTAACGAGTTTCAAACAGATTCTGAATCATGTCGAATTTGACCAGGGGGTCTATACTCCGTAGCGATAATCCGAAGTATCGGCCGAATATTCAGCCGTTTCTTGACTTTCAAAGTTTCCTTATTTGACTTTGAGTCCTTATCCGACTTCAAGTCACATTTTGGACATTGACTTACCTTTTTTTTTTCGCCGTACTCAGCCCTAGTCACCCGTAGTGAGGAATACGTGTTTGTTACTTCTTCACGCTTAGAAGGCTGGACCAATTTTGATAAAATTTTGTATGGAGGTAGCTAACACCCTGGATTAACATATAGGCTACTTTTACTTACGTGGGTGAAACCGCGGGGTGCAGGTAGTAACTATTATAAATACGAAAGTCAGTTTGTTTGTTACGCCTTCACGCTAAAACGGCTGAACGGATTTGAATGAAATTTAGTACATACGTAGACCATGACCTGGATTAGGACATAGACTACTTTTTATCTTGATACTCCCACGGTATCAAGACTTATGCGGGTAAAACTGCAGGGCACAGCTAGTAAAATAAATAATAGTAATAATTCAGAATCAAGATTTATTTAGAGTTATGTAAGTAAATTCTCCATCTAAGTAGGTACCTTGCATATCGTTTGATTAAGAACGTAAATAATTAATTTGGTACACATCACATATGTGATGTACATGTGTTATCGGTAATAGATTTCATGGGAAGCCATATCGGGCCCAAGGCTATGTAAGCGACGACGCAGTTTTATGGGGCGAAGTAATATGGTGTGTTGCGGCAGGTCATAAAGTTGATGTTACGATAGGACAAAAGTACTTGCTGTACTGTACGCGTAAAACTTTATGAGGCCTCTGAAGTTGCACGCGTGTGACCTAAAAGCTATATTAACAGCTAATTATTTTTATGATTAACAAATCAATGCTGTAGGTAGGCTTACAGGTATTTAGTATAAAAAATATATTTTAATGTGTGTTATGTAATTAGCTATTAATATACTTAACAACGCAGTTTAGCCTTTACCAGAAGTGATCATCGTATTAGTGGTTTAACAGCTTTAATATCATCAGGATTGTGCCGGAATATAGCAGTTCGTCGTGAACGTGGTACGCTGGGTATCTTAAAGTACTCTTTCGTGGTACGACAGCGGCTCCCCTGAGATCTTCTTATATCATCAGAAGACAGCCACCACGCAACCATCGATGCGACGCTCTGCTAGAGTAATTGTCAGCAGCCAGTGTCACTTATCCGACCTTTTCGGTGATTCCAGTAACTTCGTAACAAAAATAGACGGCGCCACTTGCTGCGCCACTCTCGTGCAACTTCAGAGGGCTCATAAAGTTTTGTGCGTACTATACCTACGCTACGTTGTAAATGGCTTTTATGGCGTGAAAAGCGTACTTTAAACATATTATACTGAGAGTAGGTAATTTAGTTTTGGAAAAAATTGCCAAAAGTCTGCAAACTTTCTTTGTTTTGTGCAAACCTACGATAAAAGAAAAGATACTCAATTTAGTTTAGAGAACTGAAACTTAATTATTTAATATACGTAGATACGATTATACCTACCGACTCTTATTGGATACCTACTGGTACCGACCAGAGAAAATTTTGATAAGAAATTACCATAGAAATATAAACTTTTATGACCTCGTAACACATTTTGTTAAAAAAAAACCTTAATTGACACAAACATGAATGACACAACTGTTAGATGTTAAGAACAACTTCTATAAAACAGTATTTTAAGTACTCCTAATCTTGACTTAAAATCACATAACTCTTCTTCAACTTCATCAAGTTTTCTTTTGTAAATCCATCCGAAGAATTATGGATCATGTTGTAAATATCCATTAGCGTCAATACTCGAGCCCCTGACGTGCCTAGAACAATTAAAATCCAAAAATATAATCACAACCGCGAAACAAAGTTTGTTTTATGGAGATTTTAAACCAAAAATAAGGGAAATGCATTTAATGGGCAAAAAGCGGCAATTTTCCTTTCTATATAATATATTATATCGCAAATATATGTCCTACCAAACAATAAGCTAGGTTTAATTCAATAACGCCCGATTACCTTACTTTTAGCCTTTTCTAAATTTGATTATGAGAATTATTAGTGAAAAATAATGCAGTTATACAAAAACGCTATAACTCTAGATCAAAACAAATTATTTTAGAAATAACAATTTACTTAAATAATACATACCTGTACCCTAATTGCGTAACGCAGTTTGAATCGGAATCAGAATGATTTTGAAGTATATTGCTAATCCATTGATTCATATGTTAGAAAAAATTGTCTGCTCAACAACGTAAATAACGCAATGAATGTTGTTGAACTGTCAAATGGAAACCGATTCCTACTGATAGTGTGTTACGCAATTAGCCCTCTGGTTCTGCAACATCCATGTTGAAAATCATCGGTGGAAACTGAATCTATCAATTTTATCAATTAATGAAAACTAGAAACTTCGCAAACACTCACTACAAAAATAAACGTGCAACCAACAGCGCAGTTGAAACTCGTCTGACTACGTGTGTTCTGACAAGAAACAGGTAAAAAATATCAGGTAATAACAGGTATAATACATTGTTCCTTAATCCCTTGGGTGTCGGCAGGTAAGGCTAATTTCTAGGAAGCGGGTAGTTTCTAAAACTGACTTTTGGGCCACGTTTTAGGATCAAATACCCGTGTGTGCGTTGGTCCGACGGTCGACATGACGGCATGGACGTGTCGACTGGTCCCGACTAGGCTAACTAAGGCATGTCGCGTGGCTTTCCTGCGAGAAATGCTCGAATCGATATGCTAAGAATAGCTCAACGTGATTTTTACGAGGTAAAGTACGAATCGAACGGTAATCACGAATGCGAGATGCGCGAGAATTGCCCTCCAGACAGTTTACAGATATTATCATGTCCAATGTTAGCTCCGGGTGCAATGAAAGAGTGGATTGTATTAAAATAGGCAATGGATTATGGACGTTATTATTACAAAATACAGGGTTAAATTGAATTAGCTAGCAAGACTGCATACGCGGACTTAAAAATATAGCAGACTGACTGACGATTAACAGGCTGGCTTAAATATATGTCCTATGATGCAAATGAGCGACTTTTAGTATCATAAATAAACTCTCACGCTAGCATCCTCTCATAATAGACTAATTGCACATCTTACTCACACTCACATACACTCTCACCCTCATTTCCACTCTACATCATTACATACAAACTTTTTAGAGAATTTATTTATTTATTTGCTCTCATGCACATCACACATTGTACAATACTGATAGCTGCGCCACAGTATTTCATACAGTATGTAACAAACACCCTGTTGTTCCTTTTAGGGACGTATACATTTAGCTACAAGCACAACATTGATGGAATTATAATTTAAAAAAATTAAACATTGGCTAGTCGAGAAGTCAAAATATAAAAGAATTGCAGAGGTAAGAAATCAGTTAAACATTACAAATATTAATAATTAAATATTTATTTTAAATATTTTTGTTGAACAGTTTTTATAAATGACTTGCTTTATTACGCATGTATACCGATTCTTAAAACGTAAGTAGAAGGAACAACAGGGTTTTTGTTACATATTGTATATATAATATGGTATACCTAAATTGTTAAACTTAAACTTATAGATCTATCTGCCTAGCCTTTTTCCAACTATGTTGGGGTCGGCTTCCAGTCTAACCGGATGCAGCTGAATACCAGTATTTTACGTGCAGCGACTGCCTATCTGACCTCCACAACCCAGTAACTGGGTAATACGATACCCCTTGTTAAGACTGGTTGTCAGACTTTTGGGATTCTGACGACCCGTAACGACTGTCAAAGATCCACGAATGACAGCCGGGACCAACGGCTTAACGAGTGTGTGTGCTTTCCGAGGCACGGAGGATTCTCGGTATGTAATGATGGTCACCCATCCACGGACCAACCCTGGCAAGCGTAGCTTAACCTGATGGATCGACCCGTGCGGCTGTTATTACTTAGGACACGAGCTACTCAAACTTAAACTTATAGATATAACAAAGACAAAAACATGTTTTTTTCTAGAGTTAATGACAACTGTTAGTGAAGTTACTTGAAGTTGTTGAGAAAATCTGTTTATTTTTGTTTTATCTGATTAATAACCGTTACATATGTGAAGTTTACACAGAAAAAAAAAACTGATTTGTAACTAATATTTCAAATAACTACAGTCATAGTCCCCAAAAAAAAAACTATGAAATTTATGAAAACTCAGATAATAACATTGTCTGGGTTTTGCGATATTAATTTGTTTAAGAAAAAATCGGTCACAGATTGTTGAAATCTTGTAAGTCAAATTGTATTATTACAGTAGGAATCTGAAATTTAGGAATTAATTAAAGTTTCTATTGTTGGGCTATACAAAGCTTTCTGAGATACTTTGCGGGATTGTGTCAAGCTTTCTGGCTTTAGAAATACTGCACTTGATTGTCAGTCTGACTTTAATGACTTAGTAGCCCTAGATTAAGGACTTACTTGTTGAAATGTTGTTCCAAAGCATTTAATTATGTCTGTAATGATGGTCTATGTCCATAATCTCTCTTGTTAAATGTAAGTGTGTGTTCCACCTCCGTGGATGCTTTGTATACCTAGTGTGTGTGTGTGTGTATACTATGTTGATATTACGATAGACAGGGTCAAATCAAAATACGTAGCGAAACGGTCTGCAGACGTGTTGAGTATCCATATCAAATGATAAAACAACAAAAAACAGTATTCGTTTTTTTTCCTGACGTAGTTTGTGTACTTACTTGAAAGATCAGTTTAAAAATCTGTTTTCTTCGTGTAAGCTTCACAGACGTAATTGTAATCTAAAACACGTTATTAAAAAAAAAAAAAAACATTTTTTCTCAAGGCATAAATGACCAGCGGCCGTTGATAAATATATATTTTTTTTTGTTTCATCGTGTAATTTTATCGATGCCCATCACATTTGCGGAGTTTCTCTAGCTCATTTAATTTGACCCTGTATGCGACTGCCAGTATAATAGTTATGGTAATAAAAATGTTCAATTTTATTTTGAATGTTTGATTTTCCTTTAGTGTGTAACCTTACTCTCCCATCTCCACAATCATTTAATAGATAGACACTCCAGCTCATTTGAAATAGGGTTCTCAAACTCAAACCATTTATTTCAAATGAACCAATTACAGGCACTTTTGAATTGTCAAGGTGTCTATCAGTAATAAAGATGAAGCTAGTTGCCCATTCCAAAGCGCAGTAGGTTCCTATGGAGAACGGGCAAGAAACTCCATGGACACTCTTTTAAATCTTAACAAATGGTTACAAAATATTTGTTACATCAATGATGGGTTACATCATTCATGTTGACAACATGTGTGAACGATGCAAAACGTCAAAAGTGTCCGTAAAAAAAAAAAAAAACAATTCATAAATTCAAATTAAATTCAAGTAAGCCTTTTAGGGACGTATACATTTAGCTACAAGCACAACATTGAAGGAATTATAATTTAAAAAAATTAAGCATTGGCTGAGGTAAGAAATCAGTTAAACATTACAAATATTAATAATTAAATATTTATTTTAAATATTTTTGTTGAACAGTTTTTATAAATGACTTGCTTTATTACGCATGTATACCGATTCTTAAAACGTAAGTAGAAGGAACAACAGGGTTTTTGTTACATATTGTATAAGGTGTATCTATTCATACACGAAATCTCTTAAGGGGTCATTGTACTCATCATTATGAACAACTTTTATTATGGGACCAAAGTTGAAATCGCGAAAAAAAAATCAGCTGTTGCCTACATTAGCTCGTCAAAATGGAGGAAAACAGCTGATTTTTTTCCAGGTTAGTAACAGGGCCTCAAGTCTGCTATTACAATAGTGTCAGAATGGTCGATCATTGATTTCATAATTGTTGATTTTGACAGGTTTGGTAATCTACTATTATAATGGCGTCATTATGACTTTCCAATGGTCTGCCACTGACACTACATTGAAAGAAATTGCAAAGAAAATGATCGACCATTATGAATTTACCAGACTACGAACTTTTAGCAAAATGATAATGGCATGACAATGGGATCGTGTTGGAATGACTGGATTTATAAAAATAGCAGACTTGGGCCCCAGGTTGTATGTTGATCTAAATAAGATTCGCGGCCATAACAAATATGGCTTTACAGAATTATAACCAATAGAATCAGCATTACAACTCTCTAAGTTCAAATCCTACTGAATTATTATTTCAGAAATAATCTTTCAGTTGGATTTTTTGAACTGATGATGATGCTTTTTTGATTCTAATGATTATAATTCTGTAAACTTGTAAAGCCAAATTTGTTATGGCCGCGAATCATATTTAGATCAACATACAACCTGTTACTGACCTGCAAATTGCAAAAAACGTAAGAAAATTTGAATTTCGCGGGCTACCTTAGCGCATCCCCCTAATCTGTAAGTAGGTATAGAACTATTCAATGTATTTATTTCAATATTTTTGGCTCTGCAGTTTCAGAGATAAGAGGAATGGTAAAGTTTCATCAATTTTCTTAATAACTTTAAAACTAATTTTAAAATATTATAAAAAATATATATTTGTAATCCTCATAACAAAGTCCTTTCATTTGATATGTTCGCACAGTGAACCCTATTCAAAATTCATTTATTCCATACATTCCCTCAACTATTCCATACAGACATCATGCAGGACTAACGCTGGGGAACGTGCACCTCTTCGACGCTTTGTTGATTCTTACAACACACATTTTAATGAACTGGATATATTTTGTCTATCCAAGCAATATTTAGGAAATGGCTCCCCGATGGATTGGGCAGAGGTGTACCTATAGTACACCCACATTTCGCCAGTCCCATGTAATAGGGGGCGAGCCTATTGCCATCAACCGGGCACAAATGCAGAGTACGGGCTGCTATTGACTTGCTGAGATATTTGAGGTAGAAAAACCCAATAACACCGCACTGCCCGACCTGGGAATCGAACTTATTTGATAAACAGCTACCTACCTTTAATTATAACTGCAGACCTATTGGTAGCTTCTGATAACCTAACTGGCAATGCCTAAACGAGCCGTTGCATAACTTCTCTTTAATCCGTAATCCATTGGTATATGCTTCATGATGCTAAAGCAGCCTTAAAGTCATAGATAAAGCTTTGGTATCCATTTTAACGAGACTAAATCAAAAGCCGAAACTTCCCAGCTTATTACGAACACTAACGAGTTTCAAACAGATTCTGAATCATGTCGAATTTGACCAGGGGGTCTATACTCCGTAGCGATAATCCGAAGTATCGGCCGAATATTCAGCCGTTTCTTGACTTTCAAAGTTTCCTTATTTGACTTTGAGTCCTTATCCGACTTCAAGTCACATTTTGGACATTGACTTACCTTTTTTTTTTCGCCGTACTCAGCCCTAGTCACCCGTAGTGAGGAATACGTGTTTGTTACTTCTTCACGCTTAGAAGGCTGGACCAATTTTGATAAAATTTTGTATGGAGGTAGCTAACACCCTGGATTAACATATAGGCTACTTTTACTTACGTGGGTGAAACCGCGGGGTGCAGGTAGTAACTATTATAAATACGAAAGTCAGTTTGTTTGTTACGCCTTCACGCTAAAACGGCTGAACGGATTTGAATGAAATTTAGTACATACGTAGACCATGACCTGGATTAGGACATAGACTACTTTTTATCTTGATACTCCCACGGTATCAAGACTTATGCGGGTAAAACTGCAGGGCACAGCTAGTAAAATAAATAATAGTAATAATTCAGAATCAAGATTTATTTAGAGTTATGTAAGTAAATTCTCCATCTAAGTAGGTACCTTGCATATCGTTTGATTAAGAACGTAAATAATTAATTTGGTACACATCACATATGTGATGTACATGTGTTATCGGTAATAGATTTCATGGGAAGCCATATCGGGCCCAAGGCTATGTAAGCGACGACGCAGTTTTATGGGGCGAAGTAATATGGTGTGTTGCGGCAGGTCATAAAGTTGATGTTACGATAGGACAAAAGTACTTGCTGTACTGTACGCGTAAAACTTTATGAGGCCTCTGAAGTTGCACGCGTGTGACCTAAAAGCTATATTAACAGCTAATTATTTTTATGATTAACAAATCAATGCTGTAGGTAGGCTTACAGGTATTTAGTATAAAAAATATATTTTAATGTGTGTTATGTAATTAGCTATTAATATACTTAACAACGCAGTTTAGCCTTTACCAGAAGTGATCATCGTATTAGTGGTTTAACAGCTTTAATATCATCAGGATTGTGCCGGAATATAGCAGTTCGTCGTGAACGTGGTACGCTGGGTATCTTAAAGTACTCTTTCGTGGTACGACAGCGGCTCCCCTGAGATCTTCTTATATCATCAGAAGACAGCCACCACGCAACCATCGATGCGACGCTCTGCTAGAGTAATTGTCAGCAGCCAGTGTCACTTATCCGACCTTTTCGGTGATTCCAGTAACTTCGTAACAAAAATAGACGGCGCCACTTGCTGCGCCACTCTCGTGCAACTTCAGAGGGCTCATAAAGTTTTGTGCGTACTATACCTACGCTACGTTGTAAATGGCTTTTATGGCGTGAAAAGCGTACTTTAAACATATTATACTGAGAGTAGGTAATTTAGTTTTGGAAACAATTGCCAAAAGTCTGCAAACTTTCTTTGTTTTGTGCAAACCTACGATAAAAGAAAAGATACTCAATTTAGTTTAGAGAACTGAAACTTAATTATTTAATATACGTAGATACGATTATACCTACCGACTCTTATTGGATACCTACTGGTACCGACCAGAGAAAATTTTGATAAGAAATTACCATAGAAATATAAACTTTTATGACCTCGTAACACATTTTGTTAAAAAAAAACCTTAATTGACACAAACATGAATGACACAACTGTTAGATGTTAAGAACAACTTCTATAAAACAGTATTTTAAGTACTCCTAATCTTGACTTAAAATCACATAACTCTTCTTCAACTTCATCAAGTTTTCTTTTGTAAATCCATCCGAAGAATTATGGATCATGTTGTAAATATCCATTAGCGTCAATACTCGAGCCCCTGACGTGCCTAGAACAATTAAAATCCAAAAATATAATCACAACCGCGAAACAAAGTTTGTTTTATGGAGATTTTAAACCAAAAATAAGGGAAATGCATTTAATGGGCAAAAAGCGGCAATTTTCCTTTCTATATAATATATTATATCGCAAATATATGTCCTACCAAACAATAAGCTAGGTTTAATTCAATAACGCCCGATTACCTTACTTTTAGCCTTTTCTAAATTTGATTATGAGAATTATTAGTGAAAAATAATGCAGTTATACAAAAACGCTATAACTCTAGATCAAAACAAATTATTTTAGAAATAACAATTTACTTAAATAATACATACCTGTACCCTAATTGCGTAACGCAGTTTGAATCGGAATCAGAATGATTTTGAAGTATATTGCTAATCCATTGATTCATATGTTAGAAAAAATTGTCTGCTCAACAACGTAAATAACGCAATGAATGTTGTTGAACTGTCAAATGGAAACCGATTCCTACTGATAGTGTGTTACGCAATTAGCCCTCTGGTTCTGCAACATCCATGTTGAAAATCATCGGTGGAAACTGAATCTATCAATTTTATCAATTAATGAAAACTAGAAACTTCGCAAACACTCACTACAAAAATAAACGTGCAACCAACAGCGCAGTTGAAACTCGTCTGACTACGTGTGTTCTGACAAGAAACAGGTAAAAAATATCAGGTAATAACAGGTATAATACATTGTTCCTTAATCCCTTGGGTGTCGGCAGGTAAGGCTAATTTCTAGGAAGCGGGTAGTTTCTAAAACTGACTTTTGGGCCACGTTTTAGGATCAAATACCCGTGTGTGCGTTGGTCCGACGGTCGACATGACGGCATGGACGTGTCGACTGGTCCCGACTAGGCTAACTAAGGCATGTCGCGTGGCTTTCCTGCGAGAAATGCTCGAATCGATATGCTAAGAATAGCTCAACGTGATTTTTACGAGGTAAAGTACGAATCGAACGGTAATCACGAATGCGAGATGCGCGAGAATTGCCCTCCAGACAGTTTACAGATATTATCATGTCCAATGTTAGCTCCGGGTGCAATGAAAGAGTGGATTGTATTAAAATAGGCAATGGATTATGGACGTTATTATTACAAAATACAGGGTTAAATTGAATTAGCTAGCAAGACTGCATACGCGGACTTAAAAATATAGCAGACTGACTGACGATTAACAGGCTGGCTTAAATATATGTCCTATGATGCAAATGAGCGACTTTTAGTATCATAAATAAACTCTCACGCTAGCATCCTCTCATAATAGACTAATTGCACATCTTACTCACACTCACATACACTCTCACCCTCATTTCCACTCTACATCATTACATACAAACTTTTTAGAGAATTTATTTATTTATTTGCTCTCATGCACATCACACATTGTACAATACTGATAGCTGCGCCACAGTATTTCATACAGTATGTAACAAACACCCTGTTGTTCCTTTTAGGGACGTATACATTTAGCTACAAGCACAACATTGATGGAATTATAATTTAAAAAAATTAAACATTGGCTAGTCGAGAAGTCAAAATATAAAAGAATTGCAGAGGTAAGAAATCAGTTAAACATTACAAATATTAATAATTAAATATTTATTTTAAATATTTTTGTTGAACAGTTTTTATAAATGACTTGCTTTATTACGCATGTATACCGATTCTTAAAACGTAAGTAGAAGGAACAACAGGGTTTTTGTTACATATTGTATATATAATATGGTATACCTAAATTGTTAAACTTAAACTTATAGATCTATCTGCCTAGCCTTTTTCCAACTATGTTGGGGTCGGCTTCCAGTCTAACCGGATGCAGCTGAATACCAGTATTTTACGTGCAGCGACTGCCTATCTGACCTCCACAACCCAGTAACTGGGTAATACGATACCCCTTGTTAAGACTGGTTGTCAGACTTTTGGGATTCTGACGACCCGTAACGACTGTCAAAGATCCACGAATGACAGCCGGGACCAACGGCTTAACGAGTGTGTGTGCTTTCCGAGGCACGGAGGATTCTCGGTATGTAATGATGGTCACCCATCCACGGACCAACCCTGGCAAGCGTAGCTTAACCTGATGGATCGACCCGTGCGGCTGTTATTACTTAGGACACGAGCTACTCAAACTTAAACTTATAGATATAACAAAGACAAAAACATGTTTTTTTCTAGAGTTAATGACAACTGTTAGTGAAGTTACTTGAAGTTGTTGAGAAAATCTGTTTATTTTTGTTTTATCTGATTAATAACCGTTACATATGTGAAGTTTACACAGAAAAAAAAAACTGATTTGTAACTAATATTTCAAATAACTACAGTCATAGTCCCCAAAAAAAAAACTATGAAATTTATGAAAACTCAGATAATAACATTGTCTGGGTTTTGCGATATTAATTTGTTTCAGAAAAAATCGGTCACAGATTGTTGAAATCTTGTAAGTCAAATTGTATTATTACAGTAGGAATCTGAAATTTAGGAATTAATTAAAGTTTCTATTGTTGGGCTATACAAAGCTTTCTGAGATACTTTGCGGGATTGTGTCAAGCTTTCTGGCTTTAGAAATACTGCACTTGATTGTCAGTCTGACTTTAATGACTTAGTAGCCCTAGATTAAGGACTTACTTGTTGAAATGTTGTTCCAAAGCATTTAATTATGTCTGTAATGATGGTCTATGTCCATAATCTCTCTTGTTAAATGTAAGTGTGTGTTCCACCTCCGTGGATGCTTTGTATACCTAGTGTGTGTGTGTGTGTATACTATGTTGATATTACGATAGACAGGGTCAAATCAAAATACGTAGCGAAACGGTCTGCAGACGTGTTGAGTATCCATATCAAATGATAAAACAACAAAAAACAGTATTCGTTTTTTTTCCTGACGTAGTTTGTGTACTTACTTGAAAGATCAGTTTAAAAATCTGTTTTCTTCGTGTAAGCTTCACAGACGTAAAAAACATTTTTTCTCAAGGCATAAATGACCAGCGGCCGTTGATAAATATATATTTTTTTTTGTTTCATCGTGTAATTTTATCGATGCCCATCACATTTGCGGAGTTTCTCTAGCTCATTTAATTTGACCCTGTATGCGACTGCCAGTATAATAGTTATGGTAATAAAAATGTTCAATTTTATTTTGAATGTTTGATTTTCCTTTAGTGTGTAACCTTACTCTCCCATCTCCACAATCATTTAATAGATAGACACTCCAGCTCATTTGAAATAGGGTTCTCAAACTCAAACCATTTATTTCAAATGAACCAATTACAGGCACTTTTGAATTGTCAAGGTGTCTATCAGTAATAAAGATGAAGCTAGTTGCCCATTCCAAAGCGCAGTAGGTTCCTATGGAGAACGGGCAAGAAACTCCATGGACACTCTTTTAAATCTTAACAAATGGTTACAAAATATTTGTTACATCAATGATGGGTTACATCATTCATGTTGACAACATGTGTGAACGATGCAAAACGTCAAAAGTGTCCGTAAAAAAAAAAAAAAACAATTCATAAATTCAAATTAAATTCAAGTAAGCCTTTTAGGGACGTATACATTTAGCTACAAGCACAACATTGAAGGAATTATAATTTAAAAAAATTAAGCATTGGCTGAGGTAAGAAATCAGTTAAACATTACAAATATTAATAATTAAATATTTATTTTAAATATTTTTGTTGAACAGTTTTTATAAATGACTTGCTTTATTACGCATGTATACCGATTCTTAAAACGTAAGTAGAAGGAACAACAGGGTTTTTGTTACATATTGTATAAGGTGTATCTATTCATACACGAAATCTCTTAAGGGGTCATTGTACTCATCATTATGAACAACTTTTATTATGGGACCAAAGTTGAAATCGCGAAAAAAAAATCAGCTGTTGCCTACATTAGCTCGTCAAAATGGAGGAAAACAGCTGATTTTTTTCCAGGTTAGTAACAGGGCCTCAAGTCTGCTATTACAATAGTGTCAGAATGGTCGATCATTGATTTCATAATTGTTGATTTTGACAGGTTTGGTAATCTACTATTATAATGGCGTCATTATGACTTTCCAATGGTCTGCCACTGACACTACATTGAAAGAAATTGCAAAGAAAATGATCGACCATTATGAATTTACCAGACTACGAACTTTTAGCAAAATGATAATGGCATGACAATGGGATCGTGTTGGAATGACTGGATTTATAAAAATAGCAGACTTGGGCCCCAGGTTGTATGTTGATCTAAATAAGATTCGCGGCCATAACAAATATGGCTTTACAGAATTATAACCAATAGAATCAGCATTACAACTCTCTAAGTTCAAATCCTACTGAATTATTATTTCAGAAATAATCTTTCAGTTGGATTTTTTGAACTGATGATGATGCTTTTTTGATTCTAATGATTATAATTCTGTAAACTTGTAAAGCCAAATTTGTTATGGCCGCGAATCATATTTAGATCAACATACAACCTGTTACTGACCTGCAAATTGCAAAAAACGTAAGAAAATTTGAATTTCGCGAAAAAAAATTTGACTTAATCTGTAAGTAGGTATAGAACTATTCAATGTATTTATTTCAATATTTTTGGCTCTGCAGTTTCAGAGATAAGAGGAATGGTAAATTTTCATCAATTTTCTTAATAACTTTAAAACTAATTTTAAAATATTATAAAAAATATATATTTGTAATCCTCATAACAAAGTCCTTTCATTTGATATGTTCGCACAGTGAACCCTATTCAAAATTCATTTATTCCATACATTCCCTCAACTATTCCATACAGACATCATGCAGGACTAACGCTGGGGAACGTGCACCTCTTCGACGCTTTGTTGATTCTTACAACACTCATTTTAATGAACTGGATATATTTTGTCTATCCAAGCAATATTTAGGAAATGGCTCCCCGATGGATTGGGCAGAGGTGTACCTATAGTACACCCACATTTCGCCAGTCCCATGTAATAGGGGGCGAGCCTATTGCCATCAACCGGGCACAAATGCAGAGTACGGGCTGCTATTGACTTGCTGAGATATTTGAGGTAGAAAAACCCAATAACACCGCACTGCCCGACCTGGGAATCGAACTTATTTGATAAACAGCTACCTACCTTTAATTATAACTGCAGACCTATTGGTAGCTTCTGATAACCTAACTGGCAATGCCTAAACGAGCCGTTGCATAACTTCTCTTTAATCCGTAATCCATTGGTATATGCTTCATGATGCTAAAGCAGCCTTAAAGTCATAGATAAAGCTTTGGTATCCATTTTAACGAGACTAAATCAAAAGCCGAAACTTCCCAGCTTATTACGAACACTAACGAGTTTCAAACAGATTCTGAATCATGTCGAATTTGACCAGGGGGTCTATACTCCGTAGCGATAATCCGAAGTATCGGCCGAATATTCAGCCGTTTCTTGACTTTCAAAGTTTCCTTATTTGACTTTGAGTCCTTATCCGACTTCAAGTCACATTTTGGACATTGACTTACCTTTTTTTTTTCGCCGTACTCAGCCCTAGTCACCCGTAGTGAGGAATACGTGTTTGTTACTTCTTCACGCTTAGAAGGCTGGACCAATTTTGATAAAATTTTGTATGGAGGTAGCTAACACCCTGGATTAACATATAGGCTACTTTTACTTACGTGGGTGAAACCGCGGGGTGCAGGTAGTAACTATTATAAATACGAAAGTCAGTTTGTTTGTTACGCCTTCACGCTAAAACGGCTGAACGGATTTGAATGAAATTTAGTACATACGTAGACCATGACCTGGATTAGGACATAGACTACTTTTTATCTTGATACTCCCACGGTATCAAGACTTATGCGGGTAAAACTGCGGGGCACAGCTAGTAAAATAAATAATAGTAATAATTCAGAATCAAGATTTATTTAGAGTTATGTAAGTAAATTCTCCATCTAAGTAGGTACCTTGCATATCGTTTGATTAAGAACGTAAATAATTAATTTGGTACACATCACATATGTGATGTACATGTGTTATCGGTAATAGATTTCATGGGAAGCCATATCGGGCCCAAGGCTATGTAAGCGACGACGCAGTTTTATGGGGCGAAGTAATATGGTGTGTTGCGGCAGGTCATAAAGTTGATGTTACGATAGGACAAAAGTACTTGCTGTACTGTACGCGTAAAACTTTATGAGGCCTCTGAAGTTGCACGCGAGTGACCTAAAAGCTATATTAACAGCTAATTATTTTTATGATTAACAAATCAATGCTGTAGGTAGGCTTACAGGTATTTAGTATAAAAAATATATTTTAATGTGTGTTATGTAATTAGCTATTAATATACTTAACAACGCAGTTTAGCCTTTACCAGAAGTGATCATCGTATTAGTGGTTTAACAGCTTTAATATCATCAGGATTGTGCCGGAATATAGCAGTTCGTCGTGAACGTGGTACGCTGGGTATCTTAAAGCACTCTTTCGTGGTACGACAGCGGCTCCCCTGAGATCTTCTTATATCATCAGAAGACAGCCACCACGCAACCATCGATGCGACGCTCTGCTAGAGTAATTGTCAGCAGCCAGTGTCACTTATCCGACCTTGTCGGTGATTCCAGTAACTTCGTAACAAAAATAGACGGCGCCACTTGCTGCGCCACTCTCGTGCAACTTCAGAGGGCTCATAAAGTTTTGTGCGTACTATACCTACGCTACGTTGTAAATGGCTTTTATGGCGTGAAAAGCGTACTTTAAACATATTATACTGAGAGTAGGTAATTTAGTTTTGGAAAAAATTGCCAAAAGTCTGCAAACTTTCTTTGTTTTGTGCAAACCTACGATAAAAGAAAAGATACTCAATTTAGTTTAGAGAACTGAAACTTAATTATTTAATATACGTAGATACGATTATACCTACCGACTCTTATTGGATACCTACTGGTACCGACCAGAGAAAATTTTGATAAGAAATTACCATAGAAATATAAACTTTTATGACCTCGTAACACATTTT
This sequence comes from Tiliacea citrago, assembly GCA_963921375.1. Classification (NCBI taxonomy): domain Eukaryota; kingdom Metazoa; phylum Arthropoda; class Insecta; order Lepidoptera; family Noctuidae; genus Tiliacea; species Tiliacea citrago. Next base: position 10,984,248 of record OY992782.1, on the reverse strand, counting down.
GTTAAAAAAAAACCTTAATTGACACAAACATGAATGACACAACTGTTAGATGTTAAGAACAACTTCTATAAAACAGTATTTTAAGTACTCCTAATCTTGACTTAAAATCACATAACTCTTCTTCAACTTCATCAAGTTTTCTTTTGTAAATCCATCCGAAGAATTATGGATCATGTTGTAAATATCCATTAGCGTCAATACTCGAGCCCCTGACGTGCCTAGAACAATTAAAATCCAAAAATATAATCACAACCGCGAAACAAAGTTTGTTTTATGGAGATTTTAAACCAAAAATAAGGGAAATGCATTTAATGGGCAAAAAGCGGCAATTTTCCTTTCTATATAATATATTATATCGCAAATATATGTCCTACCAAACAATAAGCTAGGTTTAATTCAATAACGCCCGATTACCTTACTTTTAGCCTTTTCTAAATTTGATTATGAGAATTATTAGTGAAAAATAATGCAGTTATACAAAAACGCTATAACTCTAGATCAAAACAAATTATTTTAGAAATAACAATTTACTTAAATAATACATACCTGTACCCTAATTGCGTAACGCAGTTTGAATCGGAATCAGAATGATTTTGAAGTATATTGCTAATCCATTGATTCATATGTTAGAAAAAATTGTCTGCTCAACAACGTAAATAACGCAATGAATGTTGTTGAACTGTCAAATGGAAACCGATTCCTACTGATAGTGTGTTACGCAATTAGCCCTCTGGTTCTGCAACATCCATGTTGAAAATCATCGGTGGAAACTGAATCTATCAATTTTATCAATTAATGAAAACTAGAAACTTCGCAAACACTCACTACAAAAATAAACGTGCAACCAACAGCGCAGTTGAAACTCGTCTGACTACGTGTGTTCTGACAAGAAACAGGTAAAAAATATCAGGTAATAACAGGTATAATACATTGTTCCTTAATCCCTTGGGTGTCGGCAGGTAAGGCTAATTTCTAGGAAGCGGGTAGTTTCTAAAACTGACTTTTGGGCCACGTTTTAGGATCAAATACCCGTGTGTGCGTTGGTCCGACGGTCGACATGACGGCATGGACGTGTCGACTGGTCCCGACTAGGCTAACTAAGGCATGTCGCGTGGCTTTCCTGCGAGAAATGCTCGAATCGATATGCTAAGAATAGCTCAACGTGATTTTTACGAGGTAAAGTACGAATCGAACGGTAATCACGAATGCGAGATGCGCGAGAATTGCCCTCCAGACAGTTTACAGATATTATCATGTCCAATGTTAGCTCCGGGTGCAATGAAAGAGTGGATTGTATTAAAATAGGCAATGGATTATGGACGTTATTATTACAAAATACAGGGTTAAATTGAATTAGCTAGCAAGACTGCATACGCGGACTTAAAAATATAGCAGACTGACTGACGATTAACAGGCTGGCTTAAATATATGTCCTATGATGCAAATGAGCGACTTTTAGTATCATAAATAAACTCTCACGCTAGCATCCTCTCATAATAGACTAATTGCACATCTTACTCACACTCACATACACTCTCACCCTCATTTCCACTCTACATCATTACATACAAACTTTTTAGAGAATTTATTTATTTATTTGCTCTCATGCACATCACACATTGTACAATACTGATAGCTGCGCCACAGTATTTCATACAGTATGTAACAAACACCCTGTTGTTCCTTTTAGGGACGTATACATTTAGCTACAAGCACAACATTGATGGAATTATAATTTAAAAAAATTAAACATTGGCTAGTCGAGAAGTCAAAATATAAAAGAATTGCAGAGGTAAGAAATCAGTTAAACATTACAAATATTAATAATTAAATATTTATTTTAAATATTTTTGTTGAACAGTTTTTATAAATGACTTGCTTTATTACGCATGTATACCGATTCTTAAAACGTAAGTAGAAGGAACAACAGGGTTTTTGTTACATATTGTATATATAATATGGTATACCTAAATTGTTAAACTTAAACTTATAGATCTATCTGCCTAGCCTTTTTCCAACTATGTTGGGGTCGGCTTCCAGTCTAACCGGATGCAGCTGAATACCAGTATTTTACGTGCAGCGACTGCCTATCTGACCTCCACAACCCAGTAACTGGGTAATACGATACCCCTTGTTAAGACTGGTTGTCAGACTTTTGGGATTCTGACGACCCGTAACGACTGTCAAAGATCCACGAATGACAGCCGGGACCAACGGCTTAACGAGTGTGTGTGCTTTCCGAGGCACGGAGGATTCTCGGTATGTAATGATGGTCACCCATCCACGGACCAACCCTGGCAAGCGTAGCTTAACCTGATGGATCGACCTGTGCGGCTGTTATTACTTAGGCATGAGCTACTCAAACTTAAACTTATAGATAAAACAAAGAAAAAAAAACACGTTTTTTTCTAGAGTTAATGATTACTGTTAGTGAAGTTACTTGAAGTTGTTGAGAAAATCTGTTTATTTTTGTTTTATCTGATTAATAACCGACACATCTGTGAAGTCACAGTCATTGACCCCAAAAAAAAAACAATGAATCACTTATTTTTCGTTTTACCGTATTTAGATATCTAAACCCATCACGTCTACGGAGTTTCGCTAGCTAACTTAATCTGACCCTGTATAATCTGTCCCGGATAAACTCACACAAAATATAACCTTGGTAATAAGCAACTGAGCAGCGACAGAAATTGACCTCAACATTTTTAAAAGCTGAATACTAAAATATTTAATTGAATAATTATTATTCATTACTAGTGGTCGCCCACTGGTCGAAATTCGAACCCCTCTACTTACAATCTATATGGTACTTACTAATGCCATGAGTACACTAATTCCATGCTATTATAAAGTACTTACTAATTTAAATATTTGTATGACCTATAAGTAGTTGTTCCGGGTCTGGTGTATGTGAGTTTAAATGTTTGTAAACGCACCCACGATACAGGAGAAATTCCTAGTGGGGCAACGTTTTTTTTAAAATAAAAAAAAGCGCTATTAAAAAGTACTTACTTATTCTATGCTCAAGCTCTAACTTCCTGTTACACATTTCCGTCCCTTTTCACGAAATCACTCCCACAGATTAAGAAAAAAAGAAGAACTAAGAAAAATTATACATTTTTTTTATTTATTTTTTATTTCACACCAATAAGTACAACATCTCACAGTATATCCAAGACGATGCTTTACCAACCTATTACACTATTTATTCATAAAAAATACATATACATAAACAAAAATCAATGATAAAAATAAAACTAAAATACTTAATAAAGCTTACATTCTATTATTCAAAATTGTATGCCTCCTTCAATGCACCTTTGCGCTCCTGATAAAAATTTCGGCAGGCTATCGAACACATCTTCCGACGGCATATTATTTATAATACGTGTGCCCCTTGCCAAAGGGGCAAACTTTAATAAATTCGTCCTAGCCCTTGGCACCTCTAACAAAGCGGGACGGCGGCGCGCCCCAACATACCCGTCCGGGACACGCAGCCTCAGCGCCTCCAGCACCTCCGGGTGGTGCACCAGCCCGCGCAGCACCCTCAATAAGTTCCACATCTATTCGCCATTCCCTTCTAGTAAAAGCCGTGCAATTCACTCGTACTTACTGCACTCCTAATGGTTCGTGTGTGCTGAGTGACGCACTGGTGAGTGATGCCGACCATGCACGCGATCAGGGGTGAGGGAACCCGGCGTTGTTTTAATGTGGCTAAAGTATCTTGTTACTACTTTGTCTGGAATTATTTAGGTACGGGCAGCGACAAAAGTCGATTAACACTGATCTTTTACATTATCATCTAAATTGAAAAATTGTATTTGAAATATTTCATTAAATGTGTATTGAGTTAAGACTGGATTCTGTATGATTAAAAAAATATTCAATATAATATTTAATATTCGTCCGAGTGCTCATCAAGTATTTCGAGACATCAGCAAGCGGTTGGTCGACTCTTCACGTGACCAGAGGGCTGACCTATTTTTAGCCCAAAGATTCAGTATTGCCATCCAACGTGGCAATGCTGCCAGCCTTTTGGGTACATTTCCCATTGACAGCGATGCGGAAGAATTTTTGATGCCCAATTAGCACTTCCCCCTTTTTTATTATTTTATTAAATACTTGTACATACTCGTACTATACATATTTTAGAGTTAGCTTGTATATTTTAAGTACACCAATTGTTATAAATAAAGTCAAAAAGGTAAAAAATATTCAAAAGCTGGCACATTTTTTTGTTTATCAAACGTGTGTGTGAAGTTCGAACTCTGAAAAAGCTTAATTTGAGAAAAACATTTATTAATAATCAATTAAAATCGCGAAATACTTCACCCAACTTTACAAAACTGCGTATAACTCGGATACTAAATGCCGAGAACTGGACCCTTTTTGATTGGACGCCCACAAATAGCTAAGAGTTTAATATTCTTTTAATTTTAGTCATTTCTGTTCCGACTTTAATTAAATATGTAGCTCAAAATTAAAAAAAACGAAGTGTTAATCGACTTTTGTCGCTGACTGTACCTTTCACGCTCAGTAAAAAAGTATCTACTTAACTATATGAAATAAGGTTAACGTTTGAAACCGTATTGGAAGATCATTATGAAATACTACTGAGTCTACAGATCTACAATAATACGCAAAAAATCAAAGTCTACAGTTTTAAATTCACGCATCTTTAGCAAATTAATGCATATTTCACTAATATTCATTAATTTGCTAAAGATGCGTTTTGGCAACGACATCTATCATTGTCGTTTTTAACTACATTGGCGTAGCGCGTAGGCGTCGTAGCAAGTAGCGTATCTATAGCTACGAATGCCTACGATTTGCAAAATTTTGCTACGAAAATATGCGATGACCGACGCACGAAGAAACATAACATTAAAAAAAAATATACAATGTTTTCCGTACCTGTGAATATAATTATATTAATTATTAATTTAAATATTATTATATATATAATTTATTAATTTGTATTTGCTCTTTTTCTCCCGTGTTTTTGCTTTTTTATGCATTCAACAAAATTATGTCAAAATATAGTTTGTAGAAACGTTACGTTTTGTGTTCTTTTTAATATTATCTGGAATTTAATTTACTAAGTTACTTTTTAAACACTTTTACACCTTACTTACCTAAGCACTTAGTTATTCCGTTTATTCTTTAGCCTCCTTTATTTTTAATAATTTAATGCGGAAGTTAATTATTTTCCAAACAGCTACGAGGTTAACAATGGCTACAATAATTACCAATTAATGATAAATGACAATTATTCGTTTTAAACCATTAATATATGCAACTTCCATCATCGCATGAAAAACGATATTTTTTTTTTTTTTTTCTTTCTTTTTGGCTTCGCACGGTTTGTGCATTTAGCCAGTGTCATGTAAAATTAGGTAACAAGTACAAAGTTATTTAAATAATTATGAAATGAACTCCACTCAATGCATGATAAAGATGATTGATGATATCCCGCCCCACTCCCCTTGAGTTTAAGTAAAGACGCGGCACTTTACTGAAACCTCGCGCGGACTTCTTGAGAGAACTTAAAGTGATGTTGCACTGTTTTGTTTCATTTGCCTACATTAATGCAGGTTCACGAACACTTAATGGTTAATAATCCACCACTATTACACATTAATATTCGGCTAAACACAAATTTTAGAAAATAAAACAAAACTGCTAACATGACGCTTCACTTTCTCGCCAAGAAGTCCAAAAACGCTATTTATTATTCCAAAGAAAAAATAACAATTTATTTTTAAGGCATTGTATGCATTTTTCTCATCACAGCTGCCAGTAGCCATTAAACAAAATATTAACCAAACTTTTTTTTAGCCTCTGACTTTAATAAACATTATTTTTAATTAAAAAATCCTTTTTCTAACCGTTATACAGAGATCATTGAACCCTTGTTTTGCGGTATCTACGTAGTAAAATTCCATGGGTTTTGAGGCGATTAACTTTAAACCTTCTTTCACACTTTGATAAGGTTGATTTTAATTTAGCAAAGAATACTTTAGTCCCCTTTTCACCCTCTCCCTTTGACGTTATAATCTGTCTGGAACTAATCGGTTCTGATATTCGCCTCACTGTTCATTTCATAACGCTAATACGATTTGATTTTTTTTTAATAGGCTGGTCAATAGTTTAGTTATGCCAAAGGTGACTGAAATATTTGGGTCGATGGCATTGTTGTAAGGAATCTTTGTTCGCAACTATTAACCTATATAGGGAACGATTTGAAATACAAATATTTGCTTAAAATGTTTATTAGACGCTATTCTCTTTAATCAAATAAAATTAATGGCATTGATTTAAAATGAAACCATTTAGAAAATGGGTACCTACAGTTAGTCAGGTTGTCATCCTGTCCACGATCTTTCTATATCTCTATACGTATTTTTACTAATGAAACTTACAATATCAATGCACGTAGGCTTTGATTATAAAAATCACGTAAGTTTGTGTTCCAAACATAAAGAAAGTTTATGTAGAAACGTTTTGCTCGTCATACGGAGCATCGCACCGTTGTTTCCCCAAATTAGAACTAACTAGACGAAAAGGTTACTCTTCAAAAAGCTACAAACTTTGCAAAAAAAACATATTCATAAATCCAACTGTCCAATAACGCATGAAAAAATATTTGAAGAGCCATTTAATATTCAAAAGGAAAAAGAACTATTTATTTTTAATATGGCATCGTTTTTTTTTTTTTTTTTTTTCTTTTTGGCTTCGCACGGTTTGTGCATTTAGCCAGTGTCATGTAAAATTAGGTAACAAGTACAAAGTTATAATAATTATGAAATGAACTCCACTCAATGCATGATAACGATGATTGATGATATCCCGCCCCGCTCCCCTTGAGTTTAAGTAAAGACGCGGCACTTTACTGAAACCTCGCGCGCACTTCTTGAGAGAACTTAAAGTGATGTTGCACTGTTTTGTTTCATTTGCCTACATTAATGCAGCTTCACGAACACTTAATGGTTAATAATCCACCACTATTACACATTAATATTCGGCTAAACACAAGTTTTAGAAAATAAAACAAAACTGCTAACATGACGCTTCACTTTCCCGCCAAGAAGCCCATGGCATCGTTTGCATTCTTTCTCACTGAGGCTGCCAGTAACTTTTATTAGACAGTTTTATTAGACTTTATTATTTGTTTTAGATATCCTATTAAGTAATATGTACGTTTATGTAGAATCGTTTTGCTCGTCATACAGAGCGTCACATCGTTGCCTCCGCATGTTAGAATCAACTATAGGGGAAGGGTTACTACTCTTCTAAAAGGGCCACCCTTTGCAAACCAGACATAATTACATGGTGGAATTTTACCGGGCGGGGTCACCCTCATACGTTTTGTGCAAAATATGTATTTAAAATGACTCTTAGTAGAAAATTCAAAACTGCTGGACTCTGTCTCTCTAATGAAACATTATTTTACCGTAACGATAGTGCGAGACTGCACATCAAGCTATTATTTCCAGTATAAGCTGATCTCGCATTGTACAGGGTTTTCGTACAATGAGAGGTCAGCGTATACTGGAAAAGTATAGCTTGATGTGTAGCCGTGTGTACTTAATAGGGGACTCTAATCGAACTACTAGTTCGAGGAGCACGTGGCTAAGTAAAAGCAGCCGCACGCGTCGATCCTCCAGGTCAAGCTACGCTTTCCAGAGTTGGTCCGTGGATGGGTGACCATCTTTACATACCGAGACTCCTCCTTGCCTCGGAAAGCACGGTTAAGCCGTTGGTCCCGGCTGTTATTTGTAGATCTTTGACAGACATTACGGGTCGTCAGAAGCCCGAAAGTCTGACATCCAGTGTTACCAAGGGGTATCGTATTACCCAGTTACTGGGTTGTGGAAGTCAGTTAGGCAGTCGCTCCATGTAAAGTACTGGTATTCAGCTGCAACCGGTTAGACTGGATGCCGACCCCAACATAGTTGGGAAAAGGCTAGGCTGATAGATATTAATTCGAAGTACTAGTTCAATTAGGGATTTGAGGTGGATTCATGCGTTATCCGTCTTCCTCTTTGCGGTTGTTGTTGCGGTTGAGGGTAAATGATAACTTCTTGAGTTTCTCCAGAATATTAAATGACAAAGAAAAAAGTGCCTAAAGCTTGTGTTATAGCAAAACGCAGGTTGTCAACATCATGCGTGAAGAATGTTAAGAAAAAAAAAACAAATTAACTTGGTCGGGCCTAGGTAATTAGATGACGTCAGTCATGAGTTCGTGACGTTAACGCAAATAACTGACCGTTTGAAGGGCTGAGCTGAGGCTCACTTAGCGGTAGGGTACTTGGCCTAATTGCCTTACCCACTCGAAATATTGGATTAAAAAAAATCTAAAAAAAACTTAACAAATACTTAACGATCTTTGTTTCGAACTAACCACATAGACATCAATAATGTGTTTCATTAGAAAAAATCACAATGATTAACTGTGGTTACCCAGTACTTACCTTTTAGCAAATATTTATTAAATGGGATAATTCAAGTGATAAGAATCTAAGCTTTTTTATTTCCCAAGTCGCTCCTTCTATCAGAGTTATAGCATCATAACACGAATGCAACTTATTTAGCTCCATGGTTTAACAAAGGCGTCTGACGTTACGTTAGTACCGAATGTGCTCTGAACCCACGTGTATTGACTGATACATAGAAAACGGTAAAGTTTTTTTTATAAGAAACTCTTACCAGTGGGATCGTGTTACCCAGTAACTGAATTGTACAGGTCAGAAAGGCAGTCGCTCCATGTAAAATACTGGTATTCAGCTGCATTCGGTTGGACCTAAAGCCGCCCTAACTTCGTTGGGAAAAGACTAGGCAGATGAAGATTATTAAGATATTACCAAAGAGACGACTTTATTGAAAAAAATCAGGGTAGTCCTCGCGGCAAGTCACTATTTATTTTTAGGTTAGTTGACCTTGTTTATTTTGACTTTTGTACGGTAGTCACCAAGCTAAGCTATACTTTGATTTTTAATTTGCTAGACTAAAAATATTACACTATTCCTAGTAAATAATCTATTTACCGAGTGACTCTCTCCAAGGACCACTGAATCATTCTCTGCAGGACCTACACTATTGTCGTGTTCTCTGACATATTAATATTACTTATTTATCGTTTTTTTTTGTTTAGCAAATTAATGAAGCTTTCAATGAATGATATTTCATTGTGACTACTTTGTTATTTAAGTATAATCATAATGTACATACTAAATAATCATCACCTCGATTGCACGGCAGTCAGTTAATTTTGTTGGCATCACTAACATCGAAAGTAAAATTCAGTGTGAATCAGTGCAATTCGATGTCAGTTCAGTAGTTTTATAAATTATAAGGTTATAAAAATAGCCACTCAGACAGCGACAGCACCCCACGCTCCCCTCTTGCGAAGGGAGTGAACGATCATCGAGGGCTGGTGGTAGGTCTACCACCGCCCGCCTCACGCTCAGGGCACCGCGCCACGTCTCATCAACGTGACTTGTGAGGACTCACATAGTGTGAAAGTCTCGAGAAGAGCTTACTATAGAAATGATCCTATGAAGTAAGGTCTTAATTTGTAATGGAAAAATCGAGAAGGGTCATTCAGCCGCCGAGAATCTTAACACCGCGATGTAGAAATCGGCGTCATTGGCACGGCGCCATCTAGTAGAACGTTTTCGAGTTAGCGATGATTATAAAAATAGATGAAGTTGAAGTGGCGATCGATAATTATTAGTTTCGTAATTTGGTCATATTATGCAAGTTTTTTACGAGTTTAGAATGTCAAATGTAACTTTGAACGTGTTACATGCTGCAGCTGAAGCCTAATTTACCTACACCAATCATGGAATTAACAATTAATTGAGCCGTTGGTTTTTCTAATCAAAGATAACAATGATGATGTAGGTTCACAAAAAAATAAGTTCTTAAATGTGCGTGATGCGTCCTTGAAATTTCACTCCGTTCAAATCAAATCAAATTATTTATTTGCTTAATACAGGTAGGTATAAACAGATGTAAAAAATAAATATAAAGTGCCCTAAATCATTACTTATCAAGGTGTGCAAACTTCACCTCCCCTTTTTTTATTACCTACTTATTTGTAGATATTATTATTATTTTTTATTTCAATTATCGAATCACTGCCTATGAAGTTTCACAACAAAAACAAAAAAAAAAGTTTTTTTTTACAGAAAGTTACAGAGAATAACACGATTAAAAATCATTAGTAGGTAGGAAAATTGCTAATAACAAGTTTCCACATGTATAATTGTTTTGAGGTCAATGACCGCTGGTAGTGTTGTAACTTGAAGTTTAGAGTTGTTAAAACTGTTTTATCTGTGTTGAGATATCGATACCCATCACGTCTGTGAAGTTTATACAAATTAAAACTGATTTTGAAACTGATATTTTAAGTGACTACACTACTTAATGACCCCAAAAAACATCATCAAATTAATTTATATTTTTTATTTATCTCTGATTTATGTATATTAACTATGATAATTCAAAGTTTCTGAATCGATATTAATCTAAACTAATAAAAAAAAACCGGCCAAGTGCGTGTCAGACCACGCACAATGAAGGGTTCCGTAGTTAGTTCCGTAGTTAGTTTAGTTTTTAGGATGAATTTATCCCAAAAACAAACTTAACACTATAGTTGAAAAACATGCTCTCCCATACATCGATATACGTTACGATCAATTCTTCAACTGCAAATTTAAGTTGGTGGAGTATTACTCTTACTTAGTTGTGATAGTTTTCCTTTTAATTTCGTTATATATACTACTGCCATGAATTTTTTCACATATCCAAAACCAACCATTTAGCTGGCAAAGGGGGGGACACTTGACTCTAACAAAAAATAGCACTAAAACTTAATATTACGCAAACGGATCTCAGAATTGAAAAATGGCTTTCACAGACCTACAATATTTTTAACGGCCTATACAACGAAACCCCACACCATGTATTAGATGAGAAAAAAATCATCCCCGGTACCCTAAAAAAAAATGTTATCCATGGCTTTATTTTACGACTTTTTCGGCGTGATGAATATGTACACCCTTGCCAAATTACAGCTTTCTAGGACTAAGCGTCTCCGAGCTAAGCCCGACAGACAGACATACGGACATGGCGAAACTATAAGGGTAGCTTGTTTACTACGGAACCCTAAAAAGTAAGAAAGAGCTCTAAGCCAAAACGAAGTACATAACAGCGCAGGCGGGCGATGCAATGTGACGCAGTGGGTCGGGTGAACAACAAATTTCACGCGGACGAAGTCGTGGGCAGAAGTTAGTATAATATAAATAGAGAGAGCGAATTTTGTGAGTTTGTGTGACCTGGGGGCCGATCGCGCTAATTTTGAACGTTAATACCAAAATTAAACCACAACCAAAAACGTTACGTTAGACACATTTCGTATCGCGCTAATCATTTCAAGGGAAACGATTTAGCTTTACTTTGGCAGTTACGTTGGAGGAACGATCGATCGAACTTTCAGTATTGGGTAACGTCAACGATTTTGTCGCTCAGATAAAATAGCGCGATACCGTTTCTTACATCAGCTAAACCAAAACCAAAAACGTTCCGTTCGAACGGTAATTACGTTGAGAAATAGCGCGATCGGCCCCCTGTAGGTGGAGGGTAACCTCCGGAGCCACTATTTAAAAAAATGTTCCACCACAACGTACATTGTTCACATAGACTATATTAATAATTATATTATGTAGATTTAGATATACAAAAATACGCACTTAAAATGAAACTAAAAATGTACTTACTTTACTTACTAATGAAATACTATCTTGAATTCATGCAAGCCTAGTACTTTTTGTTAGGTTGCTCAGAACTTGTCTTCGTCGTGTTACATAATAGTACATTTTGATACAAGTGGAGAATGTTTGTTATTGCATTCGAGGCGGAATTAACACCCGAGCCGTAGGCGAGGTTGTTTTTGAGCCGAGAACTGCAATAACGAATGGCCACGTGTAACAAACGACGTTTTTCAATACACTTTTGAAGAAATAAAATAAAATAACGAAAAATATTTTTGTCATGAACATGTCATGAATTATTAGGAAACTATGATTTAATTTTCTTTTTTTTTCCGCGCTTTGCTTTCGCCAGGTTGAAGGAGAAGCAAAGGTATAAAGCCGATAAACAGCCTATTAAGAAAAATATAAAATTAAAATATTTTTGAGTTTAGAACACAAATAAATGTTAATTTGTTCATAAACGTTTTTATTATAGTAATAATCATGGTATTCTCTATTCATAAACATTATTTAAATATTCCAAAAATATTAACGCCGTAAAGACGCATCTTTGCCGAGATTAAAAAAAAAATCACCTCCGAATAGAGAGGACCGTCTCTGACGCGAGACGGTGTGAATAGAGGCATTGAACCAATTTGGACTAAGTATAGGTATAAGTTATCTGTGGCAATTTTTATTCCCGCACACGTATTGGAAAATACAAAAATCGCACGCGTGTGAAATACATTGCATTGTGAACCTAATCGTAGTGCGATATGAACCAGTTTTCTAGGAAGTGTATTGAAAAATAAATAATAACACCCGTGCAAAGCCGGGGCAGGTCGCTAGTGATTAAATAAATCATAACCGTTTTGGTTCTTCAATAATCACAAATATCATTAGAATAAAAATAAACTTTTCATCCCATCTTCGAAAAGAGCCAAATGGTTTCTCGATGTGCGAGCAAAATGGGTCATTCCGGCGCACTTAACAGTGATGAAATGACTTGAATTTGGATCACTATTTAATTAAAAAGTTTGAACGCACGATTCGCTTCGATGAAGTCCTGGCCGGTAACAAAAAAGCGCACCTGCCGCGTGGTTAACCAAATTTAAAAAGAGTCTGAAGGTTATACGAATACCCAAGTGATAAATAAGTCAACGACATTTTGTGTTCCCAACAAAACAGTTACAATAAACTTCTATAATTGCGAAAACGTAATATTAATATAAATTTGGTTATATCATATATAGATATGGCATCTAAAAAAAAAAATACAAAATGTTTATTTCAATAACTTAAAAATATATTACAATTACACTAGGTCTTTAGAGAATTTCCATTTAAGTAAGAAATATACTTGTGTTAGGAAGTTCCGCTCTTCCACTAGTTACAAATTTTAGTATACCTAAGCTATTAATAGACATTACATTTTAGTATGTATTAGGAAAAGAGTGAAATAAATCAAAAATATAAAGAAAATTCTACGGGATTCTACTCTAGAATCCTTCGCTTCGCTCTGGATTCAAACAATCGCCCTCGCCCTAAATACATTATTTTGGTCCCCTATGACACAATCTACTATTTTATTCATTGTTATCAAAGAGGTTCAAAACCATCAGTCGCTTGAGTTTACGATTGGAAGGTAAAAATTACATTCAGCCTTACATCTTGTTTTCAGCTGTTTATTGTTATTTATCATGGTCAATCTCCTGCCCTTATCCCAATTTATTTGGGGTCCATGTAATTTTCTTCCCAAGTACCTACTGTTTATTATTATTATCAAAATAAAACAATAAACATGTTAATTTAACCAGTAGGCATTGTAATTAATTGTCAACAAAATAAAAGTAATCTTAAGTTTAAAATCAACATTTATGAGTTAAGATCGTAAATATCGTAAAAACGGTAATGATTATTTTTTAATCGTAATAACGATTAATAAATAATCAATAGTAAATAAGATTAACTTTCTATAATAATGCATACAAAATACTGTCTCAAATAAGTTAAATTTATCAATATTATAAATATCAATAATAAGTGCCTCTGTGCCAGGTATCAGTCCAACCCACAAACCGCACATGTGCGGTGTTTTGCCATACTTTGCAGTTACTTGGGGCTAAAGTAGTTAAGTGCACAACAGCGGCGAGGTGTCACTTTTTGTATGAGAGAAGCCGAAGCGAAGCCAATTTAAATTACTTACTTATCAATAAAGTAAAAATTAATTAATTAACTTAAAAATAAGTCTTTCCTTTATTCAATTTTTATACCATATATCGTCAGCAGCAGAACCGAAAAGACGCATCACTATACAACCAGAACTTTTTTGTTTGTTATTTCAATTCAAAGCTAATAAAAATAGGCATTTTTGTTGTTTGAATGTTATAGTGAATTAAATACCCGTAGTGTAACTATATTTCAGGGCAATAGTAGACATTATTGACTGTGCCATTTTTCAATAGCGGTAGAGTAAAGAGTTGTTGATGCAAACCTCCGAAGGGAAGCCGGTAAGAATCGTGTTATATGGTCGTTTCGCCACTGGTGCACAATCACACTAATATTATAAAGGCGAAAGTTTGTGAGAGTGTGTGTGTGTGTGTATGTTTGGTACTTCTTCACGCTCAAACGGCTGGACCAATTTTGATAAAATTTTGTATAAAGGTAGCTGACACGCTGGATTAAGACATAGGCTACTTTTTATCCCGATATTCCCACGGGATCGAGACTTACGCGGGTGAAACCGCGGGGCGCAGCTAGTATTAAAATTACGTTAAAAATAACGCACAGTCCCAGTTCAAGACCTTTTGGCTACGGAGTTATTGAAGGTTCCATTTTTTTTCGTTTTACAAAAACAAGCATTTTAAATTTATATACTTACCAACAACTCCTGTATCGTTGCATGCATAATTATTATTATAAGCACAATGTTTGCGTGCGCAAGGTTCCACGCTGCCGTAAACAGCGATATATTTAAACACCAAAATACAAGTAAATTCCCAGCAATAATGTTTGCTCAATGTTGCTTGTGCTGGGTCCTTGTTACATACTGTATATATATAAAAAAAAACTTTTATACAAAAAAATAAGAACCGACTACCAAAAATAACACTACAAAGTGAAAATAACTTTAATTTCGGAAGTCGGTGTCTTTGGATCTGTATTTGAGTTTTTTGCCACCGACTTCCGAAGTTATAGTTATTTTTCACTTTGTAGTTTTATTTTTGGTAGTCGGTTCTTATTTTTTTGTAAAAAAGTTTTTTTATTTTACACTTTTTAGTGGGTCAGTTTTGAATTTATCTAAGTTACAATAGCCTAATGTTATCTGCTCATCACCTTTTACAAAATATTTCTTTTCCCGATGCTTGGACGTTGATTGTTGAGTTCTCCTGGTAAGAACCAGGAGAACTCACCATATGCATAGTGACGAGCATAAATTAATAAATAAACAATAAATTTTTTATTTTCAGAAAAAACACATTTACGGGTCACAAAACAATTTTCAAAGTAAAAATGGAACATTACAGAAATAAGGGTATCGTTGGTGTCTGTACTAATGAAAAAAACATTGTATCACAAACACCAGCGCCTTCCAAACTAGGTTACATAGACTAAAAAATTTCGAACGTGCTACATGGTGAACTTGTAAAAAAAAATAAAAAAAATAAACGGTATAAGTAATTAAAAAAAATAAAAAAAATAATAAAAAACAATAAGAAACAAATTCTAAAAACTACAATAAAGCCACTTATTAACTTATATTGAAATATTTGTGTGTGCACAAGAGTGCACGGGTGAGTGATTGTGTATGTGTGGGTGTATGTAAATTGCTTAATCGCAACCCGTTAAATAGGGGTACTCATTATTATATTGTTCCAGTGGCCATATGTGGTCTCCATCATCAGTTCCACTTCACTAAATGGTGCTTTCCGAGAGCAAATGCACGAGTTACTATAAAAAATACCCAAATCGCTATAGGTTTGCCTATAAAATTTGACGGTTTCCCTCGATTTCCATGGGATCCCCTCATCTGATTCTGATTTGGTGGCAATGGGACCACCTCGGAAGTATACCCTTTCAAACAAAAAAAGAATTTTCAAAATCGGTCCATAATTAACAGAGTAATCGCGTAACAAACATACAAAAAAAAAACATACCGCCGAATTGAGAACCTCCTCCTTTTTGGAAGTCGGTTAAAAAAAGTATCTTCACCCTTGTGTGTGTGCACACCGTTATTTCGTATTCATAAATTTTTAATAAAATTGTTCTTTTTTTACATTGTTCTCATAAAAAGAAGCAACAAGAATAAAGTACCGAGCATTTTGTAATATCTTGATTTAAAAAGCGTCTGTGGAGTTGTTTGCCCCGCATTCTTGATCTATGTTTTGGAATGGGCAAATAAATAGCTTCGACTTTCTGACTAACAGACGGACTCTGAAAATTCAAAAGTGCCTGTTTTTGTTTAATTGAAATAAATACTTTGAGCTTGATATTTGAGTTTAAGCACCTTACAAAAAACTTGTAGCAACGCAACATGATTGCAACTCATTAAGTCAATCGACTAGAAAAGAAGATTAAAAAGCACGTGTATTGCCATAGAAAACTGCAACTTGCAACATGCAATTAGTAAGCAAGGACACATGAGTGATGGTCTACATCATTTTATAACACACCCCGTTGAGAAGTGCTTCTATAGGTTAGTTCCACGTGGTGACCTATTTATTTTAGTTTGTTCAAGTCGACTTTGACTGCCGGTCTGCTGCTGTTGTTCATTCATTGGCTGGTCAATAATATATCCATCAATGTATTATTTATATAAAATGATAAAGTTACTTATTTAATGTTATCCTATTTAAAAAATGTTGATTGCTAATTGTTTCCTAATTTTATTTTTATTAACTGACTTCCAAAAAGGAGGAGGTTATTTTTAAGAATTAATTTTATTATACCTTTTGTTGTGCCCTACAGGGTCTGTAATTATAACTTAGCTTAAAGCCATTAACACAATATGGAAAGCAACTAAATATATGAATATGTAAAAGTATAATAATAATATTTTGTTATTGTAATTCACACGCTTACGTATTGTTTGTTGACTCAACTAGCGTAAGTATTTATTTAATTAAATCTTTAATCGGATGATAGAAATAAGTCAATAATAATGTCTTATTATCATTAGAATATTATAGGGTTATAAAAATAGCATTATATATTAGTAATTTGTTGGCATCACTAAACATCGAAAGTAAAATTCAGCGTGATTCAGTGCAAATCGTCTGCTCCGTAGTTTTATAAGGTTTTAAAAATAGCCACTCAGACAGCGACAGCACCCCACGCTCCCCTCTTGCGAAGGGAGTGAACGATCATCGAGGGCTGGTGGTAGGTCTACCACCGCCCGCCTCACGCTCAGGGCACCGCGCCACGTCTCATCAACGTGACTTGTGAGGACTCACATAGTGTGAAAGTCTCGAGAAGAGCTTACTATAGAAATGATCCTATGAAGTAAGGTCTTAATTTGCAATGGAAAAATCGAGGAGGGTCATTCAGCCGCCGAGAATCTTAACACCGCAATGTAGAAATGCGCGTCATCGGTACAGCGCCATCTAGTAGAACGCTTTGGAGTTGGGATACTTGTAAAAGATAATTTTGTGATGGCGATAACTATTTTTGTCACAGTCCCCAAATTCCCACACATAAGTATTTCCTAGCGCTTTAGCTGGCAAGAAGAAGTGGCGCAACAAACTTCCCAGCAGCACAACTGTCTGTTTAGTTAGAACTTGATACTATAATTTATTAGTATGCAAAGTAAATTAACATTAATGAACAAAGAAACACAAAACATGTAAATAATATGAAGTTGTACTTGTGATGACTATAACGTTTACAGTAATATTCTTGGTAAAGTTTGTTTACTCACTTTTGTCTCATTTTATTAAACCATGGTGAAGTTTGAAGCTAGGTAATTTACCGCCAAACACGAATCTGTGCTGGCAATAATGGTTTAATACGATTATTGATTTCTTAGATTTCCCTTAATCAGATTAAATTCGTTGGAATTAAAATTAATCAAGATTAATGATTAAGTACCCGAATTATCATTAAAGATCGTATACATCATATTTATTATGATGTAATAAGTATACGAACTTTAATGATAATTCATATGATGTATACGATCTTTAATGATAATTCGGGTACTTAATCATTAATCTTAATCAGTTTTTTAATAACTAATACATTAATCGTTAAATTTTAAAGATTAATGTAAAAGTTATTAAAAAACTGGCCCAGTGCGTATCGGACTACGTACAATGAAGGGTTCCGTAGTTGGGATGAATTTATCCCAAAAACAAAATTAACATTGTAGTTGAAAAAACATGTTCTCCCATACGTCGATAGACATCACGGTCAATTCTTCAACTGGTAATGTAAGTTGGTTGATTATTACTCGTTAACTTGTTGCCTCCTTAGCTGTGATAGTTTTTCTTTTAATTTCGTTATATAATAGTGCCATGATTTTTTTCACATATATATCCAAAAACAACGATTTAGCTGGCAGGGGGACGCATGACTCTAACAAAAATTAGCACTTTAAAGATTAATATTAGTACGCAAACGGATCCCTTAATCTTAAAATGGTTACACAAGCCCGCAATATTTTTGAACGGCCTATCCAACATACCCTACACTATGGGAAGGACGAGAAAATAATATACTGTACGCGCAAGGACACTGGACACGCGTTGGTCTAGAGTTTATTTTACCACTTTGTCGGCGTGCTCAATATGTATACCCATGCCAAATTACAGCTTCCTAGGTCTAAGACTCTCTGAGCTAAGCCGCGGACAGACAGACAGACGGACATGGCGAAACATTATATAACGCAAGCGTGTTGCGTCACTGTTGGGCAGAGTACGCGGCAGCAGCAACGACATTCTGAAGATTGTTTCTGGTAAATATCAGTGTCCGATACACTCGCTCTGGGTAAGCATCGTGGTTGGGGCGGTAAAATAGAATGTTTTATTTGTTATTTATATTTAAATTCTTTGCTTACTAACACAGTTTATAAGGTCCTGTTGTTACTAACCATAATAGATCATGTTATCTGATAATAAATAATAATAATAATAATTATAGTTTCGCCATGTCCGTCTTTAGGGTTCCTTCCTTGTTGACTATACGGAACCCTATTATAAATTAAAAATAAATTTAAAATTAACGGTTTGTAAAACGCGCAAAAGTACCACGATGTGGCTTTACTTTGTCTGAATTTTCAGGATCTTAGTGTGTCGATGCCATTTTTTTTTGTGCGTACGATTTTGATGCGATGTTTTAAATTTGATGGATTGGTAACTTTTTCAGTTCGGTTGCATAAAAGGGACACAGGCGCAGTATACATACAAACATACATACATAAAGTCACGCCTTCTTCCCATGGGGGTATGCAGAAACTATAGAACGCCACCTGCTACGCTCCAAAACTCCTTTTGCTTCGCCTACGTTCATACATGGTCATATACGCACGCCGGTTCCGAGTACAACGCACCTGACCTTTCTGAAGAACATCACCAATTTGGTCACTATATGTCCTCCTTATGGCGTCTCCTCCCGGCGTTTTCACTCACCTCTGCTTTATAAATACCTTTTGTTAGTCGCGTTCTACTCATCCTCTCAACATGACCAAACCATCTAAGTATACTCTTTAAAAATTTTGTCACTACACCTTCTTTTAAACTGCACCGTTGCCTTATCACCTCATTTTTCAGCCTATCATTCATAGTCACGCCAGACATGCTTCGCAAGAAACACATTTCCACAGCATTTATTCTACTTTCATGCTTCTTTTGCGCAGTATTAGCAGGTTATTTACATAATATCACGACAGTTTTCCCCGAAAGGTTAGGCAGAGGTGTACTTACCTGTAGTACACCCACTTTTTGCCGTTCCATGTAATAGGAGCTTGTTATTTTTTTGAATAAAGCAAGCATCCTCTAAGACCAACCTTGGCTCTTCAAGGTTAAATAGCTGGTGTGGTATTTCGTGCATTATTTTTAGCCCATTAAGTAATTAAGCAGCCAGCAGTGGCGTAGCTGCCGGAGGGCTAGACGGGGCAGTGCCCCGGGGCCCCCAAGCTCAGGGGGCCCCTCGGACTCTGACTTACAAACTATAAATTGAACTAGTGAAAATTTCTCCCACATTTGGAATACACAGATTCCAGGAACGCGACTTTAATAATGGCAACTTATTTGAAAAAATACAGGGGAATTCCCAACAAGTCTCGAATATTTTATCTCGAAGGTTTTAAACTTGCGGGGAACGCCCCTGTATTGTTAGCCTCTTAGACTGGTTTCACAGTCGCACCGTCAAACAGCGCGTTTCAACAGCACGCGCTTGACACAAGGCGGACCTATGAGAAACGCGGCGCGCTTCAACGGCGTGATTATAAAACGCTACTAGTGAATTTACAAGCGCGCGACTATACTAGGTACGACGAATCTGGAGTACGACGAATCTGGATTACGACAAATCTGGAGTCCGTCGAATTCGGAAAACGACGAATACGGAACAAACGATTTTAAATAGTTTAGTTGGGGGTTGGAGCCCTAGTTTATTTTTTGCCCCAGGGCCTTTGCCACTGGCAGCCAGTAACAGTAAATCGTTTATACCTGGCCAGCAATACGTACTTTTACATTGTTATTTTCTGCCCCTGAAAATTCATATAGCCTTGTCGTGATTTACTTACAAAATCCTTTAGTTAACAAATTTTTGCTCATATCGAATTCTTCACATTAACTTTGAAAAACTTGAGCTTGTAAGATTTGACACAAGCATGCATGGCTTGTAAAGTGGCATGCAGGAAAATTGGTCGTCGATCACATTGATTAATGACATTCCAACATTTCAATGTCACATCCATAATTTGTCACCTTACCTGACTTAGGAAGGTAAGTGTCCGACACAAGGTAATTCCAAAGATCTTTTTAGCCACTTAATTTTTTTTTTCTACTATTTATTTTCGTATTATTGTACAACCAAAGGGTATGTTGCATACACCAATCTTAATGTTGTCAACTTTATTTGTAAATACCTGTAGCAAAAATAAAGCGTATTCTATTTTATTATAATCTACTACTCTATTTGCCAAGATGAGCCAAAAACCAAAAGCACCTGTTCTCGAAGCGTTTCGCCGTATTTTCATATTCTCATAGCTTCTAGAGAGCTCAAGATCTCAGGATAAGATGTAGTTAGCAGTCTTAGAAAACACACTCCCCCTTATTACAAAACAAGATTTATATTTTGACATGACTTAAACCATGGAGCCAGTTTTTGTAATAAGAACGTTACTGTGATTGAAATACCGTTCTTTATACAAAACTGAAAACTTAGTTCGGTTCGGTTCAGTTTTGTATTAGGAACTTTACCATAGACGGAATAAAGTTCGATTTTCAATAATGGCTCCATGGGTAAAACCTGGGTCTGAAGATAAACCTTGTTTTGTAATAAGACGGACTAAGTTTAATTTGTCTAGCTTTTATACTTTGGATTTTGTTAATGCCTAAACTACGTCGATTTCGTTACTGACTGACTCACTCACTCATCAAAACCTCTAGGGCACTTCCCGAAGTCCTAGAAAGCTGAAATTTGGTATGCAGGCTAGGATTTGCACAAAAACAAAAAAAAATTAAGAATGCTGTAACTTTCATCCTCCAACCCCCTTAAAGGGAGGTGCAGGTCTGTATTTTGTATGGATAATAGTTCAGTACAACATCACTGATAAAATAAAAAGAAATAGAGCACTCAAAAAAAAATCATGTAAAGTAGGTTGCCAAGACTTACATACTCGTAACGCTTTCACTGGAAATCTCTCTAAGTTAGATTTGTACCATTGAATGACTTTCTCATGAAATCATGACATGGGGGAACAAAACTAACTTAGAGAGTGTGTTAATGATTCTAATGATTATAATTCTGTAAATACATATCTACTTGCGAATCATATTTTGATCAAGATACAACGTGACACTGATCTGGAAATTGCAAAAACGTAACAAAATTTGAATTTCACGGTCTACAGCTGCGGATTCACTTCTAAAAAAGGAGGGGTTCTCAATTCGGATGTTTTTTTTTGTTTATGTTTGTTCGCGCATAACTCTTCCCAAATGGTCCCATAAAAATTTTATCGAAATCGGACAAGCGGTTTTAGAAAAATCAATAAACATCTAAAAATTTATCTACATGTCTACATTAACGATCTTTTCGTTTACTCTGCATTGCGTTTTTTGTTCGCGCATCACTCCGTCATTTACGAACCGACTTGGGAAATTCTTTTTCGTGAAAAATAAAAAGTGAAAAATAAAAAACTTTTTACAAAAAAAAAATACCGACTTCCAAAAAAACACTACTTGAAAGTGAAAAATAACTTTAATTTCGGAAGTCGGTGGCATAAAACTAAAATACAGATCCAAAGACACCGACAATCGAAATTAAACTTATTTTTCACTTTGTAGAGTTTTTGGAAGTCGGTTTTTGTTTTGTAAAAAGTTTTTTTATTGTGTAATTTTCATTAAGAAGTCCTAACTACCCAAATACCTTATACCTTTAACACATCTGCCTAACCCTTAGGGGAATATTTGTGTGATGTTATGTTACGTTTAATAGTGTAATTTTCATAAATTGTTCACGTCGCTACCCAAAATGTACCTACTTAGATTTCAAACCTTTCATGCATACATTAAACCTAATCAATGAGCAATCATGTCAAGAAACTCACAGCCCCTATTAGCCCCCAAATACGCACAATATTGACACACGCGTGGCTAGGTAAACATTGGCTTATGGCGCATCGCTAGGCGCCTGTGGGGCTTCGCTAAAGACATTAGAAGCGACCTCGGACGGCCACGGGCAAATGGCGTGGACTCACTTTGATTTCTAATGAATAACCTTTATTTGACTGTGATTTTGTGTGCGTAATTGGTTCAGTAGGTTGTTTCTTGTTTATCCGATCGAATTGTGGTGTTCGAATTTTTGTTACATAATCACATAATTAGCCTATAATGTTCCCGGGTGATTCTTTGAAACACAGTTTTGACATGTTTTTGACTGAAGAACACATCAATATTATCTCCAAATTGAACATCGATTTCAGGTAATATAATAAATGAAAATGTCTATCGAGGCATATATTAGTCAATTGGGATTACTTAAAACGAGCAATAATTAAATCAACAGAAAACAGTACAAACTAATTAATCTGGTGTGTCCCCATGCCGCTTTTTGTTGAAGTATTCGATTTTCTGCGATCTTACGAAGCAATAGATTATAATAAGAACGTTGCACCGATATTTAAATATATGTTTCTTGATTTGTTATAATTTATATTCAAAATAATTGTATGTATTCGTAATTACGTTACTTTAAAAAATGTCCCCGACTAAAATAATAATTCAACTGGCGCAATTTGTTCAAGCAAAATTTCAATGTAAACACAAAATATTTGATACAATAATATCGACTCGTGATTGGCCGCGTCATGCAGTGCCGACCTGTCATACGGAGAGCTCGTGCGCGGGTGAAATTTTGCAAAAAAGTACGATTGAAAGTTGTGATCTGGGCGATTGTAAGGTAAGTCGCATAATTAATCTGTCTTCATTTATGGATTGTGTGTATTTAGTTACGTTTTAAACCAAGGTATCTCATAAGGTTGTTTATTCATGTTAATTACACCTTTGGAAGATTCTTCCAAAGGTTCCGTACTCTGTGATTTAGACAGCATGACGTCTGTCTGACTGCTTTGCACGGTTTTTATAACTGGACAAAACATCGAGATTTCTTTATTATTATTATGTAAGTTTATTATCAGGTTAAACTACATTTTCCGCGGTTGGTCCGTGGATGGGTGACCAGTGACCACCTTTACATACCAAGGCCCCTCCGTGTCTCGGAAAGCTCGTTGGTCCCGGTTGTCATTCGTGGATCTTTGGCAGTCGTTACTGATCGTCAGAAGCCCTTGAACTAGTCAGACCAAGGGGTATCGTATATTACCCATAGTAACTGGGTTGTGCAATCGCTCCATGTAAAATACAGGTATTCAGCTGCGTCCAGTTAGACTGGAAGCCGACCTCAACATAGTTGGGAAAACGCTAGGCAGATGATGATGATGTGAAGTTTAATATAAATGTATAAACGATCGATGAGAGAGCGGTCGCGCATTCAAACGTATAATTGTAGCTGTGTGTGTACTCATAGAGGTGTTATGAATTAATTAAAATAGAATGACTTCCCAATCAAGCTAAAATGCTGTTAGTAAATTGAACTGAAGTGAGCAGTCGTCAGCTCAATAAACCTTCCGGAATAATGAATTCTCTAAATGATTGTGAAAAATCCGTTGTGTAGTAATTTAGAAGAACAACGCGGTCGCATAGACAGACAGGAAACCGACTTTAATTTAATATATACAGCATTATTTTTAGTATACGCGGAACCTGAATATAGGTTGTTCAGAATAAGGAACTGAATCGATTTCAATAATTTTTACACCATATTTTGTCCCAAAAATATTTAAGTGTGATGGAATATGTTATCATAATTACTTACAATACAATCGCCGTACGGTTAGGTACCTACTGCCAAATTATTATCAATGAGCGCAAGACGACCCTGGAGGCGCGCGGGCGCCGTTAGCATGTTTTTGTACGGACAACCCGGTAACATAACAACCTTATATAACTTTGTGATTTTTCATGATACAGTTTTGAAATTTTGTACATATAATATATTCTTTACAGACTGGCACGATATCGCGGGCGCGACAAGGGTCCCGCTGCCTGTCACGCCCGCATCGCGCTAGTCTGTATGAGCCTTAAAGAGTCTGTAACATACCTTGAGATTGCCAACAGTTTATACCTGAATTTGATGAGGATGCGAGTCCTTCGCATTTTATCATTTATCATTATAATCTCCAGATTATAGCTGAGCTTATTTCTGAGAGAGAAACCCATTTATTTACGCTCTTGCTAAACTTGCCGGATTTGGTTTTATTTTTAATTTGTCATCAACATCATACTCCTTGACTTTATCCCAATTTATTTGGGCTCGGCGCCAGTATTTACGTGGCATTTATGTAGCTATGAGACGTCATCTTATTGTTTTCTCCCGTTCCTTGTATAATCTTTCACACAATTTATTCATCTGCCTCTTTTCTTTTCTATGCCTGAAAGTACCTTCGTACACTTTTCTCTACTAGCTCCATCCCATTAAAGCCATCCTATTTTTATCTACTTTCTTTACTGAATCATCTTTGACACAACTCATTCGTCTTTTCCTAGTTCTGCTTCTTTTCCTTCTATGTGTACGAGTCATGTATCGTACATGGCACGCGCGCATTGCACAGATCAGCCGATCATATCTTGAAAAAACTCACCGTGTAAACGTAGGTGAAGTGAGCTTAAAGTGAGTTGTTAATAGTGTCAATCCCTCACTGACAGTTCACTCCACGCTCACTTCACCTAAGTTTTCACGGTGAGATGGTTACGGAATAGCACACACTTTTCCGTCACCTTGCAAAAAATATGGTGTTACGCGACAGTACCTACACGATCAGCGTTCATCATTCACTCAACATTCATGTAGCATTTAGTTACTTGATAGTTAAATATATTCAATAAACCATCATCTTTGGCTATCCGTGACTTATCATTCAAGCTAATCACGTGGCTTATCACTTTTATAACTTTTCTCATAACATGGCAATTATTGCTATGCATCACGTCTTAATTCCTTACCATGAAAACCGGGTGCAAATCATTGTAATCTTTTGTGTTAACTCCAAATTATGTAGGTACCAGGATTACATGACAGCACTCTTTCAGTTAAAAGCTTTTAATTGCTCCCACCCCGGGGTTGTAATGAAAAGAATCGAGGTCGGTCCCAATTGAACCCACATTGGTTACTCCAAACACGGGCCTACCAAAGGTAACACAGGCTGGTCGGAACTTCGGTGATTCGATTACAGTCCCGGAGCGGCCGCAGCCGCATTATTATGTAACATCCGCAATAATCCCGACCTGCCTCTCCTGTCCTAACTAATGTACTTCTGCAATTGAAAAATGACGCAGTTTTATATAAAGTTTGTAGTTTGCAGGTATGGTCGGTGGTCGCTGGGGCTTCCATGCATAATGAGCATAATTGTGCTGTCTGTGCGGACATGATCGATGAGAGAGCGGTCGCGCATTCAAACGTATAATTGCAACTGAGTGCGTATTCATAGAGGTGTATGTATGAATTAATTAAAACTGAATGACTTCCCAATCAAGCTGTACTGTGTTAGTGAATTGAACTGAAGAGCGTAGTCGTCACTTATGAACTGAGCTGGTAATGGCGACAGCTCCCGTGAGAGGCGTCGGTTTTAATTGAAATTAATAACCGATAAGTAATTCCGTGGTGCTGGGGGTTTGTTTACCGGGGCGGGCGGGGCTGCGGGGGAGGGGGGGTGAGGGCGGCGGCGTCAGCTGAGTGCGCGCGCAGCGGTCGATAGCGGCGGGCGGAGCGCGCAGGCGCGGCGCTATCGAGCCCACTCGGGCCGCCGCCGCCACCGGCCGCACACGTGATGCATGCGGGCACCTAGCGGCTGCACGCGCGCGGGCCTCATGGGCACCGTGCTGAGCTTCAGCCCGCGCGAGCGGCGCCCGCCCGCCGCCGCGCCGCCACCCGACCGCGCCGCGCTCGCCTACTCCTACGAGCGCCTCAACAACGCCAAGAACCGCGAGAACCGCGAGCTGCCGCGCGACGAGCGCCGCGCTACCCTCGACGACGCCGCTAAGATTATATCCGAGAAGACTGCTCTGGAGAAGAATCTGAAGAAACACTCGCTATTCATAAACGCGCTTTCGTGGAAGCGGTTTTCTACAGCGAATAATAATAAGAAGAAGTTAGAATGCAAGAGCAAGAGTGTGGCAACGTTTCGGGCGCCGCTGACGGACAACACGCCGCTGGACCGAAACAAGAATGCGCACGTGCCGGGCGTGTACGCGCGGCCGGCGCCGACGCCCGCGCCGCCGCCCGACGCTGCACGCGCCAACGCGCTCAACAACAATGTGCTGTGCTACGACAAGCTGCCGGCTTCCTCCGGACCTCCGGTGGTCGTGCCGCGCAAGACCGTCATCCAGGCCTCCACGTCGGAGCTGCTCAAGTGCCTGGGCTTGTTCCTCCACGCGCGCTGCCACCGACTGCGCGACTTCCAGGCAGGGGACGCAGTCATGTGGCTGCGGACTGTGGACCGCTCGCTGCTGCTGCAAGGATGGCAGGTAAACACAACACAGTCCCTACTTCTATCAGTACACAGGTTCACCAATAACACGTACCAGATGACTTCATAGTTGACAACATGGGTCAACAGCAATGACGGCCGTCATTACCAACAGCAATTCAGATTTGAAAATTAGTGTAAATCAAATCTGCCAACATGGAATCAAATCGATTGTTTGGATTCAAATTGTATGATGCTATCCATGCTACAAAACCTGTATTTCTGTAAATGACACGGTTGCTGTGACCCTGATAGCTTCCCATGTTCTGTATCATTTAGCTAATTCATACTGCACACTGTCCTTGCTTCAATTGCATGGCGTCACATAGAGCGCTGTTTGCGACACTCGAATACATCAGTTCGCGTTCTAAATACTGAATGCAGATCATACATAATCATGGATATTATGATTAATTTAATTTGTAGGAATGAGCCGTAAAATGTCACGCAAAGTATTTCAATTAAGTACCTACCTAACGTAAATGATTGTGAAAACATTCCCATACATTTTTTAAACGGTAATTACCGCCCTTCGCCTATATCAAGGCTACTAAACCTCACTTGAACCAGCGATTAATAAAATATTGAATTGAATGTTTCACTTTCTATTTTCGCTTTTCCTCCTCGAAAATCGATCCCACAGCGTCAATGAATATTAAATGAGGCAGTCGCCATTTAATATAGAGCTTTTCATTCAGTTTAAACCTTTCATAATTAACTGAAGTGGTTGAAATAAACTTTGGCGCATCTCTCTTTGCATTAGATATATTCTTCCTTTCGCAAATCTGCGATAAAGATTTCGCAGCCCTAACATAGAGCCTCCATTTTCTCTAAAACGTGAACCATTTATACTTGCAAGTGCCCCGTTCTACGCAATATGCTAAAAGCCGCATCCAATATTCAACGATCCTCAGCACAACATCGCAGTCTAGTCCACTTTGCCTAGTGGTCCGAATCATACACAAACAATTGTAGGCTGTCGCTTCATTCAATATAGGGGACCAAAGCGTACGTCAGTTGAAAAATCGATTGGACGTTATGGCATCAAGAATTTTATACCCGTGCGTCTTTCTTTGACGATTTGGGCTTTGTTTAGAGTGAGACAGCGATATCCATTGAGTGTTGCCAATTTGCTCTGATCACGACAGTAGACGAGATTTTGAATTTGGAGTTTGTGAAATTAGATGTGACGTAACAGTTCATTATTTTGGTTTCGTAAAGCTTGTTGGAAATGAAGGAGTCGGTTCGAGATTGGAGGGATGTTAACTTTTGAAGTGAAAACTTCTTAAGGCGCGTTGAGCACTTTTTGGGTGAACAAAAATCATGGAATTCGCGTCATCGTCTCCGAACGCTTTCCATGAGCTATATGTATACTGTGTATATATGTGTACTATTTGGGTGAACAAAACTCATGGAACTCGCGTCATCGTCACCGAACGCTAGTTTTCACTTCTATCGGCAGTCCCTTTGGGGACTGCCAATAGAAGTGAAAACTAGCGTTGCGACTGCCCCGACTTTTTTTTAAACGGATACAAGGGTGTTGACATCTTACATCTAAAAATAGCCCTCAAGAATTGTCCTGGGTCTATAGTACCTATAGGTATTTTGAATTAACTGGAGGAGGTGCTCGTGGCTAAATTAACACAGCCGCACGGGTCGATCCATCAGGTTAAGCTACGCTTGCCAGGGTTGGTCCGTGGATGGGTGACCATCTTAACATACCGAGATTCCTCTGTGCCTCAGAAAGCACGTTAAGCCGTTGGTCCTGGCTGTTATTTGTAGATCTTTGCCAGTCGTTACGGGTCTTCAGAAGTCCGAAAGTCTGACAAACAGTCTTACCAAGGGGTATCGTATTACCCATTTACTGGGTTGTGGAGGTCAGATAGGCAGTCGCTCCATGTAAAATACTGGTATTCAGCTGCATCCGGTTAGACTGGAAGCCGACCCCAACATAGTTGAGAAAAGGCTAGGCAGATTGATTGAGGTACTTGAATTAACTTAATTAATTTGACTGAAAGCGAGCAATATTCCAAAGGTTTTGTCTCAATTTTGTCCTGGAATCGGAAAAAACGCAATGATCCTGTTTGAAAGGGAAAAAACCCAGACATCGATAAACCCCCCATGGCCGGTATGTGGCGGCCATGTTGTCACCTCCGGTAGGAGGTGGAATGTTACGACTCTTGTACATATTGGCAAAGCAAGGGTTATTTAAGAGAACCGATATATTAATGAAACCTCATATAATGAAGGCACGGGGAGAAGCCTTTGATGATACAGGCTTACAGGAAAGAAAATAAATTGTAAGAAGACTAAAATAAACTGAGGGTACCATGTATTGGTACAGGGGCCCAAGTCTGCTACTTTTATAAATTTATAAATTCAGTCATTCCAACACGATCCCATTGTCATGCCATTGTCATTTTGCTAAAAGTTCGTAATCTGGTAAATTTATAATGGTCGATCATTGGTCGGTCAATGTTCTCGTAATATAATTGTGTTATTATAATGGCATTGTCGTATTGCCATTATTATAAAACCCATTAGTAGAAATGTCATTAATTTGTCATTATGTACGAGATTACCAATATATGCAATTTCTTTCAATGTAGTGTCAGTGGCCGACCATTGGAAAGTCATAATGACGCCATTATAATAGTAGATTACCAAACTTGTCAAAATCAACAATTATGAAATCAATGATCGGCCATTCTGACACAACTGCGTTAGCAGACTTGGCCCCCTGGTTACTTATGAATTTATGATGATTCATGAAAATCATTGAAGTAAAATGGGATTATTGTTGCATAAGTTTTCGTTTAGACATTTTTTTTTTACATTCTACTTTTTACTGTGCAGTAACGTTCCTCTACAATGTGATTTTTTTATAAATATACAGTGTAAGCGAAACTGATGCACAGACTGGGAAAATACCTTGAAACTCAGAACATGATCTATAGATCACCTAGCGTAGAAATTTTTTAAAATGTTTGGAATAGCAGTTTTAGGGTTCCGTACCCAAAGGGTAAAACGGGAACCCTATTAAAAAGGCTCCGCCGTCTATCTGTCTGTCTGTCCGTCTGTCACCACGCTGTATCTCATGAACCGTGATAGCTAGACAGTTGAAATTTTCACAGATGATGTATTTCTGTTGCCCCTATAGCAACAATTACTAAAAACCAGAATAACATAAATATTTAAGGGCGCTCCCATACAAGAAACGTGATTTTTTTGCTCGTTTTTGCTCGATGTTGATAACGGTAACAGGTAGACACTTGAAATATTCACAGAATATTTAGTTATATATTCACTTTAAAAATTAATAATTAAATTAAAATAAAACAAATATTTAAGGGGGGCTCCCCTACAACAAACGTGATTTTTTTTGCCGTTTACGGAAACCTTCGTGCGCGAGTCAGACTCGCACTTGGCCGGTTTTCTTTTTTTTTAATAACTGACGATAATCCTCAACGCTGGTGGGTCGAGAATCATATCTGCTGAATTTATGGTAACAGTTAGCGCGCCGATGTGATAGACGTGCATACGTTAGTGATTTCTGGTTTTCCTCTAACACATTTTAGAGATTGGTCCGCCTCGTTAAATAACTACAGCTAAACTTAGAACTTTACCACTTCTTCCATTGAAATAACACTCGTATTTACATTCACGTTTATAATCATATTTCATGGTAGGCATATTATTTCCGTATCGATCGGCATTAGTTCGACTGACTTTAACATGGCAGCATAGCATTCATGATTCCGATCGCGTGCAGGTAATAAAACCTTTATGGATGACAACCAGACAATAAGCCGATAAGTTCTCGACTGTTGGGAAAGTATTCGAAGCAAAGGGAATAAAGTTATTTAATTTTCTGGCCTATATATGTCAAAAAATCACTACTTAAGTATGGGACATATAACGTAAAACTGGTAAAATATGAGCGTACTTTAAAGACTTCTGTCTGACCCCTTCAAGAATAACAGGCGTGATGTTACTCGTATGTTTAGAAATTTGGATATAAATAAGTAAGTAATACAACTTCTATGTCTGTTTTCAAATATGATTGAATCGAGGAATCTTTGATTATTTATAATATGTCTAGATAGAGTGTCGCACTGCAAAAGAACTAAAACAAACAGGCCAATTTTGTTATGCTGGTTTGCGTGACAGCTACGTCTTACACTTGCGCCACGTCATTGTGTTATTCTAGTGTACGTGCATTTTGCGGCCAACAGTTGGACGTAATTTTTTCAACAAGTTCACAGCTTTGACTGTCTATCTAGACATATTCATATACTCACTTTGTGCGAGGAAAGTGGGATCTCAAGGGACCTCTAGGATTATTTATCATTTAAAAAGGCTTTTCATTTACCCAGTTTCCCAAATAGTTAGTTTTAAAATGACAGTTGTCTTATTTACACAGGCTAAGGCCTAAATGATTTTGAAATGAAAAATGGTACATCTCGTCCTCGAAATGTACCGTTTTTCTTTTGATTTCACGTGAAAATGTTCATTAAAATCGTGTCGCCACCTGCCCAGACCAATATTCAAATTGATAAATTATTATTAGTTGTCTTACGAAAATAAATCGAACGCAATGGTTTTCAAACTTTATTGGCAAAGGAACCCTTTTGGAAAACTAAATATTTGACGGAGCCCTGAAGTAATCAAAAATTATTTTATGTTTAACCTTTAATAATAATCATACCATCATTTCCATATTTTTTTATTTTATGTTGGAATATTTAGATGATTTTAATTTACTCAGTTGGCAGAGTAAAATAAAATTTACTACCCCTTTAGTATTTTTTTTTAAATTTTTTAACGGTGTTTCCGTGGAGGCTAAATAAAGGCTTTGAGCACACTTTGAGTATGGCTGATGTAACGAATGCATTCTCAGTCACCATCTGCCTAGCCTTTTCCCAACTATGTTGGGGTCGGCTTCCAGTCTAACCGGATGCAGCTGAATACCAGCATTTTACATGGAGCGACGGCCTATCTGACCTCCACAACCCAGTTACTGGGTAACACGATATCCCTTGGTAAGACTGGTTGTCAGACTTTTGGGCTTCTGACGACCCGTAACTGTCAAAGATCTACAAATGACAGCCGGGACCAACGGCTTAACGTGCGTTCCGAGGCACGGAGGAATCTTGGTATGAACAAATGGTCACCCATCCACGGATCAACCGCGGCAAGCGTAGCTTAACCTGATCGATCGACTCGTGCGGCAGTTATTATTTAGCCACAAGCTCCTCAGTCATAAAGGTATAATTATTTTTAATTGTTCCCAGTAACAGAGGTACTTCAATACAAAAGTGTCGGAACCTCATTGTATTTTTTTTTTATTCTATGTTATTTAGGGACTTAATCAGTACTTAATAGAGGTTTATCACATGTCCAGCGCCCACTTAACCCTAGGTTACACTGTATATTGTTTATGGTTGTACTGAATAATATCTTATTTGCAACAATATATCTCACCTATAAATATGATTTATTTAGAGAAAGTTTAGCACCTGTGTTTAGCAGCCTTTTTTATCAAGATGTAAGTTCAATGTACATTGAAGCTAAGTCACATTTAGTTCGTACCGATATACAAGAGAAGAACGTGTTATCACAAAAGAAAATACAATCAACCTCTTTTCTGTTAGTCATAGGCGTCTTTCAAGCTACTCTGCAATTCTCCGCTCTTGGGCTTTTACGTCCAATCTCCGTTCGCTAGCAACTCTAAGGGTCTTAAGAAACTCTATTTAGAAACTCTTCTATTAAACTAGACTCAATTTGAAATAACAAACAAGAACTTTAAATGCATGGAAAGAGAACCTAGTTTTAAATTCATACTAAGGTCTAAGAGGTTAGCCAATGCAGCAAAGTACGAAAATATGCAATAGTTAGTAAATATTACAAATGTAACTTATACGTTTGCTTTTTCCGAAGGAGTAGACACTTAAACATAACGACACTCCACGAGTACGTCATAACATACGAGGTGTACTGTATAGACAAAATCAAACTGGTTGCTATTTCTATGGTAATATCTGTTATTTTTATGATATTGATTTTACATTCTGTGATAACCTATACTCACACACTGACTTATATATATTTTTTTTTTTGAAAAACATACTTTTACTATATTTGTAAATATGTGAGCACCACGTATCTATCTAATAATTAAGTTATTTTTCATTGCTTAGTTTTTAATTCTTTTTACCTATTATGGTATAGTAATTTTATTCTAGGTGCATCGTGTTCACATATAATCATATAATTAATGTACTCAAACAAAATATTGTTAAAACATTTTTAAAAGAGTAACGGTGGAGTTTCTTGCATATTCTTCTCCATACGAAACTACCATTTGGAAGGGTCAACTAGAATCAATTCTATTTTTTTTGTAAATTTTAACGTTCAAAAGAGCCTCATATGTGCCTATTTGAAATAAATGGTTTGACTTTGACTTTGGTGTACACCTGGTACGTATAGTACAAGCAAGTTATGTTAAGTCCTAAGTAATAGGGGGCGAGCCTATTGCCATCAAGCGGGCACAAATCCGAATCCGGGATACTCGGGATGAGCTCCATAACTTATAATTTGAGCTACACGATTACCAGTGACACACGCGTACACTGACTGGGCAGATCCCCTCGAATCTTTGTGGTTTTCCTTCAAAAGACCACCTCTGACACTAATCTGCATGCTCAAATATACTGACCTAGATAAAGTTTGGACTTTAAAAGAGACTGGGATCTCTGAGTTTGTTTCGGTGTTTCTTCTCAGAGTAGTCGGTTGGGAAACACCGACCCTTTCTAGTTTTAAAATATTATACAATTATTTATTTTGTCATGTATTCTTTGCTGAAATAAAATATCACCTATCTTGGGTGAATTTCCTAATGAAAAAAATTGAAAAATCATTTGCTAGTGAATTAAATATATTTAAGTACAATAGAAACAGCTTTATTAATTCTCATTGAACATTAAGTAATAGTAAATTCGACAAGGGACTTACTAGAGAATGGACAGTAGCGTTCTCTATGCATTTTATCACCATACTGCGATCGCCAACCCGCCTGCCAAGCGTGGCGATTATGGCAAACCCTTCGGGGGAGACCTATGCCCAGCAGTGGACGACTTTCGCCTGAATTGATGATACGATAATATTGATTGTGTTTTATTCTTCTTCGGGTTTTGATAACTTTTTTCGTTTCTTGTAGGTGAGCATATATCACTAAGTGACCTCTTTTCCCCACGTGAGTTGTTTTCTCTACAGAACCAGTTTTAGCGGTAGGTTTGGTTTTGTCATTTTTATTATTTTCTCAGATTATTAATTTATCATTATTAAGGATTACTTTATTTCCGTTTTCTTCTCGAGTTTTGCCTGGTCCATAAGTTCAGCTCTCTTTTCCATTCTATGTTTAGGATAATCTTGTTTTATATAATAACCACAGTTTCCTAACTTTTTCTTGTTTTGTAACGCTACAGCAGGTTGTTTACCTCTTCTTTGGACTGTCCCTATGTCATTTGCTATACAGCTGATTGCCAGATTATTAGTCATTATTCCCAGGATCTTATCCTGAAGATTAAAATAGCTTCTCTCAGTTTCTTCAACTCCGAACACGACTATGTTTTTCTTTTTCATTAATTTTTCTCTGTATTCTAAACGAGTACTTTCACAAGTCCTAGTAAAAGCATAATCTTTATAAAAGATTTATGATAGAATTATTTATTTATTTATTATTTCTTTATTTATTTTAATTACAATTATAACACCTTCACAGACTCATCCAAGACAACGTTATAAGTCACAACAGAATAGGATTAAGATACAACTTTCAGTTCTATGTGTAGGTATAGCCTACCTAACGATCGCAGACAACCGCTACGAGCTACGAGTGCTACGAATGCTACGCTCATTATGTAGCGTTTCGTAGCACTCTCTACGGTAGATATGTTTCGTTGTTATTGTTCCTGTTTATTTAAATACTTTATTTTTATTACGAATACTAAAACGATATTTAGGTTATTTAATATAATAATATTATGCTAAAGCGTTATTTTCTTTTCCAAGGGCATGTATTTAATCGACTCTTAAACAATTCCTATTTTTTTTTTCATAAAAATACTAATTTACATACACATAGTTAAACTCACGCTTTCTTCCCATGGGGGTAGGCAGAAACTATAGAACGCCACCTGCTACGCTCCTTACATACTCCTTTTGCTTCGCCTATGTTCAAAATAATTTGACACGCTAATATATACTTTTGGTGATGTCTTGTAACAGAGACTAACTTTTTTTTTTAGGTGGGAAATTATCTAATTATCATCCACTCTGGGCGGAGCGGAAGGGCGTGTCAGACTTTTATTGACTAAGACCCACCCGTGTTCCTTCCGTTGCCTGTGTGCCAGGGGTACGATGTACCTTTCGGACAAACTCTCAACCCTGGCAGGCATTGGTCTCACATCTCTTTGAGGCGCGCGTGGAACACAACGCGCCGTCGACCCGGGCCTGCATGTCGATGCTGTAAAAATCTCACCGTGAATTCTTACCTGGAGTGAGCTGTCAGTGTCATTCCACTGATGCTAGGGATTGACCAAGGATTACATTTACAATCATAATCGAGATTTTAATAATATTTTTATGCTAATTCAATTGATTTTATATTATTTCAAAGATTACTATTTAGGGGGATTTTAAATAAAATAGCAAAACAGAAATTTAGTTACACTCAATTTAATGTTTTTTTTTTTTATAAAAACGTTGCTCTACACTAGGAATTTCTCCTGTATCGTGGGTGCGTTTACAAACATTTAAACTCACATACACAAACAGCCAGACCCGGAACAACTGCTTGTAGGTAATACTAATATTTGTTCCGTGCGGTAATCGAACCCCCGACACACAGTGCAGCAGTCAATCGCTTAACCACTGCGCCAACCGTGCCGTCCAGTTGACGTACCGTGCAGTTTCTGTTCAAAATCGCGATTATGGTTATTAATGTACCTAATTTTTGGTCCATCCCTAGCATCAGGTAAGATGAAACTGACAGTTCACTCCACGCTCACTTCATCTAAGTTTCCACGGAGAGATGGTTACAGAATAGCACTGCTGGTCCTCATCGGACGGCGAGCTACCCATCGCTCACCGTCCGCAAGCCGCGCCTACGGTAGCCGGGAATCGGCCTGCGACTCCCGACGCCCGGGGCGTCTCCTGCGGCAACTAGGGTCGCGTGGGCGCGAATTTTGCCTCTCAACAGAGCCCAACTTGGATGTAGCGCTCGCCGGCAAACAGATCATCAATATCAATTAAATATCTCTGTTTTGCAATTTGGTTATATCTTAGAAATTAGGCAGTGCGCTATGTTTTGCCAATATTGACAAACAAATGCGATTAAAAATAATTAAATGAGTACTATTCAATTACAATGATAAATTTATTACTTACATTATTTGAGTAACAAATTACATTTTATTACAATCTATTCAGTCAGTTTCATTTCATGTAAAAAATTTAAGTCAATTCGATTCAAAAGATTAGTATTAATGTACAGTATTAAAATTTATGTCAGCATTATATAATTATAGTGATTTGTCATTAAGAAACTCATCTATCTAGAGTATAATAACATCATTCAAGCAGTAACCCGTTAAGTGGTTTTTTAAACATTTGCATTGGCATACATTTTATTTCATCGGGTAGGTATTTTATTATATAATTGTGGAGCAACACCAAAGAAGCTTTTCTTCATTAGAGAAGTTTCATAATTCACCTTCTTAAGAGGGCCCTTCCTGGTCCGCCTATCGTCAATGCAAGCATGGTTGAAAAGTTTGTTGTTTCATCCAGCGCAAGTCAAAACTATTAACGAACAAGTGAGAACGCGATAACATTGAACGAAAAATAATGTGCGGAAATTTCATAAAACTTGTTCCAGGTAATGCGTGTTTTTGAGTAAGTCTTACCAGTTTGTGAAAGGTCATTTAGAATCTCCATTACATTTGCAAGGTTTATATCGTAATGTTTTCTTTAACATTTACAATTTATGAGTACATTATGAATGGCCAAAGTTCAGGTAAAATTTGTGCAAAAAAACAGATCATTGCAGGCTTAATATTTTATTTTTTGCTTGCATAGAAACCTAGATATAGTGCACAAGATACCTATTGGTTTAAAAATTTCAAAGAAAGATGTGTTACAACGCCATAATCACGTACGAGCGTTTGTATAAACAGTATGTCGGGTTGGCCAATCTTAATAAATCATTAGAAGTGTACATACCTAGGAACCAAGGACATCGATAACAAAGTATATTAACACCACAAAAACACCATCGCATGATCAAATTCGCAAAAAAAAAACCTACTTATAAACAAAATGGACACTGAAATTCAAAATTCAGTACCTACAGGCCAAACAACAGTTCTTCATATTCAGATTTAAGTAGCAACTTAACCTAAATTCTTTAGGGCAATCTAGGTCTCTGGAAGGCTTTGACACGGTTTGATTTAGATCAAGTTCTCAAACCGGGTCATTGTTTTAATTAATTAGACACGAGAATCTCCGCTGTTGTGCCGAATTCCGAATGTTTGGCAGTGATACAATGTTAGTCATTTTTTAACAGACAGATAGGGTTATTTATGCATTTATAATATTAATATGGATTATTATTATTATTGGTCTACGAGTCTTTCTAGTGAAAAGATACAAAACTTAATATTTTCTATCTTCAATATGAATAAAAATCAATGTTTGTTTGTTTGTCCTCTATGAAGTCTGAAAGAGCTGGACCGATATTGATGAAACTTTGGCGAGTTTTTGTGTATACGCCCGCGAAGATTTAGGAGTAAGGTAGGATAGGGTAGGAATATGGTAGGGATTGGGTAGGGGTAGGACACCACTGTCGGGGAGGACATGGCGCGGCATACGCTGGCAGAGTGTGCCGCATGGGAGGAGCCTCGCCGTGCCCTCATCTCAGGAGTAGGCAGCGAGGAGTCCTGGGACGCGGTGG
This sequence comes from Tiliacea citrago, assembly GCA_963921375.1. Taxonomy (NCBI): domain Eukaryota; kingdom Metazoa; phylum Arthropoda; class Insecta; order Lepidoptera; family Noctuidae; genus Tiliacea; species Tiliacea citrago. Next base: position 10,946,174 of record OY992782.1, on the reverse strand, counting down.
TACAGGCTGCGGAAAGGGAGCGGGAGATCTCGTCCGCTCACCCGGCCCGCAGCAGGTGCACTGGGCGTCGGCAGAGGGCAGATGATGCCCTCTTCCGGCCCCCCTAAATGGGTCGAGGGATGGCGGACTCGGGGACGTCCGCCGCCCCCTATCACGCTGGACCCGAGGTGGCGGCGCGTAGTAGTCCACGCGCGCCCCTTTCAGACATCGCGGGGGGTTAAACACCTCACCCCCCCAGACTCGCGGGCCGGCTACTAGCCGGAAGTAATACTAACTCCCAAGATCCCCAGTGCAAGTGTGGGAAGTGAACACTGGGGTGGTTTTTAGTCAGTAAGAGCCTGACAGACCCCTCCACCCGCCCCAGGGCGAAGGACATCCATGAGGATTTTCAACCCCGGCAACAAAAAAAAAAAAAGGGGTAGGACACTACGCGAACGAAGTCGCGCCGGGCAGCTAGTATACAATAATTATATATAGCACAACATCGTGTCTGTACTCCCCGAGGCACATTTCGACAGTTATGGTTAAGCCCCATGTAATGGGGCGAGCCTTATATTGCCATCAACCGGGAAGAAATCCAAATTCCAGGCTGCTAATGAGAAATTCCAGATGAAAAAACACAAACACTTTGCCCGACCCGGGAATCGAACCCAGGACCGCACGCCCAGGAGTAGCGCCTGTGACCACTAGACCAACGATGCTGTCATTTTGTCCACCATTTTGGCTAGATTCGTTCCCGTTGTCCATTATTTCGGACTCGCGGCTAAAGTGTGACCAATTTGTCCACACTCGCTGTCGCTTCAAAGAATTGGATTAGATTTGTTTCTCGTTTTTTAGGGATCCGTAGGTAGTCAACAAGGAACCCTTATAGTTTCGCCATGTCAGTCTGTCTGTCTGCCTGTCCCCGGCTTAGGTCAGAGACTTTTAGCACTAGAAAACTGTAATTTGTCATACAATACATATTAATCATCCAACAAGGTTCTAACTTTTATTATTTTAATAATATTTTATATAGTTTTTTTTTAATGTTTTGTTAATGTGAGAACGTTGTAGGCTTAATAGACTGTAGATTTGTAGACCATTTTCTATTTTGTTAAGTACCTGGTACTTATGACGGGCCTATACTGTCCTCTCATACCTATTAACGCTGTGGTTTGAAAACATTGTAAAAGCCAATTATTTTTAAAAGAGTAACCGCGGAGTTTCTTGCCGGCTCTTCTCCATAGGAAACGACCAATTGGAACCGTGCACCTAGCTTCTGACGCTTCATAAATGCCCATGTAGGCTTATGTGAAATGAAATATTTAGATTTGATTTGAACCACGCCGATAAACTGGTGAAATAAAATCATGAAAAAAAATACATGCGGGGGCTTCAGTCTTTGGGGACTGCTGACAGTGAAAACTAAGTAACTTGTAAATTGTATCGTCGAGCTAGCGTTCGGTGACGATGACGCGAGTTCCATGATTTTTGTTCACCCAAAAAGTGCTCAACGTGCCTAAAGAAGTTTTCACTTAAAAATTTTTTTAGAGTTAAGTAAAGTGAAGTGGGGATGATTTTTTTTTCTAGTCTATCCCATGATGTGGGGTATCGTTGGATATGCCGTTCAATAACATTGAGGCTCTGTGAAGACCATTTTTCGATTCAGAGATCCGTTTGCGAAATAAAGTTCTAATTTTTGTTAGATTCAAGTGCGCTCGCCCTGCTAAGTAAATGGTTGTTTTTGGATAAGTGAATAAAATCATGGCAGTTGTACATATAAATAAATTAAAAACTTTTTACAAAAAAGAAAACAACCGACTTCCAAAAAAAAAACACTACAAAGTGAAAAATAACTTTAATTTCGGAAGTCGGTGTCTTTGGATCTGTATTTTAGTTTTTTTGCCACCGACTTCCGAAATTAAAGTTATTTTTCACTTTGTAGTGTTTTTTTTTGGAAGTCTGTTGTTTTATTTTTCTTTTTTTAGTGGGTCAGTTTGTAATTTATCTAATTTACAATAGCCTAATGTCAAATGCTCATCACCTTTTACACAATATTACTTTTCCCGATGCAGGGGCGTTAATTGTTGAGGAGTTCTCCTGGTAAGAACCAGAAGAAGTGATGATGAGTTCACCATATGCATTTTGACGAGCATAAATTGCTTAGCAACCATATTAAAGTGCCTAAACGAATCGCAACGGTGAAATACTTATAATTAAGTAGTTCCGGTGGCCATCTGTGGTCTTCATCATCAGTTCCACTTCACCAAATGGTGCTTTTCGAGTGCAAATGCACGAGATACTATAAAAAAATACTCAAATCGCTATAGGTATGCCTATAAAATTTGAGGATTTCCCTCGATTTCCATGGGATCTCTTCATCAGATTCGGATTTGGTGGCAATGGGACCACCTCGGGAGCATACCCTTCCATACAAAGAAAGAATTTTCAAAATCCGTCCACAATTGACGGAGTAATCGGTGAACATACATAAAAAAATAATTTAAAAAAAACAAACATACAACCGAACATATAACCTCCTCCTTTTTGGAAGTCGGTTAAAAAGACGTTATATTTAAAAAAACGGAACAGATGAAATTATCACAGTACCTATCTCTGCCTATAATATGTACTATTATAAAAACATTCAACGTAGGTAATTTTTTTTTTCTGTTGGGTATACTATAGGTACAGCTCTGCATAACCCTTCTTCTTCTTCGTAATGTTATGTATACATGTGTTGTTATTTTCTGAATATTTCCGCTTTTTTCTCAAACACAAATTGCAAACTTTGCTAATTTCATAATTGCTGCACTGGTATCCATTTTAGACCCTCGTTTACAGACCTACTGGCCTTATCTCCGAAAAACAAGTGCGTGTCGAACCACGCATAATGAAGGGTTCCGTAGTTGGGATGAATTTATACCAAGGACAAACTTAACAATGTAGTTGAGAAACTTGTTCCCTCATACATTCCAACTGCAAACTTAAGTTTGTATGCACAATATTGAGTGATTTACCATGATATTTTAAGATCATATTCTTCTTATAGGTTTTCCTGATCTATAAGTAAATAACTATTTTCTGTATTTTTTTTTATTTTTTGGCTCAGTACTTTTCAATATAAGGGGAGGGGTATGTAATGGTAAATTTTCATCAATTTTCTTAAATAATTTTAAAAGTATTATTTTTAAAATGATAAAAAATATACCTGAAATCCATACAACAAGCCCTTTCATTTCAATATGTCAAGTACTTACAGATTGCAAAACTTAAAAAAAAAATCTAATATTGCCCCCCAAAAGTGACCCCCATATTCAAAATGAATTTAATTTAGTTACACATCCGTGTTTGTGTCACAGAAGTTCATATGTGTACCAAATCTCAAGTTAATCGGTCCAGTAGATTCGGAGCAAATCGGCTGTGACAGACCGAGACGGACACATGAGTGATCCGGGGGTTCCGTTCATGTGGGTTCCGTTTTTTCCTTTTGAGGTACGGAACCCTAAAAAACGGGCTTTAAAAATGTTTACAATCCCTGTCTCAAGAGACCTACTAGGTTTACCTAAGAATAAAAAAGCACCTTTTCAAGCTCCTGTAAATTATGGCCTCTTTAAAAATGTTCACAATACCTGTCACAAGCGACCTCATGTGGCGTAAGGTGGCAATTACCACTGGCCGGTGAAAAACTACGTGGGTGAAGAAATATACTCTAAGCCGACTATTTTCGGTAAATCAATATTGCTACGAATATTCGTAGCACTGACCGGACGAATTCTCGTAGCCGTAGCGCCTACGCGGCCCAGATTCTGACGTAGTACGAGTACAATCTAATAATAATTTCTGTATTAGATTACGAGCTAGATTTAATATTTAGCAACTTACAGTTGTTGATGAATTGCTAATTATTATATGGAAACGACTATTATGTCGACGCATAAATAAATTCAGCCTTTAATGTTCCCATTGTTGTTGGGACATTATTCTCAATTTTTGGTTCTAGGGCAGTTTTCCCACGATATTATCCTTCACCGTTTTGAGAATGTGTCTTCAAAATTATGTTGATGGATTCAGTTCAATTTAATAGAGATGACTGCTGTAGATTCTATATATATCTACGCCTAAGTTGGTTGCGAATTTGCTATTATTTTTAACAAAGTTTCAACGGTAAAACATAACCGTTTGGAACCATAGTTCCTTATGTGTGTGTGAGTGTTTCAACCCTTGAAAAATCTAATATTGTAGGATTAAAAAGGAAGACACCATAATTATACCTCAGAGTCACCACTTAATAACTAGCTTCGTTAAATACCTAACAAGTCAAAACAAAGACAAACTTACAGACTGTTTACTCTTTTCTTATTTCTTTTGAAGGGCAGACACTTCTATACATATAGTATTATACAGTAAAGGACATAGACGCGCAAACTGTTACCATGAATTTAGTACATAATTCTAGAGCCATTAACGTTGAGATTTTTCGTCAGATATTAAAAAAGAGCTATTTCATACAAAAGTTCTAAACAAAATACAAAACATATTTATTAACATAAAACAAGTTGCACAACAAATGATAGAATTCTCTGACTCCTGCGCTCGTTATCTGTGCTGCAGGAGCCAGTGTCCTCTAATAAAAAGACATACATTTTATTTTTTTATGACAACACCAAAAAAATTTAAGGAAACAAAAGAGACTTTATACTTTTAAAAATATGTTTAAACAGTACAAAACAAAAATATGTATATAGAACATGCAATAATAACACTGGCAAAATATATAGAACAGGTGTTTATTTTTGTAACCGACGAAAAATTTAAATGCTGGGAGAATCATATGAGTATGTATTGAATGTATGGTAACAGTTTGCGCATCGATGTCCCTTTGATATTTAGGTTCAAGGTTGTATACATTATATGTGGTACAAACTTAAATACAGAACGAAATAAGCACCTAATTGGTTTAAGGAAATATATACTTTAGTAATGATCCAAATGAAATGATATTACGGTGATCACGTAATAAAGAGTATTCCATTCTGTTCACGAGTGTTTACAAAACTAGCCACTTTTTATCGTGAGTTAGCTTTTAGCACTCTTTAGCAAAACCTATTAATAATTCTTATAGGTATCACTGAAAACGATTCTACCTTCACCTCCGAACCCTCACTGAAACCATTACCTTCTGTTTCCAGGATGTGGCGTTCATAAACCCTGCGAACGTGGTGTTCGTGTATATGCTGGTGCGCGAACTGGTGGACGGCGAGCGGATAGGCCGCCCACAGGAGCTGCAGGCCGTGGTCCTCACCTGCCTCTACCTCTCCTACTCCTATATGGGCAACGAGATCTCCTACCCGCTCAAACCATTCCTAGTCGAAGACTCTAAAGATAAGTTCTGGGACCGCTGCCTCCTCATCGTCGACCGGCTGTCCTTCAACATGCTTCGGATCAACTCGGAGCCGGGATTCTTCACCGAAGTGTTCACGGAGCTGAAGGCGTGTGGCACCGCGGTGGAGAGCCCTCCCCCCGCGCCCGCACACCCAGCGCCCGCGCCCCCCCTGGCCATCAGCGCCGCCTGACACACGGAGGTCGCCGTCCTCCGGTTGGCACTCACTGACCGCCCCAGTCGTGTTTGATGTCGGCTCCTGACAGTCCAAGATCTTGGTCAATCGTCCAAGTTTGAGCGTTTCGAGTAGCAGCATGTTTATTGAGTCGTTTAACGTTCAGAGTCAAGTTTGAGGTGTGGATAATTGGTAGCCCACGATGGTAGTTAAAAAAACAATATAGACTCGTATTGCGTCGTTGGTGTAAAGCTACTTTTAGGCCAGAATAGAAATGCCCATGTGCCGTAGCGCCTTACAGCAGTTACAGTTTAGTTTTATTCGCTCCGAGTCAAGAGTGCAAGAAGATTTAATCTAGTCACTTGTTATTATTATTACCATTTATAAGTAAAAGAGTATAAGTTTAGAAACTCCACCTAAATTACTCATTAGATTTTAGTCATTACTTCCTTTCATTACCAAACGAATCCATGGTGTGATTGCTCAAAAACGCTGACTAAATAAATTAGGTACTAATTTATAAGAAAAAAATGCTACGATTGACCAAGATTTAAAATGTCATTGCAATTATAGATAGACGAGTGAAAGGTATTAAGTATACGAATTATGTGTGTACCTTCATAAATCAGTACAGTGACTTTGAATTGATTCGAAGGGAGAATGTGATATCTAGTGGAAAACACGATAATTCAAGACATTTTAGGGATCGGTAACATCTGATATTAACATGATATTTTTTGTGACTGGGACTGACAGAATACTGTCTGTATGTGTAGTCATTGTTTTTAGAGGGGGATGGCATGAAGAAATTATCAAGCTTTATAGCACTCGTGCATTCGGCGATCAGATCGCTGTGGCCGATATTTTTCGCTGCAGTGGCTAGGGCCTAATTGTGCAGACGTTCTCCCGAGTGAGCGGTTAGTATGGCCAGACATGGCGGCTTAAGTGCGCTTGCATTCAAAATTACTGACAGACCCTCGTGGCCGCCAAGAATTGGCCACAGGACTCCAATGCGCGAGGGCTCTAAAAGCTGCAGTATGTAAGACTGTTGACGTGGTATAATTATCTGCAAAAAAAAACACACAATCACAGTTGTATTTATAATTCAAAGTCAACGACAGAGACCGAGAACGCAACGAGCGCCTCTCGCCGACAGTCTTTCAGTTGTTGAAGTGCATCACTCTTGTCTGTGGTGTTTGATGTGAACCAGGTTGTAGTTGACGCACTCTCTTGTCGTTCGTATGTTTACGTAGGTAATTGTCTGGTAATGTTATTTTCTCGTGCCGCTGGACCGAGCAGTGTTTTAACCAAAAACAGCGGCTAGCTAGTAAGTTAGGACTTTCGTAAACGTAGTGAAATTAACTTATTGCCATATAGTTAGATGATATTAGAGAAATGTCTGGCAGGCGGGAGGATGCAATAGAGCGGGAACTCTGTCATTTAAATGTAATCCGGTGAACCCTTCTATGAAGTGTACGTATTTAAATAAAATGGCCGGCTCTAAGCGGGACGACACGATTGTTATTGACGCGATGAAGTGTATTAATAACAAATAGGTCAAATTTTGCGAAGGATTAAGCGTTTTGTACAGTAAAATCGAATAAAAAAATTACATCTAAGTCTTAACCGTTAGCATAGTTTAGACAAATGGACGGCAGGCTTATGTCTGGGTGGCACTCGGTCCGGAACACCATAGACAACGTTTAACTTTACACATAAAGGCTCCCACAGACAGTCGCAACGCGACAGCGCGACGCTACACTATGTAGCACGATTTCTATGAAAACTTCATGGAAAGTGTCAATCACTAGCCTTAATGCATTCATCAATATTGTTCTCGTCAGATTCGAGTATTGGGGGACTGTCGGGAAGAGGTTTTTGAGCTTAATTACTATGAAAGTCCTAATTATCTGGCTTAAGTTTAGCTCTCTGGGGGAATCAGGTTCATAATTGGACAGCCTAATCAACGCAGTTAGGAATAAAGGCCAAAAAACAACCGGCCACACCGAGTGCCGTAGTTAAGATACATTGTTTAGTCGAGTGAATGTCTAAGGTTGATGAAGTGTAAGTATTTAATAATATTAAATAAATAAACGAAAAAAAAAGAATCTCATAATACGTTCCAGTCATTAGCAATTAAGTAGGTAAAGGTAGTTGTCTGTGATTTATTGAATCTTAGCTTTGTTTTAGTTGTTGTTATTTTTTGTTAGTTTTTATTTCATGACAATGAATTGTTACGATATTTATTATTATTGTATTTAAATACATTATGGTTACTATACCTATACGCAATAATTTATTTTGTTTGAATATTTCCTTGAATCTGAGAAGCACGTTATGACGCCGTCTGTATGATATACAAAGTAAAACATTTAAAATAATCACTAGTATATTAAATATTTGGATTAAAATGCTTTTTGAGAATTGATGAGACATTTGAAATTGATATCTATTATTGTTATTTTTTTAAGTTATTTGTTTTTTATTTAGCGTACAAGTAGATTACACGTTACTTTAAATAAATTGATCTCGATTTTAATGATGGGTAAGTAATTCGCCGTGGCTACATTCCAATTACTAGGTAATACATAAGTCAGGTATATAAGGTCTTACGACCGATACAATTCACTATCGAATTTCGAAGATCTCTCCTAGGTATATAGGTAATAGTGTAACTTTGGTATTTGACGTGTGCATGATCATTATTCTGAAGGAATACCTGGTCATATACCTACCTGTTCTAACATTATTCATGTAACTCACGTTTGTTAATTAATCTATTGTAAATATACCCCATTATTAAAAAAAACTTTCGTATATATAATTCTGGTGTTTTATTTGAATTGTTTTTTAATTATTTACCCCTTGCGGAACGATCATGATGGTTATAGTACCTAATAGGTAGATGGTGATTGGTGAAATCATCAAATCATAAAATGGATGTCGGAAACTGCGATTGTAGATTTTAGGACTGCATTACATTACACACAGATGACGGACTGATGACCCTAAAAATGTGGCTGGGACAGACTGTATGCGGAAGGCCTAAAAAAAGTACCTACTCTGTGCGGAAGGCAAAGGACAGGGTGCTGTGGCACAGCTTGTGAGAGGCTTACCTATGTCCAGCAGTGGGCTGCGATAAGCTCAGTTGATAAATTATCGTTATTGGTTACTAGCTGCGGCCTACGGTTTCACCCACATTAGTCTCGATCTCGTGAGAATATTGGGATACAAAGTATACTATGTTCTAACCCAGGTCAAGGTGTACCTACCCATCTGCCACATTTCATCCAAATCCGTTCAGCTATTTTAGCGTAACAAACAAACACACTTTCGCATTTATAATATTAGTTAGGATCAAAGAGATTTGTATAGGTATTTTGTTAAGTAAACTGAGAATAATTTAATGTCTTTGTTGTTGTTAGGATTCGATAAAAAGTCCCAAAATGTAGGCAAAGAGCAAATATAGGTAAAACGCGAGACCTCAAAGAAATAAATGAACACCCATGGTGTTCATTTATTTCTTTGAGGTCCTCCTTCCCCATAAGTTACTTTTCATCAGGTCACTACTTCAATTCCAATTCATTTGAAAATAGCAGAGCTGAAAACCGACGAATAAGCATTAGGCATTACTTACAACAACATGTCATGATTTTATCTTTTCAAATAAGAGACGGACTTGTAGTACCTTAAACTTTGAGTATTTAGGAACCTAATCGGGTGACCATTTCAAATCAGCGCTGTACTGTGTGTGGGTCTCCCATAGCACAGCATCATGCTGAGTGGAAGCGTTCTTGTCATAGTTACGCGTATGATATGCAGCTGCCGACTATGTTTTGTGCTCTTGATTATACATATATCTAATTATTATGTAGATCTATCTATTGTTTTTTCTGACTAAGTAGGTACCCTTATCTTCTACTGCCTCGTTGGTCTAGTGATCTCAATTAGGTATTCACAAGCGCGACTGCTAAGCTTGGGTTCAATTCCCAGGTCAGGTAAAGAGTAATTGAGTTTTCTATCGGGATTTCTTCAGTACCAGCCCGGAGTCTGGATTAGTGCGCGGTTGATGGTAACAATCTCGCTCCTTATTACATGGGTCTAAACATAACTGCCGAATTGTAGGTGCAGGTAAACCATCGAGCCCTTCGGGGAACACCTGCAGGCGTGATGATAAGTCTTTGGGTCTACTCACAGGGTGTACTTAGGTAGGTATAATGATTGAGAAGCACTATATCTTTTACGTGTATTATCTCCAATCGAATTTCGATTAGCACCTCCAACACCTACCTAAAAGGAAACAGAAAACTGAACCACACTTGGCATACCCTGGGAAACTGCTGACACTGATGGACAGTGTGCCCAGATTACTATGGCCGTTCTAATTTTGTTTATGAAAACAATAAAATTACATTTAGTACACATGTTCAATCCTAAAACTAACTAAAGATTAAAGTTCAATGAATAATAAGAAAAGGTTATTTTAAAATTTTAAAATTCTACTAAATGGTAGAAAAACGTTGTACTAAAAAGCCTAAAATCACAGCAAAATAAGCTATTTCGTTTATGATTTTTTGTCTGTGTTGTGTTGCTGTCCACAGTACTACTCTGTGCTGTCACTGCTGTCTACTACTGTCCATCATGTCAATTTTGACACATAAACAGTGTACAAAGTTTTGAATTTGCTATTTAGTGAAAACATTTTATTTGTATGGCTTTAAAAAAGCTCAGAAAGCCTAGATAAAAATAACACAAAAAGTAACACAAATTCATCTTTCAACTTTTTCCTTTTGTTGTTGAACTTTTTACCGGCAAAATGGGTGACTATCCGGACCCTGATGAAGAATACGAGTTGATGTACGCTGATGAGCTGGAAATGCTAAAAGAAGATGAAGACCCTGCAGGTAATATAGACGTCTTGTCTCTACAAAGAACGCAAGTGCTAAAATTATCAGTAACTTTTGTTGTAGGTTAGTTTTTAGTAACAAAGTTTCTGTGACAATGTTTCTTGTTTTTATAAGCTGTTGTAACACCAAATTTAAGGATATTATGACTGAATTAATAGTAAAACCTTTAAGATTATATACTTAAGTAAAAGTTCAAAGCATTTACTTAATCAACAAAATACTTTCCATTTTCAGGGCCAAACATAGTCAAAAAGAAAGTGCTACCAGCTAAACGCAGCCTCGACTTTTCCAGTCCGATACCCAAGAAGCCAGTTCCCACCACTGTCCCAAACGACATACCACAATCAACTACTACTATAACTGACTCTATAACCACAGAAAGTACAAACATCTCACTCACACCAAATTTACAAACCTTAGAAGACCTAACTCCTGTTTCAAGTAAGAGAACAGCAGATGAGCTATTTGGCGATATAGCAGACATAGACTTCAATGAAGTAGAGTTACCGAGTAAAAGACAGAAGACTGATGAGGAGAATGATATGGATCTGATTGACAAAATCTTGGAGGGGAGGCGGTTGAAACAGAGTTTGTTGGAGCCAAGTGGTAGGATGCTTGGTGGTAGATCTGGGTTTAAAGCTAAAGATAATTTGTCACTTAATATACCAAGGTAAGGTGAAGATTTCTATTCAGTAATAAGATTAATTGACATAAGTAGGTAAATCAGGTTTGAAAATAATGGATTAGCTTTTTTAATTTCACTTCAATTTCATGAGTTTGTCAACACAGGAAGTGTATTGGAATAATATCTATTGAAAAGCTTTTCATACTTGTTACAGACAGAGGAAAGTTTAGAAATGAGAAAGGCATTTGGAGTGATTAGTTTGCACATTCTATTGGCAAAGATTAAATTCTTTTCTTGTAAAATTCATTTCATAGCTCTTAAATCATTTGACCTCGGAGAAAGTGAATAAAATAGCATTCCAAAGTGTATTTTACTGTTCACCTATAAATTTTTTCAACTTTCTTGTTATGTTTATGAAGATTTTATTGATAACTAAATAATCCTATTTATAAAATTATAATTAATGCTTCTTGGTTCTTATTAAAATGTTTCAGATGGGCCTTCCTCCCTCTTACAAACTCAGACGGTGACCGAGTGTATGTGAGACTAGAATCAGAGGAGTCCTGGGAAAGTTCATTAGACATTGGAGCTGAACAGAAGTCTTTGCATGCTACTTACACCAGCACCTGGGTGGAGGCCAGGAAGATTGTAAGCTGAGCTTGAATTATCTTAAAAATTCTTCTTACAAGTTTTTACTAAGACAATTATTGTTATAACCTAAGGGTTATTTTTATGATACATTGTAAAAATCATAACATAAACAATAACACATTCAGTGTTGGCAGACATTGTTCTATTAGTAAGTCATAATTCATTGAATAATTGTGGTATTTTGTCAGTTAATAGTTACTTAGGTACACCAAGAATATTTTTAAATACAATGAAGTCAGTTGAAATTTTTAATTTGTAGGGTCTCTTATCTGGTTGAACAACAAATTCTGCTAAAGAGAAACAGCAAATTGTATGATATTTTTAAAAGTAGTAGTGATCTGGCCATATCTTAGTTTATTACAATTACAACAAATGAACTTGTGCTCTCTTGTAGTCCAAATGTGAGTTTTATTCATAAATTACATAATTAGTTGGTCTTTATGGACCCCACAACACAGGGAATCCTAGATGGGATCCAGGGAATTTGTAAAATCTAGCGCCTGAGGCTCCTATGTAATCTCTTACTCATTTTTAGGGTTCCACCTCAGAAGGAAAAAAACGGAACCCTTACAGGATCACTTCGTTGTCTGTCAGTCTATCAAGACCCATTTTCTCAGGAATGTGTGGAGGTATCAAGTCTAAATTAATATCATTATATCTACGGTCCCTAGGAGCTCTAAAAAAATCAACCTTCTAAGTCAACGCAATAGACAAATATGGCGATTTATGCGACATATTTTGATTCTCGCAAATAAATCAAAACCTATAGGGTACTGTTTTTATTATTTATTTATTTTTATTGCAATTCAATCATATGCACTCTCTAAATCTTCCAGCTAGAAGACAAACAACTGCAGCTGATATCAGAAGATGCTGCATCTCAACCCCTCCCAGACATAGATGCTGATATCAACAACAACATGCTCTGGGTTGACAAGTACAGGCCCCAGTCTTACCTAGACCTGCTGTCTGAAGAGCCTGTCAATAGGACCCTCCTTCACTGGCTGCATTTGTGGGACAAGGTAAGACAGAACAGTACAGTGCAGTTTCAAAATGGGTTCATAATGTTACCTTTGGAAACAACAGCTGTTTCTCAAGAGTATGATGATTTTACCTAGAGAATTACAGACCTGAATCCTAAGTAAAGCAGTTCCAAAACACCACCAGTTTGAAGAAAATTTAATTAAACAATAGATTTGTGAGGCAAACAATTTTTCATGGTTATCAATTTGTTCCTTGTCAGGAAAGAGAATGTTCTGCAGTGTAACAATTTCGGCTTAATTTAATAATAATACTTCCTCGGAATGCATGTTAAGCCATTGGTCCCGGCTGTCATTTGTAGATCTTTGACAACTGTTACAGGTCATCAGAAGCCCAAAAGTCTGACAACCAGTCTTACCACCCTTGGTAAGACTGGTGGTCAGACTTTTGGGCTTCTGACCCAGTTACTGTGTAACACTGGGTAATATCCCTATATTACCCAGTGTTATACAGTAACTGGGTTGTGGAGGTCAGATAGTCAGTCGCTCCATGTAAAATACTGGTATTCAGCTGCATCCGGTTAGACTGGAAGCCGACCCCAAAAGGCTAGGCAGATGATGATGACTTTCGTTTACCCATGTCCTTGAAAAGGCAAATAATTTAAAATGATGATGGTCAGCTTCTAACTCACATTAACTAAAATCCCCAGATAGTCTTCAACAAAGAAGTGAAAACCAAAGATCCTCAGCAACGGACTACCTTCAGCAAGAAAGCTGGCCAGTTCCAGTTGACTAACAAATGGAAAGGCAAGAAGGAGGACGAACCAGAGATGGATGACAATGGGCGGCCTCACCACAAGGTGGCGCTGCTGTGCGGGCCCCCGGGGGTCGGGAAGACTACCCTGGCTCATCTACTGGCGAGGATAGCTGGTAAATATGTTATTAGACCTGTATTATAGAAGCTATCTCAAATACTGTACATATTTAAACCACTTTGTGTATATTGATGATGTTATTATATGTTCCTGTCACTGTTCTATTCTATTCTATTTTTAATTGTGGAAGCAAAGCCGATGTCGACTATTCTGCCAATGTCAAAAGTGAATTGGAAAGGCAAGTGTGCTTTGTTATTGAAAAAAGAAAGATATAAATCTTCGCTACTACAGTTGAACTTTTGTAGATCTTGTGGGGTTAGTACTGGACTGAAACAAACAAAAAGATAAAACTACGTAAATATTATAATTTTTAGCACATTAAAATATACATATACCACATCCACACAGACTTAATATTTAGGGAAAAAAAATCATAATTTGATATTATTGTGACGAATGAAAATCATCAGCGCCACAAGCAGATCTGGAGAGGGATAAGTTAAAAGCGAAGGGAAATTAATCGGAAGAGGGATCTTAAATTTAAGGAGACCGTTATACAAATCTAGAGGAGGGATGTTGTTGGAACATTAAAAAAATATGTGACCCAGAGTGCCCTCCGCCAACTCCTGTCACTGTTGTTTACATAGTAAGTAGTTGTATACGAATTTGTGTAGGTAGGTACCACAGCAGTTGAGCTCCTTAAGTTCTGAGTTGAGCTGCACGATTACTGACAAATGCGTACACTGACTGGATAGGTCCACTCAATCTGTGTGGTCCTTTCCTCAAAAAACCATTTCTGACATCAATCTACATGGTCTTCACATGATCTAACCAAGATTATGTCTGGACTTTAGCCTCTGAGTTTGTTTCGGCTTTTCTTCTCAGAGTAGTCAGATAGGAAACGCCGACCTCATCTAGTGTTTAAAATATGATCGACGTGTAAAAGTGTTTGTACGAAACTACTTACAGAAATAAAATCATTTTTTTTTCAATATTGAAAATTTTACAAAAAAAAACTGACTTAAAAAAAAAAAACACTACCAATTGAAAAATAAAACTCAGTGGCAAAACGAAAAGTACAAAATAAAAGAAACCGACTTCCGAAAGTTATTCTTCAGTTTGTAGTGTTTTTTTGAAAGTCGGTTGTTGTTTTATTCCCGAAAACGTTACTCGTAATAATCATGTGCTTTTCCAAATGCTCAGTAGTAAGATTGAGCCTATTACTTAAAATATTGGTATAATTAGTATTTTTATAATACCTATTATGTAATTGTACTTCATTGTGTTTATGAAATACAGCAGATAATATAATGTATGTGAAAAATACACATGTACAAATGTATTTGTCTGGTTTTAGATACAGTTAAAATGATAGAAAACATGGCCAAATATAAACCATCACAATTTTAAGTAAAATATGCAAAACCTGAAAAAATACCCAAAATATGCAAACATGCATTTGCATAAAACCCGATCTCTAGACAATACTCTTGGGCTTGAGTTAGGCTGACCTCACATTAGGCGTGCGCGATCCTCGGGCATGTGAGTAGCGCGGGCTCCGTGCGCGCGCCGCGAGCGCGCTGCGTGAGCGTCGCGTTTTGCTGCCCTGCGGCGTGTGTGAGAGTGCACACGGCGAGCACGCGGCGCTCGAGTAGCGTTCTTACCCCTTCGCCCGCACACGCCCGAGGAACGCGCGCGCCTAATGTGGGGGAGGCCTTACAGGCAAGTGTGGTCCTATTAGATAATATTTATTCATGTAAATTCGTCAATAAAAAACATTTTTACATGTCAAAATTAAACTTTATTTTAAATCTTGATGAGGTTGTTGTTTCCAACCCGTCTATTGTGGCTACATTCAAGAAATATATTCACCTTTATACCTTATACCTTACCCCTTACCCCTTGTACCTTATACCTTTTTTTATTTACCTTTTATGTTGAGTGCACTACTGTAAAGCAAAAGAGCATGTAAAGAATATTTAATAAAATGTTTTCTAACTTAATCTTTCAGGTTACCGCCCAGTAGAACTAAATGCATCAGACGAACGCAGTACAGAAGCGTTCCGCAATGCCATACAGAGTGCCACTCTCATGAGATCAGTGCTGGACGCTGAGAGGCGGCCCAACTGCTTGATATTAGGTGGGTCTTTGTTTCTTATAATTTATAAGCAAATATCAGGTTATAACGGGGCGTCCATTAATTACGTGAGGCTATTTTGGCGACTTTTCTCCTCCCTTGAGAGACGTCGTGAGATTTCAAAACGTATCCATTATTTTAATATACATTGTGTAGGAGTCAAGAAACAAATTCCAATATTTTTTACATTTTTTAATGCATTACTTATTTTACAATTAATTAATTTATGTTGCGTTTTTTTGGTGGAATGGAACGCAAACTCAATACGTGTCCTCTTCGAAAATGCCGGAAGTGACGAAACAAAACATGTGAATAAAATCTATTTTTTGTTAAATGCTTGAAATCTCACTAAGGTAAATATGTAAGTGCGATTTCTACTTGAATAAAGCATAAACAATAATTTAATATATAATATATTATTTGGGGCTAAAAAACAGATGTAAACAAAGCAGTTTCGTGAACAATGACGTCACATCATGACCGCGACCGAATCGGACGTTTGAACTGTAGTAGAAAATTGTTGGAATTTCATAATTTTTTTGAGCATCAATCAGTAGTTCAATTTAGCTTTTAATACTTTTCTTAGGTTAATATTACTGTCTATTATTGATTTAGTGAAAAAGAAAAATACATGCATATTCCCTTTTCACACTTAAATTTTCAAACAATATTTTCCCTAATCATTATACTCAATGAAAACCTTTCTTACAATAACAGATGAGATCGATGGCGCCCCACTCCCGACAGTAGAGTTACTGGTACGATGGTGCACGGCCACAGCGACGGAAGGCAAAAAGAAAGCCAAGCAGCAGCCGTTGAAGAGGCCCGTCATCGCTATATGTAACGACCTGTATGCCACGTCACTGAGGCCTCTGAGGTAAACTTAAAATATATAAATAGATTTCCACGAAGATATTTTGTGGAAAATGTATGGCTTACCAATATTCATATCTGTGTTCTATGTGTAAATAACAGATAACAAGCTTTCTAATCAGTTTAAACTACGACGACACTAAATTTCTGCTTACTTCACAATCGTAGTGACTTCTCTAACACTCCGCATCTAAACTCAACCTCTTTCCCACCATTTACACACACACTATACCTACATCACAAAACACACGAACACCACACCTACATCACAAAACACATACACACCACACCTACACCACAAAACACACACACACCACACCTACATCACAAAACACATACACACCACACCTACATCAAATCAAATCATTATTTGCATAACACAGATTCAGAGTATGTTACAAAAGGTTCATAAGGTAAGGTACACCGTATTATAACCATACGAGGTGTGCAAATTTAATATATTAGGAACATTATGACACAGTTAGTCTTAATCGGTTTTCTTATTAAATTAAATTGTTATTGAAAATATACATACATAGTCAATTTCGTTAACCATTAAATTAAATCGGAACTAATAAAATAAAACAGTAATGTCAAGCAAATTAATAATGTCATAGTAATTGTAATTATTATCATGTTGAATTAATGTACAAATATTTGCTATACTTAATCAAAATATAATAATATCTTTATCTTCGAAGTAGTCTTTTACATTATAATAACACTTTTTAACATCACAACACACATACACACCTCACCTACATCACAAAACACATACACACCACACCTTCATCACAAAACACACGCACACCACACCTACACCACGAAACACAAGCAGGCCACACTTACAGCACGAAACACTAAGTTTATGTTAACATACGTTTGCACCCTATAGTCAGTCAGTACAGCAGTCTCAGACAGTGCAGACAGACAGCAGTGGTGGTGGTGGGCAGTGGCAGTCTCTTTTAAAATGTTTGTATTCCTTCTGTGGGAACCTGGGCTGGCGAACCTTAATACAGGATTCAATGTAACCTAGCTAAGACGCTAGATTCAATTCTGTTAAATATTACTCTCTTTTCGATTTATCCGTAAATTGTGAAATTATATTTATTGTAACAGACTGTAACTTTCCTGAAAAAAAAACTTATCTACAAGAGTTTGGTCGATAATTTTATCTTCTAAACGCACTACAGACCGAGCAACAGTGTCCTGTGAAACCAAATATATAGTGAATACAAAACCGCATTGCGTCGGCCCATCTCGATGTCTCATGTAACGCCAAAAAGAGATAAGCACCGAGTATCAGAACAAACGCTAAATATTTTAGCGATTGTGCTGTTACACGTTGCTTATCCCTTTTCGCATCGTTCTGCAGACTGATGTCTTCCGTCTCACAGTGGGCTGAAATTCGGCTGTCATAGACAATTTCATTTGATTTTTTGTATGGTTGAGCTCTAGACGGCTAAGTATATGCTGAAAATTAAAAAAAATATCTAATATCAGTGCAAACAGATAACAGAATTAAAAAAGAAATTGTATGAAGTGGACGTTAAAATCAGCCATTTCACAATTGCCCCTACTTTCCTCGTAGGTGATTTTTCCATGATTTATTTAGGATTTGGCATCCTACTTAACTTACTTAAAGCACATCCAACTAAAAAAAACCGGCCAAGTGCGAGTTGGACTCGCGCACGAAGGGTTCCGTACCATTATTTATAAAAATGGCAAAATAATCACGTTTGTTGTATGGAAAATTAAATATTTTATTTTAATTTAATTATTTATTTTTAAAGTGAATATATATTATAACTTATTATTCTGTGAACATTTCAAACGTCTTAACAGTTACCGTTATCAATATCGAGCAAAAACGAGCAAAAAAATCACGTTTGTTGTATGAGAGCCCCCTTAAGTATTTATTTTATTCTGTTTTTCAGTATTTGTTGTTATAGCGGCAACAGAAATACATCATCTGAGAAAATTTCAACTGTCTAGCTATCACGGTTCATGAGATACAGCCTGGTGACAGACGGACAGACGGCGGAGCCTTAGTAATATGGTTCCCGTTTTACCCTTTGGGTACGGAACCCTAAAAATCACCACATAAAAAATGTAATGAAAATGTCTATGAAAGCTGAATTTCAGCCAACTGTGCGTCTGTAGGTTGCTAGCAATAGCCATCGCCATTATTGCTACAATGGCAGTTAGAGTATGCCGTGATCCTTATTAAATTACAAACGATTTTCGTTTCAGGCCCGTAGCCCTAATCGTGCAGGTAGGCGGCGTATCAGTCAGCCGCCTGTCGGCACGCTTGTCCCTCGTGTGCCAGCGGGAAGGCCTGGCGGTGAGCGCGCACGTGATGCACGCGCTGGCTGCTCGCGTGCAAGGCGACGTGCGCGCGGCCATACAAGTGCTCAGCTTTATTCAGACGAGGGGTAAGGGACAGGTAACTACTTAATACTTTTTTTTAAAAAATATATACCTATATATTTTTTTTTTGTTTTGCTGTTGTAATGGCGTGTGTTAGCTAACATATGGCAAATAATGTAATTTAATGTTTTGTGTTGCGTAATGTAATAGTACGTTACTGCAGCGGCCAGCAAAAGAGGCATTGGACTAACGTATGTGGGCCGAGGCGCACGTTCGTTCATCAATGCCTGGTTGCGGCCAAGGCTTGTATAGTGCTTTTCTCAAATAATGCGCGGAAATTCAAACAAAGTAAATTACACTTAATATTATAAAGGCGAAAGTTTGTGAGTGTGTGTGTGTATGTTTGTTACTTCTTCACGCTCAAACGTCTGGACCAATTTTGATAAAATATTGTATGGAGGTAGCTGACACCCTGGATTAAGACATAGGCTACTTTTTATCCCGATATTCCCACGGGATCGAGACTTACGCGGGTGAAAACGCGGGGCGCAGCTAGTTATTTATAAAGGAATTTATAAATAACTAGCTGCGCCCCGCGGTTTCACCCGAGTAAGTCTCGATCTCGAAAAAAAAACCATAATATATGTGTCGTGGTATAGCGGCCAAATAAATTACACAGTAAACTCATATCTATCGTGTTATTTAAAAATGGAACGATCTTTTACTCCAAAACATGGCAACCAAGGAAGAACAACGATCATTTTTCACGCGCTAATATGTTCATTTGTTTGATTTCTCAATAAACAGATTTCCATTTGCAAGCCAGTTCGAAATTTAAATAAAACCTTTTATAAGTTACCTCCTTGGTTGCCATGTTTTGGAGTAAAAGATCGTTCCATTTTTAAATAACACGATAGATATGAGTTTACTGTGTAATTTATTTGGCCGCTAAACCACGACACATATATTATGGATTTTCATACAACTTTTGGTGGCCGCTGCTCGCATGTATTTGGCCAGTACAGCAATTTCGATTTATCTCGAAGAAGGTTATCAAAATAATCCTCAAATTTCCAAGCATGTTCGAGAAAATTATTTTACATACTATTGTATAGAATCAAGTTTTTCTAACTGAACAGACAGCTATGCTGCTGGGGAGTTTGTTGCGCCACTTCTTCTTCTCAGCTGAAGCACTAGGAAGTGGTGAAGGGCGGGCGTTTTTGGGGGACTGTCTTATGTAATTTTGACGTTTGAAAGGTGCTGATTTTCAGCCTAGTTTCATTAAATGACTTTTGATTTTTGGTTGTTGATTATAAAGGGTCTTTAATTCGTTGGCGAAACTTTACAGCCATGGCGGGTATAGATATGAAATCATCACTACATCACACTAATATTATAAAGGCGAATGTTTGTGAGTGTGTGTGTGTTTGTTACTTCTTCACGCTCAAACGGCTGGGCCAATTTAGATAAAATTTTGTATGGAGGTAGCTGACACCCTGGATTATCATATAGGCTTTTACCCCTATATTACCACGGGATCGAGACTTACGCGGGTGAAACCGCGGGGCGCAGCTAGTATCTATATAGTATTCTGCACTAACTTCAAAACAAACCATACATCTAAATGCCACAGTGTCAAGGAAAAACATGATCTGCCCTGCCCTTTGCTTGCTCTGCCTATTCCGTCGGGGAAAACAAGTAACAACGACCTTGTAAATAATTAGTTTAGAAAGTCATACATTTTAAGTTGATTTATTTATTTATATTTAACATAACATAAGATCACGCCTGTAATCCCCGAAGGGATAGGCAGAGGTGTACCTATAGTACGCCCACGTTTCGCCAGTTATGTTTAAGTTCCAAGTAATAGGGGGCGAGCCTATTGCCATCAACCGGGCAAAAATCAAGACCGGGTATATTTATACAGGGTTATTTTTAAGTCGTTTATAACCTCTTAAGGGGTCATTGTACTCATCATTATGAACAACTTTTACTATGGGACCAAAACTGAAATCGCGAAAAAAAACCAACTGTTCCCTACATTTTAACAAATTATTCGAACATAAATGTAGGGAACAGCTGGTTTTTTTTTCGCTATTTATCATTTAAAAATTCATTAACATTATAATAGGCTTTTTCTGTCAGTATTTTTTAAAATGTTTTCTTAAACTGGTCTATATTTAATTTCTTAACACAGCTAGGGATATTATTATAAATTATTGGTATCTTCAGAGCGATTTATCATTTAAAAATTCATTAACATTATAATAGGCTTTTTCTGTCAGTATTTTTAAAATGTTTTCTTAAACTGGTCTATATTTAATTTCTTAACACAGCTAGGGATATTATTATAAATTATTGGTATCTTCAGAGCGATTTATCATTTAAAAATTCATTAACATTATAATAGGCTTTTTCTGTCAGTATTTTTTAAAATGTTTTCTTAAACTGGTCTATATTTAATTTCTTAACACAGCTAGGGATATTATTATAAATTATTGGTATCATCAGAGCGATTTATCATTTAAAAATTCATTAACATTATAATAGGCTTTTTCTGTCAGTATTTTTTAAAATGTTTTCTTAAACTGGTCTATATTTAATTTCTTAACACAGCTAGGGATATTATTATAAATTATTGGTATCTTCAGAGCGATTTATCATTTAAAAATTCATTAACATTATAATAGGCTTTTTCTGTCAGTATTTTTAAAATGTTTTCTTAAACTGGTCTATATTTAATTTCTTAACACAGCTAGGGATATTATTATAAATTATTGGTATCTTCAGAGCGATTTATCATTTAAAAATTCATTAACATTATAATAGGCTTTTTCTGTCAGTATTTTTTAAAATGTTTTCTTAAACTGGTCTATATTTAATTTCTTAACACAGCTAGGAATATTATTATAAATTATTGGTATCTTCAGAGCGATTTATCATTTAAAAATTCATTAACATTATAATAGGCTTTTTCTGTCAGTATTTTTTTAAATGTTTTCTTAAACTGGTCTATATTTAATTTCTTAACACAGCTAGGGATATTATTATAAATTATTGGCGCTCTGCATACAACACTTTTATACGGTAGCGCTGTCTTAGCTGGCTGAACACGAATTTTACTATTATCCCGGCGATTACGTATTATAATGTCCGATATTCGAGGAAACAAATGGGGGGTTATTTCTCACAAATAAATATGTGCACTTTATAAAACAAAAATCAATAATACAAAGACCAAGACAAGACGAAAATCGTGACTTTTGATTTCATACTGTATTTTTTCATCGCACAAGATATGTGTGAGGAAAAAAGATGGCTGACAGTTTAGTGTGTTTTTAAAATAAAATAAAATTCTTGTTTAAAATATTAATACCCTATTATTTAATACTTGAATGCATCTTCTTTCTAGCTAAGAATGGAAGACGTAGAAAACGTGGCGATTGGCACTAAGGACTGCAGTAAGAGCATCATGCAGGCATTACAAGCCATCTTCACGACTAACGACCGGGAACCTGAGGCCATTCTCAAGACTATATACTCTGCTGGAGAATATGACAGGTACCTTCTACTTAATAAAAAAACCGGCCAAGTGCGTGTCGTACCACACACACCGTCGTTCAGTAGTTGGGATGAATTTATCCAAAACACAAACTTAATGTTCTGGTTGAAAAACATGATCTCCAATACATTCTCACTGCAAATGTAAGTTTGTACGCACAATATTGAGAGATTTACCATGTTATTTTAAGATACATAGACTTCCTATAACATTTCCTGTAATCTATATGTATAGAACTATTTTCTGCATCATTTTCAAAAATGTAGGCTCAGTAGTTTCGGAGATAACAGATGGTGAATAATCATTTATATTCTTCAATAATTTTAAAACGATATATTTTAAAATTATAGAACTTTTCTATAATTTTAAAATATATCGTTTTAAAATTGAAAGAGCTTACTGTGAGGGTATCCAATATACTTTATATTGGATACCCTCACAGTAAGCTCTTTCATTTGATGTGTAACACAGTACAGTTTGTAAAACTTTTTTTTCTAATTTGTCCCCCCGGAACTGACCCCCCTTTTTCAAAATTCATTTATTAACGTTACACGTCCGCTTTTGGGTCACAGAAATTCATATGTAGCGGTGAGGGGGTACAGTGGATCACTTTTTTTTAATAAGCGGCTCAAATCGTAAACAAACAATGAATTAAAAAAAAAATAACTTGGTTAATAGAACGAGAAGTTGGCTAACGATATATTTTCAACTTTAGCAATAACATCAATAGTTTTCTGGCAGTAAACGTTTTTTTTAAAGTTGGGAAATGATTCACTGAACCCCACGTCTGCGATACACTGGATTATTATGTGGGGTACTGTGGACCGTATTGGGGGACAGTGAATCATCACATGAAAATACCATGTTTTTTAATGGGTAACCTTCAACATCTCCAAATCCACAGACTTGTAGACGGAATATTCGAGAACTACCTAACAGCCCGCGTGGACGGGCGGCTCCTGATCGCCGTGGAGACGCTATCCTGGCTGATGCTGTATGACGTCATCAACAGCTGGACGCTACGTAACCAGAACTACTCGCTGTACGGTGCCTTGCCGCTGTGTGTGGCGCGCTGCCATACTGCACTTGCTTCTAGAACTCCGCAGAGGATTAGGTTTCCTTGGCAGGCGCAAGAGGTCAGTAATTCATCGAAAAAAAAAGTGAGCCTTACAGCAGTCGCATACGATGTGTAATATCTGACATGTCACCTTGGTAATAAACAACTGAGCAGTGACAGGAATTACTTCCCTCTACTTACAATAATTTATATAGCGTAGCGCTTTAGTGGCGACATTAATTTAACACGCGTATACGGTTTCGCCTTTACGTTTTATGAAGATATTTTATTTTAATTAAACGTTTATACAAAGTAAAGAGCCTGTCTGTGTTCGAACCCACGACCTACTACTCGTGTGACATAACTGTTGGATATTGTATTGGATTAAACGTTATTATTTATTGATTTATTAACAATTTTCTATAATAGCATCTTGGAGCAACCTGTACTTGAAGAAGTGAAGCGCTGAGGTAATTTGCCGGGTCATGGATCATAACATCGCATCAATGAAATTAAAACGAATAACGAGCAAGGAGTAGGCGAATTGAAGGAAGAAGAGAGCTTTATTATTTAGTTTGTTTGAATTTTTTTATTTTTCGATGTGTAATTATTTTATCTTATTATATTTTTTTATGGTTACTGGCCACTAGCCCTACACGTGTGTTGAATTAATGTCGCCATTGTGGCGGCACGTTGTATATTACTTACTAATTCCATGCTATTATAAAGTACTTACTAAATTCCATGCTATTATAAAAGTACTTACTTATTCCATGCTCAAGCTGTCACTTCTTGTTACACACTTCCGTCCCTTTTCACGAAATTACTCCCACAGAAAGTGAGAGGACAGATGGTACACATCACAAACCATCTACATAGCATTTATTTTATTCAGAAAACTTGCAAAGTATTTTTTTCACAATTTAAACGCATTTCCAGAAAACTTTTGCGAAGAAAGTTTAGCGGACATTGATATAGCACATGGATGGCGACCTTCTTTATATCTACGTATAATTATTTCCAAAAAATATGTAATGACGTGCCAACAAACAACCTTGACTGGACAACTGGAAAAAATATAAATACTTTCACAATAATAGGTACTCTTTATAAGCAAGCAGAAATATACTTTTACTATTATAGAGTAATCAATATCTCACTGCATTATTTAAAATTAAATAAAATAACATATTAGTGTAACTTCTGCTGTTGCAAACTAGTTGCCAAATAATTTATATCAGGTTCATATTTCATTACTTTTAGCAGAGTGCAAGCTGAACTGGAATCATGTAATAAACGGTTCCTGAAAATAACGACTCGCAGGCAAAGGTAGATGAAAATTTCACGCTCAGATTTCTATGTTTGTTACTGAGGCACATAAATTCCTTAAGAGCCTATACTACCTCAAATGGCTTAGCATGATACTCCGTTATGTCGAAAATACTGCAGCCATAATTTTGAAATAAATATATGGTAAAGTTGAGGATTAATGTTAAGTACTATGTTTGACAAAAACACGATTCAATAAAAATTTCTTGATAGAAAAAAATCCAAAGTTACCTCCAAACCGAACAATAAACCGCTCGTATTAAAAAATATACTTCAAGTTAGATAATGAAAGTTTGAATATTAACTGAACGAACTATAAAGCAGGTCTTATGTTATTTTTTATTTTAAATTACCATTATTTTCGCCGTGAAAAGAAATAAACTAAACTATCAGTGCCTTGGAGTCTTCTCCCTGCCACCCTGTCTCGCGTGACCGCCAGCATTAGGTGCGAGAGAGATAAAGAGTGAGGTGGCGCTGAGGTTGTCTAGACTCTTAATTGCTGAACTGCCCAAATTATTTTGTTGCGTGCCACCAAAGGCACGCGTGCCATTGGTTCGCCATCCCTGAATAGCAGATTGCTCTAGTCCGCGCGCAAGTGTCAATCACCGCATGAGGTATGTAGGCGGTGAGAAGGTGAGACGGAGGAGGGCGCGATTGACAAGATTGGCAGACTGAGTTATCTTAACCTTTGGCTGCCTCCCCCGTCTCACCGCTCACATACCTCAGGCGGTGACTAGCACTTACGCGCGGACTATAATGTGAACATTTACATAACATGCAATGCAGATTATTAGAAATGTCCATGTTTTGTAAAAGTTTTGTTGCATGTCCAAATGCGGACCTATGAATACCATCAAAGTAACTTCAAAATGTTGATTCAAGTCTACTTGCAGTGAAGTGGAACTAAACAAGCTTTAATTAAATTACTTTTAGGTACCGGGCTACTACGAGCTAGACTAAGAACACACAAAACTGATTTTCCGATAATTATCATTATATTAAATACGTGAAGCGAAAACTTTGTACCCTTTTTACACAAATTTCGCGGACGGAGGATTACGAAATTTGGCACAGTTAAAATTTTTAAGGAGGAGGAATGCAGACAGCTAATATATATTTTATTTTTTAAAACGTTGCCCCACACTTGGAATTTCTCCTGTATCGTGGGTGCGTTTACAAACATTTAAACTCACATACACAAACAGCCAGACCCGGAACAACTACTAGTAGGTCATACAAATATTTGTTCCGTGCGGGAATCGAACCCGCGACACGCAGCGCAGCAGTCAATTGCTTAACCACTGCGCCAACCGTGCCGTCAAAATATGCATTAGAAATAAACCAAAACACACACTACCTTGCGTTCCAGACACACACACTCACACATAGTAACCGTCATGACTCCTCATGACTTAAATATAGATAGGTGACAGCAGTGGCGTGCAGTGGTTCTCCGCGGAGAGTAGGCCACGAAATAATAAAAACCTACATCATAATTGACCCTCAAAGTAGTCACATTTATTGATTTATAGTATATAATATAACAGTTATGAATACAAGAACTCAATCCACTTACTGGAAGTAATAAACAAAATGTACGGAATACAAATATTGAAATGACGAGTACGAGATGAATTACCATTTTTCGATTACTTCTCGTAATTCGGGTACATATCTACCTTTAGACATAACTTGAATCTTATCATTATACGATAATTGAGAAAACTTATTGCATTTAACTTATAACAAACACACATTATCAGCGCACACGTCACAACTGAATACCATTTTTAAGTGATAAAAACAATACACCAGTAACATTTACTGTACTTTTCTGTTTCAAAACAAATTATTTATAACTTAATAGGTTTAAACATGCAAGCACGCGTTATAAATTGCTTGTTACTATGAAACAATATGGCGTATTTACGAAAAACGATTACCAGTTTGTCGAAAATACTAGCAGATAAAGGCTGCATTCCGAATTAAGACCATAATCGCTGTAATCGATTTTAGCGCACTAAACGGTAAAAGGGAACGCGTTTAAGCGCGCTAAAATCGATTACAGCGATCATGGTCTTAATTCGGAATGCACCAAAAAAAGCGATATTTTTATATAGAGTTGCTTTACGAAAGCGGGCAACCAAATTTTGGCGGGTTATCCGTCTGCAGCCATGAGCCAATCACAGCCCAGCTCCACTCAAAGGAGTTACGCCCATAATCTAGACATGTGTGCCGTTCATACACACAAAATATGCATCAGTGTGCTTAAATTTATCAATGAAAAAGTTGCAAAATGAGGCAATTCGTCTTGGAGCCTATACAGTCTACTACGTACTGACTTAGGCGCGTAATTACGTACACGGGTGCGAGAAGTTGCTATAAGTGTTCTAATAGGAGTTTTAACTTTTTTTTTAATATATTGTATTATTTTATAACATAGTTAGATAAATGCATTTGGGCTAGGGTTGGCTAGGCATAATTGCCTCTATGGATGGCTCGCCCCTGGGTGACAGAAGTGATAGCTTGAGCATGGAATAAGTAAGTACTTTTTAATAGCATGGAATTAGTAAGTACTTTATAATAGCATGGAACTAGTAAGTACTATATAGATTGTAAGTAGAGGGGGTCTAATTTTTTACCAGTGGGCGACCACTAGTTACTTTAAATATTGTATCGCCCACAGATGTACCGCAAGAAGGTTGAACTAGAAAGCATAGTATCATCAGTATTACGCGGCAGTTCGCCTGCAGTGTGCTGCAGTCGCGCGGCGCTCCAGTTGGATATACTGCCTCTGCTGCCTTATTTATTAGCGCCGCAGCTAAGAACTGCTAATGTGCAGGTAAATTATAACACCGTTGTATGTAATAGGGGCCAGCTTACTGTCATAAACTGTACAGAAATCCAGAAGGCCAATACCTGCCATTAAAAACGTTAAAAACTTATCGCAATATCAGCTCAGCGAAAATAAATATAAAAGACTTGTCAAAAATGTAAGTAAATTAGAGGTATGTTTCACAGATTGAGACCGAGATTATTTATTTATTTAGAACATGGAGGACTTACAGCTAATAAAAACAGACAAAAAAAAAGGAAACAACAGTCACCAGAAAGCCAATTACAAATCCTCATGTATAGACTTATAATAATAATTTATGGTGTGAGCAAAAAAAAATATAATGAGAATGTTCTTAAAAAATCGGGAATTGCCCCGTAAGACTTCCTGTACAATGCGATTCAATTAAGAATAGGAATGATCTTGCGCCATATTGTCATGTTTTAGCAAAACAGCGCCTCGTTTACTCATTTTGGAGCAAAGTCAGTGAGATACAAATGACAAAAACGGGTTAACAAATTTAAAAAAAAAAACGGATAACAACAAAATGTTCTTTGCAAGCCGTACTTTTCAAGTTTCAGTTGACAGATCGCGGTCATTGACGTTCCTGTTCTTAGTTGAATCGCATTGTACATGACGCCGGAGCCGCACCGGCGCCGGACCGCATGTTTGTGTACACGAATAAGTATCGCGCATGCGCCGCGCCATCGCCGCACTGGAACCGCGGGTACACCGCATTCATACCGAGTGAAATAAAAGACCACAGTTCAGTAAACCATTGCCAATGAAACTGAAAAGACGTCTGCTTTTCTTTTCAGTATACATAGATATACCTTATGATGTTAACACCATGCACTCTATGCAAATTTCTACGCAAACTCCGCCCCATGCTCCTCCCCGCCACTCCGCTATGTGCTAAACGCTAACACATCAGTAATAAAGTTGAATATCGCGTGCGCTCTTTGATCGTGTTCGAGCATGAAACTAAATAGCGTACGTCTCAATTATTATTTCGTTTATAACTAAAGCAATACTTGATGGGCGGGCTGGTATTATTATCCTACTGCAGGGTAAAGGCCGCTTCTCAAACAGACAAGGCATGAGCATTGATCACCACGCTTGCTCAAGACTGGTTGGCGATTTTTGACTACAATATTAGCCTTTTTTTAAGGGTGGGAAATTATCAAATAATTTCTCCCGCTCTGGGTGGAGCGGAAGAGCGTGTCAGACTTTTACTGACTAAAACCCACCCGTGTTCCTTCAGATGCCTGTGTGCCAGGGCCCCGATATCCCTTTCGGACAAACTCGTAATCGCTCACCGTTTGCAAGCCTGCGCCTACGGTGGCCGGGAATCGGCCTGCGACTCCCGACGCCCGGGGCGTCTCCTGCGGCGAGAAGGAGCGTTCCGCCTCCTCCTTCGCGAGCATTACTGCTTCGCAGAAGGAGGTGACGGTCTCCCATGCACTCTCGCTCCGAACCATGGCTTGAACCAGGGCCGCACGCGAGAGATCGCCGCCGCCGATCGCCACCGTATGCTCCACTGTGTCCTCCGGCCGATCCACACAGTGGTGACACCCGGGCGTTTCCTCCCGCTTTATCCTGAACAGGAACCTCCCGAAATAACCGTGTCCGGTGAGGACCTGCGTCAGGCGGAAGGTGAGGACGCCGTGGCGTCTCTCTAGCCACTCCTCAAAGAGGGGACTTATCGCCACAATTGTGGCGTGCCCAGTGTCCTATTAGCTTGTCATTGTTTTACTGGCAAGCTAGCAGGTTTGTCCTCTGCCGTGTTATAAACATCGTGTGTTTTTATCAATATTTCTATCCAAATATTAATGAGTTCTAACGTATTTTTTTCACCACAGCTATGCAGTGAGAGTGAACGCAAGGCGTTACGTACGTGCGCGGGCGCAATGTGCGACTACGGGCTGCAGTACATACAACAACGCACTCCGGATGGATTGTACGCCTTCGTGCTTGAACCGGCTATAAATAGGATCGCGTTCTACGGTCAGTATCATCATAGCTGCCTAGCCTATTCCCAACTATCTTGGGGGTCGGCTTCTAGTCTAACTGGATGCAGCTGAGTATCAGTATTTTACATGTAGCGACTGCCTATCTGACTACCACAATCCAGTTACTGGATAATACGATACCCCTTGGTATGACTGCTTGTCAGACTTTCGGGATTCTGACGACCCGTAACGACTGTCAAAAATCCACGAATGACAGCCGGGATCAACGGCTTAACGTGCTTTCCGAGGCACGGAGGGGTCTTCGGGATCCTGCCGTTTTGGCGAAAAGATTTTGACAAAATTTCACTACCCAAACAAATTTTAGCAATTTTTTTTATACCAATGCAATATTTGGAATGATTTTAGTACTCACATTTTCATTTGGTCAAATTTTTACTTGGCAGAATATTACCAAGGATAATGTCAGTTAATAATGGCATTTTGTCTTTAATCAAATGATTTACTATAGCAAACAATCTTTAGACAATAAACATTTAGTCAAATAATTGTATTAATTATTTTTAGTAGGCTACCCGGAACCAAACTAGATTAGGTTAATTACAAAAAAAAATGATCAGGTCAGGTTAGGTTAAAACTGTGACCCCTACGCACGAGCCGAGCAAGCGAAGCGAGCGGTGCCGCGGCAGCGGCCGGCGATTGCCAGAAACGACTAGAATATATAGAAAAAAACTACTTTAGTAGGTTGCATTGCAATTGACTGTATAAAACTGGTACATTGAAAACTGACGATACTAAATATTTGGCTACATTAAAATTGGTAAAAGTACTAGTTGGTAAACAAGTTATTGTTTAAACGTACACTTACCAAACATTAGGTTTGCGTTACAATTATTTGTGAAGAGATTTTTTGTCAAGTAATAATTTGGTAAATGAAATTTTGCGTAAAATTGTTTGCGAAGTGATAATTTGTCAATTTATTTCGATGAAACGGGAACCCAGGGGTCCTGGTATGTAAAGATGGTCACCCATCCACGGACCAACCGTGACAAGCGTAGCTTAACCTGATCGATCGAGCCGTGCGGCTGTTATTAGTTAGCCTCGAGGCCCTCAGTTCTACGGTCAGTATCCAGGGTTGTTAATTATGTTGAATGAATCAGGTTCTGAAGAGAAGGTGCGTCCACCGCCGCCTATCAGACAAGCGATAGCTCGTGAACAACAGCTTGAAGTTATGAGACGGAGCGAGGAAATGGTAAGCTATTGCAGTTTATTAATGACAAAAGATTGTAAGTTACAAGTATAGCGTGACTTAAACAATGTGTAACTGAATTAATGCACATTCTGAAAGTAGTTTGTTCTGAATCTATTTCTGTCATTTTTAGGGTTCCGTACCCAAAGGGTAAACCGGGAACACTATTACTAAGGCTCCGCCGTCTGTCTGTCTGTCTGTCCGTCTGTCACCAGGCTGTATCTCATGAACTGTGATAGTTAGACAGTTGAAATTTTCACAGATGATGTATTTCTGTTGCCGCTATAACAACAAATACTCAAAAACAGAAATAAATAAATATTTAAGGGGGCTCCCATACAACAAACGTGATTTTTTGCTCGATTTTGATAACATCAACAGGTAGAAGCTTGAAAAATTCACAGAATATTTAGTTATATGTTCACTTTAAAAATAAATAATTAAATTAAAATAAAACAAATATTTAAGGGTTATTCCCATACAACAAACGTGATTTTTTTGCTGTTTTTATAGATAATGGTACGGAACCCTTCGTGCGCGTTTCCGACTCGCACTTGGCCGGTTTTTAATATAGGTATTTTTTATTCCAAAAATAATTAAAACTACGTAAAGTACGGTCACACTTCCATTGTACAGTCAAAACAACCCAAAACGGACGAAGTACCTACTACGCTACCCATATGCGTGTGCGACTGTGTGCGCGCGTAGATTTTTAATATGACCGCAATTTTCTCTCTGAATAAATAAACAATGCAATAATACATAATAGTAAAAATTCATTGTATGTATTATCAAATGAAAATACAAAAACCGGCCAAGTGCGAGTCGGACTCGCGCATGAAGGGTTCCGTACCATTATCTATAAAAACGGCAAAAAAATCACGTTTTTTGTATGGGAGTCCCCCTTAAGTATTTGTTTTATTTTAATTTAATTATTTATTTTTAAAGTGAATATATCACTAAATATTCTGTGAATATTTCAACCGTCTACCTGTTGCCGTTATCAATATAGAGCAAAAAGGAGCAAAAAAATCACGTTTGTTGTATGGGAGCCCCCTTAAATATTTATTTTATTTTGTTTTTTAGTATTTGTTGTTATAGCGGCAACAGAAATACATCATCTGTGAAAATTTCAACAGTCTAACTATCACGGTTCATGAGATACAGCCTGGGGACAGACGGACAGACAGACAGACGGCGGAGCCTTAGTAATCCCGTTTTACCCTTTGGGTACGGAACCCTAAAAATGAAATAATAATGAAACACCTAGATGTGTTTTTAGGGTTCCGTAACTCAAAAAAAAAACTCATTGTTCGTTGAATCGTTGAGCTCCTTAAGTTCTTAATTGAGCTGCACGACTACTGACAAATGCGTGCACTGACTGGACAGGTCCCCTCAACCTGTGTGGTTCTTTCGTCAAAAGATCATTTCAGGTACCAATCTACATGGTCTTCACATGATCTGACCAAGATTATGTCTGGACTTTAAAAGAGACTGTGACCTCTGAGTTTGTTTCGGCCTTTCTTCTCAGAGTAGTCGGATACGAAACGCCGACCTTATCTAGTTTTTTTTTAATATGATTGACGTGTAAAAGTGTTTGTACAAACCTACTTACAGAAATAAATCATTTATCAAAAGGAAAAAACGGAACCCTTATAGGATCACTCGTGTGTCTGTCGTATCTGTCTGTCTGGCTGGCTGTCTGTATGTCTGTCTGTCTGTCCGTCCGTCTGTCACAGCCGATTTGCTCCGAATCTACTGGACCGATTAAGTTGTACACAATGAACTTCCGTGACCCAAACACGGACATAAGACGTAAACAAATGAATTTTGAATAAAAGGTTCACTTTTGGGGAGCAAATTAGAAAATTAAAAAAAAAAAGTTTAGCATACTGTACCGTGTGACCTATCAAATGAAAGGGAAGGAGGGAGGGAGGGAAAAGGAAAACAGATAATAGTTCTTTACTTATAGATTACAGGAAAACCTATGAGAAGTCTACGATCTTAAAATTACACGGTAAATCACTCAATATTGTGCGTACAAACTTACATTTGCAGTTGGAATGTATGAGCGAACATGTTTATCAGCTACAATGTTAATTTTGTTCTTGGGATAAATTCATCCCAACTACGGAAGCTTTCATTGTGCGTGGTCCGACACGCACTTGGCCGGTTTTTATCAATGAGATGGCGCCTATATGCCATAATTAAATTTAAAGATTTTTTTTAAATTACTGTATAGTCCGTTCCATAAGTGTCTGATAAAGCGTAAACAAATCCTTTTCATGTTAAATTCTTATGCAATGACTCACTAAAGGGAAATAGTCACACATTTGTCTGCATTTAGGTTTCAACTTTACATCTCCCCAACAATTATTGTTGAAATAATGTTATTAAATTGAAATCTATAACTCATCGACAAATATTGAGGTTATAAATGATAAATGATTTTAATTTCTGTAAGTAGGTTTGTACTTATACACGTCAATCATATTTTTTTAAACTAGATGAGGTCGGTTTTTCCAATCTGATTACTCTGAGAAGAAAGGCCGAAATAAACTCAGAGGTTACAGTCTCTTTTAAAGTCCAGACATAATCTTGGTCAGATCATGTGAAGGCCATGTGGATTGCATTTTGAAATGGTCTTTTGAGGAGAGAACCACACAGATTGAGTGGACCTGTCCAGTCAGTGCACGCATTTGTCAGTAATCATGCAGCTCAACTCAGCACTTAGGACGACAACGATGCGACGAACAATACCAAAGATGGACATTTGGGTCTGCCGCATATATTACTCAAACTGCCAGACCATGATAAAAACTTACTGAGAAAAAGAAACAATGAACCACATAGTAACATATAAATAAAATTAACCATGATGAAAATGTTTTAATGTTAAAGTGATTTAAAAAGGTTAGAATTTCGGGTGTTTAAGTATTCAACTTTTCAAATTAAAGCACTTTTGCAAGTGGCACTACAAATTGGCATGCGCAGTTACATACGCCAGCAGGTCAAGCTACCCGAAACTGTCAAATTTTCCCAATCAACCTCCAACCTTATGCTGTAGGGATAAAGTTGAAATTCTATTAAAGAAATTGGACAGATCGTAGTAGCTTGTGCTGGCGTCTGTACATTTTCTGACAATCAACGTTATTACTAATTAACGTAATAAAGTTGTTGCTGTGCCCGACAGGGTCTATAATTGTTTCTAATAATAATTATTTACCACCTGTACATTATGTATTGCAATAAAGATATTTGATAGCGTAGCCTTCGTAGCCGCTACGCTAGCTACGCCGTAGCCACTTCGTAGCCTTAACTTACAAATACTACAACAAACAATTTATTTCTTTAGGCAAACAGAGTACCCGCTAGAAGTACAACCAGTATTCCAGCTACAAAGCGGAATGCTGATAAGGGAAAGCCATCAACCAGTAAAGAAAAAGAGGCGCGTTTACCGAACCACTTGCAAAGGTTGGAGCCTAAAGCCGTCAAGAGAAATACGCCACAGGTAAATTATTTACATGTTTAACTCGGTAATTTTTTTGTAAAGTAAATAATTGCTCATTTTTTGAAAAAATATGGTTTATCTGCGCAACCAGCAAAAATAATGAAAGGATTCAAACTTTAATTATATGTTAATTCATCGAAGAACACATACAAACATAAACTCCGGCCTTCTTCTCATGGGGGTAGGCAGACAGAAACTATAGAACGCCACCTTCAACACTCGTAAAAAAAAAAAAAAAATTGAGTCTATTTTTCTTGCATCGGGAACCTTCTGGACGAACTGTCGATGTGGTAGTAAGTAACGGTAAAGTAGGTCGCACGTTAATGGTAACATTTGACCTTGAGCTGGCCTAGCGCAGTACGGAGTTAGAATATAATAAGAGACCTGCTTATACTGGTTTTGCCATATAATGACGGCCCTGCGGCCTAACATACCTCCATAAATAAAAAAAATGAATATATTATAAAATGTGTACTTACTTAATAACAATTTACAAATATCGTTAGTAGGAAAATAACTGATTGCGTAATAATAAGGAACTTGGAACTTGAATGTTGCCAATATAAAGAGACGTAAAAAAAACGAGCCTTACAGTAGTCGCATAATTGATGTGTAACATCTGACCTCTTACCTTGGTAATAAGCAACTGAGCAGCGACAGAAATTAACCTCAAAATTTAAAAAACTAAGTACATACTGAAATATTTATTCGAATAATTATTCAAAGTGGTCGCCCACTGGTCGAAATTCAACCCCCTCTACGCACAATCCATATTATTATAGTACTTTCTAATTCCATGAATACACTAATTTGTGTAATAATATATTAGATAATGTTTTTGTTTTGCTTGTGGTATGAAAAAAATCTATGGGATGGTGTGATATTTTAAATGATTAGTGTAAAATAATGTATCTTTATGTTATTAACATAAAGACTTTTCATATTTTTTTTTTTTTTTTTATTTTTGTTTATTTTTTTTGTACGGAAAGCTGGGAAAATTCGCTGTCCCTGATTTTCTTCAATTTTTTTAAAATATATTGCAAGGCAAAATTGTGCTAATTCTTTTTTAAGGTGTTAGCTTATTTCATAGCGATTCTAACGACTTACGTGTTATATACAGCTCCCATAAAAAAAAACTTTCGAGATATCTTCGTTTTAGTCAAAGAGCGTCGTTAACGCGCCGTAAGAGCTCGACGCACGACGCATCTGCGCTTTTTTTTGCACGTCAAAGTCGAATGCGACTTTTGGGAGGATATGTATGGCGGCATGGGTAAAAAGTATTAAAATATTTGTGTAAATACATATTTTAATTACTTACATAATTATTTGTACAGACTTGTAATTAGCCATATTTGGGTTACTAAAAATTGAAGTATGGTTATAGTACCTACCTATAGTGTAGCTGTAAGTATTCCGAATATTATACCTAATCAACTCAGCTTATAACAGTCCACTGCTGGACATAGGCCCTCCCTGGCTGTGCCACAACACCCTGTCCTCCACCTTCCGCATTCAGTCTGTCCCAGCCACCTTCTTAAGGTCGTCGGTCCATCTAGCTGGGCGGGCGGCCCACATGACGCTTGCCGATACGCGGTCTCCACTCCAGGACTCGTTTGCTCCACCAGCCTTCGGTCCTTCGACAAACATGGCCACCAGCCACGCAGCTTGTACTCTGCAAGCTATGTCAGTAACTCCGGTACTTTCCCGGTATAATTTAATTCTTGACATCCTTCAAAGAAATTTCGAGCATAGGTAATAGGTAAAACGGGCTGGTTTCCGCAACTCCACGTCTATATGCGCGTATTTTGGTATGGGTGGGAAAATCGATTATTCGATCCACCCCAGCTCCCCAAGGAAGGCCAGCAACGCCTTGGTGTTACTGACAATCTCAAAGAGGGTACCTGGGTTACCGAAGTACTTTGCCCTGTATGTCGCGACCACTGGGCAGTATAGTAGCAGATGCGCTGCTGTTTCGTCATCCTCCATGCAGGCACTGCACAGCGGACTGTCTGTGACTCCTATGACAAAGAGGTGTTTATTAAATGACCCGTGGCCAGTTGAAGCTGCTGTCATTGTACGCAGCTGTTGCTTAGTTAATCGGAGAACCCATTTCGTGAGGCGGCCATCAATTGTAGGGAGTGCTTCCTTGGCCTGCCTGCACTCACCTTGGT
Organism: Tiliacea citrago; assembly: GCA_963921375.1. Taxonomy (NCBI): domain Eukaryota; kingdom Metazoa; phylum Arthropoda; class Insecta; order Lepidoptera; family Noctuidae; genus Tiliacea; species Tiliacea citrago. The sequence goes on along the minus strand of OY992782.1, from coordinate 10,909,534 downwards.
CCGACCATGGTTTGTGATGTTGGTCCCTGGTGCGTTTCCTTACCAGAGTGCGTAAGTACCCGAAGGGGAGTGGCACGATGGGCACAGGTCCCACTGGTGCCATGCTCGACCCCCTTCTGGCAAGTTCATCGGCTGCGTCGTTGCCTAGCGAACCGCTGTGTCCTGTGATCCATTGAATGGTTATGTTGTTGAGGCTACCCACCTGGTTGAGGCGCTGGTGACATTCGTATATCAGCCCAGAGTCAACAGTGTGACTGCTGAGCGCTTGCAGGACAGCCATGCTGTCTGATAGTATGCGGATCGAGTGGTCCTTAACTTGTCTGGCCATGATGGCCGAGGCGGCCAGAGAAATGCCCATGCATTCGGCCTGGGACACTGTTAAAAAAAAAAACTTTAAACTGTGTTATGGATCCCCAAAGGCGTGGCTATGTGTATGTTCAAGTCCTCCGAGAAGATCCCAGCACCTGTGCCACTACCTGTTTTGGATCCATGTGTGAAGATACGCAGCTCTGCGGGGCGCAACCCCACGCATCGGTGGTCCTCGTGAAGTTGGATTCTGTATTTTTTATCAAAGATAAATTGTTTGGGTACCCGGTCATTTATGGCTTTCGTAATAGGGAACTCTTTATTGAGTCCCGCCAGCAGCGCGGTGTGTAAAGTGTCTCTCTTACCCCAGAGATCTAGTGCGTTTAGACGTACCGCACTCATCGTCGCTTCCTGCTGTATGAACAGTGAAGTGGTGGTAGTCCCAGCATGGCCTCGACTGCTGCAGTCGGAGTAGTCCTCATGCAACCCGTAGTCGCCATGCAGGCCAGTCTTTGCATGCGTTGTAGTTTGTTGGAGGCTGTAACTAGCTCAGTACGGGGCCACCAGACTACAGCCCCGTAGGTGATCATGGGGCGGATCACCGCCGTGTACAGCCACAGTATAATTTTGGGGGATAGGCCCCACTTCTTACCTATCATTTTCTTGCACTGCCAGAAGCTGATGCAAGCCCTGTTTAGTTTGTTATCTAAATGACTACTCCAGTTCAACTTACTGTCTTGAATGACCCCGAGGTACTTGACCTCGTTGGCCAACTGAAATTCTGTATTGAACAGTTTTGGTAGGCGGAAAGGGCCCAGAGCTCGTTTTTGGGTGAACATGACCAGTTCAGTCTTAGTGGGGTTCACTGATAGGTCAAATTCCCTGCACCATCTTTCTACGATACGTAATGCTTGCTGAGTGAGGTTACAGATTGTACCAGTCACCTTCCCCGGAACAAGGATTGCGAGGTCATCTGCATAGCCTATTGTGTAATAGCGGTTGGCATTGAGTTTAGTGATGAGGTCATTAATCACCAGATTCCATAGAAGGGGGGACAACACCCCTCCCTGGGGTTAGCCTCTGGCTATCATGGCCAACTACTGCTCCTCTTCAAGGCGGACCACTCGTTTGCTTAACATGTTAGTAATCCAGTCCGTTAGTACCTGTTCTACTCCATGTCTGGAGAGGGCGCTGCTGATGCTGGAGAAGTTGGTTTTGTCGAAGGCTCCTTCGATGTCTATGAAAGTGCCCAGGCAGGTGCCCTTGTGATGAATCGCTTCCTCTATCTGGCTGACCACTAGATGAAGAGCGGATTCGGTCGACATACCGTTCCAACCGTCGTTGGTTACCGTGTAGCGGAATAGTTTTCAGTGCGCCGTCTCTCAACTCCCTGTCTCGCAGCCTTTCCAGAGTCTTTAGTAGAAAAGAGGTCAGGCTGATTGGTCGGTGGGATTTGGCGTTTGTGTAGTCACCCTTACCTGGCTTAGGGATGAATATTACTTTCACTTCCCTCCATCCTTTAGGAACGTATCTAAAGGCCAGACACGCTCTCATCAAAGGCACCAGTCTTATTGCGACAGAGATCCCAGCCCACTGTAGTAAGGCGGGGAACACTCCATCAGGACCAGCGGCCTTAAAAGGATGGAAACTCCGGATGGCCCATTGGAGTTTCTCCAACGTGATCACCCTGCGTGCGTAAAGCCAATCATTGTCTGATGGTGGTTGAATTACATCTAGCCAGTCGATTACCTGTGCGAAGACGCGCGTCTCGTTTCTTCTGGCGACGAAGTACGTTTGCGGAGGGAAGTTGGCCCAGATGTGTTCTGTTCCGGCCGTGGTCGAGTCGATGACGGCAGCGAGGAGTCCTGGGACGAGGTAGTATCCTTCTGCGAAACAGTCGTGTCGCAGAAGGAGGCTGCGGAAAGGGAGCGGGAGATCTCGTCCGCTCACCCGGCCCGCAGCAGGCGCACCGGGCGTCGGCAGAGGGCAGATAATGCCCTCTTCCGGCCCCCCTAAATGGGTCCAGGGACGGCGGACTCGGGGACGTCCGCCGCCCCCTATCACACTAGCTCCCAAGATCCCCGGTGCAAGTGTGGGAAGGGAACACCGGGGTGGTTTTTAGTCAGTAAGAGTCTGACAGACCCCTCCGCCCACCCCAGGGCGGAGGACATCCACGAGGATTTTCCCCCCGGCAACAAAAAAAAAAAAAAAAAGATTGTTCTGTTGCGCCAGTACCTTCCTTACTCTGTTAGCTTGTTGGCTAGATTCAATGCTACCACAGAATTTGCGCCATCCCGTGGTACTCCTGAACCTGATGGATTTTTTGTAACTGGGTTTGGCGTAGTAATTATCCCAGTCCTCATCCGCACATGTGTTCATGGCTCTGTTTAGAGCTGTCTTTACCTTGGCTCGCTTGCGCTCCAGATCAGCACCCCACCAGGGTTGTTTGCCAGGTGTGCTACGCGGGGTGGTCTCTGGGCAGGCAGTTTGGTAACTGTCTATCATTAATTTGGTAAGATAGCTTACTTGTACCTCAATCTATGTCGTGTCCGCATATGTCGCCGGATCGCTTAGTGCCGCAAACTTGGATTCAAGGCTGCGTGTATAGATGGCACGATCCGTGTTACGCGGATTACGCCGTGGTGGTGTTGGAGGAATACAGACCTTGATGTCGAAGCGGATCCACCTGTGATCAGAGCAGGAGGCCTCGTTGGATACCTGTCACCCAGAGGTGATTTCCGCCGCGCCCTCTGTTGCCAGAGTGAGATCTATGATTGTACGGCTTCGCCTGGTTATGAATGTTGGTTTTGAGCCAGTGTTTAGTAGGGATAGGTTAGTCGAGAATAAGTAGTCAACTAAGGCCTTACCCCTCTCGTTTTGCGTGTCCATACCCCACAGTTGATGGTGAGCATTGGCGTCGGCCCCGACAACGACCTCAAACTCGCATCTCTCACAATGGGTTGCGAGCCGGGTGAGGTTGTGAGGAGGCGGCGTTTCCGCCTCCGGCATGTAGGCCGAGGCGAAAACGATCACCATCTCCATGGTGTCGTCACGCTGTATAAGCAGCTTAGCTGCAGAGACATCTCTGCAACAGAAGTCAGTTAAGAGATGTGTTTTAAGGTTACCTGTGACATAGATGCACGCTCTGGGGTGATCGTGATCTGTGGTGACCAGGAGCTTACCGCCAAGATTGGAGAGTCCTTGTATACGGCCCGCCCTAATCCACGGCTCTTGGATCAAGGCAATGGCCGTGTGTTGAACCTCCAGCAATTTCGAGCATAGCCCGTTCCATAGCGCGCTGTCCGACCTTAAATTCAGATATCCACGTACATTTAGATTAAGCCGTGGGTGCTGGCTGAATGTGTGACTCGCCGCTCGAAAGCTTGAGGAAGTGATGATGATGACGTCACGCTGATGTAGTTGCACGAAGGTTGCGCTGATGTTCACGTCGGGGTCACCAGTATTGAGGTATGAGGAAGAGTGTAAAGTTCACTTGCCCTCTATAGAAAAGGGAGGATCCTCCGACCAGACGGGTGTTGTGTCTGGTGGGCTACTGCCCGACGATTGATGTCGGGAGGTTGTATATACAGGGTTATTGGTTATATGTCGGCAATCCGTTAAGGGGATGTAGGATAGGTCATTTGCAACCGAATGACCCCTGATAACCCTATTGTATCTCATTGGATAGCTGAGTGACATGTTTTTGAAATGTTCTGCCGATAAAGTACTTCCGTGTCTTTTTTGCAGAAATCGACCATTTTAGTCAAAATACTTGCTCAAATTATGAAAATTTTATTGTAACGATTTGTAGATCTGATTTAAAAGCTATTAAAGATGATTGAAGTTTTAGGAAAAAGATAAGAACAAAAAAAAAATATGCATTGGTTTTTTTTTCATAAATTATCAAAGTTGTATACCGTAGATATCTTCAAAAAAATATAAAAAGTCAAATTACTCGAAAATGGTTGACATTTGCATAGGGGTCATCAGGGGTCATTTTGTTGCAAATTAATGGATTGCCGACATATAACCAATAACCCTGTATATTCTAGTCGCGCGGTAAACTCTGCTTGCGCGATGCAGGATTTTGCGTGACGTCAGTGTAACGAGTAGTTCACATCTGGCGATGTAAATGCCGCCACAAGTTAAATATTTCTGAGTCTTGCCCTATGTCCAAGCAATAAAAACCTTCACACACAAATTCATATCACACAAATCAAAATATCATCTTCTCCTACAATACACGACTAGCTAACAGGGTTCCGTTGAGAAAGAACTCGTTAACGTCTGAATAGCCCGCGAACAGATGAAGTTTACTCGACTGATGGAATATATTAGCGGCGTGTGTACAGAACACTCACGCTCGGATTTGATACTGCTTTTTAATTGCAAGAATTTTGTGGTGCCTCGTGGAAGGTTACTGCTTTTTTTTTAAGGGGTTGGCCCCTTCTAAAATACTAGGGTGTAAGCGATAAAGGTGTTATAGCCTAGGCGTGAAAATAGGACTTCAATCCTTCTTGAAATAAATCATCGTTTTATGTTAGGTTTGAGGAAAATTGTAACAAAACGTATGCATAATCAGCCTACAATGATCGCTGGGACACGCCTGCTCTCTGTGAGAGGGAATGGGCTGTAATCAAACCACGCGAGCCCAGTACGGTGAATGACACGTCTTGTGAGTTTTTGGTTCTAGGACATGCCGGTTTCCTCACGATGTTTTCTTTAATCGTTTTGAGAGCAGTCGTGATGAAATAATTTACAAATAGTAAAGTGCCTGCTGGGATCGATCTTCGACCTATTACTCGTAAGTCGCGGCTGTTTCCACTGGGCCAGCACGGCTGTTTACTGGGCCACCTCTGTTCTCTAAAAAAAAGTAACCGTTGTAGGTATTAAAAAAGAAATAAGTTGGTACATTATCCATAACTTTTAAAGACTTGCAAAGAAAGAATTACAAAGTACTTAATTTGGCTAAAATACATAGGTGCTACATTCGGCGAGATCAATCGACTCTCTTTTCAGAATCAGAAAAAATATATAAGGGGTTTACATTTCAGTAATAAAGCCCCTCATTCACATAGTCTGAAACTCTAAACAGGGGTTTAGGTTATGCAACTGTTGAAGTTTGTAGTTTTTAGTTGAAGCCTAATTGATTGTTGCTTCAATTAGGCGGTATGGTTGTAAAACTGAATGCCTTCCGAACATGAAAAATCAGATAGATCGTTTTGGTAAATCTTAAAAAAAATAAAATTATTTTAATTCAGGCATTGTACACACAATATATACATTTCATTTAGTCACTATGGGTGAAATGTATATATTGTGTAATATATACATTTCACCCATAGTGACTAAATGTCATACATAAGCAGTAAATTATTTTAGAACTATTAATTATTACTCATTAAATTTAGTTTTAAGTATTTAATTAAGATTCAAAAATAAATAGATTAAATGCAATTATTGACATTATTACGTTCATAGTTTTAGTTATTACAAATTATAGTTAAATTAATACGTTCATAGTTCTTTTTCTTACTAAGTAAATTATGCATACGTACATGTTATAATACATCAAATCAAATCAGTTTATTGCACACATGTTGTACAGAGGATGGAATAAGCATAAAAGTTTCAAACATGCACCCTAAAGGGCACTGCAAAAAAAAAAAAAAAACATTACAATACATTTTTATCATTCGTGTCATTTTACAATTTCAAATCAATAGAATAATTATTGTTTATTGTTACTGTAGCTTTCAAAATTATATTATTTATTATAAGAATTATAGAATAAAAAATAAGTTAAATCTAAGGATATTGTGTTCTGTAAACTGTGGTCTACAGCTGTCCATACCTCCTATATTCGTCAAGATTTGTATGCACCTTTTTTGTGGCGTGAACAGCTTTTCTGCGTTCGTACTATTACCCCAAAGAATTATACCATAACGGAGCCATGCGTGCGCGTAGGTATTATAGGCTGCTTTAGCAGATTTGAAATCCGTAGATCTTTTCAATTCCGATAAAGCATACTTTCACATCAACATTAACACAATCAACATTCAACATTTTTATAATTAAATTAATTCGTCGTTTGTTACTTGATTACATCAATAGTCAATACTGAGATTGAACAATCAGAAAAAATCATATTTTTTTTTAGATCCTGCCGCAAAGCTGCGTCCATTGTCGCAGAATGCCTCCGCTGGCCTGACATACACCTGACATAAACCTTCGGAATGTCATAACGAAAGCGTCCTTTGATAGATTGCTCACGGCTCCGATGTGAAATTTTTTATATCGAAGGCAAATGAAAACACAAAGATATCATTGACTAACGAAGCACCGCGTCCCTTTCTGTTTACAATTAGGAATGGGCCAGCGAAATCAAATCCCACTATTCGAAATGAGTAAATCAGGCCTTAGTTTCAGAATTTTCACTCTGCCATTTATGCAGTTTTAATAATGCTTCTAATTCTCACAGTTAAACACCATAATTACCTAGTTATATAAAAAATATCCGTCTATTCCTAGTACAGAATATTGTTTATCACAAATATTAGGCACGACTACGTGGTGGAAGCACTCTGCGAATCTCTCCTAATTAAAACTGTGTTTGCTTAATCCGCATCGCGTATTGTGAGAGCGTGAAAGCGCTTCAGAGCAACTTGCCACAGACTATACGGTGGTGAAGAACGGACATACTACGTCCTAGAAAAATTAAAGTATGAAGCTATTTAAGCCTAGACAGTATTAGTTGGAAATTCAATCTGCCTTTTCCCAACTACGTTGGGGTCGGCTTCCAGTCTAACCGGATGCAGTCGAATACCAGTATTTTACATGGAGCGACTGCCTATCTGACCTCCACAACCCATTAACTGGGTAATACGATACGCCTTGGTAAGACCGGGTGTCAGACTTTCGGGCTTCTGACGACCCGTAACGACTGTCAAAGATCCATGAATGACAGCCAGGACCAACGGCTTAACGTGCTTTCCGAGGCACGGATGAGTCACGCCTACCCGTTCAGGGACCAACCCTGGCAAGCGTAGCTTAACCTGATGGACCGACCCGACCGAAGAAAAAAAAAATTAAAATTATACGAAGGGTTTTTATCAGTATTTTTGTTTTGACAAAAGATGCAGCTTATTTATTTACTTTATTATACACACGCTGATCTGTTATTGTACGGAAATCCTATACAATGCGAGATCAGCTTATACTGGAAATGCTGGATGTGTAGCCGTGTGTACACCACAAAATTACATAACAAAATATTAATCAAACAATACAAAATATACAATGGGCGGCCTTATCGCTTTCTGCGATCTCTTCCAGGCAACCTTGAAGCTTAGGTCAGGCAATAGCATACGCTGCAGTTAGATTGACATATAAACCTATCTCGAACAGTAGATGTTAAAGAAATCTTTCCAAGAAGTTTGTGGCCCCCCCTAGTGTTCAATAGTAGGACAGCGACAAGCTCATTACAAAACTCGGAATATCATGCGTGATTAATAAGCAAGCAATCTATCCATATATATAGATTGCTTGCTTTACGACACCCACGGGAAGAAATAGGATGGTGATAGCACCATAATCGTAAAAGGCGACTAAGGGACTTACTAGAGAATGGACAGCAACGTTCTCTATACATTTTAACACCATACTGCGGTCACCAACCCGTCTGCCAAGCGTGGCGATTATGGCAACCCGCCCCTTCCTTTTAAGGGAGGCCTATGTCCAGCAGTGGACGTCTTTCGGCTGAAATGATGACTAATAATAAAGCTGAAGAGTTAGTTTGTTTGAACGCGCTAATCTCTGGAACTATCAGTCGGATTTGAAAAGTTATTTTTGCATTTGATAGCCCAATTCTTGAGGAAGGTTATAGACTGTTTAACACACCGACCCTTACGAGACGAGCAAAAAGAAAAATGTCATAAAGAACGTTAAGCGAAATCTAAGTAACGGTGCACAGCTATAGGATATATTTTGTGTTAAAACAAGGAATTTCACGCGGATGTAGTCGCGGGCAGAAGCTAGTATTATATAAATCCTATAGAGGACTTAAAACTATATGATGAAGAATATAATATTTATATTTCCTCACTGAGGTTTGTACACTTCTCAACTCAAACACCATCACGTCTGCCTCACCTCATCACGTCTAAACACGTTCGTAGCGCGAAGTCACGTAATCACAGCAATCTCGGAGCGAGGGCTCGCACAAAAAGAAATAATTAACCCATCCGCGTCGCTGCACTTGTCACGTCAAGTCGCAGCTTTTAATGTTGCCACTGTCACGCTGCGCTTGGTAACACGTTTGGTGTTACTGTTTGTAGGGGATTTTTTTTGTTTGTTGTAAAATAAATAATTAACTTACGAATCTTACGAGTGAAGCTATGAATGTCACGCCAAATCTCAGTTTTTAATGTCACACACGTTGCACTTTCTGATACGTTTGGTGTTACGGTGTGTGTAGGTGGTGTGTTTCTTTAGAAATCAGAAATCAGAAATATTTTATTTGTGATACATAGTTGGTAATGTTTACATTAAAGTGCGCTATGATCAGCCTATTATAGGCATACAAAAATAATAAATTATAATTTTGACATACAAATAAAGAATTTACTCGCATTAAACAAGAAATTAATTACACAAATGATTGCATTATTTGATTACTATAGGTACAATAAAGTCAAGAAGTCAAAATAAATTGTTATGTAAATGTCAAAATATTTTGTTAGGTAAATGTCAAAATATTTTATAAGTAAGTAAATGTCAAAATAATTTGTTAGGTAAATGTCATAATAATTCGGATTTAAATGTCAAAGAAGCAAACATTACATTACAAAAATTACAATTACATGTCAGAATTTATCTAATAAAAAATCCGATACACAATAATAACATTTTTGACATAGTAAACTTCTTAGATTTTTTTTAAATAAGTTAACATGTAGACGTTTTAGTTCTTTTGGTAATTTATTAAATACAACTGATGCCATGTGAAAGACACTTTATACATCAAGGCAGTATTCGCTTTTGGAACACAAAGACGACTTGCGTCCCTCTGGGTCCGATTGAAAGCTATAGATGCTAAAGTAAATAAATGAGGATTTTGTTTGACGAAAGCTGCTACTTCAAATATGTATAATGACGGTAATGGAAGGATACTGTGCTTTTTAAAGAGAGGCACACAGCTCTCCGTTGATTTTAAACCAAACATAGCCCGAATGCATCGTTTCTGTGCCTTAAAGGCGAGATCTTTGTCGGTAGAATTACCCCAAAAAATTATGCCATATCTAAGAACAGACGCCACTAACCCATGATACGCAATTAAAAGGGCACTGGAGTTTATTTTGCTTGCAAGTGTATGTAAGGCATAGGCAAATTTACTAACACGCTTGCATAGTTGTTGAATCTGCGGTTTCCAAGTCATTTTATCATCGATATATAAGCCTAAAAATGTACAATTGTCAACTTCCTCTATTGTTTGCATGTCAAAATTTACATTTAGGTTATTCGGTGCCGTTAAACGCTGTCTAAAGTACATTAATTTAGTTTTGCTTAAGTTGGCTTTCAGATTATTAATATTAAGCCAATTCATAACGGAGCTCAAAGTGTTATTTATGTCATCTTCAAAAGTATTCATGTCGTTACATTTAATCGTTACTGTACTGTCATCCGCAAAAATAGCTATAGGATTGTTAGTGGCATTGGGTAAGTCATTGATGTACAATATAAAAAGAGGTGGCCCCAAAACGGTTCCTTGAGGAACACTGTAGTTCAGTTGCAAAAGATATAATTAAACTATTGTAGTTTCACTTGTCAAGTCAAGTCGCAGCTTTTAATGTTTTCCACTGTCACGCTGCGCGTGATAGCATGTTTAGTTGGTATGCTGTAGGTATGTGGCTTTATGTATAGGTATGTTTTTTTAGTTGTGAAATTAATAATTAACTTATACGAGTGACGCTATGAATGTCACTTCAAGTTGCAGCTTTTAATATTTCCCACTGGCACTCTGCACTGCGTTTGATGCTACTGTGAGTAAGCATTTTTCTCTAGTTACAAAATAAATAATTAAACTATCGTAGTTTCACTTTTCACGTCAAGTCGCAGCTTTTAATGTTTTCCACTGTCACGCTGCGCTTGGTAGCACGTTTAGTTGGTATGTTGCTTTATGTTTAAGTATGTTTTTTTGTTGTAAAATTTATAATAATTTTATACGAGAGACGCTATGAATGTCACGTTAATTTTCAGATTTTACGTGTTCGATAGTCACGTTGCGCTCAGAAATACGCTTGGTGTGAGTTGGTATGTTTTGTTTTAGATAACTAACGTATTCCTGTCGTTACGCTTGTGACTTCGAGTCGCAGCTTTTAATGTTTTCCACTGGCACACTGCATTGGGTTTGATGTTACTTTAATATAATATAATAATAATAACTTACACAAGTTACGGCTATGAATGTCACGTCAAGGCGCACCTTTTAATGTTTTCACTAATCACACTGCGCTTGGTAATACGATTACCTACTGTGGGTTTTAGTTGTAAAATAAATAATTAATATACAAGTACCGTATGAATGTCACGCCAAGTCGCAGATTTTAATATTCCCCACTGTGTCGCTGCTCTTTCCGCAAGTTTAATGTGTATCTTACCAATAACAAAACACCGCTAAGCAATCAAACAACATAAATAATAATGGAAAATATTTTGATTTGAGCCAAAAGTTATGACGTAAAATTAAAAATATGAGGTAAAGTTAACGTCAAAAGTTTTTAGATATTTCAAAATAAAATATCCCTTTTTCAAAGATAGTCCAGTTGTTTTTCCTAATTATAAATCTCCCATTATTTAAAAAGCCCGTCAGAAAAGAAGCGTAAATCAAAAATTTTCTTAAAGGCTTCAGTGTCAAACTGAAAAGTTATCATTTTTAAATGTATGGCTTTGGAACCAGCGATTTTGGTAGAGAAGCGGATTTTTTGTGTATCGAATATTTCGCTTAACACGATAAGAAAAAAAATAGGTATAACTACCTAGCTAGAATAAGTAAAATCACCAGTTTAACTGAATCATCGCAGGATTTCAGAAAATTTGTTTAAATTTTAAACTATTGTTCCTACTTTAATGTTGGAAATTTCAAGAAAAATATGTCTAGAACATAGTACCGGATTACTAACTAGGTAAGCTTCCCAACTTAGCCCGTTCCTTTTCGTCGGCTCCAGAACTTAAACTGGTTAAACTTTCTGTCCAGTTGGCCAGAAAGTTTTGGGTAGTGGAAGTTTTGGGTTTTAGGTTGGGTATGAATGTCGACGAAACAGCTTCAATACCAAACTGAGCCAACATTGGCTTCCATCGGTTACAAGAAGTCGCTTCCTTACTGCCCCTACAGTAATTCCCATTAAAGTCTGCAGTCAGTTCCGTCAATACCCTGAACGGACAGCCTCCCCTCACCCCCCTTCAGTCGTAAATACAATAACTAATCACAATAAAAGGGTTGCGGCTGTCTCTATTAAAAACTCGCTAAGAATATCATCAGGGGTGGTTAGGATGAGCGTACACTCGTTGATGTCTTTATTTCTACGCTGTTCGACGAGGTTATTATAACATGTTTTTGGGATCAAAAATGGATGACTGAGTGCTATTATTGGAAACGAAGGTTTACAACAACCTTTTAAAGTTTTAAACCTTCCGTTGATACAAAATATTTCTACTAGTGTGGAAGGAAAAAGTCAAACTGAAATATTTTATTTATTTAATAAATAATTTATTATATTTCCAGCAGTAAACTTCTTTCGGCTGAAATTAATGATGATGATGAATTATATACCTAGAATAAAATTACTTTACCACAATAGGTAAAAATATTTTTTTTTTTTTTAACGTTGCCCCACACTAGGAATTTCTCCTGTATCGTGGGTGCGTTTACAAACATTTAAACTCACATACACAAACACCCAGACCCGGAACAACTACTTATAGGTCATACAAATATTTGTTCCGTGCGGGAATCGAACCCGCGACACGCAGCGCAGCAGTCAATCACTTAACCACTGCGCCAACCGTGCCGTCATTAAATTAAGCAATGACAGATAATATACATACATTTGTCATCCCTGTGTTATCATTATGCAGTAACGAGGACGTGTAGTCCACGCTAATATCGTCAAGTTAGAAGTTATAAACACGCACATTGTCATTTAATTCGACAATGGTTATTTTTTATTTAATAACAGCAATCCAACCCAGTGTACGTTCAGCTTTATTATTATGATTTTTCTCGGGTTTTCCTCCCGCTAATGGCGATGCGATGCCGGCGGCCGCGTCGATTCATTGCGTCACTTGCCATCCCATCTGCTTTCATTATTTATTTACCATGTTGTAAGTCGCGTCATCACCGCTAACGTTTGAAGACTGGGTATGTCATGATCTTAACCAGCAGCTGTTAGCAGTGGTTTTTATTCAATTGTTATACAATTATTATTACATTATACAATTATTATTATATTACATAATTATTATTATATTATACAATTATTATTATTCTATTCAATTATTATTATCAAGAATCAGCATCGCCATATAACGTGGCAATGCTGCCAGCCTTTTGGGCACTTTTCCTGTTGACAGCGATGCGGACGAATTTTTTGATGCCCTATGATTCTGTCCCCCTCCTTTTTATATACATGTACATATTATTATTTTAAGTCTGTTAGGGTATATATTTTGTAAATATTTTTCGATTATTATTATATTATACAATTATTTATACAATTTAATTTTTATTAAACGGCCCTTGCACTAGGAATTGTCAAAAATCTCACAAATACTTTAAAACTCTGACCGCGAATGGTCAAAATCGTGCCGATTTCAACAAGGATTTCTCCTTCTATATATATTTTTTTTTATTTCAGTTGTTGGTAGTGTTTGTGAATGTTACGACGGGTTCTTACAAGCTAATATAGACAATTTCTTCTTGGATGTTGGAATTAATCAACATTGAATAACAAGTTGGTAAGGTCTCGGCGGACGACATTGTTATCATGCGGGGAACACCTGAATGAGGAGGACACAGGTGCGTGGGGATTGGCACAAGAAATCAGTGGCCTATGCTGTGCAGTGAGTGAAGTGGGACTGTGGATGATGATGAGAGTCTCGTCTGACTAAATCCCCATTTTGAACACACATTGGCTTATATTTGCGTTCGTATGGACTGTAAAGCTCTAAAGTCTGACAACCAGTAGGGTATCGTGTTACCCAGTAGACTGGGTTGTGGAGGCCAGATAGTAGTAGATACACCACTTCTTCTTCCCAGCTCAAGCACTAGGAAGTGGTGAAGGGTGGGCGTTTTTGTGGGACTGTCTTATGTAATTTTTGACGCTCGAAAATTGCTGATTCTCAGCCTAGTTTAAATAAATGACTTTTGATTTTGATTTTTTTCACAATGAAGGGTTCTGTTGGGGTTGTAATGCCCAACAGTGAAAATGTTATGTAGTTGTTATGTTATGTAAATGAGTAGACGAACGATTCCGTTGATGGATTTATTGCTACTGAATATAATTACACAATTATTACACTTAATGCTGCTTCAGGTTTTTCTTGACTCGTGCAATGTTTACGAAGTCGGTGGTAAGCATATATTGCGCCTGCTGTTGCTGCTACTGTTGCCAATACGTATATGACGACATATTGGTGAACATCGTGGTATGTTGCCCGATCAGATATGATGTCTTCTGCGGCCGCGGCTTTCATCTGTTCTATCTGTTTTCCCAGATCTTGCAGTAATGAGCTCTGCTCCATTACCGTCTCATTCTCGGGTTCATGTTTCAAAACCGGTACCGATAGATTGATGATCCGATTGATTGGTGGGATTTCCAGCGTGAGTTACACCACCTGGGTTTGCATTGTGTCCATGAGTTGCCTTCGGGAATGTACAGTGAACGTCTCACTATTGATAGTGCAGTCGCTACCGAGTGTCATTACCCCTGCGTTGCTAAGTACTTCAGTAGAAACTTGATTCTCGCATATGACGCGTATTTTGCAAGCGTCACAGCAAAAGTACATGTAGCTATTTATGTTGTTAAGTTCCAGCCACGTGTTTTGACAGCTCTCATGTTTGATTTTGCAGCCCGACGAGTCTTGTCTCTTCTTGCAGAGGCTCTCGTCAGACTTCATTGGTGACCTCGTGGGGCACAACAGAGTCGTACTGTCGTAGTGCATGCATTGATGTAGGTCAGTTCTAGTCATCGGTAGGTATGAATCTTTCTGTATGTTCATTGATAATAGTTCCGCTATAGGAAGTAGGGTGACCATGTCGACGCCATTCTTTTTTGGGACAGGTATGACATGGTAAACTTCGTAGTTTTCTCTGCTGATTAACGGCACCCGTATCTCAATGATTAGATATCTCTCTGTCATTTTTGCCTTCACTTGTAGAAGGTGGTATAGGCGGGAGAAATCATCTTGAATGTTGGTGATAGGAAGTGCCACATCCTTTGATAGCTGACCGGATATGACGTTCAGTTTGTCCCGTAGCTGTTCTGGCGCAATAAGGTGTAAGTTCATCTTGCCATTGTAAATATTGGTTACGGTATCCAAAAGAATCCCTTGAACGTTTCTTAGATGCTCTATATAGCTGTTTGCAGAGATAGCAGACATCACAAACTCGATTGATAGTTCTTGAGACTCAATTTATTGCTGAAGGTTGCTTGTGAGCTTGTCTAGGCTTAGCAGATGTTGATTAAATAATTTGTGTTGTTTTGCAATTGTTTCTTCCGATCTTCTTAGTACGTTGTATTCGGTTTCTATTATTGATGTCTGATTTTTAGACAATAGAGCCAGATGTTTCTCATTTTCCTTGATGAGTTCTATATCCCGTTGATATTGTTCGGCGAATTGGTCATCCAATACTCCGAACAAGGAACGTGCGATTGACCCGACACCGTTGATAAGGCCGCGTTTGCTTTTCATGTTCACCCGACCTTGCGGATTCAGCAAAATGCGGTTGTAGTGTTCAAGTTCAGCGAACGCGTGATGTAATTGTAATATAATAACGTTGCATTGAGTCTTCTGTTTTAGTTTTGAACATATGATTTCGAGATGATCGTTGAATATGGTGAACACTGCTGTACCATGCCAGTACGGTTTGACGTCGTAGTAGACAACTATCTTCCACTCGTCGCGAATCACTTTCATGTTGGCAATTTCTTTATTAAAATATAGGCCTTGTTGCAATTCGATAAAGTTTGTTGTGTTTGATGTCGCGCTTGCTGGACTTAATAGGTATAGCAGGGCCATTACTAATCCAATCATGTTTATTTTGCTTGTCTTGGCAGTTTGTTGGTGTTTTGTGTAGTCTCGTTTGTAGCTTGTTTTAAGTGTTCATTTCCGGTGTTTTGTGGAATAGAATTTTCCTTGCTGTCTATTGGTAGAATAGATAGCTTTGTTATGGGTCTCTTTTTAGAGCCGTTTCTTGTTTTCAGGGTCACGACACGAACATATCCGTCGTTCCCCGGGTGAAGATCTGTTACTCTGCCCATCAACCATTTTCCTGCGGGCCGCTGGTCATCATGTACAACAACCAAGTCACCGATCTTCACGTTGTTCTGAGGTTTCTGCCACTTCGTTCTTGCTAACAGTTGGCACAAGTACTCGTTTTTCCACTTCTTCCAGATTTTTGTATATATTTTTCTAGTCAGCTCCCATCTTGTTCGGGCGTCTTCTCTTGTTTCGATGACGGTCAACCCTGATCTCCCTGTTAGAAAGTGAGCTGGCGTCAGACAGTCTAGGTCTTCCACATTTTCACTCAGTGCACACAGAGGTCAGGAGTTTAGACATGCTTCTAGTTTTGTTAGGATTGTGGAGAACTCCTCGAATGTTAACTTTTGCTCACCCACCACTCGTTTTAAATGGTGTTTCAGGCTTCTTACGGCTCGTTCCCACAATCCGCCCGCCGATGGCCATGCAGGTGCGTTGAAAAGCCACTGTATGAATATCTCGGCGATTTCTTTCTGTAATTGTTCGTTCCTGTAGGTGTTCTCTATTTCTCCGTATTGTTCCATGAGCAGTTGATTAGCGCCGACAAAGTTCGTGCCATTATCGCTGTACATATGGCGGGGGGCACCTCTCCTAGCTGCCATTCTGTCAAGTGCTGCCAAAAATGCCGAGCTTGTAAGATCACAGACCAACTCAATGTGCACTGCCTTTGTTACCACGCAAACAAAGATGATTATGTAACCCTTAGTGGTTTTAGCCCCTCTTCCTTTATTCATCTTAACATCGACGAATCCCGTGTAGTCCACTCCTGTATGGTAGAATGGCGGGGCAGGGTTTATTCTTGCAGTCGGCAGTTGTATTTTGTACCATTCCTTGTGTATGTGGTCGGGAACATCGTCGTCCCATTGTAATTTGACCTCCCAGACCTTTTGGAATAACAATTTTAATTTTGTTGATAAGGGAGCCAGCCAGCCAAGTGGGTCAAACAATTTTGTATGTTTCTTGTTGACGCTTGAAATCGAACATTGGAAAGTAAATTTGTCTTCCGTCGAATTCCAGCATAGGCCCCTATGCTTTTGATGTTTGATCCGTTTTGAAGTTGAAGACAGTGTTTTCGTTGTTATGTTGAGTTGTTGCATTTTCTAAGAGTGCCGGTTCATTTGATGACCATTTTCTAAGGTTGAACCCTCCACTCTTGAGTAATTGTTTTAGGTCCGAAATTAGCTTCTGTCCTTGTGCAATAGTATGTGATCCGTGAACGAGATCATCGACGTAAAATGACTCCTCCACTACCTTTGAAGCTTCCGGAAAATTTTGACGCTCGTCCTCCGCCAATCTTCGTAGTGTCATTATGGCCAGGAACGGCGCTGCTTTGGTGCCATAAGTTACTGTAGCAAGTTGATATGAAAGTAGAGGTTGTTCCGGTGATTCTCGCCAGACAATTTGTTGTAGGCTTTGGTCACAGTGGGCCACTAAAATTTGCATGTACATCTTTTCAATATCAGCTGTGTATGCATACTTGTATTGCCTCCACTGTATTAATGTTGTTTGTAAATCTTGTTGTAGGTTTGGGCCCTTGTACATGAGATCGTTTAAGCTCCAACCGGTAGTTGTTTTTGCGGATGCATTAAACACAACCCTGTACTTGGTTGTTGTTGACTCGGCGCTTTCGACGCCATGATGCGGCAAATAGCAGACGAGTGTCTTGTTACATGTTGATTGTTGCATGTGACCTAAGTCAATGTACTCTGCGTTGTTGTTTTCCCAATCTTCGTTCTAATGTTTTGAATTGGGCAATGGCCATCTGTTTGGAGTAGCCTAGCTTGCATTCCCAGTCGTTTATCATTGGAAGTCTCACTTCGTATCTTCCATTTTCTAACCGTTGTGTGGTGTTGGTGTAGTACTCAACGCATTTCTGATCTTCCACTGAGAAATCGGCTCTGTCCTTGATATCTTCAGAATCCCAAAACTGAATCATATCCTCGAGATTGTTCAACACGACGTTGCATTGTAATTTTGTAGTTTTGACGTGTCCGCATAATAGCCAGCCTAAGTATGTTTGTTGTGCGATGGGCCGTGTGACGTCATCGCCTTTAATCATTCCTCGTAGCATGATCTGGGAGTAAATGTCTGCTCCAAACAGCAGATCTACTGGTCGGCTGCTGTTGTATTCCGGATCCGCCAAGTTGATATCTTGTATTTGTGGCCATGATGGTTTTGTAAAAGTATTGTTAGGTAAATTTTTGATTAAGTTTTTTCATTATGTATACTGATTTTCTCGCTTTTCGTGTAGTCGCTGAAGACTGAGCTGCATGAAATTGTTATCATGCCCTTGCAATTGCTCTCCTTTTCTACAACTCCAAAGACAACTCCCTTACATTTGTGGCGCTTGATCCCGAGAAGTTGAGCTGCGCGTTCTGTTATCAGTGATATCTGAGACCCTTGATCCACAAGAGCTCGCATGTTGTACTGAGTTCCATCAGCTCCCTCTACCTTTACTATGACGAGAACTATTGACCAATCTCATTAGCTACTATAACTGCAAAAGTGCTGGACAGTGTGCTCGAGCGTAGGATGGCTGGACAGCTCAATTTACATGACGCACAGTTCGGTTTTAGAGCTGGGCTGTCTACAGAAACAGCTATTTTGGCGCTCAAGCACACGATCAGTTACTACACCAGCAGGAGTACACCTGTGTACGCTGTATTTTTGGACCTTTCGAAGGCATTTGACCTGGTTAATTATAACGTCCTATGGACTAAGTTGCGTGACCGGGAACAACCTGAGGAGATAGTTGAGCTTCTCAGGTACTGGTATAATCACCAGATTAACCAGGTCAGATGGTCGGGTGCTTTGTCGGAGACGTATCGTCTGGGATGTGGTGTAAGGCAGGGTGGTCTGACCTCCCCAGCGCTGTTCAGCTTGTATGTCGATCAGTTGATCGGGGAACTCAGCAGCGCAGGGGTTGGATGCTCGGTAGATGGTAAAATTATAAATAGCGTATCTTACGCGGACGACATGGTGCTGCTGAGTCCCTCGATTGAGGCACTCAGGCGATTGCTTGAGATTTGTGAGAGATACGCCTTGACTCACGGCCTCCTGTACAACGTGAAGAAGAGTGTGTTCATGGTGTTTGGGGTTTCTGCAAAGGGTCACAGGGCAGTACCGCCGGTGTACCTATATGGTGTTGCTCTAAACAGAGTGCCTTGTTTTAGATACCTTGGACACATAGTAGCCAAGGATCTTAATGATGACCAGGACATAGAACGGGAACGACGAGCGTTGTCGGTCCGATGCAATATGTTGGCCCGTAGGTTTGCAAGATGTACGAGACCGGTCAAGATCCCTTTTCAAGGCTTATTGTCAGTCATTTTACACATGCAGCCTGTGGGTCAAGCATACGCAGAGGGCCTACAACGCACTTCGTGTCCAGTACAACAACGCCTTCAGGGTGTTGGCGGGGCTACCGCGATTCTGTAGTGCGTCAGCCATGTTTGCTGGATCTAGTACCGATAGCTTTTCAGCAATCATGAGGAAAAGAACGGCATCATTGTTACGCAGGATTCGTGGCAGTGCTAATGGCATCCTGAAGGTGATTGTGGATAGGCTGGACGGCGTTTTCCTGAAGTATTGGACCCGTATGCATATCTACGGGTCTGATACTGCAGGAAAATACATGAATTAAATATAATTGTAGGTTTAATTTTTATATTTTGTTTTTAATTAAATGTAAGTACTAACATAGTTATGTAAGTTGTATTACTAACAAAGATCTATGGAGCAAGGTTCCGAAATAAACGGTTTATTATTATTACTTACTATGGCGGTCGCTAATAGTATCTCCGAAGTTCCTTCATCATTTTGAGAGACATGAGATGTTGAATTTGTTTGATTTTGTTCTTTGTTTTTTGATGCAGCCTCGTGCAATAACGTATTGTGCTCAGCTTTGCACTTGCGACATCGGTTGTTAGACGTACATTTTTTGCCCTTATGGCTGTACAGGCAATTAATGCAGACGTGCAATTTGTTTATTGTGTTAAGTTTTTCGTCATTTGACATTTCTAAAAACTTTGCACAAAAATAGAGGCCATGCTCGTCGTTGCAGAGTGGACAAGTAAACGTTGACGCATGGAACGATTTCGTAACCTTGTTGTTACTAGCCGCTTGATTCTTGTTGGTGTGATAGCTGTGTTTTTTGTTATGGGATGCTTCTTGATTCTGATTTGTTGCAGAACTTGTCTTCTGATAGTTGTCTTGTTTACGCTGCGATGATTCCATTGAAGTGAACTTCGCCTCTAGGTAGTCTAAGAAATTCTTTAATACAGATAATTCTCGCGAGTTCTTCAGTGATTCAATGTAATCTGAGTATGTCTCAGCGTCCAGTTTTTGTGCCAAAATGTGGACTAGTAGCGGATCCCAGGTTCTGATATCCACTTCTAAATTCTTGATGGCGTGCAAACATTCTATTGTGACGTCAAGTATTTTCTTGATCGGTGCTAATGACTGTTGTTGCATAGTAGGCAGGTTGAAGAGCATGTTGATATGCGATGTAAATATAAGTTTTTTGTTGTTGTATCGATTGTTGAGAATGTCCCAACACACAGGATAGTTATCCGAGCTTATTTGTAATTGTTGTATCAACCTTTCAGCTTTTCCTTGGACCTTGCTTTTAAAAAATTGCATCTTCTTCGCATTTTACAAGGATGTATTGTTATGGATGGCTTCCGTGAACAGGTCTTTGAACGGTATCCACTGGTTAAACTTTCCGTGGAATACTGGTATCTCTAACTTTGGTGTTGTTTTTTCTCGATAAGCTCCGCACCACATCTTGGTATTTAATGCCTTCTTGAGATCGATATATTGATGCTCGAATCTTGTATAGCGCTCTTCATAAACTGCGTTCTTGTCCCCGTTAAGTTCGCACTCGATTTCCCAATGGAGGCTGTCAATAGCAGACCAACGTGCTTGTAACGTTTGCAGCGCATCCTGGACCGCCATCCGTTTGTGCGTCGACAGTTGCTGATTTTGTTGGAGAATTAACTCCTTGACTTCCTTATAACACCTCAATGCTGTGTTATATAAATCACTTGTAAAGGAAGGATGACCTGCACTTACTTCTGTTGACAGACGATCATGGTTGAACTGGAATTCACTCCATAAATTTTCCAGCATTTGCATACGCCGTTTGAAGTAGTCCACGTTCTTCCTATCCCAGCCATCCTTCTTGATGTTGATGCCGACTTTCTTGATGTTTTCATAAAGTTCGCTCTGATTCTCGCAAGTATTTGCTGATGACGTCATGTTGCCAAACTTTCCGATGAATTGACGAACTTTGTTTTGAGAAGTAGGCTGTTGCTCCACACTTCTGGGTCTTGGTATTGTGCAACTTTCCTCTTCTACGATATGTGACTTCTCAATTGGTTACTGGGGCGACTCGCTTGTGAGAGACCAGTCCAACCGATTCGCGACCGTAAAAGATATAATTCACACAACACTAAATTGCTCGAAGGACCAAATGTGGGGGTTGTAATGCCCAACAGTGAAAATGTTATGTAGTTGTTATGTTATGTAAATGAGTAGACGAACGATTCCCTTGATGGATTTATTGCTACTGAATATAATTACACAATTATTACACTTAAATGCTATGTTGGAGAAATGCACATCTAAACAATATTGATGTGCATTAATGAGTGTGACGTACAAACTACCACAAAGGTCAATGTACAGCGTAGCTCGTACAGGTTCCGTAGTTGGGATGAATTTATCCTAAGAACAAACTTAACATTTTAGTTGAAAAACATGTTCGCTCATACATTATTTATTTATTTAATACTTTAAGCAAAAAAAAAAAAATGTACAGTGGCGGACTTAATGCCATAGGCATTTTCTACCAGTCAACCTTTGGGTGATGCAGAGACAACCAGTGGTGTAATAACAAAAATTGTGAAATAAATATTTATTTAAATATAAGGATATGCATACATACGAGTATACCTATTAAAAACTTACATTCCAACTGCAAATGTAAGTTTGTAGGCACAATATTGAGATATTTACCATGTTATTTTAAGTTAGACTTCTTATAGGGTTTCCTGTAATCTATAAGTAAAGAAATATTTGATTTTGTATTTTTTTTTTATGTATGGCTCTAGTTACGGAGATAGTAAATTAGATGGTACATTTTCATCAATTTTTTTTTTTTTTTAAGTATTTATTTTAAAATGATAAAAAAAAATATATCGTTAATCCCTACAACAAGCCCTTTCATTTGATATGTCACACGGCACGGCAGTTTCCTAAACTTTCTTTTTTTAATTTCCTAATTTGCCGTCTAAAAGTGATCGCCATATTCAAAATTCATTTATTTACGTTACGCGTCCGTGTTTGCGTCACAAGTCCATAAATGTGTACCAAATTTCACCATTATCGGTCCAGTAGATTCGGAGCAAATCGACTGTGGCAGACGGACAGACACGAGTGATCCTATAAGGGTTCCGTTTTTTCCTTCTGAGGTACGAAACCCTAAAAACTGGTATTTACCTCCAACCGGTTAGACTGGAAGCCAACCCCAACTTAGGTTAGGCATATGATGATGTTGGACTGTAGTCACAAATTTAAAATCCTCTAAAAACAAACCATCCTCTTCTTCCAACTGTACCCAAATTTCAGTTAGAAAATAACAGAAGCGTTTTCAGTTGTGCTACAAAAGTGGTTAAAAGCGATAGTTAGCAATTAGCACGGGCAGACGCGCGGCACTTAGCCTCCGCGGCGCCTAATGAAATGAAATGAAATGAAATGAAATGAAATGAAATGAAATGAAATCGTTTATTCTGTAAATAGGATATCGGAATCACTTTTACACGTCATATTAAAAAGTAAAAAATAAGCTAGATGTAGTCGACATTTCCTATCTGACTACCCGTGAGAAGAAATGGCGAAACAAACTCAGGGGTCAAAGTCTCTTTTAAAGTCCAGACATAATCTTGGTCAGATCATGTGAGGACCATGTAGATCTGTGTCTGAAATGGTCTTTTGAGGAAAGAACCACACAATTTTGAGTGGACCTGTCCAATCAGTGCAAGCATTTGTCGTAATCGTGCAGCTCGACTCAAGACTTAAGGAGCTCAACGACTCGACGAACAATACCAAAGAAAGTACATTTGGGTAGGCCTCATAAAGTGCTCAAAATGCCAGACCTCCATTAAAACTGAGAAAAAGCATAAAATAATAGGAAAATATTTAAAGAGAAAAAAAAAAAAAAATGACCCACATAGTGCTCACATTCACAATAAATTAAAGCAGTAAATATAATACTTTTCAAAGTAAACATTAATGTAATATTGTATATAATATTCTGCAATGTCAATATTTATATAAAATCATGCATAATAACATTAAATGTCAAGTTTTCCAGTTTGATCACAAGGCTTGCAGAGCGAGCAGCTCAATCCCAAGCTTTTTTGTCTTCTAAATAATCAGAAATTTTATAGTACCCTTTTTTACAAAGTTTGGTTTTAATACAGCTTTTAAATCGTTTAATGGGTAAGTTTCGAATGTCAGTAGGAAGTTTGTTGTGAAAGCGTATACATTGACCCATGAACGAGTTGCCTACTCTGTGGAGGCGAGTGCGATGTACAGCAAGATTGTGTTTATTCCTGGTATTTAAACAATGAATATCGGACATTTTCTTAAAATTTGATATATTTTTGTGTACATACAATAGATTTTCAAATATATATTGAGAGGCTACAGTCAGAATATCTATTTCTTTGAATTTTTCACGAAGTGAATCTCTTGGACCTAGATTGTAAATGGCTCGAACAGCCCTTTTCTGTAAAACAAAGATAGTATTAATGTCCGCACAGGTTCCCCAGAGAAGAATCCCATATGACATAAGACTATGAAAATAACTAAAATAAACAATTCTCGCAGTATCTACATCAGTTATCTGTCGAATTTTTTTAACAGCATAGGCGGCTGAACTAAGCCTTCCTGACAATTTTTCTACGTGTGGGCCCCATTGTAATTTACCGTCAATAGTTATCCCAAGAAAAACTGTCGACTCAACAGGGTCCAACTCTATTCCATTAAGTTGAACATTGGTAGTTAGCTGCCTGACATTTGGCATTGAAAATTTAATTTTGTTACTCGTATCGCAGTATTTATTGCGATGTTGCCATGTGAACATATGGGGTTCAACTGTGCAAAAATAGGTATTTCGTGCTAGATACTAGAGGTGCGTATATACTCCTCGTCTCAAAACATAAGAATTTCCTTGATCTATCAGATGTGGTCTTACAGAACACAGTCAGTTCTTATAGATTTTGTCTCTCTTCTTCTTCGTCGTTCCCTCAATGCTGAGGTTCGGTACCATATTTGACGCGTATGCGGTCTTCTGCAATGTGGACCGCTCTGTAAATGCTACCTCTAACAGCCTTCTTGATCGCGTCTGACCATCTTGCCGGTGCTTTGTCTTGAGCGCGTTTTCCTACCACCCGGTCCAGTCTCATAAGACTTCCAGACCATACTTAGGTGAACGCATAATATGTCCGAAAAAACTGAGGGCACTCTCCTGGTCGAATATGATGGAAAACCACAATTGTTATAATGTTTATAACAATAAATGCCAATAAATAGTAATACATCAATGTTTATAGCATTGACGAATTTCTTAATGAAAATTCATCTAATTTGTGTATTCCTGATTATTTTGACATTTAATTAAATTTACTAATTTTACTATCTATGACTAGTTTGATGACACTGCTCTGTAGTACATTTAAATTTTTTATTTATTATATTTTGGATTGTAAATTTTTTGAATAATAGACAAATTTGTAATTATTTGACGTTCATTTAATAACCTACCTATTTATATTTGTACGCTGTTAAGGCAAAACATGACTGTAATATAATTTTATTGTAACATCTTGCATGCCATGTGTATACTCATGTTTTGGACAAACAAATGATCTTATTTTGTCTTGTATAATATATTCTTTGGTGCGAAAAGCCTGAAGAAAATTGACTTATTGATGTTAGTTTGGAGATTATCTATATCCCCACTACATCAAACTCTACTTACGCTTTAATCGAAAGGGCACACCGATAAAACAAACCCAACAAGAAAAAAAAATACAAAACCCCATTCGGCCAGTTTATTAGCATCTATTAGAGCAAGCCCCGACCTTCCCATTACACTGGCGAGCACAAAAATGTGTAACGCCCACCTAATAAATTTACCGGCAGTTACGTCGCGCACGCGACCCAAAGTGGATGGTTAGCTGGATCCGCTGAGTGCTTTGTACGGATTTTATGTTCCGCGATTAGGGCATTTGATGCGATACACTGTAGTAATGGCTGGGTCAATTAAATGGACTTATGTGTAGATTTGGTGTTGCATGGTAGTTTGTTTGGGTTTTGAAATAAATTGTTTATTGGGTGTAGCACAGTTTGTCGTGTACTATGATCATTTCTTATTGGTCACACAGTATAGGTATACTAATGACATCATTCTTAGACTGTACAGCTGGTCAGACCAAAGATGCTCTATGCTAGCCATACTCAAAGTATGCTCCGTGGAGCCCTGGGGCTCCGCAAAGCCTCTTTCGAGGCTCCGCGAAAATACTTGTCACAATGTATAGATAAAACTAAAGGGGATACTCAAAGTATGCTCCGTGGAGCCCTAGGGGAGCCCTAGGGCTCCACGGAGCATACTTTGAGCAAAGCCAAGTCGGGGCTCCGCGAAAATACTTATAGTAGTATATTTTATTTTACTCTGCAACCTGAGAAAATAAAAACTATCTAAATATTCCAACCTAAAGTAAAAGAATATGCAAATGTGTTAGTAATGCCAAGTAATATGATTTAATAACGAATACACATAAAACCATTTTTTTATTATTTAGGGCTCCGTCAAATATTTCGTTTTCCAAAATGGTTCCGTCGCCTAAAAAGTTTGAGAACCACTGCTCTATGCTAATCCAAAATCACACTGCATGTGAATGGATTCCATTATCCAATAACTATTCTTTTAGCTTTACTAAATCCATTACAAATACTTACTAAACGACCGATAACCCGATTCTTATCCGACCTAAAACAGAAAAAAAATCGCGTTACATTACCTCTGATAACTAATGTCAGACATTAAGCACTCGACTCGCTCGTAATAAAAGCAATAACACTCCGAATAGGAAAGAGTGCCTCTATAATGCGCGGGGTAAACGAATATATGGGGAAATTGCTCGGGAGCGAGCGTAGATGCGATTGAGAGAACCCGGATACGGGCAATCATCAATCTACCCCCTACGTCGTAAATCACGCGTACAATGGACGAGGGAAGTTCTTAAGAAGAAAAACTATAGGTTTATATCCTTCCGGGGTTCGACCAATCGGAAGCCTCCAAGCATTGCCCCCCTGCGCGGGAAGGGTTAGCTCGGATTGTGTTAAGGGGAGATACGGTGTAATTGGTCAGTGATGAGCGTTTGTGATGGTGATTTTTGGTTTGAAAAGTAATGCAAATACTTTATTATTTTCGAGATGTATTTTTACAAAAGTCGCAGATGGCAATCAGTATAATGTCCAAGCTCTAGTTTCTAAAAGTATTTTTGTCTTTTCAAGTTTTATTATTTTTACAAGAAATTATGATTTGAGTTTTGATTATAATGGGTAACCTAGGAATCGACAGTCCAGTCCAGTTCAAAATACAATTTATGCTTGTACATAATGAAGCTAAAGCATTCACCTGTTCTACAATCTGACAGATTATTGTGAAATCACAGATTTAAGTATATCAATGCAATGTAAGATAACATACAAATTTTATTCAGATTTAAGGTAGCATTCAAAACAAACCACCTAAAAATACTCTAACTTTTTACTTTAAAAAAGTTCCACCCAAGTGCCTTATTCCGGCGTCGCTTACACTACCCTCTCCTTCCCCCTTTCTCGATCCCAAGTTATTCGGTTAGGGGTGAGATTTTTCCACGTCGAGCGACCGCTGGCAAACCGTCCGTCATCCGCAAGGATTACTGGTAATCCTCCAAAGGCGATAGCGTAATGACTCCTGATGTGACGGCTTCATTCCAATTATTTATATTGATAAGGTCGTGGTTTGGGACGCAATTGGTTTTTCGGATATGTGAGTGAGATTGACGGTTTTAAGATTGAGTAGGCATTCTTTTTGTGATTTTTGTTTACTCGCGTGCGAGAGGAGCTCGTGTTTAAATAATAACAGCCACACGGGTCGATCCATCAGGTTATGCTACGCTTGCCGCGACAGGTCCGTGTATGGGTGACCATCTTTACACACTGAGACTCCTCCGTGCCTCGGAAAGCACGTCAAGCCGTTGGTCCCGGCTGTCATTCGTAGATCTTTGACAGTTACGGGTCGTCAGAAGCAGCAGTTGCCGCTTCGTTCGCATATGGCGATGTTGATGCTCCTACATTCTCAGTTATCTTGTGACTTTCGGTGAAGTGAGTTGTACGCAGACACTGGAGACAAAATGGACGATAAAATCGCAATTGCTGCTGCAACTTTGGTGTATATTCTCTGAAAAGATTTTGGGGTGTCGGGTTTATTTATTTATTTCGGGTCGTTAGACGCCCGAAAGTCTGACAACCAGTCTTACCAAGGGGTATTGTATTACCCAGTTATTGCGTTGTAGAGGTCAGATAGGCAGTCGATCCATGTAAAATTCTGGTATTCAGCTGCATCAGGTCAGCCTTGAAGCCAAACCCAACATAGTTGGGAAAAGGCTAGACTGATTGATAAACTCGCGAGCGTGTTTCAGGATTGCCGAAATACTTACACGTATGAATTAAAACAGAACTTGCCATTTAAGGAACATTACTTATAAACATGGATCCAGTGAGCAAAGCTGATCTATGCGTTTCTTTCCTGAATATAATTGATCAAAGTTATTATTTTAATCCAATTTGTTTGATTAGAATCATGTAAAAATCTACCGTTAAAATAATACAAAACCGGATCAACTCTAATTACGTCACAGAATTAGATTTCCCCAAAGCATATAACATTTGAACACAATTTACTTTTTCGAACGAATTCATTTGCGGCTGGCAACACGTTGGAAAATTTGAATTTAGAACGCGTTCGGGGAGCGCGGGCCGCCGCGGCAAATTGTGAATTAGACCGCCGCGGGCGCACCGCACCACCGCTTGTTAGCTAGTTTTTACGCTGGCAACCCCTTTGTCAGGGAAATTGCATCAATGCCGTATTGCACTGTGTAGTCGGTTATTTAGACCGCGCGGAAAGATTGCTATGATATTCCTTTTATTGCGGTTTTCAAATTCGTAATATTGTGGTCGTGTATTTCGAATATTTTATTTTATTTCTTTTTTTATAGAACGTGTAACTTCTGCATTGTATAATGTTGTTTTAAGGTACTGTATCTAAATAAAACACGATTATTTTTCAAAGTTAAAAAGAAAGGTACAAAAAAGCATTCTACTTTATCTTCAGAATGTTTTTTGAAACTCATTAACATTGTAACTCCTGTAGATTGTGACACTGTTACTAATCGCCCTTAGGGGTAGTGGGCCGTTCGTTTTGAACATTCAAATGATATAATATACACGCCCTGAGAGGGCGTCGGTGCCCTGCCGCGATGCAATCATACTGCTAATGATCCCTTAGCATTATTATTCAGATTCATTAACAATTGGATATAAAACCCGGGTTCCAAAAATGTTTTTAGTACTGATAAGTCTGAAGGCGCATTGGAAAATTCTTTTATCCGAAAATTGTTTCTTAGTTAGCATGATTGCTTTTCTTCTATATGACTGAAAAACGATTATTCGAACTTTGTTTTGATTCCAATTAGTGTAAATGGTTAGGTCCTTGTGGTGAATCTTCTAGAGAGTTGTAGAAATCTCTAGTTTAACCATTGCCAAAGTTTACCTACAGCGATTTGTACCCAATTAAGTAACAATTTTACTTAAAGCATCGTCTAATAACTCCTGCTTCCCACAGTCAACTCGGTACACTCGGCTGGAAATCGTCACTAAGCGGAATTCGTAGATTAATTACGAGAAACACACTCATTCATTATCCTCCTAAATTATTTATGAACATCATAAATAACACTGTAATTTTCATTTCACTCCGCATTACAAGGATTACGTGCCATTTTCCCTATTCCCCTTTCTATTATTGTAACTAATCTTGTCACTAAACCCTAGCCCGATTATCCGAACGCAGCAAATAATGCGGTTCCAAATTTAAACACGCGTATAATTTTTAAAAGTGGATGCCATATGTGATGCCAGAGGCAAAAAGGTTTTTTTGGCGCCACAAAGTCGCACCCGTTCGGATACGCACTACTGACACCCGTTAAACGAGCATTAAGAACACAAATGTATTCACGAGTGGGGTGAGCGGATAATAAACGGTTTTATTGGCTTTATCCCGTTGTGTCTGAGCCTGAGCCAACATTGTTACTGGGTTTCTTTTTCGGTAAAGTAATTTGAATATTTTATTAGAGAATTTTTGGCTGATAAAGCGGGTTCGTTCAGATATTTTTTGTTGGAAGCTAGTCATACGAATGTCGTATATTACTGTCATCGCTGTATTGCTTTATGAAGAACTTGGGTCATTTAATTTTATTTCCCAATCGAGTTATATTTTAAATCTACTAGATTTGCAACTAGTTTTCCAATCTTTGGCCAGTTTTAACAATTTGTCATAAACTAATCATGCACAAGCCTGCAATCAATAAACATGTTTCAACAATTTTCAGTCATTTTAATTCAAATCTTCCACATATTACACCCAACATTAACTCATTAATATCCACACAACTACCCTTATAAGAACAAACACTACCCACCACCTCAGGCTAAAAAAACACATTAAAACCGCACATTTGTCTATAAAGCTGTGCGGTAATCATCTTTTGTGCGTAGTGCAAACATGTGGCATATTGCGGAGCGCTATCTGATTAGCCAAACAATTTGCGGAGCACCCCCCTCCCGTCGCGGCTTTGAGTCAGGGTACCCGCGAGCCAAATGACTCCACACAGAATATAAGGGTTAATCGCAATGTTTGAAAATGGACCTCTTTATGTTTTTTTTTCTTTTATATGCTAAAATTGAAGTTTTGTGTAGGCGTTTGGTTTAATGATTTTGAACTGTGGAGGTTTGATGCTAAAGTTATAATAAAGGTGTCGACTAATTCAGATTTCGCCTAGAGTCTGAGCTGGGCTGAGCCCTCAATTGGTTTCTGGGTCAACGTTGTTAATGCAGGAAAAAATGAATCTTTTCCATTTTAATGTGCATGAAATATAAAAGCAATCGTACTGTAAAACAAGGCAGCTTTACTCGGAAATCGAGAAGAATATCAAAGAGCCTTGTCCATGAAATACAGATTTCAAGTGGAACGGTTTTCTTGGAACAGTCTACCTTGTGTACAAAGCTTTGAAATCATTTACTAGTGCGCAAAAAAACCCTATCCTCATCTTATACGTATTTAAACTAAAACGGTATTACTATCTGACTTCATTGATATGAAAATGATTAGGAAGAATAGGAATGCCAAGTATTGATACTGTTACTGTTAGCCTACATCACTCCACAACTAGGCAAAGGCTCTCAAAACAAATATACTTGCTCTTGCTCTTGAAACAAATATACTTTGCTCTTTGTCAGTCACTCATAACATAATTGTATATCCGTTTGGGGAGGTGCTCCAAAAACTAAAGTCAAATCTATTGAGGTTGCCCAGCGTGCAATACTAAAGGTCCCTTTAAACTAATACTTTTCTCTAATGCCTTACTTTACCAGGTGTGTGGAGTACTAACTCTTCAAATGGCTTATAGAAAAATCATTCTATTCTGTGAATGAGTACCTAAACTTTAAAGATTTACACTGACATTTAACTATTATAATTTGACAAATGTGTGACATTTCTATTGTTAATTTATTATCTAGGATTTATGTTACAATTTTATTATCATTGATTTAATTATATTTGTATCAATTATTATGTAATCAATTATTTTGCACGCTAGTTTTAGCAAATTGTTTTAGAAATTTAATTAAAAAACCCGACCATCTGTAATGTACTACAATTCTTACAAATAAATTTCATTTCATTTTATTAACTGTTAGACAATTATTCATATTAAAAATAATCATTATGCAACACAGTTGTACGAATTACGACCACCAGATTTTGAATACACGCAGAAATCCTATGGTTTGTACACACCACAGGTCTTACAGCACTAAATTTAGTACCTACTAAATTCTTTAATTTCCTCGGTCCCCATATCTATCTATAATCAACTTAATAAAAATCTTAATATTTATCCACTGACGCTGATAGCACACCTCCGCCGCGAAACGGTTTCCCGGCGGAGGTATGCTACCAGCGTCAAAACAGATCGTTGCAAGAAAAAAGTATCGGAATACCTACAATGTCTCACATATGGAGACTGAGCAAGTTCTAATTGTACCAAGATAGACAGTAATAATGTTTAATGTTAGCAAAAAATAATTATCTATTGACAAATATATAATATATACGTATAATATTATATACATATTCACTATAACCGCGTATCTCACTAATTCATGTCTCTCATCATAAAAATCACTCATTCACCGTATCACATAACACAAAGAGAGGTGCAGACCACTAAAACAACCTTTGATTATTTTTATTTTTTTTGTTTTGTAAAATGCTAGCATTTTAGAACTCTAATCTAATGTAACTCGAGGGGATTGGCGCTGTTCGCCGAAATACAGGTCCTCCTAGTTCGGCTCTAGATGCTAAAACTTTTGTGTCCCTACTATGATAAACATAGCACTTAACTGTAATGTAATCTAAGTACTGTTTTTATGAAATAAATGTTATTATTGTCATTACTCATCTCTTCCAGCTCTTTAAATCCAGGTCTAATGTGGACCGATGGTCGTTTGTTTTCTCCAGCTTGCAGCAGCAAGTGTTGATACTAATCAAATATACTTAATCAGCCTATAAATGTTCTTACTGCTGGGACACAGGCCTCCTCTCTGCGAGAGGGAGTGGGCATGACAACCGCGACATGCTATCGCAGTCCAGTGCTGGACATAGGCCTCTCCCAGGCTGCGCCAGAGCACAACACCCTGTCCTCCACCTTCATCCAGTCTGACCCAGCCACCTTAAGGTCGTCGGTCCATCTAGCTGGGGGGTGTCCCACACTACTCTTGCCGATACGCGGTCTCCACTGCAGGACTCGTCTCCTCCATGGGCCATCGGTCCTTCGACAAACATGGCTAGCTATATGTCGGTAACTCCGGTTCTTATCCGGATAATTTAATTCCTGATTTTATCCTTCAAAGAGACTGCAAGCATAGCCCGCTCCATAGCGCGCTGGGCGACCTTGAATTTGTGGACAAGCCCGACTGTCAGTGTTCACGTTTCGGCACCGTATATCTTGACGGGCAGGACGCACTGGTAAAGACTTTAGTCTTCAGACACTGCGGGATAGGCGATGAGAAGACTTGACGCAGTTTTCCAAATGCCGCCCAACCTAGCCGGATCCTTCTGTCGGCTTCTTTCTCAAACTTGAACATGTATATGTATATACATATATATTCTATATATGTGGTATTCCAAAGTTTAAATGTATTCACTTCTGTCGGCAGTCGTAATTCAGTCGGCAGGCCTATTTTGTATTTTTTATTAAGTGTCCCGCATTGTTAAAGGTCTCCCTCTGCCTTTTCCACATACTTCTGTCCTCTGCTATTGTAGGCCAGTGCATTCGGTAGGAGTCAAGTTCGGCCCTCCATCTTCGTCTTGGTCTTATCATCCCACATTATTTTCGCTTTTAATATCCCACAATATTCCTCAACGTTATATATTCTTAAACTTACGTCTTAATCCAAGTTATTGACAGTGATAGCCGATCGATCACGCTCCCCGGAGAGTATCAAATACAATTTTAAGTTTAACAAATCGTTCGGCGCTGAATGTAATTTGCGTGAGAGCATTGGCTTGCCTTCGTTTATTATGTATTTACGAAGTTAGGAAGGTGCTGGTATATTAAAGCAGGTTTTTTATGGTTTCGAATCGAGTTCCTGTGCCGAGAAAATTTGAATATAAGCTAGGTGGCTTAAGTGACTATTCCAAAAGCCTTATAGTCATAGATTTTACTTTATTAGTACTCCTGGATATGCACTCTCGCTCCGAACCATGGCCTGAACCAGGGCCGGACGCGAGAGATTGCCGCCGCGAGGACACGGCGCTGTTCCGCCCAAGGCGGGAATACCTCCACCGCATGCCCCACCGTGTCCTCCGGGCGATCCACACAACGGTAACACCCGGGCGGTTTCTCCCAAGGCAGGAGGATCCTGAACAGGAACCTCCCGAAACAACCGTGTCCGGTGAGGACCTGTGTCAGGCGGAAGGTGAGGACGCCTATCTCTAGCCACTCCTCAAAGAGGGGACTTATCGCTACAATCGTGGCGTGCCCAGATTTGGAAGATCGATTTGGTTATTTAGTCTATGGTCTATCTCTTTATTTGGGTAGTCTTTCCCCCAAATTACCTATATTAAAAATGACAGAAATCAATTCTGTAAACGATTCTGAATAAACTTCTTTAATAATGTGTATTAATTCAGTTACATATTGTATTTTGTAGTAAAAACATGCTACTACTTCTCGAACTTTCTAAATACACACAAGCTTGACTTAAACTACCACCCCTAACAAAATCATTTAAAAGCCAAACAAAAACAGATTGTTTAACAAACAACAAAGTGTAACACAAAGTAGAACATTACTCCCCCTAACGACAGGAACCTCTTCTGAATACTTTATGGACTTAAAGGCTATTTAGCTGCCCTGTCAACTGTTACTTTTATTGTCCTTCCACTCCCACTATGAAATAAAACATCTATTGTAACTGTATCAATAAGGCTTTTAAGAACAAAGGACACAGTGATATAAGAGTGTACTTATGTGGTATTAGTTGTTATGTAATGTTTTGATTCGTCATTTGTTTTCTATGATAATCGTTTTTAAACCGGAAAAAACAGTATTTTTGTCTTTGTCTAAATCTTTTTGTTGTCAAAGTTTTGTCATCAACCTGACAATAATTGTCAGGTTGATGACAAAACTTTGATTATAGATATATTATAGATCCCTGAGGAAAAGTTATCAGCCGTCACATACTTTTGGGTCAAGTTTTTGAAGTTTTGTATGGCCGACTGATAATTATTTCGCGAAGACGATGTCTGTCTGATACATATTCTATAGATAGTTAACGTACCTACTACAAAAAAAAACAA
Organism: Tiliacea citrago; assembly: GCA_963921375.1. Taxonomy (NCBI): domain Eukaryota; kingdom Metazoa; phylum Arthropoda; class Insecta; order Lepidoptera; family Noctuidae; genus Tiliacea; species Tiliacea citrago. The sequence continues at coordinate 10,875,432 of OY992782.1, read as the reverse complement.
ATAGTACAAATTATATCTTCTGGTATTCAGCTGTATTCGGTTAGACTAGAAGCTGATACCAATATAGTAGGAAAAAGGTTAGGCAGATGATGATGGGTAGAGTTATGATATCTAAAACTGCCTTGCAACCAGGTGACTGACTGAAAAATATATTATAGCAACTTTAGTTGTACAATCAATAAAATGAAATGAAATTGTTTATTTTGTAAATAGGATATCAGAATCACTTTTATACGTCATATTAAAAATAAGCTAGATGGAGTCAACATTTCCTATCTGACTACCCCTGAGAAGAAATGGCGAAACAAACTCAGGGGTCAAAGTGTCTTTTAAAGTCCAGACATAATCTTGGTCAGATCATGTGAGGACCATGTAGATCTGTGTCTGAAATGGTCTTTTGAGGAAATAACCACACAAATTTGAGTGGACCTGTCCAATCAGTGCAAGGATTTGTTAGTAATCGTGCAGCTCAACTCAATACTTAAGGAGCTCAACGACTCGACGAACAATACCAAAGAAAGGACATTTGGGTAGGCCGCATAAAGTGCTCAAAATGTCAGACCATCATTAAAACTAACTGAGAAAAAAAGTTACCTACGTAGTATCTATCACCTTTATAATATAAATAGCTTACTTATTTAATTCTAAAGTAGGTTACAGGCTATCATAGATTCATACCATTACCTATGCTGCTACACCGCAGTCTGACGTCTATGCCTATATGTGGACCATTAAATAAATATCGAATAGGTTAGCGTAAGGAGGCTCACGATATATGGCCGGCATTACGAAATAAATGGCCAATTTGTATATAAATATATATCTGCCAACTTGAAATATTGTATTGGGATATAGTGGGCGTATTATGTAACAGGCTTATTATACAAAAGCATATAGGAGGACTTCATATAGACATAGGGGTAGGCAGGACTCTAGACAAGACATCGTTTGATGTAGCTGTAGAGAAAGAAAGAAGTACTGGTGAGAGAGACATCGACAAACAGCTTTAGAACCAGAATTCCAACTTTAGGTGATGCCTAAATGAATCAAAAGCGCACTGTTGGAGTTTCAACGCTCGGGTCAAACTTGAAAATCTATTAGTACAATAATATTTAGGCGTTTATTTAAGTGTTCCTAGTGGTAATGAAAACGGGTATTGTAACTATCTGGGCAGGTGATAATATTAAAATTCAAGTTACTTCCGGTTTTAAATTACCAATCCCATAACGCCAAACAAAAACTCTAAAGCAATCATACCATAAAGCCTTTCAAACTCTTTTCTATCTCATATCGGCACGAGTCGTAAACACAAACTCTTCTTTATCCGCGCTCTATTTACGATACGGAACAAATAAGTATCGGAGGAGGGGCGAGAGGACAGGAAAACAATGAGAAATGACCGGCGGAAAATTGCGCGGATTCTGAACGCAATCCGAGTGGGGACGACGCGATCGCTGCTTAAAGAAATGTGCAGGGACGGAGCGTATGGAGCTGTTTCTTTAGGGTTTCGTTTTATGGTATTTTATAGTCCTTGGCGATATATTTGCTTAGCGTCGGATTTTCTGGCTGGACCTGATGGGCAATTCCCGTATTTATAAGAACATTCGCATTCCAATCACAGTTTCAATCCGTCAAAAATTGTTCTTTTGACATTAATTGTCGCTTAGATGAGATTGCCACTGTATTTTGTGCGGGAATTGACTTTCTGGTCTTTCGTAGAGTGTCATGAATTCTTTGTAAAGTGGTAGAGGGTCTTGTGAATGTGGTAACTAAACGAAGTGTGGCGGTATCTACAACGCCACATGGGAACTTCGCATCACACTGTCGTCACGCCAAATCCTGCATCGCGCTAGCGAAAGTTACCGCGCGACTACCATTGTACAACATCCCGACATCAACCGTCGCGCAGTAGCCCACCAGACACAACACCCGTCTGATCGGAGGATCGTCCCTTTTCTATGGAAGATGAGTGTACTTTACACCCTGTTCCTCATACCTCTATAGTAGAAGCACTAGGTACCTAGAAACTTTTGCTGTTTGAAGGATATATTAGCCAGCGCGGCCGTTGCAAAAGCAGGCATATAAGGCATTTCAACATTGCCTGTAAGTTTGGCAACGCATCAGAATATTCCTTGGTGTTGGAGGTAACTGGTGACGCCCGGTGGTATTCACAGTCACACCAGGCGTGTTGTCGCTCTGTTTGTGAACCTATAAAAATAAGTTTTGACCACAGGCAGTCCAAGTCAGGCAAGACAAGCCAAGCCACCAGTTGTGACTTTTAGATCCGGACTTCCTCGAGTTTATTTGCATTATTTCCTGGTGTTATCCAGTTGATGAAAGTAGGTAATATCAGCAAATCTCAGAACATGTTTACTACATCTTTCCTCCTCTAATTCTTGAAAGACTTGACAGCATAATCACCCTTCAATTACGTAATCCACGTTCCACGACCGGATTCAATCGTCCCATGCTCACCAGTGGCATCCCAGTGCACGTCTGTACTCAAGCCCGAGGCGTCCCTGTGTTGGCGCGCACTCTATTTTCCTATTTGCGCGGCAGATTGGCTCTGATTGTATTGTTTGCGGCGGGGCGGGGCATTGATACCCGGGGCCCAAACCCCCGCACCCCGCACTACCCCCAGCCGCCCCACAGGGTGCAGCCGAGCGGAAAAATGTTATCTACAACGTGAAATATCGCATGTTTGCGATAAATATTTGATAGGAGAATGGATTTTTAAATTTGTTTCGTGCGGACATTAGTTTTGCGGTCGGTTCTCCGGAGGTTGGTGCGATTTAGGTTTTGTTTGCTGTGTGTGTAGGTATGCTGGGATACGAGGAGATCTAAATCAAGCAGCTGGTAAAACGTATGCTGAAGAAAAATTATGTGGCTGACACAGTGATAGTTAATTTTCCTTCCCTTTTACTATATACACAATGTTATTCATTTACCGGTTTTTAGGATTCCGTAGTCATCAAGGCAACAGACAGATGGTCTGTCTGTCCGCGGCTTAGCTCAGAGACTCTTAGTACTAGGAAGCTGTAACTTTTTTTTTGAAAGCGTTGCCCCACACTAGGAATTTCTTCTGTATCGTGGGTGCGTTTACAAACATTTAAACTCACATACACAAACAGCCAGACCCGGAACAACTACTTATAGGTCATACAAATATTTGTCCCGTGCGGGAATCGAACCCGCGACACGCAGCGCAGCAGTCAATCGCTTAACCACTGCGCCAACCGTGCCGTCAATTTGGCATGGGTATACATTTTAATCACGCCGACATAGTGGTAAAAAAAAATCTTCTTAAATTTTTTGTGGGTACCTCCATTGCACGTATAGTGGGGATGATATTTTTTTTCGTCTATCCTATGGTGTGGGGTATGGTTCGATAGGCAGTTCAAAAATATTGCGGGTCGTTTGTAAACCATTTTTCAATTCAGGGATCCGTTTCCGTAATATTAGGCTTTAAAGTGCAAATTTTTGCTAGAGTCAAGTGTATGGCTATGTCAGCTAAATGGTTGATTTTGGATATGTGTAAAAAATTATGGCAGTAGTATATATAACGAAGTTAAAAGGAAAACTATCACAGCTAAGAAGGCTTTACAAGTTAACGAGTAATAATCAACCAACTTACATTTGCAGTTGGAGAATTGACCATAACGTATATCGATGTATGGGAGAACGTGTTTTTCAACTACAATGTTAAGTTTGTTCTTGGGATAAATTCATCCCAATTACGGAACAATGAAGGGTTCCGTAATTGGAATTGTTAAACTAACTATCGAAAGACCAAATACATACTGAGAACCTTTAAGTATCGAAAACCGACACCACAAAAATACTATCCGACGTTTCCTTGAACATATTTTTCCTATAAAGAACCTTCACAAACCCCTATCATAAAAAAATCCCTTTCCCATCAAAACGATATAAAGTAATCAAAACAATACGCCTCCCTCTAGATAGGTAATTGACAATATCGGCACATCTGTGTATAACACCTCCTGTATAAGGTGACACCGCCGGTAACTTTTATGAGTGCGAAATTGTGTTTATGCGACGTCGGAGCGCGATTTACCGCCGCCCGCGCCGCTCTTAGACCGCGTAATCGGAAATATTGCACGAGAACGAAGTTAGGATGTGGTGTGAGGTATAGGAGGCAGCGGGTAAGAAGTCAAAAACAAACGTCATTTCTCTGGCCTAGAAATACTTGTAATTTTGGAGGTGTATGATCTGTGTGTATAAACGTACCCACGAAGGGGGTCGTATAATATAAAGTATCATAGAAAGATGAAAAACTCAACTTTAGTCATAAAGTTTAGATTCGTCGAGCACAGTGACAAACAGAATGAATAACTTAAGTTAGTTAACTTTGTATTACCTACGCAATGAACCAATTCTGGAATGAAATATCTAATTTAGTATTGATAATTTAGACGCTTCTGCGAATGACTTGCATGGTACTTGTAAACATTCATTCTAGCTGCTAGATTCTCTACAACAACTGTTAGCTTATGTATTTAAGTAAAGACGCCTGTTCCATCTGCACTATTATACCCACTGACAATAAAACTAGCGCGTGATATTTACCAGCAGAGCAGTAGTGGCCCAGTGGTAACTGCCTCGAAGGAATTACGTGTCGTAAGTCTGGGGCTCACCACAATCGGCACTTTACTTTGTGTAATTTATTTCGTCACCACTGCTCTCAAAACGGTAAAGAAAAACATCGCGAGGAAACCTAGAGTCGACATTTCGAAGACATGTGACATCCACCAACCCACACTAAGCCCGCGTAGAGGATCATAGCCCACTCCCACTCACAGAGAGGAGGTGTCTGAGTCCCAGCAGTGGGAATATTATAGGCTAATTCTGTATGTATGTTTATACATGTTATTTGCCTAACTTTTGGTAACACGCTCTCGCTTATGTCTTGAACCGCATAGTGCGACAGCGGCCGCATCTGGTGATATTGTCGATAGTTTTACTATGACTCCGTAACAAAGTAGTAATTGGTTTGTATTGCCAGTTGATATTTGATACCTTTTGTAATATCATAGTTTACGACTGTAAATGTATTTGTTATTTATTGGAGCACTCTTCTTCATTGAATGCATTTTGACCATATTACTTTTTAATATGAAATACCTTTTTCATATATCTATTTAGCCGGTAATGCCCCACGCCTGTGCAAAGGCTTCTCTCTCCCTGTTCTACACACATCTGTCCTCTGCCATTGCGGGCCAGTGGTTTGTTTGGAGTCAAGTTTCTCCCTCCATCTTCATCTTGGTCCAACTTCCTAACAAACAATAACTAATCTATCAAAAGCGTAATGAATTCTGTTTTCTTTAAAGAATGTAACTTTGTGTCAGTTATGTATGTATTTTACCTGGCTTGTTTGTTCGCCTTCAAATTCCTTGTCTACATATTATGTAGGCAAGGAATTTGTAGATAGATTAAGATAGATAGATTTAGATACATTATACATTACCAGCTTATTAAGCTGGTAATGTATCGGAGGGCAGACGAGCAGACCTTGTAGCTGTAATTTTGTGAACTAAGCTTTTTACTCTAGTTATCATCAATCATATTGTTGTTTCTAGTCATGTTGTGAGATTACGCTTTGGGTGACAATCAGGTCGAAACCTATAATGTGATCCTACTAACATACTGTGATTGTTACTTGTGGTAGTTGCCTTGTGACTAAATAAATAAACCTGTGCTTATGGTCTGAAATATTACTCTCAGAGGGCAAGGGTGCTGGTTATTTCTCCCGAGTAATCGACATTACCGAAGCAAATTCTGATAACGAATAGGGCAGGGTCAATCACAGTTTAGAAAATATGAACATTAGTAGCTGCGCCCCGCGGTTTCACCCGCGTAAGTCTCGATCCCGTGGGAATATCGGGATAAAAAGTAGCCTATATGTTAATCCAGGGTGTCAGCATCCTCCATTCAAAATTTGATCAAAATTCATCCAGATCCAGCCGTTTGAGCGTAAAGAAGTAACAATCACACACACTCACAAACTTTCGCCTTTATAATATTAGTGTTTATTAGTGTGATTAATAATTCATTAATTATTAATAATATTAATAATGTAAGGAAGTAAGGATTAATTTGTATTGAGAATACTTCAAAAGCTACAAATAAGTGCTACGAGCTTTCGTAGCGCTACTAACTCTGCTACGCTAATCTTCTACGTAAAAAACCGTTCTTCCTTATTTCTTTTAAGCCAAAACTCTTTGCCTCATCTCGTCAGATTCAACATTAGAGACGCAAGTGTACCAAGGGTTGTTTACGTGGACGACATCGTTACCGAGGCTGCGGCGAGACGGCGACGATACGTCATTATCTCAATGTGCACTAAGACTAAACTAGGTAGCACATACTAACTTGTGCTGATAGTTAGTTGTAGAAAGTACACGAGTTGTATTGTTTAAGAGAATGTAGATTAAACTGTGCTGTAAAAGACATTTTTTTTTAATTAGGAATTTACCACATCCTAATAATGTATGACTTTAAATAGTGATAAATGTTATGATATTTTTGAATTTTAAGAAATTAGAAGCGTCGCTTCGTCAAAGTATGCTTAACAATGATAAAATTATTTACATTTTAAATAAGTTTATCAAATAATGCTCTAAATCAGGCTTCGTCAACCCGAAATTCCTATCCATAATCATCAGCAATTGAAGAAAGCCTTTTTTAATTTTCAACGAAAAGTCGCTTGCTTCTACCCACGACGTGTATTGACCGACGGTGATTCTATCTACTGTTTGCTTTAAGACTTCAACTATTCAACACATAACATCCATTTTTGCCTAATAAAATATCGCCCAAAATCCTTCAAACTACACCAAAACAAGTATTGTCACTAATTGGAGTTTCTGAGTACATATATACGTCTTCTCCACATAACTCTGTATGCAACAAAATGCGGTTTTGTTTTTTTTAATTGTCCCTTAAGAGTAACACCCGCGTAATGACGGCTGTTAACGGTAAGACAAAGGTGTAGGAAGGTAAAGAAAGATTTATGTGTGTGTGTGTAACATAAGTGTCGTTAGTGTCTTTGTGGCAACAGTTGTTTTTTACTTGTTAGTAACTTGAGAATCTTATGATGACGGTGATGAGATGTGACGCTTCTTACTTGTAAAGTGGGATATAAAACTTTTTCTTTTTTAAAAGCGGTTAACCCTTATGTCCATCTTAATTAATTTATTATTATTTAACCATTTATGTACACATATATTATATAAACATACAAGAAGAAAGGAACAAAATACCAACAAAAAAAACCTACAGAGGTGATGCTTATTATCTCTTCCAGCATACCTGCGATAGGAAAGTAGATAAAGAGAGGTAGACACCGTGTGACAGAAGAGAAAATAGAATACATACAATCAAAAACAATTCACTTAATAAAATAAAACAAACAATATGAGAATATACTAACTTATTTACATACATACTGCTAAAATAAATATCACTAGAATATTATTAATTATAATTAAAATAATATATGAAATACATACGCAACTATGACAAAATGGAAAGATAGTGTTCTTTCACTCATCTTTTAAAGACTGCAACATTTTGGCACTCCTTATAAGGACCCCCGAAGAATCACTCCCGCCTGACATTATAATGTCAGGCGGGAGTGATTTTCTATCAAGATCATTCCTAAGTTAGCATTTAGATGTTACACGTCTTAGAAGGTCGTTTAAAAGGTGGGTAGACGCTACAGGGTTTTTTTTTGTTTTAAAAAACGCGTGACTTCAGCGCAGAGACCCAATCGCTCGGCCACTTTATCATTCGTTGTATTAAAGTAATCGCTTACTAAATAAACTTTTATTGTTACAGGTACACAAGGACTTCTTCGGTCGAATAGTTCCATTGTCACAAGTACAAAGAAATGGTAAGTTCGCTGTTTTCTTACGATATGTACCGGTATCCTCATGAAAGTTATATATTCGCTTCAACGCCTGATTTTTGCATATCGAGGCATCTGCAAGTTAAGCCATCGGTTCTGTTTGAAATACGAATATACTGATGCCAGTGCGGTTAGGGGCAGTCAGTCCAAAGTCCAAAAAGTAAAAATCCAAGTAAAAATGAACGAGTAGGAAAAAATGATTTGCTATTAGATTCCGCAAACAACATTGGCCGTGTGGTGCCGGACGTAAAGAATAGCACCATCCTATTTCTTCCCGTGGCTGTCGTAAAAGGCGACTAAGGGACTTACTAGAGAATGGGAAGCAGCGTTCTCTATGCATTTTAACACCATACTGCGAACGCCAACCCGCCTGCCAAGCGTGGCGATTATGGCAAACCCTCTTTGGGGGAGGCAGGTCTATGTCCAGCAGTGGGCGTCTTAATACAACATTATGCCCCGACATAGCTGAGAACATACTAAGGCGGATGATTCAAACGCCGACGGCAATTACACTTATTTTTTCCTACTCAAAAAAGTTTACAAACCTACCTCTCTTAACATTAAAACAATTAAACTCAAACCTACCCACACACACACACAATCAACCCATTTAATACCACTTCCCCAGCCTTTATCACATAAAGTTAATCACACGTTCCTCTATTATTTTCAATTACTACCCCCCGTTTCTGCTCAAAGGGTTGTTAATATTCGTTTGGCCGACAGCCGAACATAGGCGCACCTGAACCGCGAGATATAATAACGGCTGCCTAGCCGATTGTCTGACATTGTTGTATTAGCACCGTAATTACGTCACGGATGGCGAAATTTTAATAGATTGAGATCGATATTTTAGTTGAATAAGGCTGGGGTACAATTGGCGTTATAACTTATTGATATTTAGTTTATTTGGTTTTTGTCATTGACTAAATCACGGGCTCCGTGTGGTGCCGGACGTAAAGAATAGCACCACCCCATTTCTTCCCGTGGGTGTCGTAAGAGGCGATTAAGACTAGAAAATGGGAAGCAGTGTTCTCTATGCATTTTAACACCGTACTGCGATCGCTAACACGCTTGCCAAGCGTGACGATTATGGCATACACCCCCCCCTTAGGGGGAGGCCTATGTCCAGCAGTGGACGTCTTTTGGCTGAAATGATGATGATGATGAAACCACGGGTATGGCCTGTGGTCCGTCTGCCATATATTAGTACCTTATATAGTTTTACCTATGTTATTTATAAGCAGGTCTTTGTTCAGCAATGGAGGTCTTTGGGATTACTAACATATACTACACATACATAAACTCAGGCCATCTTCCCATGGCGGTAGGCAGAAACTATAGAACGCCACCTGCTACGCTCCTTACATACTCCTTTTGCTTCGCCTACGTTCATACATCTGGTCATACACGCACGCCGATAGCAAGTACTTCACACCTGACCTTTCTGAAGAACATTACCAATTAGGTCACTATATTCGTATGTCCACCTAGGGCGTCCCCTCCCGGCGTTTCCACTCACCTCGGCTTTATAAATACCTATAATAATTTACTAGTAATAAGTTAGTAGCAGTAGTGTGCTAGTAATTTAGTAGTCGTTAGGAGTCGTCAGAAGCCCAAAAGTCTGACAACCAGTCTTACCAAGGGGTATCGTATTGCCCAGTTACTGGGTTATGGAGGTCACATAGACACTCGCTCCATGTAAAATGCTGGTATTCAGCTGCATTCAGTTAGACTGGAAGCCGACCCCAACATAGTTGGGAAAAGGTAGGCAGATTTTGAGTAATTTACTAGTAACATAACATCACGGCTGTAATCCTCGAAGGGTAAGGCAGAGGTATTTCGCCAGTTATGTTAAAGTCCCATGTAATAGGGGACGAGCCTATTGCCGTCAACCGGGCTGCTACTGAGAAATTCCTAATGGAAAATCCCAATAACACTTTGCCCGACCTGGGAATCGAACCCAAGACCTCATGCTCAGCAGTAACGCTTGCGACCACCATCACTAGACCAACGAGGCAGCAATTCAAATTTAATTAGTGACTGCTAATAATTACTTTTTTCTGAGAAAATAACCGTTTACGATTATTTTCTCAGGAAAAAAGGAATGTCATGTGATTGGGCATGGGGTAATGTTGCCTTTGCATGAAAGTGCTATTACGATGTTACTTCGCTGCTATCTCTAATCTAAAGTTAGATATTTAGCAGAATTCTAAATAGACACCAAAACTTAAACCACTATTTAAACCCAAATCCCAATCAAAAGACAAGCACCTTCCATTGTGTATTCATCCTAAAGTGGATCGTCTCATCCTCCTCCCTCCCGCTCTCACCCCATTGCCGTCACAATTCTCGTTAAGGTGACTGTTTAATAATCTCAACGCGATTTGTAATGGGATTGAGCTGAAATTCGCAGGAGAACTCCCTTAAGCTATATTATTGTTTCTACAACTGAGTACCGTCGGAGAATTTGATTTTATATTATTCAGATTTTGTGTTAATTTTAATTTTGCAGGAGTTGGGCTTAGGCGTAGATTTAGAGCTTAGAGTCTGTATAAAGACTTAAGATTGGGTATTCAATATTAATTTAGTTTCGAAATATATTTACTGTAGTTTTGTAGACATTTGAGACTATTATTTAATATTCAGAAACAAATAAAATTGTCAAAGTACCTACGGTAACACTAAATCAATTAAATCTGATAATAAGCAAAATATAAACAACCCAACAGTTTTTATTGTTCTACAAATGGAATACAAGAAAAATAACTTAAAGCTAACTTCGTATTTAATTCATTGTAAGCGCTACGAAGTCTACGTGCATCCGTAGCCGGTGCTACGGAATCTGCTACGCCGCTACGGGCTACAACTCGCTACGATTTATTGTTCCGACATCATCATCACGAACATCTTAGTGCTGATTAATCTGAACGTTTGTCTGGATGTATTTTAAGCTGATTTAGTAATATTACTTTAATATATTTTATATCCCATTTCTTCCCGTGGGTGTCGTAAAAGGCGACTAAGGGACTTACTAGAGAATGGGCAGCAGCGTTCTCGATGCATTTTAACACCATACTGCGATCGCCAACCCGCCGGCCAAGCGCGGCGATTATGGCATACCCCCTTTTGGGGAGGCCTGTGTCCAGCAGTGGACGTCTTTCAGCTGAAATGATGATGAATAAATGCTAAATAAAATATATTAATGTAATATTAATACACACAACAAAAGTGTCTAGAGATCAAGGTATTTTTTAAATATATTTTATACCCTATTGAAATTAAATAAAAATGTCTATTTAAATTGTTTACATAGAATGTTTTCGTATACGAAAACATTCATATTAATTCAGTTCGGTTCTTCCGCCGATCCAAATACCCGCCCATAACATGATTCCACCACTGTATGCATGGCCTTCCTGACATGATTTTAAACGTTCTTGGCGTCCAGGGATCCTTCAATACCGTTTACGTCTAGTATCTGTCCTCATATCAAAGCGCGATTCGTCAGAAAAACACACAAAACGCCACTCATCTTCTGCCAAATTTACGAGCCCATTGTAAACAGGTTCTACGATTGTGGGGCTTAAAAGGTGGTACGCATAGCGGCCTTCGGGAACGGAGATTGACTTCACTAAGTGATATTTTATGGTTTGATCGCTTATTAACATCCCCGAAGCCTCGTAACCAACATCAGCGCGGTCATTAAACGATTTCGTCGAGCAGTAATTTGTATGTAACGATCTTGTCTGCGTGTGATGACGCGAGCTCGTCCTCCATGTCGCTTTGCCACGCTGCCAGTGATGCGGTAACGTGTCCAAGGTCGACTTATAACACCCTGCATAGTGCCCAGAGCGATTGATTGCCACAGCACGTTGCCGAAAACCAGCTTCCAACATTCCCCACAACACTGATCATTTTCTCTCGGCTCATATGACACGGCATTTGAGCTCCATAATGACGTTCTTTTGTATTGATTCCACTCGGAAGTGTGGCAGAAATTTTACTGATTTATATAAAAATATGACTTGACAGAAGATTTTCATCTTTTGACCGAAATTCAAAAAACTTATTCCCTTTTCAAATGACGAAATTTACAAATATATTGAAAACGTGCTTGATCCCTGGACACTTGATGAGTGTAAATCATCGAACCTTAAATAATTCCGATTTTGCTTTTATTCAATACTTCAAACTCTCATTTTGCTTTCCTAATAATATTTATGAACACTCTAATAAAAGCGCTTCTTTTTGTGAACCTGAAATAATTCCTATTTTGGGGTCCTAAAAATACTAAATAGCCAAGTAACTGCGACCAATTTGGATGTGGTTCAATCACTTTTTAGAGGGTCAGTTAAATATGTCTCATTTGATTTATGGGATAAAAAAATACCTTTTTGTATTGTTTGAGTTTTGCGGTTATTATTGCAATGTTTTCTATTAAAAACTATCATCCAAGGAGGTTTATACTCAAAAATATACATTTGCTTTGGATTTTGGTGGCCGTAGCGTCTGTTATAGTTTCCGACGTTTGAAAATGGCTGATTGATAGCGTAAAATGAACAAATGAGTCTGATTTCTAAACGTGTACAAATACAAAAATAATAATATAATCGACCGAGCGAGCGAAGCGTCTGCTTCAAGTCGCAAAATTTGCTCTCATCTGTCAGTTTGTTGCTACTCCTCTACAGTTCGTATTGTAAAACCGATCTAGACGAAGCTTGGTACACAGGTTTTACGACTTTATAGATTTTTTTGTCGGCGGGGATTTTTTATTGGAGGTACTTCCTCAAAAAGGGGGCTACTGGATATCTCCGCCTTATGAGATCCGATTTCGATGGTTTTATTTGAAAGGTAGTAACGTTAAGTTGGTCTCATAGAAATTTGGTGAAGATCTGATGAGGATCTTCGGCGTGATGAGCAGAATATCTCCTCAAAATGCAGTAAATTGCTCACTTTTATATTTCTACCAGTGGAATCGGCCCTTTAACTACTAGGTAGGAATTGATGGAGCACCTGGGACCACCTCCTCATCACAAAACTAGGCCACAGCGTTACCTCTGCCAATTAAAACTTATTAGTTATTTTTTCTAACTGGCCTACAAATTTTTACTGATAATTTTTCTTTACCATGTTTTTAAAATCAAAAAACATGGCAAATTTACTTGTTTCAAAACAGTTTATGCTTGCTAAGTCTACTGTTCGCAGAACTACTATTATATTATTTATACATTTGCTGTACTTTTTTTTGTTTTAACTATCGTTATGATTTTTTACAGCGAAGTTCTTTTCAGTAGGTACGTTATTAAGTACATAATTATGAAACATGTAATTTCCACGCAAAAGTTATTTGTTCTAAATCAGTTATCACTTTTCAAACGAATTTCAGCTTTCATAAGTAAACTCCATTATTCCCTTACATTCAAAATTCACATAATTCTCAGACCATTCTTACTGTCTGTACAATACAATACAATACAATACAAAGTTATAATGAGGCCCTGTATAAACTAATTGTTCGTTGTGTGCGCACCGAAGCTTGAAATCGACTCGCTGTTTGATTTGCACCCACTTTATATTATATTGTTATAACGTTGTAGATTAAACGTTAAATGTTAACTAGTTATGTTGATTGTAAGGTAATTGGTTTGCGGTTTTGGTACTGGTTAAGGCTTTTTCTAACGGATAATTTAGTTCGAGCTTTTTAATAGACAATGTGTATCTAATTCTAGAGAAATTATTATAAATAATATATATATACAAAATATTTTTTTTTAATATTATTATATTATTATTATCTCCTATATTTCATTAAATACATATAAATTATATTTTTAAATATTAGAATATAATAAAAATATATAAAAACATTTAAAAATATAATTTTAATAACACCATACTGCGATCGCCAGCCCGCCTGCCAAGCGTGGCGATTATGGCAAATCCCCCCTTTGGGGGAGGCCTATGTCCAGCAGTGGACGTCTTTCGGCTGACATGATGAAGATGATGTGTATCTAATTCTAACTGCGTACTTACGGGTTCGCAAGGCGTCGTGAAATTATTTAATTTTCTCAGTAGTCGTCCTTGGCCAACCGTCAATAAACGGTTGGTAGAATGAATGTTCTAAAAGAATATTGTCTTTATCATCACACTTCGCAGACGAATTTGTACTGTTGCACAGATTTTAAGGTATAGTGTAGGTACTGGAAAATTATATTTTCATATTTATTCTGAAAAAATAATAGAATAAATTGTAGTTTTTTTTGTGAGTTTAAATTTCTTAGGAAACATCAAAACAGACACATAATCAGGTTTGATATACTTATAGGTACGTGTTATAAGCGTTGCTGTACCGTCGTCGAGAGTAGTCTAGACACAATAATCAGCAACAGCAAGTTGTTGCAATTGTCTTGCTTATGTAGTTACTCTTTGAAGGCCTTAAGTACAAACTAGGCTTCGTATCAAGTCGTTACTTACATACATAATAGGTACCAACATTAAATGAATCTCTTTGTAACTTAGCGCATAATACGAGTGTGCGGGGGAGGCGTCTCGACAAAGTAATTAACAGCGACAAATACCGCCATTGTGTCTGAATACCGCCCGCCATGTAGTACCTACTGTCGCTTAATAAATGTCTCTTTATTACCTACATAGACTACATACTGAGCTTTACTTGGTTGTTTTCTCATACATAGTATACATTATTTTTAGTAGGTATATGCGAAACCTGAATATAGTTTGTTCAGAATAAAGTTGTGACTATAGTGGATGTTTATTGTGGTGGGTAGTTTTAGAATTAAATACAACAGATGAATACTAGTACCTATAGAGTTAGCAAAGGTTAGTGTTAAATTATATGTTGTCAATTATCTTAGTATTACTTGATTCAGCTACTAATTAATAGGTCCATTCAAGTGTAATAATCCAATTAATCTGAATCACTGGTTGGCATTCCAAATACATACATACAACATTATTTTTAGTATATGCGAAACCTGAATATAGTAATAAGAATAAGGAACTGAATCGATTTCAATAATTTTTACATCATGTTATATTTTGTCTCAAAAATATTTAAGTGTGATGGAAAATGTTATCACCATTTAATTACTTACAATACAATCGCCGTACGGTTAGGTACCTACTGCCAAATTATTATCAATGAGCGCAAGACGACCCTGGAGGCGCGGGGATGCCGTTAGCATATTTTTGTACGGACAACCCGGTAACATAACAACCTTATGACTTTGTGATTTTTCATGATACAGTTTTGAAATTTTTTACATTGATTCTTTACATAAAAGTACTAGACACGTGTTTCGGGTTTCGCATATACTAAAACTAATATTGTTGTTGTGTTGTCTATTGTTTTGTGTGTCGTATTGTATTGTGTGCGTCGTTGTTGTATTGTGTGTGTCGTTGTTGTATTGTGTGTGTATTCTTGTTGTGTTGTGTGTGTTGTTGTTGTAGTGTTGTTGGTGTTGTGTGTTGTTGTTTGTATTGTGTGTGTTGTTTATGGCAATAGGCTCGCCCCCTATTATATGGGACTTAAACATAACTGGCGAAACGTGGGTGTACTATAGGTATACCTCTGCCTCTCCCTTCGGGGATTACAGGCGTGATGTTATGTTAGTATAAAACAAAGTCGCTTTTCATGTCACAAGTTCGTTTGTGTGGCCGCGTAAATCTGCTAAACTACACAATGGGTTTTACCGCGGTTTTCACCAGCATTTAGAGAATTTATTCCGGAACGTTTATGTGTATAAGGCCCCAATAACACAATTATATATTTATCATACAAATATGATTTCATATCTGTCAAATTCTATGATCATAGTTAAATGATGCAGTTCTTTATTTTTACATAATGCACTTATGATCATATAAACGTCAAGATGGATAAGGATTTAGCCGTGAGTTCCATTGCTATGAGTGCAATTTTATAATTTCATTAAAAAAGAAGATAAAACGGTTCAAATTTTGTAAAAAAAATACTCATTATCTGTTATTAAGATTTGTGCTGTTTCGATATTTCAGACGAAATTCTTGCATTTTGACGCCATTTTTTAAGCTAGAGGGGGGGGGGGTATGATCATATTTGTACGCTTGCTGTCACATAGGATCCCTTAACTATGATTAGGGTTGCCAGGTCTTAAAACCGAAAAGCCGGACAGACCAGCCAGTTTAGCCGGGCATTTGGGTAAAAAGGCCGGACCACCCTTAATTTTTTGGTCTTAGTATAGTAACACCAACAAATTACACGACAATGACGTGTTATATAATACGACATTTTTTTTATAGTAAAACAATGCTTTTATATAATTTACCATAAAATTTTCTTAAATTCTTTCTTTTTTCATTTTATTGTTTGTTATTATGATTTTATTTTCGATTTCTGAATGATTTTAATTCATATTTTCAAAACTAATTATTACTTGTGTCTTGCTGTGCTGTGTCACGCTGAACAGTCAATAAATCAATCTGCCTTTTCTATCTCTATTGGGCCACCAAGATACAGGCTGTGCATAGTTTGGGGCCCACAGCTACTTCTACTTATGCACTCCTTAAATTAACATTGTTCCTGTTTACAAATGTTTCTTAACTTATATGTGTCAATTAATAGTTTTTTTTTTCAATAATGAATCATTCAATATTCATTACAATATTGATTTCAATAATTGCAATAGTATTTAGCAGTAACTGCTGTTGCAATATCCAATGGAAAACAAAACGTTTATTTACCATAAAATCTTTTTAATTTTTATTGGCATAACAAATTTAATGAATCTGTCTTCTTTATTAATAATTATCATTAACTACTTACTTAATACTATTGCAATTTGCAATGAAAAACAAAACTAAACAAATCGGTGGGGGCGCGGGGAGGGAGGACAGTGCTAGTCCGCTCGCTTGCACTAGCGCAAGCTGAGGCGGGTGGAGCGGAAAACAACACATGACAAATGTATTTTTTTTAATCAAAATTAAAAAGCCTAATAAAAGCC
Organism: Tiliacea citrago; assembly: GCA_963921375.1. Taxonomy (NCBI): domain Eukaryota; kingdom Metazoa; phylum Arthropoda; class Insecta; order Lepidoptera; family Noctuidae; genus Tiliacea; species Tiliacea citrago. Next base: position 10,858,497 of record OY992782.1, on the reverse strand, counting down.
GGACAGACCGTACACCGTCTAACTTGGCCGCACACGAAGCCAGCCGGCTTTATCCGAACGCCTGGCAACGCTCACTATGATCATAGATAATTTGAATCATAATATTTAGATAATATACCGTTATAGGATCTTCATATAAAACCGGCCAAGTGCGTGTCGGACCACGCACAATGAAGGATTCCGTAGTTAGGATGAATTTATCCCAAAAACAAACTTAACATTGTAGTTGAAAAACATGCTCTCCCATACATCGATATACGGTCAATTCTTCAACTGCAAATTTAAGTTGGTGGACTATTACTCGTTAACTAGTAAACCCTACTTAGCTGTGATAGTTTTCCTTTTAATTTCGTTATATATACTACTGCCATGAATTTTTTCACATATCCAAAACCAACCATTTAGCTGGCAGAGGGGGGGGGGGGACACTTGACTCTAACAAAAGATAGCACTTTAAAGCTTAATATTACGCAAACGGATCTCAGAATTGAAAAATGGCTTTCACAGACCCACAATATTTTTTAACGGCCTATCCAACGATACCCCCCACCATGTATTAGATGAGAAAAAAAATATCATCCCCGTTTTACGTGCAAGGGGTACCCTAAAAAAAATATTTTTCATGGTTTTATTTTACGATTTTTTCGGCGTGATGAATATGTACACCCTTGCCAAATTACAGCTTTCTAGGACTAAGCGTCTCTGAGCTAAGCCGGGGACAGACAGACGGACATGGCGAAACTATAAGGGTTCCTTGTTTACTACGGAACCCTAAAAAAGACTCATACCATCTCTGATCATATTTCTATGATAGTCTAATATGGCTCTAAATTGAGACAGAAATATCGACGTTTTGACGAGTCGTCATTGCAAGTGGGCGAAGGGGCGCGCGGGCGGGTGGCTAGTTTCCTAGAGATATTTTGAGCATTTATACCTGCTGTAATGGAAGTCGCCATTTTGTAATCAAGGTTTGGTGGTTTGGTAAGCTTTTTATACGGGATGGTATAACAAAAGTGTTTTTGCAGTTGTAAACCATTGCAAAAAATGTATTATACCATTGAAATGGCGGAACATACATTGAAATAGAGGAACGTAAAATACCATATATTTGTATTTGTCAGAAAGACAAATACAAATATATGGTATTTTACGTTCCTCATCAACATTAGCCTGCAGCAATCCACTGCTAGATATAAGGCAGTCCAATCGCATGCCATTTATGTCAATTCTCGGCAACTCTTATCCTGATTCTAACCTACCACGAATGCCATCAAACCATCATAAACGAATAAGTGAAATATGATTTTAATTTTACATAACATATAACATCACGCCATCATAATCAGCGAAGGGTCAGCCAGAGGTGTACCTATACCTAATACACCCACATTTCGCCAGTTACGTTTACATAAGTCCCGTGTAATAGGGGGTGAGCCTACTGTCATCAACCGGGCACAAACCCTGACTCCGAGGCCCCGGGCGGAACTTATCTTGCTCGGCAGCAGCGCTTGCAGCCACTAGACGAGTCAGTCGATTTTAATTTTACTCTTCTAAAATCAAAATCAAAATATTTTGTAATATTTATATTTATATAAACATAGATACCGTAGTATTGTATTTATTTTATTTCTTACTAGCTGCGCCCCGCGGTTTCACCCGCGTAAGTCTCGACCCCGTGGGAATATCGGGATAAAAACTGGCCTATGTCTTAATCCAAGGTGTCGGCTACCTCCATACACAATTTTATCAAAATTGGTTCAGCCGTTTGAACGTGAAGAAGTAACAAACATACATACACACACACACACACACACACACACACACACACACACACACACACACAAACTTTCGCCTTTATAATATTAGTGTGATTTTGTTTATTTTTATCTCATTTAATGCTGCACCGGTTGACGTCATCACGTCAACGCCGGCTGTCGCTGAAAACCAGCGCTGGGGCTCTGTCTCGCATAGGGCCGCAGCATTATGCTGAGCGATGGCCTTTTTGCGTGAATGTGACGCATATTTTCCCTCAACTTGTTCATTCGTGTTTTTATTTCTTTGCGTTATGTTTACCGCAAATAAACGTATTTTCTTTCTTTGTTTCACATAAACCTACATGGGCACTTATGAAGCGTCAGAAGCTAGGTGCACGGTTCCAATTGGTCGTTTCCTATGGAGAAGAGCCGGCAAGAAACTCTACGGGGTTACTCTTTTGAAAATAATTGTCTTACAATGTTTTCAAATTACAGTGTTAAAAGGTATGGGAAGGTATGGGGTATGAGTGTAGGCCCGTCAACAAGTACGACGTACTTAACAAAGTAGAGAATGGTCTACAAATCTACATAACACTCTATTACGCATACAACGTTCTCAAATTCACAAAATATATAAAAAATAATACATTTCTCTTTCTCATCCCAATTTATTTGGGTTCAGCCCTCCTAGTACTTCTGCCCCACACCCTATGTCTCTTTTATTGTGTTGATTGCTCCATCATATCATGTTTTATAGTTCGTAGCTAAATTATTGGTGGTCGTCCACGGCCTCTTTTTCCGTCTTTTATTCGTCTTTGATTCCAATCCAACAGACAATCTGTTCGCGGATGAATGGACGAAGATTTTATTGGCATGCCTGAAATACTGTGAGAGGGATTCATGAAAGTATTGTAATTTTAATTTTTTTATAATTGTTTTTAGGTTTTCGCCAGAATTTTAAAATTTTATATTTTCTTTTCTATGTATGTGTCTCTGCTTTTAATTAATGTAATTGGTTTAACCGTGTTAAAATAAATATATAAAAAAAAAACGCGCCTCATCACATGTCCGTACCAGCGCAAGCTGTTTTCACTAAGTTTTTCGTGTACCTTAGCCACTTTTAATTGTACAATAATATATATTGTTTCATGCGTTTTGTACAGATCCAGTTGCCGATGTGATATCCTCAAGCAGCGTGTTCTACCACTACCAAGAGGGTTTCAACAACGCGGTGCGAAGGAATGTGCGTGTGCGCGATATACTGTAAAATGCTGATCTAAGAAGATAGAGCAATGTGCAATGTTATGATCAAATCGAGTTAAGTATGTGTTCATCATGTTGATGATTTAGGAAAGAAACTCAAACTGCAAATAAATTATTCAGAATTCTGTATGTAGGCAAAAAATATATTATAAACTTTCTGTTGCATATTTGTGGTATGTTCTCTGGCATATTTTGTTACCTGTCTTAATTAAAGAAAAAAAAATAGGACCCTAAAATGTTTGTTGAACAATTTCATGTCTTAAAAGTTTTAAATTACCTTAAATAATACATCTACAGGGTGGACAGTAATTTAATAAGGATTCTTACATCGACGGCAGCAAAGTAGAAAGAGTCAACTGCACTTTTTACGAATAGAATAGAATAGATTTATTTTGCGATGAATGTAGGTACATATTATTAGGTGTTACAAAGTTTTATGGTTCCTTGTACATTCTACCTTAATTGGCATGCAAATTTACATTTTAAAAGAATTTAATAAAACTTATCATCTAAGAATTCTTGTACTGAATAATAACACTTGTGCAAAAGTAATTCTGTAACATGCTTTTTAAATTTAGTTAGTGGTTGTTCCTTGACATTATTTGGTAACTTATTATAAACAAGTGGTGCCATACAAATAACACTTTTTCTTAAAAGTGCAGTCTTAAAAACACCCGTGCTTAAAAGATTTTTATATTGGGATCTAGTACTTATTGTTCTATTTCGAGTTTCTTTCAAGGTGGTAAACTGGTTTGAATTCGTTTTAACAAATATACATAATTCACTTTTTTGCATATTTCGACTCAGAATTCTTTTTAATCATATTTTTTGTTCTGTTTAATACTATATTTTTACTAATATAAATCACGTATTTATAGAACTATTTTTCACAATGTGACGAAGTAGACACGGACATAATTAGGTTGGGGAAAAAGTCTTTTCGCATTATAGTATGTATGAACTTGTAATAAAATCTCTTTGGCTATACTATTTGTATCTGGCTAGTTTTATCATTGAAAATTATATTTTAAAGAACATAATTCCAAATTCAAATTAGGAAAATGTGTGATTTTCATTTGTTTTTCGTACTGTCAAGATGAGTGAATCTAATGAAGAAATTCGATACATTTTAAACTACAGAAAAGGTAAAAATGCAACGCAAGCCGCGAAAAAAATTTGCGATGTATATGGACCTAGTGCAGTGTCTGTGAGAGTAGCACAAATTTGGTTTAAGCATTTTCAATCCGGAAATTTTGATGTCAAAGATGCACGCCGCTCTGGTCGCCCTATTACGGATAAACTGGATGCCATTTTTGAAAAAGTGGAGCAAGATATCAGTAGTTACGACGTAGCTGAAGAACTGAGGATTGACCACAAAACAGTTTTGGCACATTTGAAAAACACTGAGTACACAAAAAAGCTCGATATTTGGGTACCTCACGAGCTCACTGAAAGAAACCTAATGAACCGTGTACTCATTTGTTATTCTTTATTACGACGTAATGAAACCGAACCATTTTTGAAGAAGCTGATAACTGGTGATGAAAAGTGGATCACGTACGACAAGAACGTGCGAAAAAGGTCGTGGTCAAAGGCCGGTCAGGCTTCACAGACTGTGGCGAAACCCGGGTTAACTCGCAACAAGGTGATGCTGTGAGTATGGTGGGATTGGGAGGGCATTATTCATTATGAGCTGTTACCACCAGGCAGGACGATCGATTCTGAACTCTGCTGCGAACAACTGATGAGATTAAAGCAAGAAGTTGAGAGAAAGTGGCCGGTATTAATCAAACGAAGGGGTGTGATTTTTCATCATGATAACGCTAGACCTCACACATCTTTAGCCACTCAGCAAAAATTAAGAGAGTTTGGCTGTCAGGTGTTAATGCATCCGCCGTATAGTCCTGACCTTGCACCTTCAGATTTCCACCTGTTTCGGTCTCTTCAGAATTCTTTAGGCAGTGTCACGTTAACATCACGAGAGGACTGCCAAAACCACTTGTCGCGGTATTTTGATCAGAAGTCCCAAAATTTATATAGCAATGGGATCATGTCCCTACCTACAAAATGCTAAAAAGTTATCGAACAAAATGGTACCTACATACTTTAATTAAATGTAAATAAACTATATTAAAAAATGTTTTGAATTTTCTTAAAAAATGTGAAGAAACTTTTTCCCCAACCTATTATACCATTAGTCCGTGTGTACATCGGACAATCGGCGCGTTCACCTGTTGTAAACAAAGATATCAGTCACATAGCCGTTTTAACGTCAGTTTTTTAATATCCGACTATTTAAACTGGCGTTATTTTAGTGTAACGACAATAATAAGTCACTAAAAATATATATTACAGTAATTCGGCTTAACCATTTTTTTGGTAATGCCCTACTAACTAAATGTTGTAAAGTAGAAAAATACAGCTTTCTTCTTCCATTGATTATCACAGTTTAGCATTCTCACTCTCCTGTAAAACCATGATATTTTAGATAACCGTTTATTATACTTTGCTGCCGTCGACATAGTTAGAGTTTATAAGTATCTACTTATGAACTCCTAACACTAATGATTTAGAAATAAATCTCGAAACGGCTGGTTAATAGTTCCCGCAACCCTTTTACCTTGGCCAGAGGCTAAGCATTGCCATATAACGTGGCAATGCCGCCAGTCTCTTAGTACATTACCAGTCGACAGCGACGCGGAGGAATTTTTCGTCGCCATATTTTAATTTGTTAATAGTTTTAGTTAGGTTAGGATATTATAGATTTACTTAGATATACCTAGTATTTATAATTACTAAACTTTGTAGTAAAAGTCCATTATAATTTAAGTAATTAAATTCCTGGTTTTTATTCTAGAAATAAATAAATAATGTCAATAATACAGCAACACACTTGAATGTGCAGTAAATTGTAAACTTGTGTCGTCTCTCTGCTTGCCACCTGAGATAATAACTTTGAGCATAAATCTTTAATGTTACTAGTTATTGTTTATGCTTTACATATTTGTTTAGGCACATTCACACTGGTAGTTTGTTTGTATAGCACTAATTAGAACCGAAAAAAGTTAACTGTCTCTTACTATCAGACCAATTTTGTATTCTTAGATTTAAAAGGAGAAAACTTTCATACTATACTGCTTATTAAAAACTGATTATTTAAAATATTTTGAAATTTGATTATACGCTTATATTCCAAACCTAAAAGTATCCCTTCTTATGTATCTATCTTGTATCTTAAGCATTTGTACTAATTTTGCGAACAACGTCACATAAATTCCCTCCCCATTCCAATGTGTCATGGCACTTAGCGGATATTAATGAAGTCTTTAAAACATCCGCCATAAAATACATTTTATTAAAAAACTTCGTACATAAATACATCGTGAACATAATTTACGATTCTTGTTACCTTTCCATTGTCAAATACAAGTGATTAAGTATAAAAGTTTGAGTACAAGTTGAAATTGTTGTCAACTTAGAAAATATGGAGTAATCATGCAAGTGAGTTGCTGTAAAATTATTTGTGTGAGAGGATTCTTCATGTTCTAAAAGCCTTTCAATTTAATGTTTTGGTAATTCTCATGTCAACTTACCTATATGATTGTTGTTTTTTTTATTTAACCGATGAGGACAGCCAATACCAAATATTTCTGATAACTAGAGGTACCTTGTTATGATATTTGACAGCGGATTGGCTGATCAGAGAAAATGTGGGGTATCGAATTACGACTAGTATCTAGAATAGTCAATTTAAAAAAAAATATATATATATATATAAACTGGCACATTTTTTTTTTATCAGACAATTTAATTTGTAACTCTGAAAAAGCTTGATTTGAGAAAAACTATATGAACTTGTAGATTTAATAATAACCAATTAAAATCGCGAAATGCAATTTTTTCGTCCAACTTTACAAAACTACGTATATCTGGGAAACTAAATGCTGAGAGGACCCTTTTTGTTTGGACGCCCATAAATCTACAGTTTATTAACTATGTTATTCTTAGTAGAAAAAAAAATGAACAGACTAATTTGTCGTTTTCTCTCGAGTTTATTGTCCACGTAAATAACCTGTATTGTTACTCACAAGTGCAGCTTTTCTCAAATTTAGCGATATTCGAAATTATGCTACCATGCATAATTCAATGTTTAATCCTGTACAGTTGACTAAAGTAAATCGTGAGCTAAACTGTAGGACGCAGTGGTGTAAAATCAAGTGAATTCTGACCAACACTGGTTAAAACGTTTAGTTAATATCTACGACGTCGTGCCCATGAAGACAGTGCGGTTGTAAATTATGATTCTTCTGTATAATTTAAAGAGTGTAACTTGCGGCCTTATTACAAAAAAAAAGGTTTATCTTTAGACCAAGTTTTAAACCATCGTGTCATTTTAAATTTCGAACCTGATTCCGTCTTACATAAAGTTCTTAATACAAAAACTGATTTTAAACCCGAGTCTAAGTTGTCAACGTTGTATTAAGAACGTCCGCATCGCTGTCAACAGGAAAAGTGCCCAAAAGGCTGGCAGCATTGCCACGTTGTATGGCAATGCTGATTCTTTGGTCAAATAATCTTTAGGGCAAAGTGGCATACGACCACGGCTCTCTTCTGAACATCATTATGAATATGTATTAAATACATTAAAATATATTACGTGTAAGTTGTTTATTTAATAGACGATAAATATTGAATAGTTTGTACATAATAATTTCAGATGAGAATATTTTCTTGTTTCATACTTTTTAGAGCGTGATTTTTCAGTTGTCGGGTTTTAGTTTTTGAACTTAATTTTATTTAAATTATTTTGGGGTTAAAATTTCGTGATAAAGTATTTGCAGAGGCGCTTTAATTTTATTTTTGGTTATTTTCATTCGACTGCACCTCATTCATTCATTCATTAGGTTTAATGTTTTATATGTACCTGTGTATTTTTATGTTTCCAAATTTGAAAGACTTCTTAACCTTTCTAATTCCTGAAGAGATCGTGAGTAAGGAGGATTTGTCAGCAATTTGTTATGATCCAAGGAACAAATAAATAATTCGTCTAAGGATCTGAGTTTGCTGAGGGTAACATAGGCCTGTCCCTTAGCGAATAGTGACTTCCCTAAATCAATTACCGCTATATAGTTTTAAAGATATTTATTTCTCATAAGAACTTATGAATAGTTCACCTAAACTATACTACATACACTACACTACACTACACTACACTATATACTTGTACTATATCTAGAGTGCGCCCATGCAACTCGTGCACAGTAACTGCCCAAGTAAGGATTAATGGTTACATTTTGCGTTGAATTTTTCCCGATCCTCTTAACCCGTCAAATTCAGTCAGACAAGGTTCAACTCTAACAAGCCCATCTTCATCTGCATTTATAGTGCAATCATCGAATTGTATGAGAACTGCACTTGGCTGTTCTCCATGCTCCAGCTGGTCACGACGAAGAGCAGGTCATATTAAGGTCCTGGCTACATTGAAATACGTATTTATTATAATATAATTATGTTTTGTGTAGGTTTGAAGAGAAAATATGTTTGTTGTTGCTTATGATTTTATAGAAATTATACCTAATTATTGGGTGCATGCAAGCAAAACCATGAGCAACAGCTGACAATATATATATTTTTGAAATGTGCTAATTAAGGCCTTTAATTTGATACCCAACACGGTATGAATAAACAACTTTTTGTTTTTAGGCTTTGACTTTATGTCCGCTAGAGGGCGCCATATTGAATTTAATGTGACCTCACATACCCTATAACCAGCGGACGATCAAGACGCTTCCAACAATACCTCATTTGTCAAATTATGACAAGTGGTTTAGAAGTAATGAGGGAACAGATGAACATACATACATACATACATACCGGTCAAAATCATAACCCTCCTTTTTGCTTCGCCGTAGTCGGGTAAAAATAAGCCAGCCATCTGGTCACGTGAGGAGTCGACCAATCGCTTAGAAGTCTCGAAAAAATAAGTGGGCACACGGACCCCATGGCCCTAGTGTTTCAACCCCAAACTTGACATGTAAGTCCCAAAATCTCCTTAACTAGAAGCTTTTATGCTGGTTTTAACATGTGAAATGATGTAAATAATGTAAGTAATTTGTTATTGCAATTTAATTTAAGTAACTACCTATAGGTATGTGGAACCGCTTAAAGGAATTAAAGTAAATGATTGAAAATCAACATTTTTGTCTTTTATAAACATCTTTGACCTAAAAACTCTGCCTATCCTAGTGTTCCAGTACTCGTAAGCTTAAATTCGAGGTTTGCCAAAGAGTAATCAAATCGAGCTTTATTATCAAGCGCCTTCTAAAGACTGTTTTACGAGCTCAGACACCTACTTCGATGTAGCCTGCCTTCATTAACGGTGCCTGTCTACATTTATAAGTCTTCCAGACTCTGTTTCCGGGCTAAAATGAATCGGCTGTCTATAGAATAGAATACTCTTATTCTGTAGTTTTTATGGTGTACATTTATATGTAGAAATTTTACATAGGGTGACACAATGTGCGGTTATCACGTAACAATGCGTAGTCTATAATAGGTACTTATCTAATACTTGAAGGTTGTAAGTAGACTAGGAGCCTTCTAAAGACTTCTGAAGTAATACTGTATGAACTAGACTGAATTAGCAACGGAGTAGCTTTGCTCTTGGATAGCAAATTTAACTATGGTGCGACACCATAGTTACCCGGACCGGACCTTACAATTTTCAACTTTACAGATACAACCCTTATTTCGATCATTCATAGAGCTTACATAGAACGTTGCCGAACGCGCAACGCCTACTTCCTTCCAAACCGAGTCTCATGGTTCCGTATGGTCAAAGAATTATTACTTACTAAAAAGCCCGTTCACGACCTAGAGCGATGCGACTTGCATCGAGCCACAGTCCACACGCGCGCGCGGCAGTTGTTTCCATCCGTCGGCGTCGCTCTGCAAGTCGCGACGCCGATGCTGTGACTCGTGGGTGGCATGCTCTTAGGTACTGTGCTTTCAATATAACTTGACGCGTGACGCGATTGGTAGCACTGAATTTTGCAGTCTCAGTTTCTATACTAATAGAGTTCAAAATGGCGACTGATAGAACCAATCAAATGACAGCAAAATTCAGTGCTACCAATCGCGTCACGCGTCAAGTTACAATGAACGCACTTTAAACAACTTCTTTCATTTTTTATTTTCCGCAGTCGCTGTCTCACGTAGGATACCTGGATTACCGAAGTACTTTGCCCTGTATGTGGCGATCACCGGGCAGTTTAACAGCACATGAGATGCTGTCTCGTCGTCCTCCATGCAGGCCCTGCACAGCGGACTGTCTGTGACTCCTATGACAAAGAGGTGTTTATTAAATGACCCGTGGCCAGTTGTAGCCGCTGTAACTGTACGCTGCTGTTGTTTAGTTAGTCGTAGAACCCGTTTTGTGAGGCGGCCGTCGATAGTAGGAAGTGCCTCCTTCGCCTGCCTGCACTAACTTTGGTCCAACCATAGTTTGTGATGTTGGTCCCTGGTACGTTTCCTTACCAGAGTGCGTAGATAACCGAAGGGGAGTGGCGCGGTGGGTTCAGGTTCCACTGGTGCCATGCTAGATCCCCTTCTTGCGAGTTTTTCGGCTGCATCATTTCATTTTACATTACCTAGCGAACCGCTGCTGTGTCCTTTGATCCATTGAATGGTTATATTATTGAGGCAACCCACCTGGTTGACGCGCTGGTGGCTCTCGTATATCAGCCTAGAGTCAACTGTATGACTATTTAGCGCTTGCAAAACAGCCATTCTGTCTGAGAGTATCCGTATCGAGTGGTCCTTAACTTTCCTGGCCATGATCACTGAAGCGGCAAGAGAAATACCCATGCATCCGGCCTGGAACACTGTGTTATGGACTCCCAATAGTGTGGCTATGTGTATATTGAAGTCCTCCGAGAAGATTCCAGCACCTGTGCCACTACCTGTTTTGGATCCATCCGTGAAGATGCGCAGTTCTGCGGGGCGGATGTGGATACAGCCCCACGCTGTTTTTTTTTTTTTAATCTGTATCTGTACTATGGACTTTGTCTGATAATAAAACTAAATCTATCCTATTTGATAAAATAATGAAATACATATCAGAAGCAGTAAAATAGCTAGGGGAGAGGAAGGTAAGATGGACCCAGTAGAATTATCATGACGTTTTCTATTTCTACTCTACTGTAGAATAGAAATTGCTTGTCTACGTTTCTTGGTAGAAAACTGTCAACTGTCTACACGGAAACGTCATTTTTTGTCTACTGTTCCGTCAACAAAACGCTTCTCTACGGTTCTCGTGCTAAGCCTGCTGCAGGTAAGTAGGTCAACCTTAATCATTTTAAAAAGAATAACACTATATCTGAATGAGTGGTGTCATGAAGAAGCTCTTCATGCTTCTTCTCTTGTCAGCGTATTCAACGCCGAAGTTTAAACGAAATGCACATCAGAAACAGTGACATAGGGACCTACAGGTTAACACTAATGGTAGCCATACACGTTACGATATACTTGCGCAAGTTTAAGACTTGCATCAGCCAGTAGGCCGCCACAAGGCTCAAGTTGCGATGAAGCTAGTACACAAGCCTTAAAATGTATGGGGTTGACATAAGCTATCGAAATGTCACGTGATCATAGGTCAGCGAATAGAAATTAGCTAGACAATGTTATTATCATTCGATTCCATGAAACGAATCGACAGCTTCGAACGATAACTTCCTTATTAATGCGTACCCAAGTGGCACTTTTTGACAAGTGTTATCTCGTTTGCCATTTGTCTAGGCCCTCAGAGGGCATTCGCTTCGGAGTGATTCTATTTCTACATCGCTTCGACGATAACGAAGTTCGATTTTATTTTATATTTAACCCTGTATGGCTAGGCACCAAGCGTTAGGTTACATTACATTTGGCCTACTTGCTCGTAATTCATGATTTTCAGGCTGTAATTTCGGGGTAAAAAGTGACAAAATAAAACCAACAAATTATCATTACGTAATATTATATTTCGCAATAATTAAAACAACTAATGGTACATTTCTAGTGGTATATATTATGTATAACGCATGTACATGCCCGCGCCGACAATTCCACGGATTGTGCATAGTGCAGTGTAGACCGTCTCTCTCTATGTACAGACTTGGCGCGGGCTGACTTATGTATAGGTATTTATATAACTATTATTGTGTATGGAAAGGATCATAGGAAAATGGAATGTGGCAAGATATTCGAGGAATGCATTGTACGGAATCGTTAAAATTAAATAATTTTTGAAAAGCTTTTAAACATTTTTTATGTAGAAAATGTCCTTAAGAAGAAATAAATAGGAAATACACAAAAACCTGAATTATTAGAAAGAAAAAAGGTTTCATTATTAAACGCAAAAAAAAGTATTAAGAAGCTTACAGCGTAATTAATTTATCGATTAAAAACATAACTGTATGTAGCATTTATTAACAACTGGGCCTTTTAAAATAATAGGTGCTTCATATTCTTCAAATTAATATGTAAACATACAATCATTTGACAAATAAATTGGTACAAGGAAATGTTTTACAATTATCTTAATTATAGCTTAATTAAATAACAAATGTTTTCCATATTTTTGTTTTTCTTATCATTACTTAACTATACTATGTAAACTGTGTTAGCTATATACAATTTTGTGATCTACGTACGTACGAACATCGAACTTTTATATCTAAATAATTATTATATTTATTCACAATTTTCTTAAGATTTAAAATAAAGTAGGTACCTAAAAAGAAAATATTCACAACAGTTGGTCGAATACTGCAGCGGCGATGTAAATTATTTACAAATTAAAAATATATAAAAAAAATATTCATAATTTTTTTTGCTAAAATAAAGTTTTGAAATAATATAAAGAAAATGACACAAATCAATCAACAATAAACATTTAAATAGATAGATCAATATATATATTATACATAATGAATTAACATTAGGAAATAAAAAAATTGAGAATTTAGGTTTGGCACATATCGTTGGCACATAATTTAGTTAAAATATTAGGTTTTAATAATACTGTAGATTATACCAGTTATTACTAGATATTTATGGCACAAGAATTCACAAGGTAGCTACCTATAGTTTTCATAAAACTGATAAAGCTAAACACTTAGAATATGAAGGTGGGGTCAAATTAAATTAGCTAGCAAAACTGCCAAATTCAAAAACTCATAAAATTTATTTATTTTTGTTTGATAATGTTTAGATTTCGATACCCATCACGTCTGGGTAGTTTCGCTAGCTAATTTTCTAAAAAAAAAGCTGGTGTTATATGATGAGCCTGTATAATATGGGCTGGAGTGTTATCAGAGACTCGAAAACTCCAAACACTTTCGTTTTAAATTATTACTCCAAAGGTATGGTAAGCTGGTGACGTCAATAGATTGCAGGTGATTTTATATTGCAGTTTATGTAGACTTGGCAGTATTTTAAATGGCAACAAAAAGCATTGACGGAGTGACAACCACCCACCAAATAACACAGCTGATGAAAATGATCCTTCTTTCTAACATTACGCTTGTAACATAAGTATAACATCATGCCTAAAGGGATGTACACCCACAGATAGTACCACTGACATTTCGCCAGTTCATAACACGCTTGTATTTATAACGAAGCAGTAGTTCCCTTCACCTTTTGGTCTACTCAAGATGTTTAGGCGGCTCATGTGCCTGCGATATCGGTGGGGTGTCGTGCGGCAACATGGGCAGTGGTGGTAATGGCAGCGGGAGCGGCAAGGGCAGCAGTGCCCTTGACTGGAAGCTCGCGAGCTGATGCAGTAATGCTGCTGAATGTTCGTGCGCCTTGCGACGGAGTTCTGCTACGCTGGATGAGCGAGCCTCTTCTTTGGGGCAGCACGGGCAAGGGGCGCCCCAACCTGAGGGAAAAATGGTTGGGTTAGAGCAATGTTTTCTGTGATCTGATTCTTCTTGATCGCTAGATTTCTAGCAACACGCAGATTTAAAAAATGCAGTTGATCAACCATAGGTAGGTACTAGTTATTGGACATCAACAGCAGGATTTTTACTGCTGGCAGGCAGGTTTTATGGCGGTATTACAGAATACTAAGCGTTAACCAGTCAAATGGCTTTAAACTCAAGCATTTTTAACGTTGCCCCACACTAGGAATTTCTCCTGTATCGTGGGTACATTTACAAACATTTAAACTCACATACACAAACAGCCAGACCCGGAACAACTACTTGTAGGTCATACAAATATTTGTTCCGTGCGGGAATTGAACCCGCGACACGCAGCGCAGTATTCAATCGCTTAACCACTGCGCCAACCGTGTCGACAAAGCATTCTTTAGAATAAGTATTTGTTGAACTGTGGCTGTCTTAGACCAGTCTAGCCAGTCAGTCTACGTCTGAGGCCCGTATAAATTTATAGAGCGTTATACTCAAGTATTACTTAAGACTAGTTTCAACCAATCCAATGGCTCAGCTTGAGTACTGAGTAACACTATATAAATACGGGCCTTAGACCCCGTTCACGCCTTCGAGTAATGCAACTTGCGTCAATTAATCGCCTCATCTTTTTCTGTCCGTCCGTCACTCTGCAAGTCGCATCGCGGTGACTCGAAGCATGCAAACAACTTCTTTCATTTATTTTCTCCGTAGTCACTGTCGCAAGACGCTTCAAATGCGTAGCTCGTAGGCATGGGGTAAGTCAGCCACCGTTCAACAAATTACTCATAGATGTCACATTTGGTAGAAAGTATATTCTTCGGTACTTTACCTTTTAGCGGGAAGAAAGGCTGCGACAAGTGGTTGAGGTGTTGCGAGAGATGTGACAGATGCGGCGGCAGGAACAGAGGCGGAGGAGGAGCCGGGGGCGGTTCGCCAGCGCCTCCCGGAGACGTGCGGAACGCGCCCGTACTACGAAAACAATAGACTGTTAGTTACACGCGACGATGAGGAGTAGATAATTATTCCCATATACAGGGTGTTAATGAAATTGCGTGCCATAGCTTAGGGGTGGGTTCAGTATCGACAAAATCACCCTTGAAAAAAAAATAAAAAAAAAACAAAAAAGTTATTGCAAGATCAACCTAATTTAGTACCACCTATTTACCAACGTGTTCAATAGTAGGTAAGTAATTAAAGCATTTAAACAAATAAAATAATTTTAATTCAAAACTATTGCTATTTTAAGTTAGAAGGTACTAAATTAGGTTGATTTTGCAATAATTTTTTTATGTTTTTTTTATTATATTTTTTGATTTTTTGTGTGTCCTGTATATGAGAACTACTAGCTGCTGTCCGCGGCATCGCCCGCGTTGCTTTTTGTAAAGTAAAAGTAACCCTAAGTTGCTCCTTATAACATCAGCTATCTTTAGTGAAAATCCCGTCAAAATCGGTCTAGCTGTTTCGGAGATTAGCGGGAACAAACAGACACAAAATATTTTAAAATTGTTTTTTTGTTATAAGTACCGTATATACTTTTATATGCTTTTAGTAAAAAGCTGTTATTTTGACTTTACAAACAGGCATTTGAGTTTTATTTATTTGTAGGTATGTATAAATAATATCTATTCTCTATCGATATTCTTCTTCCAGCATTGCTGTACAAATGTACAGCCTTGGCAGATAGACTGTCAACAATCTTGAGGGTTTGGTTTTAGCGGCTTTAATGACTGCCATCCAGATGGTGCCGACACGAAGAACAATGCAAGATAGTGTTGTAGCAACTTTAAGTTAATTCAGTGAAAATATCACTGCTCACAGATAGAAAATGATGATGGTTTATCAATATTTTCTTGATAATTTGATGATTAAATTCGACACCTATGCTAAGTATTATCCAGACAAATTAGAATATGTAACTACAACCAAAAAAACATAAATTGAAAACAAAATTAATAGGTACGTCTGCCACTCTAAAAAAAACACAATATTCACATGTGCAATTTGATCAAAAGCGTATTCAATTTAGTTTAAAAATCAACCTTTTTGAATTACCATACGTCAAGATAAATAAAATATTTTATTTAAATAAGTTGTACGTTGAAAGTGTGTGCGATATCGATGTGAGAGGACTGGCTTTGATCTCGAAAACGAAATTTGTGGGCAGTCGAGCGACGCCGTTTGAGACGAGACCGGGGTGACTCGACGCCTTCGAATACTTACAAGAAACAAGTAATAAGATAAATTAGTTTGATTGAATGGTATTCTGATTTTGTTTACTCATACTTTTTATATGACTTTCAAATGTTTCTTAGTCCATGCTATGCCAGTTTCACTATTTAGGGAAGTCCGTGAAAGTGAGTTTTTGATATATAATATAGTTATCTGTGGAAAATGTTAAGAGTAGTATTGTTCAGTTTAGTTTTAAGACAACACTGTTTAAGCTTACTAAACTACTGTTTGTTTTGCCAAATGTAATAAATAAATAAATAGTGAAAGTGTAGGTGGTATGTATATGCTTATCTACGCTATTTTAGCAATCAGCTATATTGGTAATTTAAGTTTTTGACGAACCTGACGAAATCGCAATTCGCTAATTATGTTAAAGTCCCATATAGGAATTGGAGGCGTGCCTATCGCCATCAACCAACAAAATCTCTGCTTAACGCTTCGTGGAAAACAGTCTTGATTATTTATTTATTTAACCATTTATGTACACACATATATAAACTGACAATAAAAAAAGAACAGAAAATTCATACAAAGGTGATGCTTATTAAAGAAATCTCTTCCAGCATACCTGCGATAGGAAAGTAGTCAAAGAGTTGTAGACACCGTGTGTAAGAGTATAGTGTAATATTATGGTTTTTTTTTGTTTGTAAATCTATAGGCTACTTTCAGTAACGCACCAGCGACCCAGCATTTATTGTAGAGTCTGTGTGTGACAGTTACAAAGAATATCTGATGGACGCTATATGAAGTGTAGATGACGGTCTATCAGTGAGACCTTCCATACAAATCCATTCAGCATAAATTGAGTAACAAATATCTTCACAAATATTCATATTAGTTTGATAGTAAGGATCTAATCTCGAGCTGTATCTGTAATAGGTGTAGGTAATGTCAATTAAATACAATACTAAAACGCATAAGTCACCATGATGTTGTTTACAGAAACTATTGCAAAATTCAACGCTAGGCGGCGCGGGCGTCGGGGGAGGTGGGGCAGACAGAGACAATGAAATGAACGCTGGGCCGAGGTGTCGCTTCGCTCCCGCATTCCCTCAGTGCATACTTGATGTACCGCGACGGAGTACAGGACGAGGCACAAGCGGCAGCGGGGTATAGAGCCTGGCTGGCTAAGGGTAAGCTATTGTGATTCACCATCATTCTCCTGCCCTTATCCCAATTTATTTGTGGTCGGCGCACCATGCCTCTTTCTTCCATACTTCTCTATTAGTCGTCATCTCGGTAGTCACCCCCTTTCTAGCCATATCATTTTTCACACGTCCATCCATCTTTTCTTTGGTTTTCCCCTACTCTTATAGCCATCGACATTCATACTCAAAAGTTTCCTCATCCCGCATCGCATGCCCATACCATGACAACCGATTTCCGCACAACTCGTCAGTCACCGGTAACACTTTCAGACTTCCTCTTATGTACAAATTTCTTATTATTTCCATTATTGTAAGCTGTTTTGATTGGTTTATCGAAATAACGGTAGCCAATCAAATCTGTTTATTTACGAGTATGATTCGAGCTCAGATTTATCGAGTACAGAATCCGGTGATCCTTACGGCAGAGTAATTAGCACACTGAAAATTATTAGATTCCTTTATTCAATTGTCACAATGTCAGTAGTAGTTATCAAATAGATTGTCTATAAATGTC
Organism: Tiliacea citrago; assembly: GCA_963921375.1. Taxonomy (NCBI): domain Eukaryota; kingdom Metazoa; phylum Arthropoda; class Insecta; order Lepidoptera; family Noctuidae; genus Tiliacea; species Tiliacea citrago. The sequence continues at coordinate 10,840,634 of OY992782.1, read as the reverse complement.
AATACAAAAGAGCCGTATGCAATCGTCAAACTTAAGATCAGAAACATTTAACTAATAGCGGACACACTAAACTAGACATCTGAAATGCAGGATCTCGGTGCTTTATCCGGCAGCCGTCACAATATTTCGGTTAACATCATAGCAACCCACCAAAATCGCTCCCCGCTCCCGCTTATTGCTTGCACGTCACACAAATTCCCTCTGGCACTCGTTCAATGGAATCAAAGGATTTGCGTTCATTACAGGCGCTAATAATTGATGTGCGCCCGCGACACTAACGCTTTTAGTGTCGACTACTTGTTTGTGCCATACATCGGTATTGACACTTCATTTGATAGGTAGCTGGGTTTTTTGGTGCAGATTTTTGTGTTAACACTCACTCTGAATGGCTATGATTCAGTAGATCGTTGTAACTTTTGTCTGACAACCAGACTTACCAAGCGGTATCGTGTCACCCAGTAACTGGGTTGTGGAGGTCAGAAAGGCTGTCGGTCCTTGTAAAATACTGGTATTCAGCTGCATCCGGTTAGACTGGAAGCCGACCCCAACATAGTTAGAAAAAGACTACACAGATTGATTGGTATCTGTATAACTTTAAAACTTGTCATCGCTTTCGTTGTTCTTTTCAATAGGCATTAGTTTATAGTTTAGGCTGGAACTACATTATGTTAATCGAACATGAGATCTCCTAATAAGAATAGATGCAACAAGTAACCAAGGTAGATTTGTGTATGAAATACGAACATTTTAAAGGTTTGGCAGTTTTTAGGTACTCAACTTCATAAAGCAAAGGCTTGCAATCGTCTGATTATGAGCGCAAATGGTCTAGCATAAAATATAGATACTAATATGCGTATTGTATGCAATTGATTAGGCGGAGGACAGGGTGTGGGCCGCAGCCTGGAAGAGGCCTATGTCTAGAAGTGGACTGCGATAGGCTGAGTTGATTGATTGATTGATGCAAATGCTTTCGTTACTATGTAAGTTTCCCTCAAAAATATCAAACTAACATCATTTGTACCTTCAGTACCTATTCACTGATTTGCACTGAAGATTACTTCAGTTATCTCCTCTCAATGTAGTCTACAAATCAAGCCTACAAACTTAACAGACCCAACCAATCTAAACCACAATTTTAAACAACCCTTACACTTTAAATCACCCTAAAAAAAACTTTTTCTTCCACAAAGTATTCAGTGCCAATGATTCTCCTTGCAGCCAATTCCATTATGTTCAACAGGGGTCAAGTTAGGTTTGTGTAACGAAGCGCGACTCTATTAATTGATTTTAGAGGGCCGGGGGAGGCAGGGGACATTCGGAAAATGTCCTCCTTGAGTCCCCACTAATATGAATATTCAACTAGAGTAGAAGCGGCCTGGTTGTAACAAAGAGAATTAATATTACAGCTAATAGCGTTAATGTTTTGATTAAGAAGCGCCTGCTGAAATTGAGTGGCATGTAATATTCATAAACGATGTTGAGTAGTTATTTGTAGATAGAGGTGTGCTCTGATGCCGCTTGTTTTGGAAGTCTGGGTGTGATTATAGTTTGGATTATAGTCCCCCAGACCGAATTTCGGCCATGGCGACCAGTCTCAAAGGAGACCAGCCTTCGGCGCGGGAGATATTAAAGTGCACAAGTGTGTGCGCAGACACAGGTGCACTCACTCGTCCCTCACTCTCATAGTCCGATGGGACGGCAATCCGACACGACCGGAGAGAGATCAGGCGCAGGGCCAACGGCTTAACGTGCTTTCCGAGGCACGGGGGTATCACACCGCAAGCTTCCAAATTCCGGGCTGTTACTAAGAAATCCCTAATGGAAATAACCAATAACACTTTGCCTGACCTGGTAATCGAACCCAGGACCCCACGCCTAGCAGTGGAGCTTGCGACCATGAGACCAAAGGGACAGTTAAAACATTTGGATTATATAGTATGTAACTAGATTTTCTTCGCATTGTGGATGAAAGTCCTTCGCACAATGGGCAAAAAAAAGAAGAAAAATGATGGCAACATTTTCTTAGAAAGCAGCATCGTGCTGAAATGGGCCTTTTTGGCCTCACACAGGTCTTCTTTTTGTTTTCACTATTTTGTTCGTTTAAATGTTCTTTTTCATTGTTTTCATGATTTTTTTAGCTTTAATGTTCGAAAACGGAACCCTTATAGGATCACTCGTGTGACTGTCTGCCTAAACCATCAAAATTAAGTTACATTTCCCAAATATTTATTTATGTACACATCCTTCAACAAAACCATTGAGATACCTAGCTAATATTCAGGAATAGGTCCTCTAACCTATATTTAGTTGTGTGTGACGGCGCGCGGTCGCCACGGTAATGACGCCGTTCAATTATTCATGCAATTAACTGATTATAGCAACACTCCAACCGTCCCCCCTCTCCCCCTCCGCTATCCCAGTGTAAGTAGGCAACTAGTAGAATATGTACTGTTATATAGTTGTATAAGCATGTAAGGCTTGTATCATTCTTCGTTGTTGAGGTCGGTTTTCCAGCTTAGATCAAGGGGTCTACTGCGAAGCGCTAAACGGAAGTATCGGCCGAATGTTCGGTCGTTTCTTTACCAGGCTAACTATCGCTGAATACGGCGAAAAAAAAAAGACAGTCGAAGAGATAAGCCAAAGTCAAAACTGTGACTTTAAGTCGGGTATGGACTCAAAGTCAAAAAAGGAAACTGTGGAAGTTATAAAACGGTTGAACATTTGGCCGATACTTCGGTTTAGCGCTTCGGAGTAGACCCTCAGTATTGATAATATTAATTGATTCTCATGAAAAGAACACGATTTTGTAGGCTAAAATCTGTCTTCTGGAAGTAGGAGAGAGGGCTTTCATTTGACTACTTAATTGTTATAATAAATATTGTAATTATTTTATAAAAACATGTGATAAGGCGAAATGGACCTATATTTTCGCGTCTATTTCTGGGCAAAGTCTTCTACCACAAAATACCAATACTTTCGTAACGAACAGTTTTTATCAGCTCGATCTAGAATAATGAGAACTTCCAACTGAAAGTTAACACTACATTTTCCACCACACTAATTAACATCTAAACTCAATAAGTCCTAAAACAGACTAACTCCACAAAACATCTACTAGAAAATGCACACGTGAAACTCGAAACATGACCGTAAGGCCGTCGCCACCCAGTATCACGTAATTACTGTCAATTTATCACTCTGCATTATTAATTTTCATTTGTGCAACAGTAAGTGAGGTAAGTGTGTATTCAGTTAGTATGCCGACTATATACTATCACTTATTCATGGCGACGTGTCAGGCATTTCATGAGGCGGAATATCAAAGGCATAGACAATCAAATAATAGAGAGTACACGCCCGCTTTGGTGTTGTAGCTGAGTTTTTGGCAAATGTTTTGATTCGTTTTTAGTGTATCTTTCGTCATAAATCGTATTCGCGATTTTTTTTGTATTTTGGTAACGTACGTACCTCAATTTGCATGTTCTCTCTTCTAATACTTTAGAAATAGTGTTAGAAAATTTAGAGACTATAGTTGTCAAAAAATAATAGGCCCGTTTTGACATTTAACTTGAATCGATTTATCGTGAGTATCGAGTACCAAGTCGTATGGTTACGTCGCGATTGACCATCGCGAAACGGGCGTATTATTTTTTGACAACTTTATAATACACAATACTCGGGCATTTGGTAAAACCCGTTATTTAAAACCGGCTAAACAACAATAGAAATGTGACGCTACCTACGTGCTGCGCGCTACGAAAGCCTACTTTTCGTAGCACGTAGCTCGTAGGTGCTGAGCTGGTTACTACGCGACCGCCATCGACGGGTGACCCGTGCCTTTCGTGTGAATGAGCACTTACTACCAAAATCACGAAAGACGCAAAATAAATTAACAAAAGAAAAAGTAAACAAGACAGTTATAAAACAGAGTAACCACACAAGTCGTGTACATTTAAATTAGCTAATTTACAGCGTTACTCGCAAAGGGAAAATATTAAAGCATCCTAACACTCAATTTATGTATATCTTTAAGGAGCAAATTTAATTCCTGTGCGAAGGTGGGAGGCGGCTCGCGAAGAGGGGTCTAATTGCCAATTTTCTCTTTACGCCATTTTTTTTCAGCTTTTAAGGAGAAAAATTCGTTAATGCATATTTAATAGCTGTAATCGTCTCTCCCTCTCAAGATATTACAAGCCACCGACTCCTTCTTTTAAATACAGTGGTGTGTTTTTAAATTATATACAATTTGTTTATTTAGTCATTCATAATCTGTTTCGCGAATTCTGGTCAGTTTGTTTTGTTTTTGAGATGTTTGTTATTTAATTTTCTATATTATGGCTAAGATAGGCAAAACAGAGTTAAAAACCGACATACCCAAATATAGAGTAATATAGCCTTCTGCTTACCGTTTGCCAGAATAGAACTAGGGCTACCTACACTAGGGCTACCTGCCCTAGGACTATCTACACTAGGGCTTCTATAAATGCCCTTCATTTACGAAGATAGTGACGCATTACTGTCATCACGTTCTTGAAATGGGTTAAAATCAATATACAACATGGCCCGGAATTAACACCCCAATTAGAATATTATGTTATTATCATAATACATACATCGATTTTTAGGGATCCGTACCCAAAGGGTAAACGGGAACCCTATTACTAAGGATCCGCCGTCTGTCTGTCTGTCTGTCCGTCTGTCACCAGGCTGTATCTCATGAACCGTGATAGTTGCAGTTGAAATTTTCACAGATGATGTATTTCTGTTGCCGCTATAGCAACAAATACTAAAAACCAGAATAACATAAATATTATATTTAAGGGGGCTCCCATACAACAAACGTGATTTTTTGCCGTTTTTATAGATAATGGTACGGAACCCTTCGTGCGCGAGTCAGACTCGCACTTGGCCGGTTTTTTCTTTTATGTGTAGAACATTGTTTATTTATTAAATTCGTTACACTGATTGTGGGAGAAAATTGTGGTAACATTACAAATCTACGCACGCACACAGTCACAGACTTATAAGGGTTTAACATAGTAGGTACTACTTCATCCATTTTGGTTAGTTTTGCCTGTACCACGGAAGTGCGACTGTGTAATTTACGTAGTTTTAATTATTTTTGGTATAAAAATTATCTATACTATTCAGTAAACTATTTCGAACAAACTTTACTTTCATAGTGTGCACTTCGTAAATACTTGATATCTGCAGTGCTATTCTGTAACCATCTCACCGTGAAAACTTAGGTGAAGTGAGCGTGGAGTGAAGTCCGGCTGTCGCTGAAAACCAGCGCTGGGGCTCTGTCTTGTATAGGGTCGCAGCATAATGCTGAGTGATAGCCGTTTTGCGTGGATGTGACGCATGTTTCCCTCAACCTTTTCTTATTTTTGTGCTTATGTTCTTTTTGCGTCATGTTTACCGCAAATAAACGTATTTTCTTTCTTCTTTCAACTGTCAGTGAGGGATTGACACTATTAACAACTCACTTCAAGGTCACTTCACCTACGTTTACACGGTGAGGTTTTTTCAGAATAGATCGGCTGTATCATGTCACCACTATAATCTTATGCCCTGTTATAATTGCATACCTATTGGATTCACCCAAATGGTATCAATGTCCCGTATCGATCACCCTACTCTGTTTGAATACTTTTGAATATTTTACATCATTGATTAAGCTCAAATACACATTCAATATTAAATCTGATTGCCTTTATTCGCTTTACACTCTATACACATTGGGTGGTGGATTAATTTTTATTTGAATTTTTTCCGTGCCTCGGAAAGCACGTGAAGCCGTTCGTCCCGGCTGTCATTCGTGGATCTTTGACAGTCGTTACGGGTCGTCAGAAGCCCGAAAGTCTAACAACCAGTCTTACCAAGGGGTATCGTATTACCCTATGACTGAGTTGTGAAGGTCAGATGGGCAGTCACTCCATGTAAAATACTGGTATTCAGGTGCATCCGATTAGACTGGAAGCCGACCCCAACATAGTTGGGAAAACGCTAGGCAGATGATAAACTTCAAGGCTTTTAACAGAACCTTGATCAGTTCAAGGATCACAATTCCCTCCCAACAATCTAGAAATATAACCCGAGCCTGACACCCCTCCACAACTATCTCGCAAGGGATCCGCGGGTCCGCGATCATTTTCTTTGAGTCCTCCATAATCCCGCTTCATGTATAATGCGTGCATATAAATTTCAATTTTAAACCGGCCGGGCTCAAGTTTCACCCATTTGCGGAATTACGCGTAGGGTAGACCGGGGTAATCTGGTAATGCGTTTGCGACGCGACCTTATAAATAAACCAGCTTTCTTTTGCACTCGTCTTGAGTTCTGCGCACTTTTTTATTATTATTTTTGGCGGTACACTGTATTATGTAGAAGTCTGAAGCTGCAGTAAGCTGAAGGAGCACTCACATAAATTAGACTGAACTACTGAAATAAGCAGCTTTGTTTCGAATTATGACTGTTGTTATTTTCGCTTGGCGTTTATACAATTTTGATATTTTAATAAAATTTGAAAGAAACAGCGCTACTGTTTTGATTATCAAATCAAAAGTAATTTTTACAAAATAGGCTGTGAATCAGCACTTTACGAACGTCAACATTATATAAGACAGTCCCCCAAAAACGTCCGCCCTTCACCACTTTCTAGTGCTTTAGCTGGGAAGAAGAAGTGGCGCAACAAACTCCCCAGCAGCACAGCTGTTTGTTCAGTTAGAAATACTTGATTCTATACAATAGTATGCTAAATAATTTACACTACGCAATAAAAAACAATAAATTAAATTATTAGCCATGTCAGCTAGCATACTATTGTAGAAGTCTGAAGCTGCAGTAAGCTGAAGGAGCTCTCACATAAATTAGACTGAACTACTGAAATAAATATATACATAATATAATAATATACATATATATATATTTATATATATATAATATATATTATATATTATTATCACTATACCAATGAAAAAAACATCGAAAACTATACCTATTCAAGCAGAAATAAAAAATGCTATCCCTATAAAGTTTAAATTCATGTTTTTATACAACGATGTCCAGCGTTATTTAGCTAATATTCAAACAACAAATAAAAAATATAAACCACAAGGATTAATTTATAAAGATAGGTAAACCCATCAATTCGGCATACTTCATTTAAAAATAAACAACTACAAATTAAACAAATACTTGTACAAGTGTATCTAATGCTAACTGACGGAGCATCAGCCCCACTTGATTGCAACAGTTGTACCCACCGCAGTCAACCCTAAACCGCTCGAGGTTATATCAAAAGTCGATAACAACGCTAATACGAGGGGGTTGAGAGAAAAAAATATAGTGGCTTTGTGCTAGTGATTGTTGAAATGTTGGTTATACTGTAGCGTTTATATTTTATAAGAAAAATCGGTTTGAATCACGATTAAAAAATTTAAAAGATAAAAATAAATAGGTGCAGATTTTCGTTGTAAACTTAATAAACGAAATAAAGTATTTGCTTCGCAATTGGTTAAAATAGTAGTCTAAAGATAACTAAACCATTTGAGTTAGTGTAGTGTATAAATAGTGATAAACATGTAACACATGAACACAGTGTTTTTATTATTTATAAGACTCTAAGAAAGTGCTACGGACTTGTGTAACAGAGCAAATTGACACTATTCTTAGTTATAACGTAATCTATCACGTAAAATAATAAGTTAAGCATTATATTGCTTATTAGTCCATTATGCTACATTGTAATAAATTATGTCCTTACTAATGGAGCCATCTCATAATTTTTGTTTCTTATTACAGTTTAACTAATTTAGTAATCAAATGTCGCAGGGAACGCCTTGCAAAGTAGGTAAGTTGCGCATATCGAAGAAGGTATTGTTCAAAGAACGACCGCTAGAAGTCTGTGGGTGTAATTTTTATTTCTCATAGTGCTCCATTGCAGTATTTAATATAGCATCTCGCCTGATAAAGAGCCAAATCAAGCGATTTTTCTTTAAAAAAAAAATATTCAAATAAAATTTAGGTACTACTTTAAAACTCTTAAAATATCATCTATTCCGGGGCAAGTCTCGTCAGCCGTCAATAGGCGGTAATCCGTCAGAAACAAATAATAACATTTGCCCAAATCCACCGCTGCTAATGTAGCGTCTCCCCGCGGACTTTAAACTGCTTACATTGGTTTAAAAATCCCCGACCTCCCCAATAGAGCTTATAAGCCGTTCGGTAAGAGCTCCTTCACAATAATACAGATACGTGATTGTTAAAAATGTGTTTTGTTTATTATTTATTGATTGAATTTTATGGACAAAAATATGATTTAAGAATGCTATGTTTTTTTTAGAATCTGATTTTATTTCTTTCCTTATCGAATTCGAAATTATTTAACTTGAAATAGCTCTCTTACAAAATGACTTAGGCCAGAATCTGCGTGACAACAGCAAAACCGCGGTCACTCAGACTGCATACAAAAAAAGAGAAGCGCGATGACACAACGCTTGTAATTTATTGCAAAATATGAAGCAATTATCTATTTACTCAAAAATGAGTTGAGTAATCGAAAATAAAAAACAACCAAGTTCTGCATACAAATAAGACGTTCTTGTTATTAATTAAATAGGTACCAACCGTACGTTGATATTTAATACAGATATTTTGGATTGAAACTCAAAGTAAAGGGTTAGTTTATTACCGTTAATTTGTATCGATTTTTTTTTTCTAAATGTGTTTTCATAACAACAAAGTTCTGAGAAATGTTTTCAAGAATAACATATATTTTTTCGCTACCACAAACTATATAGATTTGGCAATTTTTTTATTTAAGACAAGCCTACTTAGATCATTTGTCTCTTGTAAGCGTCACACCATCTGCCTATTCTTTTTCCAACTATATTGGGGTCTAGATATATACCCACCCCCCCCCCCCTCCTTATTACATGGGACTTTAACATAACTGGCGAAATCTGGGTGTACTATAGGTACACCTCTGCCTTACTCTTCGGGGATTACAGGCGTGATGTTATGTGTGTATGTATGTATTGGGGTCAGCTTCCAGTCTAAACGGATGCAGCTGAATACCGGTATTTTAAATAACGAATGTCAAAGACAGACAAAATGACAGCTGGGACCAACGGCATAACATGCTTTCCGAGGCACGGAGAGGTTGTAATGTAAAGCTTGGCATGTAAAGATGGTCACCCATCCACGGACCAACTGCGGCAGCCGTAGCTTAACCTGATCGATCGACTCGTGCGGCTGTTATTACTTAGCCACGAGGCCCTTTTCTTTAGGTATACCTATCAATGTTTTAACCAAGGATTATAGATCAATGTCCATATACCACGAAATAAAGTTACTGCAATGGATCTTAACCCTCAAAAGCTAACGGCCGATCAAATTAACCATAACTAATACCAATAAAACACCAAACAAATTAATCTAATAGAGGCTTATTCTCAACTTCTTAACCAGAGTGTGGGGCTATTCTCATAAACAGAATCGAAACACATTCGTTCATATTACGCATACGAATTGAGACAGCAATGTCGTCCTGACTCATAAATTTCAATGAGACCATCGCGAGTTATCAAATTAGAAAAATTAAAAGTGATAAATAAAGTCCAATTAAGCGTTATTGCGTAAAAAAGGCATAAATTAATGCGTTAGTCGTGCGTTCCGGCGGGAAAACATGTGACGTATGACAAGTGACGTAGTGGTGGGAATGATGGTAAAGTTTCGTGATTTTTTTGCGAATTGCGTGTAAGTATCGATAGCTTGTTTGTATGTATTTGTGTGATTTTGTTGATGGATTTCCGCATTGAATAATAATGGAACAAGCTTTTGACTTTGGTTTTGAGATCTGAATGTAAATTTAAAATGTAGCTCAATTAATGATTTAATATTGGAACCGAGAAACGGCTGGTGGACACTTCCCGTTATCGAAGGGCTGGCTTTTACCTTAGCCAGAGGCATTGCCATGTAACGTGGCAATGCCGCCAGACTCTTGGGTACATTACCAGTCGACAGTGATGTGGATGAATTTTTCGACGCCATATTTTAGTTTGTAAATAGTTTTAGTTAAGTTAGGATATAGTTTTGTTATAATTATTAATTAATTTGGTATAAGTTGTTATTTATATACATAATGGAACTTAACCTAACCTTTTTTTTCGTTTACCGGGTGGAAAATCGTCATGGATGTCCTTCGCCCTGGGGCGGGCGGACGGGTCTGTCAGACTCTTCCTGACTAAAAACCACCCCAGTGAGATTCCCACACTTGCACCGGGGATCATGGGATCAAGTGTGACTTCCGCGATGCCCGGAACCTAACCTAACCGAACCGAGATGACAAAAAAAAAACTCAATATTACTATTACTCATTATTACGCCATCACTTTCAAGTTTTAGTTTGTATTATTCGCAAAACTATCAAATTCAATGAAAACTGGCACTGCACTAGTACTCACATAATTATTGCCATGTAGTATGCACCTAATAAAGAGGACATTACTCAGGGTGGTCATAAAATTAGGTTTAATAAAATGCACATCTAGCCACTTAGAACTAACGCCAATATGATTCGCGAGCTAACGTCAGCAGTGTGTCGGGCGATTGTTATTAGATGTACTATTCAATCAAATGACTTTCATGGGTGTCAATTTGTTCATTCATTTTATGTCACTATTTTGATAAATATGGCTCCAAGCAATATGCGAAATATAACTAATTAGTAAGGCTAGGTTAGTGACCACTGAAATGAGTCTACACAAATGTCAAAAGTCCCTCAAATGTGAAAGTCTCTTTCAGCTTGTGCAAATGTTAGAAAGAATCCAAATTTCTAGGAGGTTTTCTTCCATGTTTCTCTAAGATACCTACTACGATTTGCAAGATTTTTCAGAATATTATGTCAGTTGCTTGTTTGATTTTTTTTAATAAATCCGCAAAAAAAAAATAGTAGGCTCGCTTGTATAAGTTCAAAAACATCGACAACAGGAATGCTGTTTCCCATCACTGTAGCTCATCACACGTGTTCTCTAATTACGCGCTTAAATTGTATTAATTAGTGCGCGACTGAAAGGGTTCCGTCACAATTAAATGGCATTTTAGCTGCTACGGAGCCCGCCGCCATTGTTCTCAGTATGGGGGTCATTAGCATAATTTTAATTTTATTTGTTAATTATACTTGATATGATATCGTGTTAATATGAATTTAATATTAATATGATGAGGCGTTTGCATTTGACTAATGTACATTTGTTTCAAATTAAACTAGGATTGCTAAGGCACTCCTAGTTTAATTTAACGGACCTACTACAAAAAGCGGGTGGCTTCAATAAGTTGAAGCCACCCGCTTTTTGTAGTAGGTCCGTTCGATTAGCAGGCCCTATTGAGCCCTTGGGTAGCAAAAGGAAAACAATCATCTATATGTGACCATCAATGGCACGTGACCATCTTTGTATTTAATCTTCAGTAAACCAGTTAATACCTGTTTATAAGGTATTTGCAATAATAACTGAAACTACTTAAATACGAGCAAATTCACAAACTACAAAATAACACAAACCTATTTATTCAAGAAGTGGAATATAAAAGTAAATTGCATAACATAAAACTTGAATTATACGGGGAGGAGGTAACTCGGAGCGATACTAACATCAAAAGGGGGCTATTATGAAAAATCGTAACACGTTTACTGGGCGGACTGTACTACATTATTCATGAGTGAAATTGCTCCTTCCCCGGTACCTGTGAAAGGAACTGTTATTTATACTCGTTCCGGATAATAACAGTTATTGGGGTGTAAGCTCCGCCCTACTCGATGTGCTAAAGTTAGGTTATGTGGTTCTTATTTATTGTTTATAGGTTTTGAAACGTTTATAAAATGTTTTTAAGTTTGGGGTTTATGTAGTGCAAACATAGTAACTAATCAAGTTTTCGAAGATTTTAAGACTAAATCCTTTCTGCATTTTTGTGAAAGCACGCAGAGCTTTTATGATATGTTTTTGAAACTTCATTTATGGTCCGTGGATGGGTGAACATCTTTACATACCAAGACCCCTCCGTGCCTCGGAAAGCACGTTAAGCCGTTGGTCCCAGCTGACATTCGTGGATCTTTGACAGTCGTTACGGGTCGTCAGAAGCCCGAAAGTCTTTCAACTAGTCTTACCAAAGGGAACCCGCCGTATTATCCAGTAACTGGGTTGTGGAGGTCAGACAGGCAGTCGCTCCATGTAAAATACTGGTATTCAGCTGCATCCGGCTAGACTGGAAGCTGACCCGAAAAGACTAGGCCAGATGATGATTTAATTTAAACAGCCCTAATCCTACTGAATGGTATATCCTTTTTACCACGACATAACCTAAGCGCGTAAAGCCCGACCTAAAACTTTTGACTAAATCCCCTATTCAAAAACCTTCTAAAACAAAAACTACAATAACTCTCAAATCCACGTGCTTTGCGGGTCTCGTCTTCCCATCTTCCCGACTAACAATCTTCCCATCTTTCCGTCTTCCCGTCATAAGGAATCGAGTCACGCCCCGCTGCGACTGTCGCCAGCTAACCTGCTTACGACACAAACACTCGTGATTGCTAACGACACGACACGGCGACGCGACGACACGGGAAATTGAATCTAACGTTTTTCTCTAAGGGAGGATTAGTGGGGTTTGTTTGGAGATATTTGTTTTTTTTTGTGATTTGTAGGTTTTGTTATAGGCCACGGAGCGTGGGGTTAGATTGTTCATAGACTTAGGCAGGCCCTAAACGATCAATTATATTGTAATATTATTTTTTGGGCAAATAATCAGCATCGCCATACAACGTGGCAATGCTGCCAGGCTTTTGGCCACTTTTCCTGTTGACAGCGATGCGGACAATTTTTTTAAAGTACAAGCTTACATTGGGTGCTTTTATGAGACTGAAGAGAATATACAATATTAAAAAGAAAAAAATACTAATAGGATAAAAACAACGTAACGTAATTAAAATAACATAACTATATTGGGAACTTTCGAGAGTGGATTTGATTATGTGTTGTGCGAGTTGATTTGTGCGTTTGAAAAATGTATAAGTAACGTTATTTTGGTGCAATCGACTACCGGTTGATGCTTTCATGGTGTGTTGGTACTGGCAAAGTGATCCTATGAGACAGCGTTTGTTATTTGATGATGTTATACGAGGGTTAGATCAGTTGACTTTTACAAGCTAAAATTAATTTATTAAACGGCTCTAGTGAAACAATGAGTAAATTGATCGTTACATAAGAGCAGACGCCAAGAATACTACAGTAAAACATTATTGTTACATGAAATCTGTTAGCGGGAAAAATCACGGGAAATATCTTCGACTACAACCATCTCAACTATCATAAATGGCACAGAATTGGTGCCCTACGATAGTCTGACGGAGTCGCGGCAGACCACGTAGGAGATGGCGGGACGAACTGGGTAGGTTCCGTCAAAACTGGAAGGAGGATGCGCGGGCTCGCGAAAGATGGAAGGAGTGGAGGGACGCCTTTGCCCAGCAGTGGGACAGCATAGGTTAGAGAAAAAAAAATATAACTATCTTGACGATCATTATCCTTGATCCGATTATCTGGATGATAAAACGCGAGCGACACAAACAGTGTGTTGATTACAAAAGTGGAGCAGAGCAAACGAGATGATCCGACTGTTCGCAATAATAGGTAGCGACGCGACGCGCAGGCGCCGCTCACCGTAAGCAAAAACTCAATTATCATATTTTATACCTCATAATACTTACGAAAAGATATTCAATTATATAATTTTTCCTCTGAAAAGGGAATCCCTTTTCATTTCTCATTTGGATTTTTCTCTTAAGCAATTACGAGGCAGCCCGAGGGAGCGCGAGATTGGCTCCGCGAATACATTTGCACGCCGGACGCGCCCGCTCTAATTTATCTTTTAACAAGGAATGGAATGTTATGTTAACTTATGCGCAGACCGCGTTAGCTCTGTTTTCGTTTAATAAAAGTGTGTTTCGCGGATGATTTTATGAGTTTCGGCGACTTATGAATTTGTTTATGCGCGGAATAGAAATGAGCTCATTTCGTGCACCCACCCGTGTATTGTGTGGAGATTATTTATCTCTTATTTATAAAATGATAAAGCTAATACATAAAGTATCAAGTTATTCCCATTAGATTAGCATAGCTCTGTCAAACTCGTTCAAACATAATTTGCGATGGAAGGACATTATGTTTGTAACAAACGAAGTTCTCGCTCGGCAAGTCGCTCAAGCGAGTCGGCACAATTCGATTCCGACAAGCGGCGGATCGGATTCGGGCGAAACTCGTAATCGTATCGCGCGGCCGGGAACACAAATTATTCGTGCGCCGAAACTGGCTAACTTCGTCAACCCTATAAAGGGGGTAAAGAACAAAGCGGAACCACAATTGGCCGTGGATCCTCTACCTGAGTCGATGGAAGTTTTAAAAATGGCGGCTCTTTGAGAGCAAACTCGATAAGGGCACGCCCGCGGGACGCGTAAATACAATTTGCAAGGAATCACTCGTGCCTTTGACGCGAGTCGCGACTTACCGTTACAAGGCGCTTGTTTGCCCCACTCGTACCACTCGCCCCGCTCTGTGATACGTGTACGATCTGTCTACGTCTATAAGTGAAAAATCTAATACAACCCCGATGAATATTTAGCGTGCTCTAGAAACTAAGCTAATGCGATATCAAATCAATTTGTTTATTTAGTTTGAGAGGTCTGGCGCAGAGTCGACTCGAGAATACTTATTATGTTTTCGAGATGTTAGGTAGTTAGTTATTTATAGTTGTTTTTTCTTCTGGACTTATTAATCTAGGCAGTACTCTTGGGCAGCTAGCATAAAAAAAAATCTCCATCTCTGACCAATATGACGAAGTTATTGATGAACCGTTTGGAGTAACAGACACAGTAAACCTAAGTACTTCATCTTAATTTTCAGATCGTAACCCAGTACCAAATATGAGAAAGGAAGAGGAGGCAGGGGAGAATGGAAGAAAAAAACCAGCCAAGTGCGTGTCGGACCACGCACAATGAAGGGTTCCGTAGTTGGGGTGAATTTATCCCAAGAACAAACTTAACATTGTAGTTAAAAGACATGTTCCCGCATAAATTCCAACTGCAAATGTAAATTTGTACGCACAATATTGAGTGATTTACCATGACCATAGAGTTTTATAGGTTTTCCTGTAATCTATAAGTAAAGAACTATTTTCTGCATTGTATCTAAATTATAGGCAGTAGTTTCGGAGATATTATGGGCGAGAATGGTTAATCTATTTTCTTAAGTAACTTTAAAATTGTTTGTTTTATAATTATTAACAAAAATATATCTGAAATCCTCACAACAAGCTCCTATTTGATATGTCACACGGTACCATTAGCAAAACTTTTTTTTTAATTTTCTAATTTGCCCCTAAAGTGACCCCCATATTCAAAATTCATTATTTACGTTACACGTCCGTGTTTGAGTCACAGAAATTCATATGTGTACCAAGTTTCAACTTATTTGGTCCAGTAGATAACCCAGTACCAAATATCTATACAGAGTGGCGATTGGTTAACACATTAAATAGTACAGCGGTTATTACAAGTTGTTATCAGTCTGTTAAAATAATAAAATAAAAAATTTTACAAAAAATTGCAAACTGAATTTTTCAAACAAAATAAATAGCGTAAAAAATGGCACGAAATAAACACCCTTGATAATAAGGCACTAGACACGCGCGGAACGATGATATCAACAATTCAACACAAACTTTATGGCATTGTTAGATACTAAATAATCACAAATTAAGGTATTTTTTTATTATTTAAAGGGCTTTGTCGCTTAGCGACCACATCTCCCAGTGAACAAATTAAGTTTAATGTTGTTAAATACCTACTAAAACGAAAAAAAAGATCCCACGGCTAGAATGTTAATTGTTATTAGTTATTTTAATTGTGTATGTTTAAAATATGTAATACATGGTTTCAAATAATGTGATAATGTAATCACCACACTGTAAACTACTTGCAGTATATATTTCAGACTCTAAAAACTAGAAAAACTCTAAAGCTCTAACCTCATCGTATTAAATACAACAAGCAATGAAAGCGCAACTTCACATTTCGAGGGTAATTTTAATTTGTTATTCGGCGCCACAATTAATTAGAACCGACTTCGACTTCAAACGGATGTGACGTAGCGACTTCATTTGATTGATGCGAGAATAATATTGTTATTTGATTGAGATACGGAATGAGATAATTAATGGCTTCTTTAGAACTTTTTAGTAACTTAATGATTCAATATGGAAATTGGGTTTTCTCTGTAAGTTAATGAGAAATCAATGTTGCTTTTAAATAACGTACATGTTTATCGTGTACTAAAAAGAAAACTATTCGGTGTTTAGGGCATTAATTAGGCATGCTTTTCATAATACACCTAATTTATTATAATAAACACGTGAAGCGAAAACTTTGTACCCCTTTTTACGAAAATTACGCGAACGTTTATATGGAGGAGGAGTACAGAAAGCTAGGTAATTTTTTTTAAACATTACACACACTACCATGCGTTTGACACACACACATAGTACCAGGGCCTCATTACTTGAAGATAGATAGGTGACAGAAGTGACAGCTTGACCATGGAATTAGTAAGTACTACTCATGGATGATAACTGATGATGCTATGATGATAATTTTAATTGATATTTAGTAATTGTTTCGTAATTATGACCATATATTTAATTTTATTCTTAACAAAATTGACATTTACTATTTATTATTTTTGTCCATCAATAACTATTATTAGGTACTGAAATTTAAATATTTGTACGCCACTAAGGCCAAACATGACTGGTCATAAACTACAACGTATTTAATAACTTGCATGCTCTGTATGTGTACTCATGTTTCCACATAAAGAATCTTGAATCTTGAATGGAATTAGCAAAGTACTACCTACTTATAGATTGTAAGTATTATTGAATTCGACCACTAGTACTATTTACTACCTATAACATAGACATAGAAATATACACCAGGGCCCTACAGAGCGTTTACTAAACTACAAAATTCTACACCATTAGGTAGGTCTACTTTTAACATAACTTATAAGTTATGCTCAATCTATCACCATGAAAGCGCCTCGAAAAAATACCTACACCAAGGCGGGTCCCTAAACGACCAATTATATTGCACGAACGGTGCAATGTTTTTGACCGTTTACGCTAGTAGCATACCTCCGCCGCGAAACCATCACAGCGAAACCGCAGTAGTTCAATTCAACTGGCTCGCGTCATGTTTCGCTACTCGAATCGGATGTGACTAGCGGCACATGACGCAAACCAGTTAAATCTAACTACCGCGGTTTCGCTGCTATGTTTTCGCGGCGGAGATGTACTACCGGCGTTAGGGTTAATATTGAAGATTGAGCGACTTAAATTTTTAATGCACCATATTTTAATTGCAATTTGTAAGATTAGTATTGCGCAGGTCTGATGGCTCACGCGAAAACACTGGCGCTTATGTAATTGTGTGAACATAATGGATCGTTGGTGCCGAACGTAAAGACTAGCACCATCCTATTCCTTCCCGTGGGTGTCGTAAAAGACGACTAAAGGGACTTACTAGAGAATGGGCAGCAACGTTCTCTATGTATTTTAACACCATACTGCGATCGTCAACCCGCCTGCCAAGCGTGGTGATTATGGGACCCCGCCCCCCTCTAATAATTATTTTTTTCTAGCTTACGCTGTCCCATTGCTGGGCACAGGCATCCCTCCACTCCTTGCAGTTTTGATAGAACCCATCCAGTTCGTCCCGCCGACTCCTACGTGGTCTGCCGCGACCCCGTCTCACCGTCTCAGGGCACCAATTCTGTGCCATTTGGGCCCACAGTTGGCATGTCCTGCCCAGTCCCATTTAAGGTGGGCAGCCTTTGAGCCACGTCAGCCATCTTTGAGTGTGTTTTAGTATAATTAGTGATCTCCTGTGTTGTGTCCCAATAAATATTTTTCTTTCTTTGTTTTCGAGCGCAGTATTGTGTTTCGAACAAGATCAGTTAATTTAACGTCTAGTATACTGCGCTCCATTGCTCGCTGGCAGACCTTGAGTTTGGACTTCTGGATGTTAGTCAAAGACCAATTCTGTGCACCATAGGTTAAGACGGGAAGAATAAAAATATCCATGAGCCTGCGTTTCAATCATATTGAGCAATATAAATATTGCGTAAACTTATTGTAGGTGTAACCGCCTAACAGCCATCAAAACCTTCTAATACCTACACTTAACCCGTAGGTATCCGCGTTACCATGACAACCGTTTATACTCCCCTCTGTCCAATTTAACCCTACAATATTCTACCCTATTCTTTGCCGTATAAAGTGTAAATTCGTATAAAAGGGTAAGGGGAAAAAGAGTTGGCACAAGAAATTAAGGTAAAGTCGTTAGGTCCCCGCGTCGGTGTCGCCCCGACTAGTTTCGTTACTGTAACTAGCCGGACTGTGAACTCAGTTTTGTTCAGCGTTCTGCCAATATTTAGTTACGAGTTAACTGTAGATTGGTGCCTTTTATCTGTTTGTAGTTGGTGTTGTGGAATCTTATTAGGATCTGTGAAGATTTATAGTGACGATTAACTACTGAAAGTTCTTTAATTTACACAAAAGAAGGGATTACAATGCTATTAACTTAACGATTAAGCGTGATTTACACGCTGCGGTTGAGTTGCCATTAGCACACCATACGTTGAATCAACAATAATATAGACGATGCAAGTCATTTGTTGCTTCAGCTTTGTTGTATGCTACAGGCAAGAAACTTGCATCGTATAATGGGGCTTTATAGGTGAAAAGTGCCTAAATAACCCTGTCTGTGCAATCGGGTAAAAAAGGTGGAAAATAACCACTTTTATCCCCATTTAATTCAATTCAAATTATTATTTATTGCATATCTCATGTGTGTACAAGATCTTAATAATTTAAACAAAGTTCACATGGGCACGGGCATGGTTCACGGGCACAACAATTGAAAAGAGTATGAAAAGTAGCATGCTTTCAAATCATTAAGTAAATATAAATTAATTAGGTATTGCACGTACGTCATCAATTAGCATTATTAAAGCTAATAGAGTAATTTTGTTCTATTTAAACTCATTAAAAACCTGATGGGATATGTTTTGAGGTATTCAAATTGATTATACCAATTAATACATAACATAACATCACGCTTGTATTCCCCGAAGGGTTAGGCAGAGGTGTAACCATAGTCCGCCCACATTACGAGCGAGCCTATTGCCATCAACCGGGCACAAATCCAGACTCCGGCTGCTACTGAGAAATTCCAGATGGGACAATCTAATAATACTTTCCCGAACAATTAAAGATGACTATAAAATATATTAAAAAGTATCTTTAATAAAAGCTGTTACTACTTACCAAAATACTGTTTTTGTTTATTTCGGTTAAAAACCAAAACAGTCTAATCCCTGAATATTCTATCTACTGGCTACCAATGAGATCGAGCCCTCAAAAAAATTAACAGATTTTAACCACAAAATGGAGGGTAAAAATAATAAAAAGAGTGTTTAATTACCCTTGTACCATTTTACCCGCATATGGTCAGTGAAGGGTTAAGCCACCGTTCAATCTCAACCCGTGGCCGATCAGTGGGCTATTTGATTTATTTTTTATAGCCACTTGAGTCTATGACTCTATGCGTCTATGCGATTGTATTCTATGCAGGCGTGGCTAATGTGCGTAAAGGGTATTTTATGTTTCATTGAATTGTACAATTGGTGTTTTAGTGAAAGGAAAATATTACGTTGTTTGAGTGTTTTGACTTTGCTTATTGGACATGGTTGTGGTCAGAAAACAGTTCTAATTAATTTTGCCATTTAATTTTGAATTACACAACATTTCATTATATGACATTAAAGATTATTAACTTCATTTATGGCGGAATATAATAAAGAACTAACTACCTGAGACTGTCTCATTGGTCTAATGGTCGCAATCGCTACTGCCGAGCATGATGACTTGGGTTCAGTTCCCAGGTCGCGCAAAGTGTTTTAGGGATTCTCCGATGCTTCTGCCCGGATTTTTGCCCGGTTGATGGCAATAGGCTCGCCCCCTATTACATGGGACTTAAACATAACTGGCGAAATATGGGTGTACTATAGGTATACCTCTGCCTAACCCTTCGGGGATTACAGGCGTGATGTTATGTTGATATGTATATTAATATATAAAATTATGGTGTTCGTGTGTCATCATCATGAACTGAATGACTTGCCAATTCAAGACCCAACCCAATTCTGAGGACCTAAAAAACGCCAACTGGGCCCAACTCATCTAACATAATATTTAATGTAATGGACTTTGTCTGAAAAATAAATGAATTAATAACAAATGATTTATAATAATACACTTACATTTACCATGGACTCGAAAAGAAGAAGAAGACCAATATTATTTAGTGCTAAAACGAATCTTGGTCAATATCATGTACAAAAACAAAACTAAACTAACAAATAAAAACATGTATAAAACAGTTTTTTCGGCCTATTCATTAGCATTATAAAGGCGACTTCACGCTGTCTCGCAGATCGCTGCGGCAC
Source organism: Tiliacea citrago (assembly GCA_963921375.1). Lineage (NCBI taxonomy): Eukaryota > Metazoa > Arthropoda > Insecta > Lepidoptera > Noctuidae > Tiliacea > Tiliacea citrago. Next base: position 10,820,016 of record OY992782.1, on the reverse strand, counting down.
GCGCGTGTTATCGTACAATATTGTCAATTGCCCGCAGCGCGCCGCGGGTGGGACGCTCATTGTGTTTTGTTCGGTAGCAGTGGTTAGTGTGAAAAACTTTAAAGTTTTATATGAATGGGGTATTGATATAAAGTAAATAGTAAAAAGTTCAGCAGGTGATTAGTTTGCAAACAAGACCTATGCACTAAGTGAAGTGGCAAAGTTACCTAAAGTCGAATTCCTCCTTAAGTCACTGGAGGAATCTGACATGTGCTAGCTGTCACTTTGTGTAATAAAATGGTCATATTTATTGTATTCTAGACTTTTACACTTATTATTATACATTTATTTTACACTTATATAAATCAATTAAACTAAACGATCACCATTACAATCAAATCTTTATTTGGACAGCCGTTATTGTGTGACCGTTCGACGCTCTTAGAAAACCAACGCTTTAGTAATTAAAACAAAACATAGGTGTACCTATTCCATAAAACGAAATATCCGAGACTTTCTGCGATTCACATTGAGATAACTCTATCAAGATGCATCAATACAACATTAAATGAGTCATTAAACGTAATTTAGTCTTCGCAACAAAATCAAGATCCAATTACGGTACATTTAGCATCTATAGTCCACTTGAGCACACGCTCGAGTCACGTGGCGTCCGTGCGTTTTGTTTATCCACCAGATTCGACTCAATTTAGCGTTAAGTGATCGCCTATTGCGACTGTAGGGACACACCCTCGGCTTTCCGTTTTTTTAATCGCGTCGCGACGGGTCGCCGCGATTTATTACGGACAGTGTGAATGAGTCCTATTGTCCGAGCGATTTTTGTTGCTTGATTGAGATCGGTTCCGCTATTAAAGCGATGTTTGTGTGACATTTTTATTTTTATAGTTACGTTTTGGGCGGCGGCGGGCGTATGGAAGCGTTGATTTATAAACGATGGTGTGATGTATAGGCTATTAGTGTTAATGGGTTTTTAAAACACTTTCAATATAGAATATGTTTTCATGTTTCATGTTTGAGTATCTTCTGATTGTTTAATAGATAGGTTATCTAAAGGAAGCGCATATAAGCATAACTAAATACTTCTTAGATTAATATAAGATATATCTTTGATTACTTAGTAAATATAAAATTAAGTATGGATTACAAACCGGAGATCGAACAGAGTAGCGAAGCATTGGAGAGGAGTCTGCCCATTTGCAAGGTTGGGCGAATGTCCGCTGATAAACAAAGAAAGGAAATTATAGAGTTTCTATTTAAATACCTACACTATTAGGTAGGGAGGATCACACAAGTCAAACATAATGTAGGTAAATTTAATTGTAACATGATGAGAATAAGGTGTTTTCAATGTTAATATTTGAAAACTCAAGATGACATACATTTTATTTGACAGATTTTTGACTGGTTTATTATAACTAGCGCCATTGTTCTACCTTTTCATGCGGAGAAAATTTACAACTACCCAAGTCCTCGGTCATTTTTGAAAGTTCGTACAATGTTTTTATAATTCAGTTGTTTTTATGTAGGGTTCACAAATTGCACTTTTCACAGATAGAGTCCAATATTGGACATAGCTTTTTTTAGGCAAACTTATACTTCACAACAGAGGGCATTAGAGACATTAGAGGCCGTTTTATTTTTTTGAAACTTGTCTTTTTTCACTTATTTCTTTAATATTAAGGCGCTGACAAGAGGCAAATGATCTAAGTAGGCTTTTCTTAAACAAAAAAATTGCCAAATCTAAAGTTTGTGGTAGCGGAAAAATATATGTTATTCTTGAACATATTTCTCAGAACTTGGTTGTTATCAAAACACGTCTAGAAAAAAAAATCTCGATACAAATAAATAATATAATAATAATAAATAATAAATTAACGGTAAACTAACCTTTTACTTTGAGTTACAATCCAAAATTAATAACAAGAACGTCTTATTTGTATGCAGAACTTGGTTGTTTTATATTTTCGATTACTCAACTCATTTTTGAGTAAATAGATAATTCCTTCATATTTTGCAATAAAATACAAGCGTTGTATCATCGCGCTTCTCTTTCTTTTGTATCAGTCTGACAGTGATCGCGCTTTAGCTGTGGTCAACGTCTTAAGAATCCCTTAAAATTACGGTTTTGTCTAAAATGTTTTTACCTTCTACTGTGTGATGTAGTTATTTTTTTATTATCTTCATTGACTCCCCTTTATTATAAGTTAAAGTAAGACCTATATTATAAGTTAGTGTTAGACCTATAATGTAAGTCTAGAACTTATAAATTTCCATGTATAATGCTAATGCTAATGACATACTAGTTTGGATATTTATTTCAATAAATTATTTACGTTGTGACTTTGTATTTTCTTTGTTTTTTTTTGTTTTCTTTGTATTTTCTTTGTTTTTCCAAAATACAAGCTTGACTTAGTTTGGGAGTTGGTAGATCATTTATTATGTGCTGCTGTACAACCATCAAACAGCTTTATACATTGTTCTTTATAGATTAAGTTTTTGTTGTATTTTGAGAGCGAAATAAATTTTATTTATTATTATTATTTTATTATTTATTTACTTAAAAAAACCCTTACAAAACCCTTCAAACATCCATGACTATCACACCAAAAATAGCCAACAAACTCGAGCAGAGGCGGGTTGAGTCAACGCAGAACAATAGACCGGCTCAGTGTTCATACTGTTCATTAATGGTATTAATTAATGTTTAATTGAGCCAAATAGAGTATCAATTTAGCGGACGGCAATTGGATCATGCATCCCGGCACACGATGTATGTACTAAGTGGAGCGCGGTTAAACGTAGTTAGGGATGTAGGCAGTTTGTAGTGTGGGATTTATTTGACACAGAATGACGATTTATTTTTGATTGATAAGTTCAGAGGGATAATTCCATAACACACGTTAATTAAGCAAATTATTAAATTACCCCAAAAAAAATCGTAGCAATGAGTTTCACTTTGACAGTACAACAACATTCATTGCGTCATTTACGTTGTTGAGCAGACAAAGTTTTCGAATATATGAAGCAATGGATTAGGCAATATACTTCAAAATCATTCGGATTTTTATTGGTGAAGGAAAATATCGTGAAGAAACCGGCATGTCCTAGAACTATAAATTCTAAGACATGTGACATCTACCAACCTGCACTGGGCCCGCGTGGTAGATTACGGCCCACTCCCTCTCACAGAGAGGAGGACTGTGTCCCAGCAGTGGGAACATTACAGGCTGATTATGTATGTATGTATGTGATTGATAGAGTGTTACGCAATTAGGATGCAGTTCTTAGAAGTGGATCGTGTGCTGTCTGTTTGAGATTTAGCTAAATGATTACCGGTTTTTACATTTTTTTTCTATCTTTAACACGTTCAGTGCCGGTAGCCCTCCCGGAGGGTTCATTCAAGTCGCATAAGGGATGCCGGGAGCCCTCCCGGAGGGCTCATTTTAAATTCCGTTTTTCTTAGTGAATACAGCATTATAAACAGTAAAAATAAAATCAGTTGTATAATTCAGCAAGATTTAATAGTATACTCGTTGGTTTTCAAATACTTTATTTATATTTATATTATTCATGTTTTTTTTTTTTCACTTGCTATATTATGTATGGTGGCATGGCGAGAAAAAAGTGTAGTGTTAAACGTGTAAGTGATAAACGTGTTAGTATATCGATAGGTTATTTATGTTTGTAGGTATCTACTGTAGAAAATCACGGGAAAATCAAGACCTATTAAATAAGAAAATGCTTTAAAAAGTATTTGGCTATTATGAGTATCTATGGGTAGTTATAAAGCTTAGGTTTTTAAAAGCACAGCATGTTAAAAGTTAAAAATTTTAAAAGAGTGAGGCCAAAAACTTTTACTTATGATAAGAATTTTCTTAATTTAAGAAATGAGTGGACTTTGGTCTGTGTATTCGTAAATTTTAATTTCATTTTTTAATTTGTAACATTATTATGGACCAAATATGTCTGAAATAAAACGGTTTTTTTTTTTTTTTTTTTATAACAACTATTAACCTGCTTTTCCAGCAGTCCCTCCACGTAATTCTTCCAACGAATTACCCAAAAATTTCCAAAATAACATCAAGTATAAACATTCCTATTCCCCTCCACATACTACAAGGAAGCTGTGGGTACAACATCGGGAGCGGAGTGCGTCTCATCGTTTAATTACGACGTTAATTACTCGAATTGACTTAAACAGACATGCGATTAGTTGGGCGACAATCAACGACACTGTGTTTGGACCTTTGTAATTGAACCTTGTGTCAGTAGTAGGTAGGTACATAATGCAAGGACATTATGTAGCGTGTCTTAGAAAACAGGAAATTATGGGTTAGATAGATATCTAATATGTTATCACCAAGGATGGAAGGAGTGGAGGGAGGCTTTTGCCCAGCGGTGGGACAGAGAAAAAAAATACAAAAATTGGCTAATGACCATTATCTTTTTTTTTTTGTATTTTTTTTGTTAAAAACGTTGCCCCACACTAGGAATTTCTCCTGTATCGTGGGTGCGTTTACAAACATTTAAACTCACATAAACAAACAGCCAGACCCGGAACAACTACTTATAGGTCATACAAATATTTTTTTCCGTGCGGGAATCGAACCCGCGACACGCAGCGCAGCAGTCAATTGCTTAACCACTGCGCCAACCGTGCCGTCATTGTGTGCTTTGTCTGGGTTAAATAAATCTTATTTTCTTTCTTTCTGTGTTTCTTTCTTGGTCTAGGTCGAATTTTCTTTTGGAAAGTGGATTATTGGTTTATTTTAATTTATCTGTTTGGTACAAAGCTCTGCAAAATGTGATCAATATTATACAATCTAAACTTATAACGACAGCGTCAGGGTAGCCCGCATTTTTTTTTTTTTACATTTGCAGGTCAGTAACAGGTTGTATGTTGATCTAACTATGTATGTTTGCGGCCGCGAATCATATTTTAATTAAAATACAACTTCACACTGACCTGCAAATTGCAAAAAAAAGTTAAGAAAATTTGAATTTCGCGGGCTACTTTAGCGAGAAGAGGAGCCGAAAAATCTTAAATCGTCAACGGTTAATTACCTACAATGCGATCAACATAATAATTATGCTTTCTATCTATCTCATGGTTTGAATTTGGCAATACCTAGTATTATTTTAGGTCCTCAGGAGGTTTCAAAATAAGTAGATGTTTGAGCAATAATTATGAAGTTATGTTGTGCTCTTCTAACTAAGAATTTTGACTTTTTGGATCGGCAATTTATTGTAGCAATGAATGTCTCCATTATTCATCCTACAAATAAACGACAAATACAGCATCTAACCTCAAAACAGACTCAACAATGGCAACAATAGGCGTGAAACATATAAACAGACAAAGCGATTTGTCGCTCGACATAGGATTAAACAAGGCGGGAATTAGCGAGCGCGTCGACAATGTACGGCTAACGTATTTATGTCGAATTGTCGGCGACAATCGTATTGTGCGCTGTCATTTCAAAGGATTTGATGCCAGAATAATACTGTTTAATGAATTTAAGGCAATTTAGGATCGTTGATAGCGCTAGGTCGCTAGCGCATTTGGATAGGTCTTACCGAAGTTCGTATAAGAGCATAGAAGAGATTACTAGAAGAAGTAAAGTGGAAAAAAAGAAAAAACTAAGTACCTAATGTTTCATAGGACTATCGGAATAGTAAAGTGTTCTGGGGGTCTACTCCGAAGCGCCAAACCGAAGTATCGGCCGAATGCTCGGCCGTTTTATAACTCCCATAGTTTCCTTTTTTGACTTTGACCCTTACCCGACTTCAAGTCACAGTTTTGACTTTGGCTTATCTCTTCAACTGCCTTTTTTTTTTCGCCGTAGTCAGCGTTAGTCAGCCGTAGTAAAGAAGCTAGCGACCGAACATTCGGCCGATACTTCGGTTTAGCGCTTCGGAGTAGACCCTGTAGTTAAACGATCTCGAAAAAACGAGATGGGTAATGATAATGTTAAGTTATTAGGAAGTTTACACTTTCACAGTAGGTATAATCACTTTCAAATGAAAATATATTAAGTATTTTCTCATAATCATAAATTATGCGAGAAACTCGTATTCCCGATTTTCAGTAGCCAGACACTAAATTATTTCTGATTTAAGAGCACAAGAGAGATGACAAGACGTAGTTAAATATCTAATTATGACATTTGAAATTAATTTGATTTAACAATCAATTTTAACCATAATCACTAAAATTCTTTCCAATCTGTATCAAAACCGCCGCACTGACAGCGAACCCCCTTCCCGCCGGTGTCGGGTACAAGCGACCGATGTAAATCTATTTGTCATATTAATGTGGACAATTACGGCGAATGCGGGCGGCAACCCTTGCGCGCGAAACCGCCGCGGGGTTCATTACACCGCCCAATTGTACCACACTTACTACTCACAGGTTACAGGGAGATCAGAAGGACCATTAAATGGTTATTTTTGGGATTTTTACAGTTGCAACAACATTATAGTGTCTTTTCAATTAATATAAAAATTATTATTACACTATTTTAGATGCACCAAACTATGTAAATAATATAGTTTGCAGGCAATAATTGCTGAGCAATCATTCGTCAAAATTAAACGGCAAGCGAGAAGGTTTCCATAGTCCTGTTCTGTTTGATAAATAAAGACGCTGCACAGTTACACATACTTAAACCCCATTATTTTTAAACGTTGCTAAAAATTAAGAGACGTTTTTAAACCGTCCAAAAAATTATGGCTGTGATTAGAGACGCTAAAGATTACTTAACTTTAAGCGTCGTTTATAAATAAGGGGTTAGATAAAAAAATCGAACTAACCTTACCCTAAAAAAGTAAACCTTCTGCTGACTTTTGTATCGTGGTTGAACACACGTGGTTATGTGGTCGCCAAATTATTTTTGCCCGAACTGAAACGATTCCAATGCCAACTACTAAGTATGTAGATAGGTAGGTATTGCTAATTAATTATTAATTAAATTATATCGTTGATAATAGATTTAAAAAAATTGCGATTTCAATAAGAGAGTCTCTCCATAGCATAGCCATGAAATCCCCCATAAATAACATAATAGCTTCCATACCTTGTCTTTATGTTGTTATAGCTTTACTAAATTGCCTAAGTAGCTTCTAATTTTCAATTTCAAGATCACTCTAAATGAGCCTAAAATAATTAGAATAAAACCAAATAAAAATATTTGTTTCTTACGATTTTTTGGCATTTGGTCAGTGTCAGGTTGTATCTTGATCAAAATATGATTCGCGACCTCAAATATGTATTTACAGAAATAAAATTATTATAATAAATTATTAAAATCATTAATACATCTCTCTGAGTTAGATTTGTTTCATAACAACTTTTCCATAAGAGATTTACTCTCATGGAAGAAATCTATCTCAGAGAGATGTATTAAAATTAGAATTTCGCGGCCAACCACAGCGAATCCACCTTAAATGTTCAAATCTATGATAACTGTATTTTTTGTCTAATTTTATCTTTAGTTAATGTAATTGGCAGATTTCCGTTATATGTTAATAAATCGAGCAAACTCCCAACGAGCATTAGTATTACTTGTCTTGAAAAAAGTGTTTTTACTCAGCAGGTGGCCAATTACAGGCTAATTTTAGCATACAACTTATTTATAACCATATTAATCAAATAACCAACTAGTGCAAACGACGTGAGTGTATAACCAGGTGGTCTACTGCGAAGCGCTTATCCGAAGTATCGGCCGAATGTTCGGCAGTTTTATAAAACCAAAAAAGGAAACTTTGGAAGTTATAACTTCCAAAGTTTTCTTTTTTGACTTTGAGTCCTTACCCGACCTGCAAGTCACATTTTTGACTTTGGCTTATCTTTTCTTTGCTACCAAACTGGATTGCCCTATCATTTACTTTTTAAGCCAGCTGCATGTACCTGCTAATAGGAACTTAGTTGGTTAGGAACTTGTTGTTTTTGTTGTTGTGCTGTTTTGTAAATATTACTAACATAGTTTGTAAGTAAATTGTTACTAACGTAATGAGTCCATAATACTTGAAAATAAATGTTTTATTTTTTATCTCTTCGACTGTTTTTTTTTTTTCTTTCGCCTTTGTCAGCCATAGCCGTTTTCAAGTAATGCTGCCTACCTCTATGGGAAGAAGGCATGAGTTTATGTATCTATGTAACCAAATAAGACATTCAGGTACCTATACATTTCAGTTTCAGCTCTCATTGACATAATTGAATACAAGTAAGAGCACAATTGATTCGGCGTCGCTCGACGTCGCTCGGCGTCGTTCGTCGTCGGTCGACGTTGATACAATTATTATGATAATTCATCGCGCGTGTGAAACTGTTGTGTAATTGAACGTGCTCGGTCACACATAGAGAGACAAATTTGGATGTGGTATTTTTGTTCCCACCGGCGGAATTTGAAGGGTTGGGTAGGTGATAAACGTAGTGATTGAACAGTATTCTATAAAATGCCTTAATGACGATCTAAGTATTTGCATGGCCTTTTATACCTACCTCTGGGTCGCAAATTATATATTTTTTTTTTATCATTTTAACTAATTCACATTTAAATTAGTGTGCAATAATTAAGTATCTATAGGAATAAATAAGATGTTTGTTGGCGCTCAAAAATATAGCATCTTTGGTCAAGAAATGTAAAAACTTTATTATATTTTTTATTTGAGAATCTGTTGTAACTTTCAACAAGATTATTCAGAATGTATCTAGTTTATTCTGAAATTTTAAAATAATTGTAAAACCACCACATTGAACCAAATAAAAATTCCCTTCCTACCTCTTGTCCCACTGCCTCCACTAAACAATTGATCGTATGCGCACGCGCCGGCCGCCATTCGTTCGAAATTTAAACAATAGCCGTTACATTGATAGCTAAGAATGTATGGTTATTAGGGTTACAGTCTCAAAGGTCAGTGACATTAACTTTGACTACGTTATTTAAGAAGTACCTAAATTCGTTGGTGGGTTAGAAAGGACTCAATTGATGGAGTAATTGAAATATTAGGTTATCAGCTGACTAATTGAAAGTGACTATTAAGTTGTTTTTTTTTTCCTACTTTCACAAATAAACACCTACATATTATATGCGATTTTTAGGGTTCCGTATCTCAAAAAGAACCCATAAAGGATCACTTTGTTGTCCGTCGACTTACTGAGGAACGCGTGAAGGTATCAAGTTGAAATTTATATTAAATACGTAAGTCTACGGTCTCTTACCGTCTTATTACAAAACAAGGTTTATCTTCAGACCCAGATTTTACCCATGGCGCCATTATTGAATTTCGAACTTTATTCCGTCTATGGAAAATAATATATGAATATGGTATGGTTTTCCTAATACAAAACTGACAACTTAGTACCGAAATAAGTTTTCAGTTTTGTATAAAGAACGGTATTTCAATCACAGTTACGTTCTTATTACAAAAACTGGCTCAATGGCCATGTCAAAATATAAATCTTGTTTTGTAATAAGGGGGCTAGAGTTTAAAAAAAATCAAGCTTCTAAGTCAACGGAATAAAAAAATACGGCTATTTATGCGACATATTTTGATACTCGCAAATAAATCCACTACTTACTTGCTACCAAGGTTTCCATTGACCTAGAACCATGAAAGGAGATGCCCGCTTTTTGTATGGGCGTTGGTTTTTTATTCCGAGAAAAATCTAACCAGCGCCAAACTACACCTAAATAAAAGCGACAAAAATATGGAATTTGTAACCACTGAAATAATATATAGACCCCTCCATTTAAGAGAAAATTATAAAATATTTAATGATTTTCATATATTTTATTTGATGATGGCAACCCAAATAAAATCTAAAATATAATCCCTTTCATTTCTAAAAGGTTAGACTAAACATTTTTGACTGAAAATATCCCTTTTCATCATATTTATTATTGTTTACATTGTCTTAATCATCGATCAAATATTTAAAGACAGTAATAACAGTGCCATGTGTCAATTTTGAGAAGTTTTCTTTTTGTTTAGGGTGTGTTCACTTTAATATACTAGTTACTCGAAGTTAGAAAGGTTTGTTCGTTTTAGGAGTATATTCACACTAAAATAAAAATACGATTTTTCTCAAATATGGAAGCCTTTAAAAATGTATGTTATAGTTAGAACCACTAGCTTTTGGGTTGTCTATCCAAATATATTTAACTGCTCCTGGTTAGAATTATTGTATAATAAAAAACCATTTTTGGACATGTCCTTTAGCAGGAAGCAAGGTGTCATAGTACAAGTAAAGGAAAAAGTCCGAAAATAGTTAATAATCTGTAATCGTCTTACATTTGCAGTTGGAAAATTGACGATAGCACATATCGATGTATGGACAACATGTTTTCAACTACAATGTTAAGTTTGTTTTTGGGATAAATTCATCCCAACTATGGAACCCTTCACTGTGCGTGGTCCGACACTCACTTGGCTGTTTTTTTTTTGTAAAAAGAACTAGTACGAGTACCTACAGTAGGTAGAAAAATGTGGTGAACTTAAAGACAAAAGCTAAACGTTTAAGAACTGATGAGAAACATATTTACTTATGTACCTTATATGTATAGGTACCTAACCTAATTTCAATAGTTGGTTCAGTGGTCGGAAGCGTTACTGCCAGACGTGAAGTCCTGGGTTCGATTCCCGGATCGGGCAAAGTGTTATTGGGTTTTTCCATTTGGAATTTCACAGTAGCAGGCCGGAGTCTGGATTTGTGCCCGGTTGATGGCAATAGGCTCGCCCCCTATTACATGGGACTTAAACCTAACCAGCTAGGTGTACTTAGATAAACCTCTGCCTAACCCTTCGGCGAATATCAGCGTGATGTTGTATTGTCTAAATCTTAAATTAACCCCTCTATTTCCTCATCCTATCTAGTAGAAACAAACAAACTTACTCGTAATCAAGATTTGTAATCCGAATCTCTCACAGTTATTCTCTTGCCAAAAATCACCTCTATGTAGAGCAAGTGCGATAACTCTACATAGAGCGCTATAAGCCGGGCTCGACGTTACATATCGCATTAGACCGGATCAGGTCCGGCCGGATGTAGAGCTACGTTCCGCAAGGCTCTGCTTGAGGATTTGTAAGTTATTTGAGTGGAGTGAACGAATTTGGTGTTTTCCATATTATGTACCTAGTAGAATGTACGTTTATTCTCGTACATATAATATAATTTGAATTGTCATTATTTGCAAATTTTATTATGAATCTATGAATGAATTAATTAATTAAATACACCGACCCCAGCGTGGTTGTACCAGACTCGATTGCTCGAATGCACCCAAAGATTCACACTAGCCCCTGAAGCCTCATGTTTCATGAGACTACAGAGACCATTGCATATCAAAGAGTAGACCGGGGGGCGCGATAATGGTAGGGAAGACGTGCCCTTGGGATATGGAAGTATTATTAGAGCCTACCGGATATGCATCCTTGAGCAAGCATTGGAATAGTGGAGAGACGGGTGATATTATCTATGGGAAGGGATTTTTTAATAGCGATAAATCTAGTATATTTATAGGTTAAATATTAACAAAAGCTTTTGCCCAAAGTAGCCAAGAAACACCTGCTTTTAATTATTAACGGGTATTCAGCATAAGCATAATCAGCCCATTTCTTCTCGTGGGTGTCGTAAAAGGCGGCTAAGGGACTTACTAGAGAATGGGCAGCAGCATTCTCTATGCATTTTAACACCATACTGCGATCGCCAATCCGCCTGATAAGCGCGGCGATTATGGCAAACTTAGGGGGAGGCCTATGTCCAGCAGTGGACGTCATTTGGCTGAAATGATAATCAGCCTATAATGTTGCCTCTGCTGGGACACTGGACTCCTCTCTGTGAGGGTGGGTCGTAATCCACCACGCCAGCCCAGTGCAGGTTGGTGGATGTCACATGACTTCGAACGTTTTCGTTCTAAGACATGCCGGTTTCCCCACGATGTTTTCCTTCACATTTTTGAGAGCAGTGGTGGTGATATTCAAAATATTGCATAAAGTACTTCCTCATAAATGTTAATATAAAACCTGACCTAAATAAAACGTTAAGTTCAGTTCATCTGTAAGTTCCAATTTTAATTAATCACCACGACATGATATCTAAAGTTTCCAAAAGTATAACTAACCGATAATGAAGTTAATCAATACTTAACTAATTACACTTGAACTTTCAAGTTAATTTCTCAAGTGAAACAGAGTTAACCCGAGATCATTATTATTGACAATTAAACTTCGGCTGATTTGATTAAACTCAATCTTGAGACTTTCACGGGACCGAGCACAAACTCGGGAAATGTGGTACAAGTTACTAAGAGGGGGGGGGGGGGGGGGTTTACTCAGTTATGTTATAAAATTTGACTGCTTTGTTGGTCTAATGCTTGCAAGCACTACTGCCAAGCATGAGGTCCTGGGATCGATTCCCATGTCGGGCAAAGTGAGTTTTCAATAATTTCTCTGTAGCAGCCCGGTTATTTCATTCATGTCACAAAAGGGATGAATGAAAGGCAATTGCATGTAGCTGAGATGATAATGCTAAGAGAGATGTGTGGTGTGGCACGAATAGATATAATAAGAAATTAGTACATAAGAGGAAGTCTGAAAGTGGCACCGGTGACTGAAAAGTTGTGCCGAAATCAGTCGTTATGGTATGGGCATGTGATGCGGAGGAATGAGGAAATTGTTGTAAAGAAAGTTTTCAGTATGAATGTCGATGGCTATAAGAGTAGGGGAAGACCAAAGAAACGATGAATGGACTGTGTGAAAGATGATAAGGCTAGAAAGGGACTACCGAGACGATGACTAATAGAGAAGTATGGAAGAAAGGTCATGTTGTGCGCCGACCAAAAAATTGGAGTATAGACAGGAGAATGGTGATGATCAAGACCTCAGTTTCTGCCTGGCTGCAACCGGACTACCTCGTTGATGTGGTGGTTGCAAGCGTAGGTAACTGCTCATTGTGGAGGTCCTGGGATCAATCCCCTGGTCAGGTATTTGTTTTTGTATTGGACAGTTTTTAGTGGCAGTCAAGTTTGGATTTGTACCCGGTTGTAGGTAGTACTTTGACCCCAATAACTTGAAATTAAACTAATAACTTGAATGACGTGGATACTGACAGTCGGGCTGGTCCACAAATTCACGGACACTCAGCGTGCTATGAAGCGGGCTATGTTCGGAGTTCCTTTGAAGGATAAGATCAGAAATGAAGAGAACCGGAGTTACCGACATAGCCTGCAGAGTAAGCAAGCAGAAGTGGCAGTGGGCTGGCCATGTTTGTCGAAGGACTGATGGCCGGTGGACTGCTATAGGCTGAGTTGATTGAACTTGAAATAACTGACGAAATTGACAATGTTTGTTTAATATAAGATTATAGCTGCTTTTCCTTAAGGGCGTGTCGTTTTGTCACATTCGAACTTACGCATCATAAACCTGAAGTCACATAAATCCTGCTTTGCGTTAGCAAAAAACATACCGACATCGTCGGGCAGTAACTTACCATACGCAACACCCGTCTGTTCGGAGGATCCTCCCTTTTCTATAGAGAACGAGGAACTTTCCACCCAATTCCTCTTACCTCTATAAGCTTAATAATGATCAGACGACTTCAATCTCACAAACTTTGGATCTTCAGGTATCGGCAACTACTATCAATTCTTGCAATGAGGGTTTTCATAAAAGTTCACGCCACTAGTTGGCGCCACTACAAGAAGTCTTCTATTTTGACAATTAATATATAATATATCATGACGTTCATCATTCGTTTCATTCATTCATCATTCAGTCACGACCATGAACGTTTAGATAAAAGTGGAGGCAACACTCTAAATACCTAAGTGAAGACGACTGTGGGCCGACTCTCTCATAGCTGACGTTGGAAAAATCCGTCCCAAAGAAAATATAGGCGCTTTGACACTTTTGACAGGTCCTGCGACCTAACGTCTCAGTGCTGCCAGAAAACCCTCATTCACCTTAGTCTCATCTTATTACTTTTAAACGCTCGTAAAACAAATAGAGTATCAATAACAAAATACGATCAATTCAATCGACCCCTGATTGACACGTCTGTGATACGCGTTAGTCTGTGGCCTACATACCGCTTGTTATTACAACAAATTAATTTAAATGGAGGCCGTTGAATCAATGTCAATCAGACACTGGTGCTGTGTTCCTGATTTTGATACCAATGCACTTTATGTGGGAGTGATTTGATAATGATTTGGACTGAGTTTCATTTTGTTTCGGTTTGAAATGGAATAACAAAAGACAGAGATTTATAAACAACTGATCCATGAACATAAATATTTAAGGACCAAGGGAAGAAATAGGTAAGTATATGAATCATAGTGTTCATGGATTGAACTCTCTGGGGTTTCTCATCAATTGGAACAATTTTGAACTACACGTTTTACGCTAACTAACATTTTATCTACTATAGCTGTACCCTCTAAAAATCGATTTTAACTAATATTTTGCACAAGAAACGACAAATCACTATATGCACTGACTCAGCCCACTATCGACCACCGATCTCCGGAGGGGAGTGATGTGGCGGCATCTACAACGCTATATGCGAACTACGCATCAAAGACCTGACGTCACACAAATGCTGCATCGCGCAAGCAGAGTTTACTGCGCGACTGACATATAGTTATACAACACCCCGATATCAACGGTCGGGCAGACGCCCATCAGTCACAACACCCTGTCTATGGAGGATGCGTGAACTTTGGAACACCCTTTCCTCATACCTCTATACTTTAACCATAGATTAGATACTTAAGTTCCATGCTTGAAACTACCAACCATCAACCATGATAGGAAACTGTATACTCTATACAACGCCAACGATTCAGTTAACTAACTTCATCATGACTAGTACAGTACCTAAATGTTAATACTTGAGTATGGCAGCGCAAGCGCAATATAATTACGGTTGATTAGCGCGGGGCGGGCAGCGCGCTCTTAATTCAGTAATTGCCTTCATAAACTCAACTCGTCATAAGACCACCGAAGATGTATAGAAGGCGGAGCAGAAGATCTATTTGAAACAACACTTGATGATCAAAAATATACGTTCACCTAAGAGCAAATAAAAAAAACAATAAATAAGCCCATTCATTGTAGTTTAAGTAAATAGACTGAGAAAATATTGAAATGGTTAATGGTTTATTAGAGTCAGCAGTTTTAGAAAATAGATGACGGATGACTGCGGTTAATTATTGTAATTTTTTTTAAGAAATTAACTTCATCCTGCATCAAAGCGTTTGTTAAAAGTGATGATACCATCAGATCAGTAGTGGCCCAGTGGTAACGGTCTCGACTTACGATTTGTAAGTCGTGGGTTCGAACCCAGACAGGCGCTTTACTTTGTGTAAATTATCTCATCACCACTGCTCTCAAAACGGTGAAGGAAAACATCGTGACGAAACCGGCATGTCCAAGAACTAAAAATTCGATGAAATCATGTGACATCTATTAACCCACACTGGGCCCGCGTGGTGGATTACGGCCCACTCCCTCTCACAGTAAGAGGAGGCTGTGCAGTGGGTCCATTATAGGTTGATTATGTGATAATACCACCCTGGACAGTGAGCCTCACTACCAAACTCTGAGTAGTTAAAATCTTTTTTTTTTTTTTCTACCTTATTATAAGCTTCAGCTTACCTCGCATAGCTCGACTGATAAATGATTTATTTCTGTAAGTAGGTTTGTATGAACGCTTTTATTGCTTGACCAACGCCAAAGAAGTTTAAAAAAAAAATAGTACATTATTGCAGCGGCCTGCAAAAGGGGCATTGATAGATGAACGTGAAAATGTGGGACGAGGCGAAGTCGAGGCACACATACTCGTACGTGAGTCCATCAATGCCTAGTTGCGGCCAAGGCTTGTATAGTGTTTTTTTTCGTGCGGAAATTGAACTAAGTAAATTATTTATAAATTCCAGATCTAATGACGAACAACGATAGTTTTTTACGCGCCAATATGTTAATTTGTTTCTTTTTTAAAATTAAACAGCTCTATTTGCAAGCCAGTTAGAATTTTTTATAAAATCTTTGTTAAACTACCTCCTTGGTTGCCATGTGTCGACGTAAAAAGTGCGTTCCATTTTTAAATTACACGACAGTTAGGGGTTTTCATAGTAATTTATTCGGCCAGGCATGGATTTTCGTACTAACATTGCCGGCCACCTGCTCGCATGTATAAAAATGATGTACTGGTCAATACAGCATTTTTGATTTATCTCCAAGAAGGTTGTCAAAATAATGCTCGAATTTCCAAGCATGTTTGAGAAAAAGACATTTTCTTAAAATAACATTACGTTATCCGGTTAATTTGTTATTAAGTAATGTAATGACTGTCAATTGTGTACGATTTGCCGTATGTCAAACTTCATGACAGTGCAACTTCTGCATATTTCTACTTTGTAATAAGTACATGACACACGCGCGCGTACACTTGTTGTCACCACTTGTAACTTTTGTGTATTTAAATGAGGCATTACATATATTAGTTAATTAAAACGGTCAGCGGTTGAGCTAAGATAATAGCCGTATTAATTACAAGGAAACTATTATGTACTGTGATGTTTAATGAACAAAAGTTGTTTAATTATACTAACACTGAGGTTTGAGAGAAAAAACCTAAATGGTTAATAGTTTATACGATTGTAAGAAAGAATGAGGGCTATGAAGATTTATAGTCACGTGTTTAAATATATTACTATTGACAGCTCGGCAATAATATCTGATTTATGATTTATCCATTAGTCTAAAACGACAAATATATGTTATCATTTGTGGTAGGCTTGTACAAGTGACAGCACAAATATTTGACATCGAAGGAACACCAAAAGTATCTGTTGAGACAAGCGACGCCAAAATATACGACGCTGCATCAGCTTCAAAAATATGTGACAATGCAATATTAAAGGACACGTCTTGCATCATAAATATCTGCCTACTCAGTCAAATTTAGAGGAATGGGATACTTTGTGTCTACAGTGTCAGGTTTGTAAGCTGCCAAATTGATGTCAGATATTTTCGATTACAAAGAAGTATCACATTCTTCTGAATTTAACTGAGTAGTCGGATATTTATGACGCAAGACATGTCCGTTAATAATGCATTGACACATATTTTTAAAGCGGATGCAGCATCCTTAATTTTGGCATCGCTTGTCTTGTCAAATAGTTTTGGTGTTCCTTCGAAGTCACATAATATTGAGTCCCGTACGGTATATCGAATTACCCTTGAACGATATAACTGTCTACAGAAAGCATGGTTCACCGACGAACGGTAATACGAGAAAACTATTAGTCGATACCATTATTTAGCGACAGCACGTTTCGCCGAATAACGCTACATAGAATGAATGGTTGGCCGATACCAAGATTTGCCGATGTCATGGTTCGCCGGAACACGCTTGAACTAAATAATCCTTTATCGATAGCAGTTTGCTTTATCGATTGCAGCAAAAAAAATATGACACATAATGAGATCAGCAAAAAAATATATAAAATTAGATACAAAATTGTAATTTATTGAAGGATAGTATTTAAACGTATAGTAATTTAGTTAAATTGGATATTGATGAAGAGTTTTTGTTTTGGTAACTGAATTTACCAACAATAGAGGGGACCTGGCGCTCGGCGGCCGCTGCCGCTGGGGCCCAAGTCTACTATTTTTATAAATGCAGTCATTCCAACACGATCCCATTGTCATGCAACTGCTATCGATAAAGGATTATTTAGTTCAAGCGTGTTCCGGCGAACCATGACATCGGCAAATCTTGGTATCGGCCAACCATTCATTCTATGTAGCGTTATTCGGCGAAACGTGCTGTCGCTAAATAATGGTATCGACTAATAGTTTTCTCGTATTACCGTTCGTCGGTGAACCATGCTTTCTATAGACAGTTATATCGTTCAAGGGTAATTCGATATACCGTACGGGACTGCATAATATTTGTGCTGCCATTTGTAAATGTCTTCCACAAATTACCACATTTATTTTCCGTCATACATATTCATGTATATTAATGGATGAATCATGAAATCAGATATTATTGCCGAGCTGTGCATAGTGCATATAATATATTTACACTCGTGACTGTACTACCAAGTCACCATAATTTAGTTATTATTATATATTTAATACAGTAAATTAGCCATTGATACTAAATTTAGTTGTAATAATTAGTAAATTTAGTTGTAACGAAAGTCTATCAAACAGTAAATACCTATCGAATATTCAAAATCGTAATCTTGTTTTTACTGATCCACGAACGAAAACACTCGACTAAAGAATCAGTTTCGAAGTGCATCGTCATGTTAAAAGAACATCGATGACTCTCTTGTAAGAAAATTATTATGGTAAGCTTACTGGTCAAAGGGTGAGAAGATGTGGTGTGGTGGGCGCTGATCCATGGCACCGTCTCTAGAGCTGGCGCTGCCGACTGATGGAGCAGGAGACGGACAGCTGGCTTCGGACCTGGACAGAACATCACGGCTTTTAGTGCTACCATAAGAGGCTGGCTCGATGTCTTACTGGGACTACCAAACTGAATTACGACTAGATTTTATTTCAACAATAAGGAACTCCGATACGTCTTCATTTCGACAATACTTAAGATCGAAATACGATAAGTCCGAAACTACTGTACTCCGACAATGCGTTTCATCGACATAACTAGGAAACGATGCGACTTCGACCGTTCGACGACATACTTCTTCGACACCAATGCTAGTCCGAAATAAGTCAATTTCGACGTACTCTAGGTACTTCGACAATATCATAAATCGACGTGATACTTCTGAGACACAGTGCTACTTCGAAATTATTCTGCGACATTGGGAAACAACTTAACTTGTGAGACGTATCGGAGTTCCATATTGTTAAAATAAAATCTTGTCGTAAGTATTACGGTTTGTTGAAATTCAGTTTGGTAGTCATCTTACTGTCGAGAGTCTGGAATAACATAAGAGTTCTATTAGAGAGGCTCTATGAATGACGAATACTGGATGCCAAAGTACTTACGTCTCGCAAAACCAAGCCAATCACATCGCTACCAACTTAGTAAGTAGCTCCCCGCAGAAAGAGAATTTATGATGATTATGTCATCACTTCTTTAGTGAGAGCAAAATTAACAATACATAACATAATCTTCCCACTACCGCCTATAATGTTCCCACTGCTGGGACACAGGCCTCCTCTTTCTGTGGGAGGGAAAATTAACAATGCCTCACGACATTAGTAGGTGCGTATATTATCTTTAGTAGGTCTGTCTTAAGTGAAAAACAATGGTAAAAGCCAAGTTGCCAAGCAAATCAAACAAATCATAATAAGTATTTTGGACACTGCAGCAGATAGAGATAGCAGAGAGAGCAGATATCTTCTGTACTTATTTATATTATTTTTATCTTGCTGACTCTTTTCTAAATATAATTTTCTAAATAATATTATTATAAATCTTTCTCGGCGGTAGCCAAGAGTTCTTCAATACCTCTCATGTCTCGGTGATCTATTCGGCGACCTGTTCGGCGATCTGAGGGGCGAGCGTCGGGGCGAGCCGGGGGTGACTGGGGGCGAGGCGCGGGGCGAGCCGGCCGCCCCCGACACCGGCGACGCCTCCGCCGAGCCACGAGACATGCCGCATTCTGATGAACCCTGATAGACGAGATTAGGATAAGTTGAATGTTTTGTGAGAGGATAATTAAATTGTATGGTGGAGAAGAAATGAGTAGAATACAATAGAATACTCTTTATTATGATGAGGTTGATCGGATTTAGATCCCCATCAGCAGACGTCTCCCGTCCACCAGGAGGTGAAGATAATTAACTCATATCTGAAGCATTTGATACTGGTTTGCTTTAACAGCTACCAACCTAACTCATGATCTGCCTGGTCTTTTCCCAACTATATTAGGGTCAGCTTCCAGTCTAACCAGATGCAGCTGAATACCAGTATTTTTAAATGGAGCGACTGCCTATCCTACCTCCACAACCCAGTTACTGGATAACACGATACCCTTTGGTAAGACTGGTTGTCAGACTTGCGGGCTTCGAACAACCTGTAACAACTGTCAAAGATCTACAAATGACAGCCGGGACCAACAGCTTAACGTCCTTTCCGAGGCACGGCTACCTACCTATCTACCTACCTAACTATCGTTCCTATTTAAAGGTGCAATTTTTTCATAATAATATTATATTATCATTGAAATAAAATTGATATAAGTATATTTTTGACACGACACGAATTTTAGGTAAAAAGTCAGTTATCCCAGTTGAATCTTCAAAACCAGTCCATATAAAAAATATATGCCTTTTCAGCTTGTTTGAACCCCCTTTTATATCCCGAACATAATACCTAAATAGCAAGGTTAACAAATCAGCAAGCTTATCAACGTCAAAACAAACAACACCCCTCCCTGATATTCCGTTATCGTACCTTATCATCGGCGGGGTCCCTCTTAGTCAGCACGTCGCCCTCTCGCTTCCTCTGTTCCTCCTTCAAACGCTCCGCTTTCCTCCACTTCGCTCGCCGGTTTTGGAACCACACCTGATAACAAGGAAAACAACATGGTTCAATAAAATTTTACTTTTTAACCGACTTCCAAAAAAACAAAACGTGCTAAGTCACCTCCGTTTTGGAAGTCGGCGGCAAAAAAATAATCAAACAAAACAACGAAAGCCACTGACTTCTGAAACTAAATTTATTTTGGAAGTCAGCTGTTTCTTTTCTTTGTAAAATATTTTTGTTACTTCATGTTAAGGCTCGTACAGACTGGTGCAATATCGCAGGTGCGACAAGGGTCACGCTTAGTCGTGAGGCATAAATATTGGATTAGGTATGTTGATTAGGTATTTTTCGAAGCTAGTCCGTACCTAATCCAAAGCGTCGAGGATTAGGTATGGCACAAAATATTCGTCCACAGTCTACACAGAATATATTCTGTACCTTAAAATGTGGGGGTTAAGTTTCAAGTGTAATTAGCACTGCCGCCAGCGCCATCTATGTAGAATACCACTGGACTAGTTGTGCAGCCGCACTCTTTAAGGGGGATGCGCTAAGGTAGCCCGCGAAATTATAATTTTCTTACGTTTTTTGCAATTTGCACGTATGAAGGGTAATTTTGATCTCTTTAATAAACGTTAAAAACAAAAGTATTCACGTTGACTTAGTACCGTTTGCCCATAAAAAACGAAATATGAATCCACCGTTCCACAATATATCAGAAACGGAACATCCTTAATCCATGCTGAATATTTCTTACCCAATCCACATACGATACATAATATCGGTAACAGGCCAGCGGCTCTATTGAATAAATATTCGGATTAGGTATATGGATTAGGTATTTTTAAATACTAGGATTAGGTGGATTAGGTATCGTTTTTACCTAATCCGACCCATGTCTAGACTTACGCTACCGGTCGCGCCCGCGATATCGCATCAGTCTGTACGAGCCTTAAACAAAGTCACGTCGTTATATTTAGTTAACACTAGTTTTGGTGACATCTTTATTTAGTAGCATAAATTAAAATGCTTTGAACTTAGGGAGGTTCGAGAACGCATTGGGAACGTTATGCTAGCCTGTAGAGTCCAATTTGGATGGGTAATAACGCCAAGGCGCTGACACCGTCAAAGTCAAATGTCCATTGTTATTGTTTTTTTGCACGTCCACGAGTTAATTTTACTCGCCGTGTATTATTTTGTTGTATTGTGAAAGTGTTTTGTTCTAAAATTACTTTCTATTTGAGAAAAGGTGGCTCTAAAAAAGAGAACAAACAATTTTCAAGCAATGAGAAGCGTATTATAACGGAGTTGGTGTTGAGCACCGATGCGATGCCACCACGAATTCCGCTAAATTGAAAAGGGTGGATTCGTGTAGCAGAAGAGTTCAACACTATCAGCACGTTTTGCCATCGAACCCACGCAATCCTAAAACGTTGCACTTGAAATACTCTAGGTCGGCTTGTTCTGGTCTCTATACCTTCTAGATTTTCAAAAAGGCCTAAGTAGTAATCTTGATAGTTATCAACATTGAACACTGACTGCATGTTTATCTATTCCCAAAAACAGCGAAAATTTGAAATAAACAAAACGTAATGTTTCAACTATTGTAAAGTCACAGCAAATTTCAACACATGGTATTAAAGGACGGTTAAACGGTACTGTTGAGCTCGGTTAAAAAGATCGGCCGTTTAAGGGTTGTAAACACTGGTTAACGTGTGGTGAACATTCAAAATGAATAAACCAGTTGTTCAAATGATAAACAGCCGTTTTAAAAGTCGGTGAACTCCGCCCTAAGAGTAAGCGTTAAACTTAGAACTAAATAATGCCCTCATGTTGCTTATACATTGTTAAAAATATCAGTGAAAGTTGTAACGTGTTTGTTGTTGAAAATATCAGTGAAAGTTGTAACGTGTTTGTTGTTGAAAATATCAGTGAAAGTTGTAACGTGTTTGTTGTTGAAAAGGTTTATCATTTACCTCAATGTGCTATTATTATCTCATGATTATATCCTTCATATTAATAAGTTCTTATAAAAAAAATAAAAAAATGTTGTTGATAACGCGTTTTTACAAAAACCACCATTTATAAACCTAATAACATTTTATTCACATCATAAATATATCTAAATAGAATTTATAGGCCACCTAATCCTCAATAGGCGAGCTGTCAACACGGAACCCAGTAACAGCACATCATTACGACCCCATTTTATACTCGTTATAACTCTAAGATAACAGATCATCCTGCATCCATCGCATAAGGGCACCCTAACCACCAAACCCAGTACACCTTTACACCAGAACAATTTCTTTGATACGAAGGGTCTTGATAAACTGGCCATGGCTTAATATGAGCCAATTTACCAAGACCCCCGCTGTCAAACCAATTGTTTAGTACAGTAGATCCTGTTATAATGGGGCTTGTAAGCCGGTTAGCAAAATACGTCAGGGCCACATTTGCGCTGCAATTTTCGCAATTTAGTTTTAATAAGCTTCGGTGGGTGAGTGCTATGAAATCTAGGGGTGAATGGGGAAATTGTGGTTGCGGCAGTAGGTAGAAAAGTATAAGATTTAGATATTTTTACTTATTATAGCACTGGCAACTGTCGAGTTAACGCAACTGTCTAATCGGTAAAACTGACCAATCAGCGAAACTGACTAATCAACGAAACTGGCAAATTAAATAAACTGACGACTGAGGGAAACTGATCAGTGGTACGCGGACTCCGTAGGATAGCTAGTTATAACTTAATTTTAAGTTTTGATCGTTACTTATTTGAGTAATGTTTTTTTAACTAGGGTCCAAGTTTATTTTAAACAAAGACAATGTTGATTCGATGTTACAATTACCTACAGATTTTTAAATGGAACATAAATTCTAATATCTTTATCATATAAAAATAAAATATCCCTCCTAGCGATAGTAAATGATTTTATACCTAATAGATAAAATTAAAAAAAAAAAACTTTATGATAAGAATACAGTTTACAAAAAGAATTTTCCCAGTAAAATATATCTTTACAGAAATAAGTGTATAGTACCAAAGATTTGTCTCATCTACACTTAATCTTTGGCCCGTAAAGGCACCACAGTCCCTTAACACCAGTAAGCTAATTTCGTTAAAATAATAATCTGCCCATAATCCCGACCCGCCTAATAGTTTTTATCTTTTACGAGGGTAGAATTAATATTTGAACGTGTCGAACACCCCTGTTGTACCACCCTTGTGAGTTTATTGTTATTAGGGAAAATGTACTTTGTTGTATTTTTTGGTTATTAATTCTGTTGCAAAATTTTTAAGACTTTTAAAGTTGTTTATTAAGGTACCCGTAGTTTCATACCGGTAAAAACTTATATTTATGTTAATTTGCATTTTGTTAGATAATCTTCAATGAGGAAATCTTGGATTGGCCTGCAATATAATTACGAGCCATAGAAAAGTGTTATTTATATTGTAACGTCTAAATGTAGGTTAGTTTCATACAGTTCATATTATAATTTAAAACATAATGTTTTAGAATCATTAATATTATTTTTATTTATAATTTTGAAATAAAATAAGAGAAAATATGAAGAGAGAATATGTAAGAAAATAGATGAAAATTGACCATTGCCTCCCTTATCTCCGAAACCAATGGGCCTAAAGATTTGAAAAAAAATACGGAAAATAGTTCTTTACTTACAGGAAAACCTATAAGAAGTCTATGGTCTTAAAATAGCATGGTAAGTCTCTCCATATTGTGCCTACAAACTTACATTTGCAGTTAGAACGTATGGGAGAACATATTTTACAACTACAATGTTAAGTTTGTTCTTCAGATAATAAATTCATCCCAACTACGGAACCCTTCATTGTGGGAGATCCGACATGCACTTGGTCGGTTTTTTTTACTTTTCCAATCGTTATTGCAGATAGAATGTCACATTGTCAAGGCCGTTGGTCAACGTTCTCATTAGATTCAGAGTCAAAGAATAAGGCATAAATAAGTTCGGATGAAAGACAAAATTGTAACCTGCCCCAATAAATACCTACAACAACAGCAATAATCCATCAACACTTACTTCACTAAATACTTATAAACACAAAATTACCGATTCACAAACCAATTCACCCCATCAACGCCATTGTAGCCCAAAAACACATGTCGCTGATCCCAAACCAGTATACAATGACCTTCCTCACACTTCTTCTCCCGTTTTTACCGCCCAAATTTCACACAAAATGTTGCAGTTTATCGTACATCGATAGGGTGTTTTTTTTTTCGTAATAATTAATTACCTTGTCTGTGTGGTGCCAACAAAGACTAGCGTCCAGGGCAAACCCATCCCAAATGAAAAAAAAAAAATTATGATGATGAGGAAGCTAGTAATTTGGAAGTAAACAAGGTAACAACGATATTACGCGGCCACCGCCACTAATGGACATTAATTTGCAATACCTATGGCATCGCATGAGCCATTTTATATTTGTCTTAGGATGGTAATCCTAAAGACAAATCTAAAATGGCTCATGAAACTGTATACAGGAACTCATACCCTTCAAATGGAGAAGTATTCCCGTTTGAGCACCTATGCATTGTCCTTTCTTTGGTTTTGTTCGTCAAGTCGTTGAGCTCCTTAAATTCTGAGTTGAGCTGCACGATTACTGACATATGCGTACACTGACTGGATAGGTCCACTTAATCTGTGTGGTTCTTTCCTCAAAAAACCATTTCAGACACCAATCTACATGGTCTTCACATGATCTGACCAAGATTATGTCTGGACTTTAAAAGAGACTGTGACCTATGAGTTTGTTTCGGCCTTTCTTCTCAGAGGAGTCAGATAGGAAAAGCCGACCTCATGTAGTGTTTAAAATATGTTTGACGTGTAAAAGTGTTTGTACGAACCTACTTACAGAAATAAAATCATTTCATTTCATTGAGCACCAAATGTAGGACCATTTGAAAACACCTTTGGTGCTCAAACGGGAATACTTCAAATGGATCACAGCCACGCTGCTTGGCGACGACAAGGGATTTAGTAAATCATAATCAAATGGTAAATGATGTATTATATAAGTAGGTTTTAATAAACGATTTTACACGTCAATCAAAAGTAATTTATTGAAACTAGTCTGAGATTCAGCATTTTTCCAACGTCAAAAATACATAAGACAGTCCCCCAAAACGCCCGCCTTTCACAACTTCCTAGTGCTTTAGCTGGGAAGAAGAAGTGGCGCAACAAACTCTCTAGCAGTACAGCTGTCTGTTCAGTTAGAAAAACTTGACTCTATGGTGGCATTTATTTCACCACATGCGAACTACGCATCCCTCTGACGTCACGCAAAATCCTGCATTGCGCAAGCAGAGTTTACCGCGCATCTAACATAAATACAACGTCCCGAGATCAATCGTCGGGCAGTTGCCTACCAGACACAATACCCGTCTGCGTCTGGTCGGAGGATCCTCCCTTTTCTATGGACGATGAGTGAACTTTACACCCTGTTCCTCATACTTCTAACACTCTACAACTATACAATAGTATAGAAGTGATTAGTCAGTCAAGTCTGCTGTTTTTTTAAGAGATATTGGTAATTGGTCTATTTGGACGACCTTCTTTGAATGAGCTCTTTGACAAAAAACTCTCATTATCATGATAATTTCAGCCGAAAGACGTCCACTGCTGGACATAGGCTTCCCCAAGCGTCGCCACATCGACCGGTCCTGTGCTTCTCGCATCCAGCAAGGAGCTCTACTAGTAGTTAATAAACAGGGGTCAATAAAGCTGGTCGGGTACCTCTCATTAAGGGGTGTGCGCACTAGGGGTGCGGTAATTACCTTCTGTTACCAAACGTGGATTGTTTGTCGTGCTTTACACGGCACATTGAGTGCGCTTGCGTTAAATAATAACAAATATTGTTTGTGTGAACGACGCTTAAGGGCGGCCAGTTTAATTACTTCTTTTGTGTGACACAATGGGGTAAAAGTACTTGTGAAAAGGTGATATTGTGAATTGGGTTTTGAAGTGTTGATGTCATTTAATAATGGGTTTGGAGTATTAACGTTCATAATGGCTTTATATCTTAATTCAGCTATATTTTGAAATGAATTAATTGCAAAATATGAGCATTTACCTGATGATAAATCCGCCCATCATATACAGGGTTACAAATGATTTAATCTGGGATTTTTCATTAAAAAAAAAACAAAAAAATTATTAACTCAAAAACTACTGAACTTCGGCTTAATTTGTTGCATTTTAACCCTAGTACGAGTATGACGTTATGCTAGGAATACGTCGAGTTGCCAGTAGCTCTTAGGTATAACCACAGACAAAAACAATTGTAAGCTTCTAGTTCGCAGTAAGTAGTTATTTTCTTTCATTCAATGCAGTGCTACATTTTTTCAAGACTGCCTGTTTTTCCACTTAAACAACTCGTAAACTATTTAAGTAGGTGAGATGTCCAACTAAAAACTAAACACACATGAGTTACATTTTACGACATTCTCTTTTATTCAAAAAGAGACCACACAAAATAAAACAAAATTACGTTTCAACCTTAATTTCTCTAGTTAGAAAACACATTACTAAGCGCAGACATGAAGTTGAAACAAAATTTAATTTGAAACATAAAAGTTTAATTCTAACTTGCCACTTAGAACATGTCTCGCATGTATCACCTACTAAAGTTACTACCCCTTAATTGTGTCACCACCAGTAATGTTTTAAAACACTTCATACGAGGAGTTAACGTGAAAGTTAACGTTAAAGACTCATGGAAATATGTTAAGAAACCGCGGCGAAACTGTTTAAGTAACGGGGAATGTTTTCGCGACTCGTTTTAAGTGACAGCTCGTGTGTTAAGGGGAGGTTTATGTTAAGAGATTACACGGTACGGTGGTTTGTTTTTGGTTGATGTTAAAAAACGTCGATGTTTTTTAACGGTAATGGCGTAAAAATGCGCATAACAATTTTGTGTGATGGTGAATTTGCTCACGAAGCATAAAAGATTTCCATTACTTTGCAGGATGTAGGTATTTTCTTTGTTACAAAAACGTTGTTGGTTCATAATTTTATTTTGAAAGGAAAAGCTTATAACATTTCAACATGTAGTAACACAATAATAAATAAATTTAAATATTATATTGTTCCGTCATCAACAAAATGTCTCCTAATTCAAAATAAGACCTCAAGTTCTGGTCATATTTATTTGAATTAAGGGCCTTTTCTGATTTGTTGGCACAGCAGCGGTACGCCATCAGCATGCTCGGTATACGAGGTACCGAAAGCTTACCGAGCGCGTATATTTTAATTGACCGTTCCTGCACCCTATTTGCGTAACACAATTTGAATCACTGATTTTGAAGTATATTGCTAATCCATTGCTTCTTATGATAGAAAACATTGTCTGCTCAACAACGTAACTAACGCAATGAATGTTGTTGAACTGTCTAGCCCGCTGATTAGCTCGGTATGCGCGGGAGTGGCGCGATACTGATTCGGTTTACCGCGTCTGCATGTCCAGTGGCCGCTCTGCATACTGCCGAGCCGGACGCGTGACATTATTTCGCGAAGGCACAAGCGGCAATGCATAATTTTTTACCGACATATGCGTAAGTGCAGACGATGCGGTATCTTTTTGGCATCCGAGCATGTTGATGTCGCACCGCTGCTGCGCCGACCCTAGAGTGACACAATTGCATTGCTCAATTTAATAAGGACGTAAAAGTAAAGAACCTTAACTTCTAAGACCCACACATACAGACGACTGCGTCTCGGTGACTTTATTAAAAGCCCGTAATGGCGGGACCGTCGCACCGCGGCTGGTAATTTGAACAACTTGCCAATCTGCCGTGTACTCGATCACTAAGCGTAGCGGTTAAGTCATTACTTAACTTTGAACGACAGTTTACGTCGCATTTTAGACTTGTTACTTAAAAATTACTTACTGCCAAAAAAATTAGGTTGATGCGCGGTAACCAAAATCAACCAAAAAGGCAATCAAAAAGTTTTTTTTAAAGCACACTGCAAAAGCTGTCCCTGCTGCCTGTTTTAATGGATGATTCATCTTTTGATCACTAATTTACAAAACGTGTTGTATTGCCATAGGTACAGTATTACATTTGCTAGCTGTATTCGGTGACATTTTTTTAGCAATTCGTCGAAAATAATAGGTAAACGAAAGCCTAATCACATTTATAATCCAGAGGCATCAACCAAGAAATTAATAAACACATTCTAAACCTAATACCTACACCCATAAGCTCAAACAAATTAATCCCATATACATTAAAATTAACATAATAAATATTACCCGAAGTATTCCCAAAACTGATTATGTACGATCTACTTGAACCAACTGACGTTTCATGTGGCGTTAAGTTTTTCATCACATGATTAGGGGCAAATTGCCCCCCTTCCACCCCCTTGGGGATCCGGCAAATCTACCGTTATCCCCACTAAGACCTGGGGAGCTTTCTTAGCTCGCGGTTCGACGATGTGTTAAGATGGGAGGTGGCATTTTAACTTATAAAGATGCATATTACTTAACATTGAAAATAGAATTAAGTTACCGAAGAATTTCAGATGAGGAACCCCCTATGTCACGAGCTGCTCGTATTGTTAACAGTATTACAGTTTCGGAGGATACACTTGGGCAAATCCTGCCGAGATTCATTATGATTTATCAATAATGACTAAAAGAGGTATAAAGGTATAAACATTGTCATGTTTATAGTAAAATGTAATTTAATTATGTGTAATTTTCCTTACTCGTCATTTATTTTTATAAATCTGTGTAAGTATCATCAGGATTGTACCGAAATATAGCAGTTCGCCGTGGACGTGATACGACAGCGGCTCCTTTCACATCTTCCGTCATCAGAAGAGTACCTAGCCCATCCATGGGTACGTAGCCGCCATGTACCCATCGATGCGACGCTCAGCTAGAGTGACTGTCAGCAGCCAGTGTCACTCTTAACCAACCTTTTCGGTGATTCCAGTAACTTCATAACTAGACGGCCCACTTGCTGCGCAGTCAAATAAATAATTAATCAATAATAACATAGATTTGGTTAGGAATCGATCTTCAAAACGAAAAGCCAAGATATATTTATTGCAGTTGTGTAAGTAGTGGTCATTATAAGGTCTGCACCATTATAAGAAATAATTATCTAGCTTAAAACGAGGCACAACACAAGGCACCCGTTCTTTTTAGCTACTCAAACTTCTTTTTTTTTTTGCGTCATAATCAAAATTTTACAGGGTGACAGGGACATCGACGCGTATCCTGTTACCATAGATTCAGTAGGTACATGATTCTGGACCCTTCTGCGTTAAAATTTTTCGTATGTGTAAAAAAAGGTGTGAAAATAAAATTTTGAAGCATCTCTGCTTCAAGTCTGGCAAAATTTGCTTTCCTCCATCAGTTTGTTGGTCTACAAGTCGTATTTTACAACCGATCTGGACGAAACTTGGTGTACCTACAGGTTTTACGACTTTATATTTTTTTTTTGTCTTCGCAGGTTTTTGATTGGAGGGGTAATTCCTCCAAAAAGGGGGCTACTGTATATCTCCTGCTTATGAGATCCGATTTCACACTTTTGTGGGAAACAGCCAGTGTTTTTTTTTTAATAACCGATGAAAAATATCAGCGCTAGAATCATGTAATGAACCCATGAACAATGAACAGGTTCTCCGTCGATGTCTCTGCCAGCCTCTATATCTAGGTAACGTCGATCTCGTAACTGCTATTTCACCGTTGGACGTCATAAAACGACAAATTCCATTTGTCTATATGACAGTAAGGCCGACGATCGCTTTTAGGGCTCGTGTAGACCGGCGCATAGAACAATTTCTATGAAAATTTTATGGAAATTGTTCTACCGGTTTCGCATCACGTGAAAAGACGCGCCGGTCTGCACGAGCCTTTAAATAGGACGCGGGGTAAGATAGGTAGTTACAACATACGGTTTCATCCCACTTTTCAACCTTAGTAAAGTTTCGTGAGTTTTGTTTTCAAAAGTATTAAAGCACGACTTGTGAAATACGGGCAGTACCGCCATTTTCAGTCCAAATAAAACATTACCACACACAAAAAATCACTGCCAACCCACACAAAAAAGAAACAAAAGAGCTTCATACCTAATTCCATTTTCAAAATACCGCCTCCATGTTTAATCCGTTTCGCGGTCCAACCGCCTCGTAATTAGATTCCGTCGCAGAGTGGTGTAATTCGCGCAAAATGGAAGACGTATCGCAGATAACTTGTTTACGTGAAAATTATCTTCGGGATCATATCGACTGGATTAGCTTGCAGTCGTATATAGAGTCGTATGAGTTTATGACAGTTTTATATCTTGGATGTTTAGTTTGTTAATTAATTTTGTAGTTTGTGATGCGGTGATATAAAGAGAAATACAAGCGATTTCAGCATTTTTTCTTGGTGGAATGCTTTTCATAGTTAATTATTATTTTCTTCTTTATTCCTATCAGTTCATATTCCACGGGCAGACTTGGCAGGCAAACTAGGTAAGCGAATTTAAGATATTTAACTGACAAAACGATAATTTGTCAAAATAAGTGAAAGTACTCTCTAATTTGTTCAACCACTATTATTATATATATTTTACGCCGCAGCAGATGGCGCTGTCTTGTTTGTTAAGAAGCTACTGGATTCACCGAAAAGTTCGGATTAGAGTGACACTGGCTGGTGACAGTTACTCTAGCAGAGCGTCGCATCGATGCTTGCTTGGCGGCTGTCTTCTGATGACAGAAGATGTCAGGGGAGCCGCTGTCCTGCCAGGGTTACGAGTTTGTCCGAAAGGTATATCGGGGCCCTGGCACACAGGCATCTGAAGGAACACGCGTGGGTTTTAATCAGTAGAAGTCTGACACGCCCTCCCGCTCCGCCCAGAGCGGGAGAAGTTATTTGATAATTACCCACACAAAAAAAAAAAAAACGCGAGCCGCTGGCGTACCACGTCCACGACGAACTGCTATAGTCCGGCACAATCCTAATGATATTGAAGCTACTGAACCACTAATACGATGATCACTTCTGGTAAAGGCTATCCTGCGCCGTTATAATGTATTTATATTAGTAAAGGTTTTCCAACAGCTTCTGTATATTTAAATTATGTAATTAATTCATGAACCTAAACAGTCCAATAAGTAAGAAAAAGTGACTACTTTATTCTGAGTCAGAAACAGCTAATTATAACTTAGGACTAACATTTTGTTCAACTCCAATTATTATCCTCATTGTCAAAATTGTACGAGTATCATACGACAAATATTTGTCAATGGTAATTTGTGCTGCATGACACGCGCTAGCACCGAAGGGGTTACAATGAGGGTTACAGTAAGGGTTACAATGAGGGTTACACCCATCAGGCCATCACCCACTTGTTACCGGCGTCGTCGCACGAGTATAGTGTTGCGACAAATTGTATTAATTCCTCATTTCGTGTTATGACAGATGATAATAAAACTAAGTTGCAGGAGGGTTTTAGGGTTGTGTATCAGTATTACTAACTAATATAAATGCGAAATTGAGTTCTTTCGTGACGCTTTTACGCTAAAGTAGTTGAAAGAATTAAGATAAAATTTGGCACCTCGGTAGACCATGACCTGGAGAAGGAAATGAGCAATAAGGGCAACAACTAGTTAAATAATAAATTTATTTCGCTAAGTTTACATTCAAGTGGATTGGATTAATGATTATTAGAGAGCAGTGGTGGCCCAT
This sequence comes from Tiliacea citrago, assembly GCA_963921375.1. Taxonomy (NCBI): domain Eukaryota; kingdom Metazoa; phylum Arthropoda; class Insecta; order Lepidoptera; family Noctuidae; genus Tiliacea; species Tiliacea citrago. The sequence continues at coordinate 10,787,773 of OY992782.1, read as the reverse complement.
TGGTAAAGGTCTCGACTTACGAGTCGTGGGTTCGAACCCAGACAGGCGCTTTACTTTGTGTAAATTATTTCATCACCACTGCTCTCAAAACGGTGAAGGAAAACATCGTGAGGATACCGACATGTCCTAGAACTAAAAATTCGAAGACGTGTGACATCTACCAACCCGTACTGAACTCGCGTAATGGATTATGGCCCACTCCCTCTCACATAGAGGAGGCCTGTGGGAACATTATAGGCTGATTATGTGGATTGAATTACTAGACCTCAGACTAGGATTGCCTGTGTTTTGAGAATAATTGTAATTTGTATAAGTGAGGAAAGGCGAAAAATTGACTTTACAATTCTTCCTCAATGCTATAATTATATAACATATAGGTATATGCTTAAGTGAAGCAGTATTGGTTGGATATCTGTAGAGTATTTACCTTCAAGTTCCATCGTTGAACGCACAGAACATAATCAGTTATATTTTGTGGTTGAACCTCAACCTGCTGCTAAAACATAAACCTAGAATATCGAGTAGGTAGGCACAGGTAACCTACATAAACTCACGCCTTCTTCCCATGGAGGTACGCAGAAGCTATATAACGCCGCCTGCTACGCTCTTTACATAGGTACTCCTTTTGCTTCATTTACGTTCATACATCTGGTCCTGACCTTTCTGAAGAACATCACCAATTAGGTCACTATAATATCGCCTCCTAGGTCGTCCCCTCCCGCGTTTCCACTCACATCTGCCTTGTAAATACCTTTTGTTAGTCGCTTTTCATTGATCCTCTCAACATGACCAAACCATCTAAGCATACTCTTTTAAATTTTTGTCACTACATCTTCTTTTATTATTATTATTATTATATTCTTTATTTGTCGGACTACAAAGATCCAGCATGTTAGTAAACAATATTAAAACTTATTACTAGTGTTAAGAGCTTTTAAACCACACCGTTGCCTTATCACATCATTTACACAACGACTTATCTGCTTTAAATAAGTCCTTTAAAACTAGTTATATCCAATGAAAAATAGATATTTTAGATTTAGTCTAATTGAGATCATCAAGAGACTTGCCGCTGTTTTCTAAGAAGAAGAAATACCAAAAAGAAGCATTCGATTTTCTAGACAAAATTGCTATTTCAGACACTGAGTTTTCTGAATTCGCAGGTCTAGGCAGGATTAGGCTCACGTTAGTACAAACATCAATACCGAAAATAGAAACAGAACAGCTGTCACTGTTGCCTATTGATTTGGTTTTAGATTCTTAAAATAACTTTTGTATCGATTAGACTTATGAGAATAAGAATGCAGCAGAAGATGATTCAGGATAAAAACTATGTCTTTCTCCAGGTCTCTACCCATGTCCCAAATTTCATCCAACTCCGTTTAGCCGTTTTAGCGTGAAAGCTTACGAGGCCGGATGCGTAGTGCATACAAACGTAATACCAAAATAATTTGTAAATCAAACATATTTTTATGGTAGTGTGTATTTATTTCGATTGGAATACAGAATATCTAGGTTCTCAAATATATATTTTGATTGGACACTGATTTAAACAAGAGTTAAAAGAAAAATAAGTTTTCTATAGAAATTTTAAATTCCTCATATCTCGTCTTTATATCATTTTGCTTTCAAAATATATATTTGGGAACTTAAATATTCTGTAATCCAATCGAAATAAATACACACTACCTTAAGAATATGTTTGATTTACAAATTATTTTGGTATTACGTTTGTATGAACTACGCATGCTACCGGCGTAGCATGCGTAGTTCATACAAACGTACAAAAATGCGAAAGTGACTTTGCTGAGGCAAAGTCAGCGCCTCAACAAAGTCACTTTCGCATTTTTGTAATATTAGTTAGGATAACATCACGCTTTGTTTCCCCGAAGGGTTAGGCAGAGGTGTACCCATACATAGTAGGTACCTACTATGGATACACCCACATTTCACCAATTATGTTTCAAGTCCCATGTAATAGGGGCGAGCCTATTGCCATCAACCGGGCACAAATCCAAACTCCGGGCTGCTACTGAGAAATTCTCAATGGAAAACCAATAACACTTTGCAAGTTTTCCTGGGAATTTAACCCAGGACCTCATGCTCAACCCCTAGACCAACGAGGCGGGGGATATTTAGATTTAACTAGGTAAGATTGTATAAAATTCAATCCTACGTAGAATAGAATAGAATTGAAGTCTCTTTAATTTTTATCTGTATTTTGTATGGTGTACATAAGTACACCATACAAAATACAGATATAAATTACGTAACGGCTTATTCTTTATACTCGTAAGTCTCCTTTTAAACATCACAAAAGCGAACCCACTCAAGTATCATTTAAATCCAGCTTCCAATTGTTTTTTTTTTTAATGTGACATATTTCATTTTCACCCCTGATTTGATTTGAGTAGGAAAATGATTGATAAAGTACACGCCAAGTGCGAGCCGCGTGAAGCCGTGGCTCGAGTGACAGGAAAGAAAATGAAGATCAGTGGAAATATAGGAAGGAGCGAGGCGCGGCGGAAATCAGACGGTCAGTTGTAATGGTATCCAAAGGAAGGTAGATAAAGTTCGCTTTTAAATCCCAGATAGTAATTTGACACGTGCAAATGTTAAAGTTCAAATTGAAAAAACAAATAACAAAGATTTGAAATGGTTCTTGGCGGGGACAAAAGCGTCATCTTTAGCAGTTTTGTTTTATTTTCTAAGTGTTTAGCCGAATATGAATGTTTACTAATGGTGGATTATTAACCATTAAGCGTTCGTGAACGTGCATTAGTGTAGGCAAATGAAACAAAACAGTGCAAAATCGCTTTAAGTTCTCTCAAGAAGCCGCGTGAACAGGGCTCGGAAACCGGTTAATTTTCTATGTAACCTTAACCGTTATTCTAAAGGTTTTGGAACATATTTCGTTAATTATTACATATTTTTGTTACAAATCAATGCTGAACTTAATGAGATGAAACAATCTTTGAAGCTAATATCAATTGTATCAAAAATAATTTGTATGTTTCTTTTTTAGTGTGTTTCTGCGCGTGAGGTCTCAGTAAAGTGCATCTTTACTGAAACTCAAGGGGAGTGAGCGGGCGGGGATATCATCTATCATGCATTGAATATAATTCATTTCATCATTATTTGAACAAACTTTGTACTTGTTACCTAATTTTACTTGACACTGGCTAAATATGCAAACCGCACGAAGCCATAACACAAAAAAATTAAAAAAAGTAGTGTAAGTTCTAGGCAGCCATGGTTGTTACCACAAAAATACTGCTACTTTTCAAACTTCGCCACCCTTAAGGAAACCCGATAATTAGGATAATACCAGCGTACTTACTGCTTCTTAGTCTCGGCCCTGCTTTATTGACCGAGCGAGCGAAGCATCTCAGCTTCAAGTCTGGCAAAATTTGCTTTCCTTTGTCAGTTTGTTGCTACTCCTCTACAGGTCGTATTTCACAACCGATTTAGACGAAACTTGGTATACAAATTTTATGACTTTATAGTTTTTTTGTCGGCGGGGATTTTTGATTGGAGGGGTACTTCCTCCAAAAAGGGGGGCTACTGGATATCCCTGCCTTATGAGATCTGATTTCGATGGTTCTTTTTTTATTTGAAAGGTGATAATAACTTTAAATTGGTCTCATAGAAATTTGGTGAAGATCTGATGAGGATCTTCGGTGTGATGAGCAGAATAGCTCCTCAAAATGCAGTAAATTGCTCACGTTTAGATTTCCACCAGTGGAATCAGCCATTTAACTACCAGGTAGGGATTGATGCAGCACCTGGGACCACATTCTCGTAACAAAACTAAGGTGCAGCGTTAGCTTTGCCAATTAAAACCTATTAGTTAAATTTTCTAGCTGGCCTACAAATTTTACTCATAATTTTCTCGTTATAAATAAATTTTGTGGTATATTAATAGTTGCAAAAGAGTTTGTGCTCGCGAGGTCTAATCTTCGCAGAACTACTAGTTTTTAATAGGGCATCTGCAAGTTTCCATACGTCCAGCTCACCCTAATCATTCAGACCTGCTACCAACTCTGATGGCTGGCCATTCTTAAGTGCCGGATAATCGCCGTTGACCCTAGCCATACAAATGTGCGTCACGTTCACGCCGCGCCGCCCTTCGGTTTTACAGAGCATAATTATTTATTTTTAGTAACGAAAATGTAAATATTTGAAAAAAATCACACATACAATTATAAATAATAAAATAGTCTATTCACAATAAAAAAAAACATGAAAATATCTTAAGTAGTTTGAAAGTTATATCCTTTTTAAGCTTTGGGTAGACATTACTTCCTGAATTTATTTCATAAAGTATTTTGCTACAATACTTAAATATTCACATATAGAATTGATGTGTATGCGTTCTAGTTTAACACACATTTTTTACATACCTTACTTGCGTTATATGAAGGCGTAATAATAGATTTAAAAGTTAACAATATCATATATCTGCGCCTTAAACAATGGCGTGAGTTTAAATAACGCGACGCAACATTGTGTCGTATGCTTATTATTTTTTGTGTAGACTAGAGTTCGATATGACGCGTCGTTAGCTTTGGTCGCACGCCGGTAGGGTTGCGCCGTACGCCCGCCCCCGGGATCGTGGCTAATTGGCTTCATTAGATTCACAACACTATTTTTGTTTTTTTTTTATTGTTGTTCAATAAACATTGAGAGTTTGTTGTTTGTTGTAGAAGAAATTAACTGAAAAGAATATGGGTTATTATTACATTAAAAGTAGATATTAGAACAATAATATGATTATCTAGCTAGATCATAGATCCAGTTTTGTTATATATTTGTTCTGTGCTCAAAATTATAATTATGTCGCATCTCTATTTATTTTACTGTGTGTACATAAATAATAAAACAAAAAATTACCATTCTGGTATTTTTACCAACTTTAGAAGTCTTAAAAGGGTTTTTTTTTTCCTGAACTTATGATCATTATCACAACATTTTTGAGAAAATGTTTCTAAGAACGAATAGTTATCATTTTTCAAACATTGAATTATTGAGCTACGTACGATTATCACACTAATCACAATTATTTATTAATCCCCTAAGTACTTTTCAGCAACAAATAATTTACTAAAATATCCACACTCATATAAAACAAAAAAAAATTAAAAAACTTCACATTATAAACAAAATTAATCTAAACAATTTACATCGACACTCAAACTAGAAACAAATAATAAATTAAGTACTCGTTACTACCAGCCCTATCCGCGAGTACTTCGAGTACCATTGTAATGTTGTGTTGTTTACACGCTTGACAACCCTATTGTTTTACACGAGTGCCTCTCCACGTCATTGGGGGGAGTTATAATTTTGTTGAGTGATTCTTTTTTGTTTTTGATTTTTGAATTTGGATCTGTCATTTTATTTCGAGTGGAGAATTAGTCAACTGTTTTAAATTACACCCTTGCTTATCGAAATAGAAAATAGATTATTATCTAGGTAATACATAAGCAGGTTTAGTGCTTCTATTTTCTTAATGTCTCTCGGCAAACTTCGTGTTTGGTCAGTCGTCAGATATCTATCAATTAAATTATAAGTAAAAAGAGTTAAGTGGCACGTTAAAATTTGGCTAATTAGCCACATTTTCTTTGTCTTGTCTCTTTTTTGCTCCAGATAATTACGACATGCCGTCCTACTTCAACGTGTCATCTAATAGTGTCACATTGTCCCATTTTTGAAGATCGAATGTTGAGTAGGTAACCTATCTATATTACGTCTTTTTACTTATAATATCATTGATTTCTATAATAGTTCACACGGAAATCAAAACAAAACAACAATAAAGTACTTCGTTCTGAATTCAAATGATTGTACATGATAAATCTAATAATTGATTAACATGGAAATTAGAATTCGTTTGTAATAAAGTACTTAGTTCTGAATTCAAATTATTATACACGATAAATCAACTTAATTGATGGACATGGAAATGTGTTGATTGCCGAGAGACATTAAGAAAATAGAAGCACTGTACTGTACAAATTAAACAAAAATTAAAATGTCATAACTGGCTTAACATATTACGTACAGCTGGGTTACATGACTGAGCCCCAAACTAGACAGTTACTCTGTAGCTTGGGGCTCGGGATTTGACTTGAAAGTCGTGACGATCTTGGATCAAAATATTATCTTTATAACATGATTTCACAGTACAATAGGCTTAAAGAACAGAGGCTCATCTGTGGCCCAAAGATTGCCCGCCTATACTGACAATAGTGTTACTAATACATTGATTACACTACACTGACTGTGTTTTGTAATCCTTTAATTAACTTCTAGATTGCAATATTCTAGGTACCGTAGTTTATTTAACTTTCTTTTAAAAAGTGGAACCCTTATAGATTCACTTTGTTGTCCGTCTGTCTGTCTGTCAGTCTGTCAAGACCCTTTTTCTCAAAAACACGTGGAGGTATCAAGTTGAATTTAATATCAAAAACGTAGGTTTCTAAAAATCAAGCTTCTCAACGAAATAATAAATACGGCGATATAAGTGATATATTTTGATACTCGCAAATAAATCAAAAGCGTACGTACTACCAGTTGACCTAGAATCATGTTTGACTAGAAGCAAGGTCTCACAGTACAAGTAATTTGTAGTTTTATCACATATTAGTTTTTTTGCGATTACAAACTTACATTTGCAGTTGCATAAATTAGGCATAAATCGATGTATGGGAGAACATTTTTTTCAACTACAATGTTAAGTTTGTAATTGGGATAAATTCATCCCAACTACGGAACCCTTCATTGTGCATGCGTTTTTTGTTTCTTACTTTCCAAGCGGTTGGTCGACTCCTCACGTGACCAGAGGGCTGGCCTATTTTTTGCCCAATGAATCAGCAATAACATACAACATGGCAACGCTACCAGCCTTTTGGACACTTTTCCTGTTGTAGCTATGCGGACTAATTTTTTGATGCCCTTTAATTACTTTCCCTCCCTTTTTATATACGTGTACGTATTATTATTATTATTTTAAGTCTGTTACTTTTTAAATTATGTAAATATTTTCAAAATAAAAAAAGGGTTATTGTGAAATAATAAAAGTAATAACTTTCTAGTAAGTAGTAAGTATACCTACTTAGATACCTACTGTTTGTCATTTCGTAAACGTACCTACTCCAATCACGCACACTGCACTTTTAGCTAATAATAGTATCTAAAAACTAAAAATTGTCTTTTTCAATACAGTTGTTAAACATGGTGTACTTTCAGAGGCTATAATTATGATTCGCTTGAAATCTTTTGCAGCATCTTTCTGTTTACGAGCTCTATTATTAGTTTTGCAGTTGACTTTTAAATTTATAAGTCAATTTAAAAAGTTTAGTAGCAAGGAGTTTTCATACATAGCATAAAATGGGATAGATTTTATACGAGGAAAAATGAATGAGTCCGTACGTGTTAGCATTGAATTCTCAAAAGTCTTTTATATGGTTCTTTAATATATTTAATTACCAGTTTTAATTTAATTATTTTCACATCAACATTTGTCAAAAATCGAATAGGCTGTTTTCGTTGTAAAAAAAAAATATCCAGTTGCAAAAACGCGCCATTTTCTGAAAATTTTAATTAATTCTTTGATTTGTTTTTTCCTATTTCCCACAAGTGTATTGAAAAACGTCGTGTGATACACGGATGTGTAGGTTATTGCAAACTTTTGTCATTAAAAACCCTCGCCTTCGGCTCAGGCTTGTTAATGACAGCTCGTTTGCAATAACCTACTTTCCACCCTTGTATCACAATGTACTATTAATGTCCTAATTTCCGAAAAGTGACATTAAAATAGCACAATATCCCAATCACTTATCAGGTACGACTGGTAGCTGGTAGGTACATTCCGTTTGGCGCCGCTCGTTCGCACCCACCTCGCTGTAATCCAATATGTCCGACAGCTGCTCCCAAAAGCTTCCTTTTTATATTTTTCGGGCGAATTATCACCGACACTCTGCAGCCGGACGAGGATGCGAATCAAATTGAAAGCCGACTCAATTATATTACCAAGCTCTTTTAGGGCTGTCGAAGATGGTGGCCTGATGTTTGACGTCTGATGTATAATTGAAACGATTATGTCTCAGGGTTGCTGGACTGTTCACTGATGATGTATGGCTGAAGTTCAAGTTCGGCTCTTGGCGGGAAAGTGAAGCGTCATGTTTAGCTGCTATGTTTTATTTTCTAACATTTGTGTTTAGCCGAATATTCATGTGTAACAATGGTGGATTATTAACCATTAAGTGTTCGTAAACGTGCATCAGTGTAGGCAAATGAAACAAAACAGTGCAACAGCACTTCAAGTTCTCTCAAGAAGTCCACGTGAGGTCTCAGTAAAGTGCCACATCTTTACTGAAACTCTATGGGAGCGGGCGGGCGGGGATATCATCTATCATGCATTGTATATAATTAATTTCATCATTATTTAAACAAAGTTTGTAACTAAATAAAGACTTGGCTAAAAGGTTCCAGCAACCAGGCCATTAAAATATTAACATAGATAACGAAGTATTGTATTTATTTTATTTTGTTTATTTTTATCTCATTTAATGCTGCACCGGTTGACGTCATCACGTCAACGCCGGCTGTCGCTGAAAACCAGCGCTGGGGCTCTGTCTCGCATAGGGTCGCAGCATTATGCTGAGCGATGGCCGTTGTGCGTGAATGTGACGCATATTTTCCCTCAACTTGTTCTTTCGTGTTTGTGTTTTTATTTCTTTGCGTTATGTTTACCGCAAATAAACGTATTTTATTTCTTTTTTTTTTATTAAAAAAAAGTTCCAAGTTCTGGTACATGATAAGCATAGGTCATTAAGGTCCATTAAAATGATAGTAAAGTGCTTCAAATGTTTCTGTGGTGTTCTTAAAACAGATCCATGAAGCTGATGAACCATTAAATATCAATCTCTGAGTCAACTTTGAAACAGATGGAATAGATACAAACTTTCCATCAATCCTGTCAACCATCCCAATTTATCAACCAAATACAGTCCTTCAGTCCTCTTCATACGCGACACCCCTTAATCCCAGTAGCACGTGCCGTGAGGTGTGAGCGGGGGTGCGGCGGCGCGGGGTAACAGCCTCATACCGTAATACCATTCCGAGATGAGCGACTTAAACGCGTTACAGACCACCACTTCTACCTGACCTCCCCTGCCCCCGCACCACTCACATATCCGCCGATATTCCAACAAACTAATGAACTATCGAAGACCAATCTAACATGGACGCTACGTTCAATTCTCAACTGTTTTGGTGGTTTTGGCAACGAACTAGAGTGGGTTTTGACAATGGTAGTTAACTAATGGAAGTGGATGTTCGAGGCGGACAAACGAAATTGGATATTGTCTTACGTGGCTGGTGGCTGGTAGTTACGTCGATTGGCCGTGTTAGAGAGTAGACTGGTCAATGCTGACGTTTGACGTGTGATCGTAATTACGTTGGTAACTTTAGAGTTGCCTTCAATTCCAGCTACGGATGGGTGGAGCGCTTATTATAATTGAGTGGAGTCCTACATAAGTTTGGATACGAAATATCATGAAATATACAAATACGAAATATACTGAATTGCAGTCAAGTAGCCCTTTTGAAGGATTAAACTATCCCGTACATTCATGAGGCATTTGAACTTTCTCTCTAAGATTAGCAATTTATTGCAGAGGTCTGAAAGTTGGTTTTCAGTTTCTTTCAGTTTAGACCAGTTCTGGTTGGGCAGTTTCAGCCTGCTTGCTAATAAAACTAACCTTAAAAAAAACGTTAACAATATATTTACGATTTCGGGAGTTACACATTTTTTACCATGCGTTCAGAAATCTTTGTTCGGTAAACAGATTTATTTTATGCGCATAACATACCTACATAAAACAAGCATCTAAGCAAACACTTAACAGGCATTATGATTCAGCAGACATGTGCAATAAAAGTGTACATCTCGAGCGACAGCCCGCCACTAAATTGTGGCTGTAGCTGAACGACGGAATTGGGCAATTTTTATTTGGGCATAAATAAAACACGCTGGTGGCGTCGAGCAATTTGACTAAAACAGGCTCCGTGTTGCTCGGCTCACGGAGAGGTAGGTACCGCGGCGATTAGGTACCGAACCGGGTAGGTACCGAGACGGTTATGTAAACTGTTGAAGTCGTTTCGAAAATGGGTAGAAGAGAATATAGATGTAACATCTCCTGGCATAGTTTATAGTTATAATGTTCCAGGGGTCGCTTTTAGGATGTTTTTTTTTATTATTTTTCAATTATTCCATTGACTATGAGCGTGCAGAAGGCCAATTCCAGTATTTAAAAGGTTCAAATCTAGTCGCAATGCCATCTCAGCGACAGTTAACTTGTCAAGTTTGACAGATGATTTTGACAGACGATTTGACAGATTGACACTGAGAATAGAATGCGACAGTTCTTAAAATTACGGGAAGTGATGGAAGTGCCTCACTGATGTTTAATGGCTTCGTGCTGTCTGCACATTTAGCCAGTGTCAAGTAAAATTAGGTAACAAGCACAAAGTTTGTTTAAATAATTATGAAATGAATTATATTCTATGCATGATAGATGATCCCGCCCGCCCGCTCCCTTGAGTTTCAGTCAAGAGGTGGCACTTTACTGAGACTTCAAGCGGATATCTTGAGAGCATTTGAAGTGATGTTGCACTGTTTTGTTTAATTTGCCTACACTAATGCACGTTCGCGAACACTTAATGGATAATAATCCACCATTATTACACATTAATATTCAACTAAACACAAATTTTAGAAACTAAAACATAACTGCTAAAACTGGACGTTTCACTTTCTCGCCAAGAACCTCTCTGATATTCTGCCAGATTGAGTGTCATGCAGAGTCAGTTCTCCTTCACTGGCGTACAATTAGCTACCGATTACAAAGAGTAAATTTAGTCTTTGTAAACGGTAGCTAATTGTTGGCTATCCAGGCCTTTAAATGCGTAACAAACTATCAGTAGCCATGGGTTTCATTTTGATAATTCAACAACATTCATTGGGTTATTTACGTTGTTGAGCAGACAAATTTTTCGAACTTATGAAGCAATAGATTAGCAATATACTTCAAAATCCTTCAGATTGGGAATGATAGTGTGTTACGCCGCTTCTAGCGAGGTATGTAGGTACATGGAAAAAGAAGAGAAGAAGTTAAAGTAAAAGGAATTGCCAGTTTTTAACAATTATTAGATCTAAAAAATATAACAATCTAAGTAAGTACTTATTGTTTTTAAAAGAATTCGGTTCCTTAAAATTTCGTGAATGACCAACAACATGTTTGTGTGTTCATAATCATATGTTACTTGATCTATGTTGTACTCCGATCAAATATCAAATTAAAAAGTTCCATTCGAAATAAAGTCGCAATAACTTTCATTCATTTGGATCAATTTCCAAAAAGGCTTTTTGACCCAATAGTGCCCTCGTTCACGTCCGGGTTACAGAGCACTCGCATTACATTCGGTCTCCAGTTCAATATCATTCACTCTCCATATTGCACGCTCTGGCGAAAAAATAAATCGAAAATGAATTTCGGTTTGCAAACTGTATATTGAGTCTAAATGGATTTTCCTCTTGATGTTATGTGTAAATTGTGGTAAAGTTAAGTAACCTATTAAAGTTATTACTACAATCTTCTTTTGAAATTTAATGTTTACTTAGATTATTTTTTTTGTCGTGATATTAACTAAGTATACCTACACATTATCGATACCATGGTACTGCGTCTGCCAGTCCCTCGGTATAATGCAAATCATAAACTTAACTCTTGACAAAATAATATATATCATGATCTTTTTCGACAGTGATATTACAGGCAATTATAAAAAAAAAAAAAAAAATTGCCAGTACATCAAATCCAAAACTCAAAACATATTACATTCAATCAAAATCATAACCACCATTTGCATTCACAATAAAAGCATATGACAAAAATTTAACCCCCACATTCGAGGTTATAAGCAATAAAATGATGTTTTACGAGGCAGGCGACTTTGAGCGTAGCCTGGAAAACGTTATACGGTAAGTGACGTTCTTGAACATATACAGGTCCACTTGTTAAACCAGGGACATAACGCAATATTGTATTTAGTACACGATTCTCGTTCCAAATTGTGTTAAAATGAGTTCTTAACGGTTGATTTAATTGTATGTTATTTTTGTAACATCCAACATTATTACCTACATGTGAAATCCATCAACCCGCCCTGGGCCGTCGTGGTGGATTATAACCCACTCCCTCTCACTGAGAAGAACCCCATGCCTCAGCAATAGGAACGTTATGGGCTAATTAAGCTTAATCCAGATTGAAGCATGCAAGGGAAAACACTAAATGATAAATGATTTATTTCTGTAAGTAGGTTTGTACAAACACCTTTACACGTCAATCATATTTTTTTTTAAACTAGATGAGGTCGGCGTTTCCTATCTGACTACTCTGAAGAGAAATGCCGAAACAAACTCAGAGATCAGTCTCTTTTAAAGTCCAGACAATCTTGGTCAGATCATGTGAAGACCATGTAGATTGGTGCCTGAAATGATCTTTCGATGAAAGAACCACACACATTGAGGGGACCTGTCCAGTCAGTGCACGCATTTTTCAGTAGTCGTGCAGCTCAACTAAGAACTTAAGGAGCTCAATAGGTATATCTCTGCCATACGAGTATCAAAGGCGTAGTCACCCGCTCAAGCAAGCCCGCCCTTTTTCATCAGTTTTCTTTTAAGTTTGTTTGTTATCATATTAATCCATATCCACGAGTACGTCCCTTGTATAACCAGTCACACTGTCTAAGGCAGACGACGTTCCTGACGATATGAGGCAGGCGACGTTTGTGAACGTTATCGAGGCGGACAGGTTAGACGTGGCGCGGTGGTGACGCCCGTAAATTCTACATTTTATGTAGAACTTGAGGGTTGAAGTGGATATGATTTTGTAGGGTTAAGAGGAGTAGATGTTATATAAGCTTAGTGTGTTTGGCGGAATTGGTGGTAAGATAGTGTTATTTATTTGACGGCGGCGCAGCAAGACATGGCACTGTCTAGTTTTGTTGTATTGTACTGGAATCACCGAAAAAGTCGAATAAGAGTGACACTGGCTACTAACAATCAGTCTAGCAGAGCGTCGCAACCTCAGAACGATGGTTGCGTGGCGGCTGTCTCCTGATAACAGGGGAGCGGCTGTCGTACCACGTTCACGACGAACTGCTATATTTATTTATTTATTGAAACATGGAAGACGTATAGCTTAAAAACGTAATAAAAAGGAAACCATAGTCAACAGCAAGTCAATTACAAGTCTTCGCGTGTAGAATTAGACTGGAAAATTAAGTGAGCATACAACAGCAATACGTAATACATTTGGTTGTTTATAAGAGGTTACATTTTTGTCTAAAACTACTTGGTTTACATTAAAAGAAGAACAAATCATATTAAAAAAACAAAAAAAAATAAGAAGGTAACAATTAAAACTTATCCAATGGATAAGTGGCTATTTGAAAAAAATAAGGCTTAAGCACCTTTTATATGCCTGCACAATCCTGATGATAATTGAAGCTGCTGAACCACTAATACGATTATCACTTCTGGTAAAGGCTATCCTGCGCCTTTATTATTTAATACTTCAAGCTTGTGGCTAAGAGGAGCTCGTGGCTAAGTAATAACTGCCGCACGGGTCGATCGATCAGGTTAAGCTACGCTTGCCGCGGTTGTTCCGTGGATGGGTGACCATCTTTTCATACCAAGATTCCTCCGTGCCTCGGAAAACACGTTAAGCCGTTGGTCCCGGCTGTCATTTGTAGATCTTTGACAGTTGTTACGGGTCGTCAGAAGCCCAAAAGTCTGACAACCAGTCTTACCAAGGGATATCGTGTTACCCAGTACCTGGGTTGTGGAGGTCAGATAGGCAGTCGCTCCATGTAAAATACTGGTATTCAGCTGCATCCGGTTAGACTGGAAGCCGACCCCAACATAGTTGGGAAAAGGCTAGGCAGATGATGACTTCAAGCACACAAATGTACAGAGGCGGCCTTAATGCCATAACTATTTTCTACAAGTCCAGTTTTCTGCCAGTAGAGTTACTCGTATATTACAAAAATTAAGGAATCAATATTTATGTGAGAGGTAATCTTATAATGTCTGCGTTTATTACCTTATTAGAAAGTAATGGAGATATTACTTCTGTATTAGTGATCTGTCGCAATTCTAGCTAATATTGTAGATTCTTTACTATAAATCTTTTCATTCATTCCTTTTTTTTTTTAATGTTGCCCCACACTAGGAATTTCTCCTGCATCGTGGGTGCGTTTACAAACATTTAAAGTCACATACACAAACAGCCAGACCCGGAACAACTACTTGTAGGTCATACAAATATTTGTTACTATAAATGCTAGTAAACCAGCTTATTATCAAGCGATGTGTTAGAAATCTATTATTCAATCCTGAATCTACGTGAATGAAACCCAGTTACGAATCAACACCATTATTCATTACTAAAACTCACGATACAACTACATATCAATGAATCCTTACTTATTATTCCTTATTTATTATAACAGCGAAAGTGAGATTGTTTGTTTATTTGTTACGCTAAAACGGCTGAACGGATTTGGATGAAATTTGGCGAATGGAAATAAAATCATTTATTCTGTAAATAGGATATCGGGAATCACTTTTAAACGTTATATAAAAAAAAATAAGCTAGATGTAGTCGACATTTCCTATCTGAGAAGAAATGGCGAAACAAACTCAGGGGTCAAGCTCTTTTAAAGTCCAGACATTATCTTGGTCAGATCATGTGAGGATCATGTAGATCCGTGTCTGAAATGGTATTTTGAGGAAAGAACCACACAAATTTGAATGGACCTGTCCAATCAGTGCAAGCATTTGTCAGTAATCGTGCAGCTCAACGCAAGACTTAAGGAGCTCAACGACTCGAAGAACAATACCAAAGAAAGTACATTTGGGTAGGCCGCATGGGTAGACCATGACCTGTGTAGGACATAGGATTTATCTCAGTAGTGCGTTCCCATGGGATAACTTACGACCTCCACGCGGGTGAAGCCGCGGACATAAGCTAGTAATTCAATAATTTTGTACATCACATCATTACCTGGAACTTAAACATAACTGGCTAAATGTGTGTGTACTTTATAGCTACACCTCTGCCAAACTCTTCGGGAAAACATGTGAGGTGTTATGTAATTAGGTTATATTCAATATGAACTCACGTGGAGCAGAAGTATTTCCTAAAGATTCCTGACTTTATAACTTGGTTAAAAGATTTTTTTTTTGGTGATTGATTTTTTTTATCCTATATTAAAAAGAACCAGGTTCTTAAAAAATAATTACAATCTAGTCTATATGACTAATAAGTATTTTAATCTAACTTAATTTTTTCCGCGATAATCATTTTAAAAATAGTGTTGGTTGTACTTTACACAAGTTCGTTCCACTTTCTTAGAATCTGATATAATAATATAAACACTTTGTTCATGTGTTATAGAATACGAGTAGAATAGAATTATCTTTACAAGTATCTTAGACTCAAAAATGATTGTAGTAAAACCTAAAACTACGAGTATTTTAGTAAGAACTGACACTTCACAAAAACAAACAAATGGTAGTGAATCACCGTTGTGGCAACCCATGTGAGATGGCACAACAGCGACCCACGAAAACACAGTCCAGACGACTTCAAATCATGCTTAGGATACTGTTGGAGCTGCCCCACACCCTGCGCACCATGGAAACACGCCTTTTGCGCATGGTTGTGTAGAAACAATCTATATGCGCATCCGCGAACATCCCCGACGCACTACAGAAGCGGAGCAGCCCTACCAGCATCCTAAACGCGTTATTATACTGAACGCGGAGAGTGTTGTACGATGTTTGCTTATATCTAGCCCACAGGCTATAGGCAGGCTGGGTTATATATGTCTCATTGTCACTATTATGTCTATACTTTTAACACAACACTAACTCAAAAGGTGATTGTTATTACATGCACTTTGTAGTATTAAACATTTTTAAATTAGGCATTGTTGGAGTGATTGAAAACGACTAAGATTGTATTGTAGATGCGTGAGTACCTATTATTTCTATATATTTGTAATACAAATAGGTCATAAGAGAGACTTGCTGAATAAATAAATAAGAAATTGTTAAGTAATCACTGACCTGTACTCTTGCCTCAGTGAGATTGATCTTGAGCGCAAGATCTTCTCTCGTGAACACGTCGGGGTAGTGAGTCTGCGCAAACGCAGTCTCCAGTTCCTCCAACTGTAAGGTAAGAAGAGTTAAGTATTGGTATTTAATTTACTACGTGTCTAGGAGATGAATTGAAATCATTAATCTAAAACAGAATGGTTAAAGAAAAGTACGGGAACTCCAGAGCTAACTGTTTGATTTAATAAATTCCAATTCAGTCGTGACTGTCAACATTACTACATACTTATACAGTGGCAAGAAATAGGCTGAGAATAAGTACGTAGAGTAATGGTGGCCCAGTGGCCACGACCGCGAATTACGAGTTGTAGGTCGTAAGTTCGAACCCAGGCAGGCGCTTTATTTTGTGTAAATAATTTCAACACCACTGCTCTCAAAACTGTGAAGGAAAATCCTGAGGAAACCGGCATGTCCTAGAACCAAAAATTCGAAGATATGTGACATCTACCAACCCGCACTGGGATCGCGTGGTAGATTACAGCCCACTCCCTCTCGTAGAGAAGAGGCCTGCGTCCCAGCAGTGGGAACATTAGCGCCGATTATGTAGTGCGGTGTAATCACCATTCTGCTTCACCTTTTTTTTTTCACCTAGCATAGTTTTTTAGGTAAGTAAGTTAGGCGTCCCTAAATAGATATTTAATGTCGTTTTCTTAACATTTTCACTCGGAGATTGTTAATTTATCAGCCTATAATCTCCGGGTCAGAATGTTTATCTCCGCTACTATTAAATAACCTCACAACTGATTAATACCACATGAGTTTCAACAACTAAACTTAGATAATAGTTCTCCAGTACATGATTACCGTTAACGTTCCGTGTGGTGCCGGACGTAAATAGCACCATCCTATTTCTTCCCGTGGGTGTCGTAAAAGGCAACTAAGGGGCTTACTAGAGAATGGGCAGCAGCGTTCTCTATGCATTTTAATACCATACTGCGATCGCTAACCCGCCTGCCAAGCGTGGCGATTATTGCAAACCCCCTTTGGGCGAGGCCTATGCCCAGCAGTGGACGTCTTTTGGCTGGAAAATGATGATGACATGATTACCTGTTGCAATGTGAATGTGGTACGGTTTCGCCGCTGTTTCCGACGAACGAACGTGTCATCGTGTATCGCCGGGTGATACGAGTAGCTCGTATCTGTGAACAAAAACATTATAAGTATAATAAATAACACAACATATTTGAAATCAAACCATATATAATATTATGATGGTAAATCCCAAAAACTTATGTATATCAATCAATCAATCTGCCTAGCTTTGTCCCAAATACGTTGGGGTCGGCTTCCAGACGGATGCAGCTGAATACCAGTATTTTACATGGAGCGACTGCCTATCTGACCTCCACAATCCCTTGGTAAGACTAGTTGTCGGACTTATGGGCTTCTGACTACCTATAACGACTATCAAAGATCTACGAATGTCAGCCGGGACCAACGGATTTACGTACTTTCTGAGACACGGAGTAGTCTCGATACATTATGGATGGTCACCTATCTACGAACCGACCATACCTTAAACTTATATCAAATACGCAAAAATTTTTTTTTAATCAATTATAAATACCTGAATATAGTTTGTTCAGAATAAGGAACTGAATCGATTTCAATAATTTTTACACCATGTTATATTTTGTCCCAAAAATATTTAAGTGTGATGGGAAATGTTATCACCATTTAATTACTTACAATACAATCGCCATACGGTTAGGTACCTACTGCCAAATTATTATCAATGAGCGCAAGACGACCCTGGAGGCGCGGGGGTGCCACACCACTATTTTTGTACGGACAACCCGGTAACATAACAACCTTATAACTTTGTGATTTTTCATGATACAGTTTTGAAATTTTGTACTTAGATTCTTTACATAAAAATACTAGACACGTGTTTCAGGTTTCGTATATACTTAAACTAATATTGTATAAGATAAACGATAAGTCCTCATCTCTACCTACTATCCTTCTTTTGTAGTGCCCGACGGGTCCACGATTGTTCTAAAGCCAATATTTACCACCTAAGCATAAACACTGTAGAATGCAATAAAGTATTGAGCTTCTGCACTACGCTGTATTTCCGATTCCCACACGAAACAATGATTAAATATTACACATACTTACATAAAGTCACGCTTTTTTCCCATGGGGGTAGGCAGAAACTACAAGACACCACTTCCTACGATCCTTACATCCTTTTGCTTCGTTTACGTTAAACATTGTGTACATTAGACTGGGTAGGTATGCCGTATGCTCTAAGATGGCGCAATATTCATCTGAACATGTTACACTTTATAAAAATAATAAGTACTCAAGATATTATTAGATGAATTCCTACAGTATAAGAGCAAAATGTTTTTTTTTGTTTCACGGTGATAAGTAGCGATCAACTGCACGTAGTATCTGGATTATTACTCTTGTATAGGATACAAGATTTTTAATACCAATACACAATTACAGCTTTATAATTATCGTTAAGTCTGTGGTCCCGGCTGTCAAAAAATCAAAATCATTTTTTTTTATTTCACATAAACCTACATGGGCACTTATGAAACGTCAGAAGCTAGGTGCACGGTTCCAATTGGTCGTTTCCTATGGAGAAGAGCCGGCAAGAAACTCCACGGTTACTCTTTTAAAAAAAGTGGGCTTTAACAATGTTATAAGTTACAGTGTTAATAGGTATGGGAGGACAGTGTAGGCCCGTCAACAAGTACCAAGTACTTAACAAAATAAAAGATAGTTTACAAAGCTACAGTCTATTAAGCCTACAACGTTCTCACATTCACAAATTAAAAAAGAATCTATATAAAATATTACTAAAGTAATAAAAATAAAAACCTACATTTTTAAACCAAATGACAACATTGTCATTACAACTGTAAAAAAAAAACTGAATAAATATTCTGTCCACAAGTCACTAATAAATATTTTAAATTAAAATTTGTAGGTTATGTCAAAGTATGTAAAAAACAGAAATAAAAATTGTAATTTAGGAGCAGTTAATAGACGTTCACATAGTTATGCCGTTAATGAGGTACCAGGGAAGCCACATGTGCAGAAGGAATTATTGCCAAACTTCCTTGTCTTCAACGTAGTCCTTAATCTTATAGTATGCTTTTTTGATTAGGACACGTTTGATGTGGGTTTTGAACTTTCCATCGCTAAGTTCTATAACAGACTTTGGCAACTTGTTATAGAAGCGGATACTGTTTATAAGAAATGACTTGGTTGTTTTAGTTAATCTAAATTTGGGTATCACAATTTCATGTTTACTACGTGTATTTATATTATGGAAATCGCTTCTTATTTTGAAAAGTCCTAAGTTTTTGCGAACATATAAAATACTTTCTAAGATATAAAGGGAAGGCAGAGTTAGTACATCAATTTCTTTGAATTTGTTTCTAAGGGACTCACGAGGACCCATTCCATAGATCGCGCGGATTGCCCTCTTTTGTAAAATGAAAATTGAATCTACGTCAGCAGCCGATCCCCACAGCAGAATGCCATGTGACATAATATTGTTGAAATAAGCAAAGTACACTAACCTAGCTGTGGCTATATCAGTTAACTGCCTTATTTTTCTTACTGCATATGCAGCTGAACTTAATCTACTTGAAAGAGCTCGAATGTGGGGACCCCATTGTAATTTTGAATCTAAAGTAATTCCTAGAAATACAGTTTCCGTAATAGCATCTAGTTTCTTGCCGTCAAGTTTTAAATTTAGACTCACTTGGGGTACATTTGGTAATGAAAACTTAAGACATTTTGTTTTGTTCGCATTAAGTAAAAGATTATTAGCTGCGAACCATTTTGAAAGAACAGCCAGACTATCGTTGACATGTAAGACATCCGTATCTTTTCTATCTATTTTAAAAATAAGGGAAGTGTCGTCAGCGAATAGAATTATATTCGATAAGTTAGCCATCATGTAAGGAAGATCATTAATATAAACTAGAAATAAGAAAGGGCCAAAAATTGAACCTTGAGGGACGCCCATCTTTACTAGAGACCCCAAGGACGTTGCCCCGTTAACGTTTACTTTTTGCTGCCTGTTTGATAGATAGGAAAAAACAAGATCAGCAGCTTGTCCACGAATTCCGTAGTGATGTAATTTACAGATTAGTGTATTGTGGTCAACGCAGTCAAACGCTTTTGAGAGATCACAGAAAATGCCAATGGCATCCTGGGATTTCTCCCAGGATTCCAAAATGTGACTGATGAGTTTCACTCCTGCGTCAGTCGTCGACCTACCTTTCGTGAAACCAAACTGGCGACTATGTAAAATCCCATTTGAATTAAAATGTGACAACATCTGGTCTAGCATTATTTTTTCGTATATTTTACTCAATGCTGGTAGCACAGATATAGGGATCACTCTTACTACACGATTTGAAAATTGGTACTACTTTACTATGTTTCATTAAATCAGGAAACGTACCGCTGTCTAAACATTGATTAAATATGCCTGTTAGGACAGGGGCTATTGTGTCAATTATATCTCCAAGAACCTTAACGGAAATTCCCCATAAGTCTTCAGTGTTCTTCATGTTAAGACTTTTGAATGTTTTTTTAATAGTGACAACAGAAATGGGCTTGAATTCGAAACTTGGAATGTCTTTAGAGAAGTTTTCTTTGAGAAGAGATTCAGCTAATACGGATGATGAGGAGAGAGATTTCGTAACCTCTATTGGGATGTTGGTAAAGAAGTTTTCTAGTGTCTCAGCAACTTTTAACTTATCTGAAATGATTTCATTATTAATTTTTAAAGACAATTCATTCTGATCTCGCCGTTTTGTGTTTCCAGTTTCTTTGTTAATTACCTGCCACACAGCTTTTATTTTATTATTAGAAATACTAATTTTGTTACTTATTAATTTAGATTTAGCTTGAGCGCAGGCTCTTTTAAATATCTTAGAATAGTTTCTGACATAATTATGAAGGACTTGATCAGAAGTCAATGATTTCTCGTAGTACAAATTATATAAAACATCTCTGCTTTTTCTAATGCCAGCAATGACCCATTCACTAAATTTTGGTTTAGTATTGATTGTAACTTTTTTTACAGGACATGCTTTATTGAATTCTTGGCATACTGTAGAAAATAAGGTACCGTAGTTTATATTGGGGTCTTGTGAATCAAAACTAGCTGTTGATAGATTGCTAAGAACATTATTATTGAACATTTTCAATTTATTTTTTGTGATAGGTCTTAATTCAATGATTTTATCTACTATCTTTTTATCTAAGACAAATGATACAAGTTGCCCAGTATGATCAGACCTGACGCCACTAATTAATGACGAGTCTTTTATTTTACAATTAGTAAATACGTTGTCTATGCATGAAGCTGAGGTTGCTGTTATTCTAGTTGCTTCATTAAATATACATTTTAAATTGAATGATTTAAACAATGATATAAGCTTACATTGATCTGGTGAATTAACTAATAAATCAATATTTAGGTCACCACAAACAAAAACTAATTTATTATCTTTAAAAAGTTTGCTTAATATTTCTTCCATAATTATTAAAAATGATGACAAGTTCGATGCTGGGGGTCTATAAACACTTAAGAAAGTATGGCCTTCAACCTCTGCACATGCTACCTCACATAAGCGATCAACAGAGCAAGCAGTGATATCCTTCCTTTCCTTATGTTTGAAACAACTATTACATAGTTGTCACATATAGTATATAGTTGGCACATACTGTCATAACAGCCATTAAGGGTCGTCAGAAGCCCGAAAGCCCTACCAAGGGGTATCGTATTACCCAGTAACTGGGTTGTGGCTGAATACACTTGAATACACGTGGGGCTTGTAGCTAATTAATAAAAACAGCCGCACGGGTCGATCGATCAAGTTAAGGTACGCTAGCCGTGGTAGGTCCGCGGATGGGTGACCATCTTTACATACCTTTTTTTCTGTATACGAGTATAGTGTTGAATAAGTGATACCCATAATAAGTCTGATAACCAGTCGTACCAAGGGGTATCGTATTACCCAGTTACTGAGTACTGGAGGTCAGATAGGCAGTCTCTCCATGCAAAATACTGGTATTCAGCTGCATCCTGTTAGAGTGGAAGCCGACCCCAAAATAGCTGAGAAAAGGTTAACCAGATCATGATGACATTTTTATAATTACAAACTTAATTCAATATTTGCACTAATTTATCTCGATAAAAATCCTAACGATTAAAGCTCCAAATACACTGTCTCAGCGTCCCCGACATTTGACTAGACAATCACTAGTGGTACCAGGAAGTGCCAGGCCATTACGCCGCGAGTGCCAAATCGCCTCCCCAGCATTTATTATAGCTATCTGAACGCATGTCCGCGGGAATTGATGAGGTGGAGACACTGTAGGGCGGCTAAGATTTATTCGGAAAGGGGGATAAAGTTTTTGTTTATTATAGTATTAATTAGGATAATAACCAATCAAAAGAACCCCAACTCCGCCAGAACAATATTCTCCGGTTTTTGGCTATGTATACCTATTATTAAATGGAAATAAAACATAATAGATAAAATGTCCCGAAACCTTTATGGTTTAATTAAACCACACATTATGCTACAAACCTTTACAAGCCAAAAACTGGCGTGCTACGCAAGCGCTACGAACTTCGTAGCACGCCTACGGTTTTCGTAGGCATGTTCATTTTCAATGTGCTACGCAGCATCTACAAATATGCGCGGTTTATTGGATTAGTATATTTTTAAAACACACACAAACACACGCATACACAACTGCACACACCCACGCACACGTCTGACGAGTACGTGCACACGTACATAACTGGCAAAATGTCGTACTACAGGTATGTACACCTCTGCCCTACCGTTCGGGGAAACAAGTCGTGATATTATATTTTTTTAAACTAACCAAACTTTTCTTTAAGACCTCAGACCTCATTAGTCTTGCAGTGATTACGGTATTTCTTCTGTACTTTTCAATGCATGTTTTAAAAGGTTTCCATTTTGTTTTCTATGATTAAATAATTACATTCGCTAAGCAGTTCCTCAATCTATGGCCACCCTACAGTGACGCGATATATCGGGTGACAATCGCTAGGGCTGTCCACCCCAACGTTTCTATTATTCTTAGGGTAATGTCGTTGCGAACATTAGTTGACGAGAATTGCCCCTAATAGCCCTTAATAGTAGTATTACTGACGATGACTTTACTTTTATTTGTTCGTGATAATAGTTTTCGAGTAATTATGCGTGTTGTTTAGTAAAAGCTGCCGGTTTTTTCCTATTAAGGAATGAAGTGCACCGATCTCAGCGTGGTTTGACCAGACTCGATTGCTCGAATGAACCCAAAGATTCACCCTAGCCCCTGAAGCCTCATGTTTCATGAGACTACAGAGACCATTGTATATCAATGAGTAGACCGGGGGGCGTGATAATGGTAGGGAAGACGTGCCCTTGGGATATGGAAGGATTATTAGCAAGCATTGGAATAGTGGAGAGACGGGTGATATTTATCTATGGTTGGATTTATTCTTTTAAGATTATAGACAAACAATGCGCCAGGCAAAGTTATCAGTGAAAACTGTTTTCGTGATATTAGAAGTGTGATTTTACAAGTAACATTGTTTATCCTACTAATATTCATCATCTTCATCATCTGCCTAGCCTTTTCCCAACTATGTTGGGGTCAGCTTCCAGTCTAACCGGATGCAGCTCAATACCAGTATTTTACATGAAGCGACTGCCTATCTGACTTCCATAACCCAGTCACTGGGTAATACGATACCCCTTGGTAATACTGGTTGTCAGACTTTCGGGCTTCTGACGAGCTTTAACGACTGTCAAAGATCCACAAATGACAGCCCGGACCAACGGCTTAACGTTTTTTCCGAGGCACAGAGGGGTCTTGGTATGTAAAGATGATCACCCATCCACGGAACAATCGCTTTATTTTAGTTTATCCTACTAATATAGTAAATATTAAAGTTTTTATGTTTGTTACTCAACAACTGCTAACCCTAACGGCTAAACGGATTTGGATGAAATTTGACACACGGTTAGATAGGAGTAATCTGTTTTTTTGGGTAGGAAATTATCAAATAACTTCTCCCACCCTGGGCGTGTCAGACATTTACTGACTAAAACCCACCCGTGTTCCTTCAGTTGCCAGTGTACCAGAGCCGTGATATCCTTTTCACACAAACTCGCAACCCTGGCTGGCATTGGCCCTATCGGACCCCGTCAGTTGGTGGTGACATCTCTTTAATACGCGCGTGGAACACACCGCGCCGTCCACCCGGGCCTGGTCCTTATCGGACGGTGAGCTACCCATTGCTCACCGTCCGCGAGCCGGCGTCTACGGTAACAAGGAATCTGCCTAAGATTCCCGACGCCCAGGGCGTCTCCTGCAGCGACTAGGGCCGTGAGGGCGCAAAATTTGAGGTAGGCCATGACCTGAGTTACGATAAAGGATACTTTTTATTTTGGTATTAAATTACAATTCTCGACTCACGCTGGTGAAGCCGCTGCCCTTATCCGAATTTATTTGTGGTCAGCGCAACATGTCCCTTTCTTCCATACTTCTCTATTAGTTGTCATCGCGGTAGTCACTCCCGTTCTAGCCATATCATCTTTCACACAGTCCATCCATCGTTTTTTGGTCTTCCCCTACTCGTTTAGCCATCCACATACATACTCAAAACTTTCCTGGCGACATTTCCCTCATTCCTCCGCATCACATGCCTTTACCATGACAACCTTGTTCCACACATTTTCAGCCACCGGTGTCACTTTCATACTTCCTCTTATATACTCGTATGTCTCATTTTCCGCTGGCAAAAGCTGGTCAGAAAATATAATTATGACAGCTTCTTATTTTGAACGTTCAATGTATGTAGATTATAAATTGTAATCAACCGTCGAATATTTATTATTGGAGGAATGAAATTGCTCTTAGACGCCATAAAGAAATTAGGATCTTATTGAAATCCAAATAAGCTTAAATTCAAACAAAATAACACATTTTTTATTCCACTCAACCTGTACAGACCGCGGAAATCAATTCGTTGATAATAAAAAGCTGGCATTAAACATACGTCGCATAACTTCAAAGCAAGGCACCGACGACCTAATGGACCGAATTAATTGGTCCAATTTGTACCGTAGCGATTCACTCAACGAATTAAATGTGTTATTCGCTTATGCTCGCGAATTTGTGACGTCACACACGTTTGGAACGGTTTTATTTTGAACGAAGTGGATTATTTTGCTGTTTGTCGTGTAAATTCGAAATTGTGACTTCTCCTAGACAGATTAATGAATAAAAATTTAATTGCTTTTTTATGGGACCAAATATAACCCCTTTTATTTTTTGTTCCCGGTGTGGAAAATCCTCATGGACGTCCTCCGCCATGGGGCTGGCGTATGACAGCCAGGACCAACAGCTTAACGTGCTTTCCGAGGCACGGAGAAGTCTTGGTATGTAAAAGTGGTCACCCATCCGCAGATCAACCGCGGCAAGCGTAGCTTAACCTGATGGATCAACCCGTGCGGCTGTTATTAATTATCCACAAGCCCCACGTGTATTCGAGGGTAGTAGGTACTTAGTCTTTCGTAGAATACTTTAATTGTTGACCTAATAGAGCGATATAATTGGTCCAATTTGAACACTTGCGACTCACTCAGTGAATTTAATTTTTTATTTGTTTATAGATTACGATATTGTTTAAGTAGTTACAGTCCGGCCGTTGAGAGAATGCGTTCTTGACACTTGTGAAAATCAAAATCAAAAGTCATTTATTCAAATTAAGCTGAGAATCAGCACTTTTCGAACGTCAAAAATTACATAAGACACTCCCCCAAAAACGCCCCCCACCCTTCACCACTTCCTAGTGCTTTAGCTGGGAAGAAGAAGTGGCGCAACAAACTCCCCAGTAGCACAGCTGTCTGTTCAGTTAGAAAACTTGATTCTTTATAATGGAATGTAAAATAATTTGCATTACGCAACACAAAACATTAAATGAAATAATTTGCCATATATTAGATAGCACACGACACAAAACCAAAAAAAAATCGTCGAAAACTATACTCAAGCAGAAATAAAGATTATTAAAACTAAAATAAAAACAGTTGTCAGTTTCATACTAACGAAAATGTGTTTTGCTAATTTGATCCTTATTACTAGAACTACTAGACCTTACTACTACTACTACTAGAAATTGTCCAACTGACAGATGTCAAACCCATTCTCTCGACAGCTAAGACTGTAGTTAGATTATTAGCTTTGAAAGTAACACCTTCTATGGATCTTTCATGTTTAAAATATATTTTTTTGTCCAGTTCAACCCTTTTTTATACTGTAAAAAATCATCATTATTATATTATTATTATTTCAGCCGAAAGATGTCCACTACTGGACATAGGCCTCCCTCAAAGGAGGGGTTTCCATAATCGCCACGCTTGGCAGGCGGGTTGGCGATCGCAGTATAGTGTTAAAATGCATAGAGAACGCTGCTGTCCATTCTCTAGTAAGTCCCTTAGTCGCCTTTTACGACACCCACGGGAAGAAATAGGGTGGTGCTATTTATTCTTTACGTCCGGCACCACACAGACATACTGAAATAAATCATCATTAATGTATAAAGGTCGCCAATTTGGGCTTTTGCATCACCTCTGCAGTCAGTGGTTTAAAGTTTGAATGGTGTTTCAAATAAATAAATTATCATATTCTCGCTACAGACTACTAAAAGTCTAGAATATACAACTGACAACCTAATAGCTTGGATTAATTGTTCCAATTTGTATCGTTGCGACTCAATCAGCGAATTAATTCTGTTATTCGCTTTAGTTGCACGTGTGTGCTCTGCTTTATTTTATTTTACAAATTGTGTTTGTTTTGTGAGTTATCTTTGTAGTTGATGAACTTGACTAAAGTTATTAATTGAGTTGACTACGAATTTACTTAATATTTGCACTGGTACATACAACTAGTGAGTGAATATTGTTAACATTTTGAAATGGTTGCTCTGACTGAATTTAGTAATTTAATAGATGGTTGCTTTTAACGATACTATGTCCAATTTTTATATTTCAAAAAGAAACAGCCCGGACAAAGTCAAAGTCAAAACATTTATTTCAAATAGGCACATAAAATGCACTTTTGTACATCAAAATTTACAGAAAAATAGAACTGATTCTAGTTGCCCCTTCCAAAAGGTAATTTCTTATGGAGGAGAATGGGCAGGAAATTCCACCGTCACTCTTTTAAAATGTTTTACAATATTTTGTATACATTAATTATGGATGTACGTACTTTAGATAATATGAAAAATGTTTGAACAAGTTTATCTTTATTTCTAGTAAGTATTAAAATTATGCTTATCACTTATTCAACATTTTATCTAAAGAAATTCAAAGTTCAGATTAACAACTATATATATTGCTTAAGATTTGACGAAAATATATTCAATATTTACAGTCCAACCGCTGAGAGAATGCGCTCCTGATATCTGTCAGTTAACAATTTTAATAATTCAATTTTTTTTTTCTAAAATTGTGTTGTAGTTTAATTTGTGATCTCCTGTGTTTCTTCTTTCTTTCTTCAATTTGTAGTAACTCTAAGGATCTAATTTATATTTCCTCGGTCCTCATCTTTATACCAAATCAAACAAACAGAAACAACTCAACATTTACGAACATTCATTCTCAAAGTGCAAATTGCGTCTGGCTGTTAAAACTTTCATATAGCGATACTGAAAGTCTTCTTGTACAACCGATCTTCTACAGTGTAATCTGTACACTCATACGCAATCACACACACTCACTACACCAACTTTCTCACACCACACAACACACCTACGCAGCCCACTTACACCTACAGTTAGTTTCTTTTAATTACCAACTTGTTCCTACTTTTTCATGTTATTAGCTATATATTACTTATTAGCTTTTTCCAAAGGTTAAATATATTATCAATACGCTGACTCATTTGAAACGGAACGCTCTGTCTCCTGTGGTACAGTTTTTTTTTTAAGTAGTACAGGATACAGGTGATCTTTTCCACTAAAGTTAAGTAAAGTTAGTTTATAAAGTTTTGCTTATCAATAACAAATGGAATAATAATCTGTAACACTGTTTTTAGAACAATAAAAAATATGATTAAGGTGAATCCGCAGTTAGATTTGTTCCATTGAAAGAGTTTTTCATGAAATCATGACGTCGGGGAACAAATCTAACTTAGAGAGATGTATTAATGATTCTAATGATACTAATTCTGTAAATACATATCTGTTATAGTCGCGAGTCATATTTTGATCAAGGTCAACCTGACACTGACCTGCAAATTGCAAAAAACGTAACAATATTTGAATTTCGCGGGCACCGGGAAACGCAAATATTCTTACGCAGAAACAGCTACGAATTCACCTTAAAAAAACACACACAAAAATACTCGAAGGCCGGATTGTAGACACAAGTCTAGAATACATTGTTTACTTTACGTTAATCATCATTTAATTAAATCGTATTTAAAATACAGTTAACGACAAGACAGCACCCTCAACGTCCAGATTACACAGATTATAAATATTTTCATTAATTGAATGTGAATAATTGAGCGCCCATCAACTTCGGTGTAGAAAAATCCCTCCGCAGCGGAAATTAAAAAGTGTTTCACATCCGCCGGAAGTGGGTCCGGTCTGAGCTTGAGTGCAGCGGAAAAAGTTGGACGAAACCGGCTGGATTAACTAGCTTTCACGTTTAATGGAACGCTGTGCTAATAATAATTTGATATTTATAAGTTTTATGAATTTTTTGTAGGAAATACTCTTAACTCTTTTGCCACTTTTAATTCATTTGCAGCTAAAGTTAAGGCTTTTATAATTTCAGAAGATACAGTAGGTACCATCGTGGGATCATATATACCTACTGTTCAGAAGAGTATTCAAGGGTACTTAATTTAAACAATAACAGTGGCACGGGTCGATCCATCAGTTTAAGCTACGCTTGCCACGGTTGGTCCGTGGATGGGTGACCATCTTTACACACCGAGACTCCTCGGTGCCTCGGAAAGCACGTTAAGCCGTTCGTCCCGGACGTCATTCGTAGATCTTTGACAGTCGGGCAATAAACTCCACGGACACTCTTTTAAATTAAAATATTTATTGTTGCAAATAGGTTACATCAATCATTTTGAAAAAATATGTGAGAACAAAGTAGAAAAACAAGCACGTTAAAAGCGTCCGTAACAAAAACAAAAACAATTAAAAAATTAAAATAAGCCGTGGCAGCTTCTGAGAAATGACCAGTCCCTACTGACGGCGCTCGGTCATGAACATGATGCATGGATCAGCACCATTCAGCTCAACTATTTTGAAGGGAACTTAATGATCCAACGCACACGCCACCATCAGCGAGACATTTGAGTGAGCATAACACACTCTCAGCCATTCAAGTCAATGAAAGACGTACTCGGTAAATGGTAGGTACATGGCCTCTCCACAAAATGTCTCACAATGGGAGAACAGAAACCCTCTTGTCACTGGTTTCAGAATGCCGTTGCTACTGGCCCGTCTACTTGGTCTACCCTAGATTATTTTGACCGTAGATCTAATAGAGCGATAAAATTGGTTACAATTACATAGTCAAGGAAGCAAATTCAGCTCTGCTGCTGGGGAGTTTTGTTGCGCCACTTCTTCTTCCCAGCTAAAGCACTAGGAAGTGGTGAAGTGCGGGCGTTTTGGGGGACTGTCTTATTTTGACGTTCGAAAAGTGCTGATTGTATTGACGACACCCGACGTCAATTTGCCGTGTTATAACCATTAATTTGTTACAAACTATCAAAGTCAGTTGTGATTAGAGTACGGACAGTTTAAGTTGGTAGTCAATTTGCTTAACAATTAATTTCCGTGACTTTACTTACGACTTGCTTAGAAAACCTAGACATCGTTTTTAGCAGGCAAATAGAAAATTCACTTTTATACCCTCAAAACTGACGCCAAAGTTATTAAACAAATATAACTGATTACGTATGTATTACACAATTTACATGTTAAATAGTTATGAAATACTAACTAAATAGCACTATACGAAGCGAGGAATTAAGTGGTTTTCATGTGAAATTAAATACATTCGTACTCGCCTTGAAATAATGATATTATTCAACGCTAACAAAATTCCTCATATTTCATTTGGTTTTACTGTACACACAGCAGCTTGATGTCAAGTTACCACAAACTGTAAAATTTCTCATTCGATTTAGAACTTAACCATCAACATTTTAAGATTTAAAGTCATTTGGAGAAAGTTTTGGAGTCATTTGGAGTTTTAACCTGACCTGATGGCTGTAAAATTTACATAATGCATACCTATGCGAGAACTGAGAGAGTGTTATAGATCGTGGGTTGGGTTCGAACCCAGGCAGGCACTTTACTTTTTGTAATATATTCCATCACCACTGCTCTCAAAACTATGAAGGAAAACATCGTAACCAGGTAACCAGTAGAGTACATCCTAGAATCAAGAATTCAACGACATGTATCATCCACCAACTGGCCCCGCGTGGTGGATTACGGCCCACTCCCTCTCAGAGTGGAAGCTTGTGTCCCAGCAGTGGGAATATTATAGGCTAATTATGTTGTTTTATACCTTTTTTTTTTGGTTGGGAAATTATCAAATAACTTCTCCTGCTCTGGGCGGAGCAGGAGGGCGTGTCAGACTTTTACTGGCTAAAACCCACCAGTATTCCGGATGTTGTTTTATACCTGGCATGAGGTTCTTGCAGAAGAAGAAATAGAAAAAAAAATAACAAAACTAAAAATTAAATTAATCTAAGATAGGTACATTACTATACTAGCCCATTACAACATCATCTGCCTAGCCTTTTCCCAACTATGCTGGGGTCGGATTCAAGTCTACCCAGATCCCGCTGAATACCAGTATTTTACATGGGGCGACTACCAACCTGATCTTCACAACCCAGTTAATGGTTAAGGGGGATGCGCTAAGGTAGCCCGCGAAATTCAAATTTTATTGCGTATTTTGCAATTTGCAGGTCGGTAACTGGTTGTATGTTGATCTAAATATGATTCGCGGCCATAACAAATATGGCTTTAAGAATTATAATCATTAGAATCGGCAATACAACTAACTCTCTTCGTAAAATCCAATTGAATGACTTTTTCTGAAATAATCATTCAGTAGGATTTTATGAACTTAGAGAGTAATTTTGTAAAGCCATATTTGTTATGGCCTCGAATCATATTTAGATCAAGATACAACCTGTTACATACAATTTGAATTTCGCGGGCTACCCTAGCGCATCCCCCTTAACACAATATCAGACTTTCGGGCTTCTGATGACCCCTAACCACTGTCAAAGATCCATGAATGACAGCTGAGACCAACGGCTTAAGGGAGATGCGCTAAGGTAGCCTGCGAAATTCAAACTTTCTTACGTTTTTTGCAATTTGCAGGTTAGCAACAGGCTGTATGTTGATCTTAATATGATTCGCGGCCGTAATAAATACGGCTTTATAGAATTACTAGCTGCGCCCCGCGGCTTCACCCGCGTAAGTCTCGATCCCGTGGGAATATCGGGATAAAAAGTAGCCTATATGTTAATCCAGGGAGTCAGCAAATTTTATATGGAGGTTGAGGAGAGATGGAGGAAATTAGTCTTGCCGTTTGAGCGTGAAGAATGAACAAACACACACTCACAAACTTTCGCCTTTATAATATTAGTGTGGTTATCATTAGAATCAGCAATACAACTCCCTAAGTTCGTAGAATCCTATTGAATTACTATTTTAGTAAATCAATTGGATTCTAAATTTTATCAAAATTGGTTCAGCCGTTTGAGCGTAAAGAAGTAACAAACGCACACGCACTCACAAACTTTCGCCTTTATAATATTAGTGTGAATATCATTAAAATCAGCAATACAACTCCCTAAGTACGTAGAACCCTATTGAATTACTATTTCATGAAATAGTAATTCAATTGGATTCTACGAAGAGAGTTGGATGTATTGCTGATTTTAATGATTATAATTCTGTAAAGCCATATTTGTTACGACCGTGAATCTTATTTTTAACCGACTTCCAAAAAGGAGGAGGTTATATGTTCGGCTGTATGTTTTTTTTATGTATGTTCACCGATTACTCCGTCAATTGTGGACGGATTTTGAAAATTCTTTTTTTGTATGGAAGGGTATGCTCCCGAGGTGGTCCCATTGCCACCAAATCAGAATCTGATGAGGGGATCCCATGGTAATCGAGGGAAATCCTCAAATTTTATAGGCATACCAATAACGATTTGAGTATTTTTTATAGTAACTCGTGCATTTGCACTCGAAAAGCACCATTTGGTGAAGTGGAACTGATGATGAAGACCACAGATGGGCCCGGAACTACTTAATTATAAGTATTTCACCGTTGCGATTCGTTTAGGCACTTTAATATGGTTGCTAAGCAATTTATGCTCGTCAAAATGCACATGGTGAACTCACCATCAGTTCTTCTGGTTCTTACCAGGAGAACTCCTCAACAACTAACGCCCCTGCATCGGGAAAAGTAATATTGTGTTAAAGGTGATAAGCATTTCACATTAGGCTATTGTAAATTAGATAAATTACAAACTGACCCACTAAAAAGTGAAAAATAAAAACTTTTTACAAAAAAAAAACAACCGACTTCCAAAAAAAAACACTACAAAGTAAAAAATAACTTTAATTTCGGAAGTCGGTGGCAAAAAACTAAAATACAGATCCAAAGACACCGACTTCCGAAATTAAAGTTATTTTTTACTTTGTAGTGTTTTTTTTTGGAAGTCGGTTGTTTTTTTTTTTGTAAAAAGTTTTTTAATCAACATGCAACCTGACACAGACCTGCAAATTGCTAAAAACTTAAGAAAATTTGAATTTCGCGGCCTGCTTTAGCGCATCCCCCTTAACGAGGAATCTCGGTATGTAAAGATGGTCACCCATCCATGTTTGTTCTGTGCATAAGCCTTATATAATAAAAACATAACCCTTTCAGGTCATTAGCTAATTAAACACACATTCTCATACAATGTAGAATTAATAGAGGTGATCGTCGACCGCACCGCATCGCGACGTCGGCGTTGCGTCGGTGTGATTGCGCGCTAATGAGCACCCGCTCCGACATAGCGCTGGAAATTGCCTTATACATTTTTAATAGATTCGTTTAAGCCGCTTTTTATCCACTAGCTTTTTATCCTCAGCGCTTTAAAACTCCCCCCTCCCCTTAAACCCCCCACCTTAAGCACCAGCGGGCAAGTACACCCGCAATACGTTAATAGATTTTAAAAATTAATACTTTTAAGCAATTACGGACGGACAGACCGTCATTTTCGGGGACCCTAATGAAATAACGCTACTTCATAACTCTATTAAGGCCTCCTTTGATCGCTGTTGCGCTAAGTAAAAAATTGTGACGCTGAGGGAGTAATCAAAAGTGACATGATACTTATTAAGTTAGTCGAAATAACCGTGTTAAAGCGACCGGCGGCGCGACTCAAAAACTATTTTATGAATAATAGATGGCGCCGCCGGCGTCCAATCCCCGGGGAGCACCGCCCACCGCGCCCCCGGCCGGCGCCCCCGCCCCCGCGGTAACCCCGCGACACCCCCGGCCTGCCTTCTCTATTCATTAGCACATTACCACCCCTTAGGCACGCGAGTCAGTTGGGGTAAGAAACTGATTTTTGCCTTTTGAAGGTTTTTTCTAACCCGTTCGCCGATTCAACAAGAACTTTTGCGATTTTCATCTTAAGTGCTATTAAGTAAAACAAAGTACGTTTTCTTCTAAGTACCTAACCCTTTTTTGTATTAATTATATACTGCAACAAAAACTTAATTATAAATTGAATTTTCGGCAGCATTAAAATCGCGTGATGAAGGATAGAATGAGATGACAGCGTCCTAATAAAAGTTAATGAAGTAGTTAAAACTTACTTTCTGGGCCGCAGCGTAGTAGTAACCACCGCCAACCATACCTTTATCCATTTATAATTATTACCGAATTACAGGAAAAATACGACAAAAATTATACCTTCTCACAAAATGGTCTGCATCCTGGTAGATCGTGACCTTGGCATGAGATAAAAATATTGAGCCATCACGGGACAACTGGCAGATGTGAAAGAAATAACGTACTACACACACATTTACACACTACTACATATAGACTGTATTTAATAAGTGTATAGTGGCCGATCGCCACGCGGCATGCGTCGCCCCGCCAGCAATCAGTTTTACGTGCGCTTAAAGATGTTTCACATCAAAAATCTTGTAGACTAATTTCAACGTCACGTCAATTAAATCACAAGAGATTTCGAAATTCAAAAAACACAGAACAAAAATCAAAGTTCGACATTTAAAAAATCAACAGAATCTCCAACCAGTATCAATAATCGTTATCGAATCGAGAAACATAACCGAGTTGTAAATCGGTAACTAGACAAGGAGCTTTAACTAAGAATAACGCCATTAGGCCCGGAGCCGGCCCGCTAACTGAGTTACACAAGTTTGTGCCGATAAGTGAAATTGACGCGACTCCTGGACTATGCGGTTATGCTGCCACTTGAAACTTTAAATTTTAAGTCGATTTTTTTTTTTTTTTTTTTTTTTTTCTTTTTGGCTTCGCACGGTTTGTGCATTTAGCCAGTGTCATGTAAAATTAGTTAACATGTACAAAGTTATATAAATAATTATGAAATGAACTCCACTCAATGCATGATAAAGATGATTGATGATATCCCGCCCCGCTCCCCTTGAGTTTAAGTAAAGACGCGGCACTTTACTGAAACCTCGCGCGGACTTCTTGAGAGAACTTAAAGTGATGTTGCACTGTTTTGTTTCATTTGCCTACATTAATGCAGGTTCACGAACACTTAATGGTTAATAATCCACCACTATTACACATTAATATTCGGCTAAACACAAATTTTAGAAAATAAAACAAAACTGCTAACATGACGCTTCACTTTCCCGCCAAGAAGTCTTTAAGTCGATTTATGGACTATAAACAGCGAGTTGGTTTAATATTCTGCTTGTTATTAGTTTACAGTTGAAATTATCTCATTAATGGCCTCTTAAGTTATGCATTCGCGTTAGTGTCTTTATAAACCAGAGACAATTGACAAGAAATTCATCGATGGAATCTTTTAACATGAAGTAACGGTATATTTAGAAATCATACTACATATTAGAATAAGCGGCAACAGTCCAATGACGTTAGCATCAGTCGGGCGAGTGAGAACTCCTGAGTTCGATCACCAGACATTACAATCTTGACTCGTAACAATTTCCAGCTCAAACATAGGTACTACCTACAGCCTCAGATGATCTCTTGAATCTAGTTAACATACATAAACTCACGCCTTGTTCCCATGGGGGTAGGTAGACCCTATAGAACGCCACCTGCTACGCTCCTTACATACTCCTTTTGCTTCGCCTACGTTCATAAGTCATACACGCACGCCGATTGCGAGTACTACGCACCTGACCTTTCTGAAGAACATCACCAATTAGGTCACTATATGACCTCCCGGCGATTCCACTCACATCTGCCTTGTAAATACCTTTTGTTAGTCGCCTTTCATTTATCCTCTCAACATGACCAAACCATCTAAGCATAGGTACTACTCTTTCAAATTTTTGTCAGTACATCTTCTTTTAAACATCTATTTAAGAGCGTATACGACGTACGGCATTTCATACAAACTTTCAAACCCTTGTTTTTCGAAATGACTGAACCGATTTTAATGAAATTTCATACGCATAAGCAGGATACAAAGGTGTAAAAAGTTAGTTAAGAAAATATTTGAAATGTCTTATTTAATAACAGATAACTGGAAATCTGTTTCTATGGAAAATTTAAAATCGTTCTAAGTTGCTGTAACACTATTTTTCGAAAATGTTCTTAACTGACTTTTTAGAAATTTGTATCCTGCTTATGCTAGTCACCTCTCATACAAAATAAGAAGTGAAATAGTGGAACAGCTAAATGGATGGATACTCACAGGGGTGTGAGGCTGTGAAGGGATACTCCAAGGTGGGCAGGCGATGCTGGTGCGGCGGCAAGCTCGGCGGGCAGTGGTAGCAGAACAGCCCGCGGCCGCCACCGCCACCGCTCGCCAGCTGAAACAACACAAAATAACAGGTAAATAAAAACATTCCATATACACCAGAAAGTAGCGATTCTAATACAACACCGCGAGATTTCCAGTGTTCCTAAAACTCATTTCTAATCTAAACTAATATTATAAAGATAAATAGTAGATTGTTATACAAGGGTCGAAAGGAATCAATTCCTAATTGGTGACTTTCACCCGTGTTAAACACTCTAGTTTTCATTTTGAATATAAGGAAAGTAAAAAAATGTAGTTTTTCTTAAATATATTATTTCATTTTCTTGTTTGCTGGCCACTTCATAAAATCATTGTATGTATTCAAATATCTTTCCTTTGACATTTCTGGCAAAAGATTTTGGATTACTGTATTTGCCTCGTCTTTAACCAAATCTGGGGTCAACATTTCAGAATCGCGTGAACTCATTTTTAATCAAATATTAGTCAAAACTCAGATTTTGAATTTCGGTACAGCTTACAGAGCTAGGTATTCCGTCAAATTATAATAGCCTTTTTTAAATTTTAAATATGGAACACACCGCTTCACCGCCGCGGGCCGTCTCATTTAACAGGTTTTTTTTTTAATTCACACTGGTTGTTACATTCACAAGGGTGGGAAGCAGCGTTTTCCACCCGCTACTCAACTCAAACAAACACTACTTTCCGAGTATGAGAATTGTAAAGATTTTTTTTTGTGTTTGTTTCTAACGGGTAAACTCATAAAATACTTAACCGATTTTAACAATTCTTTCA
The DNA here is from genome assembly GCA_963921375.1 of Tiliacea citrago. Taxonomy (NCBI): domain Eukaryota; kingdom Metazoa; phylum Arthropoda; class Insecta; order Lepidoptera; family Noctuidae; genus Tiliacea; species Tiliacea citrago. The sequence continues at coordinate 10,750,651 of OY992782.1, read as the reverse complement.
CCTACAGTATCAACGAGTAACATAGGCTGTATTTTATTTTAGAGATCCCTACGAAAATTACAATAATGTAACCCAAGGTATCAAACATTTTCATATAAAACTCATTGCGTTGCGAAAACTATTGGCGATACATAAGTTAATCAACTACTTGTATATAGTACTCATCATTGTAGTGAGGTCACAATAACCGTTTGCCCTTGTTCAATCAAAACACGGGTAGTATCGAAAGATGACATTCGTATCATGATATTAATAGTTTCATAATAAAGGTTGTCCAAGTACATGTAAATTCTTCTTTAAATTATCCGAATCGGACGTTTCGTTTAGAAGTTACTACGGATATAAAAAAGCAAAAAGTAAGAAAAAGCCGCGGTGTGAGCGAACAACCCTACGCTTAGTCTATTAGTTACCCACACTTATTTTTTGTGGATTAACACATAGGATTTACTACTTTTAATCCCGGTAGTACGTTCCCGGGTTATTTTCCGACATCCACGCGGGTGAAGCCGCGGGCAAAAGCTAGTAGTATGTTATACAGGCATTGAAATGCTTTGGATTAGTGAGTAGTAGTCGGTTTAATACCTAGCTAACAATATCTGACCACCAGTTGACTAATTTCGCGAAAATGTTCAACATAATTATTACGCTGAAAAGTCTATTTAAGCACTAGGAAATAAAATGAAATTGAATAAAAAATAAAATATATATAAATAAAAACCCTACTGAAATCATTTGAAATTGCTAAACCTAACCTCTATCTAATCTCTATTGAAAACTAGATTCCAGTCGGCGTTAGAATCAAATCAATCCGTTCTAGATTGAGATTCATGACATAGCATCGTGCCAGAATGTTATAGAAAGTCAGACAATCTCAAAAACACCGCCACCCATTCAGGACAATATCACAACAGCAATTAACGATCTAATACTATCGGCATTAACATAGAAATGACACCGCGTAATAATAAGGCAACGAATCGAATCCTTCAGCATCGCATGCGCAATGAATTTAAAGTTAGGGTATGCACACACTTACGAGCTCGGCCGAAGTGCCGCTTGATCAATTCACGCGCGGTGTAAATTCAAAGGATTGCAGCGCGCGTTTGTGACCCGGGTGGTTCACATGCATATAATTGTCGCTCGCGAAAAATAATAAGTATTTTGCGCATGTTGGACAGGTGATGGTTAGAACAATCTGGGTCTCATTTAATTGAAAAGTAATGGGAAACTTAAATGGAGATATGTTTTAGGTACTAAAATTATACCTACATTTAAAAAACCTTAGTACCAATAAGCCCATGCATAGACACTGGTAGTAAATATACTCCACTACGGTCACAGCGCCTGTGAAAAATTCATATGTGCGATGTAAATGCAAAGGAATCAAGCGCGCGACCTGTCTACAACCCGCGAGGTTTGAAAAGAAAACACGCGTGCTCTAAGATGTGCGCGCACCTTTACAATGTATGCAATTGTGAGGCGATTGAGACGGCATTCGCTTGTGATCATAGGCCGTCACTTAACCCGAGCGATCGCGGTCTGATTGTGTATTAAGTATGAATTGTGTCAGATGAACAGGTGAAAACGGAATGTTAATCGTGCGGCGTCTTAAGGCACGTAGGAGGGAAAAATGGCGTTGGACAGGACATTATGTTAAGAGAGGAGAAGCGAAATGAACCAAATTAATAACAGTACCCAAGGGATGGAAAAAGGAGAAAAGAACGACAAACGAATCATTGGGCACATCCACTCTGGATCAGCTACTCTTTTGACGTCATCAAAAGAGTTGCTGATCCAGAGTGGATTCGAGTGAGAAACAGAGAGAGATGGAAATCTTTAGAGCAGGCCTTTGTCGAAGGAAAATCTGTTTTAAAAAAACGGTAAAGACAGGAAAATCAATTATTGTCCGGAAAATTAACTACCAATTAAATTGCCCTTATATTCAAATGATAACTGTAATTCTTTGACAGTGGTATGAAACAGAATTATTATATGTTATATATTAATGTGTGAATTTGATAAACAAAATGGTTGGTTACGACCTGGGTGTTATCTAATTGTAATGGAATGCAATTCGACTCCTAGATATTTTGTTCTCCTGACAAGAATCGTGCATATTCTAAATGACTACCAAATACTTTTGAAAAGCTTTCGCTAAAAGTAAATGCTTAGAAAATTGTTACAAATAGATCGCTTCCAACGAGATGCACTTAAAAAAAACTTCCTGTAATCAATATTTAGTTCACATATATCTACTGAACTGAATACCACTTTATGAATACAAGTGTGAAGTTACACAAATTCATTTAGTTCTCATAAATAACACAACGAAATGTGACAGACAGCAATCTGTCTTCAGTTATTGTAGATCTTGTGAATAATGGCCGACATCGATCACACTTGTGAGGTTTATCACAACAGTGATCTATCACCATCTTGTATTTAAATAGATCAGCTTCAAATGTTTGAACTTGATAGACTCTATGAAAAAATAATTATGTTGATCAAAATTTAAAAAATTAAGGTACCTAAAGTTGTTTGTAATAGGATGATTTTTAGGGTTCCGTACCTAAAGGGTAAAACGGGAACCCTATTACTAAGGCTCCGCCGTCTGTCTGTCTGTCTGTCTATCCGACTGTCACCAGGCTGTATCTCATGAACCGTGATAGCTAGACATTTGAAATTTTCACAGATGATGTATTTCTGTTGCCGCTATAATAACAAATACTAAAAAACAGAATAAAATAAATATTTAAGGTGGCTCCCATACAACAAACGTGATTTTTTTGCCATTTTTATAGATATTGGTACGGAACCCTTCGTGCGCGAGTCCGACTCGCACTTGGCCGGTTTTTCGTATCATTACCTACCCTACCTTTGACAACCAATTTTCTGTGTTAACAATACACAGAAAACAACATATTTTTAATACCTTTTAAATTAAATAGAATAACTAAATATTATAATATTATAAAACAAAGTCCCCCGCCGCGTCTGTCTGTCTGAACGCGATAAACTCAAAAACTACCGTACGGATTTTCATACGGTTTTTACCAATAAACAGAGTGATTCACGAGGAAGATTTAAGTTTAAGTTATTAAGTTTTCTTCTTTTTTTTTTGTTTAATTCATTAAGGTTTTGTGTACCGATGTTTTATCAAGAGCTAAAGACCGTGCGAAACGTGGGCGGGTCGATAGTATTACATATTTTGACTTTGGCGCCGATGACGCCGCCAACATTATCGCTGGCAGCGGCAGAGTGGCTAATATTATCGGCGGCATGCGCCACGAAGATCGGCGCACACCTCCATACTGTACTTGATTATTAATAAATACAAAAAATATATAAATTAAGAAATAGTATTAACAATAATTAATTAAAATAATTTTCATTGAAGAATATCTTTGGGACTTTTGTGTCTTATAAGTTAATAGCATTTTGGTCAAGCTAATGCTGATATTCTTGCAAAAAAACTAAACTAACCTTGCAAAAAATTATTCTGTCGTAAGTCAATTTTATAAAATTGTAGTTTGCAAGAGCGCGAGCGCACAGTGTGACAGTAGTAAGGACGTGCTGGCCATAAATCAATTAATTTCGATGAATAAATTGCTAGCTTGCAGTGCACCGTGCGATATTCCGGCCACTGCAGCAGATTGTCAGATGCGTCATCAAATGCAAAGGTGGGATATATTATAAATTTTGTTAAAAATGTTTAAGACAACAAAGTTCAAAGGTAACTTAGGAGTTGGAAGTCTAACTTAAAATCTAGCCCCCTTATTAATAAACCCGGACTTTGCAATCATTGTACCGATAATCGTTACAGTTAATGGCCTATAGCGAGGAGCCTCGATCAACACCTCAGGAGCTTCATTGCGCGGCTGGGTCAAGGTCTTGATTCAGAAAGCAGTACTCCTGGACACGGCACGCATAGAGAGGAGGTTCCTCTCTATAGACCCCTGATCACTGGCAGCTTGGACCATATTCCTGATGCCGATAAGCCACGATTTTTAAATGTTTTTTTTTTATAAAAATATTTAATTTTTGTTTTTTTAATTAGTATTTAAGTGTAAAAAAGAAATAACCCGGAGTAAAGTTATATCAAAGTTTAACCTAGAAAACAGTATGGTTAATCTAAATAATACTGGTGTAAGTTTACTCTGCGTTTATTATTGTAAAATGTCATAACCATTTATGAATTGCATGATAGCTACAAAAGTAGAGAAAAATACCGGCCAAGTGCGTGTCGCACCACGCACAATGAAGGGTTCCTTATTTGAGATGACTTTATCTCAAGAACAAACTTAACATTGTTGTTGACAAACATGGTCCGCCATACATTCCAACTGCAAATGTAAGTTTGTACGCACAGTATTGAGTGATTTACAATGTTATTTTGAGACCATATACTTCTTATAAGTTTTCCTGTAATCTATATATTAGAACTATTTTCTGTATTTTTTTCAAAATTTTTGGCTCAGTAGTTTTGGAGATACTCATATGGGGTAAATTTTCATCGATTTTCTAAAATAACTTTAAAACATTCATTTTTAAATTATAAAAAAATATGTTTGAGGCCCTCACACGACAACAAGCCCTTTCATTTGATTTGTCACACGGTTTTTTTTTAATTTTCTAATTTGCCCCTCAAAAGTGACCCTCATATTCAATGTTTATTTTGTTATGTTACACGCCCGTGTCCCCAAATTTCAACTTAATCGGTCCAGTACATTCGGAGCAAATCGGCTGTGATAGACGAACAGACAGACGGACAGACAGACGGACGGACAGGCAGACAGACAGACAAACAAACGAGTGATCCTATAAGGGCTCCGTATTTCCTTTTGAGGTACGGAACCCTAAAAATGGCACGTCGTTTTAAATGAAAAGATTAACATAGGCGAAAGTAAACATGCGTAACCGACATTTTGATAAATATTACCTTATTATAAATAATCATGATGACATAATTACTATTCGATATTGCAATTATTTTATTGAAGTTATAATATTAAAATCCACTTCACTCAATTTATTTTTATTGTCGAAAATTATTTAAATACTTTTATTATTTAAATCTTTTAATAATCATAATCCGTACACTATCATAACTTTATTTGCGAGAGGAAAATGGCAATGAAATTCAATTGCACATATAACTAGAGACCCACGTGTAGACGAGCCGTCGGTATAAATGACATTAATGGAGCAATGAAACGGCTAAACGATGCGCGGGCGCATTCGATGCTGCGACTGACGTCACCACACTGTGGGCACATCAGGGATTTTTCTGGACAAAATTAATATTTGTTGAGGTTTTTCTCAGAAAATATTTTATATTAATAATAGGCACTCACATTACACCTAAGAATTATTTGCCTTAAAAACCGCTTAACTAAATTTAAAAATAAATATATATGATCGTCCAAATCCATTATCCATTTTCCCTATATATACAGGGTCAAATGAAATTAACCAGCAAAACTCCACAGAGACGTTAAATTCATCATCATCATAAATTTTTCGTTTTTTACATTTTTTTTTATACAAAAAATACATTTGATGAGTTTTTTTTTGGGTGATTAACCGCCAGTAGTATAGTCACTTGATGGGCATCGATAAAAAAAGAAAAGTTTATTTCTCACCATTAAAATATACATTTATACAAATACAAATAGATACATGAAGTATTTCAAACTTTTTGTGGTGAATACAGGCAGGAACCTAGGCGGGAACCTGTATTGGGGTTAGGGGATAGTTTTCAGCTATTTGACACTCGTATATTTATCTTAGAACATTTGTGTGTCACTACTAATGCGTCTTAGAAGTACCATCGGAGAGTTCTAGGGTTTGTTGGTGAGTTTGACGATATGAGGTGTGGATGTCGGTAGGTGTATTCCCATGCTAAACATGATAAAATTAAAATTAATAGATTTTCTCAATACATACTTCTAGTAACAAAACTAAGAGCGGTCGTCGACCCCAAAAAAAAATATTATCATTTATTTTTATTTTAAATTTTTCGTGTTTAGATATCGATGCCCATCACGACAGCGGAGTTTCGCTAGCTAACTTAATTTGACCCTGTATAATTATAAATGCGAAAGTAATTCTGTATGTCTGTTACCATGTCACGCCTAAATAACTAAACCGATCGTTATGAAATTTTAAGAATAGATAGTCTAGGACTTGGAGAAGAACATAGGCTAATTTTCATCCTGGATATTACAAAAAAAAAACAAAAAAAACGCAAACGAAGTCATATTCTAGTCATTCTATGAAACTTGAATCCCTTCATATTAATATTTAAGCTTGAATAAATTTTCATAATTTACAACTAAACTATCAAAGTTCAACAACACAAGGTTTATATGAACCCATTACGTTTTAATAATGTTATAATAACTAATTCTGTTAACAGTAAAATTCGTAGAAGCCGACGCTTACTTAACTATACATATTATAAATTAAAGCCGCTTTTCTTGTCTGTCTGTGTGACTGCGTTGTTCTTCTAAACTACGCAACAAATTTTGGATGCGTTTTCCGCCGTCATTTAGATAATTTTTTCCGAAGATTTACGTGTATGGATTACAATACACATACATTACAATTATACCGATTTTTTCCTTAATTGTATAAGGCACCGTAAGATTGTGAGAGTCGTTAGAATATAATCTGATCACTTGGGCACCTTAGGCGCTCTAGCCCTCCTCCACCCGTACTCTGGAAAGCTGCTATCAGATCTCATCCAAAATCGTTACCTGACGGAGACCCGAGGCTTCGAAATTACCTCGTTTGTATGAAAATGTTGCTCTGGGTACTTAGTTTTGATGGTCAGTGTATATTAAACATTCATATTATATAATAAACAAATTTCGATGTTTTGTCGTGCGAAGCAGGGGCGGGTCGCTAGTAATATATACAAAATTAACTTTCTGTGATAATCTGGGTCGGATTATAAACCATCAGACAGGCAATCTACTTAACGGTAACACCTTTTCATTAAGGGGTAACATGATGGAGAAGCTGCTCTCTCTAAGTTTTAAACAAAACTCGAGTATGCTGAGTGAATTTTGTAAATAATTTTGATTTGCGTTTTTTGAAGCTTGAAATAAGTAAGTATACTTCTTACGACCAAGAATCAAAACATCATCATCATATGAGGCGCCTTTTCCCAATCATTTTGGGGTCAGCTTCCAGTCTAACTGAATGCAGGTTAATACCAAAGAATCAAAACGTATTATCAAAAAAATTTAGAACACATGTTGCATCAGAAATCAGAAAATAATACAGCATTTTTAATTTTCGTATATTTGTAAACGCATGAAAACTATCTAATTGCAGCTCTTGTTCTTGCTCTTATTTTAAGTTACGGGAAATATATGTATATCTGCCTAGCCGTTTCCCAACTATTTTGGAGTCGGCTTCCAGTCTAAGCGGATGCAGCTGGATACCTATATATTTAATATGCAGCGACTGCTTATCTAAGAAACATAAAAAAAAGTTTATTTTCGGTAAACATGACGCAAAAAAGGAACACAAACACAAAAAATAACAAGTTGCGGGAAAATATGCGTCACATCCACGCTAAACGGCCATCGCTCAGTATAATGCTAGATAGAGCCCTAGCGGTGGTTTTCAGCAACAACCGGCATTGACGTGAGGACGTTGACCGGTGCAGCAAACAGTGAGATATATATAAGAAATAAAAATTAAATAAATACTTCATTCTAAATCTTAACTGACCTCCACAACCCAGTTACTGGATAACACGATACTCGTACCTACCCCTTGGCAACACTGGTGGTCAAACTTTCATTGTCAAAGATATACGAATGACAGCCGGGACCAACCGGAGAGATCTCGGTATGGTATGGATGCTCACCCATCCACAGACCGACCTCGGCAAGCGTTGTTTAACCTTGAAGATCCACCCGAGGGGCTACGAGCCCCTCCTCATTCTCCTTAAGATACGTCAAAGAACTCATTAAATAAATAAGTGTTTTTTTTTATCCGATCCATTTTGTTACATTTATTTTTGTCCACACTGTAGTCCGTGTCGGAACACAGTGTCAGTGCGTGTATTGGCTCGTCCTGTCTGCGCGCGTGGGGTCCTGATATACTAATCCTATTTATATTGTCGTGTCATTACCGTATTACACCCACCGCCGACCGCATCCGCGCTGCAACCATAACCTTCGCATTATAAGGCAATATTTTTATGAAAAAAATCTTTAAATCTTAATTTTATCTGTTTAGCAAAGACGTGATATGGATATTTTAATATTATAGACATGATGTTGAGATCATGAGTTAGAATTCATTTTGCAAACTAGGTCGAATTACCAATCATTCTGTATCTATGGAAAGCAAAATTTTTTAACCTAGGATTTCACAATAACCGAAAGTCCCCTAAAAATTAAAAACAATAAAGTAACTTAAGTTAAATTAATTTTATATAACATGCAATGTAAAATATCTGTTTATTAAGGGATAATAATTTTCCAGGCGACTAATAACTTAAAGGGCGACTAACTATTTGCTACTAAAATAATAACTTGGCAGCGATTAAATATTATTTCTTAATCGCTGCAAAGTCATCTACTGCTATTGAATCATTTGGGTTAGGTTAGGTTAGAACAGTAACCATTAACAAGCGAAGGCGAGCGAGCGAAGCGAGCGTGCCGCGGTAGCGGCCGCCGAGCGCCAGATCCCCTCTATTGTTGGTAAATTCAGTTACCAAAACAAAAATTCGATGCCAGTTTAAATTAAAATAAAGCTAAAAACTGATTATTGAGCTGCTACTTTCTACTTAAAATAATACTTCTTATTAGCTGCCAACCCATTATATATGGTACCCACTCTATTTTTTTTTAAACCTATATTCATTTTACTTAGTTGCCGCATTAAATACATGCCTTTATTAAGTGACAAACTTTATTTTCTAACTAACTGCACTGATATCCCTATTAAACCAATATTATAAAGAGAAAAGATTTGAATTTTGTTTGTTCATTTTTTTGAGTTTATCCATAAACTCAAAAAATACTACACCGATTTTTTAAATTCATTCACCTAAGGAAAGCTATATTATGAGCGAGTTACATGGCCATAAATAAAATTAAAAGAGATTGCTTCATTATGCAATAGAATCTACTCAGTAAACAAGTGTTACCCAATCTTGTTGTTTGCAACAATTCTCAACAAAGTCAGATTGTCGCCTAGGTCAGACCGTCAGAGTAAACTGACTGTATCCTGAATCTTCTATTGTCGCATTAACAAACAAGAAAACTACTCGTCGAGATTTATAAACGGTGCATTATATTTAATAATCTAAACTGATCCTGGTTATCTAAATATCTCACTTCTAGTTTTTTTTATTTGTCTGTGTCCTTTTCACGCAAGTAAAATCACATCCAGCCACTTACGTCATTAAAAAGAATTGAATTTTAAATAAAACCAGAGGAATTAGCATTCGAATTTCAAAAGGTTGTTTTTGTTTTTTTTGGTATGGCAAAAGCACTTCATTTCGAATTCCCGTCTTGTCGAGGTGAGATTATCGTCACTCGCGTAACACCGGAGGAGGGACGAGGGCCACGGGCCCATTGTGAGTTGCCGCCAAATGTGGGAACTGATGATTTATCTCGAAAACCTTTTCATGTTTATTATATTAAGGGCTTATTTTGAATCTACGACCTTGATATTGTTAAACTTGTTTAGAGGTTGCTTGAAAAATAAGTTGTATTTCCCAGAAGATTGGGTTTTAGCAAAACATTACCTACTTATAAAACATACTATTGAGGCATACTACATAGAGAAATCATAACTAAGAAAGAAAAAAAGAAAGAAAGTGATGACGAAAAAAATACAAATATTTTTGAATCACGATTATCTAAGTACAAATTATGTTGAAGCAAAGTATCTATTCTAGTCAAACATTTTTGTTTCACCTTCAAAACTTCAACCAAGTATCATTTAAAAAGCACCCAATACTCGAACGTTTCAATGTAAACATGAATTCAGTTCGATATCGTGTGCAAACACAATTTGCTCTGAAATCGTATTTGTACCGTTTAATTTGGAATCGACTACGATTTAATCAATTAACCGAGTCAAATCGAGTAATTAAGTATCGGTATACCTTTAGCTGTTAATGTATTAATTAGTCTTTGCTAAATTACGTTTATTTTGCTGGAAATTATGAGCGAATGAGTACATATTATGTGTATTTACTTACATATTTTCGTTTGCTGTTTTTCTTTCAATATATGATATTCATCTTGAAAATTTAAATGTAGTTATTTATTCGTGAGAGGATTGCAAGAGCAAGAGAGAATTATTTTATTTCTTTCCAATGCAAGATTTCTAATTTTTACTGACTTTTATATTTTTTTATAATCTTTACATTGCAATTTAGGTACCTACCTTACTTATTTCATACAACTGTCATTAAGTTCCTGGACATAGCCAGGTGAATCAACTATGTTAACTAATATACTTCCAAAATGAGAGAGTTTAAGAACTTTAAAAACAGAACATAACTTTGCCGTAATCTAACATAATTTAATGCAGAGTTCGGCGTTAAATGTTAATGAGTGAAATTTTAGTGAATTGGAATTGCGATGCCCGTCGAAGTACACTTTATTAAATTTTACTGAAATTATTCGCGGTCAGGGCTGTCGCCAATAGTAAATAAAATAATGTGCAGTTTTTTTACATCAAATCAGTATATTGCAGTGTTTTGAATGAGTTTTCTAGCAATTCATCCACTAGGTACTGACTGGCTAACTAACTATACATTACAAATAAAAACAAAAAAGGACACTTAGGTGTCGAAGTATTCTTCCAATAACACCATCCGGAAAAAATAAAAATTAATATTTATACACAGTCTATTACAAGATTTGAAAAGGAAATTTTGTGCAATTATAAAAGCAGATCTATAAAAAAAAAGTTTATGCGGTATCACTTACGAACCTATTTGAAAAAATTAAACTAACGGTACATCAGTAAACTTATTATTATTACATTGCAACTAACTAAACATAAAAAACAACTACCACCAACAACAGACCGACATAGAAAAATAAAAAATTCAATTCAATTGAAACAAATTATTTTACGATTCAAGCCCGCTTGGCGCTAAGTAACAATCAATAATATTTAATCACAGTGCCACTGGCTCGTTTATTTGATATCGAACTTTTACCAATTGTAATGGAGATCAATTGAACAGTTTAAATTAACTATTAACAGTGGCCAATGGTTCAATCGGGCCGCGACAATCGAATCGATGTAATAAAAATAATGATCTGGTGCAGCTATGAAGGGTTTTTTAGTAAATATGTGGTTTATAATATAATAATGGGATGTTGATGATTCAGATTAGCTATAATGCATAATTGATTATTTATCAGCAGATCAGGACATTGGGACCTAGAGTAGTCCACTGATTTCCCCGAAAGTTTACGCAGAGATGTACCTATTGTACAACCAAATTTCGCCATTTATGTTAATTCCAATGTATATATAAGGGGTGAGCCTATTGCCATCAACCGGGCACTAATCCAGCCTGTTGGCTGCTACTGAGAAATTCCCAAGGGAAAAAACCCAATACAAGCGATTTTTTACATGCGAGTACATCTTAGCAATATTTTTAAACACATTGATTTATTTAAAAAAGTATACAGTTTGTTAATTAACGAAAGGCGTTCCTAATAACCCGCAATAGTTAGCGTCCATAGATGCAAAACAACATTACCATTTTTTTTTTTTTTTTATAAATAATTATTCTCAAAACTTATTAAGTAAAAGTAACACTCTGTATACGCGCACTGGTCGCACTGGTCTTTCCATGTTGAAAAACAGTGCGCGTGTACAGAGTGTTTCTTTTAAATAACAATTAAATATTTTTTTTTAAGGTGCTGTATATTCCATTACTTTTGCTAAATCTTTTTAAACTTCGTACCCCAAACAACATGTGATAAAATGTTAATTTGTGATCAGCACAGCCCTACCACTACCTGTCAGTCATCATTTGCGTAACCGGCTCTATCTGGCCTTTAATCGGTTTAAGCGACGATACACACTCGCTGCTACATATTTTTGATTCAATTTTGTTCTTTTTGGGTTCCCTAGTCAACAAGGATCCCTTATAGTTTCGCTATGTGCGTCTGTCTGTTCTCGGCTTAGCTCAGAGAATCTTAGTACTAGAAAGCTGTCATTTGGCATGGGTATACATTTACATATTAATCACGTCGACAAAGTGATAAAATAAAATTATGAAAAAATATTTTTTTATAGGGCTCACTTGCACGTGAAGTGAGGATGATTTTTTTTTCTCGTCTATCCCATGGTGTCGGGTAAGGTTGGATAGGCCGTTCAATATTGCGGGTCTGTGAAAACCATTTTTCGATTCAGGGATTTGTTTGCGTATATATTAAGTTTTAAAGTGCTAATTTTTGTTATAATCAAGTGTTTCCCCCCTCCTGCCAGCTAAATTGTTGTTTCTGCATAATTGTGTAAAAAAAACTCACAGCAGTAGTATAAAACGTGGAGGACCTGCGACAATATGACAATAAATTCAACTGCGTAAATCTAATGACGGTCGCAGTCTGCACACGAAAATTCAATCAAATATATCCAATAATTTAGTCGCTATAGCTAGTCAAAGATTGGCAAAACCCATAGTCAGCACTACACTGCTATTTAGTTTGTTTGAAAAAATCATTTTATATTAATTTCGATGGTAGAATTTATTAAAAAATACTCATATGTATTAGTATTGCCAGTGTTTTCATTTATTGTCGTATTGTTGTCTCCACATTGAATAAAACGAATTTAAAAGGAAAACTATCACAGCTAAGTAGCCTTTACAAGTTAACGAGTAATAGTCGACCAACTTTTGGCAGTTGAAGAATTGACCGTGAATTATAAATTCATCCCAACTACGGAACCCTTCATTGTGCGTGGTCCGACACGCACATGGCCGGTTTTTGTAATTCTGGTGAGTGATTGTTTTTAACTTAAGTTGATAGGTACATTCAAGATCAAAGGTATCAAGATTCAGCATTGAGGAGATCAACTGAGGAAGGAAGTGTTTATTTAAATAGAAAAAAATAGGCAATCATGGGGACTACCGAGTGCCGACAGTGTGAAAACTTATGTCTCAACGCGCCTAAAGAGAATTTCACTTCAATAATATAATGATTATCTAAAACACAATTTAAACAATGCACAGTAAAAACACAAATTAAATTTTCACGTAATCAATTTAACTTCACTTACTGCTACTACAGCATGTCGGCCAAAAATCGCTCAACGCGCATAAGAAGTTTTCATTTTAATTATTCATTCGCATTTTTTTTTAATCATTCTTTTATTTCTTTAATGACGTAATTTCCCAAACTTAAGAAAAGATTACCAATTTTTTTAGAGATCTAGGCTTGCGTCATAAAATAATCGGATTTCTTCATTGATACTCGTAGCAACCCTAACCTACGAGCTTGGAGTACGAAACATCAAGTAACCCTACTCTCCGTGAGTGCCTGAAAACTTTAGCCGCATAACATTAGTATAAAAAGAATAATAAGTTATGAAATTAGGTTAAAACTGCGTTAACAATTTGTTCATAGTCAATCATGTATCAACCAATAACTATCCGCGTGGTGTCGGACGTAAAGAATAGCACCATCCTATTTCTTCCCGTGGGTGTCGTAAAAGGCGACTAAAGGGACTTACTAGAGAACGAGCAGCAGTGTTCTCTATGCATTTTGACACCTTACTGCGATCGTCCACCCGCCTGCCCAGCGTGGCGATTATGGCAAACCTCTCCTTTTGGGGGAGGCCTATGTCCAGCAGTGGAAGCTTAACCTGATGGATTGACCCGCGCAGTGGTATAATCTACTTAGCCACGACCTCGAGATTTTGACCGTTTAATTACGAGAATTGTCTTTCTGTTACTTTTACCAATAGTTTGAAATTGATTACAAGTCAAAGCTGCACTGTATTGTGTATGTTACTAAGATCAGTTACTGTTTAAAATAACAGTTAACAGTAATAAAAATCCTAAGCCACAGTAATATCCTGCCACTTTCAACCTCTCAAGACAACCGTATTACTAAGAATAATTCGCCGGTCTGTGGTACCCTTTGGTCGAGCAATTACGTGCAATTATCGGGAGGACGCAGCGACTCTACTCAATTGGCGTCGATACCGCTATATCGAATAAACGCACTTACTGCTGGCCGTTTGTACGTTTTTTTTTTCTCTTTTGCGTTTATCGACCCTTGTGACAGAGAAGGGAAGCTTGTGTCAAGTTTTTGTAATCGATAACTTGAGAATTTGTTGGTAAAATCTATAAACGTTACTCAGTTCGTGTTTTGACATGTTCCCGTTAATCTTATGCCGTAGTTTGGCAGTGACAAGAATAACGTATAGCCAAGGTACGCGCTAAGTAACGTTTATAGATCTCGGTATAGGTTTCTGTCTACCCCGCATGGAAAAAAGGCGTGAGTTTATGATTACATGTATTTGAAAAATTATTGCGGGTGATTGCAAAGAAAACCCGACCAAGTGCGTGTCAGATCACGCACAATTATGGGTTTATCCCAACTACGGGATGCATTTATCCCAAGAACAAACATGTTCCCCCATACATTACAACTGCAAATGTAAGTTTGTGCGCACAATATTGAGAGATTGACCATGTTATTTTAACGTTATGTACGTTTATACGTTTTTTAGGTTCTCCTATAATATATTTTCTGTATTTTTTTTTTTGTAAATTGTAGGCTCAGTAATTTTGGAAATAAGGGGGGGAATAATTAATTTTCATGGTACATGGTATTTATTTTTAATTATAAAAAAAAAATATCCGCAATCCTTATTAGCCCTTTGATTTGATAAGTCACACAGTACGCTTTGCAATTTTTTTTAATTGTCTAATTTGCGCCCTTAAAGTGACCCCCATATTCAAAATTTATTTATTTACGTTATACGTCCGTGTTTAGGTCACATAACGTACCAAATTTCAACTTAATCGGTTCAGTAGATTCGGAGCAAATTGGCTGGACACACTGACAGACACACGAATGATCCTATAAGGGTTAATTTTTTCCTTTTAAGGTACGAAACCCTAGAAGTTGTCCTTTAAATTGTTTTCTCGGATTTAAATAGAAATCAAAGTGATTACTGAGATAACGACGAATAGAGAAGTATGGAAATCGAAGAAATGCCGCGCCGACCGCAAATAATTTGAAATAAGGGCAGGAGAATTATCAATAATAGAAATCAATGCCAAAAAATTGTTTTGCGTTGTTCCAAACAATCGTTAATACAACAGAGTCAACGTATAGCCCATATTTAGTACTGAACCCAAAAATAAAAACAGCTGACTTCCGACGATCTAGTTTTTTTTTTCATTTTTTAGCTGTGGTTTCTACACCAAACCACTTTGTATACCACTAGTTGCTATGTAAACAACAGTGACAGGAAGTTTTATAACATCATCACCATATATCCCATCACCATATGTTTCACTGATGATATCACTCGATGTTTGAGTAGTTTTTGATTTAGCTTCAATAGAAGCTAATTCAAAAACTACCCAAACAAAGTTGAAATAATGTTTGTGTGATGACAGTTAAAAAAAAAATTTAAAGTCCTCATCAAAACTTTTGCTGAGGGGAACCATAAACCAAAACGTCATCAGTGTATATTTTTTGTTTCTGTTGATTTTAACAAAAAGCGCTGAATAAATTTCTATAAAATTTATATGGGACCACCTCTGAAGTACAAGCTACCAAACAAAAAAGAATTATCAAAATCAATTCATAATTTACGGAGTAATCGCGTAACAAGTAGGAAGCTTTTTTTGAAGTCGGTTAAAAAAATGGACACCCGCTGCTCGGCATTTCAACACCAACTTTGACACAGAAACACAGGTATTCCACGAACTCAAAACATTAAACTAAACACAAAGTTAAAACATCCAAAGTCCAACTAAGTTAGGCCAAATGGCTCTAAAACTAACTAAATTCAGTTAACCAATCAGAGTAACAGTTAGTGTAAATCTGAAAATTGACTAGTTGAAACTAATCATGGGTAACTGCCTAACTGGTTCGAGTCGATATAGTGATCGGGCGGCCGTCGGGCTCCCAATCCAATTACTACGCATTAAGTACCATTAGAGAGGTCTGTGCTAATTGATATATTTCGTCCGATAGT
The DNA here is from genome assembly GCA_963921375.1 of Tiliacea citrago. Classification (NCBI taxonomy): domain Eukaryota; kingdom Metazoa; phylum Arthropoda; class Insecta; order Lepidoptera; family Noctuidae; genus Tiliacea; species Tiliacea citrago. The sequence goes on along the minus strand of OY992782.1, from coordinate 10,734,427 downwards.
GTATAGTAAGTATAAATCATACGTACTAAATCAAACTGAAGGTAGGATATTTTGGTTACTACCCTCCCGGCTGTAAACCAAATAGTGAAAGCGAATTGGGAAGTATTCACCAGGGTACGTTCTTTCCATAACCACTTTGCACAAAGCAATGTACTTTAGGTGCAGACCATTATAGATATAGACCAGACAAATTTGTTATTTAGAAGAAAGGAAAAATCTTTATTCTGCACAAACAAGACACACTATACAAAAATAAAATAAAATTTGCCAAAATAGACACTCTAATACAAAGGTAGCCAATACCATACCACACCACCATAGCACATGTTACCACCACACCACCATACCCCCACCATATTAGTACTTTTTTTTTTTTGTGCGTATTTAGTATTTAAAAAATGCATGCAGAAATATACTGGAATACAGGTTGATTTGGCATATATACCAGTATATCTATTTAATATGTAGTACTGACGCCAGCTGGTCAAGCAACCCGAAGCTCTCAAATTTTCCCTATTCTTTTTTTGTTTTTGGGTAACCATATTTACATACCAAGACCCCTCCGTGCTCCGGAAAGCACGTTAAACCGTTGGTCCCGGCTGTATTTGTAGATGTTTGACAGTTGTTACGGGGCGTCAGAAGCCTGAAAGTCTGACAACCAGTCTTATCAAGGGGTATGGTGTTACCCAGTAACTGGCTTGTGGAGGTCAGATAGTCGCTCCATGTAAAATACTGGTATTTAGCTGCATCTGGTTAGACTGGAAGCCGGCCCCAACATACTTGGAAAAGACTAGGTAGATGATGCACAGGATCAGTGATACCGTTTAAATCTGCTGTTTTATTGACATTGGTTTTCTCATTTCTAACCGTAGCTTGACTCTGTTTTTCCCACGGTACCTCTAACCAGCCTCACGGTATGCGTCCAGGTCATCTCTCCATCTTTTTCTGGACCAGCCTCGGTGGCGCCATCCATCTTCACGCACCCATTGTGTGGAGACTTTTGCCCATCGGTTATCGTGCATGCGGCCGATGTGACCTGCACAATCCCATTTGAGCCTGGCAACCTTCTTTCCTATGTCCAGTATTCTCGTTTTGGAAAGCATTGTGGTGTTCCGAATGCTGTCCTGTCTTTAAATACACCCAGAATGCTGCGTTCCATCGCTCTTTGACAAACTCCAAGGCAGAACTTTTGCGACTCGGTGAGCGACCAGCGGGCTAATTGCGTAACACACTATCAGTAGGAATCGGTTTCAATTTGACAGTTCAGCAACATTCATTGCGTTATTTACGTTGGTGAGCAGAATTTTTTTCTAACATACGAAGCAATGGATTCGCAATATACTTCAAAATCATTCCGATTCTGATTCAAGCTGTGTTACCAATTAAGGTACAGGTCTAAGCACCGTAGGTTAAGACGGGCAGGATAGACATGTCGATGAGTTTGCGCTTTAGGGAGACCGGTAGATCACCCTTCATTAGCATCTTCATGGACCAGTAGCTTTTCCAGGTGTTTTCAATTCGACGACCGATTTCCCATTCCTGCCTGGGGGTCTACTCCCTAATCACGAAATCCGTAGTTTCAGCCGAAGTTTTGTGCGTTTTCTACTCCGTATCACTTACGAACATAAGATTAGTTCATGGCCCGAACTAAGAATGAATGACAACACGATTTGACAGCTATCCCTAATCCCGATGTGTAAGTATTTATCTGTTAGAAAAAAATAATTTGTCACTTTTTTTGATGGATCGACTACTTTCGGACGGGCCCGTATCTTCGTTAACAGACTTAGAGAGTAAACCCCCCTATTTTCGAAAGTAACTAACTGACCCAAATAGATTCACTCGTAGTCATTAACATAAAGTATTTCCTGCCCATCTACCTCTACCCTATGCTTATTGCTGTTGGTAATTAGCTGGGTTTTAGACCGATTCATCGCAAGTCTCACCCTGAAGCTAGCCGTGCTCAGCTCTTGGAGCATGATCTGTAGTTCTAGAGCTGTGAGGGCTAATAGGACTACATCGCCGGCAAATAGGAGGTTTGTCAGCCTCTTCTTGCAGACGTCAATGCCCTTGGACTTCCATTAGGCTGCCAGTGACTTAAATATTGCCTCAAGTATGCTCGTAAACAATTTGGGAGAGAGCAGGTCACCTTGTTTAGCGCCTTTTTGAAATTGAATGAAGGTCCAGCAGTATTGTCAAATTTCATATTAATTTGTTTTTTTTTTTTATTTAAAACTAGCTTTTGCCCGCGGCTTCGCTCGCGTTAATTTAGAATTTGACAATCATTTCGGGTTGGACTCTGCTTTTTGAAATTTAAAGTGCTATTAAATAACTTTTTTTTTGCATAACATAATTCAATCATGATTCGAAAGACACGTGGCGCCATATATTATCATTAGAACGTTATTGTTGTTTTCCTCGGGAACAGTACTTATTTTTTGGGATAAAAGGTACCCTATGTCCGTTTCTGTACACCTGACAACGTATATGCAAAATTTCAGGATGATCGGTTCAGTGGTGTGAAAAGGTAACAAACAAACTTACTTCCGCATTTATAATAATAGTTTAATAAAATTTATAATACTACTAGCAGCGTCCCGCGGTTTCACCCGCGTAAGTCACGATCCCGTGGGAATATCGGGATAAAAAGTAGCCTATGTCTTAATCCAGGGTGTCAGCTACATCCATACAAAATTTTATCAAAATTGGTCCACCGTTTGAGCGTGAAGAAGTAACAAACATACACACACACACTCACAAACTTTCGCCTTTATAATATTAGTGTGATTTATATTTCGTTTAACGGGAATGAATGAACAAACACACTCATGTAATTCCTACAAACCTTCGTGCTCTCAATAATTAAATAACTCTTGCTTTACGCTGTTATTAGTTCGAATGGATTAAGATTTGCTTCATTGCCACTGAAGGGCGTTTAAGACACGAAAACCTACTCTTTAACTATTTATTGCCTTATTATTAATTGCGTCCATCTTGTCTTGGAAATCGTCGGACAGTATACGCATTTAAATAGGATAATTGAGACGTTTGAAACAACAGAGCATTTTGACTGAGTTGATAGTCTAAAAGCTTTTGGAATAGGATACCTACTCTGTAGTAACTTTTCTTATGTGCACATAGGTACTTGATATGTCAATTTATAAACAACTATCTAAACTTAAAAACTGGCCAAGTGCGAGTCGGACTCGTGCACCAAGGGTTCCGTACCATTATCTATAAAAATGGTAAAAAAATCACGTTTGTTGTATGGGACCTTAAATATTTGTTTTATTTTAATTTAATTATTTATTTTTAAATTGAATATATAACTAAATATTCTGTGAATATTTCAAGCGTCTACCTGTTGCCGTTATCAATATCGAGCAAATAAATCACGTTTGTTGTATGGGAGCCCCCTTAAATATTTATTTTATTCTGTTTTTTTGTATTTTTTGTTATAGCGGCAACAGAAATACATCATCTGTGAAAATTTCAACTGTCTAGCTATCACGGTTCATGAGATACAGCCTGGTGACAGACGGACAGACAGACAGCGGAGCCTTAGTAATAGGGGTCCCGTTTTACCCTTTGGGTACGGAACCCTAAGAATTGATTTTTATATCCATAATCCAAAGAAATGTAGCAAAATAACTACACTTCACTCTCGTAGCACTTTCGTAGCTGTTTCGTAGCACTTTGCTACGCGGATTTAAATACAGGCAAATATTAACTTTTTAACAATATCCCTAGTTTAGTATACTATTGAAACTTGATTTAATAATGATTTCAAATCATTGTACTGAAGTTTTTTTTGCTAGAATAACAGTAAAACATCGCCTCTGTCTTCTAAAAACAGCGGTCTTTTCAAAACCAATCGCTAGACAATTCAATCAGCAATTTCCATATAGATACGCGCAAGCTATGTAGCTCATAGCGCCACAATAATTGCTCCGGGCGCCGTCCACGATTGCATATCAATACAATGCTCATATTTGCTAGTAATTGAGCTTATTGCTCGAGTGGAACGTTATTGGCTTTTATTGTGTTAGGAGGAACTGATTGAGACAAGTCTTGCAGCGTGACGTTGGTAACGTGCCAATTGACTACATTAATTAAGCTTATTATAATGTTTACATAATATACAGTGTGAGTCTTGATAATGTGCACATATCGAAATTAAGGAAACTTAGCATAATTTTATCGACACAAAAAATATTGAATTATTACATGCTAAAGTACGTAGCCGAGAGCAAGGCCTTTCTTTAACAGTTGATAGGAAACGTTGTGATCGACTTACAAACATAGTATTTTTACTTTTAGAAAGCTGATGCGATGGAGAATAATTTAAAGTAATAAAAAAGAGTAGGTAATCCGGACTTTTATTGAGATATTTTACAATTATTGTGAAAATTGATGAAAAAATTTCAGATTTTTGTTATAAAATCAACCTAATTCTCAATTGAGAGCGACTTTTTTTCTTTAATTTTCATTTTAAAAAGACGCTTTTTTATTTCCAGTCATTACTGAGTTGGTTTCATCGCGACAGATTGTTGAATTTTAAAGTTATACCGATTTTTTTACATAGGGATCACAGCAGCGAACAAGAATTTTAAAAATGCTATAAAAAAATGAATTGTTTTTTTTCCGTCGTTAAAACTAAGCTAAGTTTCCTTAATTTCGATATGTGCACATTATCAAGACTCACACTGTATAAGCGAACATTTAAATAATAATATCTACATGTATATAAACAAGGAGAGGAAATAATCATTGGGCATCAAAACATTCGTCCGCATCGCTGTCAACAGAAAAATTGCCACGTTGCATGGCAATGCTGATTCTTTGGCCAAAAAATAGGCCAATTATAATGCATATATACACTAGGTACTAATTAAAAAAAAACACTTAGGCGTCGAAGTGCTCCTCCACATCGCAATCATCCGGACATGTGCCCAGAAGACTGGCAGCATTACCACGTTACGATTAATATACGTACCCATAGCTTTAATGGTGTGTATTTTTTTTGTTGGCCTATAGTCTAAATGTTTAGGGGCAGGTGGCTAATTAAAACTGAGTAAATTATATGTGAATATAATTTTAGCTATATAAAACTTTGATTGGCAACTGATTGACACAAATTAAAAGTATATTCACATGGATCGCATTTGACCTTAAAAATGATGGGTGATGCCGACCACATCAAGGTGACTTCGCAGCCACAACGCAATCAAATGGTTTTTTTATGTATTCTAAATCTGTATTAACAATAACATACATAAAGTCTGCCAAACTGCATAACTATTAATGTGCATTAACTTAAATAAGATAAGTAAACTATAAATTAATATACCTACAGTTCATATCAAAAATCTTACATTTTACAAAAAAAAAATTTCGCAAACGTGAAGTCAACAGACATAGTTAAGGACACAATGAGAGATAATGTTTTTGTAGAAATCTTAAGTTGATCCTTAAACTTGCGATATCAGTTTTCAGTTTTGGGGGTAGCTCATGCGCTAACGTTGGTACTACGTACCTTCTTGTGCGCTTACCAAATTAGTTTGTTACTTTGGAACAGCAAGAGTATTCTTGTTAGATAAACGAGTTGGGTACATATGCTTATGTTCTTCTTTGTGGTCTTGATTATTAAATTGTTCAGTCAACATACGTACGTTGCGTCGACGAGTCGAACGATCTGTCTGCAAACACTGGCGACAACGCAACCACAACGCAACTGCAAGAGGTTTCAGCGACACTTTTCACACGTAAACACTGCTTGCCCACATTTTGTCGCTGCGATGTGTAGTTGGGCCCTAAGTACATTATTATGTGCACGCATAGGTTTTATTGCTGTCCGTGTGGTGCCGGACGTAAGGAATAGCACCATCCTATTTCTTCCCATGGGTGTCGTAAAAGGCGACTAAGAGACTTACTAGAGAATGAGCAGCAGCGTTCTCTATGCATTTTAACACCATACTGCGATCGCCAACCCACCTGCCAAGCTTGGCGAATATGGCAACCCCCCCCCCCCTTTGAGGCAGGCCTATGTCCAGTAGTGGATGTCTTTCGGCTGAAATGATGATTATAGGTTCCATTTAAGTTGTGTGGAAATCGGTTGTCATGGTATGGGCATGTGATGCAGAGGAATGAGGAAAATGTCGTAAGGAAAGTTTTGAGTAAGCATGTGGATGGCTATAAGAGTAGGGGAAGACTGAGGAAACGATGAATGGACTGTGTGAAAAATGATATGGCTAGAAAGGGGGTGACTACCGAGATGACGACTGGAATCAATTCAATTTTTTTGTAAATTTTGACGTTCAAAAGTGCCTTTTGTGTGCCTATTTGAAATAAATGACATGTTGCGACAACCTTAAAATAAACTGGGATAAGTGCAAACTAATGAGAATGAGAGGTTGACTTGTGCCTACATTGTTTTGATCTTAAGTCAGGGCAGGTGGTATTTTTAAGTGAGTAAATCGAATGTGAATATAATTTTTTAGCGAGTAATTGCGATGAGTCTTGCAACGTGACGTCGGTAATGTACCAATTGATTATATTAATTCATCATCATCATCATTTTAGCTGAAAGACGTCCACTGCTGGACATAGGCCTCATCCAAGAACTGTGGGGTTGCCATAATCGCCACGCTTGGCAGGCGGGTTGGCGATCTCAGTATGGTGTTAAATGCATAGAGAATGCTGCTGCCCATTCTCTAGTAAGTCCCTTAGTCGCCTTTTACGACACCCACGGGAAGAAATAGGATGGTGCTATTCTTTACGTCCGGCACCACATGGAAAATTATTATATTATATTGATGAAGTATGTAAATTGACTCACCTATGCGTGCATAATAATATGCACGCATAGGTTTAACGGTGAGTCAATTTCTTTGGCCTGTAGTCTAAATGTTGAGTCAGGAGCAGGTGGCAAATTATTTTAAGTGAGTAAATGTGCATAATATTATTAATTTATTAAAGCTGTATAAAAGTTTGATTGAGTTATAATTTTGTCGTTTTTTTGTGGTGAACTTGGACTTTGTATTCATAGTTTATTACACCTGTAAGTTTTTTAATAATTGTGCTTAGGATATAGTGGTTGGTAGACAGTGAAGAGTTTCCAGAATTCTTACTATTAAATTTTTAATACATAAGAAAAGTTACTATGATTGTTTTCGACACTTAAACAAAGAAATTGATTCTAATATTAGGTCCTTTTTCCTTTTCATATCCTAATTATTTGTTTGACATAACTACTAGGTAAGCATTTTGTTGTTAGAACTATTGTCGCAATAAACATATATTTTTTGTCTTTTGACCCGCCGTAAGCGTTCGCTGGTCGTAAGAAAACCGAGTTTTTTTCATGGAATTAAATTAATTAATCTGATTGATTGAAAAACTGGCCGATTTCTAGTAGGACTCGCACTAAGGGCTCAGTACCACCAAAGTAAGGGAACTAAAACGTGATTTATTTTTATTTTTCACGATATTTCATGTATGGTGTTTTATAATAATTATTTGCCATTATAGTGGTTATAGGCACTCATACATCTTGTGAATGTTTGAATTTCAGCAGGCATTGTGGTTCTAAAGATATCCCTGACACCTGCCTGTCACTGAGACAGACAATCAGACGTAGTAGACTAAGTAATAACCCTTTGCTTCGTAATAAACTCCGTTAAATAACTTAGTTTTTAATGTTTGCGGTCACGGAAAATAATTTTTGAAAGTATTGTTAAAATCATGTATTTTTTAAACGGAATACAACATAAAAGCCGAAAGAAATATTATCATATTTTTCAGGCGTAAAATAATCGTATAATAATATAGAAATGTAGACATTGTCATGGCTTACTTCAATTTCTGTGAATTCGCAAAATTAAACATTCACACTCGTCATTTTCAGCGACGCGGTCGCGTAGACATCGCCGAAAAGAGGTCTGTCTTAAAAAAATATGTACAAAAATATTTAATAAATATAAAAACGGTTATCAATATTGTTAAACTTTTGATTTTTTTTACATTTTTGTTGAAAAACTTTCAATTTATTTATTAGTTGGACCTGATGAGTCAGGTCCAACTAATAAATAAATTGAAAAAAAAATAGGCATTGATTAAAAAATTTGCAGCAGCTCATGTCTTCTAAAAGATGATCCAAATATTATTTGCAGCTGATTAATTAATGAAAATGCAATATCCGTCGGATAATAAAAGTTTCAAAACTAAACACAAACTTTCTAAACACAACAAAAATAAATTTAAAAATGTAATTACCTTATTAGCGTCCGAAAATATGGTGTCTTATTGTGGGCGGGAAATTTTCCCGCGGAACTCCGTGCGAAAAAGCGCGGTCACCGCGCTGTCACTGACATCACGTTCCGATACACGTACGATCACTCGCGAGCCGCGCCACGTCGCGACTGCCGCCACAACGCCGCGGACACACTACTGCGAGTAATCGCTCTGAAACCGCCCTCGGCAAACAAAACCCCACCCGCCGTAAAGAGCATTTTAGCACGCGCGCCTCCCCGCTCCCGCGCCCTGATTTAATAGCGAGCGCGGGCACTGATTCACTTAACCGAACGCAACTACCGACTGCCTCTCTCTCGCTCCCGCTCAAACAGTAATCCACTACACGTCCTCTCTCCCGTTCCCGCACGTTCGTATATTCAACGGAGGAAAGAGATGGTGCCGCGGTCGCGGACACTTCTTTCTTCCAACTCGATTTGCATGCGAGCGGGGGTCGCTCCGCAAACTTTATGTCCTCGTTTCGTAAATTATTTATACGTTTGGAAATACTTTTAACGGCATGCTCGGCTGCTGAAAAAGATTGCTTTAAAACGAGCCGAATTAAGTGAGTGACCGGTATTACGGCGCGGGACGCGGCGAAGCTAATCACTTTAATCTTGTTCACTCAAACGTTCATGATATTAGTTTCGTTGATTTTTCATGTGGAAACTCGCAACGTTTTTCAGCATCTTTTATTTTTATAATTTTTCGATATAGTGTTTTGATAAGTATGTTTAATAAACATAGTTTATAGTACTTAAGAAACTTTTTCACTAACTTTTACTGCCTTTTCCTCTCATTTAGTTAACTAAAAAAATACGTCAAATACGTCTAATTACTGAAACAGTTTCATTATTTAAATCTTTCGGCTCAAATCAAGATCCAACCAAAACCATTCCATTGAACTATATTTCCGGCGTTACAAGGACATTCAATCGTGGTACAATGCGTGATTTTTTTGAAGAGCCAAACCGTTGGAGAACAACAGCGCGGTCTTTTACCTTCCATTCATTCCCTCAAAATATAGCTTTTTCTTTCTTTATTGAGGCTATTTTCTGCAAGTGACCTCTTAAACACGGCAATGCCAAAATCACCTCAATCATCACATAATTTTAATCTTTTTTTTAAATACGGTAACCCAGTTTTATCTAATTAAAATTAGGTACTTACTAAAAGAAACCGTATCGTCACTAAAAATGAGCCAAATTAAACAATTCTGCGCTTGTTTATGTTAAATTCTTTTATTTAAATCTACTTTCAAAGTTCATAGCCCTTTTATTATATTTATCATTACTTTTAAGAAACAATCACTGAATTCAGTTTTCTGCCTGTTAACGAATCCACAATCAATTTCACGAAAGCGGATCTTCAAATTATCTAACCCAACGAGTTTTCCACTCAACCAGTTGGAAAGTTTCTTCAGAAATAAAGCCTGTAATTTATCTATCAGGGTAGTTAGTTAACTATAGTTGGGAGAATTCCGAGCACAGCTAAGCTATCCAATTAGTTGTCATTGTGTTATCTGTGGCCAAACTAACTTCTAATGCCGTCCGTGACCCCTTTACTAAACTCTCGAATCGGTTGGTGCTCGGTTACTGGGTCTTACTATCAGTTAGTTGGGTAGCTGTTTCAGGATTTGTTTTAATTTTGTGGTGGAAATGAAACATAATTATGAAAGTGCTCATCCGTGGCTACAGAAGTTCTAAGCTACCAATTGTGCTCCTCTATTACCACCATTTATTCCGCCGGCATCGTTTTTTATCTTGAGAAAATCCCTAGATGTTACACTTATCATAAATGAGGTGGACCTTTGGTAAGCACGAAAATATTTGTTTGTTTGAGCCTATGTTCCGCTTCATGGCTTCATGAAATAAGCTAAAAGCACGCAAATTTCTTCGAATACCTACTTGAAGATTCCAATTTAGGTATGCGTAAACTTACAATCCTTTTCAATGGCCATGGGGAAATTTGGTGGTTTGTTAAGCTAGAATTTTTTTGGGCATGTTGATACTCGTGTTCCTCAGTATACATTCAAGTTAACGCTTCATCTTGAAGTTCATGCTTGGGAAAATTCTGAAAGGATACACTCACGAGTTGTCTTCGAAAACTCGTGGTAGCGCTGTTTTCCTGTAATTGGTATAACATCTAATTTACTCATTTAAACCGATATTCGTTACGAGCAAATAAAATTATTTTCATTTCTTATACGAACAAGTAACTACGTGGGTTTCTTTCATAAAATAAATAAAAATGACTAGATACCTACTCAGACATTTAATTATCTTTGCGTAAACCGTCCAAATTTTATAAAGAAACAATACGACAAAAATATTATTATCAAATATTCTCGGCCGATCCAAAATAAGCATCTTAATACTTTATAAGCAATCGTTTCTGCGTCTGATTCTTTAATCAGAGCTCTGATTCAAAATTTACTTGTCTTGTATACTCTTGCGCAATCTTAATTCTGCGGCTAGTGGAGAAGAATTCACGCGATTTTCAGCCTTACGGTTGAAAGAATAGTTAGGAAGATTGCGAGCATGAAGATTTGAGCGGTAAACAAATCTTAGGCGAGGTGTAAGTGACAATAAAACGGGAGCTTAGCTCTCGGGGCCGTCTTCAAGTTGAACGGCGGCGCCAGCGGGTGGGGGGGGGGGCGAGCGGGGCGCCGGGGGAGGAGCGATTGTCTCCGTCTCGCTCTGGCCGCGAGTCGCGCTCATCCGTTTTATTTCTTGTTTGTCCGCAGCGCCTTCCCAGTTCGCTACATAATTTATTTTTAGCGGGTACATTTAAAAAATTGGCTGAGCCGCGTACGAGTTTAGGCGGCGAAATGGATTTTGTTGGGGTGGGTGGTGTTACCAAATGAAAATAATATGGTAAATGATTTCATTTGAATTGGCGTTTTGGCGTAATCGCCCGGGACAAGTAATGGGCCGTAGAAAGTCCCGGTCCATTGTCCGCGCTGGCTTCATTTACTCTCTGAATTTATTTTGCTAGGTTTCTTGGATTTTATCGTCGTTTATGTCGAGCCCATACATATTCAGTGTCTCTGTATCCTGTCTGGTGGATGAAAACTATGTCCCTTTGACACCCTCAGCTTTTTATTGGTTTGATGTGATTTATAAATTTTGTGTTATCGTTTTATTGTTTTGTTTTTATTTTATTTTATACTGCGACTTTGGTGTTGGCGGAGGTAGATTAAAGAAAGAAACAATAACATTTATTTCAATAGCTCATGAAAGGCTAGCAGATTTGTAGACCATTTTCTATTTTGTTAAGTACCTGGTACTTTCGACGGGCCTGACTCATACCTGTTAAAATTTATATTAACACTGTAATTTGAAAACATTGTAAAAGCCAATTATTTTTAAAAAGAGTAACCGTGGAGTTTCTAGCCGGCTCTTCTCCATATGAAACTACCAATTGGAACCGTGCACCTAGCTTCTGACGTTTCATAAGTGCTCATGTAGGCTTATGATTATTTATATATATTTTTGAGGTCCGGGGTTCGATTCCCAGGTCGGGCAAAGTGTTATTGGGATTTTCCATTAAGAATTTCTCAGTAGCAGCCCGGAGTTTGGATTTGAGTCCGGTTGGATGGCAAACACAAAATACAAAAATAATAAAAAAAGTGAAACGTTATTACTTGCTGTGTTATTACTTAATATTCTTATAACTAATAGTGCAGTGAAATAAAAAAGAGAATTCACTAATTTAATACGTATAGTAATTACCAATCATATAAAAAAAAATAACAAGGAAATATAAAAAAGCTTTAGTAAAAAACAGACGGATAAAAGATCAAAACACATTACTGAAGCGGAAATTTGGACTAATTTAAGAAGGCTTATGAGAAAACTTAAGGTACATCAGATGGTACCTAAATCTTAGTCACGCATTTGGTTTACGAACGATGGATTCGATTGCAATCGGTTTTAGGTACGCGACCCTTAAATTACCTAACTCTTCAAAGGAATAATATCCAGACCGAAACAGAGCTGGTTTAAAAAAAACCGGCCAAATGCGAGTCGGACTCGCGCCTGAAGGGTTCCGTACCACTATCTATAAAAACGGCAAAAAAATCACGTTTGTGGTATGGGAGCCTACCTTAAATATTTGTTTTATTTTAATTTAACTATTGATTTTTAAAGTGAATATATAACTAAATATTTTGTGAATACTTCAAGTGTCTACCTATTACCGTTATCAATATCGAGCAAAAACGACCAAAAAAATCACGTTTGTTGTATGGGAGCCCCCTTAAATATTTATGTTATTCTGGTTTTTAGTATTTGCTGCTATAGCGGCAATAGAAATACATCATCTGTGAAAATTTCAACTGTCTAGCTATCACGGATCATGAGATACAGCCTGGTGACAGACGGACAGACAGACCGACAGACGGCGGAGCCTTAGTAATAGGGTTCCCGTTTTACCCTTTGGGTACGGAACCCTAAAAAGATCTACTAGAATTAAAAAGTTAACGCAGAAAGTACTGATGATAACTATAGTAATTAAGTGTGAAGGTTTAAGTAAAAGAAAAAATATCCTGACAGACTCCAAGGCGCGCCTCAACTGAAGCGAAGACCATGTGACGCACACCAGTACGGAGAGGCCGGTCTACGTGGACTCTAATGATTCTGTGCGGCTGGTAGACTTGGCAAATCAAGTGCATGCTGGTTCTAAGCAGCTGGTAATAATGAATCGACCTGGTAGATCATAGTCCGGTACCCGGAATAAAAGAGCCGGAAGCGGCTTTTTTTAACTGGTTCTACACCTATGTCAAATAAAATAGGGTATTACACCAGGGAAAAGGATACAATTTCCATTAGGTGAGCCAATAAGCGGAAGTACATAAATCCGAAGAAAGGGAAACATGTTTTCCACCTTCGTCTTTAGAACTCAACAATAAACGGTAATATGAACTTTTACGGCACCGTGTGGTGCCGGACGTAAATAATAGCACTATCCTATTTCTTCCCGTGGGTGTCGTAAAAGGCGACTAAGGGACTTACTAGAGAATGGGCAGCAGCGTTCTCTACGAGTTCGTTCTCGTTCATTTTAACATCATACTGCGATCGCCAACCCGCCTGCCTAGCATGGCGATTATGGCATACCCCCTTTTGGGGAGGCCTATGTCCAGCAGTGGACGTCTTTCGGCTGAAATGATGATGATGACATGGTTCTGCAGATAACGCGACACCGAAAGTTGAAGAGGGACACAGTTTTACTTGGTACAATTTAGAATGACATTAATCAGCCTATAATGTTCCCACTGTTGGGACAGAGACCTCCTCCCTGTGAGAGGGAGTGGGCCAAAATACACCACGCGGGCCCAGTGCGGGTTGGTAGATGTCACATGTCTTCGAATTTTTAGTTCTAGGACATGTTTCTTCACGATGTTTTCGATCACCGTTTTTAGAGCAGTGGTGATGAAATAATTTATACAAAAGCGCCTGTCTAGTTCGAACCCACGACCTACTCCTAAGTCGAGGCCGTTACCACTGCGCCACCAATGCTCTCTGCAATTTAGAATTAACTGACCAAAATAATAAATATGACTTGATTCTATACATCCTTAATCATCCTTGCAAATGTTTATAGTAGAAAATTGACAGCTTTATTTGGCGAGTCCAAACAAAGCTGTATTTTTTTTTTAAGTAAGCTGTAATCTGTTAATTGTCTAATATTATTTGAATATCAATAAATTTTAGAATAAAAACTTGATGACCAGCTAGAAACCAAAAAGTTGTTACCATAGAAGTCACGCTGCCTTTGGGGAAATAAATTAATTTCCATATCAGAGATTTTCTTTTACTTCCTAAGATACTCCAAAAAGCTCTAGGATGAATTACTTTCATAAAAGTTTATATTTATAAAAAAGACAAAGTAAGGTTAGGGAAACTTTTAAAAGATAATATAAATTATTCATTTCTTTTTTTTTTGACTATGTACACCTCTGTCTAACCCTTCGGGGATTACAGACGTGATGTTATGTGTGTGTGTGTTTTTTTTTTCATTATTCTGTAAATATGACACACCTACGATAACCTAAAGTCGGATTTACATTACGAAACTAGTTGCACAAACTTAACTTAGTTATTCATAGAGGATTATACACCGTGGCATTTTAATCGTATTACAACGGCAGCCCACTTCATGTATCCAATGACTACTAATCATTCATGAAAGAAAAAGCAATATTTACTAACATTTGAATAATAAAAAAATATAAAAAATCATTATGACGCATGATGTAGTTTGAAACACCCTGTTATGAACACGTTGCGAGCCTTGCGCTCCATTCCACACCGTCCTTGGAACGCAAGGCTCGCACCGCGCTCGCAACAGGGTGTTTCAAACTACATTATGCGTCATAATGAATAATATTTTTTTTTTTAATTTTTCTATTTTTTCTTTCTTTAATGATTAGTAGTCATTGGATACATGAAGTAGGCTGCCGTTGTAAGACGATTAAAATGCCACGGTGTATATATCCAAGATAAGAACACTTGGAAACATGCTGGTCCAGCTCCATAGGACAATCTAGAGTCTAGACAAAATCAAACTGGTTGCTATTTTAATTGTATAATTTGTTATTTTTATGACATTGATTTTACATTCTGTGATTACCTATACTCACACACTGACTTATTATTTTAAAAAATTTAGGAAACTTATACTTTTACGATGTTTGTAAATATGTGAGCACCATGTATCTATCTCATAATTAAATTATTTGTCATTGCTTCATTTTTAATTCTTTTTACCTATTGTGGTATAGTAATTTTATTCTAGGTGCATCGTCTTCAGATAAAATCATATAATTAATGTACAAAATATTGTAAAACATTTTTAAAAGAGTGGTGGAGTTTCTTACCCATTCTCCTCCATACAACTACCTTTTACGACTGGAATCAATTCTATTTTTTTGTATATTTTGACGTTGAAAAGTGCCTCTTGCCAATTTGAAATAAATAATTTGACTTTGACTTTGATAGTTTCACGTGTAAATAGATAATTATTTGCTTGTAAATTTTATTTGTAAATCCGGCTTAATAAATATAAAGGCTGTGGTGAACGTTTCCGCAACCACGTAGCCGCTGGCGTAGGCTGCGTAGCACATCTGCTACGCCGGATGGCTACGGTACTACACACGCGGTTGCATGACCAAATAATGTTGTCTCACAAACGGTGGCACTAAATATAGCTACGTTCCTACCGTACCCACTTACGGTAGGAAGTACCGTACGTACGGTACTACGTACGTAGTAGTACGTACCTACTTACTGCTTATAATCAAGACACAGGCCACGTGTAACAAACGACGTTTTTCAATACACTTTTGAAGAAATAAAAAACGAAAAATATTTTTGTCATGAATTATTAGGAAACTATTTATTTATTTTATTATTTATGTACACACAGTAAAATACAGAGAGATACGACATAATTATAATACTAGTACAAAGGTACTGCTATGATTTAATTTTCTTTTTTTCCGCGCTTTGCTTTTGCCAGTTTGAAGGAGAAGCAAAGGTATAAAGCCGATATAAACAGCCTAATATGAAAAATAGAAAATTAAGAACACAAATAATTTGTTCATAAACGTTTTTTTTTATTGTAATAATCATGGTATTCTATTAACATTACTTAATTATTCCAAAAATATTAACGCCGTAAAGACGCATCTTTGCCGAGATCTAAAAAAAAAACACCTAATAGAGAGGACCGTCTCTGGCGCGAGACGGTGTGAATAGAGGCATTGAACCAATTTGGACTAAGTATAGGTATAATATAATATAATTTATTATTTATTTACTCAAAAACAAAGCATTGTAGTACACGTTAAAAAAAAACAGTTTAAAGTAAAAAAAAAATAAGTACTAAATCTACAAACGTGTGGGTGAGCACTGCTCTCCTAGCTAGGTTATGAAAACCTGTGTTAAGGAGGAGCAGTCCGGTCCCCTAAGGTATAATGTCGTAAAGGTTACATAGTGCTTCTGATGTTATTGTTACAATTTTGGAGTATTGAGATGGAGAAAAAGTTAAAGATTATGTTTTATTAAACGTGAAAATACATATATAAGTATAGTAGTACATATAATATAGTAATACGTATAAGTTATCTGTGGCAATTTTTATTCCCGCACACGTGTTGGAAAATAAAAAATCGCACGCGTGTGAAATACATTGCATTGTGAACCTAATCGTAGGAACCAGTTTTCGAGGAAGTGTATTGAACAAAAAATCCCTGAGCCGTCGACGTCTTACGGCTCAAGTGAATAAATAGGGATAGAGGATACGTATCTACTCGCACTTAGCTAAATTATTATGGTGCTGAGCTAGAACATTCACGTTCTTCCGAAAATTGGGTAGCTTGCAGATCAATTACCTACTGAACCGGTGCAAGTGGTTCAGTTTGATGGTTTGTACCACACCCTTGGGGTCTACTCCGAAGCGTTAAACCGAAGTATCGGCCGAATGTTCGGCCTTTTTATAACCTCCATAGTTTCTATTTTTGACTTTAAATCCATACCTTATCTCTTTGACTGTCGTTTTTTTTTTTCTTTCGCCGTAGTCAGCCATAGTTAGCCGTAGTTAAGCAAAACCGAACATTCGGCCGATACTTCGGTTTAACGCTTCGGAGTAGACCCCCTTAATTTTCGCCACACCATACGAGTATACTGATACATTGTATAACATATTTTTTTATTTTAATAATTAAAAAAAAAAACTTAATTTTTTTAATAAAATCGATGATGGTAATCTATTACATTACATTTTAATATAACATATCAATGATTTTAAGGATTTTATTAATGTGATTAATTTTAGTTTTAATTGTGGTGTGTATTTGAAGCTTTGGTTGCTAACATAATTCAAAATCAAAATCAAAATCAAAATTTTCTTATTTCACATAAACCTACATGGGCACTTATGAAACGTCAGAAGCTAGGTGCACGGTTCCAATTGGTCGTTTCCTATGGAGAAGAGCCGGCAAGAATTTCCACGGTTACTCTTTTAAAAAAAGTGGGCTTTAACAATGTTATAAGTTACAGTGTTAATAGGTATGGGAGGACAGTGTAGGCCCGTCAACAAGTACCAAGTACTTAACAAAATAAAAGTTAGTTTACAAAGCTACAGTCTATTAAGCCTAAAACGTTCTCACATTCACAAATTAAAAAAGAATCTATATAAAATATTACTAAAGTAATAAAAATAAAAACCTACATATTTAAACCAAATGACAAAATTGTCATTACAACTGTAAAAAAAAAACTGAATAGATATTCTGTCCACAAGTCACTAATATACATTTTAAATTAAAATTTGTAGGTTATGTCAAAGTATGTAAAAAACAGAAATAAAAATCGTAATTTAGGAGCAGTTAATAGACGTTCACATAGTTATGCCGTTAATGAGGTACCAGGGAAGCCACATGTGCAGAAGGAATTATTGCCAAACTTCCTTGTCTTCAACGTAGTCCTTAATCTTATAGTATGCTTTTTTGATTAGGACACGTTTGATGTGGGTTTTAAACTTTCCATCGCTAAGTTCTATAACAGACTTTGGCAACTTGTTATAGAAGCGGATACTGTTTATAAGAAACGACTTGCTTGTTTTAGTTAATCTAAATTTGGGTATCACAATTTCATGTTTACTACGTGTATTTATATTATGGAAATCGCTTCTTATTTTGAAAAGTCCTAAGTTTTTGCGAACATATAAAATACTTTCTAAGATATAAAGGGAAGGCAGAGTTAGTACATCAATTTCTTTGAATTTGTTTCTAAGGGACTCACGAGGACCCATTCCATAGATCGCGCGGATTGCCCTCTACGTCAGCAGCCGATCCCCACAGCAGAATGCCATATGACATAATACTGTGGAAATAAGCAAAGTACACTAACCTAGCTGTGGCTATATCAGTTAACTGCCTTATTTTTCTTACTGCATATGCAGCTGAACTTAATCTACTTGAAAGAGCTCTAATGTGGGGACCCCATTGTAATTTTGAATCTAAAGTAATTCTTAAGTATACTAACAAAAATATGAATCACTTGTGTTTGACATAAATAAATAAATTAAATTATAGCCATCCATTCATACTTTAAACGTTTCTTACGACATTTTCCACATTCCTCCGCATTACATGCCCGTGATACCGATTTCCGTTTATTATTATTTTTATGACATTCATTTTACATTCTGTGACAACTTTAACTCACACACTGACTCATTACTTGTTAAAAAAATATATGAAAATCGTCTACTTTGACAATGTGAGCACCATGCATCTATCACATAATTAATTTATCTGTGATTGCTTCATTTTTAATTCTTTTTACCTAATGTGATGTAGTAATTTGATTCTAGGTGCACAGAATATAATTACACGTCTTCACATATAATTATAATTAATGTATGCAAAATACTTTTAAAACATTTTAAAAGAGTAAGGCTGCCTGTCCACCGGAGCGGAGCGAGGCTGCGGAGCGGAGAAATATTAACCAATAGGATTGCAAGTCCCTGTCCACTTACAACCCTATTGGTAAATATTTCTCAGTTTCTTCGCTCCGCAGGCTCGCTCAGCTCTTGTGGATAGGCAGCCTTACGGTGGAGTTTCTTGCCCATTCTTCTCCATACGAAACTACCTTTTGGAAGGGGCAACTAGAATCAGTTCTATTTTTCTGTAAGTTTTGACGTTCAAAAGTGCCTGTTATACGAGTATGCCTATTTGAAATAAATGTTTTGACTTTGACAGCATAGCATAACCAGCCTATAATATTCCCACTGCTGAGACTCCTCCTCTCTTCGAGAGAAACTGGGCCGTAATCCACCACGCGGGCCCAGTGCGGGTTGGTAAATGTCACATAACTTCGAATTTTTGGTTCTAGGACGTGCCGGTTTCCTCACGATGTTTTCCTTCACCGTTTTGAGAGCAGTGGTGACGAAATTATTTACACAAAATAAAGCCTAGCCTCCCTAGGTTCGAACCCACGACCTACAAACTCGTAACCCGTTACCGCTGCGCCACCACTGCTCTCAAAAAGTACTTATTTATTTTATTATTTATGTACACACAGTAGAATAGAGAGATACGACATTATTATAATATTAGTACAAAGGTGCTGCTTATTTCTTAAGAAATTTCTTCCAGCAGACCTGCGAAAGGAGAAATGAAAAAGAAATGTAGACAAATAGTGTGTGAGAACAAGAAGAGAAAAACATGAATATGCGAAGTCTTAAACTAAAATGTTAAATATACCTATACTATACCATATCTATATATATATAAAAAAATTTACACATGTACACACGTGCAAAAAAATTACTGACTTTGACAGTACAACAGAAAATATTATATAATAGATTGGCATGCAATATTCTTCGAACTTGCCGGCATTCTTATTCAATCCCGTCAGTCTCCGGTCAATGAAAAACTGTGTGAAATCACTTCTCTCCAGCATTTTTTATGACCATCATCAATCAACTCGCACGCTCCTCCACCATCCAAAAACAATTACCACAATGTCATAGAACGAAAGAAAGAAATAATGACTTCGCAAAACACATAATCTTTCTATAATACTGGTGTAATTATATCTATCTATTGTGAGTACTGCCCCTAATGTTAGGGGTTTTTTCTACCCTTGCCGCAGCTCGTGATTTATTGAAGAAAGCTTTTAAACCCTTGCGGTATCCATTGTATCTTGTGTTTCTATTATACTCTGAATTACTGGTTGCGATTTGCTCTATTAATTTGTTGTTTTTGAGTAATAGGTCATTTTGAATAGAGTGGTTTATAGATATTGAATGTTAGGGCTTAAGTGTTGCAAGAATGGTTCAAAACTATTTTTCTTAGTCAATATTGGCGGAACCGGGTGGGGGTAGGCATGGCCGGCATGCCCCTTCCCCCCAAAAGACTCAGGGATTCAATTCAGGTGGACAGCATACTCATATGTAAGTATATGATATGGTAGGGGATAAATTTGCAAATATACTGAAGCACGCATAGATAACCGTGGAAGCACATCTTATTTATTTTCTGACTGAAAAACTAAATACCTATCAAATTTCATGGATTTAACTTCGAGTTATATCGAAAAGTTAAATGCGAAAATTGCCTGATTTCTATAGCTCCGAACCTTGTCAAAATGCCTCCCCAAAATGAATGAACCGCCTCTGGTCAGCAACATATTAAATCGAATAACACTTTCAAGTTCTTTAAATCTTAATTTTTGAGCTTTATATCATTTAAATCGGAACGGACTTAGAGTTAAAAGAATATTAACTCTTAGCTATTAGGTATATTATGAGAAAAGCAGTTTAGCGAATCATTTTGAGCCAATTTTATGTAATTATGGTGTAAACGTGACAGTTTTAATGACGTCGCTGACCGATACGCGTATACCTATAAATTTTAAGCGGTGATCAGCATATGAAGGACCTACCACGTTTTTATCATCTAACTAAGCTATTACCCAAGTCTTTGTCTGCAATCTAGGATGAAAAGCCTATGTCATTACCCAGGTAATGGTATATCTGCGTGCCAAATTCGATCCGAATCCGTTCAGCCGTTTTAGCGTGACAGCGTAACAAACAAACTCACTTTCGCATTTATGACATTAACTAGCTGCGCCCCGCGGTTTCACCCGCGTAAGTCTCGATCCTGTGGGAATATAGGGATAAAAAGTAGTCTATGTCTTAATCCAGGGTGTCAGCTACCTCCATACAAAATTTTATCAAAATTGGTCCAGCCGTTTGAGCGTGAAGAAGTAACAAACATACACACACACACACAAACTTTCGCCTTTACTTATAACATTAGTGTGATTAGGATGATCATCTACAACAACAAGGAGCTCGTGGCTAAGAAATCAGAGCCGCACGGGTCGATCCATCAGGTTAAGCTACGCTTGCCGGGGTTAGTCCGTAGATAGGTGACCATCTTTACATACCAAGACGCCTCCGTGCCTCGGAAAGCACGTTAACCCGTTGGTCCCGGCTGTCATTCGTGGATCTTTGACAGTCGTTACGGGTCGTCAGAAGCCCGAAAGTCTGACAACCAGTCTTACCAAGGGGTATCGTATTAACTAGTTACAGGGTTGTGGAGGTCAGATAGGCAGTCGCTCCATGTAAAATACCGGTATTCACCTGCATCCGGTTAGACTGGAAGCTGACCCCAACTATGTTGGGAAAAGGCTCGGCAGAATGATTGATTGATCATCTACAACAATCGTTACGCATTTAATTTAACTACGACAACTTGGATTTTAAAATCAAATAGTTATCTACACACAATGAACATCCTCAAAAGATGCTGTAGTGCTATTCTGTAAATATATTGTACTATAAATGAATTTGAATTACATTTACAATCATAATCGAGATTTTAATCATATTTTTTATGCTAATTCTGTTGATCATTTTATATTATTATATTAGAAGCTCGTATTTAAGTGTCTAAAATTACTAATTAGAAAGTTTTTAAATAAAATAGCAAAACAGAAATTCAATCAGAAACTCAATTATGTTTTTATCTATTTTTTCCGCAGCCTAGTCCTAAAACATTACCATGTTTACACACTTAAATACCAGCTTTGAAATAATATAAAATAATCGACAGAATTAGCATACAAAATATTACTAAAATCTCGATTTTGATTGTAAATGTAATACTTGGTCCATCCCTAGCATCAGGTGGGATGACACTGACAGTTCACTTCACGCTCACTTCATATAAGTGTTCACGGTGAGATGTTTACAGAATCGACATGCTGGTTGCAATGTGACCACATTGCAATATCGAGTAACAATACATATTATACGAGTAGGCACGTATGTAACTAAATAGGAGAACAAGTTATAGTAGCATAACAGTACCTACGAGAATAATCAGCCTATAACGTTCCAACTGCTGGGACACAGGCCTCCTCTCTGTGAGAGGGAGTGGGCCGTAATCCAAAACGCAGACACAGTGTGGGATGGTAGACATCACATGTCTTCGAATTTTGTGTTCTAGGACATGCCAGTTTCCTCACGATATTTTCCTTCACCGTTTAGCGAGCAGTGGTGATGAAATAATTTACACAAATTAAAGTGCCTGTCTGGGTTCGACCCTACGACCTACAACTTGCCGTTTCTACTGGGTCACCACTTGACTGCTCTATAAGTTATAAGTAGACCAGTTTCGCAAAGCGACGTAACCCATTGGGTTCTTCAAACTCAAAATCAAAGCATTTATTTCAAATAAACTAATAGGGAATATGCACGTAATTCAAAACGTATCCATTATTTTAATATATATTGTGTAGGAGTCAAGAAACAAATTCCAATATTTTTTACATTTTTTAATGCATTACTTATTTTACAATTAATTAATTTATGTTGAGTTTTTTAGATGGAACGGAACGCAAACTCAAAACGCGTCCTCTTCGAAAATGCCGGAAGTGACGAAACAAAACATGTGAATAAAATCTTTTCTTTGCTAAATGCTTGAAATCTCACTAAGGTAAATATGTAAGTGCGATTTCTAATTGAATAAAGCATAAACAATAATTTAATATATAAGATTTGGGGCTAAAAAACAGAAGTAAACAAAGCAGTTTCGTGAACAATGACGTCACATCATGACCGCGACAGAAACAGACGTTTGAACTGTAGTAGAAAATTGTTGGAGTTTCATAATTTTTTTGAGCATCAATCAGTAGTTCAATTTAACTTTCAATACTTTTCTTAGGTTTATATTACTGTCTATTATTGATTAAGTGAAATAAAATACATGTATATTCCCTATTACAGGCACTTTTGAATTGTCAAGGGGTCAGTCAGAAAGATGAAGCTAGATGCCCATTACAAAGCGTAGTAGGTACCTATGGAGAAGAACGGGCAAGAAACTCCACGGACACTCTTTTAAATTAACATTTATGGTTACAAAATATAGGTTGAATCATTCATGTTGGAATTATACATGTGAGAACGATGCAAAACGACAAAAGCGTCCGTGATAAAAAGATACAAAAAAAAACCATAAAAATAAATTAAATTAAAATAAGCCATGGCAGCAAAGAGATGCCCAGTCCCCACTGACATCGCCCGTTCACGAACATGACTTCCATTATGTTATAGGTTTATTACCGCCAAAATAGCAACAATTAGTAACTCCTGTTACGCTTGGGTTTCTTACGACAGCGAGCGGTGGGGGCAGTAAATGACGGCCGTCATCAAAATGATCGCAGCGGGCTTTGACTTTACGATGTCAAAAAATACTCTAGTAGTGAAAGTGAATCCCTTAGAAACAAATTCAAAGACATTGATGTACCTACCTTACTAACTCTGCCTTCTCTTTATGTATATCTTAGAAAGTATTTTATATGTTCGCAAAAACTTAGGACTTTTCAAAATAAGAATCGATTTCTATAATATAAATACACGTAGTAAACATGAAATTATGATAACCAAAGGAGACGTTCACGAAATGTATGGGGCTTGGTACTAAAATAATTGAAAATTTAAACAGCCTTTTGACCTATATAGGCTGAAAGAGGGTAATTATTTTTATGTCTTTGGGCATTTAATTTTTTTTTACAGCCGCCCGTTTTATTTAAAACAAGTGTTGAAAAATAAAATGTTCTACAAGCATTATTTATATTTTAGGGATGGCAGCCCTGTGGCAAATGACGTGACAATGACAACGTCAGTCAGCAGGACTCGGCTTGACATTTACATCTGATATTTAGTCCGAGTTTACAGCTTTGACTTTTTTGACTTTTTTCGATACATTTTGTTATTGCATTGTCATGATAATCAATATTTTTTGTCTTAATTTCATGGAGCTGCAGCTAAAATTATAATAAAATCTCAAAGTATTTAATAGAAACGGAAACATTAGCCACATAAAATAATTATATTGCATAGAAATGAATAAATAAAGACGATGTGCGTTTTGGTTGTATTGAAACATTTTTCACTTTTTCACAAAAACGGGCGCCTGAAAAAATCAGATTTAACTATAATCGAGTAGCATAATAAATAAGCTTTCTAATAAGGTACATCACATTAGCGTTTAAAAATCGTCGGAATATTATACCAATTTTGACCTCTCCTTTAGATTAACTAAAACAAGCAAGTCATTTCTTATAAACAGTATCCGCTTCTATAACAAGTTGCCAAAGTTGGTTATAGAACTTAGCGATGGAAAGTTCAAAACCCACATCAAACGTGTCCTAATCAATAATGCATATTATAAGATTAAGGACTACGTTGAAGACAAGGAAGTTTGGCAATAACTCCTTCTGCACGTGTGGCTTCCCTGGTACCTCATTAATGGCAAAACTGTGTAAATGTCTAATAACTGCTCCTACATTTTTATTTATTTTTTTACATACCTTGACATAACCTACAATTTTAATTTAAAATATTTATTAGTGACTTGTGGACAGATTTTTTTCTGATTTTTACAGTTGTAATGGCAATCTTGTCATTTGGTTTAAATAGGTAGGTTTTTATTTTTATTATTTTATTAATATTTTATATAGATTCTTTTTTATTTTGTGAATGTGATGACGTTGTAGGCTTAATAGACTGTAGCTTTGTAAAACATCTTCTATTTTGTTAAGTACTTGGTACTTGTTGACGGGCCTACACTGTCCTCCCATACCTATTAACACTGTAACTTGAAAACATTGTAAAATACTCATTCTTTTTAAAAGAGTAACCGTGAAGTTTCTTGCCGGCTCTTCTCCATAGGAAACGACCAATTAGAACCGTGACCTAGCTTCTGACGTTTCGTGCCCATATATAAAAAAAAAAATATTTTATTTCGGTGAAATAAAATATTTTGATTTTGATTTTTGATATTGAAAACCTATGTTCAAAAAATGTGAAACGTATACCTATTACGCAATTAGGGCAGGGCTGTGAAACTCTGGCAACTGAAAGATACAAATTAAAAGTTTTTTTCTCATGTTTGAGAAAAAAACTTTATTTTTTTGGAAATTCGAGCAATAGTTTGACAACCTTCTTCGAGATAAATCGAAATTGCTGTACTGGCCAAATACATGCGAGCAGCGGCCACCAAAAGTTGTATGAAAATCCTTGTGTCGTGGTTTAGCGGTCAAATAAATTTCATAGTAAACTCATATCTTTCGTGTAATTTTAAAATGGAACGATCTTTTACTCCTCCTCTCTTTAAACATGGCAACCAAGAAGGCACAGAGTACTTTATACTATACTGAAACAAGAAGGTAACTTATCAAAGGTTTTATTTAAATTACGAACTGGCTTACAAATAGAAAGCTGTTTATTGAAAAAAAAAACAATGAACACATGGCGCGTGAATAATTAACGTTGTTCGTCATTGAATCTGGAATTTATATATAATTTCCTTGTTTGAATTTCCGCGCATTATTTGAGAAAATCACTATTATACAAGCCTTGGCCGCTACCAGCCATTGATGGACTCACGTATGTGTGCCTCGGCTTCGCCTTTGCGCACATTTTCATATTCGTTCATTAATTGCAGGCCGCTGCAGTATGTACTTACTATTTTTTAGGTAATAATCTAAACTTTTTTTTTTAGTAGGAGGTGTTTCTGTTTGCGGTGTGTTTATCTACTTACAAGTGAGTACGAGTAGGTACCTACCTACCTACCTAGGAAGTTGCTAGGTAGGTAGGCAAGTACCCGCAAAGGTACTTATCACAATCGTAAAGGTCTCATTTGTATTTATGTAGGTTCCTATTAGGATGCTGATTGCTATCAATTTCATTGATGAAATTTGCCCTTAGTCTGTGCTAAATAAATAATGTATTTTCTTTCTGTATTCCTTAATAATAACATACCTGCAGGGGTTCGTGTGATCTGAATTATATTCAGCAAATGCCGAAGTTCACTAGACTTGTTCGATACTGTAAAGTAGCGGCATCTACCTTAATAACCACGAATTATAATGAGTTAAGCGATGTAATATTTCAGCTTTGGCTTTTATCTAACGCACAAGTTATGTTATGTATAGATTTTTTTTTATTACCTTCCTTCTAATAGTAGTCTAAGGTGATCAAATCTAAATGGACTTTTAAATAAGTCTAGTGGTTATTTTCGCTACCGCCGCCGCGCCGTAGATAAATAACACAGTTGCGCCATCTATTGCAAAATATTTGTACTAATATTATGCGTGATGCGATTCATGTCTTGTCATCGTTTTATGTCGAATTTATTAACAATGTTACGATTACATTAAAAAAAAGGTTTAAAAAAAAAACTTTAAACAAAAAATGAAAAACTGGCTATTCTACATCTAATTCCTTCGTTCATAAACTTAAAACAATTTACTGTCTTTTAATTTGTAAATAATTTTAATGTTCAAAGAAAATTAATATTAAAATTCTTTTTCTGCATAAGTTTCTAGACTATTGTAGTGTAAGTTTTCACTTCTATATAATTTTATAAATAGTAAGTAACGAAAATGACTAAAAGCCTTTCACCGGTCAATAAATAAATTTTATGTTATCTGTATTCAGAAGCTGAAATCAGCGCCACCTAATGAATTAAAAATGTAACAGTATGTTCTTCTCGGTAAAACAGTTTGTACGATTGCTATTATAAATGCTTGATTTAAAGAAATTACTGATATTTATAACTCAAAACGTATCTTTAATTATAATAATATTTTATCTAATTCCAATAAAATATCAATTACGAAGTTTACGATAAAAATTGCTACATATATCCAGTAGTTCATATTTACCGCCAATACGCGGCGGCGTTTCGGCCATTTTGTGAACCCCGCGACAGGAAGTGAGTGTTATAGGTGCTACGCAGGCGCAAATTGACCTTTCGGTTGAAGAACCCGTCGGTCACATGTGAGTGTCGATAAATATCTTAGTTTTAACGTGAATCCTTTATAAATAGTTATAATTATTGTTTTCGTAAGTATTTTCTATGGTGAATATAAATTTGTGCATATACGGCGTTACAGCAGTGTGGATTTTGTGTAATTTATGAAAATGTAATGTGCCGCGGCGCCGGCACGTTTGTCAAATCGCAAAATTTTTTTTCGTTATCTTCGTATTCGCAATAAAGATCAAGTTCACATTCTATTGCGTTCCTACGTGTTTTAATTCGGTGTAGAGGTGATAAAACGGTTTGTGGTTTGATTATTTTGTGTGTTGGTTCTGAATAAGACATGGTCAAGATGTCTCTCATGAACCACATGTTCGGGCACCACACCATGTCGTCACCGCCGCCGTGCGTCAGGATTGATTTCATTCAGTAACTTTTGTTTTTTCACCATACCTCTAAGTTATCGTCATTATTCGTCACCATAAGGTGGATGTCAAGTACATCCTCCTACAAAGGTTTTTAGTCGCACCGCTGTAGGTGGGGTTAGGTCGTGTCAAAATTTTCAAAAACATACCTGTAATCGTCCAGACTTATTCCACCCTACAGCATAGTGTGTGTTGTGTATAGGTTATATTTATAGCTGTGTGCCTATATGTATGACTTGACAGATTTTGAGCTGGAACTGCAGTTTTAGAGTTGTTTCAAATTAGTGTAAATCATTTATTTTGTAGTGTAATTGTTAATTTCAGGACTTTTACTCATAACAAGTTTGGTTGGTTGTGTTGAAATGTCTGTGGTTTTCATTTATCCAGTTCCTAGAGAAACATATCTTGTTTGTGATCATTTCACTGATAACAAATCTCATTCTTGAATAAAGGAATGTGAATGTCTGCAACTATGTTTCATGTTGATAATGTTATATCTCAACCTTTGGCTTTGAACAAATTCTGTAATAATGATTTCACTCATGCAGAACATTATAGTCATTTGGTAGCATACAAGTTGTATTTACAATTTATTGTATACATGTTTCATTGAAACATTTCACAAATATTCTCTTACAATTCTGGTTGACTCTTGTTGCTGGTGCTTGCTTGTAAGCTGTCTTTGTTCATGCAGTATCACAATAATTGACCCTTACCAGGGAGTGTATCCAGCCAAACTGACTAATAGACTGAAATTACAAACATTGAAAGAATATGTAGTTAAGAATGGATAGAACACTGTATTTATCTGTTATGCTTATTGACGTAGTTTACTGAGTTTTACCAAATAACTACTTGAATGTTTCCATATCACGCTAAAATAAAATGTCATCATCATCTGCGATAGGTCAGAAACACATTGCAAAATAACATAAATTCTCACCTTTCATGTTTCAATCAAATAATTTCACTTAGTTGAATGTTGATCAGTAATGACTTTCACACTGAATATAAATCACCTTCAATGAGCAGATTCAGATTAATTTTATTCAACAGAATTATCTTATCTTTTTGTCCACATATTTTCTTCTTTGTTGTCTATGAGAAAACCTATTGTTATTTACAGGCTGTCATAAAAACATTTTTAGGAACTGTATTTTTGGTTTAGTTCACCACATAGTCGTCCCACAATTTTCCCACTGATAGGACACAGGCCTCCTCTCTGACGGTTCATTCAGTTCACAACAATTTAAGAATATTTAGTATTGCTGGAATTAATTAAATTCCTTGAATATTGTACATGTAAATAAGGCATAACACTTGTCCTATTAACATATTTAGTTCATTTGAAGGTAAATATTCTCTTTAGTGCCATGTTTTCTTGATATGACACTTTAGGCAGGATTCTACTATCCTACTTAAAAGTTTTAGGCACAAAGAATTGTATAAAATTAATGTTCTCAAAGTATTGTAGGAATTATGTATAAAATATGTGTTACTTTGCTTGGTCTTTTAATTACACACTACTTTTATTATTAAACTTGATTTTGCATAAATATTTCTGTTAATCGCTCAAGAATTCTAGTAACTGTAGCTGAACTTCTTTTTGGAATAAGGCATTGTGAATGTCATAATATATTCTTTCACCAGTAGTCATGTCTAATCTTTGTAATCTTTTAATTGTATCAAAATTTAAGAAAGATTTTATTTGCACCATTTCATCTGATCAGCCACAAATTCTATGCACTAATCAGCTGTTTTCTGAGTCATTACGACCCGAGCCCATAGAGTCGCGAACTCGGTCCACATACCTAGTTTGTGCTGAGGGTACTCGGACATTATACATCAGGCCCGACTATGCGTCTCATTTCACAACTGTGATCTGGGATCACCGTACAGGGCCACAAGTGTACAATACTACTATTATTTCGTTATTACTATTGGCGCATAAATAATACATGCCGTCTAGCTTAGAATGCTATACAGCCTAAAAACATGCAATTCTTTTGGTAACAGGTACCTACTTAAATCGGTCTGCACAATTCAGCTGTTATCACTATAACATTTCATTTATTTATTAACCTCTACCTAATTTATCTTTGTCTTCATGCCATCTTCTGATTGCCAGAACAGCCATATTCTTTCGCGAAATTAAGGTTTTCACTTTTCACATGTCCAAGAGTTCATTGACATGCAGGTCGATAACCCTCGTGCAAATTTTTTTCGTTAGTGTGAATCATGTTTGAGATTTAATGCCAAGGTTCCATTGGTTAGCAGCTTTCATATTAACTGTCTATGGTGAATTAGTGAGAGTAGTCAAGTTCAGTGTCTTGGTTTAAATGGGATATTGCAGTGAGGCTTTACTAATTGGTATTTTTTCAGTTTGTTTTCATTGGTGATAAAAGTGATGTACTGATCTTTGAACTTGGTAATGAGGATAACACATTCGAAATTTATTATCTAGTATTAATATTGTCTTAAGATGTCACGTAGGTATTTATTTGAACATACATAACCAGAATGTATGTTCCCACTGTGTCCTAACACAGGAGGCCTCCTCTCGGTGAGAGGGAGTGGGCCGTAATCTACCACGCGGACCCAGTGCGGGTCATAGTAGCGGATAAAAGTCACGTGTCTTCGAATTATTGGTTGTAGTACTGCCGGTTTCCTTACGATGTTTTCTTTCACCGTTTACCAGTATTTGAACAGTGAAAGGAAATTCTATAATTTCTACTTTATTTTTTCGCAGATCACTCCTGACCGTATCTAAAACTCGGCACACAACACAATGGCAGACATTGAGGATACACACTTCGAGACCGGGGACTCCGGAGCCTCCGCCACCTTTCCTATGCAATGCTCCGCCCTGCGCAAGAACGGTTTCGTCATGCTCAAGGGTCGCCCCTGCAAAATCGTCGAGATGTCCACTTCTAAAACCGGAAAGCACGGCCACGCTAAAGTTCACTTGGTTGGAATCGATATTTTTAACGGCAAGAAGTGAGTCTCTTTTATTTTATATTTTCACTGTGTTTTCCAGCGTAACATGACCTTTGTTCAGCATCTCTCAAGTAACTTATGTATTAGAGACAAAGGACAGGATCCTCTCATTATCATAATTATAAATACCTATAGCATCTCCAAAGAGCGGTGTAGTGTCCATCTGTTCATATAGCCTAGAGACCTAGAAACACTCTAGAACAATCAAATTATATTAATTAAATTAACAAAGTAGTAACATTACAATCTTGCTATTATCTTATTACATTTGACCAGCAACCACTATCAAGTAGGCAGGGTCTTATCAATCATGCTTACATTGATAAGTGCTGTCAAAACCGCAAGCCGAGCCCATAGAGTCGCGAACTCGGTCCCATACCGAGTTCGTGCTGAGGTTACTCGGACATCATATACCAGGCCCGACTATGCGTCCCATTTCACGACTGTGCTTTGGGATCACCGTCCAAGGCCACAAAAATAATTAAATCAGGGTTTCATGCTTTACCCATAAAAACTGAATGTCGAAATTACCTACTTTACACCCTAAATAGTTCATTAATTGCCTTGATAAGTCTTAAGTCTTTGCCTTGGTGGGCTGAAAACTCGTTGTGGGTTTCGGTACGAAAATATAATAGATTATTGATAATATTAAAATATGTCATCCTACACAGTTAATTAATAGACTGTGGAAGATTAAATCGCTAAAATTGTGCTTAATAATATTGGTAGCGCTTTAAGGCTATGTTAAAATGACTGTGATGTACTAACTAAAGAGAAAGCAACATCAACACGTGGTTTGTCTGGTCATATGACTTCCGAAACCACGTGTGCCAATGCCAAAAACATGATTGCTAATGGTCTTGAGAAATAATGAACATGGAACAAAATTATGTTGTTTCAATTGACGATTTTAAGTTTAAAAAAATATTA
Source organism: Tiliacea citrago (assembly GCA_963921375.1). Taxonomy (NCBI): domain Eukaryota; kingdom Metazoa; phylum Arthropoda; class Insecta; order Lepidoptera; family Noctuidae; genus Tiliacea; species Tiliacea citrago. Next base: position 10,702,942 of record OY992782.1, on the reverse strand, counting down.
AATCATTCTACTTAAAATTCAATAAGGGTAAGTAAGAAGATTCGATAAATTTTATCGAATCTTCCTTACTTACCCTTAATTTTGTAATATTGCGAAAATCCCTCTAATGATATCTACTGAAGCCTTATGAGTAATTCTTTGAACCTTCCTGTGGCGTACAACCACGAGCTTCCATTTTTTTAAACACTTGTAATTTGTTCCCATAATAGAACCGAGATTTCCATTTTCCACAAACTTTTAACTCGATTTTCATCCTTTAACGTGCTTAATATCAAAATATACTCGTATGCAAGAAGTAAATAACGTTTTTTTTATTATTTAATAAAACTATCTTATATAATTATTATGCTATAAATATCCAATGTTAGCTTCTCAGATCTCCCAGTTATTGTTTCATTTGCCGTATTTTTCTCTGGGCGACCATTTTTGTCCGGCGCTATTGATTTCTTAGCCAATCTCGTAGAAGTGTTCATAATAAACAGTTAAATCTGTTGACCTTACACTTGATAGTACTTATTAATAGATGACATTTCAGATTATTCAAATTAAATATTTCAGTACAAGGTGTATTATTTTTTATTCTTACCAGTTGCTAAGTACATATTGATATTATCATAATCTAAATTCTAATAAAATCTGGCTCCTAACTTGAATATCTACATTGCCAGAAAATGTGTGGTTAGTAACAACACATACATAGTTCATAAATCATTAGTTTGTTACATATTTAATTAAGCTATTTTGCGCCAAGTTTAATCACGCTGCTGAATCATTGTTTTCGCTATAATTATGAGCTGTTGATTCAGAGATTTAGCAAAATCTTAGATCATACTTAGGTAAACACAAGTTTTCGGTGATTTGTGTCTATTTTTGGAAACTACACTGTAAAGGTTGAGTAAATTATCAAGACCTGAAACTACCAATGAGTGTGGTGGTAAACAAATGCACTATTAGTGATCATTGTGAAGATACCTGGACTTTTCATTGACCTAAGTCTGAAACCGCAAATCCTCCTTGATCAAGCGTGGTGATCTATGCTAATGCTATCTATGTATCAGAATAGGCCTTTTCCATGCAGTGGGAAGTGTCCCAAACATGTTTGAGCAATAAAATAGTAATAATACTAGTCTATTAGTGAATATGCTGGTATTATTACTATATTATTGCTCAAACGTGTTACGTTTTCTGCAGTAGGTATCATACCTACCACCTATAAAATTATCTAGACAAAACCTACTGAACTAACATATAATGGTTTTACCTGGCAACATTCCTATAGTTGTCAATGTCAATTGATTTCACTCCCACATATTCACCACCCTGCTTCAATCAATATCCAGTGAGGCTTTGTCTAGATAATTTTATAATCTAAGCATACCACCTGCATTTTACTACAAGCTGAACACAAACCCAACTACATATACAATTCCCCTTCACCAGATACGAGGATATCTGCCCATCCACTCACAACATGGACGTGCCCCACGTGAAGCGCGAGGACTACCAGCTCACCGATATCTCCGACGACGGCTACCTGACCCTCATGGCTGACAACGGTGACCTGCGTGAGGACCTCAAGATCCCAGATGGTGATCTCGGCACCCAGTTGCGTTCTGACTTCGATAGCGGCAAAGAGCTGTTGGTGAGTAGACCTACGTCATCTTTTAAGTATTTTATAGTCTGTTTCACCAGCTCCAGATATACATTTGCAGATTAATTATTATCAGAAACTTATGTGGAGGTGGTGAAACAGACTTATCCTTATTATTTTTTGCGCTGATTCATGTTGGTTAGCTGTGTTTAAAAAAAATCCAATTTGAGGAGTAGAGACCTAAGGTATTAAGATGTGTTCTAAGAAGTAACTTGACCTTTTCGATTTGTTTATGATTTTGTTTGTTTATCAAAGTACGTTTTTTGATAAAAAAAAAAAGAATTGACTAGCCAGTTTCGTCTTAGAGAATAGCCCTTTATTCACAGTTTACACGCAAACTACGTCTTTCAAGCACCAGATGAAACAAATACTTATTTAAACACGGATTTTACTCATAAGCTCCCATTTCTTGCAAGTAGTTGCCAGGCTTAGCAGTCAACCCTCGCATTTCTAATTATAAATTGATTCAAACTTCGGACGTTGCCTATAAAGTCGTAATTTCGCAAGTCCTCCCTTCTTGAATCATTTTCACCGCCTCTGAAGTGGCCTGACATCTGATACTTGACGTTTTAGACGCTTTGTGTTTTCCAATTTTAGCCAATTAGGCTCATTTCTTGGAAAAGCAAGCAGTATTTTGTAAGAAAAACATCTTATTCATTTTCAACTATTTGTAAACATCCATATTGTTTTATCTTTAGGTACCTTGAGGTATACGAGATTAAAGTATAATCTCCATTATTATTGTAATAACCACCAAATCGAGCAACAACAAGCGGCACGGCCGTACCATCCTTTTCTCGAAGTAGTGCCATTTTCTATAACTTCGTTGTGGATAAAACTAGAAGCCTGAATTCGGTTACTATAAGATGTTGTTAGGTTAGCTAATTACGTAATAACTAGGATCCTTAAGTAGAGACTGAATAAATTGACCGACTTGGTTATTATAATAGATCTCACAACTTTTTACGATAGAACAACTGTGTTGCGACACTTGCTTTTTTTTACAATTTATGTTTTTGATGGCATTAGTTTTTCCACAAAGAACAGAGAAGAAGAACATTCTAATAACTGAACAAATAACATCTAGATTTAAAACCTACTCGACTATAATAACAGCGTAGAAGCATGCCTTAGATGGGCTATTTCGCATTTTATTTGACATTACTGCATTTTAACCTTTATAGCGACGTCTGAATACAACAGTTTGTAAAGTTAATATTAGTTCATGATTGATATTTCGCAAATCTTAATCCGGATCCCCAGTTTGTTTCAATATCAAACAGATAACAAATTGTGATTATTTTAGTCCAGAATTCCGATAATCATCCAACTGACAAAAGGAATTTAATTTTTATCTAAAATCACTACACTTTCAACTATAAAGGGACGTGATAAGTAGCACATAAAAAGCCTTTATTATTCGGTAAAGAAAATGCCCTTTAATTCTTTGTGTCTTAGTTACAAAAATTGCCGAACATTAGATAGTCTTCTAGTTTTTGTCCTTGTCAGTAAAGTTTTTATTGTAGTAAGAAGACACGTAAAGCCTCGAACAAGCGGCAGACGGCTGTAACTGTATGCAACACGTGGCGCATACCGATTAGTAAATACATAAATATGTCTGATTTCTGAGTTCATAACTCTATTACATTTACGTAGTATAATCTATAGCACGTACTTGATGACTCCGTTTGTTGTGTTAACACGTAATAGATAATAATCTGTAATGTAATCTTAAATATTACGGGATTGATTTACAGTATTTGGTATTTACTCACTTACCTCAGATATTTTCTTCTGTCTATTTAATTTAATAATTAATAACTAATATTCACATTTTACACCACACATAAGTTGTCGGTTAGTACAAGTAAACAAAAACACTTTAAAAAATGAAGGTTTTAAATTTTCTACCCTAAAATTACATTTGGTGTCAACATAAAAATAACCTAGTAAATAATCTAGTTACCGAGTGACTCCAAGGACCACTGAATCATTCTCTGCAGGAGGACCTTCACTGTTGTTATGTTGTCTCTGTAAAATGAATTATTTATCGTATTATTAAACAAAAAGTTCGATCGCAGCTATCATTTTGGTCATTAACAACATTAGATAAAATTATTATTAGGTAGTAACAAGCTATTATTATTTTTTTACGCCAAGTTATTGTACTAGGAGTAGCAATGCACTCCAGGTATCGAGTAGAAGTTTAAAAGAAAGCACAGTTCAGTACTTGCCTGTGTGTTATTTACTACAAAGAGTGTTCACCAAACTGTCGGGCGTGGTGATACCACCAATACCATTGTTAATGCTAGTGGCAGTGTGTGCTAGCTTTTAGAGGTTGGAATAATTTTGTAGGCAAAAAATACTCTTCATGATTGTTGTGGACCCTGTTGGGCACAGCAAAAGTAGGAGAGAGGAAGAGGGCATTTATTTGAAATAATTCTACTATCTACTAATATCTTATTTTCGAGTATAGAGTCTCTGACATGTTCCTATAACTTGTTGGTGCTAAATCCACTCGTACATTAAATCTCTGCCCCATACCCTGGGCTAGTATTTATTGCTAGCCATATGGACAGTTGGGTCTTGAGTACAATATAGTTATTAGTAATAAACTACGGCGCAAGTTTGACTCTCTCAATATATTTAGCTAGAACAATTACAATAATTGGAAGTAGTCCTCCAGACCGAATTTCGGCCATGGCGACCAATCTCAGCGGAGACCAGTCTTCGGCGCGGGAGATATTATAGTGCACAAGTGTGTGTGTGTGTGTCAGACACAGGTGCACTCTCTTCCCTCACTCCGATGGGACGGCAGTCCGACACGACCGAAGAGAGATACGGCGCAGGGCCAACGGCTTAATGTGGTTTCCGAGGCACGGGGGTATCACACCGCCAATTTCCAAACTTCGGGCTGTTACTAAGAAATTCATAATTTTATTGAAAAACCCCATAACACTGCCCGACCCAGGAATCGAACCTAGGACCCCAAAAATTTGAAGTAGCTAGGTTAGAAAGTAATTATGTTGGCGAAGATGACACAATTTGTATTCTGTTATGATCTTTAGCCTCTCAACCACGTGTAGACAACGTGTTTGGAGAGCAGCCAACTTGTTTCCTGCTTACACTGAAGCGTGATGAAAGTGCCAGTTGAATTTCCATTCACCCCATATGGGAGGAAATTATTTCGACATACGTAGATAGTGTTTTACACGTACAGACTTAATGTCCTTTAATGCACCTTTTGCGTGGTATTATGTATTCAGATTGTACTGTAATATTGAAAACAGTAAATAAAAATGTATAGTGCCATAGTAACTAATTATGTAGGAACTAGAATAAAACAATGTCACGACCAATGTCAGGTTTGCAAATGTAGCTTCGTCGGATGATTTTTATTTACGACTTGTGCAGGGCCCGCCATAACAGCTTTTCTATTTTTGTAATAACCAAGTTTAGTTTTTCCTAACGCTAACATTTTTTCCAACAATATATGATCCGTAATGTTAAATGCGCCGCTAGTAGTTCTTCAAACAACGTTTATGTGACTCCCGACGTCCTATTCGTATCGATCACAGCAATCAATTATTCAGAACATTTTGAATACTAAGCGCTAGTTAGTCAGGGCCCAATGTAATTTACAATCGTAAAGAATCAATAACGGTTTCCTTCATATGATAAGATTTAGAAATTCTATTTGCAAAATCCATTATTTGTGTTATGTTAATGGTTTTTTTTTTTGCCTTTAAATAAATTGTCAGTTTCTTATCTTTCTATACCTAATCAATGATTTTGATAATTTCTGTAGTATTTTAGGATTTTCTGTTGTTTACGTCGACGACAAGGCCCATTATGGGCGTTGGTAATACAAGCTAGTTCTTGCGTTTCGTGGCGAATTTCGTAAGTTATTATATAATGGAACCGGTGTTATTTCGAAAGCAGATTGTTGATTATCGCAGTATGATGTCATTGTATAAATTAAAATATCTACTGTAGCTCAAGATTTTTTTAAGGAGTTGTGTCAATAATTCTTTGATATAAAAATAATATCTAATCCAGGCTTAATGTTATCTTCCAATTTTGGTGTATTTTATTTCGTTTTTGTCTATTCTGTATGACTAACATGTTCAATTGTGTTGTTTCAGTGCACTGTGCTGAAGTCTTGCGGTGAGGAGTGTGTAATCGCAGTCAAGGCAAACACAGCTCTCGACAAATAAACCAACTCAGCATTTATAGGGATATACATACATATAATTTTTTTACAATCAACAGCTCTTACATAAATGTAAAACATAATACTATGTATAATTTAACATAAAATATTATGGTGTGACGTGGTGCTGGCTTGTCGCCGTCCACTCCTCCCCGGGGGCATCTCATGACGATAAGGCATTGGCCTCGTGGTCTGCAGCCGTACCAATGATGCGGTCCCATTGTTGTAAGGATAACATTCTAGAGATATGTGTCAATTCTCAATTGTGTGGGGTCTCTAGCCGTTGTACTGAAAACTCATTACCGTCTCCACCCTTTCACAAACTTGTGAGACCACAGGGTTTCGGCGTCTTGAGTTTTGACTACAGCGAATTGTTGGCCGACCAGCATTACATGTACAGCGCACGATTATTGCACGTGCATACGATAAATGTAATGAATTAACCGTGCGTGGGACGCTGATGCATTAATTTATTTATACTTAAGTGTAAGTGTGCCCCCGAGTGGAGTGCGACGTCGGCAGGCAGCCGCGTGCGACCGGCCGGAACTTCACGTTTGTTTTTGTTTTGTTTGTTCTCTTTTCGCTTACAACGTCTACTAAACGTTAGTTACGTTGCGCTCCGCGAGCCGCCGAAGGGTTGTTGATCGACATCGGTGTGATAAAATTTCCCGTGGTGGATATTAAAAGTTTAAAACGGTATATAACCCGAAAAAAGAGATGGACGCAAACTTGAAGTTATTACCATAATTTAATGCTAAATTAATGAATACATAAAAAATCGAGAAAATGCGCAAAAAAATAGAAATAAAGAAAATTCTTGAATGTGGTGTGTGATTGATTAGTCCTCTACAGGCACTCGTTGCGACGTGCCGGCGACACGCACGTGGCGCCCCCTTCATGTGTAACACTTGCCATCTGTTCAAATAACATCCACAGACTTGTGGTGTGCATTCCATGGCGTGCAGTGTTCTCCTCTCGTTTAACCGTGACGTGCTAAATCATTGAAGACTGACTGAGAATGTCTCCTGTTTCTGAATATCTTCAGGCAAGACTGACGATGCATTTTGTAGAAGAAATAGTTGATTTTATAATGTAAATTTGTGCTCACTCGGCCTTTCCTTGCTCTCTTTGTTTGCTCATTTGAACACGTGAGATGTTACACATTATCGAGTGGCTTAAGATTGCCTAAATTGCATGTTTTAAATGTTGGTAATTTAATGTTTTTAATTCGCGACGGCCACTCTAGCAAGTGTTGCCTTCAAGGGCTTGATAGGTACCATTCATTTGTATGTTAGTGGACTCATCAATATTCTTTTAACATCAGATTGTCAAAGACGATATGATATACGAAAATTAATCTAAGAATGTAAGGTAAGGCCCTATAGGAGAGATATTTTTTTATGCATTCAAAATTCGTACCATCGCAGGTTGGAGACTAAAAGTTTAGGCTGTTTATAGACAACAGTTTATGTTCCTTGTACATTTTTTTTTTGTTTTTTTTTTTTTTCGAAATTGCATAATCGTTATTGTTGGTAAAGTTTTTATACTAAGCAGCTTGTAATCAGGTTTTTATTTTATAAAAAAAAAAAACCTAAAGTATATATGTAAAAGCATCGGGAGGTGTAAAATAAAATACTTTAGTAAAAAGGTCACTTTTCTTTCTGTAAAGATAAGCTGTTGTTGTATCCCAATGGAACCTTGAATCGATGTATTCCTTCCTTGTTGGATATATCTTGTAATATCCGAAGCTTAGAATAGCGTTCGTGGATTAAATGTGAATTTATTCATAGCCGTTAGAATTAATTAATTGGTGCACCTATAAGTTATTAATAGGAATTGATTCTCTTGCACACATGGTCTGTTGCTTATATTAGAGCAGCACTCAGTAGATTCTGTGAAGCGAGCTATGACACTGGACCCGGCATTATTTTCTGAGCTTTCTATTTCAAAGAGTCGCCAACTCACGTGCCACTCCTGTGTATAGCTTGTGTCAAACATTTGCGCTGTGCGAGGCGGTCGACTACTAGGTCATGATCATAAGACCTTGTGATGACGAGATGGTTAAAATTTGTAATGATCCAATAATCTGCGGATTTTTAATTTAGGAAACTTAAAATTATTTTTTATATTGGGCCGTAGGACAGGTTTGAATAACTAATGTGACGGTATTTAGTGCTAAAGTTCTGTATATACGTAAGATTGGATAGATCGATGGATAATGGACACTAGATAAAATATCTAAATAACCCTCTCTTGATGCAGTTCTATGTTTGTCATTTTGTGTGAACAAACGGCACCGAATTAAAAGCAACGGCCAATAAATAAATGTAAAGCAGTAATAAGTACTTATCTAACAGTCTGTCGAATTAAATCTGTACAAAATGAAATACCGTGAGTTGTGATTCTTAGCACCCTCTATGTAGATTTTATTTAGTTTCAAGTTCCTTGTTATTTTACTTTACACCCTTACATTATTTACTTTCAATGAGAACTCAAGCATTTATTTTAATTAAACCAATTACAGACATTTTTTTAATTGTCAAGGGGTCGGTCAGTCTGAAAGATGAAGCTAGTTGCCCATTCCGAAATGTAGTAGGTTCCTGGAGAAGAACAGGCAAGAAACTGCGGACACACGAAAGGATATTACAATCGTCAAATATGTACTTCGATAAGTAAATACTAACATTTATGGGCCAATACGTTAACTCAAAAGGTACCTACGCCAGCACATCAGCTTATACCAAACTGTCAAATTTTCTCAAAATGATTTTAAACCTTAAAATGTAGATGATTAAGTTCAAAATCGAATGCGAAAATTTGGTATAGATGTGCTGGCGACTATCAATCAAAAGTTCTCGACGAAGTTGCAACTATGAAGTAGTCACTAACGGCTAGGGCTTTGCAGGGAGGCTGCGCAGGCCGTTAACAAATATAGGTAGTGTAAAGAGAGAAAGGAAACTCAAGTTAAGTCAATACATATATTTCCCTAGTAGGCTAGGTCGCGGGTAAGGTCACGGTTCTGAGCACTATCACACCTTAAAAGAGGAAGGGTACCGTCCTTGCCAGCACATGGCAGACGTAGTGGCGCCGCATGGGCCGGTTAGGCCGCCGAGACTCTGCAAGCGGCGTGTTGGTAGCACGCCTGGGACGCCGATAGCACACTGGCAGCGCACAGCTTAGCACACGTGCAGCGCACAGATGGATCAGCATGTAGGTCTCTCGAGCCTGTACGTAGAACCCCTAGTTTGGGGTACACCGATCTTGAGGTTCAGGTACAAAGCTGCTGCTAGCTATACCAGCGGATATCGAAATGTAGCAAGAAGCCACACGATGCGTTGTGATGCCTGAGCGGTGACAGTGCGTCATCCTACAAACAAATCACAGCGACATGATACACGGTGCGTTGCAACGACGTGGAGCGAAGGATGGTTTTAACCCTCACCTCGACCAATTTGACAACATTAGGGTGGTCCAGTTTCTTGAGCACGGCTATCTCGCGGTATAACTGAAAAAATCACATCTAACAATGATTGAACAACGTTAAAATCATTAAAGATCCGTGAAGAGGCTTATAGATACTTAGCTGGATGAGCTAGTATCAACTCAATTAGGACAGAACAGGATGAAAGTATACAGCACAAAGTACAGTCGCCAACACATCGGTTAATCCAAATGATTTTAAACCTTAATATGTTGAAAGTTAAAGATAGAATTATATACGACTGTGACGTATTCAAAATGTAGGTGTGGCCTAGATCAATAGATCTGCATCACGAAGATGAGTCCCCAGGTCCCGCGGCAATAAGTGAAACTAATTATTATCTAATATAAGTTGGCAACATTCCTACAACAACCCTCCTACCTCAGACACCTTTCTCTATTTAATATTCTAACTGTACATGGAGACTCAAATGTGTTTGTAACAATATTTCTTAACAACTTAAAAACTTAACACTGTTCCATAGTTATGAGAAACCCTGCTACAAGCTCAACACCGATGTGGAAAGCTTGCAGCAGCGATTCACACACTAGCAGTCCATCTGCTCGCGACACAATGCAGGGGGGCTAGCTGGCCCGCACCCGGCGCACCAGAGTCGCATCTTTTTCTCATCGTATCGTAGAAGCAATCGACATGAGCATGGCAAACGCGATCATATATTAGCTCTCACCGACAGCGCCCTCCTTTCTCTTTCAATATCATCATCATCTCTGAGGCCAGCGGTCAAAAGATGTCCCAAGTACTTATTGACCTTATACCTATACCCTCAAGCGATATTCCGTTCAACTTGACCAAAGGCATAGGAACTTCAACCGCTGACACCAAAAACCAAGACTGCACTTTTAGTGACGTTGTAGACAGAAGTAAAGCATAGGTATATATTTTCCACACCAACCTAAGACCACAAACCGAGGCGCTCAGCAGCCAAACCACCGCCGTAACTAATGTTTACACTCCGTCAATGTAACAGCTGCGGCACGCTCTCTGCTGAGCACCTCGATCAGGAGCGTGGGTGAAGTCAACCCCACCTGCCTCACCCTGCGTTCTAATCTATAGATACGGCTCTGAAAAAGCTTCGGCCCAGCGTAGGTACCTAATTGCCGGCCCTCCATACCAGCATTTAAAAGTGCTTATCAACTCTGGAGGAGCATCAGTTTCCTTTAACTTCCTCCAGCAGTTTAACAACATTCATTGCGTTATTTACGTTGTTAAGCAGACAAAATGATTCCGATTCAAACTGAGTTACGCAGTTATGGTGCTCTTGACGTGCAGCTGAACAAAGTCCTTACGTTGTTTGTCAAGAAGGCTGACAAGCACTTTCGCGATCACCGTAGCCAGAGAAATGGGCTTATAATTCTATAAGTCGGCGATTAGCGATAGCACCCGTAATGAGCACTACAATAGTTTGTCATATGAGAAGGTAAATACCTACGCACGACTCAGTCACACAAAAGTTGTAAAACATTGCTAACACTTTGTAAATGAGAGCCCGCGTATTTGAGGTGCTCGATGCTCAGACCATTGCACAGATAACTATATACTAGTCAGAGACAGATAGGACAGTACAATGGTTGACGATTAATTCCAAAAATATGCGCCAAGCGCTAGTGTCGAAATGTCACCTAGTGATTACCCACAGCTTAATAGAAAAGTGACGATAGCGATTACCATAGAATATCGATAGCATAGTGATGTTCCATGGAAAATTCTTATAGGGTTAATTTTATTATTTGCTAGGTTCAATAATTACCTTTCGTTATGTTCATTGGATACGAATATAACGAAAGAAATGTAAAAATAAAACGACATTTCAGATTGTTGCGTGTTTTTCGAACAACAGTTTAGACCTTTCAAAACTTGTATATTTTTCATTATGTTTGGCGTCTATCCAAAAATTGTAGAGTTGACGAGCGTTCGGCTTTATTGGTCCACGCAGTTTGCCCTGGACAATGCTCCCTCGAGATCCGTTCACACTATCAAAGAGTTTATCGATGAATGCCACAGCTTCGCCTGTTGTAGCCATTGTCTCACTGACATTTTGACCGGAGGCTGTAGTTTCTGAAATATTACATGATTATATATAAGTATAACAAGGGCAATTAGCAATTGGCTTTCTTCTTTGTGTCCCATTTTTGTGTTTTGTGCTTTGGTACTCTAAAAATATTATCAACACCACATTACACATTATAAATTAATTTCAGCAAACCAGTTTATTGTTCTTGGAAAATACAATCTGTCAATTTAATAGATAAATACAACGCCCAAAATGGCTGCCAACAACATGGTTACCGAAAGTAGCGCCATAACGCATTTTTTGGAACTAAAGCTGTCGCAGGCCTGGACCATTGTGACTTGTCTCTTGACCACAGATAACTATATACTAGTCAGAGACAGATAGGACAGTACAATGGTTGACGATTAATTCCAAAAATATGCGCCAAGCGCTAGTGTCGAAATGTCACCTAGTGATTACCCACAGCTTAATAGAAAAGTGACGATAGCGATTACCATAGAATATCGATAGCATAGTGGTGTTCCATGGAAAATTCTTATAGGGTTAATTTTATTATTTGCTAGGTTCAATAATTTCCTTTCGTTATGTTCATTGGATACGAATATAACGAAAGAAATGTAAAAATAAAACGACATTTCAGATTGTTGCGTGTTTTTCGAACAACAGTTTAGACCTTTCAAAACTTGTATATTTTTCATTATGTTTGGCGTCTATCCAAAAATTGTAGAGTTGACGAGCGTTCGGCTTTATTGGCCCACGCAGTTTGCCCTGGACAATGCTCCCTCGAGATCCGTTCACTCTATCAAAGAGTTTATCGATGAATGCCACAGCTTCGCCTGTTGTAGCCATTGTCTCACTGACATTTTGACCGGAGGCTGTAGTTTCTGAAATATTACATGATTATAATTATATAAGTATAACAAGGGCAATTAGCAATTGGCTTTCTTCTTTGTGTCCCATTTTTGTGTTTTGTGCTTTGGTACTCTAAAAATATTATCAACACCACATTACACATTATAAATTAATTTCAGCAAACCAGTTTATTGTTCTTGGAAAATACAATCTGTTAGTTTAATAGATAAATACAACGCCCAAAATGGCTGCCAACAACATGGCTACCGAAAGTAGCGCCATAACGCATTTTTTGGAACTAAAGCTGTCGCAGGCCTGCTCTTGACATACTGTTAATAACACGTTTAACGTACTTGGCTATGAATCTCGTTCCAAAGTCACCATGGTCATTAACCGGTGGCTGTAATAAGATTTTGAAATAAATAAAGGCGGGCTAAATTAAGACTGGGAACTTTGATTGCAGCTAATATGACTTACAACAGATACAGAATCGGATCATTCTATCACCCATGAGGAGGCTGTAGTTAGCTACGCATATCCTGTAGCGCCGCATCTCTTCTTTTTTTGGGTGGGAAATTATCAAATAATTTCTCCAGCTCTGGGCGGAGCGGGAGAGCGAGTCAGACTTTTACTGACTAAAACCCATCCGTGTTCCTTCAATTACCTGTGTGCCAGGGCCATATCCCTTTCCTGACAAACCCGCAACCCTGGCAGGCATTCGCCCTAACGGACCCCATCAATTAGTGCTGACAACTCTTTAGAGGCGCGCGTGGAACACAAAGCGCCGTCGACCCGGGCGTGGTCCTTATCGGACGGCGAGCTGCGAGCTACCCATTGCTCACCGTCCGCAAGCCCGCGCCTACGGTGCGTGGCCGAGAATCTACCTGCGACTCATGACGCCAAAGAAGTCTCCTGCACCGCATCTGCGAGACTTATTTCGTGAGACGGACTTTACACCCGTGATCCTGAATTCCTGATACACGAAAACCATAGACCTGAGAGTGAAAACAATGTATACGTATACAGCACGAAGTAAAAGACTGATTACAGACGTTATTTGGCCGCCACATACCGTCCGTAATTTACCGGCTAATGACTTCACTGAAACGTATTTTATGGAAGAAGTTGGTATGCTTTCCTAGCCTTTTTTGACACCTTAAAATCAAACCGCGCTGCCATCATTTTCATGACAGCCATCACAGCGGCCGTTATGTGGCGGCCACCGTTCTTCAACAGGGATCTATGGCAGTTACGCCAACTTACACAACAACACCCTAACAACCTGGATTATTCTACCTTTGCCCTCCAAGTTGTCATGTTGGATTTAAAAGTATTACACAAAAATAATGATCATCATTTTAATATAATTTACCGTTTGTGACTGAATCTGACTTAGTTTGATTCGACTTCCAGTTTCCTCCACTGGTGGGCAGAGTGAAATAATCCAATAACTTTGGCGACCATACAAGACATGCTCATTGGTCTACCTTTAGTCCATTCTGGGGCAGTGGTCCAACTGCTCTGTACAACTACGAGGGCTGCACTAAAAGTATCGGGAATGGAATATTTCCACTGTTCCTGTCATATTAAAATCTTTTTAAATGAAAACTCCTTGGTTTTAAAAATCGAATACCATTTATTTATTTTAAAAAAGATTCTCGGTCTTGTCACAAGGTTTTGTCAAACTTGTTTAGTCGTTGAGAAAATGGAATTGACTCGAGAAAATTCAAGAGCGATGATTTATTATGACTTTCGAACTGGTTTAACACAAAAACAGTGTGTTGACCGGATGATTTCTGCATTTGGTGATGAAGCCCCATCCAAAACCACAATTTATCGCTGGTTTGCTGAATTTCAACGTGGACGTGTCAAGCTCAGTGATGATCCCCGTCAAGGTCGTCCAAAAACTGCAGTCACCCAAGAAAACGTTGATGCTGTGCGTAAGCTGATTGAGGAAGATCGACATGTGACATACCGCGAAATTCAGGCAACTTTAGACATTGGCATGAGTCAAATACAAATAATCTTGCATGAACAATTAGGTGTAAAAAAGTTGTTTTCCCGATGGATACCGCATTCGCTCTGTGAAGAGCAAAAAGCGGCTCGCGTTACTTGGTGCGTCAGAACTCTCGAAAGATTCCACGCAGGATCCTCAAATGCTGTATACAACATTGTATCAGGTGACGAATCCTGGATATACGCGTACGAACCCGAAACAAAAAACCAGTCACGAGTTTGGGTGTTCGAAAATGAGTTAAAGCCAACAAAAATTGTTCGTTCACGGAGTGTTGCAAAAAAAATGGTGGCCACGTTTGTCTCCAAAACCGGCCATGTTACGACTATTCCTCTTGAGGGACAAAGAACGGTTAATGCAGAATGGTATGCTAGCATTTGTTTGCCACAGGTCGTTTCTAAACTCCGTAAAAATAACTGCAACCGCCGCATCATCCTCCATCACGACAATGCGAGTTCTCACACCGCGCACAGAACAAAAGAGTTTTTAGAGCAAGAAAACATAGAATTATTAGACCATCCGCCGTACAGCCCCGACCTAAGCCCTAATGATTTCTATACTTTCCCTAAAATAAAGAATAAATTGCGTGGACAGAGATTTTCATCACCTGAAGAAGCTGTGGACGCCTACAAAACGGCCATTTTGGAGACCCCAACTTCCGAATGGAATGGTTGCTTCAATGATTGGTTCCATCGTATAGAAAAATGTGTCAAATTTCGCGGAGAATACTTCGAAAAGCAATAAATACATTTTTAAATAGTAATGTTGTGTCACTTCCTTGATTCCCGAAATTTTCAGTGCAGCCCTCGTAGTTGGACTAATGGGTCTTTACTAGGGGCAGTTATCCAACTTTAAAAATAGTTGGACCACATGGCAGCACCTTTTGAGAGTTCCGTGGTCCAATTCATTTCGACAACTGCACACTTGACAGCAGTTAGACCACTGCCCCGCACATCTTTAGTCAGCGACTTTAGTTGCGACTATAACAAATATGTATTTGCTTGGCTTCTAAAAAGGAGGAGGTTATTATTTTGTTCGACTTCAGGTATTTTTCTTTTTTTATGATTATTGTTTTTGGCGTTTAAATGTCACGTTCATTTCGACGTTCCTTTCCGCATCACAGAGTACATTTGTATATTCCGCATGAGGAACTTATGAGGAATAATGACTTTGGCAATTCGTTACCCGTGGTCCCTTCGAGAAATACAATGCTGCCAAATTAAAACCATCTACTGTTATTGAATCATTTGGGTTAGGTTAGAACAGTGAGGTTGGCAGAGTGTGCCGCATGGGAGGAGCCTCGCCGTGCCCTCATCTCAGGAGTAGGCAGTGACCTGTCGCTGCCGGCCGTGGTCGAGTCGATGGCCGGCAGCGAGGAGTCCTGGGACGCGGCGGTGTCCTTCTGCGAAACAGTCATGTCGCAGAAGGAGGCTGCGGAAAGGGAGCGGGAGATCTCGTCCGCGCACCCGGCCCGCAGCAGGCGCACCGGGCGTCGGCAGAGGGCAGATAATGCCCTCTTCCGGCCCCCCTAAATGGGTCCAGGGACGGCGGACTCGGGGACGTCCGCCGCCCCCTATCACACTGGACCCGAGGTGGCGGCGCGTAGTGTTCCACGCGCGCCCCTTTCAGACGTCGCGGGGGTCTTACACCCCCCCCCCATACTTGAGGTAGGTACTAGCCGGGGATTGCGGAAGTAATAACAGATCCCAAGATCCCCAGCCCAAGTGTGGAAAGGGAACACTGGGGTGGTTTTTAGTCAGTAAGAGTCTGACAGACCCCTCCGCCCGCCCCAAGGCGGAGAACATCCATGAGGATGTTCCACCCCGTGAACAAAAAAAAAAAAGAGTTAGAACAGTGACCATTAGCCGGATCCACACCAGAAAAATTTATAGGAAATTTATCTTAGGAATGTAACACAAGACGCTGACAACAGGTAAACCGCGGTCACTGTCAGACTGCATACAAAAGAAAAAGAAGCGCGATGACACAACGCTTGTAATTTATTGCAAATTGCAAAATATGAAGCAATTATCTATTTACTCAAAAATGAGTTGAGTAGTCAAAAATAATAAACAACTAAGTTTTGCTTACAAATGAGACGTTCTTGTTATTAATTAAATACCAACCGTATGTTGATATTTAATACAGATACTTTGTATTGAAACTCAAAAGTAAAGGGTTAGTTTACCGCTAATTTTTATCGTTTTTTTTTTCTAACGTGTTTTGGTAACAACCAAGTTCTGGGAATTTTTTTCAAGAATAACAGATATTTTATCCGCAACTACAAACTATATAAATTTGGCAATTTTTTTGTTTAAAACAAGCCTACTTTTATCATTTGCCTCTTGTCTCACTTAGTAAGACACTAAAACAAATGTAGGTACAGACGCCAGCAGGGCAAGCTACCCGAAACTGTCAATTTTCCCAATCAACCTAGAACCTTATGCTTTGACGATAAAGTTGAAAATCATTTATTAAAGAAATTTGACAGATTGTAGTAGCTTGCTGTGCTGGCGGTTTTGTTGGTGTTCACGGCTGTCCTCCAACCACTGGTAACCTTTGCTAGCCCATTTTCGGCCTTCTCAAAAGTTGAACCGTCTGCGATCAACTATTAATATAATTTATGTAGGTATCTCTTTTACTTACACGGGACCTAGAATCTTTTGTTCGTTTCCTGAAAGAGAAAATCATTGATATCAAGACATCAAGTAGTTTTCTCGTCGGCCGCGGCGGCGCGGCGGCGGTGGGACAGGTACATAATTGCTTCAAGTGGGTATATCAGTACCTAGTTCGGGTACGAAATCTGATAGGTATCTGCATAGATACCTATCAAGATTAAGATTAGATGGCCCAAAATTGTGTATTTGTTTTACCGATTGTTTTTGCGGCGAACTGCGCTCGCGCAGATTTACACACACATTATACATACACTAATAGCTTGGCTTTGTAGTGCTCTTTCTGACGCTCATACCTGGGTCAGTAGCTCATTGCATCATATTTATAGGTATAAATAGCAATGAGCTACTGACCCAAGTTATTATGAAAACTCGATATGTCATATTTACGGCTAAGTAATTTATGTAGGTACACTAAAAGGGAAGCTGGATTAAATTAATAAAAACATTTTATTATATTTCTTCATCATCTGTAAAACCATCGGAAGATATTTCTATGACTAGGAACGGATCTTCAATATCAAATACTTGGCATACAAAACCATCTCCTAATTCGTCCAACATATTTTGAATATCCAGTGGTTCTTTTTTAACATTACCTTCTGCCTTAACTTCAACACCTTCCTTACTAATACTTGAATCACAGTTTTGTTCAATACCATCTGTTGTACTGGAAACTTTGTCATGAACATCATTTACATTACATGGTCCATTGTCTGCCGGAATTTCTGTGTTTTCTATATTTCTCATATTATTTATTGAACTCATGTCGCCATTTTCATTTATCGTTGCATTATTGAAACCAACAACTGTTTCCGTAAACGTTAATTCTAATTTAGAATTAACTACGTCGGAACACTCGAATGTTCCACATTGATTATGCATTGTGTCAGGAGTCAAATTTCTAGCATCATTAATTTTTGAACTCTCCCCTGTTGCATATTGATTCTCATTAGTGACTGTTTCTTCTACAGGATTCTGTGTTATTTTTGGAGTAATCGGTAAATTCAAAAGCATAGGATTGTCATTTGAATTATTAACAATTACATCATTATTTTTCGAATTTTGTCCTGTATCAAAATTATTATTTCCAAATGTAGAGGTTACGATTATATTATTTGTTCGTAGTAAACATAAATTAATATTACTCCTTGAACACTGTCCTGCATCGGGTAGGTTATTAATAGTAGAAGTATTTATATTACTTTTTAAAGGAATATTTAGTTCACTTTCACTGTCTGAACTACTAGAATTTTGATCTGATTCAAATTCCACTGCATTGCCTACTTGGGGAATTATAACTCTTGTTGACGCGTTATTCTCCATACTGACGTATCTGTAAGTAATAAAACAATTGTAAACACGACAGAGGCGGTTCAATTGCTGAAAACAGCTGCTCTCAAAATGTCAGATAATAGCAAACACTAATGGGCAGAGCCCTCATTGAATACAACTAGAACCATAGAAACGCCATATTTCGAAACAGAGCGGTCTTTTTGCGGTGCTATTTATATCAGCGGCAATCATAACGAATTTAATCGTTATGATTGCCGCTGATATAAATAGATCCATAGAAGTCAGATCGAGAGAATGAACAAAAGAAGCCCCATTACACCACCTTGAGGGACACATACGGAAATATTTTTGTCACTTGCCACAATTATTGAAAAGTTAAAATAAATGATCAAGAGCGAAGCCTTAGCAGTTACCATCCATAGATCAAGATCAAGACCATTTATAAACAAACTGCAGGTATGGGATATAGTGTCAAACGCCTTAGAGAAGCTTTATGAACCATAGACCTAAAAGGTCACAGTACCTTTCTAAAACTTCCTCTTCTTTTCTTTTTGCAATGAGCTTATTCTCTTCCAGCTTAGCGAGCAGAATTGGATCTTTTTCAGCAGGGTCGTCGGTTTCTTCCTGGTCGCGTATCAAACTCAAGAGATCCCTGTACTCTCGTTTCTGCCGTCGCTTCCGCAGTGCCTGCCCGCATTGACGGAACAACGATATGGCTGTAACATTAAGTTTTCAACATTTATAAATGATAGAACCTGTCTGAACTGTCCATAATTAAAACCTCTGTAAGCACAAAAGGTATGCATCTAAGAGCCATCCTTTAGCATGTAAGTAGTTTAAAGTATTGCTTCCTACCTTCTTGTATCACCTGTTGTCTATTCCAGGCAAGTTTATCAAACAGATTCGCTTCCTCCACACACTTCACTACATCAGAAAAGTCAGGGAATTCCACTGCGCCTGTCTTATCTATCGTACTATTCAGAAACTGTTCCAGCTTCTTGGCAGGTCCAGGCGGATGACCTTCAGAGACAATCAGTCGAATCTCACGCCGTTTTACTATGTCTTGACAGTTTCCTTTTATTTCACATATCTGCTTGTAGCATTCCACAACGTCTTCTTTGTATCTGAAAATTATAAAAATAGTTATTTATGATACTAGTGCGGTAAGTTGGTTTTTACAAACGAGTAGACGAATACCTTAGTCACAAGTTTGTAAATACCAATTTAAGCACGTGAGTCATACGTTTTTCAACACATTTGTGAGAAAACAGTACAATAGGTAATGAAACAAAGTCGCAACAATCTTTGACGTTTCTAATATAAAGCTGGCGCAAATTTTAAAATTGCGCCACGTGCGCGTGGTGAAAATTAGAACTACATCTTTCAAAAATAAAAATAAATGTACGTGTATGTATGTATAATAAATTTATTTTCTTTCTTTCTCATTTTCAAAAATCAAATGTCAAGTCAAATTATTTATTTCAAATAGGCACATAAGAGGCACTTTTTAATGTCAAAATTTACAAAAAAATATAATTGATTCTAGTTACCCCTTCCAAAAGGTAGTTTCGTATGGAGAAGAATGGGCAAGAAACTCCACCGTTACTCTTTTAAAAATGTTTTACAATATATGTATATTATTAAAGTGAGACAAACGTATTAAGCAAAAGCACTTCCAAGGAGGTTTGGTGATTCAGCTTATTTAGTCTCGTAATGTGAAACTCCTTGGTGGAATTCTTATACATATATTACTACGAGGGCTGCACTAAAAGTATCGGGAATGGAATATTTCCACTGTTCCTGTCATATTAAAATCTTTTTAATAGAAAACTCCTTGGTTTTAAAAATCAAATACCATTTATTTATTTAAAAAAAGATTCTCGGTCTTGTCACAAGGTTTTGTCAAACTTGTTTAGTCGTTGAGAAAATGGAATTGACTCGAGAAAATTCAAGAGCGATGATTTATTATGACTTTCGAAGTGGTTTAACACAAAAACAGTGTGTTGACCGGATGATTTCTGCATTTGGTGATGAAGCCCCATCCAAAACCACAATTTATCGCTGGTTTGCTGAATTTCAACGTGGACGTGTCAAGCTCAGTGATGATCCCCGTCAAGGTAGTCCAAAAACTGCAGTCACCCAAGACGTTGATGCTGTGCGTAAGCTGATTGAGGAAGATCGACATGTGACATACCGCGAAATTCAGGCAACTTTAGAAATTGGCATGAGTCAAATACAAATAATCTTGCATGAACAATTAGGTGTAAAAAAGTTGTTTTCCCGATGGATACCGCATTCGCTCTGTGAAGAGCAAAAAGCGGCTCGCGTTACTTGGTGCGTCACAACTCTCGAAAGATTCCACGCAGGATCCTCAAATGCTGTATACAACATTGTATCAGGTGACGAATCCTGGATATACGCGTACGAACCAGAAACAAAAAACCAGTCACGAGTTTGGGTGTTCGAAAATGAGTTAAAGCCAACAAAAATTGTTCGTTCACGGAGTGTTGCAAAAAAAATGGTGGCCACGTTTGTCTCCAAAACCGGCCATGTTACGACTATTCCTCTTGAGGGACAAAGAACGGTTAATGCAGAATGGTATGCTAGCATTTGTTTGCCACAGGTCGTTTCTGAACTCCGTAAAGAGAACTGCAACCGCTGCATCATCCTCCATCACGACAATGCGAGTTCTCACACCGCGCACAGAACAAAAGAGTTTTTAGAGCAAGAAAACATAGAATTATTAGACCATCCGCCGTACAGCCCCGACCTAAGCCCTAATGATTTCTATACTTTCCCTAAAATAAAGAATAAATTGCGTGGACAGAGATTTTCATCACCTGAAGAAGCTGTGGACGCCTACAAAACGGCCATTTTGGAGACCCCAACTTCCGAATGGAATGGTTGCTTCAATGATTGGTTCCATCGTATGGAAAAATGTGTCAAATTTCGCGGAGAATACTTCGAAAAGCAATAAATACATTTTTAAATAGTAATGTTGTGTCACTTCCTTGATTCCCGAAATTTTCAGTGCCGCCCTCGTATTACTTAGGTGAGAGTACCTATTTTACAGCACATTCCGTTGTATAGTGTGTAATTTTTAACTATCGAATTTAAACAGGCTTCGTAAACGCATTTTTTGAGCAAATGTGTTGAAAAAGTTTTTAAGCCGGTAATCATTTTTACAACTGGCATGTATACTGTGACCAACCGCTTGCGTGCCAAGCGAGCGCAGCAAAAAAAATAAGCCTGCATCTTCGATTTACATTTTGACCTCACTATCGGCTTTAGCAACTGCGAAAACTATGAAAACGATACCCATGATGAAAAATTTTAAAAATTTCATAGCCGCCATGTTGGATTTTCATTTTGACCAAATTCAAACTTTCTCACTCTCTTTCTATCGAGAGGGAGAAAGTATGAATGCTTTTTCGCGTGACGATTCTCATCTCGATTCTGCCAGTTTACTCCGTTCCAAAAATACTTAGTAGAAAAATAAAACAAAATAAACTCATACTAATCAATTCTGTTCTGGGCCAAACAGGAAATTTAATATGATTGCCATCGACATACTAAGAAGATAATTCAAGTTGATCTACTGCAATGCTCTATTCTGTGACGCAACTTAGTACCTACTCGAGTACGTGAACTCTGAGCGGTGCGCTTGAGGGTGGAAACTTTCAGCGGGGCAGTAAGGGGAAGTACCTTATCCGTTGCAGCTACGCGAAAATGGTCTTAAGAGACTATCCATAATTTTTTATGGAATTTTGATCCCCATTCACAGATTTTGAAAAAAATGTACAGTCAGCAGGAAAATGGGCAATTTTCATAAAAACTTTTTTTTATGCCAATCGATCCTCTTTCTTATAAGGATCGAAAACCTCTATTGGACCAATTGAGGTTTGAGTACTAGAAAAGTCATAAAACGCAAAAAACTTTTCCCATACATTTCGTAAGAAATGATACTCCAACTTCGTTTTTTATGATCGATAGATGGACCGCTACAACGAAGACTGGCCAAAAATAAATAAACTTCGTATTTCGAAATCGAATTCCGGCAATTCGCAAGGCAGTGGATACAAACATAATGATGGTCCTATAACGAGATCACCTCGCAGTCCTGATCTCACGCCTCTACACTTTTTTATGTGGCGCTATTTAAAAATTGAACTTTATAAAAAGAAATACGACAGTGTTCAGGAACTCAAAGATTTACTTACCGCGATTCTCTATGGAATTAATCCTAGCACATTATCAGCTGCTACCCAGTCTGTAGTAAAGAGAATAAACCTATGCCTAGGTCAAAACGGCTACCATTCTGAACACCTCATAACTTAGAGCACAAAAGTAAAATTTCTAGGTGAGTCCAAATGTAAAGTTTTTAATTTTAAGGTGAAATAATACCCAAAGTAGAAGTTATAGTTTTTTATTTGCTTTTCTATCAGTCTTTTTTGTAGCGGCCAGTTTATCGATGGTAAAAAATGTAAGTTCGAACTTCTCATTTCCTACGAAATGTATGGGAAAACTTTTTGCTATTTATGACTTTTCTAGTACTCAAACCTCAATGGATAGTCTCTTAAGACCATTTTCGCGTAGCTGCAACGGATAAGGTACTTCCCCTTACTGCCCCGCTGAAAGTTTCCACCCTGTATATAAAACAAAGTCGTGTTAGTTACACCATTTATAACTTAAGAACGGCTGGACCGATTTTTATGCTTTTGGGTTTGTCTTCGTCCGGAATAGAATAATAAGTATTAAAATATGACATTAATTAATAAAAAAAAATAACAGTCAAAAAATCAGTCTAGCCGTTCATTTGTTATAAATGGTCATTTGAATCACTACGAACTGATAATGGTACAATATGCCCAACATATCGTAGGTAAGGTAGGTAGGGTAGGGCAGGGTAGGGTAGGGTACGTAGGTAGTGTAGGAAGGTAGGGTAGGGTATGTAGGTAGGGTAGGGTATGTAGGTAGGGTAGGGTATGTAGGTAGGGTAGGGTATGTAGGTAGGATGGGTAGGTAGGGAGGTAGTGTAGGTAGGTAGGGTAGGGTAGGTACGTAGGGTAGGTAGGTAGATAGGGTAGGTAGGCAGGTAGGGTAAGGTAGATACTAAGCGCTACCCGTGCGAAGCCGGGCCGGGTAAAGCTAGTTTACATAATAAATTACAATCTACTATCAAAATACCTTGCTGAATAACAATAAATATTACAATATTAAATATTGCAGGTCAGTGGCAGGTTGTATCTTGATCAAACCGTGATTCGCGACTATAACAGATTTATGTATTTACAGAATTATAATCATTAGAACCATCCATACATCAACAAGTTAGATTTGTTCCATTAAATTACTTTCTCGTGCAATCATGACATTGGGGAACAAACCTAACTTAGAGAGATCTATGAACGATTTTAATGATAATTCGTAAACACATAATTATCTGTTATTGTCGCGAATCATATTTTGATCAAGATACAACCTGACACTGACCTGCAAATTACATAAATCATAAGAAAATTTGAATTTTTGCGGGCTACAGCTGCGGATTCACTAAGGTCAAGAATAATTTCAAACCCTACCAACAGCAATAATTAATTGTTATCAAACTCACTTTGAACATAGGTAGTATGGTGACGAATAAGGACTTTCAGTTGTCACATCTGTTTCTTCTAATTTATCAATCATCGTTTTAAAATTTGCAATTTGCTTTTCAAGGCGTACTATTATTTCTAATTCATTAGTGGAATCTTGTTGAGCTTCATACTCTATTGGCAAAACCTCTACATGGGTCTGGGGAATCAGAAGCTCATAATCCATTTCGTTATCTGACGATTTAGCACTCTCATCATTACTTCCTTTGTTAGAATCTTTTTCTATCGTTTCCTGTACTAGTTTATTTTCTTTATTAGTATCTGCTTCTAAAGTTTCTTGTACAACTTGATTGCCATTTTTAGACTCTGCTTCTAATGTTTCTTGTAGTACTGTGTTCACATTATCATTTCTGTGGTCACTAGGTTCTTTAGGTTCTGTTTCTTCTATGATAATTACATCATTTTGGCCATCATCATTTTCTGACCTATATACAGAATCAGTATCAGAATCATCTAAATCTATAATATCAGTCTTTTCCTTTTTAGGATGTGCGGCAGTCCTTGTTTTAATTCTGTCTTTTGTATTGACTGCACATGTTTTTGAGTTTTTGTCTTTTCTTTTAGTTCCTGTACCACAAACTCTTTTTCTTGTCTTGTTATTATTTGTATTAATTTTATGGATCTGTCTATTTTCTGCATTATTTTGATTAATTCCTCTACTACTACCACTACTACTAGTTAATTCTGCGAATGTTTAAAATGATTAAGGTTATAAATTAAGGGAATAATTTAATAAGTATAGGCCAAATAAATCAGGGCTTTAAAAAAGCGCATTAGGTGGATGATATTGTCATAGTCACGGGAAACACTTGGATGAGGTACGCACGGAACCGTGGTACAACCAGTGATACTCTATAACTTAAGCTGGTTATACATTGGTTAACTGGTTTAGCTACAATCATCATTATGGCCAATAGGGTATTTGACTGCTATCAAAAATATATATGA
Source organism: Tiliacea citrago (assembly GCA_963921375.1). NCBI lineage: Eukaryota > Metazoa > Arthropoda > Insecta > Lepidoptera > Noctuidae > Tiliacea > Tiliacea citrago. The sequence continues at coordinate 10,678,126 of OY992782.1, read as the reverse complement.
ATTAATGGTTAATTTTTATGAGTTCCTAAAAAAACGATTAGTGAAAAAATTATAAAATCGGTGGAAAAATGGAGAAGATACACGCTTTTGAAATTATTCTACTATCCTCGTCACGAAAACTTGTCAGATCGCAGCAGTGCTGTCTCTAGTGTCTCTATCTATAATATACTTAAAAAGGCACTCAATTTCGGCATTTTATGAGATACCTATTAAAACAATATTTTCTTTAATGTGGTTAACATATATGGCATAACCATCACAGCAATCTCCAATCCCACTGCTGGGAATATGCGTCCTATTATAGACATGACTAGTTTAAAACAGCGGTAGACAACGGATATTTATTCAAAGTAGCCGATAACAACCTATAAACAACGGGTGACTACCGGTCTTTAATCCAACTGCAAGCTTAAAAGGTTGGTTATGTTTTTGAGCCTAAATTATTTTATTTGTAACTAAACTTGTGCGCGTGTCGTCGCGTGACCGTATGTGCGTGTGCGACGTTGCCGTGTCGTGCATTGTGCTTCCGATGTCGCTACGCTACCGCGAAATTACTCAAAAAGTTACTTTTTAGTCATTAAAATAAAGATTCTATAAAAAAAAAAATACTAAAAAAATTGGTAACCGTAAAGTGGGGCTATTTATTTTATCTATTACTTAAGAGAAAAAAATATTAATTAAAAAAAAAAAACAGGTTTTTATCCATTTCAAGCCAAAAATGGTAGAAAAGTTGTTATCAAAAAATGCCATTATCTACCGCTCGGTTGACAACATAGTCAACTGGCTTCGCAACTATACCTCCTATTAAGCATGCCAACACTAACGTGATGTAATGGTCTACAAATGGCTAAATAGTAGTAAGGTAACAACAAACCATGATCCCATTGAGAACCATTGTTCTTCAAGTTAGTAGCTAGTGTAACAAAAGGCACTTTTCTCCTCAACCCTCCTGATTTCAACTCCTCACACAATGTCTTGATATGTAGGAATTTGTGATCCGGATCTCTCATCAGCAGTTTGTAAGTCTTCTTCAACAATGCTCTAAATGATTTAGATTCTTTATAAGTATGATTTGTATCTCTATACAATGGTAACATTGTTTTATATACTACTCTTGGCATTCCAATAGCATTTTCCATGTTTATACATTTTGTTACTATTTTATCCATTAGCCTATTATTTTTAAGATTATTAACAAATGATTCTTCAGATTTTTTTTTAGATGTTGGCTTTTTGATAATTTTTGCAGCATTATTTTTAACCATTTCTCCAGTAATTATTGGTGATTCATCATCTAAAACGATTGTTTCCACTGTTGGCACACTTGGTGCACCAACCACCTTTTCAGTGATAATTGTTTCATCTTCTTCATCAAGTATTACAACAGGTTCCTGAAAAAGTAAACAGGTAATAATGAAAAGAGAAAGCCATACAGCCTTTCTGTATTCTTTGGATTGTACATACTGATGACTTGTTTGTTGTGTTTTAATCATTTGTTATGTTTAGCTATAAGCAGCCTATCCTCATAGAATGACATCATTTGCTCATAGAATGAAACAAGTTGCTTATTTCATAAATCCATATTGCACAAACTCTTGCCACTTGAGTCGACATAGGTATGTAGTGATACATTCACACAGTACATCAATGTCTGTTACTATGATTTTAATGGAAGATAAAGTAACCTGAGCTTAAAATACTAAAGGAATACAAACAACTTTACCTAACAAATTAATTTTAAAACCATACATTTAGTTTATAAGTACCATGGACGCTATGTACTGTTTTTAAAACGATGTGAACAGAAACACTGCTTTACGTAGGTATGTTTACAATAAACCGCCTTTACATGAAGAGAGATACGATACATAATAAATCACTCACCATATCAACATCAACGTCGACTGTCAACACGGGGTCTACATTCATTATTATGAAAAAAAAACAATCTGAAACTTAACTACGCTGACTTCGAATTGATGGGGTGGTTTTTGGACTTTTTGGCTGTTACTTACTGGTTTGATTTGACACTGAGTCTGACTGTCACTGCCAGTTATTGGCACCACAGAACACTATGGCCGCATTCCGAATTAAGACCATAAAAAAAAAAAATTACAGCGATTATGGTCCTAATTCGGAATGCACCCTATTACTCCTAGCGGAGATTGGCACTGGCACTGGCAGTAGTGACAGTTTACCAAGATTATTAGGCCGCATTCCGAATTAAGACCATAATCGCTGTAATTGATTTTAGCGCGCTAAACGGTAATAAGGAACGCGTTTAAGCGCGCTAAAATTGATTTCGATCGATTTTTTTGATCGATTATGGTCCTAATTCGGAATGCACCCTTAGTTTGCCGGTTTGCTGTGCTATTCGTTCAAGAACTTCAAGAAATGGGTACATAGGTGACAAAATTGTAGTCTCTTCCAAATAGTAGAGGTAGGTACTGCTCGATTTTTAACTGACTTCCAAAAAGGAGAGGTTATATGTTCGGCTGTACTTTTTTTTTTTATGTATGTCCACCGATTGCTCCGTCAATTGAGAACCGATTTTGAAAATTCTTTTTTTTTTATAGGGTGTGCTCACGAGGTAGTCCCATTGTCACCAAGTCAGAATCTGACGAGGGGATCCCATGGAATTTGAAGGCAATCCTCAAATTTTATAGGCACACCTATATCGATTTCAGTATTTTTTTATATAGTGTGGCCATTAGTGCTGTGCACTCCCTGAGGTATGCGCGGCGAGGTGGGAGGCGAAGAACGCCACGCGCGCCACGAGCGTTGACGGCGCACTGACAGAGCGCAGCAGCCGATTCTCCCACCCGTCTCCGGCACCACACGGAGCATGAAAGTCAAAAGGCTTCAACCTACAGGCGCGGCCCAAATCTCAGGCTCTTGCTTTCATTTAGTAAAATCACACAGAAGATCTAACCTATCCGGGTCAGGAAGCTCGCTTCGTTCGCTCTTGTATTCGCTTAAAGTACTACAAAACAGTAACGTCACAATGACAGCTTAACCTCCCGAGTGAGCTCCGCCGACTCAGTAGGTAGGTATGCTATTTTAATTATTGCATAGTGCATACTCGTATCACCTCCTATCGACGGCGACCGACGTGCCAATAACTTCTAACTGTCAAAGTCAACATGAGTCCCATGGAATTAGGGAGGTAATCCCATAGACTCGGTGGTTTAGGTATTTAAACATCTTGATTTATGCTAGAGAGATTTGTTATAACATGCGAATTTGACTTATAAATTCGAAACCATTAAAAGTGATTTTCGCGAAAATTTTCTTATAGGAGGTAGGTACCTACCTATTAACACTTCGCCGTCGATATTTTGATACAGGGCCTCTTCAGGAGGACTAGCTACGCCACTCCTGAATAATCATAGTTACTGTAGCGACGTCGGCACTCTTTTCGCATGCTTCTAAGCAACAGCAGAAACGCTGCGCTTACGCACATGTAGATACTACGGTACCTAACCGTCTGGGAGAACTTTAAAACCCACCGTAAGCTTCCGGTAGCGGGTGATGGATCGGACCCCAGGGCCTCAAGTCTGCTATTACAATAGTGTCAGAATGGTAACGCCGATCATTGATTTCATAATTGTTGATTTTGACAAGTTTGGTAATCTACTATTATAATGGCGTCATTATGACTTTTCAATGGTCGGCCACTGACACTACATTGAAAGTAATTGCATATATTGGTAATCTCGTACATAATGACAAATTAATGACATTTCTACTAATGAGTTTTATAATAATGGCAATACGACAATGCCATTATAATAACACAATTATATTACGAGAACATTGACCGACCAATGATCGACCATTATGAATTTACCAGATTACGAACTAAATAGCAAAATGACAACGGAATCGTGTTGGAATGACTGAATTTATAAAAATAGCAGACTTGGGCCCCTGTTCGCATGCTCTAGCGTAAAATAATTGTCTATAATAGTAGATAATAGTAATTCTTTTTAGAGTTCCGTATCCAAAGGGTGTCTAACGGAATCCTATTACTAAGCCTCCGCTGTCGGTCTGTCTGTCTGTTAGAGGGCTGTATCTCATGAACCGTAACACGTACCTACTCTTGCTCAGCATAGACCACTTTACTGTAATGTAATGCTGCAGTCCGCTTAGTTACTTTATCGTATACATTGTCAAAATCACAGTGATATTTATTTTCGTTATTATAAAGTTGGTATTGGAATGCTGCTGGCAGAGGTAAAGGAAATTTAGGCAACAATGATTGGGCAGCTCTACCCTTGTTCTTATCAGCAGTGCTGTGGTGATAATCTCAAAAAAAGTTGGAGAGTTAAAGTAATAGGTTTAAGACAGATGGGAAAGATTGAACAGGAATGTGGAGGTCAGAGTTTTATGGTGCATCTTTACGATTTGTTGCCCCCCTCAAATCTGTAACCGGTTCTTTTGATAAAAGGCCATCTCAGACATTAATCTGCATGGTCATCATATGGCCTGACCACGATTATGTGTTTTTACGTTCATACGAGCGCTTTTTCGATGATATAACGCGCGTTATTTTTATCGTTTTGAATAGACCTATGACTTCTCCTGCGTGTTCCTGGAAGTTTTTTTTATCGGTCCATGCTCTATTTTAAAGTCCGTGCGTAAAAGCACCCAAATATAAACGTACATGGATGTTCGGACGAGCGCTTTTTAAAGCTCCCTAGACCTACGAAATATCCAACCTAAACAGGGTAGGTTACTCGTAATACATAGAGCATATCAAAAGAATAACCCACTCCATCTTCGACCTCGTCTTCTAGATCTGAATCTGCACAAAACAATTTTTCGACCTACACGCCAGCCCAGCTAATAAAAGCATATTTTAATTAATATGAACCCATTGTTTTATTTTGTATCACTATCCTAGTACCTACTTACCTCAAACTGACAATTAACCTTTGTGTAGGTGGTTAGCACATCTCATATTTGCATCTTGCAATGTTAGGGCCAACAATAGCTGGGAGAGGCAAAGTTCGCGCCCTCACGCCCCTAGTCGCCGCAGGAGACGCCCCAAGCGTTGGGAGTCGCAGGCCGATTCCCGGCCACCATAGGCGCGGGATTGCAAACGGTGAGCGCTAGGTAGCTCGACGTCCGATAAGGACCAGGGGGTCTACTCCAAACATAAATCCGAAGTATCGGCCGAATGTTCGGTCGTTTCTTTGCTACAGCTAACTATCGCTGACTACGGCGAAAAAAAAAAAAAAGGTTGTCGAAGAGATAAGCCAAAATTCTCAAACTGTGACTTGAAGCCGGGTAAGGACTCAAAGTCAAAAAAGGAAACTATGGAAGTTATAAAATGGCCGAACAGTCGTCGGCCGATACTTCGGTTTAGCGCTTCGGAATAGACCCCCAGGCCCGGGTCTACGGAGCGTGACGGGGTCCGTTAGGGCCAATGCCTGCCAGGGTTGCGAGTTTTTCCGAAAGAGATATCGTGGCCCTGGCACACAGGCGTTCACTATAATTGGATGAATCCATAATTTTGCTTTTGGCTTTCCCCTTCTTACAACGCAAATACTTATTGCCGTAATTTCAGCTGAATTCATAGCGCGTCTGTATCGAACAATGTACCTAATGGCACAAAGTGATTATATTATACAGGAAAAAAAAATTACCAGTACGCAAATTTTGACAAATTAAACTACGCGAGTTTTATTATATATATTTTTTTAATTTTGATATGTCTTAGAGTACTACGAGTACTTAGTACGTGTCTTTGTACAAAAAAAAATAGGTTATCGTTAACGAAAGATGTTTACTTTGGAACTGGTTTTATGGTGACTTGCCAGCCGGCGCGGGTGCATGGTGTAGCGGAACGAGCGAAGGTACCTAAACAACTATGCACTCGCTCGATTTGTGTTTTATAGGTTTTAGGTATGTTAGTACTTACCTACCTATTTCAAATAGGTTTTTTTTTTTTTTACAAATAATGGAAATGTGTTCTATTACTGATACTGATAAGCCTTCCTGTATAAGCGCTCGTTTGAACAGAGTTGAAGCTCGACGGTAAAAAAATACTTTGCGCTTTTTACGCGATGTTTATTTAAACTCCCGTGCGAACGAAGTCTGGACTTTAGAAGAGGCTGTGACTTCTCAGAGTAGTCAGTTAAGAAACACCGAACTCGATCTAGTTTTAAATGATAAGTAAATTACGACATGTAAAAAAAAATCTTAGAACCAACTTACAAAAATAAATATAATTTATCAGTCTGGCCAACTTAGTCGTGGAACTCTGCTATGGACTGCAATAGGTTCAGATGACCAAATAAAAAGCCAAAATGCGGATAAATATATATATTTAGAGAGGCCAATTAAAATCTATTGTTATTATGTGAAATAAATTTGCAACATTAAAATTGGCTTGTTGCATTGCCTTAACATTATTATAATAATGTATGCCGTATCTCTTACATAGAACCTTACAAGTTAAAAATACATTTGTTTGTAAACTACAATAAAATAAAATACTAAGCAATGAAAATGCAACTGTAAATGAGATGGATGATACTTGGGCGAATTTAATTCCAAAATCTATACATAATGAGACATTTTTTACATAGTTTACATGCTTACAAGTCCAATAGTATCTATGAAGAAAAAATATATAAATATAAGGACTATTTTTTTCAAAGCACCATACTGGCCGCATTGATTTATTCCTAAATTCAATACACTATTTTATTAATAGACGAGAAATATATTTTTTATATTAAATTATCCTTCATAAGTTTCCACAATTTCGTAAGTTCACATTTCTTTTCGTGAGCGATCCTTAATTAACACAATTCACCCAATATCTCCACCTCATCTGAAAAAAAAAAGGTTTAAACATTAATATACATACATAACATTACGCCTGTATTCCCCGAAGGGTTAGGCAAAGTCATGTAATAGGGGCGAGCCTATTGCCATCAACCAGGCACAAATCCAGACTCCGGACTGCTACTAAGAAATTCAACATGGAAAAACCCAATATCACTTTCTCCAACCCGGGAATTGAACCCACGACCTCTTGCTCAGCAGTAGCGCTTGCGAAGTTGCGACCACTAGGCCAACGGGGAAGTCGAGTATTAATATTTAAGTTGATCTTCTTTTAGATTTATAAAATTCATAATACTTTGTTACACATAATCAATTATACAGGTTTATGTAGGAACACTGCCTAGAATAATAATAATCGCCCTATTTCCTAATTAAGGCATTCATTACACAGTATTACTTACGCTTTGGAAAATAAAATAAATGCAGTTGTGAACGCAATTTGGGTGGGGCGCAGCTAGGGTTGCCAACTTTTTTTTAATGAAAATAACGAATATTCCTCTCTGACGAATATATAAAAAAGTAGTACAGTATTTATTTTCCCAAAAAAGTCGTATAATAAAACCGTGACAAACATTTTTTTTTAGGGTACCTCCCGTGCACGTAAAACGGGGATGATATTTATTTTCTCATCTAATATATGGTGTGGGGTATCGTTGGATAGGCCGTTTAAAAATATTGTGGGTCTGTGAAAGCCATTTTTCAATTCTGAGACCCGTTTGCGTAATATTAAGCTTTAAAGTGCTATTTTTTGTTATAGTCAAGTGGCCCCCTCCCCCCCCCCCCGGCCAGCTAAATGGTTGATTTTGGATATGTGAAAAAAATCATGGCAGTAGTATATATAACGAAATTAAAAGGAAAACTATCACAGCTAAGTAGGGTTTACTAGTTAACGAGTAATAGTCCACCAACTTAAATTTGCAGTTGAAGAATTGACCGTAACGTATATCGATGTATGGGAGAGCATTTTTTTCAACTACAACGTTAAGTTTGTTTTTGGGAAAATTTCATCCTAACTACGGAACCCTTCATTGTGCGTGGTCCGACACGCACTTGGCCGGTTTTTTTCAAAAGTATAAAGTTGGAGCAAAATAAAGTAGGATGCATTATTATAAAGTATGGTTGGCAACCCTAGGTGCAGCATAAAAAATATGGTACGGACTACAGGACACACGGACACGATATTAAGTGTCCCGTCGTTTGTAGAACAGCACCACATTTACTCTCCAGGGCGGAGTCATCTATGAATCTCCACCTGAACAGGTTTTCCTTGCTTTGGCCAACCTGTGTCCGGAGTCTACATAGACTTCCAGGTTAGCCAACGCATCTCGTGTCAAGGTAGGAGATTTTCCACAGGTGGAACGAATGGTTTGGGTAAGAAAGCATTGACTCGCCACAGTTTCAGTCCTCTTTATATCGTACGCCAGTGAGTATATGAATATTTACTTTGAAATGTATTAAATTTATTACTTTAATTATTATGAATGTGAGCACTATGTGGGTAATTTTTTTTTTTTTCTGAGTTAGTTTTAATGATGGTCTGACATTTTGAGCACTTTATGCGGCCTACCCAAATCCTTTCTTTGTTATTGTTCGTGGAGTCGTTGAGCTCCTTAAGTCTTGAGTTTAGCTGCACGATTACAGACAAATGCTTGCACTGAGTGGGCAGGTCCACACAAATTTGTGTGGTTATTTCCTCAAAATACCATTTCAGACACAGACCAACATGGTCCTCACATGATCTGACCAAGATTATGTCTGGACTTTAAAAGAGACTGACCCCTGAGTTTGTTTCGTCATTTCCTCTCAGGGGTAGTAAGATAGAAAATATCGACTCCATCTAGCTTATTTTTATGTTTAATATGATGTGTAAAAGTGATTCCGACATCCTATTTACAGAATAAACAATTTCATTTCATTTCAGTATTAAAAAACTCACGTAAACACGGCGATGCACACGTGCAGGCGCTTACTCAGTCGTCGCGAGCGACGTGCCTGCGTTGTAGCGCGACGGCCAAATCGTGCTGCAGGGCCGCCTTGCGACGCACCACCTCAGCTGGTACCACGGACCGCAGGCCGTTCACTATGTCCTTCGTTTTTCCTGTTTAGAGAGAATTGTTTGTAGAACTTGGCATTAAAGGACAATGACCAAATCAATATAGGAAGTGGTGCCTTTGGCATACCCGCGGCCATCTTTGAAATCTTAGTCGGTATTGAAAAAAACCTATCATAAAAATGAAATTCGTATACCACTTAGTACTTGCAAATAAATAAGCAACAGAGACATGAAGTTATTATAACATCGGCAATATACAATAAGTGGTTATAATACGTAATAAAGAAGCTAACTCAAAAACTACCCAAGCAAAGTTAATACGATTTATATGGGACACTTTCGCGAGCTTTCTCTAACAAATGAAAAAAGAATCACGTAAATCTGCCTAGTCATCACGGACACATGGGTGTACCGGTGTACATAAATGAAAAATAATAAAAATAAACGCCAAATACATAAAATTTTAACCGACCTAAAAAAAAGGAGGTACCTTTTTTTCAGGTCGTTTAAATTTTAATAGATTGTCTACAATGCATGACGAATTGCATTAATCTACTGAATACCTATTTATCGAAATATGTTAAAGCATTATGCGCATTGCTGAAACGGTTATCTAAAAACGCAACGAAGAAAATATATATTTCCATGTTGAACAAAGAAAGTTACTGGCCATTGCTGTGGCCATAAAACTTGCGCATGTAGTTTTCTCTTTTAAAATATACGTGTATTGATAGTCCACAACTATTGTTGGAGAAAGCTGATATCTACTTGTACTTTGATCAACACTTATTATATTCAGAGAACAAACAAATTAGTGATAGATAATAATAAATAATAGATAATTAATACTGTTGTAAAAAAAAACAGATAAGAAATAATTTAAATATTTAGTAATAAGGAAAATCATTAAAATTTTGTTGCCAAACAAGGCCCACAGTTTTTTCTATTTATTATTATTTACCACCTGTATGTGTACAATATGGATTGCAATAAAGATTAATTGAATTGAATACTTGCTGCAACAGCTGCAACAGCAATCTATTCCCTATTTTAAAATGGTATCTACAAAATTTACTTATATGAAATCATTTGCAAGTTAAAACGTATTTAAAAGGAGGTGGCTGTTTGTGGTGGTGGGGGGCAACCAGCCCCCTAATTGCGTAACACAGTTTGAATCCGAATCGGAATGACTTTGAAGTATATTGCTAATCCATTGCTTCATATGTTAGAAAAATTTCGTCTGCTCAACAACGTAAATAGCGCAATGAGTGTTGTTGAAATGTCAAATTGAAACCGATTCCTACTGATAGTGTGTTACGCAATTAGCCCGCTGACTAATTTGAAATAATAAAACCCTTCAACATTCAGTTACCAGGCTGACAAGACATTGATTACCAAAATAGATATCGTTGAGCGTGTTCCTGATCTTGTTCTCCATATCCTCGACCATGCGGCCAATGTTCACGATGTGTGGCGTCACGTCACTCACTGCCGAGTCCTGTTCCGCCTGGAATTTATATTGAACCTCTTTTTAATAGGCTGCTGGTTATAAGGGTAGAGTTAGTCAGAAATTGCGCAAGATTTTTATTTTCAATGTTTTTTTTTTTTTTTTTCTGTACATTCTGGGTGACTGTGCTAGTCATTTGCTTTGCATTTGGAGGTGTGGGCATTGTTTGCTATAATCGCTACGCTTGGCACGCGGGTTGGCAAAAATTGATGAATTGTCTTAGATTTTTTCCGTAAAATTTATCGTCAACATGTTTCTGTCTGTGAGGGGTGCACTTTGGATTTTCAAAAAAATAATAATCTGTGTTTACTAATATTGTCCTAAGAAACAATGTGACTGATGATGATGACTAATATTGTCTTCTGCTCCCTCAGATATTCTCATTAATTTCTTTCATACATAGTTTCAGAAAATTATAAATTCTCTTGCACCTGAAACTACGTAAGTTTGAAAATAGAAGGAGGCCTTTGGTTATTAGTGGCACACAAAGCTACTGGTTACTCTCAGCCTGCATCATCCCACTGCTGGGCAAAGTTGACAAGGAAAATAAATCACCATTCTGAGCATTCATTAAAGCTGCACATTTACTTTAAGTCATGGAATAACTCCTGCAGTAAACAGCGGGAGTCTTTGATTTCAGGAAACTATGTTTGCTTGTTTCAATCTGAGTGCTGAAATTTCATACGGATAGTGGGTTCTCGTTGGTTTTTAGGGTTCCGTAGTCAACAACAAACCCTTCCATCTGTCTGCATGTCTGTCCGCGGCTTAGCTCAGAGAATCTTAGTACTAGAAAGCTGTAATTTGGCATGGGTATACAAATTAATCACGCCGACCAAGTGGTAGAATAAAATCTTGAAAAAGAAAAAAAATGTAGTGTAGGTACCTCCCTAGTACGTAAAGTGGGGATGATATTTGTTTTTCTAGTCTATCCCATGGTGTGGGGTATCGTTGGATAAACCGTTCAAAGAACATTTATCGATTCAGGGATCCGTTTACGTACTATTAAGCATTAAAGTGCAAATTTTTGTTAGAGTAGTGTCCTCCCTCCTGCCAGCTAAATGGTTGTCTATGGATATGTGAAAAATTTCTCGGCAGTAGTATATTATATAACGAAGTTAACAGGAAAACTACCACAGCTAAGTAGGCTTTACAAATAGTCGTCAAACTTACATTTGCGGTTGGAATGTATGGGAGAACATGTTTTATTGTTGGAATAAGTTCTAGGAATGGGATAAGAAAATAGTAAATGGAATAAGGTAAAACAGGATTTAATCAACAGTTACACCACAGATATAGTAATAATATAATTAATTATCCTGTGACATTGTTGTAATGAGAAACCTTTGACCTGTTTTATTACCGCATCTAAGTTTACGTTGTGTACGATATTGACTGCGTTGCATCGACTCTACAATACGGCCTCATACTCTGGGGTAACTCAACAGACGCAGATAAATCCTCTAGGATACAAAAAAATGCCTTCGAGCCATTTGTGGCATTCCATCATGGGAATCTTGTAAACCATTGTTTCTAAAATTTAAACTCCTTACGTTGCCCAGCATGTATATTTTAGAATATACAAAATTTCTCCGACAACACTTTGACCGGTTTAAAAATGCTCAAGACCATTACCCTCGAAAAGTAAGAGATCCAGATAGAATAGTTCTGCCTAGAGCACCAAGGACTTATCTGTATATTATAACTGTTATCATAATTATGTATGGACTTATCTATGACAAAATACCAAACAATTTTCAAGAGTTACTTACCTAATAATTTATTTTTTATAAAGTTACAATTTATGGCTGCTGCAAAAACGATTTTATTCTATGAATGAATTTATAAATAATGCTAAATAATCTTTTTTAAATTAATGTGACGTTATTTAATATTGAATGTATTGTATTAATGTATGCCATTAGACATAAATATTGTACTCTAACATTAAATGAATTGTAATGTCTTGCACGTCAAATGTGTGACTATCCACCAGTTGCACATAAGTACATTAATTTTAAGTCTCCATTAAAAAAAATGCTGTCACTTTCTGACATGTTCCGTTAGATAGACATCATTATTTTTAATGGGGAATTAAATTTAATGGACTCACATGAAACTGGTGGTAAGTATTAGGAACTTAATTACTTACTTTCAGACCAACACTGTACCAATACTTATGATTATGTAATGATATTAAGTATTTTTAACATTCAGTATCTGGACGCTATTGCAACAGCTGGTTCAAGGTGGAGTAGGAAAAGAGTTCATGGAAGGACTGTGGGGAGGCCTTTCACATTCCGTTTAAGTGACTAATTGAAATAAATGGTTAAACTTTGGCCTTGTGCAGAAAGGCAAAAAGTGCTGAATAAAAAATAATTGATTTAAAATAGATGTAGCCCTTAAATTAGCTAATTTGTTTACCTGTCTAGTCAGACTGCCACCAAGGTTCATAGTCCCACTGCTTTCCTTATTAGTTTGCAGCCACAGCATGGCCGTGGATGTGAGTTTGTAGTGAGCGTTGCGGCCTGAGCTCTTCTCAATCACCTCTACCACATGGATGGAATCCCAGCAGCCTTTGATCTTTTGGGATCCATCACCGGCTTTCTTTATCAATATTACACCTGGAAGTGTATTATGGCTTAATGTAAGATAAAATGCTTAATTATTATTGGTCAGTAATTATATTTATTTAATTTGCATAAAATGTGAGAGAAAAGGATATTACAGAGGGTTACAAGCAATGTAGTTTAATAAAGTAGGCCATTCAAAAAATTGTACTATTGTGTGTAAATGGAGGCAGCCATAGTTTTTAATAATCAACCTTTTTATTATTATTAACAATTAAACATTGCTTGTAATAAAATATAATATTACTGTCATGGTAACTTGTTTTGTAGGCTGTAACAATAACTCATTATATTTCCTGTTCCTAACCTATATTTAATCTCAATGAATAACTAACCAGCAAACCCATGATCCATGTCCCACAGGTATACAGAGCTGACACCACCTTCGAAATACATTTCTCTGTACTGGTCGAAGGCGTGATTAGCATCGATTTCTAATTTCCTGAGCCTCTCTGAAGGCATTGACCCATCTTCAAGTAGAGGGTCGTATGTGTTTGACCATGGTGATCTGTAAGAGTCGCCGTCGCGGTTGTAGTCGCACAGCAAGTAGTCCTTCCCTGTGCTACGGTCCTGAGCAATCTTTAGAGGCTGGTCTACTGATGATAGCAGGTCATCGCACATACTAGGCACCAGGTCTATCAAATCTGTCAAGTTTTTCTCAATCTGCTGCGGAGGCAACCTCCTCATCAAGTCCAACGCACAATCCATTTGTTGATCAGTCTGCAATAATCATAAAACATAGCACAGATTTAGTAAATTCCGTTAATTTTGGTGCATTAGTCATCATAACAAATAGTGATAAAGAACGTTAAAGCAATTTTAATAACCAAAAGGACAACTTACCATGATTAAACGAGAACGTAGAAAATACAAATAAATATGTAAAATTAATTACAAGTGTTTTTATTGTTACAATTGTTGTATTCCAAATATTAGGAAATCCCAACCCGAATTATTAACTTGACGTAATTTGACAGCAAAAGTTAGCGTCCGGAAATTTTATTTAGGTTAGTATTTCATTGTGAAGTTCCTGCTTGTTTCAGAACGTATTTATATTGTTATTCTCGACAGTTTTATCGATTTAATAAAACTATCGATAATGAATAATGAATTGAATTAAACCAATCTCATTGAAAATGTCCAGAAACGGTACCTCCAGTAATGTTGAATGGTGTGCCATTATCGAGAGTACACTCATTCAAGTACCTTGGGCATATTTTAACCACTAGCCTTAGGGATGATGACGATATTGAGAGAGAGCGGAGGGCGCTGTCGGTTAGAGCGAATATGATTGCCCGCAGGTTTAAGCGTGCTTTTACGGAGGTTAAAAAAACACTTTTTAGAGCCTTTTGTTCTTCATTTTACACCTGTGGCCTGTGGGTACATTTTACGCAGAGATCGTACAGTGCCCTTCGCGTGCAGTACAATAATGCTTTCAGGGTGTTGATGGGGCTGCCTCGCTTCTGTAGCGCGTCAGGGATGTTTGCGGAATTGCGTGTTGATTGCTTTTATGCAATAATGCGTAAAAGATGTGCGTCCTTGGTGCGCAGGGTGCGAACCAGTTCCAACAGCATCCTGGGAGTTATTGCTGACAGGCTGGACTGCTCTATTGTAAGTCGTTGCTCCAGTATTTCAGCTGGATTGCTGAAGCAGTGATTATGTTGTTGTGTGTGTTTTGTAATTTTTATTGTAATTGTATCACTAACATAGTTATAAGTTTATTTTATTGTTACTAACACTGTATGAGTCTCATGAGTTACTCTAAATAAAGAATTTAATTTAATTTTTAATTGCAATAACTACGATGTTGTATCTTGCAGTGTGCTTGCATTGTTTTTATAGTTTTGAATAAAGTTTATTAGAATAGTCGATAGTTGAACATGTTTGGTTTAAGGCCGGAAACAGCTGGCACGTCACTATAAACTTTACAATAATGTTACCTGGGTTATGAGACGCCGGTATACCTGCTTCACTCCCTCTCGTTGAAATTCCTATAGGAAGAAAGAAAGCGTCATCTTCAATGAAAACATGTAACTGTTTCCTGTTGAATGTCAGTTTGTGAATAATGTTGTGTGTGTCAAAGTTTTGTTGTTATTACATATAATTTCGATAATTACCGTTTATTACATAAATTAACACTTTTATCAATGGAATTGTGATCCCTTTTTGTGTCAGCACTGAAGGACATAGTTACGTGAAGTGTGAATTCTCGTAAAGGTTTGCATTGTGTACTTAATTATACTTATTCAAATGATTCACGTTATGGGAATGTTATCACAGTTATTAATATAAAGGTTCTATTATACGCGCCTAAACGGGAAGTTGGTGTAGCGAAGCCGCAATTAGCTTTTGTCAGTAAGGTATAAAGTGGTGCAGAGATTGCAAATAAGGTAATCCTATTTGCACTAGGTTATGACCAAGTTGTGGCCTCTAGAAACCCTATGATCGTTGCTTCTGCATTTCTTTGTCATACATCATATATTTTTATTATATCTAGAGAGATTTTGAGATAAACATGATCTGAAAACCATTAAAAAGCTTGGATTGATCAGTCAATAATCTTATAGTTAAGAAACAATAGGGCTTTGTTGTAGTAATAAAGCATTGTATTCAAATATGTAACTGCACCCGGTATGTAGTGTTCCTGTCACGAACATTTGGGTGTGTTGAGTTTTAATTAAAGTATAATCCACGATTATGCTCATGGTCTACGATGTCAGTATGTTTATGACAACATTAAGTACTTGATACTAGTTTGAATGGGTAGTTTATCAACATGAAGTGTCCCGTGTGCAGTGAGCAGAAGCCTTGAAATGTCAGTGTAAAAATGATGACAGTGGAATATGAATTTTTATTTGAACTGTGTAGTTTATACTAGTACATTAAAAGTTAATACCGGCAAGTAGTTTTGCCTGAAACTAAAGAACTAGTCTGTAACAAACAAATATGTATTGTTTTACATGTAAAAATCACCTACAAAATATTACTACTAAAATATTTTCTGATGTTAAATATTCTATTTAACATCAGAAAATATTTTCAGTTCAAGCAACCATTATTTCAGAGCTATCATGGATACCCATGATAGCTCTGAAATAATGGTTGCTTGACCATATGTATGGTTGATGTAAGGTTATTAATAACACATCTGTATTCCCCAAAGGGTTTGGAAAAGGTATTTAGATCATAATTTTGCCAGTTATGTTTTAGTTATCTATTTAACAGGGGGCTAGATTGCCATTAGTCAGCACAAATTTCACTAAAACCCTGTAATAGTTGATAGCTACATTATTACTGACAACTAGCTGCTGCCCGCGTAGGGTTTTCTGACATAAAAGTAGCCTAAGTTACTCCATATAACATCAGCTATCCGTCAGTGAAAGTCCCATCAAAATCAGTCCAGCCATTTCGGAGATTACCCGAAACAGACAGACAACAATGTTATTTTTTTTTTAGAAGTAGGTATTGTATATACTTTCATATGCATTTACTAAAAAACTATTATTTTGAAATTAAAAACAGATAATTCAATCTTATATAGTTGTATAGATTTATGCCAACAATTTGTTGCACTGAGTTTCATACTTTTACTTGACATAAGTGAGGTGCTTCTGTACTTAAGATGATTTACACTTCATATACTTCCGTTTATAATAGGTTCTAACAAAAATTAATTAGAATAGATCTTTTAGAAAGGTTAACACAAATGGGTGAAATTGAGCTTACTTAAATATTTCATCCATAACTATCTTTACATTACTTTTGATAAAAAGGCCAGATGATACACTATCATTGATTTTGCTGTTTCATTGAAACTATAATAATAGGGATTTGTCTTTGTGTACACTATAAGTAGGTGCTTAATTGTTGTCATTTCAAAAAATAAGGGCGAGGGGTCCACCAAATCTTGACAAGTGCTTGTGCACCCAACCCTTATGCAAAATATAAATGTAGGGTGCAAAAAATTTCAAGCTCAATATTTTTGAACAAATAAGTCGAAAAAGTAACTCGTTGCTTGAAAATTGACTTACGAACATTCATTGAATTACCACTGGTTTTTTTTTACCATGTTGGGTAAATGTAAACAAACTTATCAACAACTTTTCTTGGCATATTTTCCAGGCATAGCGGTAAACGGAAAGTGACGTAAACCTGTCATGATGCCGACCCAACTGGTGAACCAAGATAACCACCAGAACGATGTGCGGGTGAAGACAGTGTACAATGGTGATGTGATGATCACGTACATCAATCACAATATTAATTTTGAAGAGTTTACGCAGGAGATGGTGGCGATATGTCGGTTTTTGCCTGATCAGGTTGGTACACCATAAAGCAATTATTGAAACTAGTTACTAAATTAAATAACTATCTATTGAAAAAAATATGTTGGTTATTTTAACTGAAAGATTTAAAAAGAAAAAAAAAGGGTACTATTAAATCTGCCTTTTTATTCATCAAATATTGCAGTCGGTATAACATTTCTTTTTGTGTTTTGTGTAGATCTATGTTATGCTATACAATGAGTAAAACCACCATGCTTGAAACTAAATGAGGATAAGTTCAAAGACGGCAAGGCAAGGGTATGGGGCATAAAAGACTCGGAAGATCTGCTAAATTATCTGCATATTTTCCCCAACCGGTTTTATTTTTTTGTATTCTTTTCTGCACAAATAAATTGTTTTTTTTTAAATCTTATAAAAGTTAAAATATAATCTCTCTTTTCACCTGACTGCCCCGAAAGGGTGGATATATTTATGATGGCACAGTTGACGCAGCCTACATAACAGAGGGTTCGATTTCCGGGCTGAATAAATATTTTTCCAGATGCTACGGAGTTGCTTGCCCATTCTTCTCCATATGAAACTACCTTTTCGAAGGGGCAACCTAGATTCAACTCTAATTTTTCTTGTCATGAATAAGTGCTTTTTAATGGTCTAATTGAAATAAACGATTTGACTTTGATCTGTAGAAAAGCTTAGGAAAAATCCTGAATAGGGCAACATTTTTTTTTTGCCTGCGTTATATCCCACTGCTGGACATAGGCCTCCCCATTTTCCTTACAAACCTCTTTATTTTGAGCAATATCTGGCCATGTTGACTCCTCAAACATGATCAGACCGTCACCAACAATATTTATATTAATATAAAATCTTTCAATTTTAGGTGTTTACTATGAAGTGGGTGGATGAGGAAGGAGATCCGTGCACCATATCGACTCAGTTGGAGCTGGACGAGGCGCTGCGTCTGTACGAGATCAACAGGGATTCCGAGCTGACTGTTCACGGTAAGTCTATGATAATAAGTTCACTATACAGTGACGTACCTGTGCGGTATCGTCGGTGGAAAACAGTCTATAATTCGAGTTATTTTCCAGATTTATTTCTTAATCTAGTTCGAGCGAATTGTAATGCGAAATCATGTTGTTTTCGCAACGTGTATAATTTACCTATTATGCATAGCAATTATTACAAATAAAGGAAGACTTATTTTATGTGGGGTAATAGAATTATATGAACATTATAAACCTGGATTTCTTTCATACTTTCGCGGCTAAAACTGATGTTCAACGTGTATGTATTATGTTTTTAAATGAAAAACCCTTTAACGCATGAAATCCCAAGTACTATAATTATTGTCAATAGCAGATAACGTTTTGTTGGCTTACCTTAAAATTCTGATAACCTATACAAACAGACCGCCAAATCTCGCGTTGACTCATCTGATTGGTTGAATAAAATCCCAACATCCAATCAAATCAAACGACAGCACATTTAAATTAATTAGGCCTTTAGAAACCGCGGATTTCAGGATTAAACACTTATCTCTAAAGAATGATGCCTGAAATCTTCAAGCGTAAAGCGCTATTATGAAATAAAATAAAAAAGCGCTTGATTAATTACATCGCTTTTAGTTTAAGTAGATACACTTTGTCAGCGTCTGTCTCAGGGTTTTATAGCTTTAGTAGTTCGCGCTTAGCTTGATAGATGGCGCTGTCGACGTTGAACAGACCCACAGGATTGTTAATATCGTCAGAGTTTTAATATCTTTGAATAATTTTTAAACTTTTGAAGTGGGGGGGATAAGTTATTTATTTGTAAGAGTTATAAACTAGCGGTACCTAAAATTAAGCATGTGAAATGTTTAGCATAGGTACAAAGAAACCATAATACGTGACGGTCCGTAGTACCTACTGCGAACCCCCTGTTAAAGAGGTGTTTGTATCATCTATTAGCAGGCATAGCGTGACGCTTTTTTCTATTTCTACTCTACTATAGAATAGAAATCGCTTGTCTACCCTTCTCGGTAGAAAACTGTCAACGGTCAACACGGAAACGTAATTTTTGTCTACACTTCCGCCGACAAAACACTTCTCTACGGTTCTCGTGCTAAGCCTGCAGCAGTAGGCTGTCATTACTTAATCTGTTATGCAATATCTTCAGAAAATCTAAAATAAAAATCCGTCTTCTGCGTCTGCCCGCCCTCTAGCATAGATACTTTTTTCTCAAAAACTGCATGATGAATCATTTTTTCATATTCCGGAGATTATATGACGAGATGTATTCTAGAAAGCGCCCTCTGTCAAAATTTTGGTCTGAATCAGAGCACTAGGGTTCCTGTCCCACCGCTGGCGATTAACGAGCAACTTAAAACGAGCTGGCGAGCAACGAGCAGCGAGTGCGCGCTGACGAGTGATTACTCGCTTGTGTATGTAGTTGAGCGAGTACTCTTTGATAGCTCTTGTCCCTGCTACAAACTCGGCGGCGGAATTTAAATCTTTTCTACGTTTCTTGCCCGAAAAAATCGTTGTTTGCAATGCTTACTCAAGGATGCAAATCCGGTACGGCTCTAAATCCTTCCATACCCCAAGGGCACGTCTTCCCTACCATTATCGCGCCCCCCGGTCTACTCTTTGGTATGCAATGGCCTCTGTAGTCCCATGAAACATGAGGCTCCAGGGGCTAGCGTGAATCTCTGGGTTCATTCGATTAATCGAGTCTGGTCAAACCACAATTGGGTCGGTGCATTTTATTCATTCATTCTTGAGCGAGAAATTATTGATAGCTAGTCGCTGTCTCGTTGATAGCTTCTCGCTTCCTCGTTGATAGTTAGTCGCTTCCTTGTTGATATCTAGCTAGTCACATACTCGTTGATAGCTAATCGCTTCCTCGTTGATAGCTAGTCGCATCCACGTTGATAGCTAGTCGCTTCCTCGTTGATAGTTAGTCGCTTTCTTGTTGATATCTAGCTAGTCACATACTCGTTGATAGCTAGTCGCTTCCTCGTTGATAGCTAGTCGCATCCACGTTGATAGCTAGTCGCTTCCTCGTTGATAGTTAGTCGCTTTCATGTTGATATCTAGCTAGTCACATACTCGTTGATAGCTAATCGCTTCCTCGTTGATAGCTAGTCGCATCCACGTTGATAGCTAGTCGCTTCCTCGTTGATAGTTAGTCGCTTTCTTGTTGATATCTAGCTAGTCACATACTCGTTGATAGCTAGTCGCTTCCTCGTTGATAGCTAGTCGCATCCACGTTGATAGCTAGTCGCTTCCTCGTTGATAGTTAGTCGCTTTCTTGTTGATATCTAGCTAGTCACATACTCGTTGATAGCTAGTCGCTTCCTCGTTGATAGCTAGTCGCATCCACGTTGATAGCTAGTCGCTTCCTCGTTGATAGTTAGTCGCTTTCATGTTGATATCTAGCTAGTCACATACTCGTTGATAGCTAGTCGCTTCCTCGTTGATAGCTAGTCGCATCCACGTTGATAGCTAGTCGCTTCCTCGTTGATAGCTAGTCGATTCCTCGTTGATAGCTAGTTGCTTCCTCGTTGATAGCTAGTCGCTTCCTCGTTGATAGCAACTCGCTTCCTTGTTGATAGCCACTCGCTTCCTCGTTGATAGCTAGTCGCATCCTCGTTGATAGCTAGTCGCTTCCTCGTCGACAGCTAGTCGCTTCCTCGTCGATAGCTAGTTACTTCCTCGTTGACAGTGGGACAGGTGCTTAAGCAAACGAGGTGACGTTGGCTTTGTGTTCAATATGCAACGATTAAGTGCACATCCTCGACTGTTGTTGATGTGACAATACAATACACGCATTCACCTATAATCTAACAACTAACCACTCGTCAATTTACAGTACTGTAAAATGGTAACAGGAAATAAGTGTTTTTAAGTAAGTATGTACAGACAACAAAAGAGATAAGTAACCAGATAACTAACAATTATTAGCTCTTGTTGTTGTGTGCTCAGTTAAAAGTAAAATCATGTGCTTAATTTCATCCAAATCCGTTCTGCCGTTTTATCGTGAAAGCGTAACAAACAAACAAACTCATTTTCGCATTTATAATATTTGTTAGGAAGTTAGGGATATTCAGGGACTCTCGCATAGACAAAATGCTTCATAATATCTAATACTGTACCCACAAATATCACAAGCCGTTACTTAAAAAAAAAATAGGGCAAAAAGCCAAAACCTAATGTCCCAAAACAGCGCCAAATCACTAATCGTTTCATAAAAGCAATGCGCGTCATAAGGTCAATAGGTTCAATATTACAATAAATGTGTTTTATAACTATGAAATCGGGCACAGTTCCAACCACTGTGGTTCTGTAGCTTAATTGCCAGTTTCGTGACAGTTAATTATCATATTTTGCCATTACAACTCTACCATTGGTCCTTGGAAGACAATGCAGGGTTAAACCTGAAGCAATCATGATACGAAATCGTGTTTGCTAGATTAAGGGGTGCAAACTTGTTCGGGTCGGCATGATTCGGTACAGCCGGGCAGCAAATCGAATATATGTATTGTAGATATAAGTTCGGAAAAATGATGAGCCAAACCAAACATGATTCAGCGAGGTTAGGTGCCGATGGTCGCGAGCCCAATGAAAGCCAAATATGTGCAGTAATTGCTTCTGGTAGGCTTTGGTGTTCAACAAATACTGCCGAATCGAATGTGCCGACTCGATCAACTGTGTAGCACCCCTATGGTTGGGAAGCTTTTATCGAATTAGTTAGATCGCATTAAAATTGCCTCCAAGAGTGGCTTAAAGATAACCCGCGCTCCTTGGGTAGTCAGCTCTGCTACTACCTAAGTACCAAATCTTGTAAGAACCGCTGTATGTTACTAAAACATCCGCTTATCCTTCGTTAAAATTACTCTGTAGTTTCGCTCGACTTATTTCAATAACAGTTATAAAATAATAGGATGATAGCTATATTAGCAGTAAATTATTATTTTAGTACAGCCATAAATATTACGCGTTACGCCTTATTAAATACTTAAGTTATTAAAACTTATTGCTCACTTACATCATCGCCATGGATTTTGCAATGAAGTGCAGAAGTTGTTGTCAATCAATTACCATTTTTATTACGAACTGTGTTTCTGTTCTCTAAAAAAGATTTTATTTCACGAAAACCCAAAGAAAACACGAAGTTTGGACGTCGTTTCACTTATTATCATAAATGAATAATTTATTCAGTAAATAATTTACCGCCGTATGTCCGAGCGGGTACGTGTCTCGTTTGTGGAATACAAAACGTTGTGCGGGGGTTTATCGGGAGAATTGTACCGATGACGATTCAGTAGCTCACTTATCGCAACATTTCGCACAATGTTTACCCGGCCGGGTGTACTTTTGCTATAAAATTCTTATCTACCCGCATTGCGAATCCGGGCGGCGGCCATTTCCATATTCAGATTGGCGTTACGTCGACAGCGATATTTCTCATTATTTTGCCGTCCGCCGCAGCGATCAGACGTATCCAGTCACGTTCGGCGGATTCGGAAATGTGATAGCTTTGTTTCGGTTTCTGTTATTGTTTTCTGTTCCTTGACACTACGTTTTCGGACACGGAATTGATTTGAAGTATACATTCGACCCATGTGATTCCCTTTATTTTCAGTTATTACTTGCTGGAAAATGTCTCGTGATTTAGAGGGAAACTTTACTACGAAAGTTAGAATATGATACATATATTCCGGATGCAAATGCAGATGCAGTATTATAAATGGGAGTTCTGTCTGCTACAATTCATTAGCCAGGCTCGTAATTAATACAGCAAGCGGGGCAACTAAGTTTCCACACATAATCGTGGCTAACAATCATACATTCATGTCGCAGCGGACTGCGGGGCACCCTCGCTGGAGTCCGAGGCACACACGTCCCGCGGGGATTTAGTGAGGCGTCCGTGTAACTTGGCGTACGCTCCAAACCGTCTGTAAATAAAACGGAAGCGGCCCAAACTTGTATGCAAACAGGGGCGGAGGAACTTGCTCTAATAAAGAACAAACATTGTGGGAAATTTTGGCGCCCAACGCGGGGCACGGTTTGTTCGTCCTACCGCCTGTAGTCGCTACGCAATTAGGTATATTTTAATTAACTTTGTGAGCGTTATGAACGACAATTCAGAATCCTATTCTGTTAATTGAATACGTGGCCCGCCCTCGAATGGGATTGCTGTTGTTTCCTAACGGCTATTCGTTTAATACGTCCGCCCGTCGTTAATTGATATTTCTGACGATGTAAGATGTGCCTTATTAGTCCTTTTAACATTTATTGCGGAATCAAACACATCCGACAATTATTTTCGCTTGAAAAAATATGTTCTCGGAATGTTGCAAATTAGAGGGCTTCATTAACAGTCGTCTTCATAACGGTATGTAAGATAACAAAATTGGGTTTTCTCGGAACAGGTGAGAGAACCACAGGGTCGCAAGATGGCGCCGCGAACTTCCACCCTAATTAATGTATCCCAGTGTAATTTCGCGCCGAGCAACTTTCGTGTACCGCTATATTAAATTCATAGTTACATTGTCTGATAGTGGAATTCTGTTGCGAAGTTTGTCTTTACTCACGAGTTGCGACGATGTGGCGTACTAATTAACGTATTAGTGATTAAGCACGTATTCATTGATGAGCTTGTTACGAACATTTATTCTTTATTGTTTTTATTACAAAAAACATGCTTCGTTTAGACCTCGATATGAAAATATACGTCTCATATGTTTTGCTTTCAAATCCGACTGACCCCGAGGGAGGTTGGGAAAATTCTGACTTAGTTCAGGAAAACCGTTTGCTTACGGAAAACCCACAATACTGCCAGTTGCAAGGTACAAAGGTTTTAGATAAACATAGTGGTAGGTAATTTTGTCGTTTGCCAGACCTAACATGAGAATGGGTTGAATTTTTCACTTTTGTTTCATTATGTGTGTTCTCACGTTTCAGTTCGCATGAAAAATGCCGAATGAAAGTCAAAAATAAACTAAAAGTGCACCGTCTGATATCAGCTTAATTTTTTTTTCGGTTGGTCCTAACTATCTAAATTAAATGGTTGAGATTAATATACGGCACTTGAAACTATCTTTGTGGGTAATGAAGAGTGACATCTTGAAATGTCGGGCTATTGTTTAGTTCAATTTCAAATATTTAACTGCCCTTTGTTTAACAGCAGGATATTGTGTAATATGAAGTATTAGAAGATGTAAATCAAGATGTAGAAGTAGATATTATGTGGGGTCCCCTACCAAGAATGCTGTTTTCGATCTCATTCTTTGGTGTCATTCAATGATATTGTATGTAGAAAGACATAGATAGGTTACCTACTCAACATTCGATATTCAAAAACGGCACAATGTCACAGTATTAGATGACTCGTGGAAGTAGGACGGCATGTCGTAATTATCGGGAGCGAAAAAGAGACAAGACATAGAAAATGTGGTTAATTAGCCAAATTTTTACGTGCCACTTGCGGAGTGTGTCTATCCTATACTCTTTTTACTTATAATATGTCATTCTAGTCTGCTCCTCATTTGCATTTCTTAATTTCATATACAACGAATGCTGTTTATTGACCGAGTGAGCAAAGCGTCTCTACTTCAAGTCACAAAATTTGCTATTCTCTGTCAGTTTGTTGCTACTCCTCTACCGGTCGTATTTTACAACCGAACTAGACAAACTTGGTATACTGGTTTAACGACTTTAAAGTTCTTTTTGTCGTCGGGGATTTTTGATTGGAGGGTACTTCCTCCAAAAAGAGGCAAAAAAGGGACTACTGGACATCTCCGCCTTATGAGATCCGATTTCGATCGTTCTTTTTTTATTTGAAAGGTAGTAACTTTAAGTTGGTCTCATATAAATTTGGTGAAAATCTGATAAGGATCTTCGGCGTGATGAGCAGAATAGCAAAATGCAATAAATTGCTCTTAGATTTCTGCCAGTGGAATCGGCCCTTAAACTACTAGGTAGGTATTGATGGAGCACCTGGGACCACCTTCTTATTACAAAAATAGGCTGCAGCATTACCTCTGCTAATTAAAACCTCTTAGTTATTTTTTTGCTGGCCCACAAGTTTTGACTCATAATTTTTCTTTACCATGTTTTTAAAAACAAAAAAAATTAATTGTTGCAAAAAAGTTTGTGCTCACTGTTCGCAGAACTTTTTTATTTATTTATTAATTAAACGCTTTATTGTACACCACATAAACCGTGTGCGGTCCAATCGCACGAGGCGATCGCTTACAGACAACCATTGGATGGAATGAAAGAAAATAGAGACATTTTAGTCTGGCAGTGGAACTTCACAAATTTAATGTTAATGCAGTACGCAGATTGGGATGCTTTTTCTTTTTTGGGTGAGAAATTATCAAATAACTTCACCTGCTCTGGGCGGAGCTCAGGGCGTGTCAGACTTTTACTGACTAAAACCCACCCGTGTTCCTTCAGTTGCCTGTGTGCCAGATCCACGGTATTTCGGACAAACCGGCATCCCTGGCAGGCAAATACTGTGACTGTGACGTGGTCTATGAAAAGAACACGGGTGGGGTGTTCCTTCAGTTGCCTGTGTGCCAGGGCCACGATATCCCTTTCGGACAAACTCGCAACCCTGGCAGAGATTGGGATGCCTGGGTGCTTAAACTTTGCAGTGATTACTGCAATATTTAAGCATACAGGCATCCCAATCAAGTTTCTCAAAGCATAACTACTGCCTGAATTAAGGAACCGAGGTTTTGGTTTTTTATACGCTCAAGAATAAGCCGAATAAAGCAAGATGAATCTTACGGTGTACCTACCAGGAGTCCATGAATAAGCTATGATCTTGAAGATTGAAGAATCTTTCAGATATAAATGCCTATTTGACTTCGGAACACACGATCTAAAAACAGTTAATGAGGAGTTCTAAGCAGTTTCGTATTCTTTCCAATTACAACTTTAATCAAACACATAACCGTAAAGCCTCCTCATACTTCCTTCCAACTTCTACACTTAAAAACTGTTTTGTTACCCCAAAAGCATCTAATGAATTTCTAGAACTCCTAAGATCTTGGTTGTCCTCATTTTACAGATTATTTAAATCAGACAATAAAAAAGTTTATTACTGGAATGGATAAATAGATTTATGGATATCTTCATATGTGTTTATAACATGTATCGCGGAAGGAGTGGGTGCAGTAATTGGTTCAATAAACATTATAGACAAGCCTGCTCTGTGTTCGTCCCGGTCAAGTCCCTATCTCAATTTATGACGATGCTGCTTTAAATTGTACGAATGATTAACTTGAATTGGACTGCGGGATACTAACTGATTGAAATGCAAGAGGTTAATTTGTGGCCGAAAAGTTGCTATCAAATATTTTTTGATTAGCGTGAACGTGGATTTGGATAACCCATAAATTCAATGTAGGTGGTTACGTACATTGTTCGTAGGCACTCACTGAAACCAGGAAGTGTTAATTTTTTTTTCTTCTATTTTCATCAACATGTTCAGTACCGGTACCGACCTCATTTTTAGTGCGTCTTTCAGCACTTAATGTTCGGAAAAAAGATGAGACATCCCATAAACATGTCAAGTTATTAATGTAAGTCGGGCAATGTCCGCATGTGCGCCGGCGCACCAGTCCCGTGACGTCACGCCGCCGCCCGCGCCAATTTCAACTCATCATAAAAATTACGATCCGGTCTCTACTCGATATGATTACCGGCGACCAATCGCGATGCCTCGCACGCACTATACTTATGAAGTTACGATCTACAAAACTTCAATACTGCAAATGTTATGAGGATAAGGTTAAGTTATGTAAATCTCGTATCAGTTCATCTCATTGTGCGGGTGATTGTGGGGCACGGGTGTCCGTTTGTTGTCGTTTGGGCCGCGGAGTGGTGCGGAGGTCGCGCGGCTAATTGACTCGGCCGCCGCCGCCGCGGCCGCGGGAAACAGTGGCATTGTGAAAACCGGCGCGCGTACGCGTGTTTTTCGCGCGGCGACGCAACGCGCCATCTGTGCGCGATCTCCCAGACGGATAATATCGCATGCGCGCGCGCCGCACCGGTGACAATTTCGCATTTCGAAATCTCCGCGCGATTGCAGCGAACGTTGTTCCGTTGCGCTGCCGGGCGTAGTATTTATGCGTTTAGTACCAGTGGTTACGTGAAACTTGCGTCTAGAATGGAAGCGATGACCTCGCCGCCGATACCATCGTCCGGCTATAATGTTGACAGTTCGACAGATGAGGTGGTTTTGTGTTTGTTTTTCGTGCGTCGATTACTGTTGGATGCAATTTTTTGTGTGAAGTAGTGTGGAGCATTCGCCTCAGTTTTTCCTCGAGTCACCTTGTTCTTTGTTTATCCGTGTACGGCTGTGGCCCCCGAGATAACGTCGCGTGCGGCTGACCCACATCAGACCCGGGTTTGCGCAAGGTGTGTGCGGATATTTCGAAATTTCACCCGTGGTTGTAGGGCCGGCCGGGCGTCGTTAAACACGCGCCGATAACACCGACTCCTATGTGCACGTGTTTGTTTTGTGCCCGTCAACTCGCGATATGTTTCCGATTACAATCGTCTGTTTGCAAATTGAATCGATATCGAATTCCATCGTGATCGGCTGTCTCGATCCATGTTATTGTATTATCTCGGTTAGGGCGAGCAACAAACAAAGGATTTCTCTATTATGTTATCTGGCTTACCGCCGTGGAGAAAACAGATACGACTGTGGGTACGAGACTTGAATAAAGCTAGGCTCTTTGTCCGTCTCACAATATAAGAGTAATATAAGTTGACCTCACCGTGACTGCTAAAAGTACAAAAAATGATGGCGACACGCTGAGACTGCGAACTTTGGATTAAATAAAACATGTCTGTTGTGTTGTTCGCATTAGCCGACTGGACACAAAGGATTAAAAACACCACTTTTGAACGTATGTTTTTCAACTCGGCGACACTTAGTGAGAGAGCTTTTGCACATTAAATAGTCGAACACCCTCATAACTGTCTGGTTATTGTTTTATCAGCAGAAATAACTCACTGGCGCTATGACACCGAAATAGCCCTTTATATAGCTGCCACTTACGCGCGAAATAATTTAAGTTGTTCTCAGCTTTTTCCCATTTGTTAGTAGGCTTCCAACCTTAATGGAAGTTACTGATTATCCTAAATTACTCCTGAATTATTTAGTTTGCTCTAAAATGTATTTTCAAGTATCAGATTTGTGATTAACTATGAATTTCCCGATATTCTACGTCCCTATTGGAAGCTTAGCAAATTGATTTACTTACTTTAAGAATGTTGTACATAATGCGAAAGATAGGATATCGTTGTCGGGTGTTAGTTTAAAAGCTTTCTGACATAAAAACTCATGCAGGCTATCCACAAAGAATGCCTTCAGCTAATCGATTTACGACTGTATCTTCGACGATATAAAGTTAAGTGTTATCTACGTAAACAGTGATTTAACATATTGATAGGCCAACAGCCTCCCTTCTGAAGCCTTGACTCTACTCGGAATATTTCGGTATGACTCACAAACTATGCTGTATTTACACAAGATACAAATGCTACAATCAGTGTGTATTGTGTGTGCGATAATCAACATTATGAAGTTCTAAATACAGGTGATAATTCCATGATGATGGGTTTTGAGCTTGTATTCTGTAAGCTGAACAAGTTTATGTAATGGTGACATTGTAATCATATTATGCGAATTATTTGTTTTAACGGTAGTTGGTCGAGATAAGGATTATTTTTTCCTGTAAGTGGACGCTGTGAGTGTACGTTTTATGTGTTTATAACTCGCATACATGTAATAAATATGGAGCTAGGTACGTAATAACTTCGTGTCTCCAGTTTTTATAGAAAAATGTGTGCGAAAAATCGTGTGTTTTTGACTAAAAAAAAATCCTTTCGGTGTTAACTTGTTAAAGGAAATAAAATAGAATAGAAAGAGAAAGTAATTAGATAGGAAGATAATGGTAATGTTTATTTTGCCAAAAACAGTGCTTTTCACTTCCTTATAGTCTACATTGGTGGTATTAGTCTACTTGGAGGTGGTATTGTCTTAAGAAAATGCGCATTAAATTAATGGATTGTTATTGTTACAATCGAGAAGCACATGAAAATGTGTTTTTATTTTATAGCAATTAGTTTAATTGCTATAAAATAAAAATAAATCTAGACTAAAAATAGTTAATGTATACCAAAATTCTCTTGTGAACAATGACAGGTAAATCACATCTGAAGAGCTTTTAAATCTAAAAGAAGTCGCTTTGCTAATATTAATTTTATTGAAAAGTCAAACAGATAAAAAAACGAATAGCTGGCTCTGGTCCTACCAATAGAAAACAAATCTTAATTAGATTTTCATTTAATTAATTCATAATTTATTCATTACTAAAGTAGGAACTTATCGCTCAATACTACTCTCAAATGCCTATTATCCGTGCTACGTCCAAGCAAAAAGAGGCTATTGTGTTTCATGTTATATATATAAGAAGTAGTAAATACGTTGTATTACTACCTCTAGATCAGACAGGTAAAGTCTGTTCCAATCGTGTTTGATTAAAATGTAATCAAATGGATCAGAAAATGTATCAATGGATGCCAATTTAAAGTGCCATTTACAAATTGATTGCTTTGATTTTATTATTTGAATACTTAAACCGGAATTTCTAATTTTAATTCACCATTAAAGATGTTTTTCGTTTCCTTCAGTGAGGTCAGGTAAGTAAGCAGAAAGGCGTGTACGTACGAACGAACAAGAACATGGTTAACACGAGCATCAAACACTATGTTCGTCAAAAATGTTCGTGGCGATCCAATTTCGTTGTTCTGTGTGGTCGGCGTTCGGAGAATATGGTGTTCGTGTTCGCTTTGCTAATTTACGTCCACACGTACGAACCAACTGTAAAGAGGAGCTCGTGGCTAAGTAATAACAGCCACACGGGTCGATCCATCAGGTCAAGCTACGCTTACCGGAGTTGGTCCGTGGATGGGTGACCATTGTTACATACCGAGACTCCTCCGTCCCTCAGAAAGCACGTTAAGCCGTTGGCGACAGCTGTCATTCGTGGATCTTTAACATTCGTTACGGGTCGTCAGTAGCCCAAAAGTCTGACATCCAGTGGCAAGGGGTATCGTAATACCCAGTTACTGGGTTGTGGAGGGCAGATAGGCAGTCGCTCCATGTAAAATACTGGTATTAATCTGCATCCGGTTAGACTGGAAGCCGACCCCAACATAGTTGGGAAAAGGCTAGGCAGATTGACGTACGAACCAAATGTTCCGTGTTCGATGTTCAGTCATCGGTGTTTCGGTGTTCACCATGTTATGTTCGTTGGTGCGTACACGCCTTAAGGGTCTATAGTACCTCAGCGCCCCCTCACTCTTTATCTCGCTCGCGCACTATTCCCGCGGTCACGCGAGCAGGCGAGACAGGGTGGCAGGGAGAAATCTAGAAGGCACTGATATTTTAGTTTATTTATTTTTACGGTGAAACTAATGGTAATTAAAAAAAAAATAACATAAGACCAGCTTTATAGTTAGTTCAGTTAATATGCAAAGATTAATTACCTAATTTAAAGTATTTTTTGAATACCAGCGGTTTATTGTTCGGTTTGGAGGTAACGTAAGATTTTTTTTCTAACAAGAAAATTTTATGGAATCGTGTTTTCGTCAAACATAGTACTTAACATTAATCCTTAGCAGTATTTTCGAAATAACGGAGGATCATGCTAAGCCATTTGAGGTAGTATAGGGTCTTAAGAATTTAACCTGATTCCTGAACAGGGTTTGTTTACAATTTTTTATCACATACATTTGGAACAAACCATAGTAACTGTATTTAGGTAACAAATATACACTTGCTACTGTAAAACAGTAAAAGCAGATCAATCGATCAAAAACTACCAAATCAAGTTACCTATAGATATCAGTTTCGTACGTTATACGTTTGTTCATTTCGCAACTGTAAGCGCACTTTCACTCAAGGCCGAAAATAACCAATACAATGAGTGGACCACTGTATAACCGGTTGCAGTAACTCAATCATACGTCGCAGGAATTTCGTACGAGATAGTTGTGCTTCGGTATTTCAGGTACCGTTATAAAGAATGCACCGTTTGCAACTAAAGTATTGCTCAGTACTGCTTTCTTTAAATAAGCATTTGGCAAAGAAATGAGGTAAATAAAAATATAAGTTTAGCCATATTTAGTTAAGCATGCAAAAAATATATAATTAATTAGAAGCTTAGCGACTACTAACGTTGCGCACAAGAACTTTGAATGACATAACATCATGCCTGTATTCCCCGAGGGTTAGGCAAAAGTGTACATATAGTACATCCACATTGAACCTTGAATTTGGTCAGATTACAATTTTAAGTTGTAAGAGTAGGGGAAGACCAAAGAAACGGTGGATGGACTGTGTGGAAGATGATGTGGCTAGAAAGAGGGTAACTACGGAATAATAATAATGACGACTAATCGAGAATTATGGAAGAAAAATACCTACATGTTGCGCCGACACCAAATAAATTGAGAAAACGGCGGTAGAATGATGAAGCCAAATTATTTTTAAAACAGTAACCGTGGAGTTTCTTGCCGGCTCTTCTGCATAGGAAACGACTAATTGGAACCATACACCTCGCTTCTGACGTTTCATAAGTGCCCATGTAGGCTTATGTGAAATAAAATATTTTGATTTAATTTGATTTTGATGTTGATGTTGAAATATTTTAAATCACCACACAGCTATCAATTATTCCGTTAACATTATACCCATGTTGTGACATCTACCAACCCGTACTGGGCCCGCGTGGTGGATTACGGCCCGCTCCCTCTCACAGAAAGGAGGCCTGTGTGTCCCAGCAGTGGGAACATTATAGGCTGATTATGTATTGTACCCATGTATTAATTATATAATATAAATACAGCCATTTTAATTCGCCAAGTGCCTGCGAGTCCTGTCACAATGCAACAACTGTAATTAAAATAATGGCCGTTTATTTATTTAAAGGTATCATAAAGCTTTGGTTTAAACGTGTCCGTTTCAATTTATTCAGATCACTTTTAATTGTTCACATCGTATTAACAGTCACGCTCTGAAATTAATTAAGTACTTCATTATTAAGAGCGGAACCTATGTATAGGACGATTTTTGGTTTTGCTTTATAAAAAGGCCGGGACTTGTTTATGAATTTGGAGAGTTTTTCTTTTTAAGAATGTTCACAGATTTCTCCGTGATTACTGGGCTGAAATACATAATTCTTTTATAATTTTAAGCTAAATTCTGGCTCTGCCCTTCTTGGCCAAATCTTTTCATGTATGATTGATTTATGTCTAATTGAACAAAAAGTATAAATGATGGTTCGTAAGTATCTGAAACTGCGACTTGCGTCTATAGAGAGAGAACTATCGTCATTCGTCGATTTGCTCTGGTTAGTAATGATTGCCGTTGTCCAACAACGTATTATAGTAACTACGGCCACATTTAAACAACAAAACTATAATTCTCAGTATTAAAATAATACATCAAAACTAGTCCAAGTCAGACCAATAAAAACCACCATCCAACATACTTAAACTCAATGACAACATCGCGATACGCACTCGACCACAACGGTCAATAACCTCCCAACCTGATTTATTACAAAACCTCATTACAACAATCCAAGGACAAAACGTACTTTACTTACTGTGAACATTGTACTACGGCTTAGTTCTGCCTCACTTATTATACGTGCGATCATGTGTCACTTTCCCGTTAATGTTAATTCATCAATGTTGGAGCGAGATGGAGAATTAGCCGTTCAGAATCTAGACTTGGCTGATCGAGAGAAAGTACGTATTGTACGGATATAAGTTAGTTATGTGGGTAAATTGTTGTCCCACGATGCTTGGTAACTTGATGATTATTGACTGTGAAAATCTTGTTAGAAATTGGGAGAAATTTTCAAGAAAACTTAAACAAGTGTGTTTATCGATGAGCTATTTTAATCGGTACTTGCTATGAAGAAAGTACTTGAGATAATGAGAAAAGATGACGGACCGACTTTGCCTTGAATTTTTCAGGAGTATAAGAAGCCTTTAAAAATCAGAAAACTTTTATAAATATTATTTTTATTATTTAACAATACCGACTCAGGCTATCACAGAATATACCTAAGTCGCTCGCAACTTATACGTATCCAAAGAGCAATTTAAATCAAAGGCTCCCGCAGACAGGCGCGATGCGACTGCGACGCAATTCTCATAGAATAATTTCCATGAATTTTTCATAGAAATTGTCGTGCTGTCTGCGGGAGCCTTAAGTTTTTTAAGATAATGATACCGAAACGATACAGTATGCAACAGGAAAACAATAAATTGACCTCATTATTACCTATATGTACGTGCATCGTTAGTTACGCTACATAAGTAAGTACATTATGTAACTATTGATAGATATACAGCATTTCTCTTTGAGTATAAAAAAATATTAAAAATAATTAGTAATAAATTATTGGTCTTACACAACTTACATGGACGAAACTGCATTACTTATTTTTTGAAAGATAATAATCTTGCAATTATTTTCGCGATAAAATATTCTACAGTTCTTTTTTTATAAGCATGCTAAATTTACATAATCACCCTATAACGTTCGGACTCCTGGGACACAGGTCTCCTCTCTTCGTGAGGGAGTGGCCTGTAATACACCACGCGGGCCCTGTGCGGGTTGGTAGATGTCACATGTCTTCGAATTTTCGGTTCTAGGCAGCGGCCTGTGCACATTCATAAGAATATACAACGTGCCGCCACAATGCAATGGCGACATTAATTCAACACACGGGTAGGGCTAGTGGCCAGTAATCATAAAAAAATATAATATGATAAAATAATTATAAATTTAAAAATAAAAAAATTCAAACAAACTTAATAATAAAGCTCTCTCCTTCCTTCAATTCGCCTACTCCTTGTACGTTATTCGTTTTAATTTAATTGACGCGATGTTATGATCCGTGACCCCGGCAAATAACCTCTGCGCTACAGTTCTTTAAGTACAGGTTACTCCAAGATGCTATTTTAGAAAATTGAAAATAAATAAATAAATAATAACGTTTAATGAAATTAAAATATCTTCATAAAGCATAAAGGCGGAACCATATAGGTACGTGTGTTAAATTAATGTCGAAATCGAGAAAAAAAATCTTGTTTCATACATTTATGTTTTCATAACTGGTCAAAATGTAGGGAACAACAGATTTTTTTCGCGATTTCAGATTTGGTTCCATAGTAAAAGTTGTTCATAATGATGAGTATAATGACTCCTTCAGAGGTTGTGCATTATGAATGTTACAGTAGCGAAGCTAAAAATTTTATTAGAGGTAAGCCGAAGAAAAAGTTGTTAAGTTCTCAAAACTCTAGATAACATCAAAATTAATTTACTCAAACATTTTATTCATTCATTTACTTTTCTAAATTTAACGCCAGCTATGGTCGGGATTCTTTGTTTAGTAGGCATTTTTGTAATGTTTTTAATCATAAATTATGTTTTAAACTGGTACTAAATATTTGTAATGTGATGTGAATTGTGTTTGATACACACAAATGTAAGAAGAGTGGTTGTTCCGAAGGGAAGCCGAAAGGAATCGGGTTGTATGGAGGCTGCGCCCCTGGAATGTTACACCTTGTATATATGTTATTCAAAAGTTTTATGTTGTCACTTCTGTCGGCAGTCCCTATGGAAGCCAATGTTTTTTTTTTTTCCTCCGATATTTCATCTTTGATGAACGAGATATAAATTAAGAGTATTTGTTATAGCATATTAGAAACGTAATGTAAGAATAACAATGTTTTTAATGTCATTCATGAGAATTTTCACACAGTTACGTCATTATTTTAGATCTTTTGTTTCGCCGGAACAGGAGCCGTATGCGCATGCGCAGCGCGTTGAACTTTTTGTTCGTTTCAAACAGTTTTTTGTTAAGTAAAAAATTAAATACTATAATTTTAAATGAATGAGCTAAAATTATATGAATGCCAGTTAACGATCTTTCATGATAATTATTTTTTAAGTTTTATTGTATTTTTAGGAAAATCAGACTCTTTGAACTGTCGACTGCGTAATTGAGTTGATTGATCTAAGATTGATGAACGGAGTGTTTTCTAACGTAACGGCAATTTAGTTTTTGCCATCAATCATACGGTTATTATTTAGCATAACTTTAAATTAATTTCTGAAGGACTTAACACTAGTTAAAACCTAACAAACTTGTCTTTTGGATATGCATAGTACCTACTTATGTTTTTTTTTTATAGTAGGTATACACTACACATACATACACCATTAAACTCATCCAGGCCTTGAATTTCACATTTAAAAATGGAGCCATACTGCCGCCGTATTGATTTTTAAAATATTTATAGCTTAAGCCACTTGTAACGATACCCCATCGCCAGGGCTTGAAACCGGTTAATTTTTATTTCTGAAGATACAAATTATTTTTGATACAATTGATATTAGCTTCAAAGATTGTTTCATCACATTAAGTTCAGCATTGATTTTGTAACAAAATATTAAATAATTAACGAAATATGTTCGAGAACCTTTATAATAACGGTTAAGGTTACATATAAAAATTTACCGGTTTCCAAGCCCTGTCCCATACATCTAAATCTGTTCAGGTATTTAAAAGTTATGGTGGCACAAGAAACATAAGATACATACCTGAACTCTAAATACATTACGTTTCTTTTTGGGCTATCGTGTCAAAAATATCGTGGCTGCAGGCTGTGTTGTAATGTTGTGGGTACGTACGCCTACACAATGTATTAGGGCAAGGTCACATTGCCCATTAGTCCACCATTACCATCATAGTTATATGGTAATGACGAGTGTCAAATTTCGATTCCCATCATCATCATCACTGCCTACCCTTTTCTCCACTCAAACTCAAAGCATTTATTTCAATTAAACCATTTACAGGCACTTTTGAATTGTCAGAGTCGGTCAGTTAGTCAGAAAGTGGAAGCTATTTGCCCATTCCAAAACGTAGATCTCTATGGAGAAGAACAGGCAAGGAACTCCAAGGACACTTTTTTAAATCAAGATATTACAAAATCCTGGGCGCTTCTATATGTGAGAACAATGTAAAAAAAAAAACAAAAAAATATATTTAAAAAAGCAATTCAAAATATAAGATTAAAAGGTTACAAAATAAGCCCTAGCAGTTAAGAGATGACCAGTCTCAACTGACGGCGCGCGTTCACGAACATGACGCGAGGATCAGCACCATCCAGCTGAACCACTCTGTAGGCAACCGAATGATCCAACACACGCGCCACCATCAGTGAGACATTTAAGTGAGCATGACATACTCTCAACTGCCAGGCTTTTTTAAGTCAACATACATCATAACATAATAAACGGCTCCATGACACATTTACATAATTGAAAAAAATCTTTTAATACTGTACTAATACTAAGTTGGGGTCGGCTTCCAGTCTACTCAGATGCAGCTGAATACCAGTATTTTACGTGGAGCGAGAGCCTATCTGACCTCCACAACCCAGTTAAGGCTCGTAAAGACTAGCGCGATATCGCGGGCGCGACGCGACACTAGTTGCACAATTTCATTTTCGCTGCCTGTCGCGCCCGCGATATCGCACCAGTCTGTACGAGCCTTTACTGGGTAATACGATACCCCTTGGTAAGAAGACTGGTTGTCAGACTTCTGACGACCCGTAACGACTGTCAAAGATCTACGAACGACAGCCGTGACCAAAGGGTTAACGTGCTTTCCGAGGCACGGAGGGTCTTGGTATGTAAAGATGGTCACCCATCCGCGGACCAACCGCGGAAATCGTAGCTTAACCTGATCGATCGACCCGTGCGGCTGTTATCGGCCCAGTGAGTGTTTATCGCACAACTTGCACTTTTATTGCGTTTTAATAATTATTATAATACCAGCCTATTACTGACTCGGTCCTACTGCAGGACAAGAGCTTCTTCTCGTACAGAGATTAAGTCCGCCTTTGTACAGTGTTTTTTTTACTTGTGCATAAAGTTTTAGTAAATAAATAAATAATAAAAAACGTGACTTGAAGTCGGGTAAGGTAATAAGGAAACTTTGGAAGTCAAGAAACGGCTGAACATTCTGCTGTACTTCGGATTATCGCTTCGGAGTAGACCAGTGGTTTCCTCATGATGTTTTCCTTGGCAGTAATGTGATAAACTTAGTTTCATCATAACATTACACCCGTATTCCCCGAGGGGTTGGGCAGAGGTGTACCTTTTTAGTATACCTATATTTCGCACGTTATGTTTAGTTAGTTTACTTATTTGAAATTCAGAGCCTGGTTCCTCATGTTGAAGCTAGTAATGAAATAGTACAGTAAGTTGACCGATAGCAGAGTACTCGCATCATATCGAGTACTCAAGAATATGGATGACGTCACAGCCATCATAACACTTGCAGTTAATGTGACCATTTAACGTGGCGCTGGACCAGTCTTTATTAGGGCGCCGACGCACCGGGCGGTCGTGACCGCGATTCCGCGGGTTCCCGTTAAATAAACGCGCGAAAGTCATGCGCGATTTTCTGTGAACCGTTGCTAGGCGACGGGGAACGGATAAATAAATCGAGCGATTTTAACAGAACACTTGAAGCGTAGAGAAATTGTTAAGTTATTTTT
Source organism: Tiliacea citrago (assembly GCA_963921375.1). NCBI lineage: Eukaryota > Metazoa > Arthropoda > Insecta > Lepidoptera > Noctuidae > Tiliacea > Tiliacea citrago. Next base: position 10,640,132 of record OY992782.1, on the reverse strand, counting down.
AAATTGATTATTTTCAGGTTTTATTGAAAGATTTCTTATTGAAACTAACAGTATTGTAGCGACAATGCACTCTTAACTTAATGCAGTGGCGATACTTTAAATATTTCTAAGAATCAATTGCAATTTGCACATAAGTAGACAAGAACAAAAGCTATTGAATTTGTCGTGGAGTCGGCCTGTGCATTCTAGGCCTAAAGCTTCGCGAACATAATTGGACACAATTGAACGGGACCGTTGCTGATTTAGAGTCAATATGGCAGCTTCACTTGAAATAACAATGCCTATTTTAATATAAGGAACTATTATTGTCTCCCAAGCCCCACTTGAGCGTTTTAAAGGCGTCTGATTCTCAATTTCTAACCGGTGTTTACCGGTTCAATTGGCGTTTATGTTTATTTAAATTACTGTAATTCTTAAGCCCTTTTAAACGCTAAGGCGTGTTTTACACGTTGCGACACGATTCTACGTTTTATCGCACGATTTCATGTTATTATGAGAGCGTAAATGGAAGACTGTGCACCGTACAAATGTATCATGCAACAGCTGTCCAATGGAAAATGCTCATGTTTGTCTTTTGTGATGAATGTTTCACGCACTCTTGGAAAGCTAATACGCGATAATTCTTCTTAGTATTATTAGTAGTAGATTCTTATTAGACATTACTGGCTATTAAATTTGTCCAATATGGCTTCCCATGATAAAAGCTGATTTTTTACTAGTTGCTTGTCCAGATCTCATAGCGAATTTGACCATGACCTTGATTGGACCCAAAGGAAGAATGCCATAAAATGCACGTAGCTATGAGGATGAGGATTGACATTGAGCCCGGTAAAAAGCCTCACCAACTACCTAAATACTAGTAGTTCTGCGAACAGTAGACCTCGCGAGAATATACTTTTTTGCAACAATTAATATACCAGCCGATTCCACTGTTAGAAATCTAAAACTGAGCGATTATTGCATTTTGAGGAGCTATTCTGCTCATCACGCCGAAGATCCACATCAGATCTTCACCAATTTTCTATGATACCAACTTAAAGTTACTACCTTGCAAATAAAAACAGAACCATCGAAATCAGACCTCATATTACGGAGATATCCAGTAGCCCCCTTTTGCCCCTTTTTGGAGAAAGTTCTCCTCCAATCAAAAATTCCCGACGACAAAAAAAAATCTATAAAGTCGTAAAACCTGTATACCAAGGTTCGTCCATTATTCTTTTACATTTGTATGAGATGGCGACAACATCGCAGATTGGCGTAGTGTCAGTTTGATTAAACAATAAATTTACCTGACTGTACAACAATCAATTTCTGCCCTTTACTCATCGTGAATAGTGGTGATGCTATAAATAAATATATAACGGCGCGGGATAAACTTTACCAGAAGTAGTCATCGTATTAGTGGGTTCAGCAGCTTTAATATCATCAGTATTGTGCTGGAATAGGACAGCCGCCACGCAATCATTGAAGCGACACTCTACTAGAGTGACTGTTAGCAGCCAGTGCCACTCATATCCGACCTTTTCGGTGATTCCAGTAACTTGGTAACAAAACGGGGCGGCGCCACTTGCTGCGGCGTCATATACTTATTCTCGGTTCTCTTACCTTTGTATTATTTTGTTCAAATAAAACACAGAGTACAGAGTAGTGCAGTTTCCCATAAAATTTGCGCTCGTATCACCGCACACCAGCTTGATGTGCCTAGATAATTATAATTTTAACATAATTGTGAGTATTCGTGAGCAAATGTGAATACGAAAACAAATAGAGATATCTTGGGAACACGTTGCAACATTGAAATTAGCTTATCTTGAACTCATTAGATAACATACCTAATAGATGGTTTGAATAATCTTAAAAGCCTGAACTGCATTTAGTTTTAGATTTAGACTGCATTTTATTACGTTTTGAGATAACTAGGTGACTAGTACGTGATAGTGATAAGTCTGTCTTATCTTCGTTTACAGAAGTATAAACACGTTTGCCTCTTGATTGATCTTCAATTTAGCATAACAATCGTCATCACAAGGAAATTTAATAACATATTCTGGATTCAACTATTTTGGAGTCGGCTTCCAGACTAACGGATGCAACTGAATAGGTACCAATATTTTACTCGGAGCGACTGCCTTCCTGACCTCCACAACCCAGTAACTGGGCAATACGATACCCCTTGGTAAGACTGGTTGTCAGACTTTTGGGGACTGTCAAAGATCCACGAATGACATTCTTTTCGAGGCACGAACGAGTCTCGGTACCCGGTAAGATGGTCTCCCATCCACGGACCAACCCCGGCAAGCGTAGCTTAACCTGATGGATCGACCCGTGCGGCTGTTATTACTTAGCCACGAGCTCCTCCAGTTAAAGTAATACCCCTTGGTAAGACTGGTGGTCAGACTAGGGCTTCTGACTACCCGTAACGATTGCCACTGATCTACAAAAGACAACCGGGACCAACGGCTTAACGTGTTTTCCGAGACACGGAGGGGTCATGATATTTAATGGATGGTCACTCATCCACGGACCGACCTCGACAAGCGTGGAACGAACCGTGCGGCTGTCACAATCAACAATACTTGCCAATACAACAAAATCTATTCGCATTATGTGAAATGCATACTGCTACCTATCAATCTGCGGACAAACTTTTCGAACATTTATGAAGCAATGGTAAAAAATAAACATCAAATGAAAAAAAAAAAAAGATTGTGATTGATATTCTGTTAAAAAGAAAGAAGAAAGAAAGAAAGAAAATACGTTTATTTGCGGTAAACATAACGCAAAGAAATAAAAACACAAACACGAAAGAACAAGTTGAGGGAAAATATGCGTCACGCAATTAGGGTACAGATACCCGCCCTTTAGGACCAAATCTCGTATTTCCAATAAACGCTAAAACGGTTTACAGTGTACTGTTTACGTTAGTGGTTGAAACAGTGAGAAGTGTTCGACGTATACAATTGTAAAGATGAATCGGAACGCTTCAGTTGTGAAATGTTACGTCAGTTGTTAATTTGGATACGTGAACTGGTAATTAACGTAGGTATCTAATTATTGAGTCTGTACGCTGCTGAGTGCTGATTTAATGTTCTTACTGTGGTTTTCATGTCTGCAAGATACGCTTGTTTATCTCCGTTGTAGGTTGTGTTATCATGAAATTCGGTGAGTGAATTTCGTGTGTGAAAATTGTATTGTTGTGCTAAAAAAATAAGGTCGTCTTTAATCTATTGGAACTTTAGAACCACCAACATTCTATTGGTCCTGGGCACTTTAGGATATGGAGAATGCAGGATGCAAGAGTGAGCCCGACATTTATAGCCTAGGATTTCTTTTGACCGTTCATACAGAAATAGTAGTTACTTTGTCGACATGCAGAAAACTTTGGGCAGTAAGAAAAAGTAGGATGTACCTCGAGCGAAGCGAGCTCGAAAATTTTAGCACTCCTTCTGAGATTTACTTAGCATTTCTTTTGACAGCCTCTAGCTACGACGCTGGCAGGTACTGGGGCAAACAGACTATATACCCGTCACATCTGCGGAGTTTCGCTAGCTAATTTAATTTGACTCTGTATAACTCACTTACAATAGTACACTGTAGTAAATGACTGCCAAGTAATCGCTTGGCAGTTCACCTTAGCATAACTTCTACGGAGTGATAACCGGTTGATATACTCGTACATTCGATGCTTTCAATTTATTCTCTGTAGGCTGAACTAATATGGATTCTTGCTATTGCTGCAACACTGGAGCACTGTATTGGACATTGCGCACTTTTCTTTTAATAGAACATGATCTTATGGCGTAGTTTTGCTTATCAGTGAGTTTTTAACCGACATCAAAAAAGGAGGGGGTTAAATATGTTCGCCTGCATGTTTTTTTTCTACGTATGTTCTTCGATCCTGTGGTGAAGGATTCAACGTGGCCTTCGCCTCAGGGGTTCTCAAATAAAAACAATTATAATATTTCCTGTCACTGTTGTTTACATAGCATGTAGTGGTGTATTAATTGGTGTGGGGTAGGTACCATAACTAAAATGTCTTTTTTTTTTTACAAATAAAATTACCTTTTTTTTTTGTAATAAAGTTATTGGAAACGTTTCACTATCGATTTAATAGGTATGCGTATGAGAAACATAATAAGTAATGCGTAATTGACTCAGAATTACGCAACCTATAAATACCTACTGTATGAACGTAAATTAAGCAAAAGTAGTTTGTTTAGATTGAATTGAGCGTATCGAAGGCGCTCCGTAGCTTCTGCCTATTCCCATGGGAAGAAGGCAGAGAGAGGGGTGGGGGTTTATGTATGTATGTATGTAAATATAAACTTTTACGTTACTATGAACATTTTGGATGGGAATTGGAAATTAACCAAAGGAAATGGAAAATGTACCTTTTTAAAACACAAGCAAAGAACAGCTTAGATTTTCAAAATTTGAATGCTATTTACTGCAAGTGTCAGCTGCCATAAATTCGTAATTTGTCAAAAACAACATTCACACGGTTCGCTAAAACTCGAGATCAAAGCATTGTTTATGATCGCGCAAATATCGCTACGATTTATGAGCGCCAGTCCGTAAACACCCAGTACTAGGCAGATTTGACACATACCTTTGCATTCCAAGTGCGAATTTATTGCGAAAAAAATAACGTTTCGAGTTTACTGTTCGAGAAATCTGTGAAAAATGGTTCACTGTGTAAATCTTTGCAATATGAAGGCTCGTAAGGGGCGTTGTACATTATCTAAATATGGATTTTATTATGACAGGCCGTTCACGTCTGTGGGGTTTCCCATTGGCAAAAATGTCAAAATTTCTAGATAGACTAGGGAGTATTCAAAAACCCTCCCTGAGTGTTAACCTTTGTTATAAAAGCAGTTCTTGTCCAAAATGACACTATGGGCAGTGGTGCATTTGGTTTTATACCGCGGCCAGCGTTGAAACCGTAGTAGGTATTGGAAAAACCTAAGTATCACAAAAATGAAATGATAAACGATTTTTCTACAAATGCAGTCCGAGATGATACTCGTATATTCGAACTTGAATTTTTATATAAAAAATAAGCTCAAAGTTGTATAAACCTGCTTTTAGATGATAAATACGAAAAAAGTAATAACTCGGTTCAGACTGATGTTAGGTTATTACCGCATATTAACTTTTGTGCGTCATATTATTCTGCATCTAATAAATAATGCCCGATTGAAGGCCGCGAAATAAAATAAAATTGCACCATTTTTGGTAATTGGCTTTTCATGCTAGACACAGCGGTTTAGACTGCGCCGTGGTCTGTCAGTAAAATAATTTAGATAAGATTTTTATTTTTAAATACAGGCACATTAGTATTTCATTCATATCGCCTCTTAAAATCATCTCAAGTGGAAATTAAATCAAAAAGCTGTTAATATTTCTCGAGCTATTTCATAAGCTTCGATTTGAATAAAGAACAGTCTGATTCATTACGCCAATCAAAACATTCGCCAACTACTCGATGTGCCACAACGATCGACGTTCGGATATGTCGAATTATATAATGGTAATCGACTAATCGAGATTCGGGGGAGACGCACTGTCCCCTCGGGAAGTTGAGATATCCAGGATATTGACTAATGCATAACATCTATGTAAGTATACGAAGTTTAGGCGGTCTACACATACGGCGACTGGTAGGCCGGATTGATGTTCATTTTGGATGCTTCATAACGTTACTAATTATATGGAACATGTGTATTTTTATGTGTGATCCGAAATAAATGAGAATATATACAGGGTTATTGGTAAAACACCAACAACCTCTTAAGGGGTCATTGTACTCATCATTATGAACAACTTTTACTATGGGACCAAACGTTAAATCGCGAAGATAAAATCAGCTGTTCCCCTACATTTATGTTCGCATAACTCGTCAAAATGTAGGGAACAGCTGATTTGTTTTTCGCGATTTATAGTAAAAGTTGTTCATAATGATGAGTACAATGACCCCTTAAGAGATTTCGTGTATGAATCCTGAACCTTATATATATATGCGTATACATGTACACAGGCCGCTGCGCGTCGCCAGTCTGGCGCAACACGTGACCTTAGCATGTCGGTGACGCGAACCCATAAGTTTTGCCTCTATCAAAAATCGCTCAACGCTTTACAATCTAGTAAAATCCATTTTCCACTTTTAAATGGATTTTACTAGATCCTAAACGTACAAAGGAGAAAGGATGTATCTATACAGATATGTAGACACTTCGTCTCTTACCTTCAAAAGCATTTCTTTCGGATGACTCTAGTATAATTGTATTTTAACAGCTGATAACTAATTAAAATTGAGCGTGAAGTTGTCGATGCAACACTATCTTGTATTATGTTAACACTATTAACTAATATTTTGCAACTGATAATAAACGATAATATAATTGTGTGTCGTGAGTCGTGACCAGTTTGTTGTAGTTGGTAGGTGTAACGACCGCCTAAGGGCAATGACGTAAGTTAGGTACCTACCTTGCCCGAAACCTTGAGTTTTTCAAATACACTTGATTGCCAAAACGATTAACATCGTATTTAGAACTGTGTGAACATGTAATAAGTGCTTATTATTGTCTGTGTGAATTTGAAAGTCAAATTCGTAGACCGCCATCCGCCATGTTTGTTTGCCATGACGTCATAGAACGTCAGAAGAACTTTACTGTGCCACTAGAATATAATTAGTTGACTTTATTCCATAAATTATGTAGATGTTTATCTGTTTATTTTTATTTTTTATGCAAACGTACCTAAATGTTGAATGGGAACATGAAAAAAATAAACCAGTTTTGGTCATGTAATCGATCATTTGTATTATCGCATAGATTTTAGAGTTGTTTTATTTACATAATAAAGCTATTGACCATAGCTTTATTTAACGTCCAATAAGTTATTAAAACCTTCGAGATAACACCGAAAATCTAATAGAGAATTTTCTTACGTAAAACTAAGCCAAATGCAAATACTTTTAATGCAAAATCAAGCTTTTCGCAACAGATTCCAATCTGCAAAATATCCGGAAAACAACACAAATCAATCGGCTTACGTGTCCCATGCAACTTTTCCCGAAAACTAAAGCGCTGTCATCGCCGTAATCCCGCACGGGAAAAATAGTTGTTTAAAATTTCCGCATGCGAAACACGTCCGTTAAACAAGATTAGGGCAAAAGCCGGTCGGCGGCCGTAAGCCACTGCATAATGGAGGTGATGGTACACCTCTACTCGACAAGCGGTCCAACACTACTAGGTATAGGGTACACTTGATACTCGACGGTGGGAGGGTTAGGAGAGCAGTATAGGGTTGTGGTCGGTTTGTTGTTTTGTGCTGTCGGAGGTTTTCACGTTAGTGTCTGATTGCGTAGTGTTATATCACGAGTTTCAGGTGGATAGAGCTCACTGCTTTGGTACATGTCCAAAACTTGGTTTATCTTTTTAAACTTGGTTTAAACTGGGTTTGAAGAATTAAGGTCTGAACCGATTTAGGTCTTGAGCGACTAGAATCAATGCTATTTTTTTGTAAATTTTGACGTTCAAAAGTGCCTGTTTTGTGCCCATTTGAAATAAATAATTTGACTCAGTAATAACAGCCGCACAGGTTGATCCATCAGGTTAAGCTACGCTTGCCGAAGTTGGTCCGTGGATGGGTGACCAGCTTTACATACCGAGACTCCTCCGTGCCTCGGAAAGCACGTTAAGCCGTTGGTCTAGGCTGTCATTCGTAGATCTTTGACAGTCATTAGGAGTCGTCAGAAGCCCAAAAGTCTGACAACTAGTCTTACCAAGGGGTATCGTATTGCCCAGTTAGTGGGTTGTGGAGGTCAGATAGGCAGTAGCTTCATGTAAAATACTAATATTCAGCAGTATCTGGTTAGACTGGGAGGCGACCCCAAAATAGTTGGGAAAAGGCTAGGCAGATTGATTGATTGACTTTGTCCATTTGCTGGTTATTTTGGAACCCTTTATCCCCTTATCGCACGTTGTGCTCTGCACACTTGGCGAATGAGACCTAAAAAAAGTGCAACATTATAACCGTCACTACCCTTTTCCTAGAGTGTGCTGTTGAAGTAAAAACTTCTTAAAGACGCTTTGAGCATTTTTTGGTAGTAGGGAAACTTATTGGTTCACGTCACCGGCATGCTAATATGACAAAATCTCCGCTTTATCAGAGATAATATACCTGTTAAGTACATGTAATTATTCAGTCATTCAAGGAATGCGTGCGCCATCACTGCATTCTATGAATTTGCATAAAAACTTTCATTTTTCGCATTTAAATTGATTAACTGTCAATGACGAACATATTACGAAAACAACAACAAATTTCTACACACTAGACGTAGACAATCCAAATTGTCTATAGATAATTATCTTATGATTGTTTCAATGCCGATTTCATTTATTGGCACAAATTGGTGCTCTGCCATGTCATCATATTTGAATACTTACGTCAAGGTCCTAATATCAATGCCGGAATTCAATTTAAATTCATTGTGTGTTACAAAATCTAAAACGAAACTCTTCGTTTTAGATTTTGTCACACACAAAATGATTTATATAATAGTTAAGCTTGTAACTTCCAGTGAAATACAACAAACATTAATTTTATACACAACACAAGAGAGCCAGCTGTGATATACAGTGTTCAAAGTAATTTTGATATACTGCAAAGCCAAAGCCGCTCACGTTGATAACTTTTCCGTGGCTGGAAATGTTATCACGTCGCGTTGGTGTCGCCTCCAGCCGTGGAATGTTTCTAGGTGACATATGTGGCTCCGCAACCAATCTCATAAAGAGAATCCAACCGCCACAGATAAGCTAACCTTCTCTCAACTCCAGACACTCAGTAAATCTTTCATAAAATAAATTACCAACCACATTGTGTCTCTTGAACTCGAATCACTTTTAAACCTTTTTCTCGTATGCATTAAAAACTCCGTTAAACCTTCACGAAGGCTCCGGATTGTTTCTCTGCTGATATTTTATTTATTCAGTCGTATCGTGTCCTCCAACGTCGCGTCGCTCCAAGCGAAATATCACACAAACCCGGACCGCTCCAGAATATTCTATATGCTTGAATAATGTCTAGTTTTTCATAAATAATGCATTTGCATACATGAACGTTGTTGTGTTGCACTTGCAACAGGCAGTTCTCGAATGCGACACGAACGAACACAAAACCAATTTATTTTTCTTTTAGTGCGACACATCGGAAACGGTGAAATGAAAAAGGAATGCAGTGATGGAATATTTGACCAGTGTCGGTGCATTAAAAACAGTGAAAATGTTAGTGCTGTCGAATATATTTCGTGCGAGCCACCCCCAAAATCAGATAGTGCCGAGGGATTTGAATTCTATGTCGACAGAAAAAAGTGCGGGACAAATGGAAAAGTCAAAAATAGTTTCACAAAATTCGTTAAGAATAAAACAACGAACGAAAACTCATGACAATATAAATGTCAGTCATGAGATGGACGATGATTACGATGCAAAAAGTGCGAGACGAGACAAGTGTCTCTCAAACAGCGTCGATGCCATCGTAACACATAATGATGCCAAAAGTAAAGTGATATGTAGTGCCAAAGGTTTATTAGAAACTAATTTAGACGATCTGTTCAATGATGTACAAAAACTGGATGGCTGGAACGTGGAGCCAAAGAGTTTAGGTGCCAGTGAACCGACATTAAGTTTTAGTGAGAATAATTCTAATTCTAAAACTGTCAATCGCGAATCTCTCGTGTCAGAGGATGACACGGATGATGATACGGCGAGTGATAGTGACTGCACGGATGAAGTGATTCGGGAGCAGAGAATATGCATGGGAGCTCGTCGCTTCGGTCATTTGCTGCGGAGGGTCATATCTAGAAATGGTAAGACAACAATTTTTCATCATCCTTATCAACAACTATCGTAACCTTGATTGTCAATAATAATTATAAAGGCTATATAATACTTAGTTAATTATACCTCTATAATTTATAGAGGCTACTGCATCTACTGCATAATTATATTGCTCCTATTATAGGTACACATGCTGTTTATTGGCCATAATCGTTAAAAGTCTTTCCTACCAACCCTTACCCCAATCTCTAAAGTATTACCCAACTATGAGCAATACTGTTACTGTTTTATTTTTGGGTGGGAAATCATCAAATAACATCTCCCGCTCTGGGCGGAGCGGGAGGGCGAGTCAGACTTTTACTGACTAAAACCCACCCGTGTTCCTTCAGTTGCCTGTGTACCAGGGCCACGGTATCCCTTTCGGACAAACCCGCAAGTCAGGCAGGCAAATATTGTGACTGTGACGTGGTCTATGAAATTGTAAGTAAACCTTGCGAGATGAAGAAGAACAAACAATTTCAAAGAAGACACTGCCTTATAAAATAACGTCGAGGTCGGAAGCGCAACGAATTGAGATGGTGTCGGTCATTTATTTGTTTTCAATTGTAGCAAATTGCTCCCGCTCTGATTGAGATGACCGTCGTAAAATCTTGTTACACGTTACAATTTTATCTTTGTCGTCCCCGCAGTTTCCGATTGGAACTAATGGAGCTCCTATAAAATTCTGCAGAGATCGCATTTTGATTTTTAACTCTTTTTACGTCAGTATTTTTGTAATTACGTTGCGCTTTGTGCCTAGATTAGTGTAATACTTTGTGGGCTTTGGTATTAATGTCTGTTGTAATAGTTCGGTTTTGGGATTAAACTTGATTTGTGTCAGTTTTGTGTTGGAATTATTCTACCTGCAATATTTGTTGCAATATATTTCATGTATGCAAATATTTTTAGCCAATTCCAACTAAAGCTTACTTTTTTACGATTGCTTTGTTCGAACTTTCGATCCGCTAATCAAGGGTCTGTTAACGTCCCAGATAGTCTTCAACCCTCACTCAGTTGTTCAAGCAACATCTACGTTTCAAGTTTCATTATTATTCAAGAGGCAATACCTATAACTCTTGTAGCTCCCTATAAACGTTCAGTTAATAACCAAAAGTACGTACCGCCAGATCCATACCTAATAGACAAATTCCGCTCCACAAGTTACTCGTACAACCAACCAGCAACTCTAATCTTGAAACACATGTGACCATCCAATCGGAACGTCGCAGCAGCAATCAGGGGAAGATATCATCAATCCGTTGCGTGGTTCGTTTGCTAATAGAGTCAACGAGATACGAGGCGGGAGTGCCTCATCAATATCGCACGAAGTCGCGGTTACTAGGGGAGGACGGAGATAAGGAGATTAAAGATTTTTGTGAGACTTGAGGGTAATTGTAAGATGGTGAAGATATTCATTTTGATTTGGAATTGAATGTGATTGGAGATAATGGAGGTTTTACTGTCTTGATTTACGCTTGTTTCTTGGAGCATAGGTTGCCAATGGTGGGAATATTTTAAAGGCAAAGACAAAGATGTTGACTTGTCAGGCTACACTTTTGATAACTTTAGTCAGCTACTAATATTCCTGAAAGTCAAATCTTGTTAGACTAACTACCCTTCAAATCATATCAGGAAAGACCATGTGGTCATATTAATGTGCAAAACATAAAAATATTTCAACTGCATCGTATTAAATTTCCACGAATGAAGTCTCAATCAATTGAAACACATAAAGGCCAGCGTACATCAGCTGATCCCGAGGCAGAGTATTATAAATTTACCAACGTAAATTCGTACGAATCTAATGGTAACAAGATAATGATTCCAAAGCTCAGAGACCGACCACGGAGCATCAAAGGGGATTTCTCCGGGGGGATTTCAAAGGGCTTTTCTTGCTGCGGTATTGAAGAGCACGCTGGAATATACCGCGGTGGGATGCGAAGGCATAAGACAGTATGCGCCAGAGTCCGCTCGCATACGTTCTCGGGGCAGGGGCAGTGCAAGCGCACTCCGCATTTACCCCGTGGCATACCGCGGGATGCTTCTGGTCAAACCCTCCGCGTTGCCGTCTCCCGCCGTCCACCGGTGTGCGTTGGCCTTAAGTTGTTATGATGTACGCAGAAGAAGAATCTCGTAGTACTCCGAACTACTAACTAGATAATGAGCTTCGTCACGATTCCCGTATATTTAGACTAATCAAAACCTAAACTGTGCCTGTTAAGGTGCGTCCAGACAGTGCAAGGAATGTGCTTTGAATGGTAAGCCACGCATGTAACGACTGCCACAGGCTGAGTCATCTGACATACGGTGCCAAAAACATCTTTTGGCGCTTGAATGAAGTTGACATTCGAGGCGCTGTTGGTGGATTCGTGAAATTTTTGTGTGAAATGTATTGAAAAAAAAACAACATGGCGGTGTCAGTTCCGATTTTGGCCACGCGCCAAAAGATCCTTGTACAGCTAGATAAAAAATATGCCGCGTATGCCTCGCTCTGTCTGGATGCACCTTTATGTTCTAGGTAACCTATCAACATCGTGGATTTTTGTTCTTCTTTTGTTTACTAAGCGAAGTGAATAGACACGAATCAATTTGATTGGAACGGTATTGCCCCGTGAGTTAACTCAAAGATTGGATTCATCGTTATGGATTGCATCGGTTGAAAAAGTGTTGCAATCAATTGCAGAGAAACATTAAAACGTATACTTCTTAATTTGTTCAAGAGTTGATGAATATTTGTATTTGAGGCTACGGTTAAATGTACGGTAAATCCAACCATCGAGCTGTAGAAATATATCACGGACAGAAAATTCTTTCAGTGCACGAATTAAAATAAAAAGCTGAAGAGAGCTAGCGTTCAATTTCAAAAGATTTTTGTTCCAGTTTTAAAGAACGAGCGCGTGCCTGTATGATCTAACTAAAATTAAAGCCCTAGTGGTCAGGAATCGTACAGTTTTCCGGTGTTACTTACCTTTCCATTTTATGATGACGACATGTCGTAGGTATGTTTATGGAATGGCGATTTGCGTCGGGAAATTATTTCATTATTAAGTCTGTTCTGCGAACAGTAGACATAGCGAACACAAACTTTTTTGCAACAATTAAATTTACCATGTTTTTTGTTTTTGAAAACATAGTAAAGACAAATTATGAGTAAAACTTTGTAGGCCAACTAGAAAAAATAACTAATAGGTTCCATCAATCCCGACCTAATAGTTGAAGGCCCGATACCACTGGTAGAACTTTAAAAGTAAGCATTTACTGCATTTTAAGGAGCTATTCTGCTCATCACGCCGAACATCCTCATCAGATCTTCACCAAATTTCTATGAGACCAACTTAAAGTTACTACTACTAAATAGAAAAACAACCATCGAAATCGGATCTCATAAGGCGGAGATACCCAGAAGCCCCCTTTTGCCCCTTTTTGGAGGAAGTACCTCTTCAATCAAAAATCCCCGACGACAAAAAAAACTATATAGTCGTAAAACCTGTATACCAAGTTTCGTCTAGATTGGATGTAAACGAACTGTAGAGGAGTATAAGCAACAAACTGACAGAGGAAGGCAAATTTTGCGACTTGAAGCAGAGACGCCTCGCTCACTCGGTCAACAAGCTTAGTTTTTGTTTACCCTGAACCTCTTAATGGGCCATTGTACTCATCATTATGAACTACTTTTACTATGGGGCTGTGACGTTTAGTAAATAAGTTATGAGTGCTATGGTGGGGATTGCGCGGTAGAGGGAGTGCGAGGCGATGCGCCGGAGTCGCAGACTCGCAGTCTTCACAGTCTTGGCCGAGCAGCCATAGTGGTAGCACACCTAACGCAGTAATATTAGAAACAATGTTTTATGGTACATATCTCATCATCATTAATTTCAGCTGAAAGACGTCCACTGCTGGACATAGGCCTCCCCCAAAGTGGGGGGTTTGCCATAATAGCCACGCTTGGCAGGCGGGTTGGCGATCGCAGTATGGTGTTAAAATGCATAGAGAACGCTGCTGCCCATTCTCCCTTAGTCGCCATTTACGACACCCACGGGAAGAAATAGGACGGTGCTATTCCTTACGTCCGGCACCACACGGCACGAGTACATATCTATATAACCTAACCTAAACCAAGACACCACAGGGACCAACCTTGAAGTCGCGAAAAAGAATTGTTGATTTATGTGGACACTATTGTATTTAATAGCAGTTTTTTCGCGATTTCTATGGTACTCATCATTACGAACAACTTTTACAATGGGACAACCCATTGTAAAAGTTGTTCGTAATGATGAGTACACTGTCAACTTAATAGGTTTAGGGTAAACAAAAACAAAGCTTGTATAAAGTTCGGTACAGTAGCTATCAGCAAACTGTAGATACCTATAGCTTTTGAATCATTTATGATAATATTGCGAGTTCGTGGTTTAATTAAGTTTTAAACAGCGAGTAGGTAAAGTTATTGAGAGAATCTCATTTAAATAGAAATGTGCTCATTTTGGGGAGAGCAAAATGTATGCAATTTTCCAAAGTGTTCTTCTCATTTTGTATGTTTATTTACGATGCAACCGAGATTTCTGATATTTACTTGATTTAAATAAAGTTTGTATTAAAAGCTTTGAAATAACTAATGTTGTACAAGACATTTAATCGTTGTGCCCTTGGACTCCCATCATGTCGAAATTGGCAACAATTGGACAACAGCCTTGAAGATGTTTGGTTATTGTTCTTGGGCATCACATTTATATACGGAGTATGTGACATCGACGGCAAACTGCTAACCATGTTGTTTTCGCTGATGGTTCTAGAATCATGTACTGAATTCATGTTAACAGTTTGCGTGTTGATATGATATCCCTTGTATTGTATAGTGTCTATGTTATCCTATGAGTAGGGTAAGGTAACTCCTCGGGTATAATAATATTAATATTATTTAATTATTTTAATCCAACAATCTTTACAACTCAGTCAACTAGCTACAATAATTATTTTGAATTTTAGACACAGTTACTTTAGGTCGTCCGACCCGTAGCGTAGCTCGCTCCAAAACCAAGTTTCTTTTTTCCTTTTATAAATTATTACGGTTGGTGATACTTTATTCAATTACAATCTAGCCTATTCGCTAATTAATAAATTAATAAGTAATTTAAATATAAAACTGTTAAGTATATATAAAATTAAGAAATCGTCCAATAACGTCTTCTTATTCACCTTATGTTAAGGGGAAGACATTTAATTCGCGTGTTCTTTAGTGGGCACTTGCACTGCTGTTTAAGTTCACTCAAACTGCACTAAACTAACTCAAAAGTAGTCTTCGCACTAATTCAGTGATAAGATGGATCGCCTTGACATTCACGTGATGATGAAGTCTGTGTTCGTCAGCTTCTGCATATTTTTTATTACTATGTTTCGGTTGAATCGTTGAATAATTTGACGGTTACGAAAAACAGATAAACGAATCTAACAGTAGGTATTCCAAGAACGGAACTTCAAATATTCTAATCTAAACAACCGTCTAAATTAAATCGATCGACAAAAACCTTACAGCGATTCGGACAATTTGCACGGTCTGGTAACTTCCTAACATGAGCTACCACCGGCCAAGTGGAACGTACTTACTGCTTCATGTAAGTAGGTATCAGTTCAAGTAGATGCCCTCAAATCCGCTCACATGACCTTCGGCTTTGATTATAGTTAATTAACGCGTTTTAAAGGCGTAAACCTTGTTTTATGGGTAACTGGACTAAGTATTCGTTTTAAGCAGTAAAGTAGGAGCATTGGATTAACGTTATTTTTATCGATACTAACCTACAATTTTAATTTCAACAAGGTTTTTACATTTATTATTTTAATAATATTTTATATAGTTATTTTTTTTTTTTTTTTGGGAATTTGAGAACGTTGTAGGCTTCATAGACTGTAGCTTTGTAGACCATTTCCTATTTTGTTAAGTACTTTTTGACGGGGCTACACTGTCCTCCCATACCTGTTAACACTGTAATTTGAAAACATTGTAAAAGCCAATTATTTTTTAAAAGAGTAACCGTGGAGTTTCTTGCCGGTTCTCCTCCATAGGACACGAACAATTGGAACCGTGCACCTAGCTTCTGGCGTTTTATAAGTCCCCATGTAGGCTTATGTGAAATATTTTGATTTTGATTGTATAGTTTTGAAGTGTTAGATTTTTCTCATGGGAGCAGTAAATAACTTGGTTATTATAAGCTTTATTTGATTGTTTGACGTATCTGACTTTGACTGACGGTCCATGTCATGAGGCGGACCAGCAGGCATAAAGCCTCCAGCAGCACCAACAGTCATCCTCTGTCTATTTTGTAGAAAATTTCCATTTAAGAATGTGCTTAGCTGATCATTGCATAGCGCCCGTTTATTATAATGCAAAAGTATCATGTGCTTCCTTCATATCTAGATATGAGGGGACTTATTTTCGTCAACAGTCTTTTGTAATAAAACACTAAACTTGTTTCCCATACTTATCACAACAACCATTACCTACAAACAGTTTCAACAACCATTTTCAACTAAAAGAACAAAAAAATACCGGTAAGTACAAAGTCCGTTATCTTAACTACGCTAGAGCGGGTAGTTCGGTAATTTTCAGCAAAGTTTCACGTGTCGATATCACTATTTGTTGTAAACTAATGTTCAAGTCCCGGTGTAGCTTGTTTAACGTTGGAATATACGGTAACCGCTGTTTAGTGGTTAACTGTTCGTTTTAAACGGTTTAAGGTTAATGTTTATTTTTGTAAGAATTTTCAGTTTTTCATTTCTTTTGGCTGATCCTTTTTACGTTATTAGTTGTCTTTCTTCCATACTTCTCTATTAGTCGTCATCTCGGTAGTCACTCCCTTTCTAGCCATATCATCTTTCACGCAGTCCATCCATCGTTTCTTTGGTCTTCCCCTATTGGTATAGCCCATCCACATTTATCCTCAAAACTTTCCTGGCGACATTGCCATTATTGTTGACTCTAATCTGTGAGGTGTGTGTATGTCTGTCTACTAACTAATCACCTGTTTCTATTAAGATCAAGTGTGATAAAAATATTGTTAATTTGAGCGGAATGTTCTCTCAAAACATCTCTAGTTGTGTAATCATGTTTTGCTTCCTCTCAACATAAGCACTATAGCATTAATGAAGCCCCACTTGTTAAAGCGCTAAGAGTGTAAAATTAATTACATTGCAGCCTGCTTTCGGACCCTCGCACACTCGTATTCCCTCTAGATTTTTATTTCCCATCTTTCCACTCTGAACATTTTTCTAGGTACTTTACTGTGCTATTTACAAATATAGGAAATATTATATACATAAACTCACGCCTTCTTTCCATGGGGGTAGGCAGAAACTACAGAACGCCACCTGCTACGATCCTTAGCCTTACATTTAGGTACTCCTTCTGCTTCTTTTACGTTCATACATCTGCGGCGTAACACACTGTCGGTAGCAATGGGCTTCATTTTTATAGTTCAACAACATTTATTGCGTTATTTACGTTGCTGAGCAGACACATTTGTCGAACATATATTTTTTTCCCTTTATAAAGTACTAGCTGCGGCCCGCGGTTTCACCCGCGTAAGTCTCGATCCCGTGGGAATATCGTGATTTTATCCAGATAATAAAAATCAAATAAATGTCTAAAATAGTAAATTCATCCAGAGTCATCCCATTTTGAAGTCATTATTAAAACCTTTCTGAAGAATATCACCAATAAAATCTGTGTGTGTGTATGTGGTATGTTACCATCTGTTAAACAAGCCATATAAAGCAGAAATTCCAACTAGTCACTATGTTTATTTCGTAGTCTAGATTTTCGAATTATTTTGACTAGTTGTCGCCGGCGTCATCTGCGAATTTCTCGCCTCTGTGGAAATTCCTTTCAGCGTTTGGCTTTTAATAGCTTGGATAATTTTAGCTAAAGATTCAAATTGTACAAAGCGATGTACTTTGAGGAGTGATGGGTGGATCTTCATTATGTGTGTCGTCTTTTACTTTTGTGTCGGGTTTCTGATGTTGCTGGTGAAAATTACTGTGACCTTTTCATTGAAGAGTTGCCTTTTCGGTTTGGCGATGGAAAATAAAACTAGAAATACGTGTTTGTTGAATGTCCACTTATTGCGAGAAATGGGTATCACAAGCAACAATATTTTTTTTTTGCTATCTACTTAAAATGCTCTCTCTCCACAGCAAAAATCTGCATATACACTAGGCTTGTAACGCCTAGTCTATAGGCAGATTTTTGCTGTCATTGTGTTGAACTGAATAAAACTCCCAGTATCCTCAAACGACAGGATTCTTACCCACATAACAGAAATCCTAATCCTGCCAAACATTTAAATTACACGAAGTTTTTCCAATTCCTTTTGTTATCAACCACCTTATTCCGGATTACAATATAACTTCGTACCGCGGTGCCTGCTAAAGTGTAATATAATAGGGTAATCTTAAAAGTTAAAAACTCGTTAGTTACGTTGGACACGAAGTTTTCCGGAGCTCGGCTTTTGCACGGTTGTAGCGCTCATTTTACCTGGACGTAGAATTAAAGCGGTGATATGGGTAAGCACGCTAGCGAGCCCGATTTGCCAATTAAAATCATGCATGTAATCGCATGAAACCTTCCAACTTTTGGCACATCACCTGGTTATCCAGATTCAACATCCAGTTTGCCTCTCTCGTCTTTCAGTCGAACTGTGTCTTACGTCACGTTTGTTGATTCCCGCATAGCTATTCCAACTGTTCAATACGCTGCCGTACAAATATTAATATATTATCAATCCATGATATCGAAGGAGTCCTCAAAAAGCTGTTCACAAATCCAAAACACGAATTTTTCTTCAGTTTAAATCAAATACACGACCGCTCTTCTTCCGACAGCTACTTATGGTGTCGCGGGCAAGGAAAATCAGGAAATATGTCAATTTAGATACCACAGCCTGTCGAATGATTGTGAACAGCAATATCACCACCCATATGATTCGTCTTTGTTATATATCGCCGGATATGTAAACCTATTCGGTGTCCTCTCAGACAGAGCCTTCTCTTTAAGAGATAAGCGAAAGCTTATGTCTTTATGATTAGTCCCCCGGTAAACAGAGAAAAACTTATCTAACGCCATTTATATTATATACATTTTTATCTGACTTACCGTACCTAAATTTGCGTTGCAAATCGAATAATTATGGAAATGGAGAGAATGAAAATGCATTTTATTATTTCCAAATCCTCATCCTCGTATGTTTATAAGCATTGCACATTGCATTTGCTGCTTATAGGCATGTTATGAAACTTTTTTCTCTTGGGATTAGATACATTTGTTTTTGTATACTTTCAATTTTACTATCACTGGTTGTTTTCTTTTCTCTGCTTTTGTCCTGGGACTATTAATCACACATACTGCGATCAAGCATTTGCATCTTTATCTTTAACCTGCAATTCGTTTTGTATTTCACCGATCCTGACAGACAAAAGAAAAAGTATTTCTCAAGGAACCCACAGATATTACACAACCGAACAAAGAACGATACAAAGAGAGAAAATACATAGGTATAAAAAAATTACGTCCTGTACCTACGAGGCTAAAAATCTCTTATCTCAGTCAATTCATTGACCGAACGAGCTCTGCTTCAAGTCTGGCAAAATTTGCTTTCCTGTGTCAGTTTGTTGCTACTCCTCTACAGGTCGTATTTTACCACCGATCTGGACGAAACTTGGTATAAGTACAGGTTTAACGACTTTATAGATTTTTTTTTTATCTTTGGTGTTTTCATTTGGTAGGGGTTCTTCTTCAAAAAAGGGGCAAATATACTACTGGATACTGGATATTTCCGCCTTATGAGATCCGATTTCGATGGTTCTGTTGCAAAAAAGTTTGTACTCGCGAGGTCTACTCTTCGCAGATCTACTAGTATAGTGTTGAATCAAGCCTTCAATAGCAGAATAAAATGGAACGGATAAGCCCTTCCATTTTCCACAATATCTTCGCAATTTTGGCACAGGTTAGAGCGATCTTGGAACATTTGACTATAATAATAACGCATAGGCGTTAGGCGTCCATCGGCCTTAATATTTTAGTGGTAAAGTTAATCTAGCAGCCAATTTGCCTATAAATTGCCTCAAGGCTTTACTGGAAGCCTATTCAATTTGTCCTGTAGTAGTATCAACCCATATGACCGCCTTAGTTATTTTAGCCAACTAATTTAACAAAAAATCTTAAATTGTTGCACAGGGGGGGGGGGGGGGGGGGGCTTGTGGCTAAGACCCTTCCGTGCCTCGGAGAGCACGTTAAGCCGTTGGTCCTTAACCGCTTTTTTTTGTTCCTGGGTTGGAAAATCGTCGTGGATGTTCTCTCTGAGGGGTCAGTCAGACTCTTACTGACTAAAAACAACTCCGATGTTCCCTTCCCACACTTGCACCGGGGATCATGGGATCAAGTGCAACTTCCGCGATCAGCCTAAGCCACTGGGTTAAGTAACAAAAGTTAACGAAGGTAAGCACTAAGGAAGGATCTTTTAACATTTATCTCCTAAATGTGGGATTAAATATGGGATGAAATTTTGTATGGATGTTTGTCGATTTCGAAGTTGGAAATTTGGGAGTTGGAACTTGGATTCTGTTTATAGTCGTATCCTCCTGAAAAGTTTCCGTTGGGAAACCCCATCGGGCACATGGCTTCTCACAAAACAAATCAAATGACCAATAACTTAACAGTCTTTTAAATTTACATGAGTTAGTGGCTCAAGAGTAGCGTAGTAAGAGAAAAAGCATTCAGAGTTCTATTCATAGTCAAGACCACACCGCAACATTATAATATCTTTGCTAATATTCCTTAAACCGGGAAGCACGAACAGTCAGTAAGTTCATGCAGCCACTGTTATATTCAGACGTGAAACAGCGCTGCGCCATTCGTTAGTCTTAACCCTATAGCAGGGATGGCGAACATCTACATCTACGTGGCATTTTCTCCAAATAAATATTGAGTGTGGCCATGACGTGTCATCAAACAATCTTGGCTTAGTGGCTACTGGAGTACAACTATGTACTTGAACAATAATACTCTTTATTTGCAACTAGATATGTAAAAAGAGGTAGATACACGCTCCGCAAGTGACACGTCAAAAATTGGCTAATTAGCCAAGTTTTCTTCGTCTTGTCTCTTTTTCGCTCCCGATAATTACGACATGCCGTCCTACTTCCACATGTCATCTAATAGTGCGACATTGTGTCATTTTTGAAGATCGAATGTTGTGTAGGTAACCTATCTACGTAGTTTTACTTATAATTGTTCACAATAATACCTTTATTAATAGTAATGTTAATATTAACAGTTTTATATTTATTTGAACTACTGGTCGAAATTGGACCCCCTATACTTATAATCTATATAGTACGTACTAATTCCACGCTATTATAAAGTACTTACTAATTCCATGCTGTTAAAAAGTACTTACTTATTCCGTGCTGAAGCTGTTACTTCTGTCATCTATCTATCTTCAAGTCTTGAGGCCCTAGTACTATGTGTGTTTATGTCAAACATCATGGTAATGTTTGTAATATTTTTTTTATTAATTTAATTTATTTTTAATATATATAAATATTATTTTCTGCATTCCTCCTCCATATAAACTTTAACTGTGAAAACTCAAATTGCATACTCCTGGATCCGCATAATTTTTAGTAAAAAGGGGTACAAAGTTTTCGCTTCACGTATTATTTATTTAAATTAAAGAACAAATTAGTGTGACTTCGGCTGTTAACTAGATGACTTAGGTACCTTTTTGAAATGATGCCGTACCCAAATTATTTTGTTACGTGCCACCAATGGCACGCGTGCCATTGGTTCATCATCCCTAGGGCCTTGAACATCGTAAATAAACGCAAGAAATAAGTGAGCTCTCAGTCTTACCATTTGGGTTTACGAGTAAAATGCTTGTTGGTTGAAGTCTGAGTGGCTTGAGGTTTGTATTTACAGTATAGACTTTTTTGTGGTGGGTTGTTTTCAAGCTACTAGTTTCAACGTGCGTGGCTTTAGCTTAAAAATCATAAGGTATGATTACTTATCTCGAATAAAGAAGAAATACGTGATGGACGACCGTGAAAATGTGGGCCGAGGCGAAGTCGAGGCACAAATACGTGAGTTCATCACGATGCTTCTTTTGTCGGCCGCTGCAGTAATCTACTATGTTAACAAAGGTTTGCTACAGCTTATGTATACAACAGCGGTGAGGAGTCAAATTTTGATCAGAGGGAAGCTGAAGCGAATCCGGTTTTAACTTATCAATAAAGTAAAAAATTATTTATTAACTTAAAAATAAGTCTTTCTTTTACTGAATTGAACACCATCTATCGTCAAGTAGCAGAACTAAAAATACGCAATCACTACACAAACAAAACGTTCAATGTTTTACAGAAATAAACTCAACTATAATAACTACTATATTTATAAAATTATTACTATAGGGATATAAATAATCGAATACAATGCAGTTGAACAGGTGAAAACTAAATAAAATGGACAATATTCTTTCATTTCGTTCTCGCTGACGCATTTTTTCTATATCTGTCTCTATCGTAACACGTTGTACAGCGGCTTGCTCTCGTCCATATCAAGCGGTACCTGCGGTACCATTTAGTTATTTAGTATTTATTGTAGAACTTTATTTTTGTTGTTGTAATTCAAAGCTAAAAATAGGGGTTTTTGTTTGAATGTTATGGTGAATAAAATACTCATTTAATTACTTAACTAAATATCTTGGCAATAGTAGACACTATTGAGTGTGCCATTTTTGAATAGCGGTATAGTTGCTGATGCGAACCTCCGAAGGGAAGCCGGTAGGAATCGTGTTATATGGTGTTTAAGTCACTGGTATACAATATATCTTAAGTATGGTTAACCGCCTTGTACTTACATAGGTAGGTACCAATTATAGTTTCCAGCATTCTCTAAAATAAGAAATATTCGTCCGGAAACAGCTTCTATCCTTCTAATACCTTAAGTGGCTACTATCAATTCAAGAAAATCATTTATTTATACCATTGGTCGAAGTCGAAATATTTGCACAAAACCCCAAGAAAAATATTTCTGCAAAAAGGTACATTCTGCCAAACTCCAATTTGGTTGGCTTTTATGCTCACATATCAATAATCGTATCTCACTTACCTCCAAAAAATCCACAATGTACCTTCAGCCCATATTTCCATGCATGTTTTGCTAAAAATATCAACGATAATTCGATTTTAGCGCGCATTATTGACTATAACAGCAAAATGCCCACAAAATATCGGCGTAATGGCTCGCTAAAGCCATTTATATGTAACGATATAATCCGTGTCGTGTCGCACAACGATAATGCCAACAAAAACTACATAAGCGATGTTGTATAAATCATTTGTGGTTCGAAATACAAGAATGTTCTAGTAGTACAACTTTATTTTTAAGTGGGACCTCTAACGTGGTCGCTTAACTGAGATGCTCTGGTATTTCGGGTGGTCAGAAGCCCCAAAGGCTGACAACCAGTCTTACCAAGGGGTATCGGCGTTCAGCTGCATCTGGTTAGACTGTAAGCCGACGCCAATATAGTTGGGAAAAGGCTAGGCAGATTGATTTTTGACTTTGGTGTTTCGATCCGAAAAGACCATCCATCGGACAAAGTGTTATTTTGTTTTCCCATCTGGAATTATTCAGTAGCAGCCCAGAGTCTGCATATGTGCCCGGTTGATGGCAATAGGATCGCCCCACATAACTTGGGACTTAAGAGCCTATACTCGTACTACCTCAAATGGCTTAGCATGATCCTCCGTTATGTCGAAAATACTGCAGCATTAATTTTGAAATAAATATATGGTAAAGTTGAGGATTAATGTTAAGTACTATGTTTGACGGAACACGTTTCCATAAAATTTTCTCAATAGAAAAAAAAATCCAAATTTACCTCCAAACCGAAAAATAAACTGCTGGTATTAAAAAAATACTTCAAATTAGATAATGAAACTTTGCATATTAACTGAAGTAACTATAAAGCAGGTCTAATGTAACTTTTTTTTAATTACCATTATTTTCACCGTAAAAATAAATAAAATAAACTATCGGTGCCTTGGAGTCTTCTCCTTGCCACCCTGTCTCGCTTACTCGCGTGACCGCCAGCAGTAGGAGCGAGCGAGATAAAGAGTGAGGTGGCGCTGAGGTAGTATAGACTCTTAAACACAACTGGCGAAATATGTTATAGTACATATTCTTTGCCTAATCCTTCGGGGAATATAGTTAAGTTAATGTGAACGACCAAAAAAATTTGATCGCCATTGATGTCAATAATCCACAACGGATCGGCTTTGCTTGACCAATCACGGCCCAGTTTCATCGCTACTCGCTTCTAACACTTGCTTATACAAGCGTAAACGATACATACGAATCTAAACTACTGGTTTTTTTCTACTGTACTCATGTTTTCACTGGCCGGACATGCGTGACTGCTCAAAAGTGTAAGAGTTCCTTTGTGGACACGCCTCTTGCCACCGATTCGGTCCATCAGCCAAATTGACTATGTCATTCAGGTGTGTCACAATAATGAAGGCGAGTTTCGACGAAAGTGGAACTAAACAGTGGAAACTGTTTTTGAGAAATATTTTGTACTAGCTGCGCCCCGCGGTTGCACCCGCTTAAGTCTCGATCCCTTGGAAATATCGGGATAAAAAGTAGCTTATATGTTAATCCAGGGTGTCAGCTACCCCCATACAAAATTTTATCAAAATTGGTCCAGCCGTTTGAGCGTGAAGAAGCTCAAACTCACAAACTTTGGCCTTATAATATTAGTGTGATAGAGTTGTACTGCTTTTATATCTTTGTATGCAATGATTAGCTTCTGCCCGCGACTTTGTACTGTTTTATATCTTTGTATGGCATGATTAGCTTCTGCCCGCGACTTTGTACTGTTTTATATCTTTGTATGGCATGATTAGCTTCTGCCCGCGATTTCGAAGTCAAACTGTAGCTATTTATTTCAATTAAACCATTTACAGAAACTTTTGAATTGTCAAGGTGTCGGTCAGTTAGAAATATGAAGCTAGTTGCCAATTCCAAAGCGTAGTAGGTACATGGAGGAGAACGGGCAACAAACTCCATCGACACTCTTTTAAATTATAATGTTACAAAAATATTGTGAATCCTTTAGAGCGGAATTTGTAACTAAATGTGAGGATGATATAACAAAAAAAAAGGCGTCCATAGTACAGCAAATAGAAACAAAAAAAAAAACGTTCCTTTGCATGGAAGACGTAAGATTACACCTTATATATTACTTAAAATAACATCCACATTTTTATAAAACTCCACGTCCCCGAACACTCCTTTCGCTTCTTTCGCTTAGCTTCCTTTCTTTTTTCTTTTTGCTCGGCTCCTAAGATTCATAGCGTCATGTTAAAGCCTATAGCCTCAAGAATTGGGCTATATATGTGCAAAAATATTTTTTCTAATTCGACTAGCAGTTCCAGAGATTAGCGTGTTTAAACAAACAAACAAACAGATTCTTCAGCTTTATTATATTAGTTTAGATTGAGGAAGGTTAGCGAAACAATGTGGCAATATATCTTTATTTAGAGCGGTTTTCTCAGTTTCGTTGTACAACAAAGTAACAATGATTATATCGTTACAATTAATATTTGCCACATTGGTGTAATTGTCGCAAGCGCTACTGGTGAGCATGAGGTCCCAGGTTCGATTCCCAGGTCGGGCAAAGTGTTATTGGGATTTTCAATTAGGAAATCTTCAGTAGCAGTCCGGAGTCTGGATTTGTGCCCGGTTGATAGCAATAGGCTCGCCCCCTATTACATGGGACTTAAACATAATTGGCGAAATGTGGGTGTACTATAGGTACACCTCTGCCTAACCCTTCGGGGATTACAGGCGTGATGTTATAATTATTATGTGTGTTACGTTAATATTTGCAAATATTTAAGTACAGCTTACAAAACGTCGTAGCTAGCATAAAGTATGCTTTTTTAATAGAATTTAAATAAATTTCGGTTAAAATTCGGTATCGTCCCGATTTCGGAATAGATTGTACTCAAATTCTGTTTCCGAATCCGAAACCATTGTCTTTTCTCCATAAATAATTCCGGATCTTTTTGAAAGCGGTCATAATGTTGACCTTGAATGAATTAGCATACTGTAATGAGAAATTAATTTTACACCGTTTGTGGTGCGATGGTTTTATAATGTAGCTTAAATTAATTTGAAAAGGAATTGCAATTGTGTTCCGAAATTCGAGCTCTTGGAACCAAGTGCCGCTGCCGAATGTTTCCGATTTAATTTTCTGTATAAAAGATATCGGAATGCCAAATTATTATTTTTTTCCCATTTCTTTTGTCTTGTTTTATCAAATTATGAAGTGCAAATGAATCATTACCACACATGAATTGATAGTTTTTTTAGTAAGAACATCCATGGTTGTGCTGGGGCATGATTTTCAAATTCAAGTAACATCAGACTCATAACAGAAATAATAAAAACAAACACAGTCACATTCATTAAAATTACAGACAATTACCATACAATTCAAATTAGATACATTTAATTTTGTTATAATAAATTGTTCGTCATAATTTTTTTATTTTATTTTTTATTTATATATTTTTTTTTTAGTTTGTTTCGTACTCCTTTATAAGAAATATTAACGATTGACAGTTGTCTATGCTCTTCACATGGTACCTTGTCCCAACTAATTAAATTCCTTCCTGCATCTTAATAAATAAGAGTGTAATAAACTAAATGAGAATTAAAACGGATTAACGTTTATCTATTAAACCGGGATGGGGCGTTTTCAATTAAATGGCTACCATCCTGTTCGGACTAGTGATGGGTCGACAGAATATTCTTGGACATGGATAATTTAAAATTGAAATAATTTAAAACTATAGTTTTTAATTATGATGAGCAGGGTGGAATAAATGTAACTGACAATACCAAGTAATGCCAAAAAAGTGGTGACCAAATGAAAGTCTGTTTCATAGAAATAGTGATAGTTATTTTGTTTTTAATTGTATACTTTTCCTGTAGTGTATTTCTTATACATTTTATGAAATCTGATTAATTGTAAATCATAAAGTTTGTTTTCATACAGACATCCATATTTAACATTTATACCAGTGGTTCTCAAACTTTTTTTGGAAACTGAACCCTTTTGGAAAACGAAATAATTGACGGAGCCCTAAAGTATTCAAAAATGGTTATATGTG
Source organism: Tiliacea citrago (assembly GCA_963921375.1). Taxonomy (NCBI): domain Eukaryota; kingdom Metazoa; phylum Arthropoda; class Insecta; order Lepidoptera; family Noctuidae; genus Tiliacea; species Tiliacea citrago. The sequence goes on along the minus strand of OY992782.1, from coordinate 10,613,022 downwards.
TATTCTTCATTAATAATCATATTACTTGACATTAAAATTTGCATATTTTTTACTTTATGTTGGTATACTTATTTAGATTGATATTATTTTACTCAGGTACCAGAGTAATATAAAATATAGTAGGCTTTTAATATTTTTTTTTATTCTGACCAGTATTTTCGCGGAACCCCCACTGAGGCCTTGCGGAACCCTGGGGTTCCGCGGAACACACTTTGAGTATGGCTGATTTATACCATACGAACTTAAGGAGAATTTATGAGAATTTTCTTGGAAATATTATGTTCTCGCTCAGGAGAATTTATTGGGAATTTAAGTAGTGGAGTAGATTATTTTGACATCAACATTGTAAAACGTTGAGTTGCACTCAATACTATAAAAATAGATCGATGCAATAACATTTTTTTTTATTCTCTTCCAAATAAATATTCTTGAGAACTGCAAAGTTCTCACTAGGAGAATATTCTTGGGCATTTCCCATCACTAGTCCAGACAGGTCCGGTATATTTTTATAATGACAATTACCGTAACGAACGGGACATCTTAATTCACGTATACTTAAGTTGTTTGTTTTTATTAAATGACTAACCGTTTCACTTGACAGTTTTTCTTTGATGACGATTTTCCGCATTTTTTGTATGGAGTCGGATGTTGTAACTATGTTTACCGTTTCGGTGACTTGTGATTTATGTAGGTTTGTTAAGTAACGGATACTTTTGTAGTTTTTTTTCTGTCTTGTTCAACTGTAACGACAACATGTTCAAAGTTAGTACTTGTTAGAGTACCTCTTCGTATTCTGTTCAGTACAGAGTAGTAATGGCAATTATTGCGATTTCGTAATAATTTAACTAGCATGGGAATTCCTGAGTCTTAGCGTGTTAATTGCTATTGCTATGCTATTTGCTAAAGACTATAATTTAAATAAATGAAACAATTACATTCACAAGCATTCATTCAATATCCAACCCTAAGTACGCGCAAATCAAAGATAATGTGATAACAATTGCTTAACACATTCTTCGCAAGTTCGCAGCACCTGTGCTATTAAACTTCACCTGCGAACGAAGTCACGTTCACGTGAAACCGATAGATTTAGTATTCCCGACTACCCGTGGGTGCGACGGAGAGCACACGCTACCGCTACATGCGCATGCGCGACGCTCTCTCTGACGTATGATAGTTGAGAAAAGAACATCGCTTCGCTTCGCATTTCACAGAATTTCGCGACTACACTTAATTTGCTAAATGCTAAATGATGTATCACACGCTAACAATGGATGTGAATGCTAATTATCCCATCACTAGTACAGTTCATAATCAGCCTATAATGTTCCCACTGCTGGGACACAGGCCTCCTCTCTTTGAGAGGGAGTGGGCTGTAAATCTACCACGCGGGCCCAGTGCGGGTTGGTAGATGTCACATGTCTTTAAATTTTTGATTCTAGGACATGCCGGTTTCCTCACGATGTTTTCTTTCACCGTTTTGAGAGCAGTGGTGATGAAATTATTTACACAAAGCAAAGCGCCTGCCTGGGTTCGAACCCACGACCTACAAATCGTAAGTCGGGGACGTTACCACTGGGCCACCACTGCTCTCATCATGCCATGGTTTATTTTAATTAAATTAAATTTTTGAATCGTTTTTTTTTTTTTTTTTATTACGGACGCTTTTGACGTTTTGCTTCGTTCTCACATGTATAATTTCAACATGAATGATGTAACCAATAATAAAAAGAGTGTCCGTGGAGTTTCTTGCCCGTTCTTCTCCATTGGTACTGACTACGCCTTAGAATGGGCAACAAGCTTCATCTTTTTGACTGCTCGACCTCTTGACAATTCAAAAGTGCCTGTAATTGGTTTATCCTAACATCCTAACTAATATTATAAATGCGAAAGTGAGTTTGTTTGTTTGTTACGCTTTCACGCTAAAACGGCTGAACGAGTTTGGCTGAAATTTGGCACATGGGTAGACCATGAACTGGAAAAGGACATAGCTTACTTTCAACCCGGATTGCAGACGAAGTCGCGGGCAACAGCTAGTTTGAAATAAATGCTTTGAGTTTGAGTGGTAACGGCCCCGACTTACCGAGTTGTAGGTTGTGGGTTCGGACCCGGCGCTTTGCTTTGTGTAAATAATTTCATCCCGCCGCACTCAAAACTGTGAAGGAAAACATCGTGAGGAAACCGGCATGTCCTAGAACCAAAAATTCGTAAGACATGTGACACCTGCCAACCCGCACTGGGCCGGCGTGGTGGATTACAGCCCACTCCCTCTCGAAGAGAGGAGGACCGTGTCCCAACAGTGGGAGCATTTTATGCTGATTATGCTATGCTAGGTATTCTATATTTACTTCGTTTAATGCAGTCTACTCCTGGACATAGGCCTCTCCCAAGTTGCTCCAGGACACCTGATCCTCCGCCTTCCGTATCTAGATAATTAAGGTTAGTTAGCAGCAATATTGGCAAATAATCTGAATTTAGATAATAATCTATAACTTAAAAGGCAAATATTATTCGGGCAGCTAATCACCACCCCACGCAACTAGCATAATTATTACATATAGCATACCGTTCAGAATCGTTTAGCAACGATCTTCAATATTTGTCACCTCGATCTAATTTATAGTTTATAAGGGAATGTGATTTATGACAAACATTATTGGAGATATTATTAAGAGGTTAAACGAGTTTGACATGCGTTTTTGTGAGTATATAGCGTGGAATACATATGCTACCTAGTAGTACAAGAGCATGCCACTTTCGAGCAAATGCTACTTTGTAGCATTCAACTAACATGAGTATACGAAAAGAGGATGGGCATTTTAAAAGCACAGAGATGAATATTCCCGATCAGTAACACCTTGTCGTCAACACTGTTGACGATCGAGAAAAAAAAAATCTCATTCACGGTGATAGCAAATATTCCCGATCAGTGACACCTCGTCGTCAACACTGTTGACAATCGAGAGAAAAAATAATAATAATTCGTTCACAGTGATGACGAACGGGCCTATTTTACGATTATTTCCGATCAATAAAATACGGGTCGTCAACACTGTGAACGAATGATTTTTTTATTCCTGATCGTCAACTGTGTTTACGACAAGGTGTCACTGATCGGGAATATTTGCTATCACCGTGTAGGTACTTATAATCCGTGTTATGACTTCAGAACAAAAACAAAACTCGTTCTATAAACAAATCATCTTTTAAAGGCAGCATACTGGCGCGACGCGACGGCGCGACGCTACACTAGAAGAACAATTTGTGTGGAAACTTCATTGAAAGTGGCCTGTCGCCCCCGCGATATCGCACGAGTCTGTACGAGCTTTAAATCTCATAACACAAATCCACTTTCCCCACCATAAAAGCATTTCATCTGTTCACTCAGGACAGTAACGTTTCAACTGCTAACCTAATAAGGATGCAGCGGTTTCTGCATCGCAGCAGACGGACAATGGACCCAAAGTCCAGTGATTGGACCACTCCCCAGATTACTATTGAAACGTCCCTTAATGGCGGCATGAAAGCATTCTCCAGAGATGAGAAGCTGTGAAATTACGAAGATTGAGGCGCTATTGTAGATTCGATGTAGGTGGCGTTGAATTGAATGCAATCTACTTACTTACAAGAGACAGTGAATGAGGAAATGAGGAGCAAATATAAAAAGATTTAACTCTATACGTTTCCTAGGTCTGTATTGTGAGAATCAAGTCGTAAGAGGTCAAGTTTTGACTGTAAACATCCCCATATTTTCTCATTCAATTTAATATTTTTTATTTTTTTTTATTTAACCATTTATGTACACACATTATAAACATACAAGAAGAAAGGAACAGAAAAATACGTACAAAGGTGATGCTTATTTCTAAAGAAATCTCTTCCAGCATACCTGCGATAGGAAAGTCGATAAAGAGATGTAGACACCGTGTGTAAGAGTAGAAGAGAAAATAGAATACATATAATCAAAAACAATTTACTTAATAAAACTAAACAAATAATATACTAATATACATACATACATACATACATACACACAAATACATACTTCTAAAATAAATATCACTAGAATATTAATTATAATTCTATTAAAATAATAAAAACATACGCAACTATGACGAAGTGGAAAGATAGTGTTCTTTCACTCTTCTTTTAAATACTGAAACAGTATGGCAGTCCCTTATATCAGGTGGCAGTGAATTCCACAACCGCACCGCGTGCACAGTGAAGGAGTAGGAGTAGAAGTCGGTGGAGTGGGGAGGGGACTTAAGAAGATTTCTAAGATGCGACCTGCAAGGCGCATCAGAAGGACGAGCGTAGGAAAAACGTTCCCGCAGATAGGATGGTGTTTTAGGATTGTGAAGGAGGTTAAATAGCAGACACAAAATCCGCGAGTTCCTGCGAAGTCGAATAGGGAGCCACTTGAGTATCTTGCGAAAGTTAGAAACGTGGTCATACTTTTTAAGGTTGAAAACAAAACGAATACAGATGTTTTGCAAACGCTCAAGTTTATTTAAAAGCTCCTCGGTGGCATCCAAGTAACAGGCATCAGCGTAATCAATAATGGGCTGAATGAGAGTTTGAGCAAGGGAGATTTTGGTGTTCAAGGGCAAGAATCTCTGGAGACATTTCAACGAATAGAACGTGTAGTGCACTTTGCGACTGACTTGAGCAACATGGGCAGTCCACGACAAGTAGCAATCCATGGTCACCCCCAGGTTTTTAACCGTATTTGCGTATTCAATCTGAACTCCATTCAAGCAGAGAGGAGACAGCGACGCAACATTGAGCCTATTCCGTATATACCTGCCGCCAATAATCATGACCTGGGATTTCCTAGGGTTGATTAGCAGTCCAAAGGACCGCGACCACTCACTAATCAAATCCAGGTCCCTGTTCATGGCAGCCACGGCAGCTGCCGCGTCTTCCCTTAAGAAGTTATTGTAAAGCTGCAGATCGTCGGCATAGAGATGGAAGTAGGAAGAGATGACTCTCGTGACAGAGTTAATGAAAATAGAAAAGAGAAGAGGAGAGAGAACGCCACCTTGAGGCACACCTGCGGTAAGAGAGCACCAATCAGAAGACGACTCATCGAGACGAACACGCTGTGAACGGCCTCTGAGATAGGAGTCGAACCAACCAATAGTGGAAGAGGAGAAATTTAAAGAATTAAGAATCCCTAGAAGGATGTCGAAATCAACAGAATCAAAGGCACTGCTGAAGTCGAGAAGTACAAGTAAAGTTAGAGATTTGGGGTCCATCGCCCAGCGGATGTCATCAGTAACCTTCAACAGAGCCGTCACTGTGCTATGACCCGGTCGCGCAATGTCTCATTCGTTCACAGTGTTAACGAACGGAACTTTTTTATCCCGATTGTCAACAGTGTTAACGACAGGGGTATTACTGATCGGGAATAGTCGAAAAAAAGTCCCGTTCGTCAACACTGTGAACGAATGAGACTTTTTTCCCCGACCCTGAATGATGATGGTGATGATTATTGCGTAACAGGCAATCGCAACACCGTTTAATTTCATTGAACAGTATGACAGGTGTAAGCGCTGTCAAAAATGTTCATTACACCGTTTATAATATGACTTTTTGACAGTAACGATAACGCAATGGGTGTTGCTAAAACTGACAATAAATCTATTGCGTTTTTCGGGTGAAACGCTAAAACTTTAAACGTAAACCTGGAGGTCCGTTTAGTAAACACTACTTCAAAAATATGTATGTTTCTCATTCATTACCGATAATGAAAGAAATAAAGGGATTTTCCGTACAATTCCCTTGGCTTAAAACTGATAGGTTATATCATGACTGTATGAACTGAGTTATTATTCTGTCTCAGACACACAAACAAACAAGGTCTGTGAATGTGTGTTCAATCACATCGTTTGCACAATCTCAAAGACTGAGCTGCATCTACGGCATACAAATAAATTAATCATGGCAGACTGCATACTGTCACAATATGAGAAATTATTGTTTGTTGTGGACTTTTAAATTGTAATTAATCAAGTGCATATGAAATCGGAATTGTTGCATTATGGTGTATACGTTGTTTGATAGTTAATTCAGCTATATTTGTAAATGGAAATGGAATTTAATGATATTTGGATCCATTGATTTAACTATTAAATTGAATGAGAAAATATGGGGATGTTTACAGTCAAAACTTGACCTCTTACGACTTGATTCTCACAATACGGACCTAGGAAACGTATAGACTTAAATCTTTTTATATTTGCTCCTCATTTCCTCATTCACTGTCTCTTGTAAGTAAGTAGATTGCATTCAATTCAACGCCACCTACATCGAATCTACAATAGCGCCTCAATCTTCGTAATTTCACAGCTTCTCATCTCTGGAGAATGCTTTCATGCTGCCATTAAGGGACGTTTCAATAGTAATCTGGGGAGTGGTCCAATCACTGGACTTTGGGTCCATTGTCCGTCTGCTGCGATGCAGAAACCGCTGCATCCTTATTAGGTGAGCAGTTGAAACGTTACTGTCCTGAGTGAACAGATGAAATGCTTTTATGGTGGGGAAAGTGGATTTGTGTTATGAGATTTAAAGCTCGTACAGACTCGTGCGATATCGCGGGGGCGACAGGCCACTTTCAATGAAGTTTCCACACAAATTGTTCTTCTAGTGTAGCGTCGCGCCGTCGCGTCGCGCCAGTATGCTGCCTTTAAAAGATGATTTGTTTATAGAACGAGTTTTGTTTTTGTTCTGAAGTTATAACACGGATTATAAGTACCTACACGGTGATAGCAAATATTCCCGATCAGTGACACCTTGTCGTAAACACAGTTGACGATCAGGAATAAAAAAATCATTCGTTCACAGTGTTGACGACCCGTATTTTTTTGATCGGAAATAATCGTAAAATAGACCCGTTCGTCATCACTGTGAACGAATATTTTTTTTTTCTCTCTCGATTGTCAACAGTGTTGACGACGAGGTGTTACTGATCGGGAATATTCGACTGATAGTAATGATAAGGATATGCTTCAAATTATCTGTTAGTTATAAACTAATAAAACACCGTGCTGTTGCTAGCGAAACCCGTTTTCCGCGGATAGAATTTACATGTCTTGTAAAGGCTAACAAGTTTTTATGTAATTCAATATGTGATCAGATAATTTTGGCATTAACAGTTGTTTTTTATTCAAATGCCTGATATTGTAAAAATTGTTTTTTTGACTGCCGCGTTGGTCTAGTGGTCGCAAGCGCTACTGCTGAGCATGAGGTCCTGGGTTCGATTCCCAGGTCGGGCAAAGTGTTATTGGGTTTTTCTCAGTAGCAGCCCGGAGTCTGGATTTGTGCCGGTTGATGGCAGTAGGCTCGCTCCCTATTACATGGGACTTCAACATAACTGGCGAAACGTGGGTGTACCTACTATAGGTATACCTCTGCCTAACCCTTCGGGGATTACAGGCGTGATGTTGTTATGTGTTGTTTTTTTTCTCGAACAATTGTTACCGCACTACAAAAATAAAAACGACCTAGCCTTTCAGTAGTCGCATAAGACGTGTAACATCTGACATCTCACCTTGGTAAAAGCAACTGAGCAGCGACTTTTATGACGTCTAGTTACCATCTATATAAGTACTTACTAATTCCATGCGTACACTAATTCCATGCTATTATAAAATACTTACTAATCCCATGGTCAATCTGTCACTTCCTCATACACACTTCCGTCCCTCAAAAAACATCAAATTCAACTTACATAACACCAACATTCTAATACACAATTTAACGATCCAACACTTCTGCCGATGGTGCACCAATTAACTGTAAATAAAAGTCGCTAGTCACGGTGATCAGCATTGTTCTAATGATACTAAAACAATGGGAGAAAGCGAATCAAACCGCTCTATTGATCTGAGTTTACGCAACGAAGCTTCAGATGCCTTGTCGATATGTAGGTCGATTAACGATAGAATAGAGTTAAAAAAACCGGCCAAGTGCGAGTCGGACTCGCGCACGAAGGGGTCCGTACCACTATCTATAAAAATGGCAAAAAAAAAACACGTTGTATGGGAGCCCCCCTTAAATATTTTTTTTTGTTTTAATTTAATTATTTATTTTTAAAGTGAATATATAACGAAATATTCTGTGAATATTTCAAGCGTCTACCTGTTGCCGTTATCAATATCGAGCAGAAACGAGCAAAAAAATTACGGTTGTTGTATGGGAGCCTTACAACAAACGTAATTAAATGTTTATTTTATTCTGTTTTTTAGTATTTCTTGTTATAGCGGCAACAGAAATACATTATCTTAACTTACCCGTGAATTTCAACTGTCTAACTATCACGGTTCATGAGATACAGCCTGGTGACAGACGGGCAGACAGACAGACAGACAGCGGAGCCTTAGTAATAGGGTTCCCGTTTTACCCTTTGGGTACGGAACCCTAAAAACGAGCGAGCTTACAGTAGTCGCATATGATGTGCTCAATTTGTCCCTTCCTGTTACACACTTCCGTCCCTTTTAACGAAATCACTCTCACAGAAAAAGTGTTACATATAAAAGTGAAAAAGTGTTGCACATAAAAAATATAAGGCACAAATTATATTATGCCCATTGCTACAGCATAATGCTGTCAACAAGATACCCTGAGTAAAATAAATCAACAGTTTTGTATGCGTTACATTATGGTATTGAAAACTTTGCTCGTCATATCTATGTATTACGTTTATGTCGTCAAAATCCTACAAGTCAAACACTTCAAATGCTTGAATCAATCATTTAAAATGTGTTATCTATGAATGTTATGACTAATATTGTGTCCATTGTTTTTTTTTTACCAGTAGATAATATAGTCACGTTTCTTTCCTTTTACGGATTATCTTAGAGATATTGTATATGGAGCTGGTAGTGTTAGTACACAAGTAGTTATATTGAAAGTTTTAAATACACGTCATGCGGTAGGTATATTGTAAGACAGGCGACCAAAATTATAGAAACTTTGTTCCGTTAATAAATTATTCTGTATTTATCACCAAACTTCCACAAGTTACACGTCGCTGAATTATTTAATTACTAAGTGGGTAGTTCAGTGTTATGCTTATATTATACTTTGAATGATCAATGTATCATTCTAGTCGTGAAAATACGTTTATGAAATGTTTTCAATTCAATACCTACTTAAGGCGATACCAAAATAAATTGGGGGCTTTTTCGTAACCATTTATTTCACAATTACAGCACGTATGCATTAATTTTTTTGCATATAACGTTTATTGACTATTTGATTAATACTCTGACTAAAGGAAATCGCAATTGGGTTAAATTTCCTCGATAGAATTTAATTCCGAAAATACCTCTACTTTTTATATTTTTAGGGTTCCGTACCGCAAAAAGAAAAACGGAACCCTTATAGGATCACTTCGTTGTCCGTCTGTCTGTCACCCTGTCAAGACCCTTTTTCTCAGGAACGCGTGGAGGTATCAAGTTGTAATTAATATCAAATACGTAGGTCTATGGTCGCTTGAAGGTCTAAAAAAATCAATCTTCCAAGTCACCGCAATAAAAAATACGGCGATATAAGCGACATTATTGCGACATATTTCGATACTCGCAAATAAATCAAAACCTATAGGGTACTTCCCTTTGTCCTAGAGTCATGAAATTTGGCAAGAAGCAAGGTCTTACAGCACAAGTAAAGGAAAAAGTCCGAAAATTGTACATTTGTAGTATTATCACATAAAATAAAAAATAAAAAACCGACTTCCAATAAAACACTACAAAGTGAAAAATAACTTTAATTTCGGAAGTCGGTGTCTTTGGATCTGTATTTTAGTTTTTTGCCACCGAATTCCGAAATTAAAGTTATTTTTCACTTTGTAGTGTTTTTTTGGCAGTCGGTTATTTTTTTTGTAAAAAGTTTTTTATTTTTCACTTTTTAGTGGGTCGGTTTGTAATTTATCTAATTTACAATAGCCTAATGTCAAATGCTCATCACCTTTTTACAAAATATTGCTTTTCCCGATGCAGGGGCGTTGAGGAGAATTGTTGAGGAGTTCTGCTGGTAAGAACCAGGAGAACTGATGGCGACTTCACCATATGCATTTTGAAGAGAATAAATTGCTTAGCAACCATATTAAAGTGTCTAATCGAATCGCAACGGTGAAATACTTATTATCAAGTAGTTCTGGTGGCCATCTGTGGTCTTCATCATCAGTTCCTCTTCACCAAATGGTGCTTTTCAAGTGCAAATGCACGAGTTTCTATAAAAAATACTCAAATGGCTATAGGTATGCCTATAAAATTTGAGGATTTCCCTCGATTTACATGGGATCCCCTCATCAGATTCTGATTTGGTGGCAATGGGACCACCTCGGGAGCATACCCTTTAATCGGTGAACATACATAAAAAAAAAAAAAAACAATAAAGCCGAACATATTTATAACCTCCTCCTTTTTGGAAGTCGGTTAAAAAATTGCGAATATCTCCCCCATAAATCAAAACCTATATGGTACTTCCCGTTGACCTAGAATCATGAAATTTGGCAAAAAGCAAGGCCTCGCAGCACAAGTAAAGGAAAGAGTACAAAAATTGTAAATTTATAGTTTTATCACATAAAAATAAACTTTGTTGCGATTAGAAACTTAAATTTTCAGTTGGAAAATTCTTTCTTTTCTTTTTCTTTTTTCTTTTTTTAAAAAAAGAACTGACCGAACGGAACAGACGGAATTGACCGTGGCGTATATCGATGTATGGGAGAACATGTTTTTCAACTACAATGTTGATGAGATAAATTCATCCTAACTACGGAACCCTTCATTGTGCGTGGTCCGACATGCACTTTTTTTTTTTTTTTTTTTTTTTGGGTGGGAAATCATCAAATAACTTCTCCCGCTCTGGGCGGAGCGGGAGGGCGTGTCAGACTTTTACTGACTAAAACCCACCCGTGTTCCTTCCGTTGCCTGTGTGCCAGGGCCACGATATCCCTTTCGGACAAACTCGCAACCCCGGCAGGCATTGGTCCTGACGGACCCCGTCAGTTTGTGCTGACATCTCTTTGAGGCGCGCGTGGAACACAACGCGCCGTCGACCCGGGCCTGGTCCTTATCGGATGGCGAGCTACCCATCGCTCACCGTCCGCAGGCCCGCGCCTACGGTGGCCGGAAATCGGCTTGCGACTCCCGACGCCCGGGGCGTCTCCTGCGGCGACTAGGGGCATGAGGGCGCGAACCTTGTCTCACCCTCACGCGTTCCGCCTCCTCCTTCGCTAGCATAACTGCTTCGCAGAAGGAGGTGACGGCCTCCCATGCACTCTCGCTCCGAACCATGGCCTGAACCAGGGCCGGACGCGAGAGATCGCCGCCGCCGATCGCCTCCGTGAGGACACGGCGGTGCTCCGCCCAAGCTGGGCAGACCTCCACCGTATGCTCCACCGTGTCCTCCGGGCGATCCACACAGTGGTGACACCCGGGCGTTTCCTCCCGCTTAATCCTAAACAGGAACCTCCCGAAACATCCATGTCCGGTGAGGACCTGCGTCAGGCGGAAGGTAAGGACGCCGTGGCGCCTCTCCAGCCACTCCTCAAAGAGGGGACTTATCGCCACAATTGTGGCGTGCCCAATCCGACATGCACTTGGCCGGTTTTTTTCTGTAAAACTGAAACCCTAAGTAATTTCATTGCAAAATTGCATTCAAAATATGCGTACAACGTAATTGAAAACTCTGGCTGAAAATATTTTTGATATTTACATAGCTTAATATCCTTTAAAAAAAATGGTTTGGCGTTGCGTTGTTTTATTTTGGCTCCAGCGCATTGTTGCTCTCTCTTTTTTCGCATGGTGAAGTAATTGACTCTGTCACTGTATTATAGCCCGTCCAGTTCGCTATGATTTATTTTTTACGTATCACTAGAATTTAATACAATTTGTATACCTTTGTTTTATACTAGTTTTTGCCGGCGACTTGTATCCGCGTGTAAGTCAACTATACCGTGTCTGGCCCCCGTGGTCCCTCCATAGAAGGTTCCACGGGTATTTTTTTACCCCTGGTCCCTCCGAGAAATACAATGCTGTCGAATAAATATGATAGTCGAGATCTCGTAGTCCCTGATAGGTACAGTCAGTGTTCTGCATAAACCGACCCCTCTTCCGCTATTCTTCTTTGCAAAGAAGGTTCAGGTAATGCAGAGCACTGACTATACCTTCCGGGGACTACCATTTTAATACGGCAGCATTGTATTTCTCGGAGAGACGGTACCTCTCCGAGAAGTATAATGCTGTCAAATTAAAATTGTACCCAAGTCAAATCATAATGCAGTCAAAGACTATCATTTGGCACTTGGCAAAAGTGCAGCTTTTTATCAGTGAAAGATTTTTTGTAATTGAAGCAGTACTTCCAGAGATTACCTCTTAGACAAATAAACAAACAATTTCACTTCTTTTTATTAAGTATTAGTTTAGATTATTGTGTCACTCTCATATTTAACATGTCCTTTGTATTTTTTCAGGTAAGTACCAGATACATCGCTGACGTCACCGGCTAGAGGTACCTATAGATCGTACATCCAATAGTCACTTAATATTGGCCTAAAATTACTGGAAGCCTAAGAGACGGTCTGTCAAATTAATTATTCTCCCTAATTAATTCATTTAATTTGTCAGTGGGGATCTTTCACGTTTATTTTTACTGCCCTTCAACCTACATTTCCTTTTAAGAGTGCTAAAAGGACTCAATTAAATAGTGATGTTAACTGAAACTTGAGTGTGTACGGAGTTTTTTTTATATAGGTAGAAAATGCTGTAATTTATAAACTGGGCAAGTAAATTAAATATTTGTTTTATTAGACTACAATTTTGACAATCTGTACAGGCTATGAAGCCTAACCAAGCGTTAACTATATATATATATTAACTATGTATATATTATATAGTAGGATAAATTATTCAGCCGCAGGTTTTCCAGCTTATGTTAAAGTTAAACTTTTCCAGCTTATGTTAAAGTTTAACTTTTCCAGCTTATGTTAAAGTTAAACTTTTCCAGCTTATGTTAAAGTTAAACTTTTCCAGCTTATGTTAAAGTTAAACTTTTCCAGTTTATTTTAAAGTTAAACTTTTCCAGCTTATGTTAAAATTAAACTTTTCCAGCTTATGTTAAAGTTAAACTTTTCCAGCTTATGTTAAAGTTAAACTTTTCTTAGGAGCTAATTATTTGACAGAGTTAACGCTTGGTTAGGCTTCATAGCCTGTACAGATTGTCAAAATTGTACTGTCTAATAGAAAGAAATTTCTATTAGATAGAATTTCTTGTTCCCCTGACCCCCTGCATCGCCTGACCGCGCTATTACTTCATTTTAGCTTAGCGTTCTCTCTGACTTTTTTTCGTTTTGCTCGGTTCCTAAGGGTCATAGCGTGATGTTAAATAGCTTATAACTTTCCTCAAGAGTTGGGCTGCCAAACGATTTTTTTTTTCAAATCTGACTGGTACTTCCACACTACATTTAGGTAAGGAACAAACCTGAAATCGCGAAAAAAAATCAGCTGTTCCTTACATTTTGACGAGTTATACGAACATAAATGTAGTCAGATTTTTTTCGAGGTTATTAGTAGTTTATATTACACCTTGTATAATAGAAAGAGACAAAGAGAGAGAAAGAAAGTCGCATGGACGCGTTTTCCTTACGTGACGATTTCTACGAGTCAACTCTTACCACAAGCCGCGTTAAAGGACGTCGTTCCAAAAAACTATAAATAAATATAATCGGACTCGTGATTACCTGAACACCCTAAGGTTGAATTTCACTTGCACGCCATATAACGATAGGGTTTGTTTATCTATCACAAAATTGATAAAATCATTACGAGATCAACTATACCAGAAAACATGATGAAAGTTCCAGAGACTTGTAACTTATGACCCCCCAAAGTATAAATTACTTTTAAAGAGCCGTTAAACTGTAACTTTTTAACGACAATCAATTTTTATTACAAAAACTCCTCCTGTGTGGGTTGACCTGAAATTACAGGATTTGTGAAAAATCCGCCATCGGAACTTCGGATCATGAATTAATGGTAATGTTTGTGGCAATAAACAGAATCTGGTTTTCCAGTGACATAATGGTTAAGGTTTTAATTAATTTCAAACAATAATTACACCTACAAGAAGGCTCAAAAACAAAAAACACGTAAACCTATTTTCTCTTATCTTTTTCTCGATATTTTCGTCTACCGTTAGTTTAATTTTGGTGACCTATCTCCCAATAATCTGCTTCAGTAATAGCGAAGCCACACGATGCGTTGCCGGTACCCACCGGTACATCACCGCTCAGCTGAGCTGTGACGCTGCGTCATCCTAAATACAAATCACAGTGATACACGTTGCGTTTCGACGACGTGTAGTGACGCAACACACGCTCAACGGACAAGGAGACCAGAAAAACGAAGCGGGGAGGGATATTGCGGTGCGATACCGAGCCTCTGAACGGCATCACAGCGCAGCGCGTGTGAGTGCAAGCAAGTGTTGCTTGTACTAAACTAACACACCCAAAACAGAGACGCTGCGACGTCGTAGTAAGCGGCGGCGGCGTTGCTGTTCGACACTGCGTTGCCCGTGGCACTCGGTGCGTTGAAATCATAGCGGTGCGACGACGCAACGCACCGGTAATGCCCGTGTGGCCTCACGCTAAAAGCCAATCGTCGTTGAAAAACAAAATGCGACAAACAATATTAGCTTACTGTTATCACAATAGAAAATTCCCCTTTGAGCTTCGCTACAAAATTACCTGCTCCAATTGCACACGCGACACGCTTCCTTATTCAAAAATAAACCATCAAAGATCACGTCGTGCTGGAGGATCGATCACAGTCTATTTTAGTCTGTGACATTATGTCACAAAAGATGTCTCGGTGGGACAGAAGGACCAATCAATGTGGGGCAGAATAAAATCATGAAGTGTATGATGTAGACTGTATTAGCTTTGATTTTGGAAAGGCTTATTGAATCTCTGATAACCAAAATAACACGAAGCGTGATGGCCCAGAGTTTAAAACCATCAGTCCATATGTACTTTCTAAGTTTACTGTACATGTACACTTAGAAAGTAAGTACATAGAGAATCAACCAATATCACTGACATCGGTGGCTAGGCTTAATAGACTGTAGATTTGTAGACCATTTTCTATTTTGATAAGTACCTGGTATTTGTTGACGGGCCTACACTGTCCTCCTATACCTATTACACTCTAATTTGAAAACATTGCAAAAGGCAATCATTTTTTAAAAGAGTAACCGTGAAGCTCCTTCCGGCTCGTCTCCATAGGAAATTACCAATTGGAACCGTGCACCTAGCTTCTCACGTTTCATAAGTGCCCATGTAGGCTTATGTGAAATAAAATATTTAAATTTTATTTGATTTTGGTGAAGGAATGTTTTCCTTGCGCTGTATGCATGTCGCCTTTAATGGCGACATTAACTTAAGACACCTATACGGTTTCGCGTTTTCTTTTTATGAAGATATTTTAATTTCATTATACGTCATTATTTTATTGATATAAATACAATTTTCTAAAATAGCATTTTGGAGCAACCTGTACTTAAAGAACTGTAGCGCAGAGGTCATTTGCCGGGGTCACGGATCATAACATCGCATCAATGAAATTAAAACGAATAACGTGCAAAGAGTAGGCGAATTGAAGGCAAGGGAGAGCTTTATTATTTAGTTTGTTTGAAAATAATAAAATTTCAATGTACGAATTATTTTATCATATAATATTTTTTATGATTACTGGCTACTAGCCCTATCCGTGTGTTAAATTAATGTCGCCATTATAGCGGCACGTTGTATACTTAATATTTAAGTCTAAAATCCGCCTTTACCAAGCACGGTGCTGATCAATGCCACGAGCTTCTGTTTGAGAATAGGCTTTTGCCCTGCAGTGGGGTAATAAAAGGCTGGTATCATTATAAATTGACAGAAGGCTTGCGATGAGAGGTTCTTGGCGGGAAAGTGAAGCGTCATGTTTAGCAGTTTTTTTTTATTTTCTAAAATGTGTGTTTGGCTGAATATGAATGTGTAATAATTCATTTCATCATGATATAAACAAACTTTTTAAAACCCATTTATGTATCCGACTGAAAGACTTGTATCCAACGGTCATGAATAAAAATTATTAAAAAGAAAACTTATGACTTGAAAATCGTTTGAAACCACACGATTTCACATTTGAGCACGTGTCGTGTTTCTGTAAACACAACTTCAGAATATTACTACGTAAATGAGACATGAACTAGTCCTTCTGTTCACATCTGTTATGCGATTTTAATACGCAGACGCGCCTAATAGCCACCTGAACATGGTCTAATCAATCTGGATACGAGGGTACGTACGTTACATGGAACACGAATTAACGTGTAAGGCCACGTTAGGATTATACCGAGGAGTAGGAATGGGAATACCTATACAGTATGATAGGTAATACGGGCCGGTGGCCGCAACTCCACGTCAGACCACGTATTTTGCGTACGGATGTGTAAGTCGGTTATTCGATCCACCCCAGCTCCTCAAAGAAGGCCAGCAACGCCTTGGTGTTACTGACAATCTCACGTAGGGTACCTGGGCTACCGTAATTCGGTAGCCCAGGTTTTCAAATTAAAATTAAAATTTATTTATTTGTACACATAGGTATAATGTTGGTACAGGCAGGATGTTAAAACTTTAGCAATAAACATAAACAAACAAAATAATAAAAATTAAGGTAACAATAGTTATTAACTAAATGTATTATTTAAGTAAGTAGGTAATAAATACATTTGAGAAAATGGTATTACTTACGTTTTTTTTTTCTTCTAAATATTCATATAGAGTATAATAAATAAAGTAAAATAAATGTCGGTGAATTTTATCGATTTAGGTAGTTTGTTAAATATTTTTGGAGCCATTCCTAGGAAACTTTTTGAGAATAGGGCGGTTTGATGGGTTTTTGACTTAAGAGCACCTGGATGGCGTTTAGTGGATAGGGTTTCAAATTGGTTATGGTTATTTTTGATAAACATGATAACTTCATAAATGTATAGGGACGGCAGTGTTAATAATTTTAAATTAATAAAAAAGGTTTGCAACTGTCGGGGTTTTGGATCATATACATACTGCACGAAGACGAAGTGTCTTCGTGCAGTATGTATATGGGTTATAAAGGCTATCTTTGCCCTGTATGTGGCGACCACCGGGCAGTTTAGCAGCACATGAGCTGCTGTCTCGTCGTCCTCCATGCAGGCCCTGCACAGCGGACTGTCTGTGACTCCTATGACAAAGAGGTGTTTATTAAATGACCCGTGGCCAGGTATAGCTGCTGTAACTGTACGCAGCTGTCGGAGAACGTGTTTCTTGAGGCGGCCATTGATTGAAGACCTATACAGGATATGTAGATATGGTATTGGACGCATTAGCAATATAGGTACGTTTATGTGTTAGAGGATAATCGTAAAAGAAGAAAGAAAAAAAAAAGGCGTTGAAGACGCCGAACACCTGTTCAGAAATATATAGGTATCTAAGGGTCTTATGAAGATTAAATTAAAACATTGTAATATCTAAATACGGTCTAATAACGTTTTTCTTAACCTCGAACGCCCTTTGCCTTTATTAAACTTTATTTCTAATAAAACTACCTACTATAAAGCGGGTATAAAGTCTTTGAATAATGCGATCTTTTCCGTAGTAAAAATCCCATAAATCTACTTTCAAAGATAAACTCTGTACCTTAGGACCAAAGCGTAAAAGTTAAGTTTGTTGAGTTCGTGAGCTTTACGTTGGCGTCGGCACGAGACGCCTCGTGCATTTTTCACAGGCGTCCGCGGCCATTTTTTATTGCCTTTATACTAGTATAAATAGGCAGATAGAGGAGCATTAAATATGAAAACAGTTAATGCTAGTTTATTGGATTCTGCGAAAGTGTGAAGTTCAGAATCATCATTCATAATTTCAGCCGAAAGACGTCCACTGCTGGACATAGGCCTCCCCCATGGGGGGCGGTTGCCATAATCGCCACGATTGGCAGGCGGGTTGGCGATCGCCGTGTGGTGTTAAAATGCATAGAGAACGCTGCTGCCCAATCTCTAGTAAGTCCCTTAGTCGCCTTTTACGACACCAACGCGGCCACGGGAAGAAATAGGTTGGTGCTATTCTTTACGTCCAAATAAAGAATAAAGATAAATAAAATTGTAACTGTGTCTGAATCTGTTTGTCTGTTTCAACTTCGTAATTCGTAGAAAAAGGTCCTATCGATTCTACTTACTATTATTAAAAGTCCATCGAACATTTTTGACAATAAAATGATTTGGAGTTGACGCAAAACTGATTGGTAACGAATGGATCCCCGTATTTTGGTTGACGTTATCTTTTATTAATCTCCCATCTTTTATAAAAACGTGGATTGATCCAGCAAACTTCAGATATAATAAATCAGCGCTTAAGCGAAAAATTTCACACATTACTTTCGTATTGAAACGAAACTCAATTATAGAAGTTATGACAGCCGTCGCCCCCGCGAGAAATTATATTGTTTTTAAACTAACTGACCTCACGAGTCGTGACATTGGATGAAAACAAATACTCTCTGTGGGTGTCATAAATCATAGATAATCTATTTATTTTGCTTTTCAACGTTTCTGAACCTGCGTTTATAAAAAAAAAATACAGAAACATTTAACCGTATCGCATACATTTCACTCTCAATTTGCAAATGATAATAATTTGTTTAATCATTCAAATAACAAAGTTAACATTAGTATCATCTCAACATCATGATGAGATACTGATTAGGTGCGACCAGCAATTTTTTTATTTACATAATCAGCCTATAATGTTCCCACTGCTGGGACACAGGCCTCCTCTCTTCGAGAGGGAGAGGGCTGTAAATCTACCACGCGGGCCCAGTGCGGGTTGGTAGATGTCACATGTCTTTGAATTTTTGGTTCTAGGACACGCCGGTTTCCTCACGATGTTTTCCTTCACCGTTTTGAGAGCAGTGGTGATGAAATTATTTACACAAAGTAAAGCGCCTGCCTGAGTTCGAACCCATGACCTATAACTCGTAAGTCGGGGACGTTACCACTGGGCCACCACTGCTCTCCACCATTTATTTATTTAAAAAAAAATATTAATTAGGTTTGCTTTTATTACTTTGAATGTAGTTTAGCTTAAATAATATAAATCACCGTATTTTATTCCTGGTCTTTCCATCCGAATAGCAATTCCTTTTCCTATGTTCAATATCTCTGTCAGATCTATTCTTAGATGAATCACAATAAATCGCCACTTAGTGTGCGTTTGCGTCACAAAACTGATATATTGTATTCCAGGGATTTGCATTGGTAAACCAGGAGAAACGGTACACACAATAGATTTAGTAGTCCGAGTATGAATGAGCAATAGAGCGTGCCTACGGAAGTTAGCTGAAGCATAAACGGTGCACCTGTTTATGCTTGAGCTGAGAATTGAACGTAATATTCAGACTTCAGTGTGTAACTGGTAATTATTTTTCAGTAACACTCGGCTAAGTTTAACCGAACGGGAAAATAACATTTTGGTGGACCATTTATGTACGATACATTGGGACAAATAGGCCAGAGTCGTCCCGCAGTGGGTGCCAGAAGATGGGCATCGTCGCCGAGGGAAGCCTAGGAAACGCTGTCTTGAATGCAATACAAGTTATAAAAAAACCCTAAGACAAAATAGCGCCCAATAAAAGGAGCTATCAATCACCATCATCATTTCAGCCGAAAGATGTCCACTGCTGGACATAGGCCTTACCCAAGCACCGCCACTTCAACCGGTTCTGTGCTTCCCGCATCCAGCGGATTCCTGCGGCTTTTTGACAAGGTCATCACATTGCTCGCAGAACAGATGGCCGATGGGCCCGAAAGGTTCTGGAGTGGCGACCGTGTACCGGAAGACGTATTGTTGGAAGACCTATCAATAAGTGGATGCTACATGGACAAGTGGATGACTTTTATGCCATAATTAGAAAAAGAGCAGCATCGTTGATGCGCAGAGTGAGAGACAGTCGTAACGGCTACCTGAGGGTCATTGCTGAACATATGGAGAGTCCTATCTGGAGGCACTGGATTCGCCTACATATAGGATAATTATTATAGTTTGCTTTTGTATGTCTGTATTACTAACACTCTATGAACAACCTAGTCTGAAATAAATTATTTAATGAATGAATGAAATGCACTGATCACAGCGTGGTTGTACCAGACTCGATTGCTCGAATGAACCCAGAGATTCACCCTAGCCCCTGAAGCCTCGTGTTTCATGAGACTACAGAGACCATTGTATTGTAATGTATACGAAAGAACAAGTTGGGGGCAAATATGCGTGATTCAAGGGTTCTGGGACCTGGAGGAGGACTGAGGATACTTTTTATCCTGGATATTTTCATTAAAAATGATGAAATACAAAATACACGCAAATGAAGTCACGAGTTACAACTAGTCTTATAACTAAAAGTCTTAAACAAAAAGTCTAATAACTTCTCCTGCTATGGCCGGAGCGGGAGGGCGTGTCAGACTTTTACTGACTAAAACCCACCCGTGTTCCTTCCGTTGCCTGTGTGCCAGGGCCACGATATCCCTTTCGGACATACTCGCAACCCTGGCGGGATACTCTGTAGCTGCTGTGTGTTTTTGGTCAGTCAGCCGCTGTTTTCTATGTAAATAGGCATAGAAGATACAATGTTACTTCTAGATTATAAACTACTAGCTTTTGCCCCGACTTCGTCTGCGATCCAGGATGAATAGTAGCTTATGGTCTACCCATGTACCAAATTTCATGCAAATCCGTTCAGCCGTGAAAGCGTAACAAACAAAGTCAGTTTCGCATTTATAATTTTAGTTAGGATGGACTGAGTACGGCCTTGGTAATGAATAGGCTCGTTTGTCCCCGTGACGTACCGCGTAGCCAGATCTTTTTTCGGGTAAACCGGGTTTTTGAAACCTTTTGAGTAAAAAAGCGGGATTCACTCGTCAAAATCAGTAATTTTTTATCCGTATATTTGAGTTTCAAATTAAGTTTACAATGATGATACAATAGAAAATGTATTGTAATGAATATAAGTTAATTTACTATGCTAGTAACTGTCTGGTTTGCCCTGTACCTAAGGCAATTAAGTCTTCAGAGGAATATTAATAAGTATTGCATTACTTATTTATTTTTCTATCCCCGAAAGGCGGGACTGAGCCTGTCCCGCGCGGGACTTAAAGTTTTGGGGTAAAAATCGGGATGTCCCGCCAAAATCGGGCAACGCTGCTAGGTCTAAACAGGTATAACGATCATCATGTCATCATTTGCATCATCGGTCATCAACCGCAGTTAGTGTTGTTCTTTTGAAATTTCACTTTAAAAAATATGTGTACGCAAAAACCATTCTTAGTGAACATCGACACGTTTTAAGGAAATTATTTTATACTCAGTAGTGCTGTGGCTGGTGATGGTGAGCAGTGTGGACTGTGTGTTTTTGGTCGGTAACTGACAGACCAAAAACACACAGTCCACACAACTCAGTTCAGTCACGGTAAGTACTGTTTTCTACGTAGATGTATAAGATACAATGTTAGTTCTAGATTATAAACTGTGTACTGACGGCCTTGGTAATGAATAGGCTCGTTTGTTCCCGTGGGTGACGTAATGGACTAGGGGGGACTAAATAGGTATAACGACGTCCTGGACGAGCATGCCATATTTTATGCTGTTATAACCAGACAATGGTGGTCCGTAACTGGATAGTCAAATTTGTGCAAGGCAATCTAGGTCACTAGAATCTCGCCATTGCATGTAGCTTGGCAAAATCTACTTAAGGGGACGGTAAGTGCTGGTGGCCTTGTGCGGCTAGGCGGAGCTTTTCCCTAACCACGCGCGGCTACGTATAATTGCCACCAATTTTTATTTTTAGTAGGTATATTTAAAAAAAAAAAACAATTATCATCATCATCATTTCAGACGAAAGTCGTCCACTGCTGGACATAGGCCTCCCCCAAAGGGGGTTTGCCATAATCGCCTCGCTTAGCAGGCGGGTTGGCGATCGCAGTCTATGGTGTTTAGATGTATAGAGAACGCTGCTGCCCATTCTCTAGTAAGTCCTTTAGTCGCCTTTTACGACACCCACGGGATAATTATAGATATTCAATAATTATAATATAATGATTCCGAGCTATCTATTCCGTATGTTGCACCTGCCATGTTTTGTCTCTTCATCACCCTAAGGTTGACTGGTAAAAAATGCCTAGTGTATGCAGGTATGCCAAATAATAAAGTTAATAGTCTGTTCACACACAAACATGAAAATATCTTAAGTGGTTTGAAAGTAATGTTGTTTTTAGGGTTCCGTACCTCAAAAGGAAAAAAACGGAACCCTTATAGGATCACTTCGTTGTCCGTCTGTCTGTCTGTCAGTCTGTCGAGACCATTTTTCTCAGGAACGCGTAGAGGTATCAAGTTGAAATTAATATCAAATACGTAAGTCTATGGTCCCTTGAAGCTCTAAAAAAATCAAGCTTCCAAGTCAACGAAATAAAAAAATACGGTGATATAAGCGACATTAAAACAAATAAATGCGCAAATAAATCAAAACCTATAGGGTACTTCCCGTTGACCTAGAATCATGAAATTTGGCAAGCAGCAAGGTCTTACAGCACAAGTATAGGAAAAAATCCGAAAATTGTAAATTTGTAGTTTTATCACATAAAAAAAATGCGAATATCTCGCACATGAATCAAAACTTATAGGGTACTTCCCGTTGACCTAGAATCATGAAATTTGGGCAGAAGCAAGGTCTCACAGCACAAGTAAAGGAAAAAGTCCGAAAATAGTAAATTTGTAGTTTTATCACATAAAAAAAAAATCCGAATATCCCGCACATAAATCAAAACCTATAGGGTACTTCCCGTTGACCTAGAATCATGAAATTTGGGCAGAAGGAAGGTATCACAGCATAAGTAAAGGAAAAAGTCCGAAAATTGTAAATTTGTAGTTTTATCACATAAAAAAAACATTTATTGCTATTACAACCTTAAATTTTCTGTTGGAAAATTGACCGTGGCGTCATATAACATGTTTTTTAACTACAATGTTGAGTTTGTTTTTTGTTAGCCCCGTCAGTTGGTGCTGACATCTCTTTGAGGCGCGCGTGGAACACAACGCGCCGTCGACCCGGGCCTGGTCCTTATCGGACGGCGAGCTACCCATCGCTTACCGTCCGCAAGCCCGCGCCTACGGTGGCAGGAAATAAATCCGACGCCCAGGGCGTCTCCTGCGGCAACTAGGGACGCGAGGGCGCGGACCTCCCTCACGCTTTCCACCTCCGCCTTCGCGAGCATTACTGCTTCGCAAAAGGAGGTGATGGCCTCCCATGCATGTAACATCTGCCCAGCAAGACCAATAATTCCGGTTAGAAAACAAACCGAGACACAGATAGATAGAAAGATAAATAAAGATAAAACATTTATTTTGTGCATACAAAAGATGTAGCCAAGAAGCTTATAGATAAAAGTGGAGACAACACTCTAAATACCCAAGTGAAGACGACTGTGGGCCGACTCTCTCATTCTGAATACATACATAAGAAAGAGTGATATGTGTTTTCTTTATCTTATGTATGTATTCAGAAAGAGAGACTCGGCCCACAGTCTACTTCACTTAGGTATTTAGAGTGTCGCCTCCACTTTTATCTATACCTTCATGAGCACAACACACAAAAGCCCAATTAGTACAGATAACAAATCACAGGAATATATATAAAAACAAATTGCAAATGCCAATATACAAAAAAAGCATAAAACATACTTAAAGAAATAGAGTGACACTATGACATACTTCAAATCAAATAACGAATATAGAAAGCACGGTGTGCGTCTCAAAGTTGCACCAAATGGGAGTCCAGCTCAGCACGTGTCTTGTAAATATACCTGACGCTGAGACATACGGAAGAATACTCGTCATCATTAGCTCATAGCAGTCCACTTCTGGACATAGGCCTCTCCAATTGCACGCCATTCAGCTCGATTCTCGGCAACAGCGAAGATCGTTGCTCCACCTAGCCCGAGGGCGTCCTAGCTTACGTTTGCCGATTCGCGGTCTCCACTCAAGAACACGTCTACCCCAACAGTAATCGGTTCTACGAGTAATATGGCCGGCCCATTGCCACTTTAGCTTGCTTATGTCGACAACTTTGGTTCTCTGCCGGATCACCTCGTTCCTGATTCGATCCCTCAGAGAGACTCCAAGCATAGCCCGTTTCATAGCTCGCTAAGCGAAAGAACACACAGTGTACGAATTCTGGCAAGTAAAGAATTTTTAGATAAAAACAGGTACCAATATTTGCAGAACATAGGTATTCTTTTAAGCCACTACAGTTTGAACAGTAGGCTTTCGATCATGCGGTGAACTTTCGCGATAGATAATCCAAGGTCCTTTGTGTATACACTCAAGAGGATTCCATGTTTTCTTTCAGAATAGCCAGTTACAATTGTAGTCGTTTGTGTGGGGTTTCTTTTATCTGCTGTTGTTATGGAGACTGCTTGTTTTGATCTTGTTTACTATCCTCGTTAGATTTACCTGATTGAAAATGGAGTTTGTCTATTTATTTTGTTCGTCAGATTCAATATGAGAACGATTTTTCCGTGCGTTTGTTTAAAATGTGTAGGTGCTGAGTTTCACACTTGTTTTAAATAATTGGAAGACAAAAGCTAGAAAATCTGCCTGTCTCCTGAACATAGATAGCCCTTTCTCATAAACGAAGATACATCTCCTAGACATCATGCAAGGCCGGTTGTTAACCTCAGATTAAACGCATGTTTTCTCAAATAAGTTATAATATTAACTCAGTTTACAATTTACATTTCTCAAATATCACAGCTCGACGTGGATATGTTTCGTGTTTAAGCGAGCCACCCAAAGGAAATAGCGCACATTCCCGCACACTCGCTGTTTGCGTTCAATGAATTGAAGATTTTTATTTCGAAATCTATTCGCTACCAAACACAATATTGCCAGAAATGGTATTGAAAAATATTCGTTGTATAATCAAGAGAAAGTTCTGTGTGTTCACACAATATTGTTTTTGCTGTGGCAAAATATCAAATGTTTAATAGAAAAAGTTTTTATTAAAAATACTAGTTTTTGCCCGTGGATGTCGGAAAATATCCCACGGGAACGTACTACCGGGATTAAAAGTAAGTATGTGTTAATCCAGGTTATAAACTATTTGTATGCCAAATTTCATCCAAATCCGTTTTTGCGCCATTTCGGAAAATACTCGAAGGCAAAAACATCACGTTTGTTGTATGGGAGCCCCTCCCATACAACAAACGTGATGTTTTTGCCGTTTTACATCCAGACAAACGGACAAAAATTCTTCGGAACTATTTGAATATATGTATGTATTATTAGATAAATGCCGAGATAAATGCTGACTGCGTATTTTTCGTTGCGCTCTGTATTTATATTAAAAAGAGTAATTAAAAAAAACCGACCAAGTGCGAGTCGAACTTGCGGACGAAGGGTATCGTACCATTGTCTATAAAACCGGCAAAAAAATCACGTTTGTTGTATGGGAGTTTGTTTTATTTTAATTTAATTATTTTTATTTAAAGTGAATATATAACTAAATATTCTGTGAATATTTCAAGCGTCTACCTGTTGCCGTTATCAATATCGACAAAGTTTTTACTTGAAGTATGAGTTGAGAAAATCTTTTATTTTTTTGTTTTATCGGGTTTAGGTAACCTAACCTAAACCCGATAAAACAAAAAAATAAAAGATTGATAGGAGGTCTCCGACTCCTCCCAGGTGGAGGCCAGCAGGCAACGGGTGCGGGGGCACCCTTACCTGTATTGCACAGGCCTCCACCAGTGTCGGACGGGAATGGCCAGGTGTTCCCGGCCATTCCCGTAGCCCCTCAGTAACGGGGGGGCATGAGGGGCCCGCCAGCTAGGCGGGCATGCGCCGGGAGGGTTGTGGAAGAAAAGGCTGAGCCGTTATCCCATGGCCCTCCCAACACGGCGATGTGGGAACACCGCTGAGTTTTAGTGGGTATACTGTAGTGACAGGAGTCCCACATACCCCGACTCGTCCCCCACGAGCGGGCATGCGTAATGCATTCCTCACCGTGAAAAAAAAAAAAGGTTATACAGGAGGTATCGATACCCATCATGTCTGTGAAGTTTACATAAAGAAAACTTTAGAGATTTCAAGTGACTACAGACCCCAAAAAAAACTCATTTTTATTTTTTTTATCATGTTTAAATATCGGTAACCATCACGTCTCCGGAGTTTCGCTAGCTAATTTAATTTGACCCTGTATAGTTGGGATAAACTAAGAGATGCCTCTCGAAACTATATTTCTGAAATCGGTTTGAAGTATTGCCAAGATTCGTACATATACATACATAAACTCACGCCTTCTTCCCATGGGGGTAGGCAGAAACTATAGAACGCCACCTGCTACGCTCCTTACATACTCCTTTTGCTGCGGCTACGTCCATAAATCTGTTCATACACGCACGCCGGTTGCGAGTACTACGCACCTGACCTTTCTGAAGAACATCACCAATTATTTCACTATCATGTCCTCCTAGGGCGTCTCCTCCCTGCGTTTCCACTCACCTCTGATTGCCAAGATAGTTTATCGATAAGCTCATAACAGGACGCGATAAAAATGGGTACCTATTGGAAAGCGGCAAAGCACCATGCCGTGTTCTACAAGTATAATAAAACCAGGTCATTTAATAGAAAATGAAGAATGTGTTTTTCCTACAAAGAAAACTAAAAATATCAACCAGTGACATTAAAAACAAATTATTCTCTCCTTAGCCATCAGACACCAATTACCAAAATAATTGGCACACGTGTCCCAAAAAAAAACCGCCCAAGTGCGAGTCGGACTCGCGCACGAAGGGTTCCGTACCATTATCTATAAAAATGGTAAAAAAATCACGTTTGTTGTATGGGAGCCCCCCTTAAATATTTGTTTTATTTTAATTTAAATAGTTATTTTTAAAGTGAATATATAACTAAATATTCTGTGAATATTTCAAGCGTCTACCTGTTGCCGTTATAAATATCGAGCAAAACCGAGCACAAAAAACACGTTTGTTGTATGGGAACCCCCTTAAATATATATGTTATTCTGTTTTTTAGTATTTGTTGTTATAGCGGCAACAGAAATACATCATCTGTGAAAATTTCAACTGTCTAACTATCACGGTGTATGAGATACAGCCTGGTGACAGACGGACAGACAGACAGACGGCGGAGCCTTAGTAATGGGATTCCCGTTTTACCCTTTGGGTACGGAACCCTAAAAACGGTGCTCCTTCCTATCTTTTCGATATTCTCTCAGCGATGGTTTATTTCAACGCCATTTACAACTGTTGTCTAAATTCTGTTGTTTTGCATGGCATTTTAATTTCCTCTTGCTGGTATTTATTGGATAGCTTCATTCGCTACGCTACTACGAACAATTTTCAGGATTGTGGTCAAATATTAAATTATATAAAAGTTAGGATTGTATGCCTCGTTGCGGTGGTGTGAGTGTAAGCGAACGGTGAGCATGAGGTCCTGGGTTCGATTACCAGGTCGGGCGAAGTGTTATTGGGTCTTTCTATCAGAAATTTATTATTAACAGTTGCGAGCGACAGCGAGATGTCAGTTTACTAGTACACCTCTGCCTAACCCTTCGAAGATTACAGGGGTGATGTTATGTTATTTTAGAATTGATTTTCTATTTCTTTGAAGCTGACGTGGCATCAAGTCAGCTTTAATTTCACGCAGCAATTCATATACAATTAAAAATAAGAGATGGTAACCTTAGCAAAACAATCTAGACACCTACCCCACTGGAAAAAAGGAATTTCCATTGTTACGTTAATCATGAATAAAACACCGATGTTACATGCTGAGGTTTTGTATGCATAACTACATGATACTCAGGAGACAGGCGTGGAAATTGAGAGGCTAAGGTTTTGGTGACGCAGAGAGCGATAAGCGATTTACAAGCATACAATGCAATGAAATTTAATTGATCACAAATTTATTTTGGGTTAGTTTATTATAGTCCTTCGATCTGGGTTGGATCAGATTGGATTAGCAAATCGTAACTATGGGATCAGTTTTGTGACAACCGCTCACGCTCATCGCTATCCGCTTTGCACACTTGTCGAGACCTTAGTGTTATTCGTACATTTTTACTGAGTAGGCAGATATTCTGGCTAAGTCTGCATACTATGCTGAATATTCTCATGTGGTTAGAACGGACGGACTATTTGTATTGTAATATTCTTATAAAAAAATATTCTAAAATAGTTTCCGTTTCTGGTTGACTGTGTCTAAATTCTGGAAACTCAGCTCAAACTCAAAATTTTCAGAACAAAAATAAACCTGTTTCTTGTCTTGCAGTTTGTCGTCACTATTGTAGTGGCACTGCTCATTTAAATTTACCTACTAAAGTAACCAGTTTTTACTCGTTATATTTTTTGACTACAGTTACTTATTTATTTACAGCTAATTAAGGACATGTTGCTCCGGCCCCAAATAAATTAGGATAAGGGCAGGAGAATGATGGTGATAGTTAATTAAAACTGTAGGTATAACACCAATTAAATTAATTACATTAAAACTAACGTGGAATAGTGGACTCCCTTGCATAATTTCTCTCACAGAAGACCAGACATAATTTTATTCCCAGTCATCCGCGAACACATCACATTCAGGGTTGGCGCATATTAAGAGTACGACAGACTGGGGATTTGACTCTGGCTACAGTTTTGGATGGCAGATATGTTGGGTCGAGTATCCTAATACTGTGTCTCTTTAGGTGATCGATAGTAAATTGTACCCTAAAATCTGCGTTAAGGCGCTGATAAGAGGCAAATGATAAAAGTAAGCTTGTTTTAAACAAAAAAATTCCACAAATCTATATAGTTTGTGGTAACGGAAAAATATATGTTATTCTTGAACACATTTCTCAGAACTTGGTTGTTACCAAAACACGTTTAGAAAAAAAGAACTCGATAAAAATAAACGGTAAACTAACCCTATACTAACAGTTTCACACCAAAATATGTGTATTAAACATCAACATACGGTTGGTATTTAATTAATAACAAGAACGTCTTATTTGTATGCAGAACTTGGTTGTTTTTTATTTTCGATTACTCGACTAATTTTTGAGTAAATAGATAATTGCTTCATATTTTGCAATAAATTACAAGCGTTGTGTCATCGCGCTTCTCTTTCTTTTATATGCAGTATGACAGTAACCGCGGTTTACCTGTTTTCAGCGTGTTAACACCACTCAGATGGTGTTGGTTAGCCTCAAAACACTACATTGAACAAAATGTAAACAGCATTCCACTGACACGACCATAACTCCAGAGACAATTTAACTTACTGAAATATGAGCCTGTATTTCAGAGGCGAGTAGGCTAACCACATCGTAGCTTTAGACCTGCAGTACTATTAATACCCCTAGTGTTGCTAACACCAAAATCTAGGGCTCGCAGCAAAATTTAACGGACATCACAGCGGGTAGAAGGGTAGTCTTTAATTAAATTTTCAAAAGGTATATGAAGGTCATTTAGGTAGGATATACTGTATTAGGTACCTATCAAGTTTAAGAGGTTCTGTCCTTAATCTGGTCCTAAAGAACATTGACTTTGGTCTTTCGAGACGAAATACGCAGAAGTGATTGCGTGAATGTTTTGTAATTCAATTCCTCTAACTAAACTAAAAATATAATCCTGAAATAAGTCGAGACGTAACTGGAAATTTTATTTTTGTAACAAATAGAGTCCGTAAAGCTCCTTTTTTTAGAACTTTGTGTTAAACTCTAAATAAAGTATAGCTATAAATAGATGATTGAGTTAGCTGTAATAAAGTAAGTACAGATTTACAACTAAAACTTTTCTGGATTAAGTTCAATGCTGTCGTATACTGACAGTATAAAATGACATTGATAGTTTGACAGCATATCAACTGTCTACAGCGGCGGTAACGGCGGTAAAGGAAAATGTCGGTATTCATTTTGATGTCTGGCTTAATAATACTAAGCTGGAGTTTGTAATCTAGGCACATATTCAATATTCAAATCGATGTCGATTCGAATCGAATTCAATCGTGTCTGAAATAATTAAAAATATTTTTGATGTGTACCTAATATCTTTCCTTTCGCTTTCCATGGGAGTGATTTCGTGAAAAGGGACGAAAATGTGTAACAGGAAGTGACAGCTTAGCATGAAATAAGTAGGTACTTTTTGATAGCATGGAATTAGTAAGTACTTTATAATAGCATGGAATTAGTGTAGGTACTCATGGAATTAGTAAGTACTTTATAGATTGTAAGTAAAAGTGGTAATTTCTCTGGTTGCTCAGTTGCTTATTACCAAGGTGAGATGTCAGATGTTACACATCATATGCGAATACTGTAGGCTCGCTCGTTTTTTTTATTTTTATTTATTTATTAAAAGCAACACAACACATCCATAAATAATTGCATAAATTATGCATGTCCCTAATTCAGGCTCTTTCGGACAGCAAAGATGTAAAGTCCAAATAAAATGCAATAAAAGTGCGAATACACGTCCCAATTAAGCGGGTTAGCTTCCACTACCATTAGGATAACTCACTGACTTGAACGAATCAAACAAATTGAAAAACACACGTTAACTTCCTAAGTTCCTGGAACTTAGAACAACAAACAAGTAGGTACGTACCTAACTCGTGTAGAGTAAATAGTAAAAAAAGTGTCTAAATTCGTTCTGTCTGCGCGTACGTTCCGAAGCAGTATTCCTCCTTAAACGCTGCTTAAAAGTATTCACAAAGAGAATGTATAAACTTAAAACAATCATGACCTCAGGCTGACACATGATCAAGTTTTAAGTCACTAGAAGGCATTTCTTTGCACTGTCCACTGCTGAACATGGTCCTTCTGGAAAATAAGCCGTAGGCGCGATTATATATCAACAGCCGAAGTGTCAAACTATGAAATGTCGACTAAGAGGTAACACGGACAAAAAAACTTCCCGTCGTACTGCTGGTTCGCTTGGTACAGATGTTCTATGTCACGAAGTCCTGTTGGTTATTGCAATTTGAACCTTATGTTTACCGCCATTAGAGCGACAAGAAAGGACTTCGTGAAATAGTTTAACTATAGTTCTACAGGTTTTTTTTTCCCGTGGTCGGTGGTACTACTGCTAGTAATGCTGGTAGTACCACGGGCAACAAGCGGTGATAACGTAGGTCAAGTGACCTGTCAATAGGGTCAATTCCTAGCAACGGGTGAAATGACGAATCACTTCACCTTAGTTTTCACGGTGATTTTTTTTTACAGAATAGATCGACAGATGTGTCTCCAACTCCTTTGCACACTCTAAAAAGTCAATGACTGTGATTCAATGAACTGAAAAATACTCGTATTATAACTTCGTGCCGTAAGTAAATAGTAACGTCATTACACCACCGTAGGACAGCGGTAACATAGCGGTAGCAGAACAAAAAAACATCACGAATAGCGGCAATAAGCGGTAGTCGGCTAACTGCGTATGTTACTATGGCGCTGTACTAAAATGTAACCTGTGCATAGTGGTATCTAAATCGTTCCGAGATTCAAGTATGAATGCGGTCCCCGTCCAGTTTTGCTGGAGTATCCAAAGTGTCCCTACACGTGCACTTTAGAGGACATAAGAAACGCCACTGATGCCGCGCTTAATGAGGTCAACTACTGAGCCCAAGTATATTCACAAGTCGTACCATCGACACGAAAGAAACAGAAGTAGTATCTAGTCAGGCTGTTTGGGAATCGCTTTGATCACCTATTCCTACTCAAGCAGCGTCGCTGTTTCCCGGTTTCAAAGGTATGGGCGTGAGTACCAATGTAATAAATAATAGTAATCATGTTATTTGATTTAAATAGGTAAGTGTTTATTTTTATTATTTTATTAATACTAGCGACGAAATTCGACCCCCTCTACTTACAACCTATATAGTACTTACTAGTTCCATGAGTACACTAATTCCATGCTATTATAAAGTATTTACTTATTCCATGCTTAAGCTGTCACTTCTGTTAATTATCTACCTTCAATTCACGAAGCCCTGGTAATATGTGTGTACGTATGGTAGTGTGTTTTTTTAAATTAATTTTATTTGTTTCTAATGCATAATAAATAAACATATTAGCTTTCTGCACTCCTCCTCCGTATAAACTTTAACTGTGCCAAATTTCATACTCCTCCGTCCGCGTAATTTTCTTAAAAAGGGGTACAAAGTTTTTGCTTCACGTATTAATAATAATTATATTGATTTTATATATAGATATTCTTTAATATTTTGTGAATGTGAGAACGTTGTAGGCTTCATAGACTAGATTTGTAAACCATTTTCTATATTCTAAACTACCTGGTACTTGTTGACAGACCTGCAGTGTCCTCTCATACCTATTAACACTGTAATTTGAAAACATTGTAACAGCCAATTAGTTTTAAAAGAGTAACCGTGGAGTTTCTTCCTGGCTCTCCTCCATAGGAAATGACCAATTGGAACCGTGCACCTAGCTTGTGACGTTTCATATGTGCGTATAATGTATAGGTTTATGTGGAATAAAATATTTTGAATTAATAGCACATGAA
Source organism: Tiliacea citrago (assembly GCA_963921375.1). Classification (NCBI taxonomy): domain Eukaryota; kingdom Metazoa; phylum Arthropoda; class Insecta; order Lepidoptera; family Noctuidae; genus Tiliacea; species Tiliacea citrago. The sequence goes on along the minus strand of OY992782.1, from coordinate 10,580,373 downwards.
ATATTTCTTCTTCACCATGCTTCTGGATTTGATGAGATGCTTAAATATAGGCACCTGTGACCACTAACCGACAGGTCAAGCTTGATTAACACTATCAAACTTGCTACGGGCCGGACAGCGGATATGGTTAACTCCGTATAAAATCTGTTTACCTAGAGACAGCAGTCCGCCGACAATTTAGTAATAGGTTAAGTATTGTGTGCCTCAATACAACATAAAATAAACATAAACCTTATTAATAAACTACTATATCACCGACCAAGGTTCCCTAATTGTACCTAATTACGTCACGTCCTCCATCTTGTTTCTAAGTAGGCCATTAGTGGGTCAATTGATTATTATTGACAATATAACTAGATTATTATCACATGACAATAATGCTTGGATTATCTTAGATTGCAATTTAGTTAATTGGTTGTATTGTATCATGATGATGCATTAATTATATTATTTTGTTGATCTAGTGGCGAGTGTGAGGTGTTTACTCGGTTCTAAGTAGGCACATATAGCAACGCGTTTAGGGTGTTGTTTGGGCTGTCTCGTTTTTGCAGCGCATCGACTATGTTTGCTGAGGCGCACACTGATTGCTTTTATGCCATCATCCGTAAGCGAAGCGCTTCGCTGCTCAGACGCGTGCGTGGCACTGCAAGCGGCATCCTGGACGCGTTGGCAAACAGGTGGGATCCTCCACTGTCGAAAAAGTGGATGAGTGCTCATGCGATGGGCGCTCAGCCCGCATGCTTAAATTAAGTTGCATGAATAAACTGTACTAACACTAGGCTAAGTTTATTGTTACTAACACCTATGGATACTGATAGTGGAAACCTGTTGAGGGTTGTTTGGGGTGTTAAGAGGACTTTAAGTTGCAACAGGTAATCCTAACTAATATTATAAATGCGTAAGTGAGTTTTAATGTTTATATGGATGAAATTTGGCGTATGGGTAGACCATGACCTGGATTAAAACGTAGGATACATTTTATCACGATATTCCTACGGGATCGAGACTTATGCGGGTGAATCCGCGGGGCGCAGCTAGTAGTATAGTATAGTGACGGTTCTGTGTTTTTGCTTGATGTTTCAAGATGGTCCTCCAGTCAGAGTAGTTCCAGTAAACCCCTAGGCGACACTTTGTCATCAAACACATCCTTCTGATAACTGTTTAAATAAAATAACTTCTCTCAAAAAAATCTAAGTTAGTGTAACTATTGTACCAAAGCTTCGGTACAATAGTTACCTATACTAATTGGTCCTTCGCGAAGGACATTGTTCCTATCAGTAGTTCCCGTTTAGGGGTATGAGGAACAGGGTGTAAAGTTCACTCATCCACCATAGAAAAGGGACGATCCTCCGACCAGACGGGTGTTGTGTCTGGTGGGCAACTGCCCGACGGTTGATGTCGGGACGTTGTATATATTCTAGTTGCGCGGTAAACTCTGCTTGCACGATGCAGGATTTGCGTGACGTCAGTGTGACGCGTAGTTCGCATGTGGCGATGTTGATGCCGCTACACCCACAATAAACTCTAACAAATAAAACTTTATTTGATTTTACACGTGCAGCAGCCACCAATAAAAACACAATAACTTGGTATTCACCTTCATACCCTCCATTATTATCTCGAAGTCTCTACGTCTGCATAACCGCAACCATAGAATTTCCCCCGGGCAGACTCGTAGTCAACGGAAGCAGGTGACAATGAAAGGAGGGATGCCTCGCCGTTGAATCGGTTTTCTAATGAAGCCTCATTTGATTTCACGTTCAACTTCACTCAAGAAAGGTTATGAAAGCATTTTTTTCATAATATTCATCTATTTTCATGCGATAGGGATGGAAACTAACGAATCGTTGGTTTTTAGGGTTCCGTACCCAAAGGGTAAAACGGGAACCCTATTACTAAGGCTCTGTCTGTCTGTCCGTCTGTCACCAGGCTGTATCTCATGAACCGTGATAGTTAGACAGTTGAAATTTTCACAGATGATGTATTTTTGTTGCCGCTATAACAACAAATACTAAAAAAACAGAATAACATAAATATTTAAGGGGGCTCCCATACAACAAACGTGATTTTTGTGCTCGGTTTTGCTCGATATTTATAACGGCAACAGGTAGACGCTTGAAATATTCACAGAATATTTAGTTATATATTCACTTTAAAAATAACTAATTAAATTAAAATAAAACAAATATTTAAGGGGGGCTCCCATACAACAAACGTGATTTTTTTACCATTTTTATAGATAATGGTACGGAACCGTTCGTGCGCGAGTCCGACTCGCACTTGGGCGGTTTTTTTTTGGGACACGTGTGCCAATTATTTTGGTTATTGGTGTCTGATGGCTAAGGAGAGAATAATTTGTTTTTAATGTCACTGGTTGATATTTTTAGTTTTCTTTGTAGGAAAAACACATTCTTCATTTTCTATTAAATGACCTGGTTTTATTATACTTGTAGAACACGGCATGGTGCTTTGCCGCTTTCCAATAGGTACCCATTTTTATCGCGTCCTGTTATGAGCTTATCGATAAACTATCTTGGCAATCAGAGGTGAGTGGAAACGCAGGGAGGAGACGCCCTAGGAGGACATGATAGTGAAATAATTGGTGATGTTCTTCAGAAAGGTCAGGTGCGTAGTACTCGCAACCGGCGTGCGTGTATGAACAGATTTATGAACGTAGCCGCAGCAAAAGGAGTATGTAAGGAGCGTAGCTATAGTTTCTGCCTACCCCCATGGGAAGAAGGCGTGAGTTTATGTATGTATATGTACGAATCTTGGCAATACTTCAAACCGATTTCAGAATTATAGTTTCGAGAGGCATCTCTTAGTTTATCCCAACTATACAGGGTCAAATTAAATTAGCTAGCGAAACTCCGGAGACGTGATGGGTACCGATATTTAAACATGATAAAACAAAAAATAAAAATGAGTTTTTTTTGGGGTCTGTAGTCACTTGAAATCTCTAAAGTTTTCTTTATGTAAACTTCACAGACATGATGGGTATCGCATCGTATACCTAAACCTAAACCCGATAAAACAAAAAAATAAAAGATTTTCTCAACTGATACTTCAAGTTAAAACACCACAAGCGGTCGATGACACAAAAAAAAATCTTCAATTTTTTATTTTGTTATGTTTAAATATCGATACCCATCACGTCTGCGGAGTTTCGCTTGCTAATTTAATGTGACCCTGTATATATATATATATATATATAAACATATTATAAATTAAAGTCGCTTTTCGTGTCTGTCTGTGACTTAGTTATTCTTCTAAACTACGCAACAGATTTTGATGCAGAATACATTTTCTAAATGATGGTGATCATTTAGAAAATGTATTCCGGAAGGATGATGTGTAGAATAAATACATTAAATTTTGACAAGTCGTAAAAACCGCGAGACGCACAGGCGGGTCGCCAGACCCGACTATATTATACCTTTGTATATAATTATATTATATTATTTAGTATCCCAACTTCCTAACTTCCTAATCCTAACTAATATTATAAAAAGTAAGTAAGTTTGTTTGTTTGTTACCTTTTCACGTCTAAACCACTGAACCGATCATTCTGAAATTTTGCATACAAGTATATGTTGTCAGGTGTACAGAAACGGACATAGGGTAACTTTCATCCCGAAAAAAAAGTACCGTTCCCAAGGAAAACAACAATAACGTTCTTAGGATAATAGATGGCGCCACGTGTCTTTCGAATCATGATTGAATTATATTAGTAAAGCCACTTTAGTAGTGTGTTAAGAGTTTCTTTTTTTTCAATCTCTATGCGGGCAAAGCTGCGGGGAAAAGCTAGTCACGCTAATATTATAAAGGTTTGTGAGTGTGTATGTTTTTTTTTTTCATCCTTTACATCCTGGATCGTAGACGAAGTCGTGGGCAATAGCTAGTAATAAAGCATACGCATTCACTGCACAATCGTGAGTGCGTATCGCTCACTTCGCTTTAGAATACAGGCGTAAGGCGCAAACGGAGCTAAATGACGTCTGTCGTTAGCCCATGTTCAAAGCTCGTTAGACCTTAATACAGCTGATAAAAATAAAATTGAATTACACGAATAAGAGCTCTAAAGGGCTGACGATTTCAAATAAAAAGTTACAACACTTTTTGTACGACGAATTTTTTTGAATGAAAGTTAAAAATAAATTAACAGTATAAAATCTCCGAAAGCTTTTATACGCTGTGTTAAAACAATTTTCTGAGTAAAACATCCCTACAATTCAGTACAGTCCACAGAAATTTAATTCGATATCCGCCCTTACCGCCGTTGTCCCGAATTTACCGCGATTAAAATTTTATGATCCAAAATACTATAATGAAAAGCCTACGAAGACCTCGGATGAATTGGGTAGCCGCAATTTTGTCGTAAAAACGCCTTTATGCGGTCACAATGTGTAAAAGAATTTATTTGACCGACATTGTGATTGTACATTTTGACTTAGAAAGGTAGAATAACTTTTCATTAGTTAGTTTTGTTATGTCCGTGATGTAATTCCTTACATCAGGCAGAAGTGAAATAGAAGTGAAATACTGTTGGAATATAATGTCTATTCATTTTTTAACCATCACAAATAATTGTGGGCGTCCAAGCAAAAAGGGTTCACTAATGGGGTATAGAGTTAAGACTAGATTTGGTATCTAGAACAGTCAATTGATAATAAGGTTTAAAAAAATATTAAAAACTGGCACATTTTTTTTATCAGACATTTGAAGTTGGAACTCTGAAAACGCTTGATTTTTAGAAAAAGCATTTTCGAATTTGACATTAACACCACTGGTACCTTTTTACTAAACTTTTCTCTTAAAATTTCTAGTACTTATAAACATCATATAAAATCATTTACTATATGCTTTTAGATAATATTACACATAGAACAAAGTAGCCGCAATGAGCAAAACATCCATTCGTTTTATTAAACCATCTTTACGCACTGTTTTGCTTTTCATTTTGTTTACCCTTGTATAATTTTCGTATAGTATCATTATGATTTATTTTAATGTTTTCCTTGCCAAACTTGTAATAGAGCAGTGTTGGCCCAGTGGCCTAGCCCAAACTCACGGGTTGTAGGTCGTGGGTTCGAACCCAGGCAGGCGCTTTACTTTGTGTAAATAATTTCACCACCACTGCTCTCAAAACGGTGAAGGAGAACATCGTGAGGAAACCGGCATGTTCTAGAAAAATTCGAAGTCATGTGACGTCTACCAACCCGCACTGGGCCCGCGTGGTCGATTACAGCCCACTCCCTCTCGAAAAGAGGAGGCCTGTGTCCCAGCAGTGGGAATATTATAGGCTGATTAAGCTTGCCAAACTTATTGTACCTACCTAGATTATAAGTGAATGACGTGGTCTCCTATGATTGTAAGCGCACACTTCTGTTCTTGTAAACATGTATTTTATGGTGTACCCTCTGTTGGAGATCCATTAAATAAATAGCAAAAGTCGGACATTTTAATACATTTTACGAGAAACATACGCCACCACACAAACATGTTTAATAAACGAACATAAAATTTTAAGCCTTGACTAACTGGAACACTAATTTACGAACAATTCATGGAGTGCGAGGCATACTGACCGTATATTTTTGGGGTCAGAGTGTGACTATAAATTCGATGCAACTAATGCATGGCTCAGCCTTGCCAAGTGCGGCCAACGTATAGCCCCATTATGAAACAGCTGACCGTTTGGACGAGTTTTGGTTAGCTCGCTCGAAGGACCAGTTTTTGCTGTTTTTCGATGTCATTTGTGGAAGGTTTTTGTTCAAAATCCCTGTTAAATGGAACTTAACGTAACTAACGAAATGTGGGTGTACTATGGGTGCATCTCTGCCCAAACCTACGGGCAATATAGGCGCCATGTTTTGTTCAAAATTGGGCTTCAATTGTTCACTTAATAATAAGTGATGGTTTAACAGGTTGTATTCTATAGTTAGAGTCAGCAGCTCACACCGAGACGCGACGCGACGCTGCGCGCACACTTTAAAAGAGCGACTCAAAATATAATTTTATTTTCTATACGAAAAGATACACATTTCATTGTAAGAATTTAGAATACGTTACACCACGCAGCACTACGCCTCGTGATGCCTCGCGGCGTAGAGCGACGCATCGCGACGCAGCGGTCGTACGCGCGGCGTACTTTTACTATGCGCCTCGCGATGTTGCGATGCGTCTCGCGGCGGAGCGCGGCGCAGCGCGAAATCACTGGCCTCTTCCAGTATCGTCACGTCGCGTCGCGTCTCGGTGTGAGCTGACCCTTAGTCGGTATTGAAAGTGTAATCGAAAGATGGCTTTCCAGAAGCTTATATAAGCCCACACAAAGTAGAAAATGCCATTACAGCCAAACTAAATGCTCTTACTTTTTATCATAACGATATTCTTGTAGGAAAGTCGTTAAATAAATATGAATTGGTGCCGGTAGAGGACGTTATTTAACAATTTGCTGGCGGTCGAATCATGATTGTATTGCCATGTAATTTGGGGCGGCCGTGATTGCACCCTTCCGGGCCGACCACTCCTTACATACTTTTTACTCTTTATTATTCTAAAATGGAGAAAGGGTGAAGTTGGCATAAAGGTTTTCAAAGAATAATGATGTTATGATTATTCGAATTTCCTGTCGCAACCTTTTCGAGTTCTCTTGTAGGCTGTGTTAGCATCGTCAGAGAAGATAATATAATATCACTGTATAATTATAATAGCAGTGATAGCCTAGTGGTGTGATCGTAGGCCTGCAAAGTCATAGGTCTCGAGTTCGAACCCACGCGACCTTTAACTTTTTGGGATTCATGTGCGTATTGTATAATTATCACTTGCTTTAAAAATGGTGAAGGAAAACATCGTGAGGAAACCGGCAAGAGATATATCTCGACGGCATGTGCAGCGATGGGCGGCATAAATACTCTGACACCAGGTTAGTCACTAACCACACGAAAAAGAAAGACTGTATATACTTTTCTGTGAGAAAACAAATACAATAAATAATAAAAACACTGCAATTTTTTTCTTGTGTTTAATGTAAATTTTGGTAGTTGTATGCTCATTTGTAGGGTTCCGTACCCAATGAGTAAGACGGGAACCCTATTACTAAGGCTCCGTCTGTCTGTCCGTCTGTCACCAGGCTGTATCTCATGAACCGTGATAGTTAGAGAGTTGAAATTTTCACAGATGATGTATTTCTGTTGCCGCTATTACAGAAAATACTAAAAAACAGACTGACAGGCTCCCATACAACAAACGTGGTTTTTTTTGCCATTTTTATAGATAATGGTACGCCCTTCGTGCGCGAGTCCGACTCGCACTTGGCCGGTTTTTTTCTGTTTGTATTTCCTGTGCGTCTCAAATAAAATATTTTTCTTTCTTTAAATTTGAATATGACGACAGTTTCTGATTAAAAAAAATCAAGTCATTTATTCAAACTAGGCTGAGAATCAGCACTTTTCGAACGTCAAAAATTACATAAGACAGTCCCCCAAAAACGCGTGGGCGTTTTTGGGGGACTGTCTTATGTAATTTTCACTTTCTTTTTTCACTTTTTTTATCCTTCACCACTTAAATGTACTTACTTCCCAGCTAAAGCACTAGGAAGTGCTTTAGCTGGGAAGAAGAAGTGGCGCAACAAACTCCCCAGCAGCACAGCTGTCTGTTCAGATATAAAACTTGAATCTATACAATAAAATGTAAAAGAATTTGCATTACGCAACACAACATTAAATTAAATTATTTGCCTTATGTTGCTAGCACACGCCACTATACCAAAAAAAAAAACATAAAAATCGTCGAAAACTATACTCAAGAAGAAATAACGTAAACAGAACGTACCTAAATAAAAGCCTCCAGGCATAATGGGCGTGCCCGCCCACACAAAGCTATAGCTGTAACTCGAAGTCAAAAATGATAAACTAGCACCATCGTAGTAAAATAAAAAACAGTTAATCATTAATAACAATAATAAAACCATGGTCAGCAAGACGACCAGTCACCACAAGCAGCACCCGTTCACGAGCATAACGCAAAGATCAGCCATCACCCCCCTCGCCATATTTGAGGGAAGGAGGCAACCCGACCCCTGACGCTACCGCAAGCAGTGATATCTAAGGGAGCATGACGAACTTGCTGCCGGTTGCTCAGGCAAGAATAATATAATCAATTGTCTAGGTCGCTAGCTAACCACTTATTGCAATACAACTCATAAAAAAACATTTTCATGAGTATATTATGTCACTAATAAATAAAAAATAAATTGTTAGACAGTCAAATAAAAATAGACAATTATATGAACTCATATAACCTATATATTTTTTTTTTGATTATAGGTACCATTATCGATTCTGTGACAGGTTTTACCATACCACCAGTAGACCATATTCTCACCCCTATAAAAATCCTTACTTTTTACCAAATCTCATTAAGGACGCTATCACATTTTGAACTCGCTCGAGTTTAGGTATCTGAATCGCAACACAACAACATTACGCGCACGCACACATTGGGACCGCTGACCGCTCGATTTTATACGTAACTTAACTAGTCTTGGTACTTGAAGGTATATATTTTTTAATTTTACTGGTATTGATTGAGTAAAGTTAGTTGTAAGGTTGCAATCGAATTTTAGTAACTGTGGCTAAGTACTATCTGCGTAATAATTATGTTTTTAGTATTTTTTAAATTCAGCAGCCATTACGTAGCGTCGGTAGGTACCCAAAAATTTCAAGCGCTAGCCATATGGATTAAATACCATATTTTTACATAACTAACAACCTAAACATTTTACTATTACAAGGAACACCTACGATTATTCCCCAGGCTACTATTAGTTAGAAAAGATGTAAGTAGGTACTTGTAAATATTATTTTTGCTGGCAAATGTTGGAGCATTACATAATCAAATATTAGCCTGGGAGTTTATCGTAGACTTTCGTTGTGATATTTAAAAATAATCATTGCCTTATGAAAACAGTATTTTATTTAGAGAGACTGGGGCGCGATTTCAGTACTTTTGATAAAAATTAAAACCAAGTAGTAAAAAGTATATTTTCATTTCATGTTTCAAAGAAGTTCATATTTAGAATGAAGGCCAGCTCTTTCTAGGGTTCCGTACCCGAAGGGTCCAAGCGGAGCACTATTGCTATCACTCACGTGTCCGTCTATCACACAGGTTTTTACAAACAAACGGTTGTTGAAGCTAGTCTTTAAATTTTCACAGTATAAGCATCTTGTTAACCCTTGTTTTTTCTTTATTCATGACGTGAGATACTTCACGCCGCGATCAAAAAGGGGAGTGTGGCTACCTACAAGGATTAGCTGCTTAAAAAGGAAATCCATCTCGATTATTTTTGTGCCTTTTGGCTTATATACTCTTATTGCGCATTCTGGCTCCTGAAAATAAAAAAACCGGTCAAGAGCGAGTCGGACTCGCGCACCGAGCGTTCCGTACGTATATATGATGTTGATGATTTCTGAAAACATGTGCTATTTAGAGACATCGTTTTATTTTTCCTGTAATCTTTATATAAACTTCTATCACATAGAATAATTTCAGATTTTTCTCTATGCAAACTTCGGAGATAAGGGGAGACGGTATTTTTTTTTACATTTTTCATCAAAAGTCGAAACTTTGATGCCTAAAAAAATAAAATGTTTGAAAATGTGCAAACAGTGCTCTTTCATATCATACCCCACATGCCCTAGTAGCTCCATTTAAAATTTATAAGACCCCCTTTCAGTCCCTTTTGCAAAAAAGGTATATTTTTTTAAATGTCTTTCTTGTTTGCAAAATAGTTGGGCAAACGCCATCTAAAACTATTCTAAATTTCAAGTTGATAGCATTAGTAGTTCTTGAGATATCCAGGTGTGACAGACAGACAGACAGACTTAGTCTCACCATAAGGGTTTTTTACCATTTTGATACGGGACCCTAAAAAGACAACATTAGTAAGTACCTAAGGTAAATCAAATAAAACAAATTACCAACAGACGTATATCAACGTCTGTAACAAAACTCGAGAGTAGATTTGTGATTTCTGAATGAAAATACAAAGTCTCATTACTTTTGTTTACTTCTACGTGTATTTTATTTTATTTATTTATTTATTTATCCTCTCGCTGGAACGCCATACAGCAATTACACCAACGGAGCAAAAAATTACATCATGTGCTGCTATCCATCCATCCTGTGCGCGATGGACATCGAACGGTGTATGGTTTTTTTGTCCTTTATCCAAATTTCTGAATTCGTGGCATCTGTAATAACAAATCTAAATATTTTAGCAATGCACACCACAATCAAAAACCATACTTGGTGTCGAAAGTTATAACCATCAACTATTCTGGAATTATGAATTTACAACTAAGTCGATTTATCATCAAAATGTACATCCGCCATCATGAATCAAAAGTTGGATGGTATATTTGTAAACACCACCTTCAACAATTGATAACAAACCTCTACAATTGCTAACAATGTCGAATTTTTATTTTAAAAAATACACCCGCCATCTTGGATAAAAAAAATTATGACATACGTAATCACCACCCCCAAAAACCCCAAAATTGACTATGTATCGAATATCTAAAAAAAATATATTTGCGCCATTTGATTAAAGATAATATAATTATTTACACAATGTTTATCCGTAATGATTTAGAAACCATGATTCATACAAAAAGTTTGAACTATGTATTTATTTTTAAAACAAATTCCAATAATCGTACTTACTTTTATTTCGGTCCGAAAAAGTATCAACTTCGTCCACCCACAGTATACAATACAGCACACGCTTCTGTACGTAAATATTTTTTTGCGAAAAATCGATACACCGGTGCTTCCACGAGCGCGTCTGAGCGCGGAATGACGAACCGCGAGTAGAAAATGTATGGAGAAATTTGAGGGCGCTTCTTATTTTAATCATAAATAAAAAAGTTATTTATTTACTTACAAAATATTAAGTTGACCGTATAGAAGACTATATAAGCTACAGTTTGTTATTATTTTTATGTATAACTATGCAGTGGATTTTAGCTATATATGGGTTCCTATTCAGACCTAATTTTTTTTCATTTGTTGGTTTTATTGTGATTGTTAAAACGTATTTGTGTGAAAAATTTGTATGGGGCTATACAAATTTTATGTGCCTATTATGGAGATGAATATATTATCTTTAATTTGAGACAATGATATCCTTGCAGTTGTGACTCCTAATTAATTAAAATGGTACCTGAAAAGCACTGATATTTGAGGAAAAATGTGATAGCGTCCTTAAATTAACAAACCGTATTATTATAAAACCAGTTTAAGCATCATGCTAAGAAAGACCATAAAAGGGATTAAAATGGATATAAAACTCACTAAAGCAAGCTCTGTTAAACTGGTGGATCGAATCACACTAATATTATAAAGGCGAAAGTTTGTGAGTGTGTGTGTGTGTGTGTGTATGTTTGTTACTTTTTCATGCTCAAACGGCTGGACCAATTTTAATAAAATTTTGTATGGAGGTAGCTGACACCCTGGAATAAGACATAGGCTACTTTTTATCCCGATATTCCCACGGGATCGAAACTTACGCGGGTGAAACCGCGGGGCGCAGCTAGTAGCTAATAATCGTTAAATACCTACATTCGTCATAACTATTAACAAGCCCATACCAACACCACAACAAGAACAGCAACAACTCCAGCAACAGCTTTATAACTTCGTACTAAGTTCTTTTATTCTGACAACCAGTCTCCAAGGATTATCGTTTTACCCAGTAACTGGGTTCTGGAGGTCAGGTACGCAGTCGCTCCATTTAAAATACTGGTATTCAGCTGCATCCGGTTAGACTGGAAGCCGACCCCAACATAGTTGGGAAAAGGCTAGGCAGATAATGAATTCATCATCATCTGATGAATGTTAATGATGAAGTATTTTCATAGCACTGGAATAAATTTTTGACTCCTCAATTTATATTCGAGCATACCAATCCCACAAAATATGTACCTAGTCATTTGCACATACATAAAACCTCCTTAAAACTGCTAGTTATATTACCAACATTACCACAATATGGGTCAGTAGTACTGTACCAACTTTGTACTGAAACTTGTTTAAAACCTATCATCGGGTGAAAACTTACAACTGTTGGCCACCACCCAGGTCTCTAATTACGCTGCTGTTGCGAGGAAATTGAAAACTTAAAAAAAATTGTTGTTGTTTTCTTTAAGGACCTATATTTCATACCGAACAGTTGGGAAACTTTGTAGTTTGTTTAGTAAAGCTGATACTTTGTGAATTATCGTTTAGTTTTCGCATCGCGGTCTTATCCGCTTTGTGGCGACATCTACAACGCCATATGCGAACTACGCACGACGTCACGCAAAATCCTGCATCGCGCAAGCAAAGTTCGACGCGTGATTAGCATATCATAATATAAAACGTCGCGACGTCAATCCTCGGGCAATAGCCCACCAGATCCAACACCCGTCTGGTCGGAGGATCCTCCCTTTTCTATCGACGATGAGAAACTCTACACCCTGTTCCTCATACCTCTATAGCTTTTAAGACCACTGCTTCTAAAAGGACTAAGATTTCATAGTACCCAAGCATACTGAAAACAAAAAAAAAATTCATAAGGATACCGCATTAATCTGTATTTTTTTCTGATGACAAAATTGTGTCTCACGTTTTAAATCTATCAATAGGTGTGGACAATTTTATTTACCATTATTAACGAAATTAATAAGATAGATTTGGTAAATATTTGTGGTTAAAATAACAACCGAAACATAATTATGCACGATGATTCAAATTGCAAAGTTTCAGCCAATGCTTCTTCAATCTATATACCTAAGTTTTAGTATAATTAGGTATATACAGGGTTTTGGTTTCAGTTTTGGTCCCATAATAAAAGTTGTTCATAATGATGAGTACAATGACCCCTTAAGAGGTTGTTAGTGTTTTACCACTAACCATGTATATTATATTTATAGTTTTTAATAGGTACATGTATATGTTTATATTTAAATAAGTGATTATTAAGTCCACCTCTGTACATTTGTGTGCTTAAAGTATTAAATAAATAAGTAGGTACTAATAGTTACTACTGCAAACAAAATTGCTTCAAAGTTTCATTTAAGCTTTAATAGAAGCGTCATCTTTTGTATTCCCCCACTGCAGTCATTAACTTCTGCATAACAATATGAAGTTGAGGCATCGTTAACTGAAATATAAATCGCATTTTAACATTAACGTTCTATCGTAAATAAAGTCGTAAGGGGCATTATTCCGCGCGTCCGTTATTCGGCGCATTAAATTTAACGATGGAAATTAACGACTATACATGTGTCAATGATTTTAGATGCGTCATCGGTATTTTAGTGCGTAAATTAGGGACACTACTACGTATGCTGAGATGGAGGGCATTTTGGCCTCGTCCTGTACTTTGTTTTTTATGTGCTGTAGCTTTAAATTCTTTTTATTTTATTAAATTTGTGTTTTAATATTTAGTCTGTGTTCTTCCTGTGAGTCCCAATAAATACTTTTTCTTTCCTTCTTTGTCTAAAAAAAGAAATGGTTCTAATATTTTATCTCTTTTAGGTCTGATTTCTAAAGACAAAGTTAATTTTGGAATTGTTAAAATTGGATGAGCTCAGTGTGAGTAGATTCTTACGTAAATTTCTGTATTAATGCAATTGTAATAAAGGTAAACCCATTTTTAGACACATAGGACGTAAATTATGCAATGCATGATATTTTCCTTTATATATTTTTTTTAAACCTAATAAATTATCTCAGTATAAGTATCTATTGAACGTAAAGTTAATACAATTAATAAAAAAAAACGGCTTACTTTTTCTGACTTTCTTATGATGATCAGATCTCTGCTGGTGCAATTCGTACGTCCGTCAGTTCACATAATCAAAACCAACTTAGACATATAACAGAAATACACTCATAATCAAGATGCCAGTTTATTTATTTAACAAGGAAACAGAACAATTGTTTTAAGTTGATATAAAATGAAACAGTATAAGATAAGCAACAGCGAGGAATTACAATAGTCTTGAACAATAGGAAGCCGTCATAACTTCCTCGTACAGAACATGGGGGAGAAAGATAAACTCAATTATGTTTTTATATTATACGTACCTACTGTATTCACTGTTTTAGAAGTGTGGTTTTTGAAAAGAACGATTGTTATGACAAGAAAACATAAACGAAATATTAGCTTGAATATGCCACACAAAGTGCATAACTTTACGCTAAAAATAGAAGAAAAACAATATCAAAAATCAAAATCAAAAGTCATTTATTGATACGCCCACCCTTCACCACTTCCTAGTGGCAGCTGAGAAAAGGAAGTGGTGCAACAAACTCCCCAGCAGCACAGAAACACACTTGGTTTCTGAAAGCCTAGTACTTAGAATCGTATCTCGTGTTATTTTTTGTATGCAGTTCACCAAAATATCATGAAACAATTATATTACTTAATTTAATCAATATACTTCTAGAAACAAGTTTTCAGAAACTTTGAGTAACCATGCCACCACCACCAAACCACCGCCGCCGCCACCACTGTACCATGCTTGTAACTATGCCTACCTATTGGAAACTAGATTCTGCCCGCAACTTGCATCCGCGTTGAAGTCAACTATGGCATAGCTTAAGCAGCCTCTAATGTTCCTTCCCACTGCTGGGACACAGACCTCCTCTCTTCGAGAGGGAATGGGCCGTAATCCACCACGCGGGCCCAGTGCGGGTTGGTGGATAAGTGGAAGTCAACTATACCAACTATAAAAAACCGGCCAAGTGCGAGTCGGACTCGCGCACGAATGGTTCCGTACCATTATCTATAAAAATGGCAAAAACATCACGTTTGTTGTATGGGAACCCCCCTTAAATAATTGTTTTTTTTTTTTTAATCTGAATATATAACGAAATATTCTGTGAAAATTTCAAGCGTCTACCGTTATCAATATCGAGCAAAACCGAGCAAAAAAATCACGTTTGTTGTATGGGAGCCCCGAGTCACGGAGGAGTCTTCGTATGTAAAGATGGTCACCCATCCACTGGCCAACTGCGGCAAGCGTAGCATAACCTGATCGATCGACCCGTGTGGCTGTTTGTTGTTACTTAGCCACAAGCCCCACCAGTGCGCATTGTAGCTGTCTATTAGTAAAATATTTTTATAATCGAATCTCTTCCAGAGATTACTTTTACAAACTAACAAGTTTACTTCTTTATTATTATTATTATTTATTTATTTCAATCAACTTTGGATCATACAATTACTAAATTAAAAATTATTAATACAATTAAATTGGAAATTAAAAAAAATATACATTAATATAAAAACAAAATTAAAATAATATCTTAACATTCGTCAGTACGTGAACCATGCAGCAGTGGTTCACGTACTGACAGTCAAAACGTTCAGCAAAAGCGTTTAGGATACTGTTGCGGCTGGCCCGCACCCTACACACGAGGGATGTGCACCGCTTACGCATGATTGTGTTGAAACAATCCACACGCGCCTCGGCAAACATCCCCGACGCGCTACAGAAGCGAGGCAGCCCCAAGAGCACCCTGAACGCGTTGTTGTATTGGACGCGTAGAGCGCTGTACTGCTTCAGCGTGTAATCCATCCACAGACTGCCAGTATAGAAGGACGTACAAAATGCCCTAAATAGGGCTATTTTGACGCCCCTCGAACACCGAGCAAATCTGCGGGCTATCATATTCGCACGAACAGACAGCGCCCTACGTTCCCTTTCAATGTCTGCATCGTCTTTCATAATTTATAATTTTAGTTTACATATCAATTTCATTTGGCTAGGACAATTCACTCGCTAGTTACAGCCATAACCACGCAACTAGGATTGTATCAGCAGGTAAATTTGATGTACCTAGAATAAGGAATTATTTTGGCGACCGAACACTTAATAAAAGAGTACCATACCTTCTCAACCAATTGCCTACTGATATAAGAAGACAGGAAATAAAAGGTAAATTTTCCAAGTTACTTAGCAGTTCTTTTTCAGGAGTTTGTAAACGATGTTCTTAGGAAAATGGTTTGCTGATTGTTGGGGGAGAGCAGATGAGTGATTAAGTATTTTTATAAGATAGACGTTAAGATATTTCCTTTATTCACATCCATTCATATAATATATTATTGTTAGTTACTTTATAAGTGCAATAAGTGAAAATTAAGTGTCCGCACTAATAAATTTGTAAAACTGTTCTGTTCCCACAGACAAACCGTTTTGCGGGGCAAAGATCTTAAGAGGGCCCTTCCCGGTCTTTCTATCATCGACGCGGGCATGGTCGAAAAGTTTGTTGTTTCGTTCAGCGCAAGTGAGAACTACTAACAAGCAAGTGAGAACGCGATAACATTGAACTAAAAATAGTGTGCGGAAATTTCATAAAACTTGTTCCAGGAAATACATGTACCTATTTGCAATATTTTTACAAGTTTGTGAAATAAATGTTTATCATTTATAATCTCCATTACATGTGCGAGGTTTCTATCACGATGATTTCTTTACTTTTGCAAAAAAAACTGTTTTTGCAGGCTCATACTGAATTCGTTTCTCCAAATATTTATATTTGCTTGCATAGAAACCTAGATATAGAGCTGAAGATACCTATTTGTTCAAAATTTTCAAAGAAAAATGTGTTACAACGCCATAAACACGTATCGCGTTTGTATGAAAAGTATGACGGGTTGGCCGCTCTTAAGTTAAGATTTTTATAAACTTTGTTTTAATAAATAAATGAATAAAAATTGGTACTGGACTGATAGAGAGATGTTATAACTGATTCCCATAATATTAACATTCAACGACATTAAAATGAAGCAAGAAAAACTAAATAAATAACAGCAACACAGTTGTATTCCAATATGTTAAACTTCGCAAATGTAAAACGTATCGCACGAAGTTGGTGACCAAACTATCGGCCGACCATATAGGACACAACTTTGTATCGCTCCCTAACAATTTGAATAACTTTCTGCTTCGGACATGTTAGGTTGTCACATGTAGTTGTGGCTTACTAATTTATTGTGATTGAGTTATAATCTAGGCGACTAACTTATGCCAAACTTGTGTGTTTGGGTTGTCGATGGAAATGTGTCAGGATTACGTAAAGTAACTCGCGATTTCAATCTAAATATTCTCATTTTAAGTTATTTAATTCAAACTCAAACTCAAAGCATTTATTTCAATTAAACCATTTACAGGCACTTTTGAATTGTCAACAAGTCGGTCAGTTACAAATATGAAGCTAGTTGCCCATTCCAAATAGTAGGTTCCTATGGAGAAGAACGGGCAAGAAACTCCACAGACACTCTTTTAAAATAAAATATTTGATACAAAGTATTGGTTACATCATTCTTATTGAAAATATACATGTGAGAACGATGCAAAACGTCAGAAGCGTCCGTGATAAAAAAAAACAATTCAAAACTAAAATAATTAAAAATAAGCCGTGGCAGCTAAGAGATGACCAGTCCCAACTGACAGCGCCCGTTCACGAACATGACGCATGGATCAGCACCATTCAGCTCAACCATTTTGAAGGGAGCTAAATGATCCA
Source organism: Tiliacea citrago (assembly GCA_963921375.1). Taxonomy (NCBI): domain Eukaryota; kingdom Metazoa; phylum Arthropoda; class Insecta; order Lepidoptera; family Noctuidae; genus Tiliacea; species Tiliacea citrago. Next base: position 10,562,790 of record OY992782.1, on the reverse strand, counting down.
ACACACACGCCACCATCAGCGAGACATCTGAGTGAGCATGACATACTCTCAGCTGCCAGGACATATTCAAGTCAATGAAAGACATATTACCCGGTAAAAAGTAGCTCTATTGTACATAGTACTCACACTTGTGTTATGCAATTATATAATACAAAGGTGATTGAGTTTATACAATGAAAAGATAGTCTTACAATCTTCAGCAGCTCCAACAGTATTTTCAAATGTTAATCAATTAGTTGACGTTGTGGAGCAGGACCAGCATTGAGCCAAGCATTTCTATCAGCGATGTAATCCCCCAGCCTATAATATGCCTGCTTGCATAGTGTGCGTTTTATAAAAGATTTGAATTTCGTCTCATTCAGTTGAAGTATGTGGGGAGGAATTTTATTATAACATTTTAAACAGTACCCCATGAAAGATGAGTCTACTTTAGCCAGTCTGAAACCTGGTTGAGCTAATAGATCCCTACTTCTAGTACTATAATTATGTCTTTCGCCTCTTTTACTAAAAAGATGTAAATTTTTTCTTACGTACATGATGTTTTCATAGATATATTGACAAGACACCGTCATGATGTTAATATTCTTAAACAGTTCCCTAAGAGAATCGCGCCTGCGGAGATTATATATGGCTCTGATGGCTCTTTTCTGCAGAATAAAAATAGACTCGATGTCTGCAGCCCGTCCCCAAAGTAAAATACCGTAAGACATGATACTATGAAAGTAACTAAAATAGACTAGCCTTGCGGTATCTACATCAGTAAATTGACGGATTTTTCTGACAGCATATGCTGCTGAACTTAGCCGTCCTGCAAGAGATGTTAAATGAGGACCCCATTGAAGCCTAGAGTCGAGCGTGATCCCCAGGAAAACAGTTTTATCGACGAATTCTAGTTTCTCTTGATTCAATACTATCTCATAATCACTACTTTTTACATTTGGTAAAGAAAATCGTATGCACTTAGTTTTCTTTCCATTTAATACTAAATTATTGGCAGTGAACCAATTTTGGACCTGCAGTAGGGCGTTATTTACGTCGTCAAAATTTGTAGCACGTCTATCTACCTTAAAAATCAAGGAAGTATCGTCAGCAAATAACACCATTTGTGGTTGATTTTTTAATAAATGGAGAAGATCATTAATATACACTAAAAAGAGGAAAGGACCCAATATCGAGCCTTGAGTAACACCCATTTTTACTTTTAAACCGAGTGAATTGATACCATTTATTTGAACTAGCTGTTGTCTATCGTTTAAATAAGATTTTACTAAACTAAGCGCAAGTTTTCCAAGTCCGTAATGCTCAAGCTTCAAGAGTAAGGTTTCGTGATCGACGCAATCAAATGCCTTGGAAAGGTCACAAAAGATTCCTATGGCGTCTTGGGCCTCTTCCCACGCGTTAAAAATGTGTCTTAATAAGGTTACACCGGCGTCGGTCGTACAACGTCCTTTGGTGAAACCATACTGTTGATCGTGAAGGATTTTATTCGCGTTGAAATGATTGAGCATTTGATTAAGCATTACCTTTTCAAACACCTTGCTGAAAACCGGCAAAACGGATACGGGTCTATAATTATTTGTGTCTTTACTGTCTCCGGATTTGAAAAGTGGTATTACCTTACTGTATTTCATTAAATCCGGGAAGACTCCTTGATCCACACACAAATTAAATATTAAGGCTAAGTAAGGCGCTATAGTCTCAATTATTGAGGTACAGACTTTAATGGACATGACACAAAGATCTTCGGACAATTTGATCTTGATTTGCTTAAAAGCTTTTAATACTATTATGGGGTTAATATGCTTAAAGTTAAATTCAATCGAGCAGGCTGCAACGTTCGCCCTTACAGAGTCAAAAGCGAGCAAGGGCGAGGAATTTAAGGTTTCAGTAGTTTTAAGTGGGATACTGTTAAAGAAATTTACAAACTCTTGAGCAATTTGTTTGCTATCGCAAATGAGTCCACATGACGTCTCCAGTGCGTAATCAGAATCATGCTTTTTGTTCCTATTCGTTTCATTATTGATAATTTTCCAAACCGTCTTTATTTTATTGTCTGCTGATTTAACCTTGTTGCTAATGTATAAGGCTTTGCACTTTTGCACAATTATAAAGCTTTGCGGCCTTGCAAGTGTTTTTAAAAGTTCTAAAGTAGCAACAAAGTTATTAAAAGTTTCCGTGTTTATATAAGGCTTAAGGCCATACAGCTCGAAAAGTCTTTCACTACTTTTCCTGAGTCCTTTAGTTGCCCAGTCACTAAATAAAAACCTAGGGCTGATGGTTTTAGTGTTCTTCTTAAAATAAATATTGAACTCGCTTTGGACTACCGAAAAGAATTCTTTATACAAAATGTCAACATTGTTCATTGTAAGGTTCATAACACTTAACTTACAAATTAAAGTGCTGTTAAATTTATTTAAATTAACAGATGTTATTGGTCTGAATTGTATCTGCACCTTCTGTATTGGTATGTTGGACTCAAAAGTTACGGTTTGACCGCTGTGATCAGAAGGGAGATAATTAATTATAGCTTTATCTAAATAGTCGCAGCAACAAAAAACATTATCAATACATGTAGCAGTAGTCGTAGTTATTCGCGTTGGTTCTACAAACACATTTGACAAATTAAATGATTCAAACAAATTTAACAATCTACTGGTATTTGAATTATTTTCTAAAATATTAATGTTCAAGTCACCACAGATAATTACTGATTTATTCCCAGTTACAAGTTTTGCCAAAACATCTTCCATAACAGACTCAAATATAGAGTAGTTTTGATAGTTTGGGGGTCTGTAAACGCACACTATAACATGCCTATCTAGCTCAACACAAGACAGTTCAATGCTATGTTCAACCGACAAAGCAACTATGTCTTTACGAGTTTTAGATTTAATACAACTTCTAATTAAGATCAGTGAACCACCACGCAGCAATGATTTCCGGTTAAAACAACTGGCCACACTATAATTCTCATAATTAATTAACATTTCATAATCTTTTAACCAATGCTCAGTTAAACAAATAATGTCAAACATTGTTTTTTCTAAAAACAATTCGATTTCCAATTGTTTGGAAGAAAAACCTTGAATATTTTGATGAAATAATTTCAAGGATTTCTGCTTAGCCCCTTTTCTACAGTTAACAATGGTTAGCTAGAAAATACCATTTTGTTATTAAGTGTAACTAAACTGTTAGTGGTACCTTCTGTTGTCTTACAAACTAGTTTAAATTATTTGAACTAACCACCTTAACATTAGTACTATTACTAATTGTGGTGCTAAATAAAGACTTCGACATATTAGTTATGTCTGGGTTAATATTAAAAGCTAATAGCCTAGCTATTTGACGTCTAAAACTAATAGGCAGATACACAATATCCCTAGTCGACCTTAGCTTATCAACAAAAATGTTGGTGTCAAAAAATATAAACTTGTCACTATGGTGACTAACTAAGAAATGCATGTAATTATTTAACATATGAATGTAGCAGTTTTGCCTGTTTGACAAGTGCTCAAAGTACGGAAAAGCACACAAAATTATTTTTTACAATTTACCTTCAAAAGTTTGGTCACACTATCAGTGATATCATCTTTTTTAACATTAAAACTATTACCTATTAGTACAGTAATAATGGCGTTAGGATCATATTCATTCCTAGTTATTGAATACATTATTTGTTTGTAGGAAGTCTGAGGCATGCAATAGTTTAGAGAAGAATGACTCAGGTTGTTGCTAAGTAATTTTCCTAACCCTTTTCCAAAACTATCAGAAAACATAATGGAGCTACATAATGGACTAGCTTCCATCTGAACTACTTGCAATGGAACTTGTACATTATCTGGTGTATCCTGATTGGGAATAGAGACCTGAGCACTTCCCAACTGGTACGAATCCTCCGTTGCCTCAGGTTGGAGAGTGCCAAGACTGAAATTCCTATGCAATGAAGATTGAGAGCTGCTAAGAGTCAGCGGGTCCACTTGGTCTGCATTACAGTTGCACATAGCCATTAACTCATTTGCAGCGAGTATGTGCTCCTGAATTTGTTTTTCAGACGTCACATACTTAGTATAGAGTGAATGTAATGATGCCTCTAGTATCTGAATATCAGACTGTAAGCGTTGAGTGTCAATCTCATAAATGTTCTTACTGTCTTCTAATTTAATTTGATAGTTATGTAATTTATTTACAAGAAAACCACGTTCTTTCCTTAGTTTAATATTATTGGAACTGTGTTTTTGTTGTTTCCTAAATTTATTGCATTTATTTATAATTTTATTTAGTTTTGCATATTTCTTAATTTTATTTTGACTTACTTTATAACTACTATTATTGTGTTTCAATAAAGAATCCTCAGTAAGGTCTATTGTTATTAAGGAATGAGGGTTGCAATTAGTGTTTAATAATTCATTATACAAGTTATTGGTTTCCTTAGCCTGAGTACATTCTAATTGTTTCTGTAATTTCATAATTTGTACATTTGCATGAATTGATTGAAATGAAATGAAATGAAATGAAATTGATTGAGCATTGATTGCATGAATTGATTCAGCTTCAAGGTCCCTAACCTTACATAAAGCCTCCTCATATATGTTACTGCAGTTGTTGAAACCATCCGTGACCACCCGCAGTTTGTCCCGTTCATCAACAACATCCAAGTATTGCTGATGTAGGTCTACCAGCTCCCGTTTTAAGTATGTGTTTTTGAGAACAACCTTCTCGACATAGTTATGAGACGATAATGAGAGTGGCAGCCCCCTAGCTAGTGCATGGGAGGCCGTCACCTCCTTCTGCGAAGCAGTAATGATCGCAAAGGAGGCGGAACGCGTGAGGGAGAGGCAGGGTTCGCGCCCTCACGCCCCTAGTCGCCGCAGGAGACGCCCTGGGCGTCGGGAGTAGCAAACCGATTTCCGGCCGCCGTAGACACGGGCCTGCGGACGATGAGCGATGGGTAGCTCGCCGTCCGATAAGGACCAGGCCCGGGTCGACGGCGCGTGGTGTTCCACGCGCGCCTCAAAGAGATGGCAGCACGGATTGACGGGGTCCATTAGGGCCAATGCCTGCCAGGGTTGTGAGTTTGTCCGAAAGGGATATCGTGGCCCTGGCACAAAGGCAACGGAAGGAACACGGGTGGGTTTTAGTCAATAAAAGTCTGACACGCCCTCCCGCTCCGCCCAGAGAGGGAGAAGTTATTTGATAATTTCCCACCCAAAAAAAAAAAAAGCCCCCTAGATGGACGACTTAACCACTTCGACTTTCTTAGTGTGGGGCAACGTTTAAAAAAAATATGGTGAGTGACTGCGACTGGAATCGAAAGGCGAAGAACCGGGTGTTGCGGAGACATCTATGTCCAGCAGTGGACTGCAGTAGTTTCAGTTGAATGATTGGCTGAGAGTTTCAGATATTTTCCTTATAAAGATAATGGAGGTACTGATACTAGCCGTTCTGTAAAAGATGAAATTCATCACATAATTATAGGCAAGATAGAGGCATGAGCTAGCACTCGCGTAACACTTTTAATAACTATCCGAAGAATTTTGTAGGCAACTGTTAATCCATTGCTTCATATTATGTTTAAACGATTTGTCTGCTCAACAACGTAGGTGTAGGCAAATAACGTAAAGAGTGTTGAACTGTCAAAATAGATTACGCTGCCATTGTGTATTACGGAATTACCCCGCAGAACGGCCAGGTATAATAGTAAAACCCTAAGAGACAGTAGAGTGGGCCAAAAATAGTATAATGTAAATATATATTTTAAGTATAAAGGAAATGTGTAACCACTTCCTCGGTTTTTTCTTACATTTGCGTGGGTTGGATGTCCAATTGATACATGCGTTTCCTTATTCCCAAAGGATGCGGAAATAAATCGTAATGATGCTCCAATGTTACCTTATTTATAACACCGTTGAGAATAATATTTCTTATTTGGATTTTTAATCTGTCCGGTATTGCATAGTAATAAGAAAAACACATCGTATGGATGTGCTTCTCATGATGTGATTAGGTTTTGCTGCAACGAAACTACACAAACACAATGACATAATATAACAGTTGGTATGTTAAAACATCGAATCAATTGTGGTAAATGGACCCTGTCGGGCATAGCAAAGTTAATTTTTAATAGGAGAGAGGATGAAGGCGCATTTTGTTAAGAACAAAAAAATGAATGTGTATACGCTTCTTATTTCAACTAATCTATATAAATAAAAATGAAATGCTTTTCGTTGGTAAGCGCATCACTAGAGAATGGCAGAATCGATTTGGCATTTTTTTGTTTGAAAATGTTCCTAATAGTCCCAATTAAGTTTTTATGAAAAGAAAAATTTAAAAAACATGACTTGCGAACCAACCCACCCATTTTGACCACACACACCCGACACTTCACACACACACCCCACACTTTTCACACACCCCACGCTTCACACTTACCCCCACAATTCACACTCACCCCACACTTCACACTCACCCCACACTTCACACAAAGTCCACACTTCACACACACTATACCCAAAAGCACCTAAACATCTTGTCATCAAACCGTCTTTCTACAACATAATAATTTTAGTTAGTTAACTTTTCTATACATTTACGTTGTACTTAAGTTTTTAATTATTATTTTTCTTTTGTTTTAATGTTTTTCAAAGTAATTACTTCACCTAGTTTTTTTATTTTGCCTAAAAATATAAATATATTTGCCTTACTTGGGAAGAGACTTGACCCCACAACACAACGTTTTAAAATCTAGCACCTAAGGCTTCCTACGTATGTAATTCTTACTAGTTTTTTTTTAATATTGTACCGTATTTTTTTTTTTTTTAACTGATCAAGTTTTATTTATATATGAAGATTAATGATAATGCACCAAACGCTATGACTTCTTACATTTCCATTTGAAAATATTAAACTACATAAAAACAACATTCTGCTGTCTTATTAAACCATGCACACGACTCTTACATATTGCAACCAAGTTTCTTTCGGTCAGGCTGTGAGCCAACAAAAACACGAACACTTTACGACCGGCTAAGTTGTCGCACCAACTGTGCCTTCATAACTTGGAGACTTGCACATGGATATTAATATAAATACAAGCAGCTAACTAGCTTATATTGCACGCTAGGAAATGTATTAAAGTGGGGCTCTGTAGGGAAATGTAGTGCTGTTTTCTTTCAAGTAATTTTTCTTCTAGATTGTTAAGCTTACTGTACTCCTGTAGTAGACCAAGTCATCTCTCGTTGACCGTATTCTTGGTCTTTGATTTTACAGTCTTTCTCAGTAGTCTTTACATAATTTGGAGAAGTACCTACTTACGTACCTACTGTTTTGTGTTGTCTTAGTCTCCACGGGGCTCAATCACTTTCCCTCAGGTTGTATTTTCTACAGACAACACTGCCGCGCCCATCGTTCGTTGAAGAACATAGGTTAATTTTCCCATTTCCAGGATACACAAACGTATGTCCTTAAAATTTACAACCTAACTTCGTTCTACAGAACCAAACTTCTCCATTCGAAATACAATAACCCACAAAGCGTCCACAATGCCGTTTGTCCAGCTTGACCGTCCATTATCATATTACTACATTCATAAAAGGCTTCTAAGACATAAATCACCCCAGTGGATCGTGATCGAGATTCTCGCAATGGACGTACGCCCCCCACAAAGGACTGATCCGACGATCCGACCTATTTGGATCTGTACCAGAATTCCGATCGACTGAAAAAAGAATGCCAATGGTAAAATGGTGCCTATTCTCATAGCAGTTTATTGGAAGTTTTAAAATGGAGGCAGACGTGAACGGGACTAATGTTTTGAATTCTCTGAATTGACGAGTTTTTGTTTGATGTTTTTTCGATGGAGTGGGTTTTAGAGGGATCTAGTTTTGTGTACGGAGATTTTGAAAAGAATCGAGGAAATTATTATACCGTTTATATTTTAATTATTCTCTTTGTGATCGATCTCAATTAACTCGATCTTAAAACCCACTATTAATTTGTTTTGGCTCATCATCATCATTCTCTTGCCCTGAGGGGATCGTGGCTAAGTAAGAACAGCTGCACGCAGGCGCAACGGTGGTTTAACTACGCTTGCTGAGGTAAGTCGGTGAGTGACTATCCATTACATTTCGAGACCCTTCCGTGCTTCGGAAAGCACGATAAACCGTTGGTCCCGGCTGTCTTTTGTAGATCTTTGACAGTTGTTACGGGTAGTCAGAAGCCTGACAACTTCTTACCAAGGGGTATCGTGTTAACCAGTAACAGGGTTGTAGGGTGTTCTTTTTTTAAGAAATAAATTTATTTAAACCGAAATAGGCAGTCGCTCCATGTAAAATACTGGTATTCAGATGCATCCAGTTAGACTAGAAGCCGACCCCAACATACTTGGGGAAATACTAGGCAGATAATCATCATTCTCTTGCATTTTTCCCAATTAATGTCGGCACAACGTACACGCTTGTCTTTACTTTAAACAAGGTTTATAAATAAAGGCGTATAACGTCGAACCTAAAAACGTTTAGTTAAAAAAAACCTGCCAAGTGCGAGTCTGACTAGCGCACGAAGGCTTCCGTACCATTATCTATAAAAACGGCAAAAAAATCACGTTTGTTGTATGGGAGCCCTTAAATATTTGTTTTATTTTAATTTAATTATTTATTTTTAAAGTGAATATATATCTAAATATTCTGTGAATATTTCAAGTGTCTACCTGTTGCCGTTATCAATACCGAGCAAAAACGAGCAAAGAAAATCACGTTTGTTGTATGGGAGCCCCCTTAAATATTTATTTTATTCTGCTTTTTAAGATTTGGTGTTATAGCGGCAAGCGACAGTTTAAATTTTCACAGATGATGTATTTAACATCTTCTGTGAAAATTTAAACTGTCTAACTGTCACGGTTTATGAGATACAGCCTGGTGACAGATGGATAGACACACGGACAGACAGTCAGACAGACAGACAGACAGACGGCGGAGTCTTAGTAATAGGGTTCCCGTTTTACCCTTTGTTTACAAAAGTGTTATCTTCTGTATTGGCTTGCTAGTGGATTAGAAATCAAGTGCGCATAAGTACACCTGTTTCTATATTTCACTACTGCGTTTTCGATAATACCGTAGGTCGGCTTTGTTATAGTAAAATGATTCATCATGTTACATTTATGAGCTGATAACTAGGCTATTCGAATTGGATGACGTCAGGTGAACACAAATGTTCCTAGAACTGATAGGTAGGAGTATATTACAGTTTTATTATGTAAGTTTTTCATTGACATATCCATCAATGCTTTACCAGATTAAAATAATATAATTACAGAAACATTAATTAAATGTTTCGGGGCTCATAAGCGGTGAAGTACCTATTTAATAGAGGGCTAGAATATTATAGAAGATGTTACTCTTTATTCTTATTTGCGTCTCGATGGCAAAACTAACACAATAAGAAATATATAAATTTTTAAATTAGTTTGGCCCAAAAATTAGCAACGCGAATACCGTTAGCTGACGCAGCCATTATGTCTAAACGTGTGCAGGTGACAGGGCACATATAAATATAACTTTTAATTATTCTACTTTAAAAACCCAGTTCGCAGAACTAACCCTGTCCTGGCAGTTGACAACACTATCAAATACCGTAATCCTATTTACTCCAGAATTTCTCAGCAGCAGCCCGGAGTCTGGATTGGTACCCGGTTGATGGCAATAGGCTCGCCCCCTATTACATGAGACTGAAAATATAACTGGTGATTGTGAGTGTACTTAAAAAGGTACACTTCTACCGAGCCCTTTGGGGAATACAGGCGTGATGTTATTGTATTATCATTTACATTGATTTATATAGATACATTTATATAGACATATTTTATATAGATTCTTTTTTAATTTGTGAGTCTGAGAACGTTGTAGGCTTAATAGACTGTAGCTTTGTAAACTATCTTTTATTTTGTTAAGTACTTGGTACTTGTTGACGGGCCTACACTGTCCTCCCATACCTATTAACACTGTAACTTATAACATTGTTAAAGCCCACTTTTTTTAAAAGAGTAACCGTGGAGTTTCTTGCCGGCTCTTCTCCATAGGAAACGACCAATTGGAACCGTGCACCTAGCTTCTGACGTTTCATAAGTGTAGGTTTATGTGAAATAAAAAAATTTGATTTTGATTGGATTTTATAAAGTCATATTTTGTTAAATATAGAGGAAGACGAAAACAACGGCTACTTAAATTTAATTAAAGATCTCATGTGTGCTAATATTGCTAAAACAAACGTTTCTAGCACTCACATTTAGAGAAAATAATTGTAATTACTTCAGTTAGAACACTTAACCTAAATAGATGTGTAATACATTATTTATCCTAATAGGCCAACAGGGTAATTTAAACTTATTAAGACAATAGGGTTAATTATGCCGTAAACATGCACTTAAAATAAAAAAAACTGTGTTTTTCCTCTAGTACTTCTCCAGATGTTTATTTTCTACCGTTACTCCACACTGGTCGATACCTTAACTTTTTACTATTAATGCATGAACTCGGGTAACTTACCTACATTCCATCATTACATACTTAACTATAGGTTTTAGCATTACGTATTCTAAGTTGCTTTTTGTGTGACCTAGTAATAAAAAGTTCCATAAACATGCTGGGTTGCAATGGAATTTGACTTTTGTCGTGTATGACATTAAGTTTATTGTTCCATAACTTATCACATAATAATTATTACCTCAGATTCTGATTTCACATAAAAGAAATCATCTACACTTTGCTGTCACAAGTCTATGTAAATTTTATGATGGCTGCCAAAATCCAGTTTTGATAGTCTGGACGAAGTTTATAACGTCGTTCACATAAAACTTCTTGTTTTAAATTGCACTATTTTTTTTTTTTGGGTGGGAAATTATCAAATAACTTCTCCCGCTCTGGGCGGAGCGGGAGGGCGTGTCAGACTTTTACTGACTAAAACCCACCCGTGTTCCTTCCGTTGCCTGTGTGCCAGGGCCACGATATCCCTTTCGGACAAACTCGCAACCCTGGCAGGCATTGGTCCTACCGGACCCCGTCAGTTGGTGCTGACATCTCTTTGAGGCGCGCGTGGAACACAACGCGCCGTCGACCCGGGCCTGGTCCGTATCGGACGGCGAGCTAAATTACACTTACAAAGTATAAAATACATTGTTTAGGAAATCGCGAGGTAACCTGTGACGAGAGGCAAGGTTTTTACGATAAGATGCTTATGTATCGTCACTATCGTCGGAGCAAATAAATATTGAACATTAATAATACCTCGCCTTTACCTCCCGAGATATGGAGAGGAGACAAAACTGCACTAAGTTTTCTCTCCTCTCCATATCTTTCCTCCTGATTTAGTCGAATTTTAAATTACATTTATTTTCCTAAAGTATTTATTTACCTTGTATACCGAACTAAAAACTGAACGCCCCTTGTTTAACAGTTGCATCACATTGCCAGAAACCCATTCACAATTCACAGCAGAAAGCAGTATTAATAAGTTTCTTTCATATAGTTTTCTGCTCTGTTAAAGAGCGTCTGTCAAAACTGTGATATTTTTTTTACAAATATGTCGCATTGTTTGATATATTAAATAGAGCCCAGATGTTTTGACCCTGCAGCCAAATTAATTGTCGGAGAGGACCTCTTCACCATCAGCTTTGACCCTAAGTAATTACTCGCCTGGTAAACCAACAAAACATCCCTAGTCGTACACGCGTGCCTGAAAACTGCACATTTCAGAGCGGAAAGCAGCAGTCATTCAATACAGCAAGCAGATATAGTGTGTGCAAGAATACTCTTAGCACGCACAGCTCACGAGTGGTCGCATCTCCAGTAGGCACTACCGGGAATTCCGTAATCACCTACATTTAACTAAGACTAATAAAAAAAACAGCCTATCATACGAGTATATTTTGGTTAAAAAGGTCTTAATATTTCCTCAAATAGAAGAGCTGTTTTTTGATGAATTTATTTGTTTCATCCCCTCCACCAGCTTATTTTGCCTACCCCTTCACCTTGTGCATTGTTCCTTTATAAAGTACGTGCTTTCCTGAGGTACCAACAATAAATCCCTTGTCGTGCATTTGCCTCAAAACGTCACATTTCATAGCAGAAAGCAGTAGTAATTCAATACGGCAAGCAGATATAAAGTGTGTGCTACAATATTCTTCGCACGCACAGCTCACGAGTGGTCGCATCCCCAGTAGGAGTGCCTACCTACCCGGAGTACCTGGGAATTCCGTATTCACCTACATTTAGCCGGCGCTAGTTGGTAGTCTAACGACGGAGCGTGTTCATGTTGGAAGATTTCTTGGTTTGGACGTGGCAGTTTTGTTCGTGGTGTTGGTTGGATTTTCCTGCAAAAGATTTTTGAATCCTTGAAAATTATGCTTAGATTTATTGATAAAACCTGTTTTCTTCTACTCTTGAAATCGCTAGTCGTAAATGCGTTTACAAACACAACCTCTATTTGTGTGAAAAGCATCACAACAGGTATTGAAATGCGTGTGTATTGCTACAACTCCTAATTGATAAATGAAAACTTACAAGCCAAACTCAACCTCAGAATCAATAATTGAAGGCCGTAGAAACTCACATTTAACGACAAACAAACCTCCAAGGGCACCAAATCCTACATCAGCGAGAACAATCACAAAATCATCCGTAATTAGAGCTAACAGCAATTTATTAGCGTAATCTCGTCTTACGTTCACTAACACAAGTACAAAGAAGTCATCCAATCAGCAGTAACAGTCTCACTGTACAAGATAACACCGGACCAAGGACCTCTGTATTTTATCCCCGTTGCCGCATTCACAATTCGTAAATCAACTGAAAGCGTATATTTCCTCGTCGAAAAGAAAAATGTTACGTTCGAGGGGAGCATCGGAACATGTACTTTAGGTGCTTCGGAAATACCTAGTTTGATATTCAAAAACCATTATTCTTTATGCGCACCTTTCGCGAGGCAATATTAACTTATATTGAAGATCGTAAGTTATGTAACAGCTCAGATTCTCTGCCATACTTTTGTTATCTTTAATATAGTGGCACAATGTTACTTTAATCGGTTTTTACTTCGATAGCAACAGAGTATCGCGTGGTATGTAAATCCGGACATAACACTTTGATCGTATCATAAATATTCGTTTGGAAACTTAAAGGAAACTCTCCCCACATTTTACCTCGCGTTGTTTATTCGTGTTCACGTTTTGGGGACGTTACCGCACAACTAAGACTTGAACTTGTCGTATCGAAGTCGTTAACGCTCGGCTGGCCACGAGGGTCGCTCGGACCACATTTGTTTAACTTCCCCGTCTCTTGAATTTTGGAAATAACAAGAAGGATCCCGGCTCCTACTGCATAAGATCTGAAGCAGGCTGCACTTAATTATTTCTTACTTTATTTACTTGGAACCCAAGGGTGACAAATTTATAGCTGTAGTTTTTCCGTTTCCCTGTAATTTACTGCGAATAGTTGCACTCGTCTGTATCGTAGGAAGCGCCTCTGTCCTTAATCACACTTAAACCCATTTTCGCCATTTAACACCCAAAACTTGAGTACATTTTCTTATGCACTATACAGATTTATTAGCAGCAATTAGGTGTTGCTACTATCCATTTGGCTTAATAATTACCTCTGCGGTGATATTTATCGCGATGCGGGCACGAGCGTTCCGAAATTTTCTTGGCTCTAGTTTCGAAGATAATGGTACTCGAGAGTGGTAAAATATCGCTCGACACTTGCGACATATTATGACGGTAGATCATTGGTGAACGTTTGGTGCAGAAAATAGGCGTTGCTTGGCAACCTGACAATTAATTGATGATATTACCGTGAGCTTTGTTGTATGGCCTCTTTTTTTGGCTTCCACTTTGTGTTCTGAGGAATAAGTTCTACTTACATGGCGCGTTCTAGAACGTTTCTCATTCGTTTTGGGTTCCAAGTCTCCAATAAGTCAAATATCAAATTGCGGCCGTACTCGCAACAATCGCCCTTATACACCGTCTTACCTTATTTTATTCTGTCCCAGATTCAATATAATTGATTAAATCTATTAGTTCAAAGCTCAAATATAAACACTAATCTACCGTCAGAATTAAACCGTCCATTTCACTATCCGTCATCTTTATCCAAAGCTTCAGTCCGTATTGAAGAGCCTCTATTGAAATGAATTCATTAGTCAGAGAGTCGGCCGTAATATTTTAGCGGATGAATAGAAGAAATTATTTCGCATCGGCGCCGAGAGCATTCATCAAATCCGAATTGGATGTCATCACGTTCGAATCTGGTTCTTATTGCCTTGTGATAGAGATGCGGTGATATCTATAAAGGAGGATGTGAATTTTGTTGTTTGTGTTGAGCTGATAACGTATGAGGTTTTGTTTCTAAGCCATATGTTTGTTTCGGCTCAGTCCGTCTGTTTTTGCCATTAGCTGAGATGTTGAGCACGGGAGCGTTAAATAGAGAAGGTCTTTATTTACCTCAACCCTCTATCTCGGGTGTTGGGTCTTAAAGCGATGCGGAATCTTATGAAGTCTATTTGAATTGTATGTGTATTGCAAATACAGTCACTTGCTTCTTTTTGTAATTTTGCTCGTGGCAAATAATGTATCTACATTTTTGGCTCATCATTTGCTTAGCCTTTCCCTAACTATATTGGGGTTGGCTTCCAGTCTAACCGGATGCAGCTGAATACCAGTATTTTACATGGAGCGACAATCTACCTGACCTCCACAACCTAGTTACTGGGTAATACGATACCCCTTGGTAAGACTGGTTGTCAGACTTACGGCTTCTGACGACCCGTAACGACTGTCAAAGTTCCACGAATGACTGCCGGGACCAACGGCTTAACGTCCTTTCCGAGACATGAAGGTGTTTTGTAAGATGTGTTGTATGTAATGTTGTATGTGTTTTGTAAGATGTGATGTGTGGTATGTAAAGATGGTCACCCATCCGCGGACCAACCGCGAAAAGCGCGCCTTAACCTGATCGATCGCCCCGTGCGGCTGTTTTTACTTAGCCACAAGCCCCCACATCTACATTTTTTTTTATCGTTGCCCCACACTAGGAATTTCTCCTGTATAGTGGGTGCGTTAACAAACATTTAAACTCTTGAACCAACTACTTGTAGGTCATACAAATATTTGTTCCGTGCGGGAATCGAACCCGTGACACGCAGCGCAGCAATCAATCGCCGCTATTGGCGATAGTTTCGTTTATAACGTCACAATCATTCGTAGTATTAATCTAACAAACGACATTTATGGCTCGCTTTCCTTTATGAACTCACAAACTCCAACACTAATATAAAACATATCCAGTTTTACAACTGGAAGGTCTGTAACGCGTAAATATACGGCAGTTTGGTCGTTTTCCTCTTTACAAATGTATTCGTCCTTTATTACAGCACATTGCGTTTGAGCCACCGCGCCCGCGCCGTTAAAATTACATCAACAAAATTACTGTTGGCCAAATTGAAAGTTACGTCTTTTGGGCCCGTGTCACAACAACACAATTAAGCTTGGTGCTTACTGTTATATGATGGATAAAGTAGTTTTTCTGACCTGCCGGCTTAACACACTTTACTATGTCATGTTTCACAGAAGTTCTATTAATTTCACTCGAGATTTCACAGTGTTATAGCATGTAGTTCCCGGTAAATTCAGAAGTAAATCGTTGTCATTTCTGCACCCATGACTGTCCCCTAAGGGACTTATCATCATCAGCAACTGCCGAGCCTTTTCTAAACTATGTTGGGGTCGGCTTCCAGTATAACCGGATGCAGCTGAATACCAGTATTTTACATGGAGTGACGTCCTATCTGACCTCCATTACCCAGATACTGGGTAATACGATACCCCCTAAGGGAGTACTTACGTCAAAATGATGGGCAGCAGCGTCCTCCCATTTGTTAATGGACAGACTGCCTAGTTCTTATGATGTTTATAATATTTAGTACCATAATGACTGTCTTCTGTAGTCATTGGAAGCTAGCGTATTGTATGTTTTAGGTAGGTACCTACTTTATTTATGCATGGTGATGCCAGTGGATAAATTTTTATGTTTTTAATCATATTTATTCTTATATATTTGGTTGTATAGGCATTATATTCTAAGTACTGTTTGTTTTATTTTATTTTGTTAGCTATTATGTACAACACATTAAACCTGACTTGGGTTCCGTACGTATTTTTCGGGTGACCATTGAAAATCAGCGCTGTGCTGTGGGTCCCCCATAGCACATCATCATGCTGAGTGCAAGCCTTCTTGTCACAGTCACGACGGCACGTTTGGCGCAGTGGTTAAGCGATTGACTGCTGCGCTGCGTGTCGCGGGTTCGATTCCCGCACGGAACAAATATTTGTATGACCTACAAGTAGTTGTTCCGGGTCTGGCTGTTTGTGTATGTGAGTTTAAATGTTTGTAAGCGCACCCACGATACAGGAGAAATTCCTAGTGTGGGGCAACGTTTTTAAAAGAAAAGAAAAGAAAAGTCATGATGTGCAGCTGCCGACTATTTGTTTTTACCTACTCGAGTTTATGTTTTCATATGTTATGCACGTGTTTCTGTGACAAATAAAATTATTTTTCTTTCTCTCTTTCTAGTCAAAGGAGGGAACTCCTAATAAACGATAACCATAACAATTTGTAAATTCTGGATCATCATCATCTGCCTTTTCCTAAGTCCGTTGGGGTCGGCATCCAGTCTAACCGGATGCAGCTAAATACCAGTACTTACACTCCACAACCCAGTTACTGGATAATACGATACCCCTTGGTAAGAAGGCTGGTTGTCAGACTTCCGGACTTCTGACGACCCGTAACGACTGTCAAAGTTCAACGAATGTCAGCCGGGACAGGCTTAACGTGCTTTCCGAGGCATGAAGGGGTCCACGGACCAACCGCGTCAAGCATAGCTTAACCTGATCGATCGACCCGTGCGGCTGTTAAATACTTAACGACGAGCCCCACTTGTAAATTCTGCCCACATTTTAAACCACTGAAGTTTAGATGAGGCATTTTATAAAAGACTATAAACAAATGTGCTCTCTATAGCATGCTTCAGTGTGTAGCTAGCTTTGTTTTTTCGCATGTCGATATTGCCTGAAGTAATTATTTTCGGGGAAATACGGGTTCGGTTCAGTTTCGGCAGTTTTTTGCGGAAACCCATATTCATTTTGACGCGTTATTTATTCGTTGTTGAAAGATTGAATAGGTGCATTTATTTTAATTGGGAAATGTGGAAATTGCGATATAGTGATGGTGAAATATTTAATTTATACCTTCTACCTACAGAGTAAGTTGTTCATAGCGGTACTTTAACTTAAATTAATTACCTTTTTATGTAGCAGTTTTGTAACTAATGTTGAAAATACATTGGTCAATATTATATTCCCTGACACATGTCGCTTTGACAAAATAGGTGTTATTGGAAGTTATCACAATCAGTAACTGATAAACGATTTTCAATCAAAGTAAATCAAAATACTTTAGTATAATTCCCTAAAATTATGCCATAACATCCATCCTTTCTAATCACATGCCTAACATTCCGGAACAACAATATCATTAGTATATTCGCACTAGTTGTAGTAACATTATAGTTTCCGTCACAATAATATTATTACCTCAATAGGTCTCATCTCACATGGCCGCACCGCGCTGCTCCATTTAATTTGGCCCACATAACTTTATTCACATTATTATCGTCAGTTTAACCAATAGTTATAACGAGTATTGTCTGTAGGTACTATACGAACTATATTATTTTATGATTATAAATAATACTATCCTGTTATTGATCTTTGTTTGGGCATAGGTTTCGTACAGAGGAGGATTTTCCAAAATATCCATTGTTGCATGGCTCGACTGTCTTCTTTCTCGAACTCTTCGTTTTTGAACTTCCTAATGCTGATTCGTCGTATCAACATTTCATTCCGAAGACCCGATTGGTCATTGTAGAGGTCTAAAAGAATTACAATTTTTCTGTTAAACATGGTCCTTTAATGGTGTGTTAAATTCAGATTCGTCTATTTACTTCATACTGGTGATTGACATACAGTACGTCGTTCAAATCATACGGAAGGATACGACTGACCATCATTCCTATTCAACCCGACAGGCGTGAAGACGTCAGAGGAAGCTCTCTGCACACACAGACCCTGTCTGCCTGTTCTGTGTGTGTGTAGTCATACACACACAGAACTTAGATAGACTTAGATAGATCCACCTACACCAGTATTACAGCATTCCCCCACCTCGGACGTGACGTTTATGTTAAGCAGTGTTCATACGTTCATACAATCAGGGCTCGCGTGACTGAAGCGGGCTGCTCATTCAGCGGCTGGCAAAAGACAACCATTCACAATCAGTTTAATTGCCCCATTGGGCGTCAGGGTAGAGCGCGTTTGGCGTGTTTTGGTATTCGGTTTTATTGGCAGATTTGAATATGGAGTTTTAGGCAGTTTGGAAAGCTGTCGTGTTTGTGGTTTCTGGTTATAAGCTAGGTCTCATTAATGGTCCATGTAGACTATCGAAATGGCGGATTCGCGAGTATTTCGATAAAAAATTAAACTTTAGTTACCTAATAGTAACTTAGCTTATTAGGTATTAGTAAATATTATTCGGTAACTAATAAAGTTTACATTTTATTGAGATAATAATTATAAAATTAATTTATTTATTCATTCACAAGGCAACCACAAAATAAAAATAAATGTTTATTGGTCAAAAAGTCAGAAGACAATAGTCGTGACATATTCGTTAAGCCACAAACTAAACGTCGCTTGTAGCTTGTGGCTCAAGTTGTTTTGATGTTAATCATAATTTAAAGAAAAGAAAGAAAATACGTTTATTTGAGGTAAACATAACGCAAAGAAATAAAAACACAAACACGAAAGAACAAGTTGAGGGAAAATATGCGTCACATTCACGCAAAACAGAAAAATATTTGGTAGTCAGATCACGGCTGATGCGTCTATCAAACATTTGGAGAACATTTTGGTTACAACCGCTTGATAATATTGACAAGTCATGGTGATATCATGTTTTTGTTAAAATCACAAGGTTTCCTTGTTCGTTCTACATTATTTTCCTTCACTCTGAGAATATTCAATAAACTCGATTCGGCTTTGTATCAGCAAATATGCTCATGCTCATAACAATGTACTCAATTTATCACATATTTTCATACATAAACAACTTCATAAATAATCTCCTACATATGTGAGTGTAATATCTACATCGAGTGTTTTCTTTTTTTCAGGTAAGTAACCGGCTACATACTCCTACCGGACTGACCGGCGATTTGTAGAACTGCTTGATACCCGGTTCAGGTACGAAGGTAAGTCTGAATCTTGTTTGATTTATAGGGTACAAATATAGAGCTGTTTACTATTGTGGTACATGAAAGACCACAATGTAATACTAGGTTCCAGAATGAGAAACATATAGGACTGGAAACTTTTATGAGTTCTGTAGATAGTCAATGGCTGGCAACGGGATCCGACTGCGACTAATGTCACTTAATTCCTAATTCTTCTTCCTCTTCTTACTCAAATTTTGTGCCACCAGTATGTTTAAATCCTGGAAGGTATAGGTGGTTTACATAACATACGTAATCAACCTATAATATTCCCCTGCTGGGACACAGGCCTCCTCTTTGTGAGAGCGAGTGGGCCGTAATCCACCGCACAGGCCCAGTGCGTGTTGGTAGATGTCACATGTCTTCGACTTTTTGGTTCTAGGATATGCTGGTTTTCTCATGATGTTTTCCTTCACCGTTTTGAGCGCAGTGGTGATAAACTAATGTACACAAAGTGAAGCGCTGGTCAGGGTTTGAACCGCGGTGGTATACCTACCAACTAACATAATACGACGGTCTATCCGTCTGTCACAAAACTTATCTAAGCCACTGTATCGAAATATTACAAAGACAGGTTGTGTACATTCTTAAGTAAGCTAGCAATTAACATATGAATGTATAAGTCTACTGCATAAAACTGCAAGTAGAAGACATATTCTTTCCAGCGCCGAGTTATCTCCGACACTTTAAACCCTCCCCCGGGTCTTCTAAATCCATTTCGGAAAGCAAAGTTCCGAAACTTCAACACGACGAACTTTGTAGATGAGCCGTTCGTTTTTATTTTCTTTCATTTCATATTCCCTGCAGACTTTTCAACTCTTTAGTTTTTACCAATTGGGATTATTTTTTAGAAATATTCCTCCCTGGCTTATTTGGAGATAAACTCTTTTAAGTCTGTAATGGACAAAGTTTGGGTCTTAAAAACTGTTGAGTGTTTGAGCTGGAATGATTTTCGAAGATTTAAAACGAAGTCAGTTTTCAAGACAGTTATTAGGGTGCAACCAGACCGCGGTCTGTTGAGAGTCACGATCGTGCATTTAATTTGTATGTTTCGAAATCAGACAGATGTCGCCGATTGACCACGGTCTGGTTACATCCTTATTATCGCTACTACCTACAAAATGCATTTATTAATATATTTTTTTTTGGTAAATAGTTACTTTTGTATTGGTTTTTTTATAGCCTGCTTTGTGTCCCACTGCTGGTAAAACGTCTCCGTTGTCTCCTCAAGTATTTATTATAACCTTCCTAAATTATCTTATGTTATTCTCAGTTGTGATCAAAATTAACTGAAATGTATCATCTCAGAAATAAATAGCTTATAATAAATCACAGATAAACACATTTAACGGAGGCCGAATATTGCCGACATGATATATCTTTACAATATCTTAGTGGTTTACTATTTGTAAACAACTATCCACATTTTCCTTTTGTATTTTTTTGTTGTGGTATGATTTTTACAGACTTATGCTGGAGACCAATTTATTTGATAGTTTATCTGATTTACAAAAGTGCCATTGCAAACTCTTGATATACTTTGTATGGTGCTAGAGTTAACAATAACTACTTGAAACTGAAGACACGAAACATCCCATAACATTAAACCCACATGAAAAGTACCATAACATTAAAAATATAAACACGAACACAATCCTGCCCAATGAACAAGTTTTAACGAGACGTGCTCTACGGCTGGCACCGTTAATTGCAACTGAAACCTGTGTCACAGAGTAGATAGCTACAGAAGGCCGGCTCCATACACCGAGTGAAAACGCACGAACACATAGACACGCTTCACGTACAGCGAGTGCAAGCGCACTCGCGACTTGTGTGTTGAGATCTCCGTACGTACACGCGTCTTAGGCCCCAATCACGGCCTCGAGCAATGCGACTCGCGTCACTCTGGACCCACCATACCCCTGGCCATATCCCTGGGGGTGGGGTGGGACTTAACCATACCATAGTAGTGTTGAGATTTGAAAAATTGTTAAACAATCTGCCTAGCCTTTTCCCATGGAAAAAGGATGCAGCTAATTACCAGTATTTTACATGGAGCGACTGCCTATCTGACCTCCACAACCCAGTAACTGGGGGTAAAACGATACCACTTGGTAAGACTGGTTGTCAGACTTTCGGGTCTCTGACGACCCGTAACGACTGTTAAAGATCCACGAATGCCAGCCGGGACCAACGGCTTATCGTGCTTTCCGAGGCACGGAGGAGTCTCGGTATGTAAAGATGGTCACCCATCCACGGACCAACCCCGGCAAGCGTAGCTTAACTTGAAGGATCGACCCCGGCGAACTCTCCAAAAATTTTAAAACAATATCGATCCAAATACAAATTTATCATTATTTACGAGGGCGGCACTGAAAATTTCGGGAATCAAGGAAGTGACACAACATTACTATTTAGAAATGTATTTATTGCTTTTCGAAGTATTCTCCGCGAAATTTGACACATTTTTCCATACGATGGAACCAATCATTGAAGCAACCATTCCATTCGGAAGTTGGGGTCTCCAAAATGGCCGTTTTGTAGGCGTCCACAGCTTCTTCAGGTGATGAAAATCTCTGTCCACGCAATTTATTCTTTATTTTAGGGAAAGTATAGAAATCATTAGGTCTTAGGTCGGGGCTGTACGGCGGATGGTCTAATAATTCTATGTTTTCTTGCTCTAAAAGCTCTTTTGTTCTGTGCGTGGTGTGAGAACTCGCATTGTCGTGATGGAGGATGATGCGGCGGTTGCAGTTCTCTTTACGGAGTTCAGAAACGACCTGTAGCAAACAAATGCTAGCATACCATTCTGCATTAACCGTTCCGGCTACAAGAGTTCACCCACACACAAGCACAGAACTGGTGGACCTCGACACCGGGCTGCAGGCAATCCAGGGAAGCTATGCCGTCCTTAGATGGCAGGCTAACCAGGCGGTTGCTACGCCTGGACAGGAACGGCCTGCGCCTAGTGACGGGGACCATCACGGGACACTGCTCACTGAATAAGCACTTCCACACAATAGGCATAACGGACAGCCCTCTGTGCAGGGCTTGCATGGAGGCTGAAGAAACCGTTGCGCACGTGCTCTTTGAATGCACAGGCGTCACCCAGATCAGAACAGAAACCCTCGGGTCACCCAGATCTTTCACGGATATCTTAAGCAGACCAGGAGACCTAATCAGCTTCTGGAGGGAGGTGGGCTGGTTGGAATAAACAACGACGGCCGCCATGGCCCACGCACAATGGTCCACATGAAGGACTAAGTGCGGAAACCAAACCCGCTAACATAGAACATAGAACCGTTCTTTGTCCCTCAAGAGGAATAGTCGTAACATGGCCGGTTTTGGAGACAAACGTGGCCACCATTTTTTTTGCAACACTCCGTGAACGAACAATTTTTGTTGGCTTTAACTCATTTTCGAACACCCAAACTCGTGACTGGTTTTTTGTTTCGGGTTCGTACGCATATATCCAGGATTCGTCACCTGATACAATGTTGTATACAGCATTTGAGGATCCTGCGTGGAATCTTTCGAGAGTTCTGACGCACCAAGTAACGAGAGCCGCTTTTTGCTCTTCACAGAGCGTATGCGGTATCCATCGGGAAAACAACGTTTTTTACACCTAATTGTTCATGCAAGATTATTTGTATTTGACTCATGCCAATGTCTAAACATGCCTGAATTTCGCGGTATGTCACATGTCGATCTTCCTCAATCAGCTTACGCACATCATCAACGTTTTCTTGGGTGACTGCAGTTTTTGGACGACCTTGACGGGGATCATCACTGAGCTTGACACGTCCACGTTGAAATTCAGCAAACCAGCGATAAATTGTGGTTTTGGATGGGGCTTCATCACCAAATGCAGAAATCATCCGGTCAACACACTGTTTTTGTGTTAAACCACTTCAAAAGTCATAATAAATCATCGCTCTTGAATTTTCTCGAGTCAATTCCATTTTCTCAACGACTAAACAAGTTTGACAAAACCTTGTGACAAGACCGAGAATCTTTTTTTAAATAAATAAATGGTATTCGACTTTTAAAACCAAGGAGTTTTCAATTAAAAAGATTTTAATATGACAGGAACAGTGGAAATATTCCATTCCCGATACTTTTAGTGCAGCCCTCGTAAATGTCCGCCGTTCCGCAAGTCGTGTCGCGGGTCATGCTCTAAACTCTAAACGACTTCTTTATTTTTTTTTCAAAACTCAAATTAAAACTGAAAGCATTTTTTTTTAATTAGACCATTTACATGCTTTTTTGAATTGTCAAGGAGTCAGTCAGTTAGACATATGAAGATAGTTGCCCATTCCAAAGAGTAGTAGGTTCCTATGGAGAAGAACGGGCAAGAAACTCCACTGACACTCTTTTAAATTAAAATATTGATACAAAGTATTCGTTACATGATTCATGTTGAAATTATACATGTGAGAACGATGCAAAACGTCAGAAGCGTCAGAAAAAAACAATAATTAAAATAATTCGTGGCAGCTAAGAGATGACCAGTCCCAACTGACAGCGCCCGTTCACGAACATGACGCATGGATTAGCACCATTCAGCTCAACCATTTTGAAGGGAGCTATGGAGCTAGGGAGCTTTCTCCGTAGTCGTTGTTGCAAAACGCGTGTCTCTTGATCGTGTAGCTTTTCGCTCGTTGTTTGGAAGCAGCCTTCTGTACCCATCCATTATGTTCCTGTGTTTTATAACTTCACTGCATACTAGCCAAGCACCCGGGCTTTAAACTCAGTTTTACGAGTGAAACGTCGTCAGTTCATATCCAGGGCTGTGAGATGAGAAATGTACGGGTAGTGCACTATATGAGAGGATTTTAAAATGCTTTTACGACTTGAGATTTGAGTAAAGTATGTTTTTGTTTACTTTCAACAAGTTGTTAAAATTCCTGTTTTATGGAGTGCCCTAGTTGTTAATGCAACTTGTTTTTTCTTAAAATAAAGATCTCGAGCGTGTTTAAAATGTATGGTAAATAGGACCAATATTCCTATGCGCATATTCAGCAGTACCCCCTGGTCAGGGCCTCAAGTCTGCTATTACAATAGTGTCAGAATGGTCGATCATTGATTTCATAATTATTGATTTTGACAAGTTTGGTAATCTACTATTATAATGGCGTCATTATGACTTTCCAAAGGTCGGCCACTGACACTACATTGAAAGAAATTGCATATATTGGTAATCTCGTACATAATGACAAATTAATGAGATTTCTACTAATGGGTTTTATAATAATGGCAATACGACAATGCCATTATAATAACACAATTATATTACGAGAACGTTGACCGACCAATGATCGACCATTATGAATTTACCAGATTACGAACTGAGGTTTAGTTGGAAATGACCCTAATGAAGTTAAGAAAATAATAAACACTATAATAATGGAGGACTCGACAACTCATAATTGCGATATATTTTAATAGTACCGTCCTCATTTACCTTTTCATATAAAAACACACAACATTACGCCTGTAATCCGCGATGGTTTAGGCAGTGGTGTAGATACTTATAGTACACCCACATGTCGCCAGTTATCTTTAAGTTCCATGTAATAGCGAGCAAGACTATTTCCATCAACCGGACATATATCCAAACTCCGGGCTGTTCCTGAGCCTGCCAGAGTTTGTCCGAAAGGGATACCGTGGCCCTGTCACACAGGCAACTGAAGGAACACGGGTGGGTTTTAGTCAGTAAAAGTCTGACACGCCCTCCCGCTCCGCCCAGAGCGGGAAAAGACCTTTGATAATTTCCCAACAAAAAAAAAAAGTGGCTGTTACTAAGAAATTCGTGATTGAAAAACCCAATAATACTTACTACTTGGGAATCGAACCCAGGACCTCTCAGCATTAGCGCCTGCGACCACTGGCCCAACGAGATTTATGTATTTAATTAAGTATGGACTTAGCCTATCGTAACCCACTGTTGAAAATAAATTGCTCTTTAGTTTAGACACAACACTGGTTCCGCTAAAATATATGCGTGTCACAAACTGTGTGCGTTGTACACAAAGTTTACAATAGTTCTGCCGACACTTGGGAACCGGTCACTTGCAGCCCATTTAACTTGCTCTACAGTGTACGGCAAAATGTATGGTCTACAACAATTTGGTCAGTAACAATGAGTTTATTGTATCTACATTTATAACCAAAATGCAATTAATTTGAGTTCAATTTGATAAGTTTATGTTTTCTTGTGCTTTGTTAAAAAGAACCAGGTTCTTAATAATTAATTACAATCTAGCTTTTAAGACTAGTAAGAAATTTTACGTGATAATTATTTTAAAAAATTGGGAAGATGCAGGAATTTGGGAGGAATAATGTAGCAAAAAGCCGATACCAATTGAAGAAGATTTTCCAGTCGAAACCTAAGCTCGGTTGATTGATAGATAAATTAAATGAAATCGTTTATTCTGTAAATAGGATATCTGATTCACTTTTACACGTCATATTATTAAAAAGTAAAAAATAAGCTAGATGTAGTCGACATTTCCTATTTGACTACCCCTGAGATTCTTCTCAAGGGTAGTCAAATAGGAAATGTCGTCCCTGAGTTTGTTTCGCCATTTCTATGGCGAAACAAACTCAGGGATCAAAGTCTCTTTTAAAGTCCAGACATAATCTTGGTCAGATCATGTGAGGACCATGTAGATCTGTGTCTGAAATGGTATTTTGAGGAAAGAATCACACAAAGTTGAGTGGACCTGTCCAATCAGTGCAAGCATTTGTCAGTAATCGTGTAGCTCGACTCACAGGCATTTGTCAATAATCACAGCACATAGGGGTGCTGTGGCATATTCCCCGAAGGGTAAGGCAGAGATGCATAGTACATCAATATTTCGCTAGATATATCAAACAACATGTTGCTACTCATAAGCTAAATTAAAGTCCTATCAAAACACAACAAATCAGAAAACTACAAACATATTTAAAATCTAATCCCGCCACTCTCCGTACCCAAAAGTTTATTAGATGTCTAGACCAAAACTATATACCTAACGGCTATGTGTTTATGAGATTGCCTCACGGCTCTAGGAGGTCCTAATGAACGGCTTTAATGAAAGTCTAGGGCTTCATAATTATGAGGCGGGGTGCACAACTGACACTAAGATAGTTGCTGAATATAGTGGACAGTTTGTGAATGTACTTAGTTAAGGATAATGAAGGTAAAGGGTCGTACAGACTAGTGCGATATCGCGGGCGCGACGCGACACTAGTGGCACAATTTCTTTGTCGGTGCCTGTCGCGCGCGAGTCTGTACGAGCCTTAAAAGTGTTATTTTGTCATGTAAGAGTGCTTTTAATTTGGCATAGTCTTTTCATAGTTATTTTATTAAGCAAATGGCTTCGTGGTAGGCCCAGGTGATGTCGGGAAGTTGAACTCATTTTCAAAGGACTTCCCTTAAGTGGCAGTAGACAGAAACAAGTGAATAGAGGGAATGGAAGCCTTTTCTCTGCAATGGAACACAGTCAAACTAAATTATAATAATAAGGAGGCTATGATTTTTTTTTCTTTAATTGGTGATGTTCTTCAGAAAGGTCAGGTGCGTAGTACTCGCAACCGGCGTGCGTGTATGACCAGATGTATGAACGTAAACGAAGCAAAAGTATCTAAGGAGCGTAGTAGGTGGCGTTCTATAGTTTCTGCCTACCCCCATGGGAAGAAGGCGTGCGTTTATGTATGATCTTTGATGGTTAGAATTGAATGGTTCCTGATACAACTATTGACAGGACCATAAAAGGCGCCGAATTTTCTTTTTAACTACAATTAATGATCCCTATTTTACGTCCCCCTTTAGCTTTTTAACCCTTGCGCACCTGTTGTAGCCTCACACGAATATCTAAAATGTTACCTAAGCCCCTTACAAGCACTTCATTCAATAGTAAATTGCCTCACACCGGCCATTACGCCGCGGGGCAAGTTAAATGAGTTGCGACTGACCAGCCGTCGAGCGTCGTACTATCTTTAACTTTCCAACTATCCCCATTCATCTTGACTAATTTTTGAGGGTTAGTAATAAAGTTTCTTTTATTTTTTTTTTTCGAAGAGTAGATCATTTTCATGCGTTTTGATATTTAATAATAAAAATCTTTATTTATACAAAAACCTTCAAAAATGCTTAAAAACCGGCCAAGTGCGAGTCGGACTCGCGCACGAAGGGTTCCGTACCATTATCTATAAAAACGGCAAAATAATCACGTTTGTTGTATGGGAGCACTTAAATATTTGTTTTATTTTAATTTAATTATTGATTTTTAAAGTGGATATATAACTAAATATTCTGTGAATATTTCAAGTGTCTACCTGTTACCGTTATCAATATCGAACAAAAACGACCAAAAAAAATCACGTAAAAAAATATGTTTTTTTTTGTTATAAGTACCGTATTTACTTTCATATTCATTTAGTAAAAAGCTGTTATTTTGACATTACGAACAGACACATCAATTTTATTTATTTGTATAGAAGTTGATATGAATAGGTAATTATTATTACTTGACAGTAAAACGTATATTTTTGAACAAATTAATTTTTCTTATTCTTAACTGTTTTAGTGAAAACACCACGTTAGCCGTTAAGCCGTCGGTCCCGGCTGTCATTCGTGGATCTTTGACAGTCGTTACGGGCCGTCAGTAGTCCGAAAGTGTAACAATCAGTCTTACCAAAGCGAATTGTATTACCCAGCTACTGGGTTGTGGACGTCAGATAGGCAGTGTAAAATACTGGTATTCAGCTGCATTCGGTTAGACTGGATGCCGACCCCAACATAGTTGGGGAAAGGCTAGGCAGATTGATTTGATTGAGCTTAGAACCATTCTAGAAAATAAAATTCATAAGGTATTTTATTTACTGTCAACTAGCCTATTTTAATCTACTTCATTCACAGCTTTCGTGGGAAAAAGGGCACCGTATTTTCATATAGTTAAGCAAGTTAATATTAGAAAACCATGTATTGGCTTTTAATTAGAAAGAAAAATGCGTTTATTGGCATTACAGCAGAAATACACCTTAAAACTATAAAAACAGAAAACAATATTATAATGCCAAAAGGGCCTCAGCTCAGCATAATGTCAGATGATGATTTATTTTCCAAATATGGGTAATACATAATAGGTGTTAAAATAAACTAAACCTTAGTCATATTTCACCATTCGGTATGCAAACATTTATATTATGGTTCACTTAAGTTTAACCAAAAGCCAGAGCAATTTAGCAAAAAAAAAAAAATTCTCTGATAAAACTCAGTCAGTACGTTTTATCCATTAAAATTTTACGT
The DNA here is from genome assembly GCA_963921375.1 of Tiliacea citrago. Classification (NCBI taxonomy): domain Eukaryota; kingdom Metazoa; phylum Arthropoda; class Insecta; order Lepidoptera; family Noctuidae; genus Tiliacea; species Tiliacea citrago. The sequence goes on along the minus strand of OY992782.1, from coordinate 10,534,118 downwards.
AGTCTACTCTTAAACAGCACAAATGCCAAACATAATGCAATACATCATTTCTCCCAATTTCTTGCATCTTTCCGAAAAGACATTCAAAATTGCTTCAAACCTCATTTATTAGAATTAACAATCTAGTAAAAGCGACCAGCACAAAGAAAATCCTCACAAAAAAAAACCAACAACATAATTTCCCCTAATCAAATTCACACTAGCCACATTACAAGCATGGCTGCTCACAATCCAACCGAAAACGGCACACAAATATCATTATGACATTCATAATCCCATCACAATGGCCAGTGGCCGGGTCGAGCGTCATTCTCCACTCAAATGTTTGAGCATATCGCTTTTATGCTCAACCCGGCAAATGAGTACGTTGAGTGAAAGTGCCGCTCAAATGCTGCAACTGCGCTTTCAAAACGCAATTGTACTGTAATTTTATTATCAGACCGAGATATATGCGGATTATTTAATGTTGTATGGGAAATTGTTTGAGGTCTGGTTGGGATGGAATTATTTGTGTGGTGTATGCTTTGTGAATGTAAAATCTGATTGCTTCAGCTAACTTAATCACACAACACACAGTCAAATCCACTCTTGAAAGTATTCATTACATTACGTTGTTTGTATTTTTTCTTTCTTTTATTGTAAATTCTCTTCTGTTTCATAAAAGCATTCAATGTAAGCTTGTACATTATGAAGCATCGTGGGGCCAAGGTGACTTGTACCACAGGCGTTTCTTGAAATGCCTATTTCAAGAACCAGTCTCTCACAAATGTAATGTTATGCAATGCTTATCCTTAAGCTAGTTTTAAGCAATACTACTGTACATTTTTGAAGGAGCTGAGCGGAGCTTGTGGCTAAATAATAACTGCCGCACGGGTCGATCGATCAGGTTAAGCTACGCTTGGCGCGTGGTCCGTGGATTGATGACCATCTGTTCATACCAAGATACCTCCGTGCCTCGGAAAGCACGTAAAGCCGTTGGGCCCGGCTGTAATTTGTATATCTTTGACAGTTGTTACGGGTCGTCAGAACCCCAAAAGTCTGACAACTAGTCTTATCAAGGGATATCGTGTTACCCAGTAACTGGGTTGTGGAGGTCAGATAGGCAGTCGCTCCATGTAAAATACTGGTATTCAGCTGCATCCGGTTAGACTGGAAGCCGACCCCAACATAGTTGGGAAAAAGCTAGGCAGATAAAGATTTGTGAAGAGAAATTAAATATACATATACTAACTTCTAAGCTCAGTAATCCTTGACAGTAATTTCATAATAAGTTGAAAATCTTTTCAGCTAATCACCTTATAAGTAAAGCTCGCGCCGACAGCGACACTTCAATTTTCTATTTCATAGATTTCACCAATGTGCATAGGGTAGGTAAAAACCTACCATCTTATGAATCCCTTCATTAGCTCGGTTTTCTCATCAATACAATAGCAAAATTGATCTAGAAATCGACTCTTTAAAGGGACAGTGAAAAACACTTCACAATCCTTCTGTAAAACGACTAGCACCCAATATCTCGAGCAAAAGCAATATCAACGATACAATAATATCAGGAGCAGCTTTGCAATATCAAGCTCCCAATACTTTTGGCTCACTTGTACTTTAAAACACATCACTACGCTTCGTAGCTCAAGAAAATGGTCCTTGAAATAAAACGTAGGAGTAAACAGCACACTCGTAGCGACCGTAGCACGTAGCGCGTAGCACTCGTAGCCGCGTAGCATTCGTAGCACGTCTACGGCCGCTTAGACCGGCCAATCGTTACAGAATTCACTTGGAATAGATTACGTTTAATATTTTATTTATGTAAAAGGCTTTTTTTTTTGTTTGAATTTTTTATAGTCAAAATCATACGTTTTTATATTAGCTGTAGGTTACGTTATCTATTAATATTTCCTTGATGTTGTCTATGTTTAAGGGTTCTTGCCGTTTCTCCTTAAGAAACCACGTTTTGGAACGGTCAACTAGCTTCAAGTTCCAAACTTAAGTGACGCCGGTCAGTTAGTTAGAAAGCTTCTGTCTTTGACAATTCGAATGTGCCTGTAAATGGTTTAATGGAAACTTTGAGTTTAAGTTGTTTTCGTCCACTGAAACATCTAAAATTCTTTTAATGTCCGACGGTACCTTCCATACAAACGAATCAAAGAAAAAAACCGGCCAAGTGCGTGTCGGACCACGCACAATGAAGGGTTCCGTAGTTGGGATGAATTTATTCCAAAACCAAACCTAACATTCTGGTTGAAAAACATGTTCTCCCATACATCGATATACGTCACGGTCAATTCTCCAACTGCAAATGTAAGTTGGTCGACTATTACTCGTTAACTTGTAAAGCCTTCTTAGCTGTGATAGTTTTCCTTTTAACTTCGTTATAAATATACTACTGACGTAATTTTTGTCACATATCCAAAAATAACCATTTAGCTGGACTTGACTCGTAACAAAAATTTGCACTTTGACGCTTAATATTACTCAAACGGGTCCTTAAATCGAAAAATGGTTTTCACAGAACCGCAATATTTTTGAACGGCCTATCCAACGATCCCCACACAATGGGATAGATGAGAAAAAAAAGCTCAGCCCCACTTTACGTGTAGGAAGCTGTGCCCTAAAAAAAAATGTATGCCCATGCCAAATTATAGCTTCCTAGTACTAGGAGTATGAGCTATGATGAGGAATAACAGACAGAATAGAATATCCATTTATTTGCTCAGAAAGTAGGTATTTTAAATAAGGCGGTTACAATGATATTAAAGAATCCTTGTACATTCTACACAGACAGAACTCTAAAAAACAGACAATTACACAGTCACAATCAAAGACATCGCGAAAATCTTCGACTCCTTAACACAGGCACATTATCGCCGAATCTTTTGCGCGATAAATCAAACGATACACATTTAAATCGAGCAACAGGCGGTGTTTAATCACGATGCCATCTAAAACTGGAGCAAACAAAAACAAATTCGCGAGCGCTTGCCTACATCGCTTGCCTTCATCGCTTGCCGTTATTAGAAGGCGCTTATTCCGCTTTTTTTTGTTAAATATCCCTTATTTGGATATTGGAGTGGCTCGTGGCAAAATAATCACAGCCGCACGGGTTGATCGAAGGTTAAGCTACGCTTGTCGCGGTCGGTTCGTGGATGGGTGACCATCCATGACATATCGAGACCCCTCCGTGTCTCGGAACGCACGTTAAGCCCTTATTCATCATCATTATTTCAGCTGAAAGACTACCTACTGCTGGACATAGGCCTCCCCCAAAAGGACCCCGGTTGCCATAATCGCTACGCTTGGCAGGCGGGTTGGCGATCGCAGTATGGTGTTAAATTGCATAGAGAACGCTGCTGCCCATTCTCTAGTAAGTCCTTTAGTCGCCTTTTACGACACCCATGGGACGAAAATAGGAGCCGTTAGTACCGGCTGTCCGTGAGTACCAACAAACTGACAGAGATAAGCAAATTTTGCCAGACTTGAAGCAAAGACGCTTCGCTCGCTTCGCCCGCTTGGTCAAATATGAAAAAAATTATGGACCATCGGCATTAGGAACAATGTCCAAGCTGCCGGTGGTGAGGGCTCTAGAGAGATGAACCTCCTCACTATGCTGCCGTGTTCAGGAGTAGGTACTGCTCCCTGAATCAAGCCCTTGACCCAGCCGTGCAAATTGAGCGTCCTGAGGTGTTGGTCTTGGCTCTCCGCTATTCAAAGTCAAAGTCAAATTATCTATTTCAAATAGGCACATATAAGGCACTTTTTAACGTCAAAATTTACAAAAAAGGAATTGATTCTAGTCGCCCCATCCAAAAGGTAGTTTCGTATAGAGAAGAATGGGCAAGAAACTCCACCGTTACACTTTTAAATGTTCTACAATATTTTGTATAGGTACTTTAATTATACGAGTATGTGAAGACGATGCACCTAGAACAAAATTGTATAGTGATTTATTAATTATTTTTACGTAAAAAATAAATAATAAAAATGAAGCAGAACAGATAAATTAATTATGTGATAGATGCACGGTGCTCACATATTTATAAACATTTTAAAAATATACGTTTTCCTAAATAAAAATAAGTAATAGGTCAGGCCTAATATTTTCCATTCTTACTTTAACTCACACAAGTTAAAGTAAGAATGGAAAATATTAGGCCATTAACCGTAAGAAGTTTTATTGTTATTACGCCAATGCACAATGGGCGTTTAGTGTCCCTGAAAGAGTTAAGGAAATTAACTCATTCAGGGACACTAAACGCCCAGTACAATTACTATTAAACTACCTTTACTTAGTGCACTAGCACAGAGCATACTGTTAAAAGCATCTGTGTGAATGAAGCCTCCAGGGTAATACAGGTAACAAGATTAACACTGCGCTTCAGTTAGACGAGAGATTAACGTTGCCAGTGCTTGCATTTTATATGCTAATACTGTAAGTGGTTTTAATAAGTAACAGCAGTACACTTGGATTTATTTTGATAGAAGTTGTAGTAAGATGTTAATGTATTTTGATATAAAAAGGAATTTTCTTTAATTTAAGTATATACAGAAACTTTATGAAGATAATGGAAGAGACTGTATCTGAGGGTCTATCTCAATGTCGAATGTCTGATGATCGCTGAGCAAGTTAACATTAAAATGTTTGCCAAACAGGAAAAAGCGATGCCGGAGAAGACCTAGGCGAAGATGGCGAGGCGAACTAGACAGTTTCATGAGGGATTAGATTAAAACAGCCGTGAGAAGTGGAAAGAGTGGAGGGAGGCTTTTGGGACAATATAATAATAACTCTTTCTGACATCGCTGTAAACAGTGTCATTGCTTGTCACTACATATTATAAATCAGAGATCGTGCGTTCAGTATAATAACGCGTTTAGGATGCTGGTGGGGCTGCCGCGCTTCTGTAGTGCGTCGGGGATGTTAGCGGATGCGCATGCAGATTGTTTCTACACAACCATGCGCAAAAGGTGTGCTTCCATGGTGCGCTGGGTATGGGGCAGCTCCAACAGTATCCTAAGCGTGATTTCAATCAAGTCGTCTAGACTATGTTTTCGTGGATCGCTGTTGTGCCATCTCACATGGGTTGCCACAACGGTGATTCACTACCATTTGTTTGTGTTTGTGTAGTGTCAGTTCTTATTAATATATTTGTTAGTCTTACTAATCATTTTTGAGTCTAAGATACTTGATTAAAGGTAATTATATTCTATAAAACAAAATCTTCCCGCCGCGACTGTCTATCTGTCTGACTCTGAACGCGATAAACTCAGAAACTACCGAACGGATTTTCATACGGTTTTCACCAATGGACGGATGATTCATGAGGAAGGTTTAAGTGGATAATTCATTAAGGTTTTGAGCAAATTGGGCTGAAATGTGACGATGTAAAATAGACGGCACGGTTGGCGCAGTGGTTAAGCGATTGACTGCTGCGCTGCGTGTCGCGGGTTCGATTCCCGCACGGAACAAATATTTGTATGACCTACAAGTAGTTGTTCCGGGTCTGGCTGTTTGTGTATGTGAGTTTAAATGTTTGTAAACGCACCCACGATACAGGAGAAATTCCTAGTGTGGGGCAACGTTTTTTAAAAAAAAAAAAACATCAGTTACATTTTAATCTAACCTACATAATCGACGCAACAGACTGATAGGACACTAGACAAAAAAATAAATGTAGGCATACATACTCTGCTACCCGTGCTAAGCCGGGGTTGCTATTCTCAAACCACATCTAGTGTGAGCACCAATATTAATATCAAAACTAGTGTTGCCCAAATTCAGTCTTGGTCTTGCAGTCTTGGTCTTGTTCTTGCGTTTTTGCAAGACCAAGACCAAGAACAAGACCGCGTATTTTTAGCAAGACCAAGACCAAGACTGACCGTGCAAGACTTGAGCAAGAACAAGACATAGCCTGCAAGACTCTTGCGTCTTGCAGCTAGGACTTAGCGCTATTTCACTGAGTAGTTAGGTGTAACAGTTCGGTGTATAGGTAGGTACGCTTAGGAATTCTATGAGACGCAAAAAACTGTATCAAAGAATATGAAAAACTGGACCTATGCGCATTACGACTAATACCATAAACATAGCGAATAAAAAAATATCTATTAAAATCAAACTGAGTGCATGCATAGTTATGTTTTAACCATCGGCACTTTGATAATGCGGCATCAAAGGTTTTGTACTTACTTCTCAAAGAAATTTGCCGCTTTTCGGAAGTACATGGTTATGATACACGCGCCGGCGGCTTCTTTTGAAATCTAAAACAATCGTTGCCGCCACGCCGAAATCATAACATTTGTGACACTATTTGATTGCCGCCATAGGGCCTAGGTATACTCATGCAAAATAATTTCGAATTTTTTTAAGAGTACCTACAGGTGTTCCAAAGAATAAATAAGTTTCAGAGTGCTTAGAATGAAAATGAATACATTATACTGATCACGCAAGTAGTATTATGATTAGGTTATAAATCAAAGCTTATAAATCATAAATGTTTATTAAGAAACAGTTACTTCCATGGAAAACGACATATAGGTCAGTTGATTTTTCGAATTTCTTATCAAATCTTCAGTTATTTATTAATCTGCTTGATCTTTACTATGGCTATGTTAATTCAAGCTCACAATGTTCCAATTCTAATACGTTTTTCTAAGATTTAAAGTAAACTTTAATAAATAGTAATAGACTAATAGGTAATTGCAAGACTTGCAAGACTCTTGCTGCAAGACCAAGACCAAGACCAAGACTGGGAGCGCAAGACCAAGACCAAGACCAAGACCAGGTGTATTGGCGCAAGACCAAGACCAAGACTGGCTAAGTCTCGTCTTGTTCTTGCATTTGGGCAACACTAATCAAAACAGATAAAGAACATAAGTTACAAAAATGATGGCCTGTAGTTGTTTCCTTTATGGAAAAAAAAACCTTTTTTCATTAAAAGATCGCACCTTTGAACATTCTATTTCAGAAAAATATTTCCTAACGAAAGCTACACAAATAAAGTTCACAAACAGAAACGCGTATTATTTAAAAACACGTGGAAAAAAATACCTTTCTGAAAATAGTAAGGAACGACCGCTCTGTGTTTGAATCAATGCGAGTAAATGCGTCCTGTCTCTGACGAACTCTGCGTTATTTTAATACGGTATTTTTTATTTTTACTACGTCTGTTTTTGATTTAGAACCCCAGCTATTACGAAATGTTTGCTTCAATTTTTGCCGCATTGGTCTTTTGGTACGCGCGTGTCTCGAGCGAGCGTAAGATTTTCCTTATGCGTAGGTATGTATTATGTTCAAAAAATGTGATACATAGTAACGATTGATTTTGAATTATACAGTCTGTTAGGTTAAACGCGGTACGTACTTTAAGGGAGTGTAGTACTCATGAAAATGAGCACCTTTTACTATGGGATCAAACCTGAAATATGAGAAAAAACCGGCCAAGTGTGAGTCGGACTCTCGCACGAAGGGTTCCGTACCATTATCTATAAAAACGGCAAAAAATCACGTTTGTTGTATGGGAGCCCCCCCTTAAATATTTGTTTTATTTTAATTAAATTATTTATTTTTAAAGTAAATATATAACTAAATATTCTGCGAATATTTCAAGCGTCTATCTGTTGCCGTTATGAATCGATATTCATAACGTGATTTTTTTCAAAAAAATCACGTTTGTTGTATGGGAGCCCCCTTAAATATTTATTTTATTATATTTTATAGTATTTGTTGTTATAGCGGCAACAGAAATACATCATCTTTGAAAGTTTCAACTGTCTACCTATCACGGTTCATGAGATACAGCCTGGTGACAGACGGACAGACAGACAGACGGCGGAGCCTTAGTGATAGGGTTCCCGTTTTTCTCATTGGGTACGGAACCCTAAAACAACGTTTCTCTACAAAGTGTCATCATACCTACGCGGTTAAAATGTAGTGTACAAAAAGATGTTCATTTTCATGATCACTACTTTACTACTAACCTAACGGCCTGTATTCATATTTGGTACATTAATTACCGCAGATGAATATTGCTTTGCATTAATATAGTATTTGGCTGTTGCTTTCAAATCAAATCAAATCATTTTTTTTATTTCACATAAACCTACATGGGCACTTATGAAACGTCAGAAGCTAGGTGCACGGTTCCAATTGGTCGTTTCCTATGGAGAAGAGCCGGCAAGAAACTCCACGGTTACTCTTTTAAAAAAAGTGGGCTTTAACAATGTTATAAGTTACAGTGTTAATAGGTATGGGAGGACAGTATAGTCCCGTCAACAAATACCAAGTACTTAACAAAATAAAAGATAGTTTACAAAGCTACAGTCTATTAAGCCTACAACGTTCTCACATTCACAAATTAAAAAAACTTTACTTTTGTTAACTCGTGATAGAATCAAATGCGTGACAATTTAAAATTAAACGTACAATTTATATTAAAACTCCGATTTAAATCAGAACTTTTTGATTGCCCCGTCAGGAACCCGGATGTTGTCAATGAAAGTTGGTGCCATTAGTACAGTTATGATCTACGGTAGCTTTTTATCGGGTCCCCTATGTTGTTTCGAACGCCGCTGTTGCGACACACGCTGTTGCGAATTATTTTTCCACTGCCTCACAGGTTCGAAAGCTCATGGACTCGAATGAAGTAGTCGCGAAAGACGCTGTTTCGAAAAACATTTTCACTGCCTCATACGCTCGAATGCTTGTGATTTCGATTTATTTAGTCATAAAGTGTACAGAAAAGTATTTAAGCAGTAATTAAATAAAATCAACAAATTCGGTGTCAACATTATCATTTAATATAACGTATAGTAATTTAGTTAAATTGGATATTTATGAAGAGTTTTTGTTTTGGTAACTGAATTTACCAACAATAGAGGGGACCTGGCGCTCGGCGGCCGCTGCCGCGGCACGCTCGCTTCGCTCGCTCGCCTTCGCGCGTTAATGGTCACTGTTCTAACCTAACCTAACCCAAATGATTAAATACTTTTCTGTACACTTTATGACTAAATAAATCGAAATCACAAGCATTCGAGCGTATGAGGCAGTGAAAATGTTTTTCGAAACAGCGTCTTTCGCGACTACTTCATTCGAGTCCGTGAGCTTTCGAACCTGTGAGGCAGTGGAAAAATAATTCGCAACAGCGTGTGTCGCAACAGCGGCGTTCGAAACAACATAGGGACCCCTTTTTTATCAGTTGCCCAAATTAAGTTGTTTTAAATTAACAGTTTACATAATGTGTACGAGTTTAATTATTGTTGTGTACGTGGGATTTTTGTGTAGTAGAAGCAATTTGGAGATAAAGTTTTAACCACATCATTATGCATGAGTTATTATGTAGTCCGTAATTTAAAAGCAAACCCACACCATAAATACCTCTCACATTTTTGCTGTCAATGCTATATGCGATGCAAGTTAGTATCTTGGCTTGGGTGAAAATTAGTATTCAAATTCAAAAGTTTATTGCTCAACACGGTACATAATCATATATTTCCATATGTCAAGTGAATGCGCAGTTACATTAGGGTTTAAACTCTTAATAACTCTCGATCTCTACCAATACTGCCCTACTAATTACCAATACTGCTACCAATACTGCGCTACCAATACTGCTCTATTAATTTTGCATGCCTGAATTGGTTGGTTTAAACTCTTAATAACTTTCGATCTCTACCAATACTGCCCTACTAATTACCAATACTGCTACCAATACTGCGCTACTAATACTGCTCTACTAATTTTGCATGCCTGAATTGGTACAACACACTACTGTACAACACAACACTGTGTTTAATTCGGTAATTAGTAGGGCAGTATTGGTAGAGATCGAAAGTTATTAAGAGTTTAAACCCTAATGTAACCTCTCGTGAATTAAGTTCAGATTTAGAATCAATATTAATTAGTTTAGTATGAGGCATAAATAAGAATAATGGTAATTTACGGGCAAGAGACTTAATAGACAAGATTTGTAGACCGTTTTCTATTTTGTTAAGTACCTGGTACTTTTGACGGGCCTACACTGTCCTCTCATACCTATTAACGCTGTGGTTTGAAAACATTTTAAAAGCCAATTATTTTTAAAAGAGTAACCGTGGAGTTTCTTGCCGGCTCATCTCCTTAGGAAAAGACCAATTGGAACCGTGCACCTAGCTTCTGACGTTTCATAGGTGCCCATGTAGGCTTTTATGTGAAATAAAATATTTTTTTATTTTTTTTTTTCAAGGACCGGGAACTTTAAGCAATGTCAAACATATTCCTTTCCTAGAGGGCGGGAGAATGTCACCTGTTTGACCTGTTATTTCCTATCAAAATGTTGGCAATGCGTAATCAGAAGAACAATAAGGTGCAAGCTAAAATGAACCTTAAGTTAAGATGCTTAACATTTTCATTCCTCGACTGTATACGAGACATCCGTACTATAACAATACAAATGGGAAAGTAACTCTATCTATCAGTCTGTGATAGGTACTCCGGGAGCTGCAGAAGAACTTAGTCTTTTTTTCATCCTGGTTTGCACGCGAAATCGCGGGCAATAGCTAGTGTTGCTATAAATTTCTTGAGTTCCATTAGCGCAATCTATACGTGTAAATTAAGTGCTTAAACGGAATCCTAAAGTAGAAGCAATCCTTTAAATAGCAGCTTTAAAAACAAATAAGTCTTGTAGCGTGTTTGTGTGTCGTAGCAATACTACTTTATGGCCAGGTATTTCGATGACTGCCATAGCTCCACAAGATTGCGAAGTTTGTGTGAATTCCATTCGTTTCAGCTTAAAACTCTATTATCGTCATGGCTAGTACAGTCCCTGCTTGAATAACAAACTCATCATAAAGCATTTAAATAGATTCGTTCTTCTGATTAAAGTTGTTTGTAAACTTTAATTAACTTTCATAACACAATGATCGTGCCGATAGAAGAATGATCGAAGATATAAACAACATCTCCCCACTTAACATCAGATTCACATGAAAAATTGTTTCATAATTGAAAACTTCTCCCGGTTCAATTGCATAGACACCCAATCCCCAGTCGGCGATCGCTGTGTGCAAACTTGCCGCAACCAATTTCCAGCCAAACGTCCCGGCATCAAATCCAATAGGAAACGTCATAATCATATGATAGGTGCGGCGCATTGCGCCCACCTGTCGCCGCGCGTGCGTCCCGCGGTGACGTCACGCGCGCCGATCCCGCCCGAGCGCCGCCGGGTTCGCACGAACGCGGCCGACCCGCGGACCGCAACGGATTGATCCGAGCGAGCCTCCGCGAGCCGCTAATCAAATGAGCCAATCGCTGTTTGTACGAAAATACGCTGACTTAGACTACCCGAACCCACCAAAAACTTGTTTATGGACATAGCTCCCACATCCTCTCAAAAACATATTTTTCTGTAAGGCAAAACATGGAGCGAGCAGCGCTTTCGGCGCGTGTCTCGCCACGGCTCCTTATCTAGTTCTTAATCCAAGATAAATATTACATCAATCGGGGGAGGAGCGGGAGCGGCGCACGCAGGCGCGGCCGCTGTCGGCCCAGTCCCGCTCCGGCTGCGCTGCCCGCCGCACATCGCTCTCGCGGGCGCTCGACCCGGCGGCGACTCGCCCGCTGCCTATTCTACGACCCCTACAAATACGAGTGTTGTACGCCTCCCAGTTATCACCGCCACCGACGCCAGATCGACCCCGCCGAGTGTCCACTGTCGAGCCGTGAAGGTCGTCCACGTGCCCATCCCGTTGCGTAAGTCGGGAAAGCGAAAACTCGCCGAAAACGAACCTCTTCTCCTATTGACACGCGAGAAAAACAAACGTACTTGAATATCGATCACACCGTGTTTATCATTGCTATGGCGTGCGAATACGGGGAGCAGTCCATGTGTGTTTATACCGCGCCCGAAGTAAATAAGTGTATCGTATTGGATGTGTCGGCGAGGTTAGAAGTGGCTTTCTTTTTTAATGGGGTAATCCGGGCCGCGCCCGCGGTATTTTAACCCTATAACGCAAGTGCTGGTTGACCTTAAAACCCCGGCTCGGGGACGAAAGTTTCAACGTGGTAGCTTGTTTGTTTATGAAGCCATAAAACTGCTGTATTAATGTTTCGTTGATATATATCTCTTAGGGAGATGGCCCCCTGAACCATGACCGTAGTTTGTTTAGGCACGTCTTCGTATTCTATCGGATCGCTCATGTGTAGCTTTTGCAACAATATTCAAAAGGCAATCATTTTTGTTCCACAGTAACATACCACGTAATTTCTTTCACTATTAATCGTGATAACAACGCGAAAATACTTCATACGCCCCAATACTTATTTCTTATTCCAGGCTAACGTAGTCTTTGCGCTGTTGCTTCATTTCGCCGAATTTACATTCGAGGCTGGCTTTCAACTCTTTTTAATCGCCTCTAATGACTTCTTCCCCTAATTAATGACCCTTGACAGTTCACAAATTAGAATTTTCCGGAAAATTTCGTGCCAGCTTTTGATTTTTCGAATAGAAATTTATCATTGTTTTTTAAAGGGATATTTTACTTTAAAAATATTTAATGGCCCAACAGAACAAGTAACTAATAATGTATCCGTTCTGAAATATTAAAATTATAACTAAAAAGTAAAGTCACCAACCGTACAATAAATTCATGGTCAGGAAAGGTCAATCACGCTACAATGGATATTTCAATGCAAACTAACATTTTAGTTTAAACTGAAAATACCATAATTATACAGAAGTAAAGGAATCACAGAGCAGTGGTGGCCCAGTGGTAACGTCTCCGAATTACGAGTTGTAGGTTCGTGGGTTCGAACCCAGGCAGGCGCTTTACTTTGTGTAAATAATTTTATCATCACTGCTCTCAAAACGGCGAAGGCAACCGGCATGTCCTAAAACCAAAAATTTGAAGACATGTGACATCTACCAACCCGCACTCGGCCCGCATTGTAGATCATAGCCCACTCCCTCTCGAAGAGAGGAGGCCTGTGCCCCAGCAGTGGGATCATTACAGGCTGTTTATGCTAAAGGAATCATAAATAACAGATTTTTCTTTGGATTTTCTTTTTTCTTTTGACATTTTTGTTTCTTTTATACTTATTTAAGTAGCTAGTTCAATATTTTTACTTTTCTTCTCTTCGTTGTCTTCCTTTCCTTACAATTTTTCAATTCAATATTATGCTTGCAAATAATTTATTCGCATTTCGTAGTAAGAATCCCTGAAAGTTCACTCTCATCTAAATTCTTTCAACAATGTCATGTTTTTACCGCAAATAAAATGATTCCTTCGTCTGGCTGGTCAATTTCTAAAATTTTTCAATGTCTCCACCTTACCAATGATTATGTAAGCGTTAGTTATAATTATTTAGCACTCACGCATGACAGGGTCCATAATATATGTAACTATAATGCTCTATTATATATAATGCTCTAAATGCTATATTTTCCATATCACACAGAATACTCTGCAGAATAGCTTTTTTTATTTTTTTATAAGGACGCTTTAACCGGATCTTCTCACTTACTCATGTTTTCTATTTATTGGTAAGAAAGAAGGCATGTTGTACAAATAGATTAGCGATAAAAATTGGGGTAAAAAGGATCAAATTCGTCAGGACCTTCGTCGAAGGGTTAGTTGGTTTTGTTAGAATATCAATCCACTTTTCATTTCAGGATTATTATTGTTGCTATTTGAATACACTGGTTCTCCCCCCTTTTTGATATTCACTCACCACCTTAGTCCTTCCCTCGAGGTCGGCTTATCTTGTATTTACTGAACAACCCTTGACTGAAGTTTCGCGCAGACATTCCTAGAAACCACAACACAATATAAGGTCATCCCAAATATATCTGTAATCACTCAGCCAGCGATCCCATCAATCAGAAGAATTAACTTACCGAAGTTTCGAGAATTCGGACTACAACTTCCGAGTGTCGAACCCCTTCTATTTTCAGACTGCTACAATATTAATGTACCAAATTAACTTAAAACTTTAAACGTCCATCCTTCTACGTCCTACAAAAGTCCCCTGATGACCTAGAAACTGAAACTCAGCTAACTTGCTACATTGGCCGAGGTACAACTTAAGGGACGTAAGCTGAAATTTACATAGGGTCATTTGAATTAGTTTCGTCCTCTTTTAGTTTCAACAAACTATACCTACTGTTTTTGTAGCTAAAGTAATTTATTTGGGTCCATTAACAATCGTGCTATTCAGAGTTCCCATGAAAGCCCAAACAGCCAGTCATATATTCGCAGTTAGAAACTGTGCCTCGTTTAAAAATGTTATGTTCTTGTATCTTAATTTTCAACAGAGTCTTGCGACGGTTTTATTTCAACACTTAATCTAGACCAGTCCAGTTTTCTAGTTGACGATAAATAATAATTTTTTGCTATGATAAATGTAACATTATTTAACTTTGCTTCTATAACCTTTCATAATTTGTATCCACCGTTTCTTACCAAGCAGGTCGTTTACCAAGTAATACCTTATCATTTTAATATTTCTTAAGTAGGGCGACTTGTAGACGGAGGAATAGGAAGTAAAACGGTTCACTTAATATTAGCTGTAGTCACGGCAACTTTTAATAACAGATTAACGCAGATAAGCACTTAAGATTACTACTATAATCACTTAAAATAAATCTTGAAGTAGGCTCCACTGTTATTTAATAGCCGACATAACTATTTCCTAGTTTAATGATATATTAGATAAATGGTTTTAGTCGAAAATTGTCGCATTTAAACCTTGAAGTGGATTAAACAAAAGCTGTAAGATTACGTTAAAACTGCAAGAGGCGTTCAGTTGTCGATGTGTGCCAACTCGTTGCCCATTGAAGCGAATGGATTTAGCCTCAAACAAAATTAAGCCTGCCACTGACTCCCGGGAAACAGAATAAATTGTGAAATTTAATTAAGACAGCGAAAAGATTATTTATTATATCCTGAAAATTTTAAACTCGCGGCTCAAAGGCCCATATTTTTTTCATGATTGGACACGTAGGTAGTCGGAGTTAATGTAACAAAGTAAAGAAAAACAGTATAAAATAATGCGACTCTATTTTTAAAACAACCAGTATGCTATTAAATTTTTCTACAGCTTTAAATGAAATCAGATTTTAAACTATGTCATTTAGACTGCATTGTTCTACATTGTATGAAAGTAAACGAAGCAAAAGGAGTATGTAACAATGGGACGAAGGCGTGAGTTTACGTATGTTCTACAATGTCTGCCGTAAAAATATATGTTATTTAATCACATTATTTGGTACAAAATGATTTTTTGGTACAAAAGAACATTGAAAGTGTCTTTGTTAGTCTTTGGACAAAGTCCTAACTAGACTTAATAGTTGCCAACATAGCCGCCGATTCAACGTCCTTTAATTGTAAGTGACCTTCACATTAAAAGTTGTGTTGGTTTTTCATCAGGACTTCAAATGTCCTTTAACGTTCTGGTCAGAGTTTTGTAGGACGGCTTTTATTTAGAAACGTTTCTAATTAAGGGCTAATTGTCTGTGAATGTTTTAATTGACTTTGTTTTTATTGTTTTTAAACATCGTTTATATTTAATGATTATACATTACTGGGCTGCCCGAATATGTAATTAAGTACCTATTATAAGTTTGTTTTTTTACTAACTTTGTTATGTTCATTTCATAGGTAGTGGTTATAATATAAAGTAAGAGACTGATCATAAATCTTGCACACTGCTTGTCTTCAGTCTATTATGTTTTGCAAAATTTATTTGTCTCGAACTTTTGTATTTTTTCCTGTTGCTTATACGAGATCTGTATTCGTGAAAAAATTTAATGCCGTTTTTAAAAAAATATTTGAAACCGAACTGTGAATTATGGGCACAAAACTTTTTTTTCGAGTGCTTTAGTACTAACCTATTTGTAATTTGTTGGGATTATTTCACCTCCACTCGTTTTATAATAATGATAATTTCTCCAAAATTACCCGGGACCAACCGTAGTCACAGTAAATTGTAGTCCACTCAAACATATTACCTACGTTTGGGGTAATTTGGGTTTCCATGCTTTATACGAGTACGTTTGTTTTGTTGTTTCGTAAAGTTAAGCCTGGAAAAAATTGTTCATCAAACTGTTCATTTCTAAAAATAGACTATTATTAAACATTTGAAAAACAACCCCTTAACCTCTCTTCAGGTAACCACTTGTAAAACATTTGAACCGTGACAATAATTATTTTCCTTCTCGGTGTTTTTCCTCAAATCAAAAGATAGACAATGACAGACATTTTGTTTTCCTAAATTACGACGAAGATTGAGTGCCGTATCTTGGAACTGTCTTATTTTGTGATAACTTTTTGAGAAACATTTGTTGAAAACTGTTCGTATCTAGGTCTTATACTTTCTTCATAATATTATGGAATTCGTTAGGTAAATACAGTGTGCTCTTTTGTTCCTAATGGCGCCCAGTTGGGGCAGGTTGGGCGCCAATAATATACGATCATCGTAATTTATTATATCAACTGGCATGGCAGTTTTAAACATCTATTTTCACATAAATTAATCTGCAACAGTACACATATTGAGACGAATAATGTATAAAGTCTAACTAGAAGCGTCAGTGGTACTTTAACATTTAAAAAATCTTAATCGAGCTTCCCTTTTCCGATCTTCGCAACATCACTTTTTAAATATAAATATAATATCTTTCTTTTATCTCCCCAAAAAACGTGAAAGGAAAGCAACTCGCGCACAAGTCATAAAGAATCAACTGAGCGTAACGCGTTCCGTTACTTTTCTGTTACTTACGGCGGCAGCAGGGGGTAGGCTTGCTTGACATTATTTATGTAGTATTGCAGCCGTTTAACTCTGCAATTAATTACTTATATTGCCTTTAAAATCGCTTGCCAACGCAGCGTTAAGGCTTATATTCTGTGTTTGAGAAAATTTGCACGCTGGTCTGGGATAGGTCATGAAGTTTGCGTCAAATAGATTATTTAATTTCTACTCAAAATTCTTAACATGTTCCAAGAACTTGCAGTAATAGCAATACAAGAAAAGTTTATCACCAAAACAACTTTAGCAAAACAATGTCTGAATGGACAAACGAGGACCAACATAAACTCAATACAAATAGAATTACTCAGCCGTCCCATACAGATTACGCCGCAAGCCGCCTGGCTTAATACATAGAGGGGGAACAACAAATACTTAGGAAATATAACTGTCATAAGTATAGTGGAACCGTGCGTCAAGTGGGAGGGGGGGGGGTGCAACTAATTCAACAGTTTTATGGCACAATTCGGATCGTAAACTACTCTAAAACCTTCCGTCACTTTATTTCTACGGCTTTGCGAGAGTCGTCTTTATAGAGGTTTTATGTTTGTTTGTGTGCGTTTCAATCATATAAATTGAGGTTTAATTCCTCTTTGTATGTACGTAAGTAATATGGGTGCTAAGAGGTTGTCTACTAAGGATTTTGTGGATTCGGCAAAGGCGGCATGATTGAGCCAAAAGGTGAATTTTATCATAATAATAAAACACATCTAGCAAAAGACAATAAGTGAACATGTGTAGGCCCTTGGTTCCTTATAGTCACTATCAGGAAGATGACAGTGATAGATAAATCTGGACGTATCATAACAAGTTGTTTGTCCAAATAGGTACATTAATTATAGAATTATACATACAAGTTTTGCATTGGTTCAGTAGTAAAAAAATACCTCTCTTTCACTTCGTGTAAAAATTGAAAAGATCATTGTTATAACCTTTCAACGGTATTCTATGTAAAAAAGCTTTTTATTTCAAAATATTAACTGCATTTTGTAGTACAAATAAACTAACCAAGCATTCATCAGGCTCAAATATAACTAATAAACAAGCTACTAGTCACAATTTTTATATCAAAAAGCACTGAATGCATGTTTGTGAAAACCATCCATTTTGTTCGTAATAAAATATCTTCACCAATTTTATTACTAGCATGTTCGTTATCCAATACCAATGCGAGTTGTTAAAATTTCACGTAGGTACAAAAATATTTTCGTTCTCCATACAGGCTATGACTAAAATAAATTTTAAATTAAATTGCTTTGCTCTCTGGATGGAATACTATCCGCGTTTGGGAATGCAAATGTGATTGTATTGGGAATGGGATCACTCGATCCGGAGGCCCGAGTGTTATAATTTTTTTCCTGATAGTAAATCCGGTATTATTGTTAATTCCTCTTTTCATGTTTATTTTTATTAATAACGTTACATACGAGTACTACCCTGGTATTCAGATACCTGTTCTAAGTTGAATTTACTTTAGCAGTTAATAAAGTGGTTGTGTTAGTTTTTGAGCTCAAAATTAATTGTTTCATGTCTCACAAATTGCCTTACACTGTCTTATGTTGTCTCCCAGTCATTATACGTATATACTAATAATAAATCTGAAGAGTTTTCATTTTTTTTGTTTGTTTGTTTTTTTGAACGCGCTAATATCTGGAACTACCAGTCGGATTTGATTTTTTTTTGCATTTGATAGTCCATTTCTTGAGGAAGGTTAACACCAGGTTAGGGGGGGGGGGTTAGGTTAGGCCTTTTTAACATCATGCTACGACCCTAAAGACTAGAGTAAAAAGAAAAAATAAATGAGAAAGATCGCTAAACGATAACGAAGTAATAGCGCGAGCGGGCGATAGGATGCGACGCGGAGGGTTGGGGGCCGAAATTTCTCGCCGATGAAGTCGCGGGCAGAAGCTAGTAACTCCTACATAAACAAGGTTTTAGATAGCCATGAAGCGTTATATAAAGTTAGACGGCCGTGTAATGTCGTAACTCACGTTACAAGCCTCTAAAATGCCTTGGACTTCAATATAGCCACTAGCTGAGCGCAGTGTAAAGTACAAAAGGCATCGAGCTACACTAATAAATGCCAAAACCACTCGCAAAACAGTGGAACTGAAGTGCATAAGAAAGCTCGTTTTAATCATGTCCAAACGATGAGATGTTAGAAAAAATACTTTTGATTTCCACAATAATATTAAATTCCAGGGTCTACTCCGAACATAAATCCGAAGTATCGGCCGAATGTTTGGTTGTTTCTTTACTACGGCTAACTATCGCTGACTACAGCGAAAAAAAAGACAGTCGAATAGATAGGCCAAAGTCAAAACTGTGACTTGAAGTCGGTTCCACCGTTTCCTTTTTTGACTTTGGAGTCCTTATCCAAAGTCAAAAAAGGAAACGGTGGAAGTTATAAAAACGGCCGAAAATTCTACTTTGAAAATTCTAATTTGATACTTCGGTTTAGCGCTTCCGAGTACACCCCCAGTATTATTTTTGTGCCTGTCAGTTACCAGAAATAAAATTGGAGAAACACCGTATTTCCCCTGGACTGTATACACATAAACTTTCTGATCGGCACGGCATTGCGACATATTTACGGAAACGCTTCGTTACTCGGTCGGGTTGAAGTGTGTAGTCTGAGTCAGGACTCAGGTTTATTGACGAATTTTTGCATGCGATACGATCGACACGTTAATCACATTGCAGGTTAAAGTTCAGTATTCCTTAAGTAGGCTTATATTTATGTAGACGTTTCCGTACTTGTACTCCTCTTCATTAATTAATCATCTTCAGAACATATTCTTGGAAAATTATTTAATTAAAGAACAGACCCGATGAAAAAGTTGAAAAGTGAGGATATTAACGAAGTAAAAATACAAGTAATCTCAGTCTCCCTGCGAAAATATACGCCTACAGAAAGTTTAATCTTCTAAAAGCGGCGTACTAAGTCTCACGACTCAGCATTTAATTACCGAACACGTAAGAAATGTATCTTCAATATATCCCGAGGCGTAAAAGTCTGTACTTTGAACCGAGCCGACGTCAAAGAGCTCATAATGAAATAAGTTCACTTCGCTCGTAACGCGTAATTTCTCACCAGTTTCTGCTGTCAGTTTTTCGCGCGAACTTGTGCAAAGATGCCTTTACAGACTGTCTGATTGTGGCGTGTTTCGTTATGCCGTATTTCTTTATCGTCTTTATGTGTTGTTGTAAGTTTTGCATATATTATTCGCTTTCGGATTTTAAGCCAGATAAAATCCTTGTGTTTGAAATTAAAAGCGGATTGTGTGGCGACATTAGCAATGCATATAGGTAACTACGTTGCTAAATAAAAACGGATATTAGCACTCTTGTGGTTGCATTCGCTAAAAACGTTTACGGTACAAGCTCAGTTGGCTGCTAATGCCAGAGCAAGGAGGTAGTTTCTTATATATAATTTTCTTTCATCCTCAAATCCTATTCAGAATGGTCACTGGTCTGAATATGTTAAGCTTTATGGGAGACATGTCTGGTTTAATGCTAATACATGTCGCAAGCACCTTACCTCACATAATATACTGCCGACTAACGTCAACATTTCTATACATAAGCACAGATAGTATATACAGCTTACGGCGCCAGAAGCTCCACCATGCATGTTTGTAAATACAATGTAGCATAACAACTATGTATTAACTGAACTAAGATAATGCATACATTTGCATGCTAACTCCCTGCTAACAAATTAAATTCTAGCTCAAAATGCTAACTATGTTCCCAAAAATACAAACCCTTTTAACGTAGCGACATTTAACTTGTGTATAACGAAATAAGCATATCTGAATTACATCCACCGTTTTCGAGTTATAAATGTCAGCACAAACAATGTGACAGTGTTTTATGTGCGAAGATAACAAGGAGCGAATTTATTGTATAAGCTCTGTTTATTATGTTGCCCATTGATCTGGCTTCTACTTAATTTATAGTGAGTTGGTTAAAAGTGGCGCAGCGGAACCGCAGCGACGCACCCCTCGTCTGAAGGGGCTTACACTGTCAGGTTGTATCGCGGCGGTTTCCGACCCATGGAGCAATAGACGTCGACACCCAGCGCGTGGCTGCTCTGACGTCACTACTGCACTTTAAATAGGTTAGCGTTTAATGAGGCGTGTTAAAGGCCAGCTCACAGGTTAAGAAATTATTCAAAGCTATTTTTCAGTAGCGAAGCTTTTAATGTTCCAGAATGACTTGCTCTTTTCCCGACTATCGGAATGTTACAAACGCTAATTACCGACTCCGTCCTTTTAACACAAATCAAACAAACATAAACATTCGCCAGACGTATTTGCCTATAAATTCGCAGCCACCAATGCAAGTTCACCGGTTTAGGCGTCCGTTGTTTATCGTTATATATCAGCGGAGTTTCCATCTCATTTAGTAAGCCCCGAAACTGGTCCGAGTTGAATCAACCCGAATTAGTAGAGCCCACCGAGCCTCGTCACCGCGCCCGATCCTATCGGCGCAATGAGATATGAAATGAAACTCACTGACTACAATATAAACAGGATTACACGATTACCTATCCGACGTTGACGCTGACGTGACTGTCAGTGGAGCGAATCGCTTGTCAAAATATTTTGGGACGTATCACGGGCGCGGTTGTGTGCGGTCACGAAGCTTTGTCTCGGTGGGCCCGGGGTGGCGACGTCAAAGGAGATTAGGTTCGTTTACACAATTGTCGCGTCCCCTCGACCGGGCGCCGGCGACCAGCTCACCGCGTGACCTCGCTCGCCACGCGCTCGGATTACGCGACCCCGACTCTAAAGCCTTCGTGTGCAGACGTGGAGACTCATACTGTGAACGTACACCTTCCGTAGGTTCTTCGTTTGTCCGTGTTTATGGCTAGCGGTTGATTAATAACAGTGTAAAAACAGTGAAGGAAAATGGCGTGGGGTTACTGGTCGGCTTCGTCGGTGCTGCCGGACCGCGGGCGGAGTCCGCGCCGCGCGGGCACTTCCGCGGTGCATGTGCACCCGAACCCGCCGACCGCGAGAGAGGTCATGGAGACACACGACGAGAGTATCATCCATACGGCGTCCACGTCACGCGACAGTCGCGACCACTCCGCGTCTCCGCACTCGTCGTCGAACGGTGGCCACTCCCACCATCAGCACGAAGTGAGGCACGCGGTGCCAGCCAGTGCGCTCTTCGGGGAAAGTTACGGCGAACTATCTAGACGACCGTCTTTAGACCTTGGATCAGTGCGGAGTGCGTTAGCGTCTTGTTCGGGTGGTGGGACATTAAGTGCGGGTTCGACGTTGACTCGCGGTGGTACGCTGGCGGACTATCTTCCTCCGACGCCGTGTCCGCATCACCACCGCGTGTACGTGGACCATCACAAACACTACGAGCAGCCCATACAGCCGGTGCACGTGGGTGTGGCCCATCACTCGCACTCACACGCCTCCAGCAGACATCACACCGATGACGAAGACGACCTTGAACCGGCCTATGCTACAGGTATGTAATAATGGTTGTACACTTGACTACAAATAACATAATGCTGCTGAAATAAAGCCGTGCAGTCCAATTTCAAACAATAAACGCAATGTGATATGTCACTGCAATGGTGATTCGAGACCGCTTCACATACACACATAATCAGCCTATAATGTTCCCACTGCTGGGACTCAGGCCTCCTCTCTTTGAGAGGGAGACCGCTTGGCTTTACTTATTTATACCGTAGAGACTTGGTGTGTGAACCCTTTCTTGCTCTATTTTAGGGGAAGATAACTCTTCTGTATGGTTACATTTTAGTAATACTTTTTATGCTGCAACAGATCAGCTCGTCACGGTCGTAAAACGGTATCCTAATACCGAAGCTACGCCTGGCAACACTTACAGTTTTTACAGCCTTTAATATTTTATTCGCCTCTAGTGGAATGAGAATATGCTGTTTGACGATGAGAATATAATGAGAGTATGCTGTTTGATGATGAGAATATAATGAGAGTATGCTGTTTGATGATGAGAATATGCTGTTTGGTTTATTTTTTAGGGTTCCGTGCGTCCGATTTAAAAAACGGTACCTTTATAGATCACTCGTGTGTCCGTCTGTCTGTCTGTCCCTCAGTCACAGCCAATTTACTCCGAATCTATTGAGCCGATTAAGTTGAAATTTGGTATAACTATGAATTTCTGTGACCTAAACGTATAACGCAAATAAATTATTTTTTCGTATATATACTTATGGGGTCACTTTTGGGAGACAAAATAAAAAGTTTTATAAATGGTACCGTGTGATACATTAAATTAAAGGGCTTACTGTGAAGCTTACTTCGCGTACAAACTTACATTTGCAGTTGGAATGTTTGGGTAACATGTTTTTCAACTACAATGTTAAGTTTGTTCTTGGGATAAATTCATCCTAACTACGGAACCCTTCATTGTGAGTGATCCGACACGCACTTGGCCGGTTTGTTCCATCTTCAATAGACTCAATAAAATCGATAGTCAACTTCATCTGTTCAAACTTTTACTGCTTGCCGATATTGTGTTGCTAGCAATCAAAATACGAAATATTATCTGGGAGGGAGTTAGTCATTAATTCCCCGCAGCTCTGGCATTGTATTACATTAATTATAAAAGTTTTCCGTCTTATTTCGTTAATGTATTTGTAGCTCTCGTGGTGACCTACTTTCCTGTGAGCATTCATCGCGGCCGGTCAGTGTTGCCAACTTCGTAACATTACTTACACGTTTCAGTTGGGTAGTAGTATCCAACTATATGTTGCTGAAACGGAATTGGGTTGAAAAACTGGTAAAGTTATATGCAACATTGGATTTCTTTATGGACGGAAGAATTCTGGAGTTTTGCCGCTTTTGTGTTTTGACAATAGATATTGTGAGTGATAATATCTATTTACAAAGTGACAATAATGTGAAACAACCTATCAGTAAAAGATTGACATTTAAATTACTACGTTACGCGTTTCATAAATGTATTGTTTTTGCTTAGGGAGATTGGTAGCCAACTGCAAATGTAAGCACAATATAGAGTAATTTATCATGTTATTTTTAGACCATAGACTTCATATAGGTTTTCCTGTAATCTATAAGTAAAGAACTATTTTCTGCATTTATTTCAAAATTGTAGGCTTAATAGTTTCGGCGATAAGGAATGGTAAATTTTCATCTATTTTCCTAAATAATTATAAAGTCATCATCATTCCAGCCGAAAGACGTCCTCTGTTAGACATAGGCCTCCCCCAACATTGGGGGGGGTTTGCCATAATCGCCTCGCTTGGCAGGCGGGTTGGCAATCGCTGAATGGTGTTAATATTCTCTAGTAAGTCCCTTAGTCGCCTTTTACGACACCCACGGGAATAAATAGGGTGGTGCTATTCTTTACGTCCGGTACCACACGGAACACCACATGGATTTTAAAAGTTATTAAAAAATATATATATCTGAAATCCTTACAATAAGCGGTGGTTTGAATCAAAACTTTATTTTTTATTTTTTTTTGTTTGCCCCCCAAAAGCGACCCCATATGCAAAATTCATTTATTTTCGTTACACGTCCGTATTTGGGTCACAGAAATGTATATGTGTACCAAGTTTTAACTTAATCGGTCCAGTAGATTCGGAGCAAATTGGCTGTGTCAGACGGACAGACACATGAGTGATTCTTTAAGGGTTCCGGTTTTTTTTTTCCTTTTTGAAGTACGGAATCCTGAAATGAAGGTAATTTTGAAATTCGCGGGCTTGTTTCATATAAAAAAAGAACACATTAAGTAATAATAAAATAAAGTTTGACAAGTTCTCAACTTCAAATTGTCTATTCAGAAACCGGGTGTTAGTCTTTTTCTTGAGACTAACATAACCACATAACATCGCGCTTGTAATCCCCGAAGGGTTTGGCAGAGGTGTACCTATTATAGTACCTACACCCACATTTCGCCAGATATGTTTAAGTCCCATGTCCCAAAGTCTTAAGACTAACAAACTAAAATCAACCAAAACATTTGCATTTATTTACACTGCGTCTCGAACATTCATCTTTGCACTTTAATTTACCGCTTAAGGCACTGCCAAGAGGCAAATGATCTAAGTAGGCTTGTGTTAAACAAAAAAATTGCCAAATCTATATAGTTTGTCGTAGCGGAAAAAATATATGTTATCCTTGAACATGTTTCTCAGAACTTGGTTGTTACCAAAAACGTTTAGAAAAAAAAAATCTCGATACAAATTAACGCTAAAATAACCCTCATACGGTTGGTATTTAATTAATAACAAGAACGTGTTATATGTATGCAAAACTTGGTTATTTTTAATTTTCGATTACTCAACTCATTTTTGAGTAAATAGATAATTGCTTCATATTTTGCAATAAATTACAAGCGTTGTGTCATCGCGTTTCCCTTTTGTATGCAGTCTGACAGTCACCACGCTTTAGCTGTTGTCAGCGTCTTAATGTAGTGAACATTCGTCCCGGGCTCGATTCTCTAACTTTGACTCGCAAGCTCTTAATGATGCTAATCAGCTCCATGTGGTAGATTAAGTATGTAATTCAGAGTTCCCCTATTACATGGGACTTAAACATAACTGGCGAAATGTGGATATAGGTACACCTCTGCCTAACCCTTCGGGGAGTAGAGGCGTGATGTTATGTTATTTTGTTAGAGTGAGTGTTTTACAGACTGTCTTAAACATACCTTGTTTACTTAAAATCAACCAAAATAATAGCATTTATTTACACTGCGTCTCGAACATTCATCTTTGCACTTTGATTTGCCGCCTAATGTAGCGAGCGAACCTGCTCGCTACATGCAGAATACAGATAATCGAGCCAGGTACGAACGTGGCTCGATTGTCTAACTTTGACTCGTAAGCTCGTACTGATGCCAATCAGATCCATGTGGTAGATTAAGCCTGTACATTCTGAATGAGTGTTATAAACACACACAACATACTTCAAATAAAATCTAACAAAAAAAATCATTTAAGTATGTATTTACACTTTATCTTGAACATTCATCTTTGCACTTTCATTTGGCGCCTAATGTAGCGAACATTCGTCCTGCGCTCGATTCCCCTAGCTTTGACTCGCAAACTCTTACCGATGCTAATCAGGTCCATGTGGCAGATTAAGCGTGTACATTATGAGTGAGTGTTTTACATTAAATCGTTCTTGAGTGAATTTATTTCGGATATGTGGTGGGTGGTTGGAGTTTATTTTTATTACTCGACTACGGCAGAGCTTAAAAGGAGGGTAATGTTTTTGTCAAAGATGTTTGGTGTGTGTCAAACAGAACATCGATTCACAATCGATGTTCTGTTTTTATAATTGATTGAAGCTTTTTATTATGATGACTTTTTATTTCAACGGCCTGTCTAATACTTATTTTTTTATAGAATTCTGAGTACAACATTTATATGTGCACCACAGTCATCTTTTTGAGGCTGACTACAAGTTCTGATCAAGAAAACTTTTCAAATCTTTTATAACTTCTACCCAATTTTATTCAGCTTCCACATTACAGCATGATTATTTAAAGAACTTCTCAACATCAAAATTCTAACAAAACTTTGATTCGCATCAACAAAACAAACCTTACTTATTAAATTAATTGTAACATGTATCAGTACATTTTCAGTTCCAGATCAATACAGTATTGAAACAATACTCAAGAGAAATGAATCATCATAACTGTGTATCTAAACATACTCGTTATTCAATAAGCATGGTTGTTCACAACTATTCCATTGTCTGCCTATCTATGGCATTACTAACTCAATATTTCCAATACTGGAACAAGCTAACGAGAAATTGTTATAACATTTAACCTACTCCAGTATGGACTTACTGCCAACTTTATAATTCTCAAACTCAAAGCATTTATTTCAATTAAATCAATTACAGGCACTTTTGAATTGTCAAAGAGTCGGTCAGTTAGTTAGAAAGTTGAAGCTATTTGTCCATTTCAAAACGTAGATCTCTACGCAGAAGAACGGGCAAGAAACTCCAAGGACACTCTTTTAAATCAAGATATTACAAAATCCTGGGTGTGTACAATGTAATTTTTTTAAAATTAAAAACGTTACAAAATAGAAGATAAAAAATAAGCCCTCAGTTAAGACGCTGATAACAGCTAACCTGCGGTCACTGTCAAACTGGATACAAAAGAAGCGATGACACAACGCTTGTAATGTATTGCAAAATATGAAGCAATTATGTATTTACTCAAAAAGTGAGTTGAGTAATCGAAAACAAATTAATTAAAAGGAAAAAAGCTTTTTTAAAACAAGCTTTTATTTAAATGCGCTAAAAAGAATAAAATAAACTTTTAATTTAAAACTTTTACTATCAACTTATAACGACATTACACAATTTATATGATATAAAAGCTTGTCGCGATATTCACAATCGTATATAATATGCATCAGCAGGGCCTGATGCATTCGCAAGCCCAGATATGAACAGAAGAGCGACTGAATGAATGAAAACGTCGAGAATGCTTTACAGCGAATGTAATTAAACGTCCCATTCACCTGGCGACGAATGTAACTCAACAAACGACCTGAGTACGACCTACATTTACTCTTGGGTTCATTCATTCGTTCAACTACGCACAAATTACGGGAATATAAAGTGTGTGCGTACTTAAGCGGAATGCATGCATTATTTTTTTCAAGCCTGGACAGAACTGAAGGTTTTGTTGTGCAAGTTTTCCTCTAGGATTTTCCACATAAATTTTATTTATTTTTATGTCGCTTCTTTTTTCCACAACGCAATGTTTTAACTGAGTCTTTTATGACAGAAACATAAGACTACATGAAAGACCAGCTCGCCGGTTCTATGCAGTACATAATTTTTATATACAGGGTGGAAACTTTCAGCGGGGCAGTAAGGGGAAGTACCTTATCCGTTGCAGCTACGCGAAAATGGTCTTAAGAGACTATCCATATTTTTTTATGGAATTTTGATCCCCATTCACAGATTTTGAAAAAAATGTAGTCTGCAGGAAAATGGGCAATTTTCACAAAAACTTTTTTTATGCCAATCGATCCTCTTACTTATAAATTCTAACTTATAATCAAAAACCTCTATTGGACCAATTGAGGTTTGAGTACTAGAAAAGTCATAAATCGCAAAAAACTTTTCCCATACATTTCGTAGGAAATGAGAAGTTCCAACTTACATTTTTTACCATCGAAAAACTGGCCGCTACAAAAAAGGCTGATCGAAAAACAAATAAAAAACTATAACTTCTACTTTGGGTATTATTTCACCTTAAAGTTAAAAACTTGAAACTTTACATTTGGACTCACCTAGAAATTTTACTTTTGTGCTCTAAGTTATGAGGTGTTCAGAATGGTAGCCGTTTTGACGTAGGCATAGGTTTATTCTCTTTACTACAGACTGGGTAGCAGCTGATAATGTGCTAGGATTAATTCCATAGAGAATCGTGGTAAGTAAATCTTTAAGTTCCTGAACACTGTTGTATTTCTTTTTATAAAGTTCAATTTTTAAATAGCGCCACATAAAAAAGTGTAGAGGCGTGAGATCAGGACTGCGAGGTGGTCACGTTATAGGACCATCATTATGTTTGTATCTACTGCGTTGCGAATTGCCGGAATTCGATTTCAAAATACGAAGTTTATTTATTTTTGGCCAGTCTTCGTTGTAGCGGTCCATCTATCGATCATAAAAAACTAAGTTGGAGTATCATTTCTTACGAAATGTATGGGAAAAGTTTTTTGCGTTTTATGACTTTTCTAGTTCTCAAACCTCAATTGGTCCAATAGAGGTGTTTGATCCTTTTAAGAAAGAGCATCGATTGGCATAAAAAAAAGTTTTTGTGAAAATTGCCTATTTTCCTGCTGACTGTACAGTTTTTTCAAAATCTGTGAATGGGGATCAAAATTCCATAAAAAATTATGGATAGTCTCTTAAGACCATTTTCGCGTAGCTGCAACGGATAAGGTACTTCCCCTTACTGCCCCGCTGAAAGTTTCCATCCTGTATACAATGACATGAATATCTAAGTTGTAATGTATAATATTATTTTAATTATTGTGAATTTAAAGCCTGTTATTTTTCTCTCTCAGTATATTTAAGCTTGGTCTGGCAGTTTGAGTAATTTATGCGACCTACCTAAATGTCCATTCTTTGGTATTGTTCGTCGAATCGTTGAGCTGTTTAAGTTCTGAGTTGAGCTGCAGGATTACTGACAAATGCGTCCACTCAATTAGTGTGGTACTTTCCTCAAAAGACAATTTAGAGACACCAATCTACATGGTCTTCACAAGTGCGGTGTTTTTTACCTGTATGTATGTTTGTCCATCCCTATGTTCCCTTGTAACTAATAAACGGCTGAACCGATTTTGATGTATAATATGTTGTTAGATTTGTCTTTATTGCGCGAGTGTCACTGAATATATCAGAATTATTAAAAATTAAAAGGACGGATTTTTAGCGCCATAAGGTGTATTTTCGAGAAAAAAAAAACTCCCAAGCCTATCGAGTTGGGTATCAAAATTAAGGGTTTAAAAGGTGATTACTTACAAAAATATATACAAATTATGTTTAAATGTAAATTAAATGAGAAATGTTAAAAAAACTATCCCGAAATTTTGGAGTGAGTGAGTAAGAGGCTGTTATCACCTGATTATAAGTGAGTAAATAACCTAATTTACCGTCTTAAAGAGTAAAATAAAAAAGTTAATTAAAAAAATTTAAAAACCCGACTGCGTAAAAACTGAACTTAAAAAAAGATGGAAACAAGATTTATATAAAGTATAAACAATCTCACGCAGTCGGAGGCATCTTCTTAAAATTAACAATAACGACCTATTGCCTCCGACTCGTCGGGTTTTAAGATTTTTTTAATAAACTTTTTTTTTTTTTTTAATATGATTGATGTTTTAAAATGTTTGTACAAGCCTACTTACAGAAATAAAAATCATTTATCATTTAACAGCTCGAAATCTTTCCAATTAGTCAGGCCTCTTGGTTACGTTAGACGTATGCCCCTCATCAATCGACGAGCCTGGGGTCTGCTCTAAAGCGCTAAACGGCCGAATGTTCGGCCGTTTTATAACTTCCATAGTTTCCTTTTTTGACTTTGCAGTTTTTGACTTTGGCTTATCTCTTCGACTGCCTTTTTTTTCGCTGTAGTCAGCGAAGTCAGCCGTAGTAAAGAAGCGACCGAACATTCGGCCGATACTTCGGTTTAGCGCTTCGGAGTAGACCCCCTGTCTCTTACTCGAGCCCAACCCCACTTCTCAACCTTTCACATATCGCACGAAGAAACTGGTCAAGGTCGAGAGGCTTTTTATTGTTTCAGGTTCAGAATCAGTTACACAATAACCTCGTTCACGCTTGCCTGGCTCCAAATATACAGCCTATATATACAGTACAGTCGAGCATACCTTGTTTACCATTTCACTAAAGTGCCTTCAACACACGAGCTCAACCTTGAACTGAAAACTGAAAAGCCTTTTGTGCCTTCTCATTAGAATAAAAAAAAACCGGTGGTATAAAAAAATGGTTTTATGAAAACTGAGTTTAAGTTGTTTTTATCCACTGAAACATCTAAAATTCTTTTCATGTCCGACGGTACCTTGCATACAAACAAATCAAAGAAAAAAAACCGTCCAAGTGCGTGTCGGACCCCGCACAATAAAGAGTTCCGTAGTTGGGATGAATGTATCCCAAGAACAAACTTAACATTGTAGTTGAAAAACATGTTCTCCCATACATCGATATATGTCACGGTCAATTCTCCAACTGCAAATATAAGTTTTAATCAAGCAATAGCAATCACAAAAAAATATGTTTTTATATGATAAAACCACAAATGAACGATTTTCGGACTTTTACCCTTACTTGTTCTGTGAGACCTTGCTTCTTGCCAAATTTCATGATTCTAGGTCAACGGGAAGTACCCTATAGGTTTTGATTTATTTGCGAGTATCAAAATATGTCGCATAAATCGCCGTATTTTTTTATTGCGTTGACTTAGAAGCTTGATTTTTTTACAGCTCCAAGGGACCGTAGACCTACGTATTTCATATTAATTTCAACTTGATACCTCTACGCGTTTCTGAGACAAAGGGTCTTGACAGACTGACAGACAGATAGACGGCCAACGAAATGATCCTATATGGGCCCCCCTTTTTTTTAGAGGAACCCTTAAAATAGTTATTTTTATAAAGAGACGGTTGTTACTAACAACAACTTGTACAGAGTTAATAACAATGCCTATGGCGTGTTCGCGGCCATTCCCCATGGGCGATCTTTATGTTTTTAATTAACATAAACATTTATCGTCCAGTGTTGTACTGTAATGAACTATGGCTAATAGTTTCCCATTGGCTTTGTGTATCGTGATCCTGACACGCTTACAAGGACATTTTTATTGTTTATTCAATATCAAAATATTTTATCTCACATGAACGTCAGAAGCTAGGTGCACGATTCCAATTGGTCGCTTCCTATGGAGAAGAGCCGGCAAGAAACTCCACGGTTACTCTTTTAAAAATAATTATCTTTTACAATGTTTTCAAATCACGGTGTTTATAGGTATGGGAGAGGACAGTGTAGGCCCGTCAACAAGTACCAGGTACTTAACAAAATAGAAAATGGTCTACAAATATACAGTCTATCTAAAAAATATTAAAAGTAAAAACCTATTTAAACCAAATGACATGATTGCCATTACAACTGTAACAAATCTAAATTAATATCCTGTCCACAAGGGATAGTTAGTATTAATTGTGTTTAACGGTTTTTGTTCGCGACAAAACGTAGAAAATTATTTCTCGATTACTCCTTAGGCCATGTTTACGGAGACGCGGGGCGTCGTGCGTCGCGTTGGGTGGTCCGACCCGCACTAAATTCAAACATATGGCGTTGTATGAGAGCTTTTACGGAGAAGCGATTTTAACACGCGTTTGCTTGAAAAGCAGGCGGAGCACACGGATGGCACGTTGATGCGGATAGACGTTTATCGCGGCATCGCACGCGGCGTTGCGTTTCTGTAGTTCTCCGTTCAGGGTAAAACGTAACAACACCCGCGGTGCCGCACGCCCTAGTACGAGCATACGGCGATACCCGCTGCGCTACACGCTAGAAGTACCGCCGCAGCCGCAGCGGCGGACACCGCTACTCTTCACGCCCCGCGTCTTCATAAACAACATCGTACATTGCCATATGTTTGTGTTTGCGCGTGTGATGGCGCGGGCCGCTGCACGCACCGTCTGTCTTTAAACAGAAAAAAAACGTCCGACGCGCGTCCCCGCGTCTCCGTAAACGAGCATTAAGTTTTCAAATTCTTGTTTTTCTTATTCTTAGACAGAATATTATTATATTCTTAGTCATCAATATGTAAAAGGCCATGGATCATCAGCTTCTATTGCTAATTTGTAGCTATTGAGGTCGATTGAAGCCAATGAGGAAAATATGTTGCCAATTTAGCGAATGAGAATTGGCTCAATTAGGCACCAATGAGCTGCCGGGTCTCCAAAAGATTCTCACAACAATTCGACACTAAGGCCGTTATTGAAGCATGCAATCAGGCATTGTTGGAAAACTTACCATTTTTGCAACAATGTTGTTGAGTTTCCAAGTACTTAATTATTATTTCCGATCATAAAATGTTCAAATGATTGACCCGAACGGAACTTTCTCATGCAATTTCCAACCTCCTGACTTTTACTTAGGGTTGGGATTTAATTGTGAACTCGTAACTTTGCTAAATCTAATTTGAAACTTATGGGTTGGTTTGTGAACTGCATTTTCGATTGGTTTTTGTAACTTTTAAACTTATTTAGTATTTAGAGCGAATTGGAGAGTATTGAATGGGTTCTGAAACAAGCTTCGGGAAAGAATATTTTGCTTCAAACTTAGTTAAACGTCCTATTTGACCCTGTTACTAGGTTTTTGCTTGTTGAATTTTAGATAGACTTTATACTTCATTTTTTACCGACTTCCAAAAAGGAAGAGTTTATATGTTCGTGTGTCTGTATGTATGTTTTTTTTATGTTGGTATGTTCATTTTTTTCTCCGTCTAAATTATTATTTTTTGTTTGAAAGGGCAAAAAAATTATGCCGTCGAAGTGGTCCCAATGTTACCAAGTCAGAATCTGATGAGGGGATCCCATAGAAATCGAGGGAAATCCTCAAATTTTATAGGCACACCTTGCGATTTGGATATTTTTTATAGTAACTCGTGCATTTGGCATTTGATTGGCTCCTGTAACACAGGTGTGTTAGCGCAGGATTCAGGACTTCACTTTGATTGTACACATTTTTTTTTAAATTTCTATAAAGAATTATTATTATTATTTGCTCGCGGACGCACCATTTGGTGAAGTGGAACTGATGATGAAGACCACAGTTGGCCACCGGAACTACTTAATAATAAGTATTTCACGGGTTGCGATTCGATTAGATACTTTAATATGGTGGCTAAGCAATTTATGCTCGTCACAATGCATATGGTGAAGTGGAGCTGATGGTAACTTCACCATCAGCTTCAGTTCTCCTGGTTCTTACCAGGAGAACTCCTCAACAATTAACGTCCCTGCATGGGGAAAAGTAATATTTTGTAAAAGGTTAGTATTGGGCTATTGTAACTTAGATAAATTACAAATTGATCCACTACAAAGTGAAAAATAACTTTAATTTTGGAATTCGGTGGCAAAAAACTATAATACAGGTCCAAAGACACCGACTTCTCATCTACTACTCATCTAGTTTTTAAGATAATATGATTGATGTGTAAAAGTGTTTGTACAAACCTAGTTAAAGAAATAAAATCATATACAATTTATCAAAGCAATTTTTCACTTTGCAGTGTTTTTTTTTTGGAAGACGGTTGTTTTTTTTTTGTGAAAAGTATATTTTTGTTTAGAATTCATTGATTAAAATAGCTAGCAAAATAGAAGTAAAATACTCTTTCAGATATAAATGTTGAAATTTTACATAGGGTGACACAATGGGCGGTCTTATCGCGCGATAAGCGATAACGCGAGTGAGATAACTTTAATGGTTTAGAAAAGAAAAAAACTAGAAACTATAGAAAAGCAATTAGACTTTAAGGATACAGCCACAGAATATTAGGTAATCTAAAAGTCTTTAATTTAATTCCCGAATCTGGCTATTACTTCAAACGAGTCGGGAACCCGGTAACTGGGAGAATAATCTCTCTCTAAAACTTCATGAAACTTCGTATTCCGAGAGTAGTCTACAATTCGTTAGGTTTGACCTTGAATGCTTCACCGTGACCTTTAAATGTCGGCGTTCTAGCTCGCATGGGGCTTTACCTGTTTTTATAGCCATCCATTGACATTTACTCGAATAAAGGGAACGTAAATTGTGACATGTTTTTATAAGTACCTTGCCTAACGCCTAGTTAAGAGCGTAACGGTGGAGTTTCTTGCCCATTCTTCTCCATACGAAACTACCTTTTGGAAGGGCAACTAGAATCAATTTTATTTTATTGTAAATTTTGACGTTCCAATATGTGCCTATTTGAAATAAAACATTTGTCTTTGTCTTTGACTCTTAAGATGTAGGTGTACTGTATAGATTTTGTGTAGTATGGTAGGATATTTTAAGCAGAAACTGAGATACAATACAAGTAACTGGAAAAATAAGGCAGTTAACATGATTATGTTTTGACAATGAATAGTCTTCTCCAATTCACTCAGCAATATATATACCAATCCGGAAACTACATCTCGTATGTTATTTAAGATGAGTTTCATTTCTATAATAACATTGAGGGATATAGTTTTCCAACGGTTAGGTATAATAAAAGTTTATATATTTTCCAATAATGCGTTAAGCCTAGCGATCGAATCATTACCATTGCCGTAGATATACAGAAAATCGTGAACGTTCAATATCGCGGGTATGGCCGTAAAACGCATTACAAATGGTTACGTAACGTTCATGAACCTAGATTTGAACGCTTGTTAGGTACACTTTTGTGATTACTTTTCTGGTCTTGGCGTCGTAGTCTTTGACAGTCGTTCCGGGAAGTCAGAAACCCAAAAGTCTGACAACCAGACTTACCAAGGAGTATCGTGTTACCCAGTTACTGGGTTGTGGAGGTCAGATAGGCAGTCGCTCCATGTAAAATACTGGTGTTCAGCTGCACCCGGTTAGACTGGAAGCTGACCTCAAAATAGTTAGAAAAGGCAGGCAGATTTATTGGTCTTGCATCACATGCGAACTACGCATCACACTAACGTCACGCAATCCTGCATCGCGCAAGCAGAGTTTACCGCGCGACTAGTATACATATTTACAACGTCCCGACTTCATTCGTCGAGCAGTAGCCCACAAGACACAACATCGTCTGGTTGGAGGATCCTCCCTTTTCTATAGAGGATGAGTGTACTTTGTAGCCGGTCCCTCATGCCTCTATAGTCTTGACGATTGTGATTAACAAACGGATTTTTTTTTGTTTTGAAAGTATTTTCCACTCTTAAACACAAACAGAATTATTAGTAATTTAAAACTATTTTTGAATTCACATCGAAGATCGATGTAAGAGCCGTTTTCATAACCAAGCAGCAACGTCACTAAAATGTAAATTGACGTATTTTTCAAAGTCGCGCAAAACGATTCTTCATTTAATTTTAAGCACAGAATACTTGGCACAAAATACAAGATTTACGTCTTGGCAAGAGGAAGAAGAAATTAGGAAAATATACAGCGTGTCGAGATTAATTTCATATTCCATTACTTTTTAGCAACCGTATTTGATGACAGCAGTGAGAATGCTCAGCGGAGACATTTTTATACGAAAAATTAAGTAGGAAAAAGTCCGAAACAAAAAGAGTTTAAAACAGAACATCATAATTGCGGATCAACCCTAACCTTTATACAACTTTTACAGAGTTCCTCCCCTTTAACTCCTGAGTGGGTCGGGTTGTGATTTTTCACAATTAACGGATTATAATTAGGGAGGGGTGGCCACGTCGTGTCTTTACGAGCCAATCTCTCCGCCCCATTCCCCAGGGTATACGTGCACTGAATTCAAGCAAACCTACCTAATGCCGACCTCTGTACCTTTAACATTTTTCCCTTTTAAATAACCGTGGGGTTAAGGTGAAATATTTTTACTTTTGTGGGTAGTAAACTGCGAAGACGGGAGGTATGCGGATTCTGAAACGTTTTGGGATATTCAACAGGCCTCGGGTTGATGTTTATATTTGTTTTTGTTTCTTTTTCTTTGTCGTAATTTCGTATTTTTATGGAGGGTTGCTCAATTTTGTACGTGAAATTATTTATAACAAATGGTGACATGCACAGCGTAGTATGGAAACCTAGAACATATCTCCCAAAATCCTTGTTAACCGAATTCTTCAAATATAGACATTATTACGTCTTTCAAATTACGAGTAACCTTCTATCTGCCTTTGATCGACCTTCGAAAACGTTTTCACATTAACTTCGGAATTCCTACCTTTAACCGATAATCTTCTTTCAGCAAATAACTTGCTTTAAAAGAATTTCCAACGATAATATTTTCTCTGGAGATGGAAGTCCGCCATTTCTGTCAGAGGGCTATACTCGTAAGAGTGCCACCTTACAATTTGCATATTCAAACCCTCTCGATGCGAGGGTGCCCCTCCGTGTTAGCGAATTTTTATGTCGACATCGTTGAAGAGATGTCGGTGGAATAAGATTTACATGAGGTTTTTTTTTTGGTGTGACTTTAGAAATGAAAAGTCATTACGTTGACGTCAAATCGAAAAGGAAATGTGTATTAAAGATTGATGGGTTAGCTGTCTATGTTATTATTCGGATTTATGAAGACTGTAATGTGCCTTTTGTTATAGGACTTACTTTAAGATTTAATTTTTCTGTTCGTAGTCAAGTTTTCTTTTTCTAGTTTATTCTTGGCTGGACGAAACCAACATTTTTCTTACTATTCTTTTTTAAATGGATGTAGCAATAATAGATAATATAAACTTGTACAGTCGCCGTCAGATATATTGTAGCAGACAAGGTGACCAAATACTTCTGAACAATTTAAAATGTCAATAAGTTCCATACACTACAAGTTACCATTAATATCTGAACATTCATTAGTTCATTAATATCTGAGCAGATGCTGGTCAATAATTTCTATACACACAACTTACCAAAAATATCTGAACACTTACAACGTCAAGTGTACATACGCAGACAAACACTGAGCTTACCTAGTATAATTGCGTATAATGGCGTATAATTAAAAATAAAAATGGCGTATAATTAATTTGAACTTTGAATTCTTATTCGGTAAATCTATTATTTTCAACAAGAAAGGAGCTGAATGTCGAATCGTTTATCCGCATTATGCCATTAACTTCTTATATATTAGTGGAAGTTGGATGAGGAAGCCATTCAGTGGGACAATTGCGTACCATACTAACAATTGAAGTGCCTTTAATTTTGACAATTCAACTTCATTCATTGCGTTGTTTACGTTGTCGAGCAGACGAATTTTTTTAACATACTGCAATCATAGAAATATTAAAAAAAACAGGGGAAGTGGCAAGAGGGCGTGTCTCTGTCCGCGCGACGTGATCGTAACGCTCATGTCACAGGCAAATTCATATATCTATGGCTGCAATGGACTAGGACTTTCCTTCAAAATCCTTCAGATTGTGA
This sequence comes from Tiliacea citrago, assembly GCA_963921375.1. NCBI lineage: Eukaryota > Metazoa > Arthropoda > Insecta > Lepidoptera > Noctuidae > Tiliacea > Tiliacea citrago. The sequence continues at coordinate 10,496,699 of OY992782.1, read as the reverse complement.
AAAAAAATGTGCTAAGCAGTTGGGATGCTGGTTAAAACCTATTTAATAATAGTTATATTTTTTTTAGAACAGTTACATAAACACAAACACGAACCAGTAAATTCAATGCAAACTATAGGTACACTTGTAGCGAACGCCGAACTTCACCGCTCCGATATTGACTCACAAACAGCACCTATGTTTGTTCCCCGCTTCGGTAGCACACAGAAACTAAGTGATGGATGACAAACTGACGGGTTATTTATATGGAATTATGTTTCATAGAGAATTTAGTATGTGTATACAATCACAGCCTTTCGATGTAGCGTTATCTTGTTCCTGATTGATGACTGTCTTTACCTATAGGTACTATAATAAATATAATACATTCCCAGATTCAAAAAAAATCTCTGACCCTGAATTTTTTTTGTATAAAAAGGTAAGATATATGAGTTCGTTTGTAGGCAGTAATCTTCTGAAATACAGATCCGATTCCGAATATTATTTCACTAACGGGAAGCTACAGTATTGCAGAGTGTTATAGGATATATTTTATGTTAAATCATAAATTTCACGAGGACACAGCCGCGGCAGAAGCTAGTGTATATATGTATGTAAAAATATGAAAATCAAAGAGTATTATTAAGAATCTGCTAATACAGTGAATATTGAAATCATAGACGTTAGGAAAGCAGTAGGTATTCTCTTGTCTAGATATACACATTTCCCTTCCTTGCCGAAATGAGACAATGACTAAACACAAATGCAATTTTGGACGTGTCTCAGCAATATTGGTGGCAATCAAAGCAAGCATATATTATCTAAGTCTGTCGTCATAGCAACAATGTTGTTTCGGCAGTTGAGGTAAGTTAGCCAGTTCCTCTGTGGTTGAGGATTCCGAGTGAAGCTAGTTTCCACCTTCGGCCTAATCATCACTTACCATCAACTGAGATGAAGGCCGAGAGATTCCCCGTTGTGGTATAAAAAAAGCAGTTAACTGACATAGATATTGCTTGACAAGGTTTATGTCGATTAAAATAGTATTGCAATTAAACACATGTGTGATAGTATCCTCTTCTATATTTAGATAGAAAAGAGGGATACTATCACATGTAATTAAAAGATCATTTGAAAGTTATCGTAGAATAGAATACTCTTTACCGTTTTGAATTACAGACAAATGGGCGATCTTATCGCTAAAAGCGATATTTTAAAGACAACCTTTGGATGGATTAAAGGGAGAAGGATAGGAAATACTGTAGGTAGTCTGTGGTGTACAATTTACATATACAACAAAATTTAGTTGTTCCACAATATGATGGTAATATAGTTCCGAGTATAGTCATCCAGAATGTATTTAGGCTACGGCGGCCAAACTCAACGGAGACTAGCCTTCGGCGCGGATGGTATTATAGTACATAAGTGTGTGCGCAGACACATGTACACTCTCTCTCTTCCCTCACTATCATATTCCGATGGGACGGCAAGTAATCCGACACGACTGGAGAGAGATGAGGCGCAGGACCAACAGCTTAACGTTCTTCCCGCGGCATGGGGGTTATCACACCGCCAACTTCTAAACTCCGGGCTGTTACTTAGAAACTTCTATTGAAAAAACCCAATAACATGTTTCCCGATTTAGGAGTCGAACCCGAGACCCCACACTTAGCAGTCGCGCTTGCGACCACGAGACCAACAGGGCAGTATGATAGTAGTATCATACTGTGGAACAACTAAGATTACATTCTGATAATGGCATGCAAAACCAGATTGCCTAGACTAGTGCAACCGCTATCAAAGTAGTTCATATTCCTACAACGACTTTCAACAGGATCAAGATTTAAGATTTTCGGTTGCCTATGTCAATTCAATAATTCATTTATGACTTCTACATCAGCGTCACCGCTGACGTACAGAGAGCAATGGTGGCCCAGTTATAACGACCGCGACTTACAAGGTGTAGAGTGTGTGTTGTTTCTCTCTCAGTTAGTTTTAATCATGGTCTGGCAGTTTGAGTGATTATGCGGCCTACCCAAATGTCCTTTCTTTGGTATCGTTCGTCGAATCGTTGAGCTCCCTAAATTCTGAGTTGAGCTGCACGATTACTGACGAATGCGTGCACTGATTGGATAAAATCAAATCAATCAATCTGTGTGGTTCTTACCTCAAAAGACTATTTCAGACACCAATGGAACATGGTCTTCCATTGGTGGAAGACCATGGAACATGGTCTGACCAAGATTATGTCTGGACTGTAAAAGAGACTGTGACCTCTGAGTTTGTTTCGGCCTGTCTTCTCAAAGTAGTTAGATAGAAAACGCCGACCTCATCTAGTTTAAAAAAATATGATTGACGTCTAAAAGTGTTTGCCTACCTACTTACAGAAAATAAAACCATTTCATTACTTAATTTCATGTAGGTCGCTACGTACGAACCCCGACAGGTGCTTTACTTTGTGTAAATTATTTTAATTAAATTATATTTCATCACCACTGCTCTCAAAACGATGAAGGAAAATATAGTGAGGAAATTGGCATGTCCTAGAACCAAAAATTTCGAAGATATGTGGCATCTACCAACTCGCACTGGGCCCGCTTGGTGACTTTTACTGACTAAAACCCACCCGTATTCCTTCATTTGCCTGTGCGCCAGGGCCACGATATCCCTTTCGGACAAACTCGCAACCCTGGCAGGCATTGGCCCTATTGGACCCCGTCAATTCGTGCTGACATCTCTTTTGAGGCGCGCGTGGAACACAACGCGCCGTCGACCCGGGCCTGGGGGTCTACTCCCTAATCACGAAGTTCGTAGTTTCGGCCGAAGTTTTGGGCGTTTCCTACTCCGTATCATTTACGGACATAAGATTCGTTCAGGGCCCGTATTAAAAATAAATGACAACATGATTTGACAGTTGTCCCTAATCCCGATGTGTATTTACCAGTTACAAAAATTGAATTTGTCACTTGTTTTGACGGATCAACTATTTTTGGACGGGCCCGTATCTTCGATGACGGGCTTAGGGAGTAGACCCCCTGGTCCTTAATGGACGGCGAACTACCCATCACTCACCGTTCGCAGGCCCGCGCCTACGGTGGCCGGAAGTCGGCTTGTGACTCCCGACGCCCAGGGCGTCTCCTGCGGCGACTAGGGTCGTGAGAACGCGAGCCCTGCCTTTCCCTCACGCGTTCCGGCTCCTCCTTCGCGAACATTACTGCTGCGCAGAAGGGAACATTATAGGCTGATGAAGGTCCCTTTATCTAGGACCCTCAAGTATATTTTGGTCTGGAAAAGCAACTACAGATACCAAGGAGAGTTTAATTACAAAGATGATATAATGCTTCACTTGTAAGCCGAGCCTCTGAAAACAATTGCGTTATATGTATATGAGCGGCTTGTCGTATCCTCGTTACGTGAAACACATTGGAAATTCATATCCAATTTGTCAGGTGAGACTATACGGCACTGTTCTCCGGATGATTAAATGTTATCAATAATGTATTTATATGAATATGTATAAATAGTTGCCTTGTTTAATCATTGGTTTAATAACTTTATTGTAGTTTATAATTAGTTTATTTTGTTTTAAACGACATTTCAACTTGATTGGTGGCCTGCCCGATAATTTTAGTAATTTGTTGTCTATAGAACAATTACCAAGGAAAAGTAGAATATTTAGTGACCAAAAGTACCTAGTAAGTAAGTAGTAGTAGTAGTAGTAGTGATCAAGATTTAACGCTACGACCAAAACGAGTGTACAACTGTACATTTTAGTAGACAGTTTAAACTAATTTCAATGCAAATGCTTTCAATTTCAAACAAGTCATCATTATGTTGAATAATTACACCTCTCAATTTCACCCTCCAAAAATATCTACCCACAATTTAAAATTAGGAACCTGATACCTGTTAAATAACCACCAATCATAACCCAACCTATCCCGCTAACAAGCCCCGTACATCAGATTAGTGGCTAATTACCAAATTAAAGTTCAGCGATCCACGAGATTGGTGAACCGATGCATTGGCCATTAGTAACGAAACCCAGACTGTATAGCCACAAAACAGATACGGTACAGAAGGCTGGCTCTATAGAACGACCGAAAACAGGCGCACGCAAACGTAGACGTATACGTGCGGCGATCTCAAACGATTTCAATTCAATGCCAGTCGTGAGTGCGATTGCACTCACTGCATGTAGACGCGTGTCTACAAAGATATCAGAAATCCCTGACCGATCCGAAAAGGGCTACTACAGGACACTACAATAAAATTACTGTAAATTAATTATTAAAAAAATCTATGCTTGCACTCAACACACGTAGACGCGTGTCTACAAAGAATAAAAAATATTATTATATTTGAAAATAAAAATGTTAACTATGTTTAAAATCCACGTTTTTAGTAACAAAATACAAAATCCCAATTCCATTCAAATCAAATCAATCAAATAATCGTTTATTTATAAAAGGGTCACATGTACAATAAATACCTTAACAATTAAAATAGAGCACAGTTGCATATTTGCCTGAACTAGGTTGAACTTGTGCTTCAGGCTAGAAAGTGCATAAATAAATAATGTAATAAATTAACAATGACTATAAAGTAAAAATTAAAAAAAAAAAAAAAAAAAATAGCATGTTACCAGTTCTATTTGCAGACAACAAGTAGATCTTCTGACTGTGCATAATCTATGGTTAGTAAATATTTGTGTATACGTTTTTACAGCCAAAGTAATTTAGTTTATAGGTACTAAGTTTTCTATTTAATCTATTGTACATTCAAAATTATCTAATTTTCAACAGGTCATAATTTATGACTTGTAGATGGACACGACGGCTGGCCGCGTCCCATTTATTGCAGATTGCAATATAAAATTCCCCATAAAAAAGGGGATTTTCGCTCGTCGTGTGGAGTCAACCTTCTTCTGTACCTATTTATTCCGTGGTAAAGACTACAGACCTGCGGCCATCAAATCACTACATATCTTTATATCTAATTGATTACTAGTATACATTAGTTTGATAGCGATTTGGTGATAATTACAGAGATGGGTTCGAAATTATGTACCTACTCTGGGAAACGAGTAAATCTATCGTCAAAATTACGTTCAGCCGTTAAGTACACTCTGCTAATGTATGTTGTTATGTTATGTAAGCGGGCACGCCCTTTATGCCTGGAGGCTTTTATTTAGGTACTAGCTACTGCCTGCGGCTTCACGACTTCACGACGTTTTCTGAAATAAAAGTAACCTAAGTTACTCCTTATATCATCAGCTGTTATTTTGACATTACAAACAGACACTTCAGTTTTATTTATTTGTTTAGATTATTTAGGTATTTTTTTTTTAAAACGTTGCCCCACACTAGGAATTTCTCCTGTATTGTGGGTGCGTTTACAAACATTTAAAGTCACATACACAAATAGCCAGACCCGGAACAACTACTTGTAGGTCCTACAAATATTTGTTCCGTGCGGGAATCGAACCCGCGCCATGCAGCGCAGCAGTCACTCTGAAGTTCTGTTCACGTTGTCTGCTTGAGTATAGTAATCCGCCTGCCGAACGTGGCGATTATGGCAATCCTCCCCCCCCCCCCCCCCCCCCTGTGGGAAACCTGGGTCCAGCAGTGGTCGTCTTTCAGCTGAAAAGATGATGAGTATAGTTATCAATGTCTTGTTGGTATATTGGCGTGTGCTAAATGACATTATGGCAAATATAGAATTTAATTTAATGTTCTCTGTTTCGTTATGTTCATTACTTACTATTGTATAGAATCAAGTTCAGGTATCTGAAGAGACAGCTGTGCTGCTGGGGAGTTTGTTGCGACACTTCTTCCTAGCTAAAGCACTAGGAAGTGGTGAAGGGCATATTGGGGGACTGTCTCATGCAATTTTGACGTCCAAAAGTGCTGATTCTCAGCCTGTTTTATTGATAAATGTCTTTTGATTGTGAATGATTTGATTCGTAACACTACTTCAATGATGTTATTAAAAGTTATCAAAGGCTTGTGATTAAACATTTGCATGTCCGATACCCGTTGCGTTTTTATATGGGAATCAACAACAAGCAATGGCTATTGATTACGACTCCTGATCTGAAGAATCCATACAACAAACTCGTTTAGTAGTAAAGCACATAACATTATTATAAAATCACGCTATGCACACGGTCTTTAAATCTGCACCTTGGTGTTTACAAATCTATTATAAGTAGTGGTCGCCCACTGGTCGAAATTAGATCCTACTTACAATCTATATAGTACGTAGTAATTCCATGCTATTATAAAGTACATGCTATTATAAAGTACATTTTATTATAAAGTACATGCTACTATAAAGTACATGCTATTATAAAATACATGCTATTATAAAATACATGCTATTATAAAGTACATGCTACTATAAAGTACATGCTAAAATACATGCTATTATAAAATACATGCTATTATAAAATACATGCTATTATAAAGTACATGCTACTATAAAGTACATGTTATTATAAAATACATGCTATTATAAAGTACATGCTATTATAAAGTACATTTTATTATAAAGTACATGCAACTATAAAGTACATGCTATTATAAAATACATGCTATTATAAAGTACATGCTACTATAAAGTACATGCTATTATAAAATACATGCTATTATAAAATACATGCTGTTATAAAGTACATGCTACTATAAAGTACATGTTATTATAAAATACATGCTATTATAAAGTACATGCTATTATAAATTAAAACTTATTCCATGCTCAAGCTGTCATTTCTTTCATCTATCTATGTCAAAGTCATGACGCCCTGGTACTATGTGTGTGTCAAACGCGTGTGTAAGGTTTTTTTTATTAATTTAATTTATTTCTAATGCATGTTATATATAAATTTTAGCTTTCTGCACTCCGCCTCCATAAAAACCTGTGGGTTTCATACTCTTCTGACCGCGTAATTTCGTAAAAAGGGGTACAAAGTTTTCGCTTCACGTATTAACATAATGATTATTTCCATTCCCTTGATAATCAGTTTTAAACCAGTTTACGGCGTTACAGACTATTAAAACTCCCAAGGTATCAATCTGTCTAACATTTTCCCAACTATGTTGGTGTCGGCTTCCAGTCTTACCGTATGCAGCTGAATACCAATATTTTTCGCAGAGCGACTGCCTATCTAATCTCCACAACCCAGTTACTGGGTAACACGATACACCTTGGTAAGACTGGTTGTCAGACTTTTAGGTTTGTGACTACCTGATTTTGGGCTTTTGGGCTTTTTAGATCTACGAATGGCAGCCGGGACCAATGGCTTAACGTGCTTTCCGAGGTATGGAGGAGTCTCGGTATGTAATGGATGGTCACCCATCCACGAACCAACCGTGGTAAGCGTAGCTTAACCTTCGGTCTACCCGTGCGGTTGTTATCATTTAGCCGACTATTAAAACTACCAATCAATTGATAACTGTTTAGCGAAGCCCTTAGTTCACAACAAGACCAATATACCTACGGGCATGATAATGAATGTTCATCGTTACCGCGGACCGAAAACTACGCAAACTAGCCTAATTTGGCGCTAATACATCCAGTTTCATTTCAAACATATACTATGCAGTGTTGGGAGTTTAATGCGGTTGAAAATTTATTCGTTCCAACATTTGTTGCACGTTATAGAGTTGAAACCGCATTGGAACTATTAAGAGAGATATGGGATATACTACATAACATGGGTGAATGCATAATTGTGCCTAATATAGGTTGCACTAATTGCAAACACTGCTCACAAACACACACAGACGATAATTGTTTTAGTTGCACAGAAGTAACATAAATGAATGATTGTATCATGCAGAAGTCAAATGATACGAATGATTAAACCACTACCAAAAGTTGCAAATCTTACATAAACTGAATGAGACTAATCCATTCAAGGGAAGCACTTAAAACGACATTATATAAGTCCTTGAGCACGTAAAATTAGGGCAACCCTAATTATTCACTGGAACAATCTAATACAATACACACACACACACAACCTACTGGAACAATAATTCAAGGCTGTGATTACCATGCGAAATGGCCGGTGGGATATTAGACGCACTAATGTACATGTCAATGACTATTGTTTGGCGCACTGTGCAGGACATTCCGGCTATATTAACGAATGCCTGGCTGGTTTCCAAGCTGGACATAACTGGTTATGACAGGTAAGATGAAGAGGCTGCAGGCAATGTACCTGTAGCTAAGACATTAATTATAAGTGATAGGGGAATAATTACTGAAATTCGGGAGTGAATAGGTTACTTCTAGGCAAGCGCACTTCATCTTCGACCACATCGACCATCAGTTCAGATAGTGGTTAAACGCGAGTCTACAAATTATAAAAAACCGTCCAAGTGCGAGTCGGACTCGCGCACGAATGGTTCCGTACCATTATCTATAAAAATGGCAAAAAAAAACACGTTTGTGGTATGGGAAGCCCCTCTTAAATATTTATTTTATTTTAATTTAATTATTTATTTTTAAAGTGAATATATAACTAAATATTCTGTGAATATTTCAAGCGTCTACCTGTTGCCGTTATCAATATCGAGCAAAAACGAGCAAAAAAATCACGTTTGATGTATGGGAGCCCCCTTAAATATTTATTTTATTCTGTTTCTTTAGTATTTGTTGTATAGCGGCAACAGAAATACATCATCTGAGAAAACTGTCTAACTATCACGGTTCATGAGATACAGACGAACAGACAGACAGACAGTCAGACAGACAGACGGCGGAGCCTTAGTAATAGGGTTCCCGTTATACCCTTTGGGTACGGAACCCTAAAAAAGAAAACGCAAAAGGCAAATAACAACTTTTCTTTTAAAAAAAAGTTCACTTTTCCCTCACATTCATCTCTAATTTAAAATCAGAGAAGTTAAGAATCTTAATCTAAAACAATCACAAAAAAGCAGAAGTCGTTTACAAGGCCTGGATATCGAAATCTGAAGAACTTATTTCCATTAAGAAAACCTTCGGGATTTCAATGTACTTTTCCTTACATATTCTCTTTACATTGACAGTTAACTACACCCTGGAGGACCAAGAAAAGACGTTGGATGGTTCTAGAAGCTATAAATCGTATACTGAACCGGTATCACAATTAACTGATTTATTATCTTTTAAGCTTAGTAAGAACTATGACTACAATCTTAGTAAGAAAAGAAAATCTTTTAAAAGATACGACTCTAGAAGAGTTCGGGCCAATTGATATAATTAGAAACTCGTTAAATGCGCACGTTTTAAAATGGTCGCAAGCTTCTAATGGGCGAACCAATTTACAGAATTTAACCGAGATCACAGTAGTTAGATTACTGATACATAGGGATGAAACCGACCAAGTAGCAGAGAGTTAAGTCGAAGTTAACTTAGAGATACCTTGTGATGTAAATGTTTGCAACAAGATCGATATCTATATACGTCAACTACTTAGCAGGTACTTTGACAAAGCGTGATTCATTTCACTGTCGCACAACTGTTAAATAATAAGAGTAAGAGTAAACAATAAGTGCTGTGAGATTGAGTGAGATTTCCATCTCTAGCACTTAATGTTCGACAGTTGTCACGTTGACACGTCTAAGTGTAACCATTATATATCTTGGTCTAATAGCGAATTGGTTAAAGCGTATATATATAACTATGAAGTAACTTATAAGTCGGGACCTAAGGATGATGTCATGAATTATCGTCCTATATCAATACTGTCAGCTTTATCAAAGGTTTTCGAGAGATTAGTTCATGATAAAGTATACCCTCTACTGCACAATACTATCATTCAACAACAACATGGATTCGTCAAAAGAAGGTCAACTACAACCAACATGGTAACTTTTGTGGACTACTTGTTCAACAACATGGACTCACGTATTCAAGTTGATACTATATATACCGATTTCCGGAAAGCTTTTGACAAGGCCGATCTGCAGCTTCTCTTGTATAAGATTGCATTCAATGCCATACGTGGTGATCTTCTGAGATGGTTGTCTTCTTACGTTTTTAATAGGACTCAGAGGGTTGTGATAAATGGTTTCATTTCCAGCACCTTAGATGTTACTTCGGGAGTGCCTCAGGGCTCCATTCTAGGACCTCTTTTATTCATCATATTTATTAATGACATCTATACATGTTTTCAAAATTCAAATTTATTGCTATACGCAGACGATCTCATAATTTTTAGGCCTGTTAAAAATGTACACGATTCTCTACTCTTACAGGAAGACCTGGATAGGTTCTCTGCATACTGTTCAATTAATAAACTACAACTTAGCTTATCTAAATGTTGCTGTATAAGTTTTACTAAAAACAAAAATATTATCACGCACCCTTATTCTTTAAATAATGTAAGTTTAACTAGAGAAACACTAGTGCGCGATCTTGGAGTTCTATTGGATAATAAATTATATCTTGACGTTCATATTGGTAAAATTATAAATAATGCCTTCCGTATGTACGGATTTGTAATGAGATCAGCCACAGAATTTGTCCGCCCGTATACATATTTATATCTCTACAAATCGTTGATCAGGTCCCAGTTAGAGTACGCTGTTGCGGTATGGAATCCCTTCTATAGTAAATACTCAGATGCGATTGAAAAAGGTCAAAGTAAGTTTTTGAAAGCCATGCATTTCCGTTGTTTTCGCACTTATGCATGTTATAGTGATCTTCTGAATAGGTATAAGCTACATACTCTTAAAGCCAGACGTATTATTTTAGAGACAATGTTTTTATTTGATATATGTAACAACGCAAGTGATTGTATGGATATCGCTAATAAGATTAGCTACGTAGTACCTAGAACAACCATAAGCCGTGGGGTGCGCGCACGACCAGTATTTGCAGTATCTTCTAGTCGTACGAACGCAGGCTTGCGAGCACCCCTACGTCGTCTTACTGGTCAATATAATAATCTCTTCCAGACTATTGATATCTTCGCTTTTCCAGCTGATAAATTTAGAGGCCTTGTTCGTGGAACTGTTTTGGATATTGCTCCATAATATTTTTAGCTCTTAGTCTATATTTTTATAATGTCTTGTTTTTATTTTTTATTTTACATGCCTTTTTAGTGTTTAGTTTTAACAATAACATAATAATATACCTAGTTTAATTGAACTTACCTAATTGTAAGCGACCATCGCATTAGTTTATAAGTTGTTTTTATATTATGTGGAAAATGTCGTGGGTTATACATTTACTCACTCTAAAGCTCAAATTTTATGTATTACTGTAATGTGTAACTGTTTATTTTCCCAAATAAATAAAATAAAATAAAATAAAATGAACAGATTGCATGATTCATCTATTAATATAATATGACGGCGCAAATATATGTGATAATTTGTGGAAGACATATATAAGTGGCAGCACACATATGCGACATTGAAGGAACACCAAAACTATCTGGCGACACGAGCCACGCAAAAATACTGGATACAAAATATTGGCTTCAAAAATATATGTCAATGCAATATTAACAGACATCATGTCTTGCGTCATAAATATCTGCCTACTCAGTTAAATTCAGAAGAATGTGATACCTCGTTGTGATGGAAAATTGCCGACGTGACGTGACTGTACAAAACAAAAGCTGAAGATCGAAGATGTTATATACAAATAAGCGGAATTCGTCACCAAACAAATCGAACTAAAACGAAAAGAAGAATTAGCCGTAACGTAACAAAACACCCAAGCACCGATTCGCTTTATCCGCCCTTTGATGATAAACGATCGAATTAACACCCGCGAGTCCTCACCAATATTGCAGCTGACATTTCTATAGATTCGCTTCGGCTTTATTCGTGCCTTCTCGGCTGGCCATTCGTTTTGAATAGCAAACAAAAACGTTGCTCGATCCATGCCTTGCGAACACCACAATTGTTTACGTGTCGGGTATTCATTAGCTGTGGTGATTGCTAGCTATGAATATCCCAGGCTCAAGTCTCGGCAGTAATTGAAATCGACTTGAAATATGATTCTGATGTCTGTTTCAGTGATTGTGGTACGGAACATCGTGTTGTGTTAAGGTAGTGTTTGCTGTTTCATTAATTTGAAAGGCAAATTCAAGTGTTTGATCTTTTAGGCATAAAGCACAAATGACGATAAAATACTCTTTAAATGTAATGTTATGTTCGTCAAGTTGTATTTTATCTGTGACGAGCTTCTGCCCGTTACTTCGTCCGCGTGAAATTTGGGCTCCCGACCCACCGCGTCGCATCGCATTGCCCGCCCGTGCTATTACTTCGTTTTTCGCTTTGTGTTGTTTCTGACATTTTTCTTTATGCTCGGCTCCTGAGAAGCATAGCGTGTGGTAAATAACCTTCCTCAAGAACTGGGCTATCAAATGTAAATATAATCTTTCAAATAACTCTGGTAGTTTCAGAGATTAGCGCGTTAAAAATTCAAACAAACAAAGCCTTCAGTATTATTACATTAGTATAAAGATGGTAAAGTCAAAAAGATATGTCAATACAGTCGGTATTGCCATACCTTTTTGACTTAAACCCACACAAATATACAACCATATATTTTCAAAGTATGCTGAGAAAACATTAAATACATTTTCAATGTTCCTAGCATCTCCATTAATGTTTTTATAACTCCAATATATTTATCGATATTATTATATATTGTATCTAAATTAAATTTTTAATCCTTTGACACATAACCATCTTTTTACTTAACACGATTGGCTAAAAAGGAGTGTAATGTGGTTAGGGTTCATGTACATATCTATGTGAGTTTCTTTGTTCCACCATAACTTTAAAATGCCTGAACAGATTTAGATGTGTACCATTAGAATCCTTACTTATCATCCCGAGTGACATAGGCTATAAATATTTTAAAAAATGAATATGGCAGCAGTATGGCTCCATTTTTAAATGTAAAAAAACTTCATTTATTACAATAAGGGTATCAAATTGAAGGCCTTGATCAGCACATGCCAAAACTATAAGAAAAATTGTCATAAATTTTACATAAGTAGGTAGTACATGCAAAACAAACATTTCATCCCCACACCATCTACGCATTGCCTCGCCCGCCGTGAGACTAGAAAACCATCTTTAGTGCTTAAAATAAAAATACCACCACTTATTTGTTTTATAAAATAAAACTTGTAATTAAAATAAATGATCTTTTTTTGGCAGGGCAGTCGTGTTTTTGATTTTTTAAGTTATTTATTTTTATCTCCCATTCAAGTTGTCAAAAAAATATTAGGCCCGTTTCATAGCTACGTCACTAGTTACGTCGCGATGGTTAATCGCGACGTAACTAGTGAAGTAACCGTATACGACTCGGTACTCGATACTCACGATAAATCAATTCAAGTTAAATGTCAAATCGGGCCTATTATTTTTTGACAAGTAAAGCTACGCCATAATTGTCTTGCTACCGCATGCCGAAAGTCGTCAATACAGACGTACGCATTATTTTTCCTTTTAGAATATTTATTAAACCAGTCATGTTGATGATGCTGCAGAAGATAATTGACGACAAAGTGAGTTTCATGCTTTAAATTAAATATAAATTCATAAACTCACGCGTTATTTCCATGGGGTCAGGCAGAAACTACAGAGCGCCACGTGCTACGCTCCTTACATACTCCTTTTGCTTCGTTTACATTCATACATCTGGTCATACACGCACGCCAGTTGCGAATACTACACACCTGACCTATCTGAAGATTATCATCAATAAGGTCCATTTTGTCTGTGTGTGTTTGTGTAGGTGTGGTCAAGGTATATTTCCTTTTAAGGCGTCCTCTCCCGGCGGTAAATTAAACATGTAAGTAGGCAACGGTCCCCAAAGTCCTAATACATTTTCAGCTCGATACAAACTCTACTTATCTCCATGAATAATTAAATGGGATCGTGGTAATCAGTTTTTACTTAGCCACCTTAAATTTACGGGATTTATTACAACTAGACTAGCTTTGCCACCGGCTTCGCCCGCGTGCAGTTCGGAAATTAACCCACGGAAACGTAATACCGGGATAAAAAGTACAACAACAACAACAACAAACGACAATTTTTATTTCTTTATTTTTGTTCCTATGTGTTAATCCAGGTTATAAACTATGTGACCCAAATTTGATCCAAATCCTATTAGAAGCATAATACTAATGATTGAAATACTATCGTGAATCCATGCAAGTCTAGTAATTTTTGTCAGTTTTCTGTTCAGAAATTGTGCACAACGTGTCGTGTCGTGAACAAAATACCGTCTTGTATGCATGCAACGTACTACCGCGGTAAAAAGTATCCTGTGTTTAAATCCAGGTTAGAAACTGTGATTTCATCCAAATCCTATTAGTGAGATAATACTAATGATTGGAATACTATCTTGAATTCATACAAGCCATGTACTTTTTGTTAGGTTAATGGTTTAAAAAAATATGGCGCTATGAGTTTCTAACTAAATTTAAAAAAATAATATCCTTTGATTCTGTTGGCCGATTTTGATGAAATTAATGCTAAATATTACTCATAATAAAGCTTCTTACCTTTCAGTAATTCGATTTTGAATCCAAAGAGTGGCTTTTACGTGATGCGCGCACAAACGGAAAGTTTACGATTTTATTATATGTATAGATTTCGAGTCTTAGGGGCTCATTGTGCTATCTCCGATGCAACACCGAGTTCTTGCGGATCGAACAGCGGAACTACATGCAAATTATGTTCCCAATCGGGTTATAATTAATCCGGTATTGATTGAAACCGTACCGTAAACCGTGTAGTATATTTGGATAATACGACAGAAATCCAATTTGAATTAATTTCTGTTTTGTTTTATCACGTTTAGATGTGTATACCCATCACGTCTGCGGAGTTTCGCTAGCTAATTTAATATGACCTTGTATAAAGGTAATAAGGTGTATAATTTACTTATACAACGCGGCATTTTAATCGTCTTACAACGGCAGCTCACTTCATGTATCCAATGACTACTAATAACTCATGAAAGTAAAAAAAAATATTTATTAACATTTGTTTCTTTTTTAAAATATTATGAACCTTGCGTTCAAAGAGCATTCAAAAGGCTCGCATCTCGCTCATAACAGGATGTTTCAAACTACATCATGCGTCATAATAAATAATATTTTTATTTTAAAATTTTCAAATGTTAATTTAAAAAAATATTTTCATGAATGCTTAGTAGTCATTGGATACATGAAGTGGGTTGCCGTTGTAAGACGATTAAATTCCACGGTGTATACATTTACCCTCCCAGAATAAATTCTCTAAATTATGATGAAAGCCGCATCAAAATCCATTGTGTAGTTTAAAGCAACAACGCCGTCACACAGCCAGACACGAAAAGCGACTTTAATTTAATTATAACACATAACATAGCATAACATCACGCATGTAATCCCCGAAGGGTTAGGCAGAGGTGTACCCATAGTACATCCACATTTTGCCAGTTATGTTTAAGTCCCATGTAATAGGGGGCGAGCCTATTGCCATTAACCGGGCACAAATCCAGACTACAGGCTGCTACTGAGAAATTCCTAATAAATCCTTCCTTTTAATTTAATTATAATATGTATGAATCACCATGGCGCGGCAAAATAGTTCCTGGAAGGACTTGGGGGAAGCCTTTGCCCAGCTGTGGGACAGTATTGGCTATTTTTAACCGACTTCCAAAAAGGAGGAGGTTATATGTTCGGCTGTATGTTTTTTTTTTCTTTTATGTTTGTTCACCGATTACTCCGTCAATTGTGGACGGATTTTGAAAATTCTTTTTTTGTTTGGAAGGGTATGCTCCCGAGGTGGTCCCATTGCCACCAAGTCAGAATCTGATCAGGGGATCCCATGGAAATCGAGGGAAATCCTCAAATTTTATAGTCATACCTATAGCGATTTGAGTATTTTTTATAGTAACTCGTGCATTTGCACTCGAAAAGCACCATTTGGTGAAGTGGAACTGATGATGAAGACCACAGATGGCCACCGGAACTAATGACCGGGCTCGTCAAAATGCATATGGTGAAGTCACCATCAGTTAATTGTTGAGGAGTTCTCCTGGTAAGAACCAGGACAACTCCTCAACAATTAACGCCCCTGCATCGCGGAAAGCAATATTTTGTAAAAGGTGATGAGAATTTGACATTAGGCTATTGTAAATTAGATAAATTACAAACTAACCCACTAAAAAGTGAAAAATAAAAAACTTTTTACAAAAAAAAAAAACCGACTTCCAAAAAAAACACTACAAAGTGAAAAATAACTTTAATTTCGGAAGTCGGTGGCAAAAAACTAAAATACAGATCCAAAGACACCGACTTCCGAAATTAAAGTTATTTTTCACTTTGTAGTGTTTTTTTTGGAAGTCGGTTGTTTTTTTTTTGTAAAAAGTTTTTTAAATAAATAAAATTAGATACACATACATATACGCAACTATGTCCTAACCCGGGTCATGGTCTACCCATGTGCTAAATTTCATCAAAATCTGTTCAGCCGATTTGGAGTGGAAGCTTAACAAACTAAAATAGTTTAGATAAATATGATGTACTAGCTGCACCCCGCGGTTTCACCCGCGTAAGTCTCGATCCCGTGGGAATATCGGGATAAAGAGTAGCCTATGTCTTAATCCAGGGTGTCAGCTACCTCCATACAAAATTTTATCAAAATTGGTTTAGCCGTTAGAGCGTGAAGAAGTAACAAACACACACACACACACTCACAAACTTTCGCCTTTATAATATTGGTGTGATGATAAGCAAAGTAGGCAGTAATCATATTTGTAATACATTTTTCCTTGAACTTACTGTGTGTCTTTATATCTTCAAAGGGTTCAGTAAACAAACAGAAAACCCTTTGAAGTATTTGCCTGAAATAATAGCGATTGGCGTATATCTGTTTACTTCGGTTTTCCCTATGTCATTATTCGCATATAGGGAATTGTGGCACCATTGATCTCGACATATGTTTGCAACATATGTCACTTATATAATAATAATAACACACGAAAGAACACGAGAATTAAGTGTCGTTCCCCTTAACATAAAGTGAATAAGAATGACGTTATTGGACGATTCCTTAATTTTATATTTACTTAGCAGTTTAGATTATATTTAAATTACTTATTAGCGAATAGGCTAGATTGTAATGTCGTGATACTTTATAAAAGGAAAAAAATATATATGTCACTTGAAACTGGCTTGGATGGAATTTGAATGACTTCCTTTATAGGGCCTTTTCTCAACACTTAGCTATGAAGGGTTCTTTTAAATTGGCTAGCTAAACTCCGCAGGTGCGATGGGTATGGTGACTAGCCAGAAAAATAATAGACTTGATGATTTTCTTTGTGGGGTCATCGACCTCATTTATTGTAGTAACTTGAAATATCAGTTTAGATTTCGTTTTTTATTATAATTTTTTTTTTTTGGGTAAACTTCACAGACGTTATGGGTATCGATATCTAAATACGTTAAAACATAAGAAAACAGTTTTTTCTCGACTCATACTCAAGTAACAATACTAATAATCAATTATATCTTTATATATTTTTTAATCGTATTTAAATATCGATACCCACGCCTCGGCGGAGTTTACCTAGCCAATTTAAAATAACCCTGTATAGTAATAATTTTTTCCTCCAGGCCGAACTCAGCGGAGACTAGCCGTGGTAGATATTATAGTACACAAGTGTGTGCGCGTGTATGAATGAATACGATGTAGAAATATTAAAATTGTAATTTGAATTTGGAAGACATAAGCACTAACGAGATTTCTATTTACAAATCAGTTTGCCAATATAACTCGATTTTTCTCTAACTGTGCGCTTGGAGCTGTCAAAGTTGTCAGTATTAAATTCCCCCTTACGTCCAGTGCCCGCTTACCTCCTCAGCGCCCCGCCGCGCGCCGCCGACACCTCTTAGTACGGTCTACACAACTCGTGTCGTCTGCTCAGTTCTGTCATAATTATTATTCGCTAAGTTGTTTAATTTATTGAAAAAATAAAAGTATTGAACAAATAATGGAAATGTGTTCCATTACTGATACTGAACCACCAAAAAATGCACTGATTAAAATGCTTTCCTGTTTATACACACTAGCTGTGCCTCGCGGTTTCACCCGCATAAGTCTCGATCCCGTAGGAATTTCGGGATAAAAAGTATCCTATGTCCTTACCCAGATCATGGTCTACCCATGTGCCAAATTATATCTAAATCCGTTCAGCCGTTTTAGCGTGAAAGCATAACAATCAAACTCCATTTCGCATTTATAATAACACTAGCTGCGCCCCGCGGTTTCACCCGCGTAAGTCTCGATTCCGTGGGAATATCGGGATAAAAAGTAGCCTATGTCTCAATCCAGGCTGTCAGCTACCTCCATACAAAATTTTATCAAAATTGGTCCAGCCGTTTGAGCGTGAAGAAGTAACAAACATACACACACACACACGCACTCACAAACTTTCGCCTTTATAATATTAGTGTGATTTATGTCCCTCCCCAGGAAGCCATCTATCTCCTTGCCAAATTTTATCGATATCCGTTCAGTGGTTTAGGCGTGAAAAGGTAACATACAGACAGACAGACAGAGTTACTTTCGAATTTATAATATTAAGTATGGAAGTATGGATACACTGTACTGCAATATTTTGACGTTGACAGGCGCACAGTTACAAAAATCGGGATATACTAATTAACATATCACTGGTTACTCTACTCAAGATTGACAAGATGCAATAAGACAACTGGATATAGTACAGTCAACCGCACATCAGTGGTAACAATTTGACACTGATAGCGCCTTTATGTCGTTGCAGTAAGGACGATTTTCGTGGTGCAGTCGACGGTACCACCTATCCAGAATTCCATAGTATGTTAACTTTCGTTTACCTATCGAACATAAAACTTATTTACTAAACAAAAATAGAAATAAAGCCAACTTACATCGATGAAGCTGAAGTACCCTCCATATAAAAGCACTCAGGACAGCGATAGCATTATAACATCGTCCAAGCTCAGAAAGCAGTTCGTGTCCAATTTCCTGTAAACATTGACATTTATTTTTAAGCGAGGCTGAGATAGGGACAATGGGGCTGGAAGCGATTCCGAGAGCTGTGGTAGTTAAGCTAATGTTCGAGAACGGTGAGAAACGAAATATATTTTTTTTATTACGAGCACCACAGAAACCAGGTAAGCGATTAGTAATAAAATAGTTAGGTTGGACGGGCAATCTGCCTAGCCTTCTCCAAACTATGTTGGGGTCGGCTTCCAGTCCAACCGGATGCAGCCGAATACCAATATTTTACATGGAACGTCTGCCTATCTGACCTCCACAACCCCGTAACAGGGTAATACGATACCCCTTGGGCTACTGGCGACCCCTAACGACTGACAACGCAGGGACCAACGGATTAGCGTGCTTTCCGAGGTGCGGAGGAGTCTCGGTATGCAAAGATGGTCACCCATCCATGGACCAACCTTGGCAACCGTAGCTTAACCTGAAGAATTGACCCGTGCGGCTGTTATTACTTAGCCACGAGCTCCTCCGGTACGTTGGACGGTATACTTTCTTAAATCATTTCTAACTAATATAACTTTGAGGTGTATCAGTTGTCATTTTTAGGGTTCCGTACCCAAAGGGTAAAACGGGAACCCTATTACTAAGGCTCCGCCGTCTGTCTGTCTGTCTGTCACCAGGCTGTATCTCATGAACCGTGATAGTTAGACAGTTGAAATTTTCACAGATGACGTATTTCTGTTGCCGCTTTAGCAACAAATACTAAAAACCAGGATAACAAAAATATTTAAGGGGGCTCCCATACAACAAACGTGATTTTTTTGCTCGTTTTTGCTTGATATCGATAACGGCAACAGGTAGACGCTTGAAATATTCACAGAATATTTGGTTATATGTATATTCACTTTAAAAATAAATAATTAAATTAAAATAAAACAAATATTTAAGGGGGGCTCCCATACAACAAACGTGATTTTTGTGCCTTTTTACGGAACCCTTCGTGCGCGAGTCCGACTCGCACTTGGCCGGTTTTTCATTTTCAAAAAAGTATACACTTTCATCTGTTTTTAATATTTCTATGGTCATGTCACTAAAGGCTTTATGGTTCGAAATTCGAATAGATCATAAAATACACCACCCAATGTGTAGGTATCATTGCTATATTACAGAGAAATACTGATACAATCCGCAGAAATGCTCCGATACTATTTCTAATACGAGCAACCAATAAACAAATGTATGTAGGACGTAGGTATATTCTCATGACCACCGCACGTAGAAACGGGCGATTTATAATCTCCGTCGCCGCGAATCTCTTAGGGAACTATTTAAAAGGATTAATATTATGACGGTACCTTGCCAATTCATTTATGAAAATATTATGTATGTAAGGAAAAATCTACATATTTTTAACAAGATAAGCGATAGACATAATTTTAATACTAGAAATAAAGATAAAATAGATCAACCATTTTCCAGATTATCTAAAGTACATACATCTTTTATGGGGTACTGTGTTAAATGTTACAACAAAATACCTTGTGATATATTGAAATTAAATGAGAGAAAATTTAAAACACATATTAAAAGTACACTTTGTAAACAAGCATATTACAAGTTAGAGGATTATATCCAGGACAGGAATGCTTGGAAACATGCTGGTCCAGCTCCATAGGACAATCTAGAGTCTAGACAAAATCAAACTGATTGCTATTTTTATGGTAAAATCTGTTATTTTTATGATATTGATTTTACATTCTGTGATAACCTATACTCACACACTGACTTATTTTTTTACTTTTTTTAGAAAAACATACTTTTATGATGTTTGTAAATATGTGAACACCCATGTATCTATCTAATAATTAAGTTATTTTTCATTGCTTAGTTTTTAATTCGTTTTACCTATTATGGTATAGTAATTTTATTCTAGGTGCATCGTCTTCACATATAATCATATAATTAATGTAATCAAACAAAATATTGTAAAACATTTTTAAAAGAGTACCGGTGGAGTTTCTTGCCCATTCTTCTCCATACGAAACTACCTTTTGGAAGGGGCAACTAGAATCAATTCTATTTTTTTTTGTAAATTTTGACGTTGACGTCACTTTGTATGAAAGAGCAGTGGTAACGACCGCAACTTACTAGTTGTAAATCGTAGGTTCGAACCCTGACAGGTGCTTTTACTTTGTGTAAATTTTTTCATCACCACTGCTCTCAAAACGGTGAAGGAAAACAACGTGAGGAAACCGGCATGTCCTAGAACCCAAAAATTCGAAGACATCTGACATCTACCAACCCGCACTGGGCCCGCGTGGTGGATTACGGTCCGCTACCTCTCAGAGAGAGGAGGTAATTTTAAGGGGGGCTCCCATACAACAAACGTGATTATTTTGCCGTTTTTATAGATAATGGCATGGAATCCTTCGTACTCGAGTCCGACTCGCACTTGGCCGGTTTTTTTTTCTTAACCCCACTAAAGTAGGTGAACCAGTAACAAATTGGTTTTAAAAATTAAAACTGCTAACTCAACTGCTACAATATTCCAGTTAACGTTCTATGCCAGGCAGGCAGGCGGACAGGTAACGTAGCCAACTTTATTGCGGGTAGAATTTTATTTAAACTTATCATTAGCAAAGTTTGTTTTAAGTAAATTACTTTGAACTTACTCCTTTTCACCTGACAGCCACATTAAAGCTTCATTTTAAAGTAGTTTCGAAATTAACACAAACTTAATTTCGTATCATGAAGTAAAAATGAAGTAAAAATTGGGTAAAACGTTGGGAAATATTTAAAGAAGTTTAATTTTGAAAATGGAGTTACTATTACTTACAGGAAAATGGGAATGTAGGTATTCCACTCAGCTTCGATTATTTAGGTCAATTAAAGTGTTGTTGCGTTTAACGCACTTATAAGTTTATACTAGCTTTTGCCCGCGGACGTCGGAAATTATATTATGGGAGCTTCCGGAATAAAATTATCATATGTGTTACTAAACTATCTGTATGCCATCTGATTTCATCCAAACTCGTTCTTGCGTGATTAAGTAAACATTCAAACATCCAAATTTTGACATATAATATTACTAGCTGCGCCCCGCGGTTTCATCGGGGTAAGTCTCGATTCCGTGGGAATATCGGGATATAAAGTAGCCTATATGTTAATCCAGGGTGTCAGCTACCTCCATACAAAATTTTATCAAAATTGGTCCCGCCGTTTGAGCGTGAAGAAGTAATAAACACACACACTCACAAACTTTCGCCTTTATAATAATACTAGCTGCGCCCCGCGGTTTCACCCGCGTAAGTCTCGATCCCGTGGGAATATCGGGATAAAAAGTAGCCTATGTCTCAATCCAGGGTGTCAGCTACCTCCATACAAAATTTTATCAAAATTGGGCCGGCCGTTAGAGCGTGAAGAAGTAACAAACACACACACACACACACTCACAAACTTTCGCCTTTATAATATTAGTGTGATGTGATAGTGTGATAATATTAGTGTGTGATAGTAGCATTATACTTAACTTACTTATCAACTTTTGCTCTTTGCTGTTAAAGGCTGATTTTTCAACGGTCAGATAAGTTATATCTGAGGAATAAATATGACAGTTTAACAGTTTTTGTACAGAAAATAATCATGTCAAACCGCCGTATTTATTGTTACGATAAAAATTATCTGACGATTGAAAAATCGACCCGCAGAAAAATTACATGACAAGAGTGAGTGTCTTGTCATGTTTTCTGCGGGTCGATTTTGCGACGATAAAAATTATCTGACGATTGAAAAATCGACCCGCAGAAATCATGACACGAAGTCGCTAGCCGCTTGAAGTTTTAAATATCGCCCGGCTAATCGTAATAGATAATAAGCTTCCTATCAAAGTGGACGTTGTATTGTCATTAAAAGCTATTGGGGAGTCTTTTGATAACAGTGGGAACACAAAGGTAGAAAAAAAATTTGTCATTGATCATTTCTAGGTGTGTATTGAAAAGAAGAAAGAAAATACGTTTATTTGCGATAAACATAACGCACAGAAATAACCGCCCCTGCTCCGTGTGGTGTTGGACGTAAAGAATGGTACCATCCTATTTCTTCCCGTGGGTTTCTACTAAGGGACTTACTAGAGATTAGGCAGCAGCGTTCTCTATGCATTTTAACACCATACTGAGATCGCCAACCGGCGTACCAAGCATGGCGATTATGGCTACCCCCCCATTGGGGGAGGCTTATGTCCAGCAGTGGACGTATTTCGGCTGAAATGATGATGATGAGGTGTGTATTCAAATCAAACCATCCAATATTCCCATTTTCCGTGTTCAGAGATGATTCCATCGACACAAAATTGTTTCCCAAATTAACTTAACGACCAACCCATCCATAAACCAGGCAACTACAAATCACATCCCAATCTTATTAGGGATTCCATCCATCAAATATTAGCCTTGTTGGGCGAAGGTTGGCGCGAATTACCTGTGTAATCCTACTGTCCCTCATACATCGCGATAACACCGTAGATTACTGTACCCTTGTTCAGCACCTGCCGTCATATCCGTCAATCATTAATAACGTAGCTGAGATACGTTTGGGGACCGAATTTTGAAAGGAAGCGTTGGAAAGTGTCTTGACGTTAAAATTTTTTTTATGACGCTTTTGATTGGAAAGTGATTTGATTTTAAATGGTGCTATCGACGATGCAGTAATCTTTGCCTGGCCTAGAAATATAATAAAATATTTCTAGGCCAGGCAAAGGTTACTGCATCGTCGATATAGTCTTGAAGATTTGTGCCCAATTTTCCCTATACTGAAAGTGAAAATTGGCCATAAATCTTCAAGGAAGCACCTAAATGATCGCTAAAATATTATTGCACTGTACAATTTTCAACTCTCAGCGCCGATCCAAGTGTTGTTAATCCAACAGTGCGGTCTTGTTTAGATGTAACCTAATGTTAGTGAATGAGAAGGAGTCATCAAGCTATTATCTTTTCCTTTCTCAAGTTGCACTATAGTCCAGTTCCAACAACTCATTTTCAATAAGCCTTTCCTCGTACGCCAGCTCCCGTTATTCAAATCCAACAAGGGCAAATCTTGTTTACATATAGCGGACGAGGCCCACAGTTAATAGGCGGGTAATTTGTTATGTCCCAACACTAGAGATACCGGAGTCGATCGGTCTGCGTCAGTCGCCACTTAGCCCCCGTTAACTGGTGGTATAGGCAGATAGGCACATATAGCTGTAGGTATAAGAGAAGATGGCTAGAAATGCAATTTGTGAAGCTAGATCATTGAACAAACCAGCTTTAGCCATTTTATACGAAAAAACCGGTCAAGAGCGAGTCGGACTCGCGCACCGAGGGTTCCGTACGTATATATGATGTTGATGATATCTGAAAAACTGTGCTATTTAGAGTCCTGAACTTCTATCACATAGAATAATTTCAGATTTTTATCTATGCAAACTTCGTAGATAAGAGGAGGGAACGGTATTTTTTTTTTACATTTTTCATTAATGTCGGAAACTATGCTGGCTAAAAAAAAATGTTTGAGAATGTGCAAACAGCGCTCTTTCATATGATACCCCACATGCCCTAGTAGCCCCGCTTAAATTTTTAAGACCTTTCAGTCATTTTTGCAAAAAAATATTTTTTTTTTAATTTCTTTCTTGCTTGCAAAATAGCTGAACAAACGTCATCTAAAACTATTCTAAATTTCAAGCATTAGTAGTTCATAGCATTAGTAGTTCTTGAGATATCCAGGTGTGACAGACAGACTTAGTCATAAGTATAATTAATAAATAATAAGGGTTAAATAATGTTATATATTATAAATAATAATAAGGGCCTTTTTACCATTTTGGTACGGAACCCTAAAAAGAACATTGAAATTGTGAAGCTATGTGTTTCTGGACTTTTATACAATAGATATGTAGATTAATAATTTATTTGTTGCCACACAGAAGTAGGAACACAACACACAAACGCACAATCATTAAAATCATTAATACATCTCTCTATGTTAGATTTGTTCCATAAGAGTTTTGTTGAGGGTATGCACACACAAATATGAATTTACAGAATTATAATCATTAGAATCATTAATATAATAATGATTCTAATGATTATAATTCTGTAAATTCATATTTGTTATGGTCGCGAATCATATTTTGATCAAGATACAACCTGACAAATGACCTGCAAATTGCAAAAAAACGCAAGAAATTTTGAATTTTGCGGGCTGCTACTGCTGATCCACCTCAAATGATAATTACTAAGTAAGTACATTAATATGAATTGAGCGAGCCCGGAATCTACAAGGACTATAAATATAATTAAGAATTCCGCAGCGAAAAATAGCCACATTCTTGAAAAGAGTTGAATCTTCTTATCTACCACGGATTTCATAGTTTAGGATTCTAAAAGAAACTATCGTTTACCTTTTGCAATTTTATGATTGTTTGATTGATTGTTAAAATACTAGGTGTAATTGATAATACTCATGTCAAACAGATGATGGAATGGAACAATGAATTTAAGTTCAAATCAAATCTTTACACTGTGGGCCAAAATCAAAAGTAATTTATTCAAACTAGGCTGATAATCAGCACTTTTCGAACGTCAAAAATTACATAAGGCAGTCCCCCAAAAACGCCCACCCTTCACCACTTCCTAGTGCTTTAGCTGGGTAGAAGAAGTGGCGCAACAAACTCCCGTTGTACAGACAGCCTAGTAGTACTATAATAAATTATGTCAACATGCAGCATAAAAAATTTCATAGGTATCACTTATAAAGCAAATCTTACAAAATAAGTATTATGTTTATGTATGGTGACAGATTGTAGTAGGTACTAATTATTAAGAAAATCTTGGATCGTGTAGTAAGCTTTGTTAATTAAAAAAATACGCTATTTATTTATGAATAATGTGAGTTCCTTGGTGTTTAAAATTTCCACAAGTATTATTTTATTGCAAATTTTAGATGCCATTCCAAAAAAACTTTTACCCAGAAGAGCAATTCTATGTGGTATACTAAATATTTTAAGTGTACATCTTTTTGAGTTAAAATTTACTTAATAAAATAATAAACAAACATCACAAATTCCTTAACAAACCATTAACAGTAAATTGACTACCTGTTAATAAGTTCTCCAAACAATTTAACTTCAAACACATCAATAACGAAACAAATGACAAACAGGACTTGAAAGAAACAACTCAATACAAAACATCAGTCTCAAAGTCTTTTGATTTATCACAGAGA
The DNA here is from genome assembly GCA_963921375.1 of Tiliacea citrago. Classification (NCBI taxonomy): domain Eukaryota; kingdom Metazoa; phylum Arthropoda; class Insecta; order Lepidoptera; family Noctuidae; genus Tiliacea; species Tiliacea citrago. Next base: position 10,470,459 of record OY992782.1, on the reverse strand, counting down.
GGCTGAGTGTTCTCAAATGTTCCTTTATATTTCCAGACTGTAGCGTCTCGAGAAAAATTTTCGCAAACTCAGCAAGTTAATATAACTTGAACTCTCATAAGGATTTGCAAGCATGGCGTATTGATACTGGTTTTATTAAGTGTGTAAGTTTGGGTTTTGTTATAAAGCTCTGTGTTTATTTGTGTATACCAAGCGTCACGTGTCACGCCTCATATGCGAGGAGTCAGGTAATTTAGCACTGTTGTTTACGATGTTATCGTTCAACAAAAAAACCCTAATATAATAATAATACTTGATTTAGTTCAGAAGACTGATAAGTTTTCAAAGCTTCCTTTCTCCTACTATTTTGCTGTGCCCGACAGGGTGCACAATGATCACATTTAATTTTAACTTACCATCTAAGTACACATTGTGGAATTCAAATTAAGTATTGAACATTTTTACGGCAGTGGGGATAAACTAAATTGCACCAACGAAAGTGTTTGTGCCTACTGCCTGGGTTCCAACCCACGTCCAGCTGGTGTTAAGTCGGGGCTGGTATCACTGGGCCACCAGTGCTCTCTGCATAGGCATACCTGTCCAGTAATTGAATAACAGACTAACAAATTGCAATTAGGATTTCCTTCAAACACTCTTGGATTATAAAAGAAAGAGTGTTCCGCAATTGGGGTGCTGTATCTAATAGAAAGTAATGCACGATATTTATCACAGTATTTGGTCTGATGCATTAAGGAGATCCTATCGTTTTTCACATCTGGCACAAGGCCAGTTCCAACATTAAAGAAGATAACGAAGAAAAGTATTGATACTTTTTTCCCATCCTACCCCCACATTCAAACTCTAGATGATACTATCAGTAAATTTATAAAGCCTCAAGATACGTGCTAGCTAAAATCAAAATTAAAAAAGACATAATTCGAGCCTTTGTATTTTATTAGCGATTTTAGTTTCCAAACATGTAAACAAATATTATGTGCTTTTGTAAAAACAACTGTAAAACCCACAGTTAAAGTTCAGATGGCGCTACGACTTCTTTTGTTTGTTTTTTCAATAGTGCGGTCAGTGCTCTGAATTATCTGACACCCCTTACAAAGACGACGAGGGGTCAGATTATGCAGGTGACTGTACTAGTTATTCTGAAATCATATATATCATTTCGTCATTAGATTCCCGATAAACAGCGTATATAAAGGAAGAAATAATAAAAAATAAAAATATTTCACCTAGGTTAAGGTACACAATATTCACACAAAAACAAAAAACAGAGAATACTTCAAATAGTATTGTGTGCCTCACGGTCACGGATGCGCCAAATAGGCCCAAGTAGTGCCTGACGCTGCTTTTCAACTGGAGCTTATGTTACGACGATGTCTTACGGATGTAAATATCAGTTTTATAGTATGTGTAAATATTTAAATAATAAATAAATAATATAGATAGATATGTGTAGCAAATAATAATAAAATATCTCAAATTATAACTTTTCAAATAGTTTTATATTAGTACTAAAATCTGAACAATATATTATTATATGTTCCAGGTTTTAGTGGTTTACTTAACAAGTAAGAAGAAAGACAGAAAATACCTATAATTGCGGTAAATAGCAAAAAAGGAATACAAATTCAAAAAAGAACAAGTACTGAAAATGTGTACCGAGAGTGCGGATCGATACTCTCAAATGGAAAAGGAATTCTATATTAGTTAATTAGATTTCAAAATCGTATATGTACGGCTCTTAGAGTATTTTAATTTGGATTAAAGCGTTTTAGAGAGGAAATGAGGATACTATTAAGTTATTAAAATGTCGAGTCTAGAGAGTATTTCATTAATTTCAGTGGAAAATTGTAATAAAACCTATTATTTTATTAGTGAAGGCTTTTGAACCCATTAATTGAATTTAGTCCCTGTGGGTTGTATTATCGCTGTGATTATTTATAAAAAAATAACGTAACTTCACGCCTGTATTTTCCCGAAGGGTAAGGCAGAGGTGTACGTATAGTAAACCCACATTTTTTCAGTTAGGGTTAAGTCCTCCAGACGCCAGGATGCTACTAAATAAATAAAAAATGTTAATATATTCATGTGGTAGAATTTAACGAATTACCATCTTCAGAATGTTCTGATATTGGGCACGCCACAATTGTGGCGATAAGTCCCCTCTTTGAGGAGTGGCTGGAGAGGCGCCACGGCGTCCTCACCTTCCGCCTGACGCAGGTCCTCACCGGACATGGATGTTTCGGGAGGTTCCTGTTTAGGATTAAGCGGGAGGAAACGCCCGGAGGACACGGTGGAGCATACGGTGGAGGTCTGCCCAGCTTGGGCGGAGCACTTCCGTGCCCTCACGGAGGCGATCGGCGGCGGCGATCTCTCGCGTCCGGCCCTGGTTCAGGCCATGGTTCGGAGCGAGAGTGCATGGGAGGCCGTCACCTCCTTCTGCGAAGCAGTTATGCTAGCGAAGGAGGAGGCGGAACGCGTGAGGGTGAGACAAGGTTCGCGCCCTCGCGCCCTTAGTCGCCGCAGGAGACGCCCCGGGCGTCGGGAGTCGCAAGCCGATTTCCGGCCACCGTAGGCGCGGGCCTGCGGACGGTGAGCGATGGGTAGCTCGCCGTCCGATAAAGACCAGGCCCGGGTCGACGGTGCGTTGTGTTCCACGCGCGCCTCAAAGAGATGCCAGCACAAACTGACGGGGTCCGTTAGGACCAATGCCTGCCGGGGTTGCGAGTTTGTCCGAAAGGGATATCGTGGCCCTGGCACACAGGCAACGGAAGGAACATGGGTGGGTTTTAGTCAGTAAAAGTCTGACACGCCCTCCCGCTCCGCCCAGAGCGGGAGAAGTTATTTGATAATTTCCCACCCAAAAAAAAAAAAAGAATGTTCTGATATGGACCCCAAAAATAACATTCAGACTTCAGTCAAAACAAAAGAAAACTTCAGTATCCCGACCAGTCATTAACAAAGAATTGAAATATAACTCTTCGAACTGTTAACACCAACTTACATAAGACTTAAACCAAATCTATTGTACCCTTAAATTCAGTAAACTTTGCTTAAGATTGTAGTGCTATTACACAGGTTTTAACATGCAAATTCATTCAGCTCCCTTAATACAATCTACCCTCGGGACTTGAGTGGCCTAATAATTCTGAAGAAGACAAGTATAATTTAATTTATAACTAAGAACTTGTAGGGCTTCTCATGGTAATGTAAAAAACGGAGAGCTGAATTAAATCTCGTAGGAGGTATTAAGATAATTTTGCGTTCGGGTCTTCCTCCATCTTTTGGTTTTCGTCATCTGTCGGCGCCTCCATCACCTGAATCAATTTTGACATAATAAGGAAAAAATATGCAGGACCCATGGAGGTTTTCTTTTTATTATCTTCACAGCTGTGAGCTGTTATTCTTAATAGCAATGTCTTGCTGTTCAATTATAAGACTTCGGTAAGCCAATTTTTTTTTTCGAGATATAATCTTTGCTCCATTTCCGTAACACCATAAGATTATCACAGTTACTAATGTTTGAATGTTTGTTTCTCAATCACGCAAAAACGGCTAAACGGATTTGGATGAAATTTGGCACACACATAGTTTATAACCTGAATTAACACATAGGATACTTTTTTATCCCAGTGGTACGTCCCCGTGGGATAACTTCCGACATCCACGGGAGCGTAGCCGCGGGCACAAGCTTTTCCAAAATAAATGTTTGTCATGCTTGATTTAATCTCTCCTAAAAGGTTTTATTTTTTAGAAAAAATATGGAACGTAATGCAGGTGAAAACTGTTTAACGCCATTATTGACTGACGCCTGGCGGTAAAGTAATGACACCTTACAATAGAATATTGATTTTTCCCTGCGAAATACTGGCTTGAAATACCACCGGCAGAATGATAGGCACTTACTCGTACATGCAATTTCTATCTTGAGAGGTATTTCATAATTATTATTATAGATGACATAATCAGCCTATCTCCCCACTGCTGGGACACAGGCCTCCTCTCAGTGAGAAGGGGTGGGCCGTAATCCACCACGCAGGCCCAGTGCGGGGTGATTTCTTCGAATTTTTGGTTCTGGGACATGCCGGTTTCCTCACAATGTTTCCTTCACGGTTATGAGAGCAGTCGTGCTGCAATAACTTATACAAAGTAATTCGCCTGTCTGGGTTCGAACCTACGACCTACAAGTCGTGGTCGTTACCACTGAGTCACCACTGCAACATTATATATAAACCAAGTTTAAAATTTTTGCTTTTTAAATTCTAACATTCCCGAAATGAGGTTATAGAAAAGCATTCCTCTGATCCCAAAACTCTAAAACTACCTAAAAGATAAGAAACATCCATTCTTCCACTTCCAAAAAAGAAAAGGAATCGAAATCCGTGACTTAAACCAATTTATCTCCTGAAGACAGCGTTTAACTTGAATTTAAATCCAAGACTTGGTCGCAACGGCAGTAGACACTTCGCTACAAGAGTTAAATTTTACACCGGTTAACACTTTGAGATGTTTAAAAAAAGTAAAATCTTTAATAGCAGGTGCCTTGAGTACTGGAGCTCGAACGGTTTGCCAAGGGAATGTCCTGGCATCGGCTGACTGCTTTGTGTAATAAAGAAATAAGTCGCTTCCATTTGACTGCCACTGGGTTCTTTGAAGGCGTTTTCTCAAATGCTTTTCTGTTTTATACTTGGATGATTTGTTTGTTGTTATTTTAATGACTTTTGTAACAATGGCCATCAGAAAACACATCTTTTTGCATTCTACTCTGTTTTACGCGGTGAATTTACCCCAGCTACTCCAAAAAGACAAGTCGTGCGTTTATTCTGCCGTCAAAATACACTGCGAAAGGTAACATTTTCTCCACGTCATTTCAAAAGATTTAAGTATCAGATAGCATAAAGTACGGAAATACTTCAACATTCCCGTACGGCCGTACCGCAACCCCTCGACAAGTATATTCGAAACATTTACACGCAAAACAACCGACTTCCAAGTATGCTTTGACAAATAACCCGAAAAGCTCTTCAAAGTTGTACGAAATTCGCCATCGCTGTAAAAGAGGAAAAATTTGGAACACCAACACGTAAGCACGATTCCACGAATGTTGTTAGAAAAAGCGGCCAAGTGCGAGTCGGACTCGCACAAGGAGGGTTCCGTACCGCCGTACTATATTTAAAACTACATATTAAAAAAAACTGGATGGACTGTGTGAAAGATGATATGGCTACAAAGGGAGTGACTACCGAGATGACGACTAAAAGAGAAGTATGGAAGAAAGGGACATGTTGCGCCGACTCCAAATAAATTGGGATAAGAGCAGGAGAATGGTCAATGAAAACACATTTCTTTTATTTAAAGTTTCCATTTTAAATTTTATAATATTATTTGTCGCTATAGCGGCCTTAGTAGACACACACTCTGCTAATGTTTCAAATGTCTACCTATTACGGTTCAAAAGATTCAGCCCTGTGACAGACTGAGGGACGGATAGCGGAGGCTTAGTAATAGGGTTCCAATGGCGCACCGGAACGGTACCCTAAAAATAATCATATTTTTTTTTAAAACGTTGATATCGCATTACGGTGGGAAGTCGCGGAACTGCATACGATAGCGGATAATTTGAGCAGGTGGGAGTTTCGTAGAAGTGGGCACACGCTAGCTTCCCAAGTGCTAGTTTTAACGGTAATTGTCGGGTAAACTATCACAAATTTTGTTGTTACACACTTTGTAGTTGGCGCTTGGTGCATTCGCGAAATTGTATAGGTTTTAATATAATAGTACATGCCTGTTAGATGTGCTGCAAATTGAACTTTAAATTGGATTTTAGAATTTCTACTAAAAGTTAGCATAACATACATATCATTACGCCTTGTTTCCCCGAAGGGTTAGGAAGAAGTGTACCTATAGTACACAAAAATCATGAAATTCGCGTCATCGTCACCGACCGCTTTCCATGAGCTATATGTATACTGTGTATATTATGTGTACTTTTTGGGTGAATAAAAATCATGAAACTCGCGTCATCGTCACTGAACGCTAGTTTTCACTTATAGCGGCAGTCGCCGAAGACTGCCCCGCATGTTTTTTAGTTGAAAAATTATCAAATAACTTCTCCCGCTCTGGGCGAAGCGGGGAGGGCGTGTCAGACTTACTGACTAAAACCCACCCGTGTTCCTTCAGTTGCCTGTGTGCCAGGGGTCACGGTATCCTTTTCAGACAAACTCGCAACCCTGGCAGGACAACTCGGAACCCTAAGAGATAACCCAGAAGCGTCGTTTTATTTATCTCATATTGTACTGCGACCGTTTCGTCCTGGACACGAAAGGAAATGTGAAACGCTTAATTTTTTTGCGAATGTTAGCGTGTCCTCTGCCATCCTTATCTTGCATTTTGTAATCATACCATAAAATTACGCCTGTAATCCTCGAAGGGTTAGGCAGAGGTGCACCTACAGTACACCCACATTTCGACAGTTATGTTTAAGTCCCATGTAATAGGGGGCGAGCCTATTGCCATTGCCAAAACCCTATAACCTTTTGCCCGACCTGGAAAACCCAGGACCTCGTGCTCAACAGTAGCGCTTGCGACCCCCTCGACCAACGAAGCAGTGTAATCGTATGCCTGTTTGTTTTGGTCCCCTGACCTGTCCCCCTTTTGTCCTCCTTTATTAAGAAGTTTGTGTTTTATTTTTGCTTTGGGTACATTGTTCCGTGCGGTGCCGGACGTAAAGAATAGCACCATCCTATTTCTTCCCGTGGGTTTCGTAAAAGGCGACTAAGGGAATTACTAGAGAATGGGCAGCAGCGTTCTCTATGCATTTTTATCACCATACTGCGATCGCCAACCCGCCTGCCAAGCGTGGCGATTAAGGCAACCCCCCTATTAGGAGAGGCATATGTCCAGCAGTGGACGTCTTTCGGTTGGAATGATGAATGATGACATTGTTTTGGATTCTGATTGTCATGTATACTGTCGTTATCCAGACGATCATGTTAAAGACAATATTTTTCTAATTGTTTATTATTTAAAACATAAAATAAAGTATGCAGTAATAGGGAATATGCACGTAATTCAAAACGTATCCATTATTTTACTATACATTGTGTAGGAGTCAAGAAACAAATTCCAATATTTTTACATTTTTTAATGCATTAAGGCTCGTACAGACTGGCGCAAAATCGCGGGCGCGACAATCAGCGGGACGCGTGTCGCTTCCAGTCTGTACGAGCCTTAACTCTCCGCACAAACTGCTACTAATGCCTACCAATTATTACATAAAAATTAATGAGCCCAACGCTGTACAGAAATTATTTCTTATTTCAGTCGTACTTAACCTTTCAGAATATGAATTACACAATAAACAATATTTGTATTTTTTGTAATAATATTCTAACCATAAACAATCTTTGTTCTAGGTAAGAAATGTAAAGTAAAGAAATTACTTTCGGAAAAAATCCGTGCGGAAACCAAAATAGATAGACAGCAAAAAAAAGGTAAGTCGTTTATCATCTAAAAATGCTCTCGAAATAATGAAAATGTTTCCCTTTTTTTTTCAATACGCAACCGTGAACGTGGTCCATCCATCATAGTGAGGGAGTTCCCAGGATCTGCATAAACGAGTCATTTCTGTAATCTTTACTCCAGATGCGTCGAATATACGGAGTGACAAGGGACAAACTTAACATATATACAACACTACCCCCTCCCTAGCCCTTCTATATTTTGCATGTAATTGTGTAGACTCTGTTGGAGATCCAATAAATAAATATACAAGTAAATAAAATTTAAGTGTGTTTGCAATGTCATAATAACAGCTTTTTACTAAATGCATATCACATATGCAAGTATATACAGTGGCGTGCACTCCATATATGCAAATAAGCTCTGCATACCCTGTAGTCCCATACATACATGCCCCTCTAAATGATAAATAAAGATAACTAAAAAAAACATGGTATTAAATTAATCTAACGCGGTTTACACGCCATCTATTACTTTCATTGGAAGAACACCCGCCGCCGCGCGCCGCAAGTTCACTGCGCGGGCAGCGATTCTGTGAGCAAAAGCAATACTATGCCTTGCTTCTCCTTATTCTTCATACAAAGCATCTCGAGTAGTACACAGGTAAAGTGTGACTGTGTTCGTGAAGTTTTGGAAGCACATCTTACATTGCAACCCGTCCAAATTGAGAAGTCATAAGAGCGCCGCTTAATTGTTGATTGCAGAGAGTCGACTTTTTTTAAGTAGGATTGACCAAATGACCGACTAATTCATTCGTTCGTATTAATTCATTTTTCAAAGTTTTTGGCCATACTGTTTCGTTTCGTTTGTTTTTATTGGCACAAGTGATTGACTGTCTAAGTAGTTATTTAGTAAGTTTATTGTAAAAAATGGAAAATTATATGGTTGTTGTCAATAAAAATAGAAAATTATACCTGTGAGACTCTTACAGGTATAATTCCATTTTTAATGGCGAAGTGTGTTTAAATAAATGAAAGTCTGCCGCTTTTTCGACGTTATCTTTTGAGGAAAAAGTTAGATTGCTTGCAAAGGGAAGGTGTGTACCTGGGTTGGATTTAACTGAGAAAAAAAGGAATGCTACTAGTTATTTCCAAAAAAAGTTTTATGATAATTACGATTATTACTGGCTAACAGGTTGTGGACACACAAACACATTGTATTGTTTCCCTTGCATTGCCTAGCCGTGCATACCCTGTCTGTAATCTCTGTGCACGCCACTGAGTAAGGCCTAGCGGGCACTGCCGTGCGTTTTTTTTACCGCTTATCTGTGAAGTAATAGTAGAATAAACGCACCACAAGGCAGTGCGCGCTAGGCCTTAAAACGATTCTTACAACATAAAAACAAATTTTAAACTTTGGTCTGTCCGTCAGTCTGTTGGTTCCGGCTAATCTCTGAATCGGCTGGACTAATTTTGACGAGACTCGATTTTCACTGGCACATAGCTGATTTTATAATAAGTAACTTAGGCTACTTTTATTTTAGAAAAAGCCACGTGGGTCAGCAGCTAGTTAATTATAATATAATATATATAAGGTGTATCTATTCGTACACGAAATCTCTTAAGGGGTCATTGTACTCATCATTATAAACAACTTTTACTATGGGACCAAAGTTGAAATCGCGAAAAAAAAATCAGCTGTTCCCTACGTTTTTTTCGCTATTCTAATAGGTTGGGGAAAGTAAAGTGGCTAAAGTATGTAGGTACCATTTTGTTCGATAACTTTTTGCCATCTTGTAGGTAGGGACATGATCCCATTGCTATAGAAATTTTGGGACTTCTGATCAAAATACCGCGACAAGTGGTTTTGGCAGTCCTCTCGTGATGTTAACCTGACACGACCTTTTTCGCACGTTCTTGTCGTACGTGATCCACTTTTCATCACCAGATAGCAGCTTCTTCAAAAATGGTTCGGTTTCACTACGTCGTAAAAAAGAATCACAAATGAGTACACGGTTCATTAGGTTTTCAGTGAGCTCGTGAGGTACCCAAATATCGAGCTTTTTTTTGTACCCACTTTTTTTTTTAAATGTGCCAAAACTGTTTTGTGGTCAATTCCCAGTTCTTCAGCTACGTCGTAACTATTGATATTGCTCCACTTTTTCAAAAATGGCATCCATTTTATCCGTAATACCAATCCGTAAGACCAGAGCGACGTGCATATTTGACATCAAAATTTCCGGATTGAAAACGCTTAAACCAAATTTGTGCTACTCTCACAGACACTGCACTAGGTCCATAAACATTGCAATTTTTTTTTGCGGCTTGCGTTGCAGTTTTACCTTTTTTGTGTGTTTTTAGCAGGCAAGTTAAAATTTTAAAATGTATCGAATTTCTTCATTAGATTCACTCATCTTGACAGTACGAAAAACAAATGAAAATCACACATTTTCCTAATTTGAATTTGGAATTATTTTCTTTAAAATTTAAACTTTCAATGATACCAAAACCAGCCAAGTATATCCAAAGAGGTTTTATTACAAGTTCATACATACCTACTATAATACGAAAATACTTTTTCCCCAACCTTGTTGAATTTGGTTCATTCCAATTTTAATCGATTTTATTATCACGACTGCTTGTAAGTTCCATTTCCTAACAAACAAATTCCTTCGCTAAAATATAAATCGTCTAATTCTGTTCTTTATTTAAATCGCATTTTCTGCACTGGCGAGCATTCATTCCGTTGTTTCAGTTTTATCTTTTTTTTTTTGTGTTTGTGTTCGGTGCCAGTAAGTCTTTGGATCTGGCCAGTATCCGAGTATCCGTCCCTGGCAGTTTGCCCGGGAAGACTATCTGATTACATTCGAAGAGGATTCGATTTCATTTCTCGAATATAACACTTGACTGTTGGATGTTGTGAATGATATTCCCACAATACACTATGGCACGTACCGACTATTAGTCGGGTAATGTGAATGAGCGATATTCGCGACTGTTTATCGGTCAATCTCGCTAAATGATCGGCCGGACCATATTTTTTTTTTTTTTTTTTTTTTTCACCTGGCTTCGCACGGTTTGTGCATTTAGCCAATGTCACGTTTTACGGACCATATTTGTGGTTCTGAATAATAGTTAGACTATTTAGATGTGTGGCTTTATTTGTGTTGCTGTAATGCAGTAACCAACTGGGTTTTGTTGGGTAACTGAATACAATGTTTGAATGATTTTGTGCTAGCTGTATTGCTGATTTTTTGAATTACTCACATTAGTATAGGTAATTAATTACCATAATTATTTACGTTTTATTCCATGGATTAAAACAGAGATGATTATTTTAGCTAGGGTTGGTTAATCAACTATTCAAGCTCAATTTCTCACTGTATTAGATAAATATGCAGCGTTATAAAATTGTACCCATTGTGCGCCTTTATAATTTCTTATGTGACGATATATCGTGGACGTCCACGTCACTGCATCACGATGAAGTATTCCCGTTTGAGCACCAAAGTTATTCTCAAATGTGAATACCTTTGGTGCTCAATGCATTATGTGTTCAAAAAATAGGTGCTCAAACGGGAATACTTCATCACGATAACACAGGCAAGTTAAAAGTATGGAAATATATGAAGACGCTTTTAAATTTCCGTCCATAACATTATAACGTGCACGTATTTCCATAAATTTTATGGTCGTGGACGTCCACGATGATATTGTGACGTTAGAAACTACAAATGCGAACATTTAATATTTTCCAAAAAATATCACGAACATAACCTCACTCCAACGCCAAAAAGAACTTGGTAAAAAGAACCGCCCATCGCATGCCAAGCTGCATTTACAAGAGTTTGGACAAGTGGACGGCTCCCTTGCCAAATTGCAGCTTCAGCCTTGGATCCAGTGCCCCTTTGTAATATGAACGCCTGGCGCAATTCAACCACTTGAAATCTTAACGAATCCCACTAATATTATAAAGGCGAAAGTTTGTTACTTCGTCACGCTCAAACGGCTGGACCAATTTTAATAAAATTTTGTATGGAGGTAGCTGACACCCTGGATTAACATAAAGGCTACTTTTTATCCCGATATTCCCACGGGATCGAGACTTACGCGGGTGAAACCGCGGGGCGCAGCTAGTATTATAAATGCGACAGTGAGTTTTTTGTTTTCACGCTTTCACGATGAAACGGCTCAACGGATTTGGATGAAATTTGACACATGGGGAGACCATGACCTGATTTCAAATCAAATCAAATCAAAAGTCATTTATTCAAACTAGGCTGAGAATCAGCACTTTTCGAACGTCAAAAATTACATAAGACAGTCCCCCAAAAACGCCCACCCTTCACCACTTCCTAGTGCTTTAGCTGGGAAGAAGAAGTGGCGCAACAAACTCCCCAGCAGCACAACTGTCTGTTCAGATATAAAACTTGAATCTATACAATAAAATGTAAAAGAATTTGCATTACGCAACACAACATTAGATTATTTGCCTTATGTTAGCTAGCACACGCCACTATACCAAAAAAAAACATAAAAATCGTCGAAAACTATACTCAAGCAGAAATAACGTAAACAGAACGTACCTAAATAAAAGCCTCCAGGCATAATGGACGTGCCCGCCCACACAAAGCTATAGCTGCAACTCGAAGTCAAAAATGATAAACTAGCACCATCGTAGTAAAATTTAGGACATTAAGATACTTTTTATCTCGATATTCCCATGCGATCGAGACTTATGCGGGTGAAACCGCTGGGTACAGCTAGTAAGATAATAAAAGTGACGTAAAATACATTTCCCGGTAAAAAACGAAAGAAGATATATAATGCACACGTGTTATGTAATATTTCTTATTTTCTAAAGTTAAACTTAATTATGATATTGTTTAGAGGCACTAACACGCGGTTTTTGAATTGAGAATTTGAAGTTTTGAACCTTTTAAACATTAATTAGCATTCCTTTAGGTGAAAGCCTGCAAATATCTACCAAAAAAAAATCAAATCAAAATTTCTTCAAATCATAAGAAATGCTGAATTTAAACTTTTTAATTTCTTTTTTTTTTGGTCTGTGTTGAAGAAATCACCTTAAGTGGTGCTTAAGTGGTGTTTGAAAAGTTCTTAACATCGAGTTCTCAATTAAAAAATCAAATGTAAATCGAAGAATATATTTTAGATAGACTCAAGTTACAAAGACCTTTTCATGGAGACTAAAGTTCCTTTTGAATTTGTATAAGGTACTGATTCTTTAGAAAACCACAGCTGGACAAAAGTCTCTCTCTGACTAACTAAGGAATGTCTACTCGTCTATGGTAAATAACTGGAGGATATTTTATTTGTGTATGGTACAAAATATTTACTAGTTAGCCAGATAGCGTGTGTAAATTATTCCATCACCATTGCTCTCAAAACGGTGAAACTTCGTGAGGAAACTGGCATGTCCTTTTCAGAACCAAAAATGCGAAGTCATGTGACATCTACCAACCCGCACTGGGCCCGTGTGGTGGCTTGCAGCCCACTCCCTCTCACCGAGAGGAACCCTGTGTCCCAGCTGTGGGAACATTTTAGGCTGATTATGCTATGCTAAGCTGGTAGCGAAACTCCCTGGCTTATATTTTGACTGCTCAAAGGGGTGCAAAATGTTGTTATCACCAATTTGTCTGCCAAACGTAGCCATTCCGCCAATGACGGTCGTTCGTTGCAACGATGTATTGGACAAGCCATAGACAAAACAGATGACAATAGAGTTCGATAGTTAAGGTTTACGAGCCGATATTTTGTATACAGAATTACTTTTATACACCAATTTTGGTTGAGTTGAAAGTGTGTTTAGGTAGATGTATTATTTTGGAATTTTATGTAGTTTTTGCTTTGAATATACACAAAAGCTGATTTTGATATTGTGTTTGTTAAAAAAGAATACATATTCCAGACAACAGCGATCCATATTGTGTTAGTGTTACAAAACAACTTATATTCTAGTGTTAGTAGTACTGATATAAAATAAAATAATGCTCACTCTACGCAGAGGACGACCAGACAAGAAAACATGTTTCCTGCCTGAGCAACCTCCGCATAAAATGTTTGATATTTGGAGTATAGCTCTCCTCCACAGCTCTCAGGTTAAAGTTGTTAAGCAAACTACAACCATTGGTAGAAAACACACACACACTGAAAGCTTTTGCAAAAAATAAATGTTTCTTTATTTGCATCATTTAGGACGTAAGCTATTTATAATAACCAACAGGATGGTGCTATAGTTTATGTAGACGAACCGGACACACTTTTAAATGCTTTCAAAATTATGAACAAGAACTTTTTAGGTAAAAAAAACTAACATGAATAAAAACAGTTTACAAGCTCAGACTAATATGGAAATTGCATAAAGGATCCCGCAGACAGGCGCGACGCGACACTAGTAGCACAATTTATATGAAAACTTTATTGAAAGTGTCTCGATGCGCGTCGCGCTGCTTATCGCGCCCACGATATTGCGCCAGTCTGCACGAACCTTAAATGATGAAGAGTATACCTACGTACCCCAACATACTCTAGACTATGTTAATGGGTAAGATGACTCAACGAATTCGCGGTATTCAATCTAATCTCGCTGAGACACATTGCAAAGTTGCAGGTGTAGGCAATTATAATATCCTTGGCGGTTTTCAAATACTTTGAGACTAGAGATTCTTCAACGCTAATTTGGATGGGTAGCAATATACATACACGATCTCTTGCTCGCGGCTTCGTCCGCGTGGATATAGGAAATTATCCCACGGAAACTTACTAACAGAGTAAAAAAACTTTTTTTTACTTTGTAGCGTTTTTTTTTTGGAAGTCGGTTGTTTTTTTTTTTGTAAAAAGTTTTTATTTTTCACTTTTTAGTGGGTCAGTTTGTAATTTATCTAATTTACAATAGCCTAATGCTCATCAACTTTTACTAAATATTGCTTTTCCCGATGCAGGGGCGTTAATTTTTGAGGAGTTCTCCTGATAAGAATCAGGAGAACTGATGTTGACTTCACCATATGCATTTTGACGGGCATAAATTGCTTATCAACCATATTACAGTGCCTTATCGAATCGCAACGGTGAAATACTTATTATTAAGTAGTTCCGATGGCCATCTGTGGTCTTCGTCATCAGTTCCACTTCACCAAATGGTGCTTTCCGAGGGCAAATTCACGAGTTACTATAAAAAATACTCAAATCGCTATAGGTATGCCTATAAAATTTGAGGATTTCCCTCGATTTCCATGGGATTCCCTCATCAGATTCTGATTTGGTGGCAACGGGACCACCTCGGGAGCATACCCTTCCAAAAAAAAAAAGAATTTTCAAAATCCGTCCACAATTGACGGAGTAGAAATGGGTGAACATACATTAAAAAAAAAAAAAAAACAGCCGCACATATAACCTCCTCCTTTTTGGAAGTCGGTTAAAAAGTATTATATATTCTAACCCAGGTCATGCCAGGCCAGGTCATCCGGGTGCCAAATGCCATCCAAATCCGTTTAGCCGTTAAAAGGCTACCTAGCAAACGACCTTGCGCTCTGCCTCGCTCCGTGCCAGTCCGTCCAGCTCTCTGCGCACGCCGAATTCACACAATTTTTGGAATTATTTTAAGAACAGCGATGTTTTGAAATAAATTAAAACGTGAAATATTTCGATGTTTAAATTATCTATCTATTAGTGTAATCGTCAAATTAATGTAAAGTTACCTTTAGCAATAGATGCACGCAATCAATATATTATTAATAATAATTATTATTTATAATATGATATACAATATTTATACAATTAATATATATTTTAGTTTTTTTTACAGCAGATTTGAATTGTACTTATAAAAAATAAAAACATATAAGAACGTGGAATGTGATGATGGGATATTGAACATTAATAATGTGCTTTTAGATGTAAGTAGTTTATTTCTCTTAATTAATGAGTTAGCCTCTGAATAACGAAGAAAAACGAGGGATTGCTCGGGGTAGCGCCTTAAGGCGTGAAAATGTACCAGACAAACAGACAGACCGACATACAGAGTTACTTTCGCATTTATAATGTTAGTATGGATAATTCTTTATTACGTCAGTGCAACACCTGCCTAAGACGTAAGGTGTTGACGTCAACATTTAATTGAATTAAATGATCAAAGGAGGGACGTAAATAATATAACATCACGCTTGTATTCTCTGGTAGGCAGAACTGTGTAGTATACTCGCATTTTTTGGAACCCTAATTACCGCGTTCACGTAAACAGGAGTGAAAAGAAAAGAAAGAAAAATTGTTTATTCTGCACAAACAAAACGCACATTTCATATTTATTTCATAAAATACACATACAAAGTAGCCAAAAACCTAGTATCCAATTTACTAAACATTTTGACAATCTTAGCCATTGGTTGGATATCCACAAAAGCTTCACTAGATACCTTCGTTTTAGAAGCCCTAGTTGTCCACGGGATACCTCTTACGTTCAAAGGTTTAGTCATTTTAAAATGTGTTCGCTTGAACAACGAAGAGACGTGACGGACCAAATCCTTCTTTATAAAATCGTAAAAGGTTTACTAAATGTTCCCGATCTTTTATTCCTTTTAACTTTTTTATTTAGCTGTACCTCGACAGAAAGCTATTACATCAGGCCCTGCAGTGTCGACATAGATAGCGATCGCTTTACGACCGAATTTGATCGCAAATTCCTAAAGGGATCTCTAGACGGTCAACATTGGATGATAAGCACGAAAAAATCACAATTTTGTCAAGCATTTTTGACCGTCTAGGGACTTCATTAGGACTTTGCGACCGAATTCGGTCGTAAAGCGATCGCTATGTATAAAGAAACTGCAGGCCCTGGGAGCCTAGTCCGAAGCGCTAAACCGAAGTATCGGCCGAATGTTCGGTAGTTTCTTTACTACGGCTAACTATTGCTGACTACGGCGAAAAAATAAATAAAAAAGGACAGTCGAAGAGATAAGCCAAAGTCAAAACTGTGACTTGAAGTCGGGTAAGGACTCAAAGTCAAAAAGGAAACTGTGGAAGTTATAAAACGGCCGAACATTCGGCCGATACTTCGGTTTAGCGCTTTGGAGTAGACCCTCTGGTCGCTAAACCGTTGTCTTTGCAAGAACTGCAAGTCGTACTAACCTTGGTAGCACTGTACCTATGAACCGTCTAATGAGAAACTACAATATAATCGCTACACGACCCAAGAGCATTGACATCTACTCTAACCCTTTACGGCAATTCCGATTGAGACTTCTAACCGCTGCAGTTTCGAGTCGCCTGTTCAACACGAGCCACTTATTAATATTTTTATATTTTTGTCTTTCCAATCGTATTTGTGAACATAGCTCATTTTCATACTTTTTATTTTATTACTTAATAAAAAAAAACGCGCGCGCACGCGCGTCTATCAAAAGGTATTTATAGAGCAGAGGTGAGTGGAAACGCCGGGAGGACATATAGTGACCAAATTGGTGATGTTCTTCAGAACATCTTGAAAGGTCAGGTGCGTAGTACTCGCAATCGGCGTGCGTGTATGACCAGATTTATGAACGTAGGCGAAGCAAAAGGAGTATGTAAGGAGCGTAGCAGGTGGCGTTCTATAGTTTCTGCCTACACCCATGGGAAGAAGGCGTGAGTTTATGTATGTATGTGTGTTAATAAAAAATAAAAAAGTGTAATGCAACTATAACGATATCTTGTACGTAGTATTAATTTCTGTGTACTTCTGTAAGTGATGAATTCACAATTCCTAAAATTGTATTGTGCTTTTTTTTGTGCATGCCTTAGTAAGTCGTTGAAGTGCCATAAAAATAAATAAATACATTTTGCCCACAGGGTGAAACGGGGCGAGCCTATTCCTAAAGTTATAATAGCCCAAAATAAGGAGGAGTTTAGTAATAAAGTATAGTGTTATGTTTTTAACCGACTTCCAAAAAGGAGGAGGTTATTGTTTATCATTGGAATGTTGAGCCGAATGTGGAGCCTTACGTAATACACATCGTTCAAAGTGAATGCCGAAATTACATTTGAAACATTATCGTGGCAGATTGTGGAGCAAATACTGCACTAAGTCCAAGAGCCCTATCAAATTCTGATATCATAAACTGGAGTCATAATTAACCTTGTTCCCACTCTTATATGAAAAACAAGCACAATTCTACAATTACTAAACTCATTCTCCCCACTTTAATCCTTCGTTCAATTTAAAGTAAATACAATCGTCTGGAGGCGAGAGCGGTGCCAATTCCCTTAAATCGATACACTCACCTGAAGGAGAGATCCAGTGCTCGACACCGAGTCGCGAGCTCACACCTACTTATTTACCTGTACGTGTCGGGTAAATTCTTTCTCGAATGTCCCAGACGTGTGTCGCTTTATCGGGGACATCTTTCGTGAAAAATCTTAGCAACTTTAGAGATTCCAAGTTAAGATATGTCTTGTAATTGGCCAGTAGTCGTTATTGAATGCGTTGGGTTGTCCAATTGAGAATTTGGTTGTTTTTTTTTAAAGCTATCATAATCTTCACAAAAAAAAATTATTTACAAAAAAAGCGGTTATTTATTTTTTGTATTAAAAAAATATATATTATGAAAAAAAAAATATTGTGGTCTCACAAAAATTCGTATACCACTACTTGCTATGTAAACAGTGAAAGGAACTTATACTTAACATCATCAACGTACACAAAGCGAACTAGATTCGTATTATTGAAGCTATTGCAATTAAATGAAAGAAAATTTAAAACTCCTACAAAAAGTACACTTTGTAAACAAGCTTATTACAAATAAGAGGATTATATCCAGGATAAGAACGCTTGGAAACATGCTGGTCCAGCTCCATAGGACAATCTAGAGTCTAGACAAAATCTAACTGATTGCTATTTTAATTGTATATTTTATTATTTTTATGACACTGATTATTTTAGGAAAACTTTTTTTTTTTTTACAATGTTTGTAAATATGTGAGCACCATGTATCTATCACATAATTAATTTATCTCATTGCTTCATTATTAATTATTTTTACCTATTGTGGTATAGTAATTTTATTCTAGGTGCATCGTCTTCACATATAATTATATAATTGATGTACCAATACCAACTATTGTAAAACATTTTAAAAGAGTAACGGTGGAGTTTCTTGCCCATTCTTCTCCATACGAAGCTACCTTTTGGAAGGGGCGACTAGAATCAATTCTATTTTATTTGTAAATTTTGACGTTCAAAAGTGCCATCTATGTGCCTATTTGAAATAAATAATTTGACTTTCACTTTGCTAACTCAAAAACATTCTTTCAAACAAATAAAAAAAAAATCAAAATCGGTCCAGAATTGATGAAAATATCGATGAACATACATAAAAAGAAACCACCTCTTCCTTTTTTTAATTCGGTTAAAAAGAAGACCATAACTGGGCGTAATTAAGGAAAGCCCTATTAAATTATATAAAATCCCATTTCCCGAATGTTCTGCAAAAATTGACAAAAAATATTCCGAAAAATTCTTATGCCATTTGTAATTATGTATTTATGATAATTATTATAATTTTATTATCATGAACGAGTGGATTTTAATGTTCCTACTAATGGGAGTTTTCATTGACCATTAGTTAGCGGGCAGTTGGAAAAACTACGCAAGTATTTATCTAGCCAGAATGGACATTACACTGAATGTGTATGGAGCTCGCTAGTTTTATATGAGAATGCTTTCTGTTTTATCTGATCTATATAACCTGTCATGGCAACTAGATTTGGACAGTTATAATTTTTACGGTACGGATTGGTGAAACTTAACATTGACCCCTTTATTTATAAACTCTGCTTAAAGT
Source organism: Tiliacea citrago (assembly GCA_963921375.1). Lineage (NCBI taxonomy): Eukaryota > Metazoa > Arthropoda > Insecta > Lepidoptera > Noctuidae > Tiliacea > Tiliacea citrago. The sequence continues at coordinate 10,451,174 of OY992782.1, read as the reverse complement.
TAAGTAATGCTTAGTGACTGTTTAACCATACATTTTTGACGTTTAAACGTCTCTTAACTTTAATCATCGTTTATAAATAAACCCCGAAATGTTGAAACAAATGAAACACAATCGCCTAGTGTTTGTGTTACATTTCATGTTGCATTGCATATATTTTTATTACATGACGGATGTTCGAGCGGCTAAGACACCACGTGTTGCTACTCATCCGTCATCTGTTGGTCCTCCATCATGAGCGTGTACGTTCAGGTGTTCGAAAACTAATACTCGCAAAATAACGCACTTAATTTGCTTACAAATATCGCAACAAAACTGAACCTTAAAAATAACGATTACAATGATTATGTCAAATAACAATACTTTTTTAAGCTCGCATTTAGAGCCAATGGATTTGTAACGGTCGCATCAAAAAGTGATCGGCACCGCCGCCATGACTCTCAGAACCCCATTCGGTGCTACCCGCTCTAAATCAAAATACCACCAAAGAAATAAATTCTAAACCACAGAGTAAAAATAATCGATTACAACTTTAAAATGTGTTACAATAAATCGACTAAATATATCATGTCACGTTGTATTGCTTATATTTGTATTTGTATCACATGTTGCATTGCATACATTTGTATTACATTACATTTCATGTTACGTTTCACCAATCACCTTCACTCCTTTGCCATCTCAAAAATTCTCGTTTTAATAAAAATACTGGTGTCATCCTATTTTCCAATGTTCAGCATTTTTCCGTTCGGGGTATCTTTCCGGTTAATTTAATATTATTTTACACTCAATTGGACGGTTAAATTTTGAGTACAGAGTTGAATTAATAATTAGTTTGAGTTTATGGAGAGTGTTATGGTTTTACCTTATTTATTTACCGTTACTCTTGATGTTTTTAAAGCTTAATATCTGTTTTATTTTTGGATTGATACTTATTGCTGTATTTAATTGGATTTTGATGAGGTTTACCTTAAGTGGCTTTGTGTTTGTGATAGTGATATCATTCTCTTACTTTCGTTTATGAGGACACCTAAGACTACAAACTGGAATTACTGGGATTATTAACTTATAATCTGACTTCTCAAGCGGTACTTTACTTTGCGTAAATTATTTCATCACTACTGTACCCCAAGTGTACGCAAGCGCAAACGCGCTAGTTACGTTTACTCTCTTGCAAACTTACACTTGGGGTACTGCTCTCAAAACGGCAGGAAGCATCGTGAGGAAACCGGCATGTCCTAGAACCAAAAATTCGAAGATATGTGACATCCGCCAACCCGCACTGGGCCCGCGTGGTGGATTACGGTAGCTTATGCATGTATATCATTTTGTTCTAAGTCAAATATTCTGTCTGGTTTTTTTGATAAAGTATAAAACCATTAAACAACTGAATAACCATGAGCATCTTTAGCTTTTTACGATAATGCCAGCTGCCCTTCAAATTTTATCTGGACATGACTATGCCCGATTACGTAGATCTATAAAATCATGAATAACCAACACAACCACCCATTAACATATTGCCTCATATCCATGACATAAAGGCGGCCTCTCATAAACCTAGTTACGATACACCAGGCAATCCATCAAGAATACCGATAATACGGTTTTACTATACCTTAGTGGTTCAAACGAATTGCTCGTAAAACTCTTGAGAAGTTTCCTGAACATTCGGTATTAGCAGAAGTGTTGGCTAAGTTAGTTGTTTAGACTTTGCTAAGTGATAACTTGTTTGGTGCAAGTAGGTACCTACATAAGTAATTTTGTGCACTTAGTAGTATTTTGGATTGTTTTATCAGAAGCCTGTGGTTATGTCAAACTTTCTTAAATTGGGCGGAGTGTTTTGCAAAAATGTCTACTGTCGTGGATGACTTGGACGATTGCATAGCCGACCTTAGCCGAGGTCGGCTATGCAATCGTCTTTGTAATCGTAATTGCTATAAAATTTTGACAAAAACTTTCAGTAAACTTCAGCTTGAGGTGAAATTATCTGTCACTTTGGTCTTTAATCAAAAATAAACATGTGCAGTCGGCGAGGGGGGGGGGGGGCGTCAGGAACGAAGTTCTTTCTTCTCACTTATGGTTTAAAACAAAAACTTTTGAAACTTGAGACCTTGAAACCAATTTTTTTTTCAAAGTTTCTTTTTTCTCAGCACATAGACTGTTTTCCCTAACCACAGACGCGTTTTTAATACGCTTTGTGAGAGCTTCCAAAAACTTATACTAGATGGCTCTGTATTAAAAACGCGTATTAAATTCACACTTTCTCTCTAAAGAAACAGAAAGAGAAAGTTGCATGGAGGGATAACGCTTTTTCCTTACGTGACGATTTCTACCAGTGAACTCCTACCGGCTCCTAAAGGCGAAAGTTTGTGACTGTGTGTGTGTGTGTGTATGTTTGTTACTTCTTCACGCCCAAACGGCTGGACCAATTTTGATAAAATTTAGTATGGAGGTAGCTGACACCCTGGATTGAGACATAGGCTACTTTTTATCCCGATATGCCCACGAGATCGAGACTTAGGCGGGTGCAACCGCGGGGCGCAGCTAGTTTTGTTAATAAATGTTGAAGTGAAGTGTCTTACTGCAGCTAATTAAAATACTGCTTCGTTGGTCTAGTGGTCGCAAGCACTACTGCTGACCATGAGGTCCGGGGTTTGATTCCCAGGTCGGACAAAGTGTTATTGGGTTTTTGTATCATGAATTTCTCAGTAGCAGCCCGGAGTCTGGATTTGTATCCAGTTGATGACAATAGGCTCGCTCCTTATACTACGTACATGGGACTTAAACATAACTGGCGAAATTTGCGTGTACATGGGGTACACCTCTGCCTAACCATGTGGGGAATTACAGTTATGTTAATTAAAAGTCCGACTATAGTTCCCGATGAGTATAAAAATGTAATAATAACAGTGCTATTAATAATAAGAATCTTGTCAGATATCTATAAGTACTAATACTTCCTTATACTCAAATTACGTCTGTATAAAGGAAGCTACCGGCAATATCTACAAAGCCTACACCCCGATTCTTACTAACGCCTTTCCCCAACTCTTAATAAGATAAAAAAAAAAACAATAAATTCCTTTTTATTGCCGCGAGTTTTCCAAATTGCGAGAAAACGAAACAAGCAAAGGAGGTAGGCATATAATGGAGGTTTCATTTTGTAAATACAGGCAGGGTTGGCAAGCAGGTGAATTAACCATGAGACATTTGTCGTGTGCCTGCCTATTGCTTTTGCGCTGTTTTTTTAGGCAGGACTGTAACCATTGCTTCATAAATTGTGACTCAAAATTACACGAGACAGGAGGTCTGAATTTTTCTCCTTTATACCCACAAAACAGAGCAAAACAATGCAGAGGTGAGTGGAAACGCCCTAGGAGGACATATGACCTTAATTGGTGATATGCTTCAGAAAGGTCAGGTGCGTAGTACTCGCAATTGGTGTGTATGACCACATGTATGAACGTAGGCAAAGCAAAAGTAGTATGTATGGAGCGTAGCAGATGGCGTTCTATATTTTCTGCCTGCCCCCATGAGAAGAAGGCGTGAGTTTATATATGTATGTATACCTACCAAAGTCTTTCGAGGAAAGCACGTTATGCCATTGGCCCCGGCTGTCATTCGTAGATCTTTGACAGTCGTTACGGGGTAGTCAGAAGCCCAAAAATCTGATAACTAACCTTTCCAAGGGGTATCGTGTTACCCAGTAACTCGGTTGGGAAGCCAGTTAGACAGTCGCGCCATGTAAAATACTGATATTAAGCTGCATCTGGTAAGACTAGAAGCCGACCCCAATATAGTTGGGGAAAAGGCTAGGCAGGCAATACTGTAAACGGATATGTCAATCAAGTAAAAAATAATTCTGATGAATGAATTGCCAAATATCCGTCAACTTGTAGGAGGATATAACATGTATGTATTTATGTATAATATATAGAAATAAAATAAAAATAAGTGTCTGTTTGTAATGTCAAAATAAGAGTTTTTTTATTAAATGCATATGAAAGTGTAAGCGGTTCTTATAACAAAAAAATGTTTATAAAATTTTTGTCTGTCTGCTTGTTTGTTCCGGCTAATCTCCGAAACGGCTGGACCGATTTTGACGATACTTTCACTGGCATATAGCTGATGTTATGAGGAGTTTATTATTTTGGAAAAAAGCCACGCGTGCAAGGCCTCGAGTAATAGCTAATAAATACATGATATAAAACAAAGTCTGTTTTAATGTCTGTCTGTGTGACCGCTTAGTTCTTCGAAACCACACATTGGATTTTGATGCGAATTTCACCATAATTTTGACAATCTATCCGAAAGGTTTATTCAATATTTTATTTGCATTCCACAATGTGTACAGTCCGCGAGGCCTGAACGCGACGCGTCCTTTGCTTGGTTTAAACCAGTTTATACCGGATTTTTATCGGTTTATACTCTACTTTTGGTAATCACATACACAAATGCAAAGCTCAGCTTGGGTCTCGCGAACTGTACCCATCACTTTAGCGGAGTTTCGTTAACTAAACGCGCCTCAATGAGATGTCAGCACCAACTGACGGGGTCCGTTAGGACCAATGCCTGCCGGGGTTGCGAGTTTGTCCGAAAGGGATATCGTGGCCCTGGCACACAGGCAACGGAAGGAACACGGGTGGGTTTTAGTCAGTAAAAGTCTGACACGCCCTCCCGCTCCGCCCAGAGCGGGAGAAGTTATTTGATAATTTCCCACCCAAAAAAAAAAAGCCTCGCGAACTTTACTGAGGTGGTAACTTAAACTTATATGTGATCTTTATAGACCCTGTCAGGCACAGCAAAATAGAAGGTATTTTAGTTAGATATAGCACAGAAATCTCTATGTTATGACATGTCGCCAAATCAGTACATTTCACCTGTGAGAACTAGGGGCGAGTCGCTAGTGTTTGATAAAATATTTCTGATGTTTAATTAGTGCTGCTGTAGTGAGCTTAATTCAGTTTATTCTGTGCTCAAAATAATAAGCAAACTTTCATACTTTAAGCCGTATCCAGCAAACCTTTTTTCGTTTCTACCTCAACGATTCAGTCAAATAAATACGCTAATTAGATCAAACTTAAGGGAGCTTCTCCGTTTAATTATGAAACTTCCGTAGTTTCGGGACAAGATAAAATTTCTAAATATCTCATAAAGTTGATTTAAAGTAACCGTGCCATTTTAGTTAATTAAAGTCCTCTTATTATAAAGAACAGCTATTAAAGAAACGTGAGCTTGGGATATAGTTTCGCTTATTCTAAAACTATTCTGCAATTTTCGCTGTGTTAAAATTATTACTGTACCTTTTTACCGGTACTGGCACTTTATTAAATTCCAAGTGAAGTTAATATCACATTGAACAAAGTGAGGGAAGAAAGAAAGAGACATACGATTAGTAGAAGCCTCTCTTTTCCTCTTATTGAAGGACATAGGCGCCATTCTCTCTACCGTTTTGGCCTAGAGCTCGCAAGCCTTACTGCTGAGCATGAGATCCTTGGTTGGGCAAAGTGTTATTGGGTTTTTCTATCTAGAATTTCTCAGATGCAGCCTGAAGTCTGGATTTGTGCTCGGTTGACGGCAATGGGCTCGCCCCAATTACATGGGACTTAAACATAACTGGCGAAATGTGGGTGTACTATAAGGTGCACCTCTGCCTAATCCTTATGTGAATACATGCGTGATGTTATGTTTTAGGCGTCATTGAAGTCGTGCTACGACTTGAAGCCTTTTGAAAGACTTGTTGAATTAATAGTCAATAATGTTGCATTATGTTCAGTTAGCGGAGGGTTTATCGGGTCAGTTCTTGTCATTAATTTTTCCTAAGTTGACCTGGATTGCGTAGTAAACAGTGTATTTACGTTACATTCCAATTTTTTAATGGTATTTACCTATATTTAGACTTTTATGCCTATTAACTTTTCATTTATTTCCTAATTCTTTTACGTTGTAGCCTGTATATTTATACAATAAATATTTCCTCATCTTTTTCCAAAATATCGATACTCCGGAAGGTTATTACTCGTAGTTGCGATTCCTATATCTATTAAGAACCAAAACTTCAGTTACAAAATAATAGGTACTGCATACCATACATACATAAACTCACGGCTTTTGTCCCATGGGGATAGGCAGAAACTACAGAACGCCACCTGCTACGCTCCTTACATACTCCTTATGCTTCGTTTACGTTCATACATCTGGTCATACATGCACGCCGGTTGCGAGTACTAGGCACGTGACCTTTCTGAAGAACATCACCAATGTATGTCCTTCTAGGGTTTCCTCCCGGCGTTTCCACTCACATCTGCCTTGTAAAATACCTTTGTTAGTCGCCTTTCACTCATCCTCTCAACAGCACCAAACCATCTAAACATAAACTTTTAAATTGTTGTCACTACATCTTCTTTTAAACCGCACCGTTGCCTCATCACATGCTTCCTCAGCCACACAATGCATAATAATAATGTTCTTTATTAAAACAGAATCATACACAAATATCGTTGTCCACAAACGGTAACAATATTGTACTGGCCTACATACTCTTCGATCGTCTAAGTTAAAACCGGTTTTGTGTGAAACTCGCACAACACAGCGGATATAAAGCGGCTAGGTTGTAACAAACACCCAGATAGTGAAACATAGTGTTGTACTTTGTTATATAGAAAGTAGAAGCGTTTTACTTCATCAGCCTATAATATTCCCACAGGCCTCCTCTTTCTGTGAGAGGGATGTGGGCCGTAATCCACCAAGCGGGCCCAGTGCGGGTTGATAGATGTCTTTGATTTTGGAAAGGAAAATTTCTTGATGGAACTCGCGTCATCGTCACCGAACGCTTTCCATGAGCTATATGTATACTGTGTATATACGAGTATGTGTACTTTTTGGGTGAACAAAAATCATAGAACTCGCTTTATCGTCACCGAGCGCTAGTTTTCACTTGTATCAGCAGTCCCCGAAGACTGCCCCGCGTGTTTTTTTTTACTTCATCCTGGCATAAAAAAAAATATTTTGGTGTTTGAGAAAAGGCTTCTAGCAATTAACCTTTACATCAGACTAATGGGTTAGTAATACTCTAATTGTTTACGGGACACATCTAAAACAAACATGCTTTTTAGGGTTCCGTACCCAAAGGGTAAAACGGGAACCCTATTACTAAGGCTCCGCCGTCTGTCTGTCTGTCTGTCCGTCTGTCTGTCTGTCTGTCTGTCTGTCCGTCCGTCTGTCACCAGGCTGTATCTCATGAACCGTGATAGTTAGACAGTTGAAATTTTCACAGATGATGTATTTCTGTTGCCGCTATAACAACAAATACTAAAATACAGAATAACATAAATATTTAAGGGGGCTCCCATACAACAATCGTGATTTTTTTGCTCGATATTGATAACGGCAACAGGTAGCCGCTTCAAATATTCACAGAATATTTAGTTATATATTCACTTGAATAATAAATAATTCAATTAAAATAAAATAAATATTTAAGGGGGCTCCCATACAACAAACGTGATTTTTTTTGCCATTTTTATAGATAATGGCACGGAACCCTTCGTGCGCGAGTCCGACTCGCACTTGGCCGGTTTTTTTTTATACAATTTGCACTGTAATTGAAAACGTAATATTTATTGTAGTATTTTTCGGAAGTCCTAAGACCAGAAAAAGAATTATGCTAGAGCAATTTAAAAAGACATGGTTTGTTTAATCATCTACCTAGCCTTTTCCCAACTATGTTGGGGTTGGCTTTCAGTCTTACCGGATGCAGGTGGGTGTATACCAGTATTTTACATGGAGCGACTGCCTATCTGACCTCCACAACCCAGTTACTGGGTAATATAATGGTACCTCTTGGTAAGACTGGTTGTAATGCAAATAATTATTAAATTAAAAGAGGTTGCATGATATCATACAAGAAGAGATAATTATATTGTACGAGGTTCATCTAATCTACGTGTGATTTTTACCTAGACGTTTAAAAGTGAGTTTGCGTAGATCTTTCTATCGTTTGAATAATCGCAAATTATAAATAGTTTATAAACCAAAAAATCATTTCTAGCCTTCAGTTTTGCCCATTTTGTTTTCTACCTGCAATGGTTCGTGAGTCGTGACGTTTAAGTTGCGAGCGATCGAAGCGAAGTTCGCTCAATAGACCGGAAATAGAGTGGTGCAACGTTGCAGCGAACTAGTTTCACTGCTTTTCAAGTTAAATAACCTTGTTTTGTACTTTTTGTTGTTGTGATAACAGTGAAAATAGGGCAGCAGACAGCAGTTTCGTCTTCCGTAAAATACGGAGAGGGTGTCCTTAAATACGACTAAAGAGTTATGATATGGCATAAATAATTTAATTTTTGAATTGTTTTATTTTATCTTTTATCACGGACGCATTTGACGTTTTGCATCGTCCTCACATGTATAATTTCAACATGAATGATGTAACCTAAATTTTGTAACCATATTCAAATCAAATAACTTTATTACAATCCATAGTATACATACAGGTGGTAAATAATGTTTATTAGGAACAATTATGGACCCTGTCGGGCACAGCAACATTTTAATTAAGAAGGAGATTATTACTTATAGTACAATTATCTGTATGGGTTTTTTTGGAAATAAAGATTATTATTATATTATGTTAATTTAAAAGAGTGTCCGTGTAGTTTCTTACCCGTTCTTCTCCATAGGTACCTACTACGCTTTGGAATGGGCAACTAGCTTCATCTTTCTGACTGACTGACCCCTTAACAATTCAAAAGTGCCTGTAATTGGTTTATTTGAAATAAATGCTTTCCCCTTATTACAAAACAAGGTTTATCTTCAGACCCAGGTTTAAAACATGGAGCCATTATGGAATTTCGAACTTTATTCCGACTATGGTAAAGTTCCTAAACACAAAACTGACAACTTAGTACCGAACTAAGTTTTCAGTTTTGTATAAAGAACGGTATTTCAATCACTATTACGTTCTTATTACAAAAACTGGCTCCATGGTTTAAGCCATGTCAAAATATAAATCTTGTTTTGTAATAAGGCGGTTTGAGTTTAAGTTTGATGGTGCCTTTGGTGCATCCCTTGCTTCATATGTTTGAAAATTTCGTCTGCTCAGCGGCGTAAATAACGCAAAGAATATTGTTGAACTGTCAAAATGATAGGCGTTGCAATTGTAAGTGGTTTAATATAATAATAACGTTTATTTGGATTCAATACAATATAGCCTAATACACATATTCCTAAGAACTAGAATACAAATCATGGAAGTGAGTAGACGGCTAAAACTATATGAACTCCTGAATTCCAAACTAGGTAAAAACCTATATCTTGGATTTTTTTATTTAAACTTGTATCTTGTAAGGTTTATGCAATTAGAACATGAACACGACGTCACACGATTGAGCATTGAAGGTACTTTCTATTTAGATTTTTTTTTATGTAGGTAATACACAGATATTTGATATTTATTTTAGTTCTCCATTAATCACATCACACATGTATGTCATAACATTTTATTTTATTTTGTATGAGCTTTTTTTTATATTGTGATCTTTAATTTATTCTTTAATTAATTAAAAACGGACACACACTTCCCTATGTGTTTATTATTCTAGAGTATGACCCCCGTGGCTTGCAGCTGAAAATCAGCGTCAGGTGTTAGGCACACCTTGTGTTGCCATCTGACATTATGCTGAGCTGAGGCCCTTTTGGCATTAAAATAATTGTTTTCTTTTTTTATAGTTATAAGGTGTAGGTATTTATTTTTTGCTGTAATGCCAATAAACGCGTTTTTTTTTTCTTTCAATTACCCGCAGATTATATGCCTAATGTGCGTTCTTGCATTTTAACCTTTATAGGCAACACATTTTCTGTTTAGTCAGTCATTGGAATAAGACAAAAAATCTTTCCTCCTCGATGCAGCTACAAAAATTCATCCTCGATGCAGCTACAAAAATTCCTTTTCGATGCAGCTACAAAAATGCCTCCTCGATGCAGCTACAAAAATTCCTCTTCGATGCAGCTACAAAAATTCCTCCTCGATGCAGCTACAAAAATTTCTCCTCGATGCAGCTACAAAAATTCCTCCTCAATGCAGCTACAAAAATTCCTCCTCGATGCAGCTACAAAAATTCCTCCTCGATGCAGCTACAAAAATTCCTCCTCGATGCAGCTACAAAAATTCCTCCTCGATGCAGCTACAAAAATTTCTCCTCGATGCAGCTACAAAAATTCCTCCTCAATGCAGCTACAAAAATTCCTCCTCGATGCAGCTACAAAAATTCCTCCTCGATGCAGCTACAAAAATTCCTTTTCGATGCAGCTACAAAAATGCCTCCTCGATGCAGCTACAAAAATTCCTCTTCGATGCAGCTACAAAAATTCCTCCTCGATGCAGCTACAAAAATTTCTCCTCGATGCAGCTACAAAAATTCCTCCTCAATGCAGCTACAAAAATTCCTCCTCGATGCAGCTACAAAAATTCCTCCTCGATGCAGCTACAAAAATTCCTCCTCGATGCAGCTACAAAAATTCCTCCTCGATGCAGCTACAAAAATTTCTCCTCGATGCAGCTACAAAAATTCCTCCTCAATGCAGCTACAAAAATTCCTCCTCGATGCAGCTACAAAAATTCCTCCTCGACGCAGCTACAAAAATTCATCCTCGATGCAGCTACAACAATGGTACATCCTAATACCTAAGATACTAATGCAATTGATAGTATTTAAAAATTTTTATTACACCTTTTAAGGTTCTATAAAATTACGATAGCGGAATACTTTCTGGGAACCGCGCACCCTTCTTGTAAATGCTCTATTTGGCCAATACTTTATATTGTGTAGTGCACCTTTTTGTTTTCATGTATTCTTTCATTGTTTGGGAAAAGTATTTATTTAAGTACGTTCTGCTTGAGTACAGTTTTTGATGTTTTTATTTTGTTGGTATATGGTGGCATGTGCTAGCTAACATGGTAAATAATTTAATTTAATGTTTTGTGTTGCGTTATGTAAATTATTTTAAGTACATACTATTGTATAGAATCAAGTTTTTCTAACTGAAAAGACAGCTGTCCTGCTTGGGAGTTTGTTGCGCCACTTCTTCTTTACAGCTAAAGCACTAGAAAGTGGTGAAGGGCGGGCGTTTTTCAGGGACTGTCTTATGTAATTTTGACGTTTGAAAAGTGCTGATTCTCAGCCTAGTTTGAATAAATGACTCTTGATTTTGAGTACTTAAAATTGCTTTAATAAATGGTTTGCGTATGTGTTTTTCTTTGTTATTATCTTAGAAATTTTTCTATATTTTAGAGAAATTATAGCGCAATCCAAAAGATTACGCAAAGCCGAACCACATGCTGAGGCACTGAAGTGAAAAGCATCTCGTAATTAACTTTCGTAGCAAGTTCTTCGTGTCCTCAATATTTTGTTAACGCTATTATTCTATTACAATAAAAAATATTGAATAAAAGTTGAAACACCAGAAGTACACATCAAGTTTGCAGGGGACATTCCTTTATAAAATTCAGTTATTCCTCGAAGAGATCTCTCGGTTTGCCGGCAATTATGAAAGCGTCGCTTTTTCTTTCTTTTTCAGCTCTTGTACAGAAAAGGAACTACTTGAAATCATGTTACTTATTTCACTTTTAATGCAGCAAGCGCTCTCGGTTAGAAAGTACTTTTGTTCGCAAAGCCTTTCAATGTTTGCGTCGTGGAATATTTGAATTTAACTTCTAAAGAAATTGAGATAACGTTTTGTGGAAGGTTTTTTATGTTTAATATTTTAAATGCTTTTGAAATGACCTTGTAAGGTCGCAGTATCTACTGGCAATGAATAAAAGATGCGATACGCTTGATGCTACAAATTGTATACCAAGATAGTCTTTAATATCAAAGGTTATTCTTGCAAAATACTAATTGACCGAGCGAGTGAAGCATCTCTGCTTCAAGTTGCTAACTTTGCGTTCCTCTGTCAGTTTGTTACTACTCCTTTACAGGTCGTATTTTACAACCGAACTAAGCGAAACTTGGTATACAGGTTTTTCGACTTTATATGTTTTTTTGTTGTCGTCTGGGATTTTGATTGGAGGGGTACTTCCTCCAAAAAGGGGGCTACTGGATATCTCCGCCTTATGAGATCCGATTTCAATGGTTTTTTTTTTATTAGAAAGGTAGTCAATTTAAGTTGGTCTCATAGAAATTTGGTGAAGATCTGATGAGGATCTTCGGCGTGATGAGCAAAATAGCTCTTGAAAATGCACAAAAATCTTACTTTTAGATTTACGGACTACTAGGTAGGCGTTGATGGAGCAGCTCTGCCAATTGAAACCAATTAGTTTTTTTTCTAGCTGGCCTAAAAATTTTTACTCATAATTTTCCATTACCTTGTTTTGAAAAACAAAAAACATGGTAAATTTATTTGTTGCATTAAAGTTTGTGTTCGCTAGGTCTACTGTTCGCAGAACTACTAGTAATATAAAACAATACGAATTACTTATCACCATGTGACACAAGTTCATTCCAATTCTAACCAACATTTTATTCAATTTTAAAATAAAAGAACCATAATAACTCTAGCGTCAAAATTTACCTACTAAAGTGACCCCAGCTAAGAAGAAAAGTATTAAATACGCATTAAATATTCTTCACATAAATTATGCAGCCAGTATAAAGTTCCGTAAAATTCCATAAAAATTACTCGGTATAAATGACTGTCTCATTTATGCCGAATAATTTTTATGGAATTTTTACGGAACTTTATACTGGCTACGCTGCTACGTGACAGCGTAGCGCTACGTGCGGTCGTAGCGACTTGCGTAGCACTTTATCGTAGGTGGAATATTTACGTCTTTCAAATGGAAATGAATACTGTAAGTTTTGCGCATTGTGGTTATACCTACAGTATAAAAATAAAAGCTGAGTGCGCAATCAAGAATTTCCTCGAAAAATATTAATGAGACTTGAGACCTTGATATCAACTTACATAACAACCAAAACGTCCCCATTTACAAAAGGTAGGCACCGTTCAAGTCCGACTGCCGACATTATTCACCCGACAGCCTCCCGAACAATGGGATCATTTACGAAATATTAAGGACATTACACGGAAAAGCTTCTAAAGAGGCTCTCGTTGTTTGCGTTAACAATTGTAAGACTGAAAGGACGTTGACGACAGAGGTTTTATCTCTGGTACCATTGTGGTACCTCGATTCCCCTGCAAAAACTATTCAAAAATTTATCAGGCTGCGACACCTGTTGACGGTGTATACACGGCCTTATCTGGGAGCATTGAGGCAGTAATGCTGTTGTGAACTCCACTTAAAAGTCTGATAACGTAAACGAGGGACGTCGGAGGCCTGGCCTCTTGTCCCGGCTATGTGGGGGCACTTGACTTCTAAAGAGCCTTTGGTAATTGGCCTTTTTTACTTCACTGTTAACTTGTCTAAATATTGACTTGAGAATAATATTTTACAGAAAAATGTCTCAAAGGTTCTACGAAATAAAATTATTGTAAACTTTAGTACCAAGTATAAATACGTTAAAGTTACTCAAAGTTAAAAAGAATTTTTCTCCGAAAATAATGTATTGAGTTACGAACACAGTGTTTTCGAAACTATCCTAATAGTAAGTGTTACCTTGAAGTCGCGTTCGTTATTTCTCGAAGAAATCGCTTTAGAATCGTTATTTATGCTTGTACGTTGTACCGTATGTATACGACAAGAAACAACATGTTTTAAGAACTCCTAAGAACTACCTCGTTTCTAATCTTTTGTCTCTTTGTCTAGACACCAGGATTCTGATTAAAACTCTTTTTCTATAAACATTGCACAGTCCTACTCTTTTTTTGACCGACATGGAGGAAAGCTAATCAGTTCACAGACTGAAATATCTATGTATACTGAAATAAGGAGCCTGAAAATAATAATATATTTGTTTAAGGTACTATTCAACCCGCGAAATCAAATTTTTCGTTAGTTTTTTGCAATTTCCAAGTCAATATCACGAGCCCGCAACAATATGTATCTATTTATTTACCGAAGTATAAGTATACCAGCTCTCTAAGTTACAAATTGGCCTCAAATGTCACGACTACGTGTAATAGTCATTTACAACAACTTGATACTGACCTGCAAATTTATTATTATTATTTATTTATTAAAATCTCCCTTAGGACAAAAAACGCAAAAATGTAAGCAAATTTGAATTGCGTCGGTTACCGTTTCACATCATCGCTTCTTTTAACTGGCCCAAGGGTCCCGTCACTTGATATGAAATTAATCATGACAGGACGTTGGCTGTGATGTCCAAACAGAGCTCTTAGATACGACTTCTTATCCAAATTAAAATTTAAAAAAAGGTCAGCCATAGAGTTCCGAGCTTCGAATATGTTTTCTTTCTTTTTTTTTAGTTTATTTAATCCATAATTTTACAGTTTTAGTTTAACATAACACCTGCCAAACTGCAAAGCAATTTATCGGCAGTAGGTTCTCGTGGATTTTGCACAAATCTTTACTTGATTATACATACATTAAAATTAAAACAAACTTGAAGCTAAGACTAGACTGCATGGCTCTGTAGGCTAGTTACCCACACAATCATAGATTCTAAAACCACAGCTACTACACTCGCGGCATCAGCCAAAAAATGCCATGGGACCATCCCATAGTACCTACGCAGTTTATGGTAAGCAAACGCTACCAGTAGCGAAGCTACAACTTCCATTAGAGGGAAGCCGAAGAAAAGTTGTCCAGTTCACATAAATTCAAGATAACATCAAAATTACCTCAAAAATGTTAGCCATTCCTTTACTTTTCTTAATTTAACGCCATATAAATTTGTCGGAATTCTTAGTTAAAACAGAAAATGTAAACTGCGTTCGCGATTTAGGATACCTATAGTCTATCCTAAACTCGTACGTACCTAGGTACGCGTTTTTTATCTTATGATTTACTTATTAAATAACCGTAATGTGTACTATATTATTTAGTAATAGTAAACTCAGATAGAGTCTTTGTTCCGAAGGGAAGCCGGTAGGAATGGGGTTGTATGAAGCCGTCGCCCCTGAACGCTACTCGCATCCGATTCGAGTAGCGGAACATGACGCGAACCAGTACAATTTAACTACTGCGGTTTCGCTGTAATGGTTTCGCGGCGGAGGTGTGCTACTGGCGTGCAACCTACCCGTGTTCCCTCAGCTGCCTGTGTTCCAGGATCACGATATCCCTTTCAGACAAACCCGCACCCTTGGCAGGATTTGTGTACACCTGCTTTCAATTTCGAATATGTTGTATTGGAAAATTGCTCATTTTTGTTAATTCTAAGATGTTAAAGTCTGTATAAGAGAAAAACCACGTCCTATACTAATTTTATCAGCCACAATAGTCCCGTCACTTGACAAGGACCACTCCTATCACAGTTGAAGCCACAAGGCCTCGGCCGCGACTTATTAATAGCGCAAATGAGTTTGCAAATTGCCCGTATCCATCCGCGGTGGGTCTAATTGTCGAGCCTCCGGCCTCTCCTTTGTCTACCACCGTTCTCGTTAATTCCTTTTTTTTTTTTCACGAAGATAGCTCTTCATTATTTGGTAAAAAGAATATAAATTTACGCCGGCCGCTCGCCGCTGAAATTAATAATAGAGAGTGGCGCGGACGGTGGCAATTTATAGCTCTATTATAGACAATAAATTCATATTATAAATGAGCTAAACGGTCTACCGACCGCTTCGAACGGGCACCAATAAAGGGTGAATTTGAAAGTATTATTATTTCGATACTTATTTATTGCTGAATCAATTGTTTTCATTTGAGCTTTTGCTGTTTGTTCTGAATCATTAACGCGTTTCAACTGTTGATATTTGCGTGTTTGCCTACTGAGATAATAAAATGGTTGCTTAATGAAAATGTGTTTGTGTTTCATGAATATAAATTATTTATTTTGCTCGCAAAAAGATAGCAAATATACTGTAGGCAACGGTTATTTTTTTTTTCATTCTTTTCCATAACCACCACTATCTAATAGTTATCTAAGCAACTGTTGTATAATAAGGGGTATTAAAACACGAATGTGGGTTTATCGAGGCACGAGGCAGAGCCGAGTGTGATAATGTATCACATGAGTGTTTTAATACCTAATTATGTACAGTTGCATACAAGACTTTATCTACACCCATGATATGAATCCTCTATAATACATTTTTGCAATACTAATATCGAACAAAAATGGCGGGATACGACGTGAATTCGAATAACCTCTATTTATTTATTTTTATTACGGCGCTGCGGCAGTGAAACGCGCGTGCATGACAATGTTCTTTTTTTGAAATTCATAAAGATACCACGAATTGAGTAGTGAGAAAAGGAGTTGCATAATGAAATTGAGTACTCGTACAACATTATATAACACTCGTTTGGATGATATAATGGTTACTATGTGTAACGAATCTACTCGCCTATTAAAAATAAAAGAGTAAGTAGACAAGTTAAATATATATATTATTGGAGTTAATTTAAAAAATACAGAAACAATAATAAAAAAAATAACTAACCTACCTAGCACTCTCAGAAAGAAAAAGGTGGGAGGTTTTATAAAGAAGGTGCGATACGGCGCTCAGGTTCGACACGTCAGGCCTCGTCAGCTCTGAAGCATCCAGATCCGCTTCCCAGTTATTTTGATAGGATCACAGGTAGTGTAGAAGACGTCAGGCCTCGTTAGCTCAGAGGCCTGAAGATCCGCTTCCCAGTGTCACAGGCAGTCCAGTCCAGGTCTCTTAGGTAGTGGATGGTCCTCTTGGCAAGAACGTAGTATCGAGAAGACTGAGTATGTTATCAAGGTGAAATGAATATAGTCCAATTGCAAGACTTTTGTAGAGGAGATGATTTCTTGAGCGCTTCCAGATCAGATCTCCCGGAATGTGTCAGAAGTCCCCTATTATATCCGAGTCTGAGGTGTTCTTTTTTACATCATCTGTTTTTTCTGTTCTTTAAAGAATTTAATTTCAAATTCAGTGTTCGAAAAGGCCAGACATATTCGTACCAAAAACCTCTTTGATGAATTCTGAGACCGTTTCAATTATTATTATAAATGTAAGTTAGGAAATATTATACAGTAAACAACTATAATTATAACGATTATAACGATTCGCAAAATAATAATGCAAAAGAGTATAATACATAACATTAATGAATGCAAAGTGTAAGTATATGATGTAGTGTCTGTAGTATGTAGATACTATATATGACACTGGTTGTTTTAATGTTGGCAATAAGCTAACTGTTTCAGAAACTTGTATAGAGGATTTATAGCATGGGTAATAAACAAATGGTAAATAAACATAAATATAAGCTTAATAATTACGTCATTATTATACTTATACTTAAAACATAACTGGCGAAATTTGGGTGTACTATGGGTACACCTCCGCCTAACCCTTCGGGAATTACCTACAAGCTTGATGTTATGTTATGTTTTTTATTCTATTTTACGCCTTCTCGTTCTCAGTCCATTTATTATCAACTTCTTTTTTTAAGCCTTGTCAAGTCCACAGCTTACAAGTACACAACCCAGCCGTCCAGCCGACCTGCGCCTGACATTTCTACAAACCCTCCCCCCTGCCCTGCTGGCCTGGCGTTCATACAAAAAAAGTATCTGCGCAGTGTAATATTTTTAAAACAGTATGAATATTAAGGTTTTTCTCGTCTGTTACACAGACGCGAGGGGACTACACCTCTACGTCACGCGTGATGTGACCATGAGAGACGGATTCGATGGGACTGTCCTGTTTACGAATACGAGTCTTTTTTTTTTTCATTTTAAAGAGACACCATGTAGATGTATTTCTTACGGTACTTATCGGTAATTGCGTAATCTAACGATTGCAATGCCTTCCTTTTGACAATTCAACAACATTCATGGCGTTATTACGTTGCCGGGCAGTCGAATTTTTCAAAGTCAAAGTAAAATTATTTATTTCAAATAACATGACATGACATGGGACATATAATGGCACTTCTGAAGGTCAAAATTTACAAAAAACTAATTGTTTTAGTCGCCTCTTCCAAAAGGTAGCTTCGTATGGAGAAGTATAGGCAAGAAACTCCACCGTTACAATATTTTGTATAGGTACATTAATTATATAATTATATGTGAAGACGATGCACCTAGAATAAAATTACTATACCACAATAGGTAAAAATAATTAAGAATGAAGCAATGACATGATTATGTGACAGATACATGGTGCTCACATATTTAGAAACGTTGTAAAAAAAAAACGTTTTCCAAACATATGAAGCAGGAATTTCCTTCAAAATACTTCGGGTTTAGACAGAATGAATTTTGCGCAATTGGGGCCCAGGTATGCCAATTATTGAGTTGCAAGAATTTAATGACAGTCGCATACAAAGATTCAAGGCTAGGCAGGAATTCCTATACATACCCATACCTATAATGTTCCCACTTCTGGGACACGGGCCTCCTCTCTGTGAGAGGCAGTGAGCTGTATCCACCACACAGGCCCAGTGCGGGTTGGTAGATGTCACATGTCTTCGAATTGTTGGTTCTAGGGCATGCCAGTTTCGTCACGATGTTTTCCTTTTGAGAGCAGTGGTAATGAAATAATGGACACTTAACAATGTGGACTTTGTTTTTATTTTCATTTTGCTTTGGTTTTTTTTTTAATTGTTTGCGTTTTTTATTTCTAAGAGTGTGTTTTAGTTTAATTTGTGATCTCCTGTGTTGAGTCCCAATATTTTTTTGTTCTTTCTTTCTTTTACATAAAGCAGCTGCCTGGGTTCGAACCTACGACCTACAACTCGTATGTCGCGGGCGTTTCCACTGGGCCACCACTGCTCTCCCGGGATATGAGCCTATGCAATGCCTAATTTGATAAGTATCAAATCTATGATTTATTGACTGAAAAAACGCAACGTAAATTGCGCAAAAGCCTTGAAGCCAATCTTATAAGATCGGACATTCATCCTTAATCATCAATTTCCTAACTTCTAACTACCACAAGAATATTCATTTTCTCTAGCTTCCAAAAATCCCATTTTCATTTCTAAAACCTAGCCATACTCTTCACACAGCAAAAATAAATTTAGGAGCAGCAATGTGATTAAATTTTAAACTGTTACTTCCCGCTGAGGCTTGGAACCGACGATTCGTGAGCATAATACATGCCACATTTGAACCTTGATTTCCAGCGAAAATAACACGAAAATACGATGTTAAAAAACTTTTTACAAAAAAAAAATCAACTGACTTCCAAAAAAAACACTACAAAGTGAAAAATAACTTTAATTTCGGAAGTCGGTGGCAAAAAACTAAAATACAGATCCAAAGACACCGACTTCCTAAATTAAAGTTATTTTTCACTTTGTAGTGTTTTTTTTTGGAAGTCGGTTGATTTTTTTTTTTTGTAAAAAGTTTTTTAACATCGTATTTTCGTGTTTTTAGTGGGTCGGTTTGTAATTTATCTAATTAACAATAGCCTAATGTCAAATGCTCATCACTTTTTACAAAATATTGGTATTCCCGATGCTGGGGCGTTAATTGTTGAGGAGTTCTCCTGGTAAGAACCAGGAGAACTGATGGTGACTTTACCATATGCATTTTGACGAGCATAAATTGCTTTTCAACTATATTAAAGTGCCTAATCGAATCGCAACGGTGAAATACTTATTATTAAGTAGTTCCGGTGGCCATCAGTGGTCTTCATCATCAGTTCCACTTCACCAAATGGTGCTTTCCGAGGGCAAATGCACGAGTTACTACAAAAAATACTCAAATCGCTATAGGTATGCCTATAAAATTTGAGGATTTCCCTCGATTTCCATGGGATGCCCTCATCGGATTCTGATTTGGTGGCAATGGGACCACCTCGGAAGCATATCCTTCCAAACAAAAACGAATTTTCAAAATCCGTCCACAATTGACGGAGTAATCAGTGAACATACATAATAAAAAATAAAAAAACACAGCCGAACATATTACCTCCTCCTTTTTGGAAGTCGGTTAAAAACTAAGGAAATACTTTGCAACATTTTTACAAAAATATTTGAAGATATTAAATTATTTCTAACCCACAAGCGTTGTGTTTATCAAAAGTGTGTAGTTTTTAAATGTTAGTCATAACTTGCTTAAATATAATGAATGGAATTATAATATAAAAAAATATAAGAAATGGGTTTTTTTGAGTCTTCGCAGACTCAAAGAATACCCGATTACTAAAACCTAACTTTGAATCGGTGTCTATTTTTCGAAACAACGAACCTTACCTACCCACATAAGATAGTTCAGAAAACACTTGAATGGTTCCGGAAAAACAAATTCTCTGTTAGCAAATAGCTTTGAACAAAGACATTCCTAGAACTCATAATAAACAATAAAACGTTTGGAATACTTTATGGGAAAATTCGCGAAAAAATTATAAAACGCTAGCACTAAAATTGGACAACCCGAGAATCGTAAAATGCTATCTGAAATTGAAGGATTCCTGGACATCGAAGGGGAGTGTGACCTTAAATCCGACCCCTATTGGAAGGCAATGGGATACCTAATTAGTGGACGATAATCGACGCAATTACCACCGGCAAAGGGTTCAGACCGGTGCCGTAATGGTAAGGACTAAGGAGCACCTTGTAACCTGTTAAATTTAAATATTGCAGACGTAAACGACGCCGTACTAACTACTGAAATTGTCCAATAGATTAAACGGGCCGAATTTGCTCAGCGAAATTGTTTACTCGGTAAATGTTAGGTAGTAAACAAAAACCGGTAGATCAACCTTTTTTATTACACAACAAAAGTTCGTTCTTTTTAATACGTGTTAAAAACTACATCGTTCATGTTGTAATTAAAAACTGGTGCGGCGTAGTGCGTTCACGCGTAGTTATCGGCGCGCCCTACCCTTTGGCAAAAACTGGTGCTCGATGGCCCTCGACCGCCACCCATCGAGTGGTTATAGCTCTTCAGCGGCCCGTCCTCTAATAGCCGTGTTTTTACGTTTAAGAGCCGATAAACCGATGGAAAATATTGATAAGTTTCAAGACCTATAAGTATTCATTGTTAATTTCTGGAGTACGTACTATTGTTAATTTTGTATGAGATCGTTTTGTATGAAATCTTACTGAATGGAAACGAGAATGAATACATCACGTTATGAAATATCTTCAGGCAAAAGATAACTTTACCCAAACCCGTCATCTATTCATTTCCAAATTAAATAATCCGCTCAGGTGCTTCTCGCTTACCAAAATCATTTATGGCATCTATTCCCTATTCACTAAGGGAACCCTGTGAAGAACTTTTTGAGGGAAAACCTTTTAAGACATTGACATTCTATAGAGATACAGGGTTGACCTAAATAGACAAAACGGTGCGTATTTGTAAGAGGAAATGACGTAATCTAAGGGGATCCGTCAGAACCCGGGAATGTCTAGATGGTGTAATGAATTAATGGTACAATAGGTCTGTCCTGGTTGTCGATATTTGGTAATCAATCATTTGGACGACAGTTTAGTTGATTCCACAGAGTTTTGTGTAATATTATTTATCTTTGTTATGATTAAGTAAAGTTGTTCGCCGTCACTGATAGATTTGTTTTTCTTTGCTCTGGCTATGGTTTTCAAAGACATATTTTATAGCTAGTTCTTATTCAGATTCTTTATGTTAAAACTTATATTTCTTTCAGACTACCTAGACTCATAATTCGAACCATATACCAATATCAGCCATATTGCGATCCCCACAAATAACTTTTTTAATCCCATTCTTACCAATACGAGTTTTCTGTAAACAATTTCAAAGATTGTCTTTATCTACTGTCCGACCACGTTTATTTTCTTCACAACTTTGTCTATCCGTTTGTTCTAGCTTAAATGTGAGTTGGATACAAGTTTTTTAATTTTCCCCAAACGCTCCGTAGAAAGATGAAACTCCTTGGGAAGTTCAGAAAATAGTTCTAGCGTTTATTCTTGTCTAAGTTTTGTTGTTTATGTCTCCTAATAATAACATTTTGTACGCGTATGGTTTGGTAAATGTTTGTTTTAGTTACTCGTTCCATTTTCTATTATTTTTCTGGTAGAAACTTGGGTAGCTATTTTTTTAAAGTTTTTATGATACGTGTTTGCGTGAATCAAATATTACATTGAAATCCTTAGTATATTCTTTCCTAATAGGATTTTGAGATACAAAATCATGACTACAGCATAATTATGCACACTACCTACATGTTCACGTAGCAACTCTTAATCATGACCCACAAGTCTGGTAATATTAGCAGCTCAGCACTCTATATACCGCGAGATGATTCCGCGTTCCTCGCACAACATAAAGTTTCATATTACATTAGGGCTTACTCCCACTAGGCTTCATTCATCAACTGTATGTGCTGAGATTACGAGCACGCTTTGTTTGAGCATTAGAGCAGGTGGAACATTCTAGAAGCTTTTATACCACTCATATACGACTGTTTATAACCTGCTGAAATATGTAAATATAATGTTACTTGAATGTAAATTTTGCATTGTATGCTCGAATTTTACGATGTGTACCTAATAGAACATTATGAATCGTAAAGTCCCCGTTACGTTGACGATTGTTCTTCATATATTATGCATTATATTCACTTTTGACAGCGTAAAGTTACGTAACGTTGAAAATTCATTTTATATTTAATAAAATTGCTGTGGCTTTCATTAAGCGTTTATGAGTTTATTTTTAAAGTAGCAGTTAAGATGATGGGATAATTTAATCCGATTATCTCAGTCATAATTTAAATTAAATAAGCATTTCCTGAGTAACTGAATTTCATGTTTACCTACAATGTAAATATTTTAACGTTATTCACAATAAAATTATGCTCTCAGTTTAAGTGACTTGTGTTCGAATTGCTTTTTTCACATTTCACGGGCAGATATACCCGTGTATTTCATATTTCGCTTTCGAGGAATCTATTTAAAACTGCCATACGCAGTCTGTGCTCATTTAATAAAATTAAAACATTTGACTTTGCTCGAGTTTGTCTAGCACGTTTAATGGTTTGGCAATCTTATGCCGCAAATTGTGCATCAGATACATGTGCTCTGCCAGGGTTGCGAGTTTGTCCGAAAGGGATATCGTGGCCCTGGCACACAGGCAACGGCAAAGTCTGACACGCCCTCCCGCTCCGCCCAGAGCGGGAGAAGTTATTTTGATAATTTCCCGCCCAAAAAAAAAAAGGTTCATGTGCTAAAATGCTGTGCTATTTGGCTTTATTTGATTGGCAGAAATCCTGCATAATTTTAATGCTTAGGTAAGTTTTGTACGCTATGCTATTGTGCTTTAGAGATATTTAGTATACCTTCAGGGTTATTTTAAATTCGCTAGCTAAACTCCACAGGCGCGATGGGTATCGATATCAAAACGTGATAAAGGCATTTTTTTTATTAATTTGATGGTTCTTTTTCGTAGGGTCTATCGACTGTAGTTATTGTAATCACTAGTAATATATATATATATTTTTTGTTTAATCTTCACAGACATGGCTTCACAGGTATGGATATCTAAAAATGATAAAACTGAATAAAACAGTTTTTCTAAATTCATACTTCAAGTAACCACACCAACAGCGGTCATTGACCTCCCAAAAAAAAACATCAAATCTTTTTATTTTATCGTGTTTAAATATCTATACCCTTGGATTTTAGCTATCCAATTTAAAGTAACAATGTACAATTAATACATTATTTGGCCATAGAACTTTATAATCACGAGATTGCTCTAGTCGGGTCGATGGGCCCCTGGTATTTACTTCGCGGTTCTAATAATAGACAAGTTTCGTACGTCGCCGTATTGTTCTGTAGCGACATCTGCTAAAAGCTGGGACCAAGTGCAACGTAATTTAGAAGGCTCTTGTGTGACTGGATATTATTTGGTAATGTTTAGCTGTATAGTTTCATTCTTCTTTTCTTTTTCATGTGGATAGTGACTAACCTGGCTGTCTATTCTATAAATATCTCACCGTGAAAACTTAGGTGAAGTGAGCATCAATACATAGTGTCAATCGCTAGCATCAATTGAATGACAGCTCCATCACCTGAGTTTTCACGGTGAGATTTTTACAGAATAGACCGGCTGGTGTCAGAGTTTTTATGCCGCCCATGGGCCTCTGACTTGGCTTAACATGCCGTCGAGATATATCACTCAGGCATGCCGGTTTCTTGCCAGGGTTGCGAGTTTTTCCGAAAGGGATATCATGGCCCTGGCATACAGGCAACTGAAGGAACACGGGTGGGTTTTAGTCAGTAAAAGTCTGGACACGCCCTCCCGCTCCGCCCAAAGCGGGAGAAGTTATTTGATAATTTCCCAATCAAAAGACAAAAAAGGCTTGCCTGTTTCCTCACGATGTTTTTCTTCGCCGTTTTTTAAGCAAGTTATAATTACACAATAGATACGCATATGAATCTGAAAAGTCAGACGTGCTTGCCTTAGGTTTGAACTCGAGACCTTTGACTTGGTAGTCCGACGGTCTCAGCACTACACTATCACAGCTACTATTGTACTGCTGCTATAGGTTTGTTCACCTTAGGAAGTACAAGATGGAAATATCCTCAGAAAAGCATCGTATTTATATTTTTGGGACAGTTGTTTTTACTCGTTTATTACGTACGAAATATTAAAAAACCGGCCAAGTGCGAGTCTGACTCACGCACGAAGGGTTCCTTACCATTATCTATAAAGATGGCAAAAAAATCACGTTTGTTGTATGGGAACCCCCTTAAAAATTTGTTTTATTTTAATTTAATTATTTATTTTTAAAGTGAATATACTCGTATAACTAAATATTCTGTGAATATTTCAAGCGTCTACCTGTTGCCGTTATCAATATCGAGCAAAAAAGCAAAACAATCACGTTTGTTGTATGGGAGCCCCCTTAAATATTTATGTTATTCTGGTTTTTAGTATTTGTTGCTATAGCGGCAGCGGAAATACATCATCTGTGAAAATTTCAACTATCACGGTTTATGAGATACAGCCTGGTGACAGACGGACAGATAGACGGCGGAGCCTTAGTAATAGGGTTCCCGTTTTACCCTTTGGGTACGGAACCCTAAAAATCAGGCTTAACTATAAAAAACGCTATATAGAAAATAAATATTTTCCTGCTCATACTTATTCTCTATGCGTTGGTCATCCACGTCAGCACATGTGCAAACAATTTATCTCCCGATTCCAACCTTACGATTGAAAGGGTCCCTCAAATCCACCGACATATTATTCTCTCTATAATTCATACATGAAATGAATCGGCAGACTCTAAACCTTTTTAAAAATAATCCTTTTGGTACCCTCCAACCCTATTTAGATGTATTGATCCATCGATCGTTTAAGCATCAGCTATAAGGCAGCCACGCCTCTTCGCTGTCCGCACGCAAAAACTACGGCAACCCGTCTGAATCGTCCAAGGTTTTTGTTGAGCTTTTTCATGTACTTGATACGAAATCTATTGGCATTACGTGAACTTAGGAGACAGCTGGTAGCCTGCTTTATGTGAATCTGTGACTAAAGTTGGACTTAGTTTGGATGCGAAGCATCTTTGGGAGTGAAAGTGTGAAAGAGTGTTTAGGCAGGCTTTTTGTCGTGACTAGAATTTTGGGATGCTATGTTATTGGCTTTGGTGCTTGTCTATGAGTGTTTATTGTTTTTTTAGACCTGTTTTCTAGAAAAAAGCTAAAGAATGAAGAATGATTAATAACATGAAAAGATTTATATTGCCCACTTGTAATAATTATTAACGTCGAAGGTGTAGAACTTTTTAGTCCCAACTATTTTTAATAACCTTCCAGATAAAAACTGCTAAATCACAAAAACCTCCTTTAAAATAAAATACAAAAGTACATCTTTCATATGTTTTGTGAAAGCCTCGCAGAGAATACTTAAAAGAAGAAAAAAAAAATGTTTGTATGTTTATAAATTATAATGCAGAGACTTCTTGGCGGGAAAGTGAAGCGTCATGTTAGCAGTTTTGTTTTATTTTCTAAAATTTGTGTTTAACCGAATATTAATGTGTAATAGTGGTGGATTATTAACCATTAAGTGTTCGTGAACCTGCATTAATGTAGGCAAATGAAACAAAACAGTGCAACATCACTTTAAGTTCTCTCAAGAAGTCCGCGCGAGGTTTCAGTAAAGTGCCGCGTCTTTACTTAAACTCAAGGGGAGCGGGGCGGGATATCATCAATCATCTTTATCATGCATTGAGTGGAGTTCATTTCATAATTATTTAAATAACTTTGTACTTGTTACCTAATTTTACATGACACTGGCTAAATGCACAAACCGTGCGAAGCCAAAAAGAAAAGAAAAAAAAAATTATAATGCAAGATAGTTTTAACCTATACTATGTGAAAAAGTGTCATTAATCAAATTATATACTTACAAAAAAAAAAGTAGCTACGTGTGCCAACAAACTGCCGTGCAGTTTGGCAGAAGTAAATATTATGTCTTTAAAATATCTATCTGAATAAACACTTTTTCTTTTTTCATATTTAAGCTCTGAGTATAGCGATAAGTATAAATCTGTCAGTCTTGCAACGAAAATTAAACTTGCGCATCGTTCTACTGTCATTACCGACCTAAACTTTGTACATCTATTTAACTAGATACATTTAAGAATAGGGCTACATGTTACACTATTAACCGGTATACAAATATTAGTTATAAGATTTCAAATAATTTATTTAATACGGATGAAATTAGATGAATTAAAATGCAGCCATAGCGACCTCTGCTCTGCTACCGACGATGTGGTAGTGGTGAAGTTTAGGGCCAACAAAATGAAATACACTGTCGCACCATCGACACGACGAAAAGGAAAAAGATTTAAAAAAAAACGAGCGAGTCTTATAGTAGTCGCATATGATGTGTAACATCTGACATCTCACCTTGGTAATAAGCAACTGAGCAGCGACAGAAACTAACCTCAACATTTAAAAAAGCTAAATACTGAAATCTTTCTTCGAATAATTATTCATTACGAGTACTAGTGGTCGTCCACAGGTCGAAATTCGAACCCCTCTACTTACAATCTATATTACTTACTAATTCCATGCTATTTGTATTCCATGCTCAAGCTGTCACTTCCTGTTACACACGCGAGAGGAAAGATGTCACAAATCAATAAACTGTGACATGAAAGGCTTATAATAACAAGCACAAAAACGTACACAGATGGACTCAATGCTTTTCTACCAGGCAACCTTACAAAACCCCATACCAAAACCAAACCTTGTAATAATTTAATTTGGCACTGGAACTGTAATGTAATCTGCTGGTACATAACACTTTTCTCTCCAAATCTTTACGATTTAATAAAACAGTTAAAATTTAAACAACACAAACCTGATACCCAAGTAATGACAGCATAAAAATTGTACCAAAAAAATTAAAGATTTCTTACCAAGAGCAAACTTTACAACGACTTCTTAATTTAAGTGGTACTCGGTAGAGTCGCGTAAGTCGCCCCTTAACCAAGAGTGTCTCTCAAGCAGCTCACAAGTACCGTTCAAAATATTAACTTTTAATGGTAGTAAAGCATAGTCGCGTTTAATTGTTGCTTCGTTTATAGGTGGCAGGTGGCTTTGAAGAAGGACAGCTAACATTTCGCCTGCGATTTCGTCTGCTTTTTATCGTAGTATATCACTACGTGTGACAAAACAAATGCCGGCCGCGTATGTCTGTCTGAACGCAATAAACTCAAAAACTACCGAACGGATTTTCATACGGTTTTCACCAATGGACGGAGTGATTCATGAGGAATGTTTAGGTGTAATTAATTAACGTTTTGTGTAAATTGAATGAAATATGACGATGATTGTTGAAGGTGGCGGAAAAATCATCCCGAATGGGGGCTATACTGGCGTGCGCGTTACGGTAGTACGTTTCCATGGGATAATTTCTGACCTCCACGCGGGTGAAGCCGCGGGCTAAAGCTAGCTGTTAATAAGAATATACTGGATGAATAGCCTATGTCCTCTAGGTCCCAAGCTACTTATCTGTCAAATTTCAAAACTAACGGTTCAGCGATTTAGTCGTGAAAAGGTAACAGACAGAGTCAGAGTTACTTTCGTATTAATTATTAAGGATTTTTAGAATGTCATTGTAATTTGATTCTTATAACTACTTTTTTCAACTTTACGGACTTCGTTCTAGAACGGAGTTCAAATATTAATCTCGATTTAAGCACAGAATGATAATGATTAGTCTCATTACAAAAAAAAACAAACGAAATTTATATTTCAACACCGGTCTAGCATGTAAAAATCACATTTGAATTTGCGTTTATTATATGTATTTTTCATTAAATATTATTAACCTTTATTTATTCAGACAACAATGCGGTCTACAGTGTAAGTGACAAAACAGCTTATCCTATGTTAGTACTTAATAACTAAAACAGATCAGTCACAAGAACTCAACACAATAATCATATAATGAATGTACTCAAACAAAATATTGTAAAACATTTTAAAAGAATTAATATGATTATTTAATTTCTCAGTAGCAGCCCGGAGTCTGGATTTGTGCCCGAATGATGGCAATAGGCTCGCCCCCTATTACATGGGACTTAAACATAACTGGCGAAATGTGGGTGTACTATAAGTGCGCCTCTGCCTAACCCTTCGGGGATTACAGGCGTGATGTTATATTTTTTATTTTTAAAAGAGTAACGATGGAGTTTCTTGCCCATTCTTCTCCATACGAAAATACCTTTTGGAAGGGGCAACTAGAATCAATTCTATTGTTTTGTAAATTTTGTCGTTCAAAAGTGCCTCTAATGTGCCTTTTTGAAAAAAATAATTTGACTTTGAGTTTTACTCAATCAAATCGATTTATAAGTAGAAACAGTAATTAGCTGGTAAGTTTTTCTGCGATACTGCATTACCATTACAAAAATCTAAATCCTGCATACCACTTCCTCCTTCCTCCGTAAAACTAGTTATATTGTCTCTACGAGTATTCTAGGGTGCATCGAGCGACACTTTGGATCACAATACTGCGCTATTGTGTACGCTGTTCTCGCTGTACTCATTCAACTAGTTCCTTTGACTTGCGACTTTGTGCGATACTGGGTTTTATTTAATTTGTTTTTCCCTTGAAACTTTTATTTTTCTCTGTCTTCGGTAAAGTCGGGTATTCTATGTCATCATCTGCCTAGCCTTTTCCCATCTATTTTGGGGTCGGCTTCCAGTCTAACCGGATGCAGCTGAAGACCAGTATTTTACATGGAGCGACTGCCTATCTGACCTCCACAACCCAGTTACTGGGTAACACGATATCCCTTGGTTAGACTGGTTGTCAGACTTTTGGGCTTCTGACGACCCGTCACAACTGTCAAAGATCTACAAATGACACCCGGGACCAACGGCTTAACGTGCTTTCCGAGGCACGGAGGAATCTTGGTATGAAAAGATGGTCACCCATCCACGAACCAACCGTGGCAAGCGTAGCTTAACCTGATCGATCGACCCGTGCGGCAGTTATTATTTAGCCACAATTCTATGTGCTGGAATTAAAACAATTGTCTTGTAAGATAACAGCGTTCGGTTGACATCCCAACACAAGAACTAAACTAAAGTTAATAAAGTGTTTCATATTTATTTTCTACAGAAAACAGTAAAGAGTTTATTAAGAGTCATCTATCTTACTATAGTCGGTTCCAAGTTTCAAAAGTATCTGACAAAACTCTAAAGGGTCTTACAGACTCACGCGACATTGCGGGCGAGACGCGACACTAGTAGGACAATTTCTTTGTCGGTGCCTGTCGCGCCCGCGATATTGCGTGAGTCTGTAAGAGCCTTTAAGAAACCTTGTTCAGGTTAAATTATTACCCAAATCACTCACTCAAGGGCAGAACTAACACATTCAACTGTATTTAGAATATTTAATCTTTATATCTCACCATTTTTTTTCAACAATTATATTGTGTGATGTGTCCATATTTGGGGAGTAAAGAAAGAAGCCTGTCCATAAGTTTAGACAGATTTCTGATACACCTCCCCTACAGTAAACTATCTGCGATGAACAACCTTGTCAAATTAAGTTTAATGACAAAGCTACATGTTGCAGAACAAAATCAAAATCAAAATATTTTATTTCACATAAGCCTACATGGGCACTTATGAAACGTCGGAAGCTAGGTGCACGGTTGTCTTTGGTCGTTTCCTATGGAGAAGAGCCGGCAAGAAACTCCACGGATACTCTTTTAAAAATAATGGGCTTTTACAATGTTTTAAAATTAGTGTTAATAGGTATGGGAGGACAGTTTAAGCCCGTGTCAACAAGTACCAGGTCCAAAAATCTACAGTCTATTAAGCCTGCAACGTTCTCACCATAGATATAAGAAAGTATTTCTATGGTTCTCACATTCACAAGGTATACACCGTGGCATTTTAATCGTTTTACAACGGCAGCCCACTTCATGTATCCAATGACTACTAATCATTCATAAAGATAAAAATATATACTTATTTATTAACATTTGTTTTTTTTTATATTAGGTATTCAATTAGACGCATGATGTAGTTTGAAACACCCTGTTATGAGCGCGGTCTAAGCCTTGCGCTCCATTCCGCGCCTCCCTTGGAACACAAGGCACGCACCGCGCTCATAACAGGGTGTTTCATGCGACAATGTTTTTCTTTTTTGTTCAAATGTTAATAAATATTTTTTTTACGTTTATGAATGATTAGTAGTTATTGGATACATGAAGTGGGCTGCCGTTGTAAGACGATTAAAATGCCAAGGTGTATAAGAATCTGTCATAAAAATAAAAACCTATTTATAAAATTTTACAGTGTTAATAGGTATGGGAGGACAGTGAAAACAAAGCATCGTACGCTGAAGACACTGGACGTTTGTAATAAAAACGTAAAAGTGATAATTTATAGTCTGTTCTAAAAATATCTCATGAAAAAAAAAATCTTACGTAATCACTCACTAAAGGGAATTCGTAACACATTCATATTTATTTAAAATGTCTGTTCCAACTTTATATATGACGACTTTTTACAACAATTATTGTTTGAATCAACATCATTAAATTCTAATTGAAAATCATCGACAAATTTGAGGTTACAAAATTAACCTCAATTACCAAATGAAAAACATCTTTAAGGTAATTTAAAGTTAAAATTTCGGGTAATTTAAAGTTAAAATACATAAACCCGAAATTTGAATCAAATCAAAGCACTCAATTTGTACGTGGCACTAAGAAATTCTCATCCACAGGTGCGTTTACTGATCCTTTTGATTTCCTTTTTAGGGTTCCGTACCCAAAGGGTAAAACGGGAACCCTATTACTAAGGCTGCGCCGTCTGTCTGTCTGTTAAATCTTCACAGATGATGTGTTTCTGTTGCCGCTATAACAACAAATACAAAAAAATAGAATAAAATAAATATTTCCTCCCATACAACAAACGTGATTTTTTTGCTCGTTTATGCTCGATTTTGATAACGGCAACAGGTAGACGCTTGAAATATTCACGGAATATTTAGTTATACATTCCCTTTAAAAAGAAATAATTAAATTAAAATAAAACAAATATTTAAGGGAGCCCCCCTTAAATATTTGTTTAATTGGGAGGCTCCCATACAACAAACGTGATTTTTTGCCATTTTTATAGGTAATGGTACGGAACCCTTCGTGCGCGAGTCTGACTCGCACATGGCCAGTTTTTTTTTAGCAGATACTTTAGGGAACAGCCCATACCTGTACTTGTTATATTAACTTGATAGAACAACGCGCGCATCTACAGTTATCCCCGTTACACCAACTCCAAAGCTGCGCACACGCTTAATAAACCAAACCCCAACAAACTTCCCACAAACCAATCAAAATAACAAAATCATTACTGTCAAACGACCTACATTGCCCGCAATATAAGCGACGAACGATAATGCAGTGTTTTGCATCGGTATCCGCACTGCGCATTACATTGGTGGCGCAGTCAGCCATTCCTGATGCCACTTACATGCTGGGGCGGCGATGCGGCCGTAAATTAGCTATTTGCTCGCTCGTCCGATGTGTGCGTGGTACGCAGTGTGGATATGATTCTAGCCAGGGATTTCTGGTCGTGTTTTCTTTTATGTGGGGGTTGTAAGTGAGGGCAATACGGCTTTAAGAGACTTGAAACTACACTCGACGTCACTAAAACCACATCTCTTAAAGAATCCCATTCAAATTACTTTTAACCCTATTCAACGGTAAGGGTAATGGGATTTTGTTTTGGTTTAAAAAGGCATAAAACAAAACAAGGTAATTGTGAAAGAATAAGAAATTTAGTTTGATTACAACAGCGAAAATTACAATAAAGTTCTGAAAACTAACCTAAAACTTAGTATTAACATAAATATGAAAACTCAGAAAGTTTCTTTACAATGACTGGTGTCTTCATACATACCTACATGCGTTTACATAAACTCATGCCGTCTTCCCATGGGGGTAGGCAGAAACTATAGAACGCTACCTGCTACGCTCCTCACATACTCCTTTTGCTTCGGCTACGTTTATTCATGCTGTGTTCATCTTGGTCATATTTCCAGTTCGAACTGTGTGTTCATCTCAAAACCAAAATAATTGGTTACTCTACACTAAGGCTCGAATCTTGCGGGCAGCAAGATTCAAGGCGTTAAACGATTGTTCCCATTCTTTTCCCTTACAAAAAAAAAAAAAACAACCGTTCGGGAAAATTGTAAAATGCCAATTATTTTCGGCGAGAAAAGGGCGCGGCGATTAACTTTCTCACAAATATCATGTCTTTTAAACCAAAAAAAAACATTTTTTTCAGCACCCGAAATACAGAATTCTATATATTTTTTCTAACTCGATCGATGAATCTGTCGTAAAATATGCGGTACCCAACTACCAACCTTAATACCGCGAGGACTCGAGACGTATCATGACACCATGTGTGCGCATTTACGACTAAATTCTGCGTTTGTCTGTATACACTGTGGCAATCTAGAGACACTGAACTATCCCAGAAAGACGCCAGATAAAAGGCGATAACACTGATGTTTAATAATTTAGCCCTAGGAGAACAATTAGACAAAGTTCGACCTAGTTTTACAAGAAACCAAAATTTGGATCCCTAATTTTTCGCACTCGCTATGTACCCTCAAAATGGTATTTGAATGTTTTTTTTTTTTTAATTTAAATTTTTCGAAACCAACAAAAAAATTAAGCCGGCGTAAAAAAATGGTTTCAATATCTAAAAAAATGCCGAAGTTGTATGCGCTTTAAAATCTATTGTAGACAGAGACAGCACTGCTGTGATCTGACGTCACAACACAGGAACGCCATAGTAACTCGCGCCATTCAGTACAATGATCGTTTTGCGTGACAAGGATTGTAGAATAATTTTAAAAAAAGCATGAACTTCTGGTGAAGTTACGTGCTTTTTTTAATTTTTCCACCGATTTTATATTTTTATCGTTTACGATCTTGTCATTTTAGTAACACCATTAAAAATAAGTATTCATTCACGTAGGTATATTTTTGATAGCAGTCAAATATCCT
The DNA here is from genome assembly GCA_963921375.1 of Tiliacea citrago. Lineage (NCBI taxonomy): Eukaryota > Metazoa > Arthropoda > Insecta > Lepidoptera > Noctuidae > Tiliacea > Tiliacea citrago. The sequence continues at coordinate 10,417,637 of OY992782.1, read as the reverse complement.
ATTGTCTGTTAACATTAATTATAACGTTTTGTAGACACAGCAAATGTCATTCTTTTCATTACGATAACAACACAGTGTCCCAATATTCTAGCGACCCTGTTCGCTTCAAATCGTAAAGCAAAGAGTTACAGCCGCCACTCGTAAAAACTCCAATCGCCCACGATTTTATGTTCGGGAATGTAGCGCGCTATATCGAAGAAAAAACAGTTTTTTTTCCATTTTGGCCCGTTTTATAAATCTCCGCGAATGTTGTCTTCAAGAATAAAGACAACCTTTAGGTTCCGAGGGTCGAAGAGAATAATTGACTTGTCAATTACGCGACGCCCCATATCATATTTCCATTCCATTCTGTTAAAAAACCGGTGCTTTTACCGTAACCGTCAAATGAGATACTTCTAAACTTCATGACCTGGTACAAACATAATTTTAGGCAAATCACATACTATCAATTTTATATTTAGTATTTAAAATCACTACATACCTTATTAATATTATTTATATTAATATTAGGAAATCATGAAAGACAATATGTTTTCTTTCATGATTTGATGACTTTTCAAACTATAGAGAAATACAAGCTACCTATGTAGATTAGATAACCATTAAGCTTCTGTTATAAAGTTTTTAAACTTTATATTCAAATCATATGCGGATGGCACTAACCATTAATAAACATTTTTGGTCTTATTACATACTAGCGACCCGCCCCTGCTTCACACGGTTTGTACGACTAGACAAAATATTGAGATTTATTTACTTTATGTAAGTTTATTATTAATGTATTATACACATAAACCTTACTGGATATTTTTTTAAAATGGTGAAAACCGCTTGAAGATCCCTCACGTAGTTATGAGAAAAAACCGTCCAAGTGCGTGTCGGCCCACGCACAATGAAGGTTTCTGTAGTTGGGATGAAGATATCCGAAGAACAAACTTAACATTTCGTTTGATAGACATGCCTCCCTCATACATTCCAACATGCAAATGTAAGTTTGTACGCACAATATTGAGTGATTTACCATGTTATTTTAAGACTATAGACTTCCCCCCCTTCTCCTATTCTTCTTCTTCTTTTTTCTTCTTCTTTTTGGTTTTCCTGAAATCTATAGGTAAAAAACTATATTCTGTATTTTTTTCAAAATTTCAGGCTCAGTAGTTTTGGAGATAAGGGTGTGGTTATTTTTTTTAAGGAATGGTTAATTTTGATCCCGTTTCTAAAATAAATTCAAAATTATTCGAAAAATATATCTGAAATGCTTATAACGAGCCCTTTCATTTAATATGTCACACGGCGGTACCGTGTGACATATTAAATGAAAGGGCAATACTTTATTTTTTAATTATCTAATTTGCGCCCCAAAAGTGATCCCCATTTATTGATTTACGTTATACGTCCGTGTTTGGGTCACAGAAATTCATATGTGTACTATTTCATATTTCAACTTAATCGGACCACTAGATTCTGAGCAAATTGGCTGTGACAGACAGACAGACACACGAGTGATCCTATAAAGGTTCCGTTTTTCCTTTTGAGGTACGGATTTCCTAAAAACAAAGCGGTCACGAAGATAAACACCAAAAGCGACTATAATTTACAATATGTAGAGAAGATACGCTTCGTCATCATCATTTCAGCCGAAAGACGTCCACTGCTGGACATAGGCCTCCCCCAAAAGGGGGGGGGGTGCCATAATAGTCACGCTTGGCAGGCGGGTTAGCGATCGCAGTATGGTGTTAAAAAACATAGAAAACGCTGAATAGATACGCTTAACCCGAGTTTAAACCAGAGCGATCTGGCTTTAACTCGGGTTACACTTAGGTACTCTCTTTTTAACTGGTACGAATTTGGTCAGACTTTGTTACAAAATCATATTTGCGAGGTCACACGCAACCCTACTTAATATTTGGGATACATAAAATATGATTGGTTTAATGAGTTTTTCAAGATGGGAAACGGCAAACGCACGTCTAAATTATCCATTTTATTTGCACCACTGCACGTCATATAAATCCACCCTAAGGATTTACCCCATGCACATATTTTTCCCATGTTGACATTTCAGCCAGGCTTAAACACATTTTTCATATAAAAGGCCGTTTATGCATAAAATTAACACGTAAACATGCATAACATTAAATCACGAACGGTAGGCAGGAACTGATTGATGACACTGCCCTAATTATGTAGCATGAACAGCACGTTTACAACCGCGTAATTATCCCTACCTTTCATCTAGGAAGGGGAATAAAAGCTCCCTACGGAGGGGGGAATAAAAATTGAATTTTGTTCATAGCCGGATGATTGACTTACGGGCTAAGATTTAAATCGTAAGATTTGCCTTTCCGCGTCAAAAGATAATCGCGGTTCTGTTTCGTGTTGACACGCCTGACGCACAATAGTGACTTGACTTGGTTGTCATGGAAACTATTCAATCATGTGTGAGCTCACTCTTCTCTGTTATCATCTACCTAGCCTTTTCCCAACTATGTTGGGGTCGGCTTCCAGTCTAACCGGATGCAGCTGAATACCGGTATTTTACTTGGAGCGACAGCCTATCTGACCTCCACAACCCAGTTACATGGTAATACGATACCCCTTACTGGTTGACAGACTTTTGAGCTTCTGACGACCCGTTACGAAAGATCCACGAATGTCAACCGGGACCAACAGCTTAACGCGCATTCAGAAGCACGGAGGGGTCTTGGTATGTAAAGATGGCCACCCATCCACGGATCAACCGCGGCAACTGTAGCTTAACCAGGTTAACCTGATGTGTCACCCGTGCGGCTGTTATTCACTCTTCTCTGTATGGACACGTTTTCGCGTGACTAAGTACGGTGAAGGATAATCTCGCGATTTTAAATCTTTCCTTACGGGGTATATTACTACCGGCTGTTAACGAAGTTATGTTATATATTAGATGTTATTAAATAACAGCTTCTAGAGAGATGGGAGTACCTATTTCTGTTTGGTTTGGTAAGTATTAACGAAGTAGCCAACTCCGTTATCTGGGGGTCTACTCCGACGCGCTAAACCGAAGTATCGGCCGAATGTTCGGCCTTTTTATAACTTCCATAGTTTCCTTTTTTGACTTTGAGTCCTTACCCGACTTCAAGTCACAGTTTTGACTGACTTATCTCTTCGACTGCCTTTTTTTTTCGCCGTAGTCAGCGATAGTTAGCCGTAGTAAAGAAACGACCGAACATTCGGCCGATACTTCGGATTTATGTTCGGAGTAGATGCCCTGAGTAGGAATACACGCACGGCGAGACCGTGCGGTTAGAAGCGGCCTGTTTTATTATTTAAGATCAGGCAGGCTAAATCAAATTTCGAACGCAAGCTCCGCCCCTCCCTCCCCGCCACTCCGTTATTGCTAAACGCAAATACATCAATAATAAAGTTGAATATCCTGTGCGCTCTTTGATCGTGTTCGAGCACGAAACTAAATAGCGTAAGTCTCAATTCTTATTTCGTTTATAACTAAAGTAATAATTGATCTGACCAAGATTATATCCGTATTTTATAAATACACGAGTATTATATTGTTTTAATTAAGTATCGTAAATGTGAAGACTGTGTGGGTTATTGTTTATTTTTATTTTTTCTCAGTTAGTTTTTATCATGGTCTGGCAGTTTTGAGTAATTTATGCGGCCTACCCAAATGCCCTTTCGTATTGTTCGTTGAATCGTTGAGCTCCTAAAGTTCTTAGTTGAGCTGCACGACTACTGACAAATGCGTGTACTGACTGGACAGGTACCCTCAATCTGTGTGGTTTTTTCATCAAAAGATCATTTCAGGCACCAATCTACATAGTCTTCACACGATCTGACCAAGATTATGTCTGGACTTTAAAAGAGACTGTGACCTCTGAGTTTATTTCAGCCTTCCTTCTCAGAGTAGTCGGATACAAAACGCCGACCTCATCTACTTTTTTATATATATATAATTAACTTGTAAAAGTGTTTGTTCAAACCTACTTACAGAAATAAATCATTTATCATTTATTTATCTAGAGAAAAAATGTCTTGTGTCGGGATAATAAACTATATTTTCTTGCTGTGAATATTTATTTTAGACATAAAAGCTAAACAATCTGGTTTGTGTTTTACAATTATCCTTAATTAAAAAAGACATGATTTTCGAATAAAAAATTTACTGAGAGAAAATATTACAATTACGTAACTGTCTTCAACATGGAAACAAAAGGATCCAATAAACCATATACTAAAGTTTAATTTTGCTTGTATGTGTCACTGTGTCAGAATATTCATGAAAATCAACATAAAAATAGGGAGCCTCCTCTTAAGTACGTCTGCACGCACCGGTTTTTGGCCGTGTCTTCTCTACTGGTATTCGACATCTAACCTAAAATTAGGAAATTAACAATCATCTTGAAAATAACGTCTTAACTGTTTTTGCAGTAAAATTAGAAAATTAACTACCAATTTAATAAAATCTAGTAGAACTTGCCTTAATTCTGAACTAATTAAAGATACTTTTATTAATCCTACAAGTTCTTAACAAAAACTTAGCTTATATAATTACTTTTTTGTAGTAATAAAACTTTTTCTTTTCAGGTAAGTCTCCATTCCTTTTACCCACCGAACTACAACACAAGTAAGTGATAATAAGGGATATTACACTATCATGTATCTAGGATCATATCTTTTATCCTCAATGATATACACGATGTAAAATCAATCTGCCTAGCCTTTTCCCAACTATGTTGTAATCGGCTTCCAGTCTAACCGGTTGCAGCTGAATACCAGTATTTTACATAGAGTGACTGCCTATCTGACCTCCACAACCCAGTTACTGGATAATATGATCCCCTTGATAAGACTGGTTGTCAGACTTTCGGGCTTCTGAGGACCGGAACGACTGTCAAAGATCCACGAATGACAGCAGGGACTAACGCTGCTACGCTAAGCTTAACGTGCTTTCCGAGGCACTGAGGAGTCTTGGTATGTAAAGATGGTTGCCCATCCATGGAACAACCCCGGCAATAGTAACTTAACCTGATGGATCGACCCGTGCGGCTGTTATTAATGATCTCCTATACACGGTGTAATGACAGTAAAATATACAGGGTGTCAGGGACATCGACGCGCAGACTGTGACCATGAATTCAGAACATGATTCTAGACTCGCCAGCGTTGATTTTTTTTTAATGTAGGGAGCACAATCAAATCAAATTCTTTATTTCAGACATTTAGTCCACTTTGTTAGTGCCAATTTGATTTATACACTATGTTAGTAAGAACTTTAGCATGAATAGAAAATACATTTAGGACGATTCATTTTGGTTTCGATCGAATATCGTACTAAGAGGTTATTCGATCAAAACCCAGACAAAGGCCATCATAATTGCAGAATCGAACTTCTCCGCAATAACCTGCAAGATGCTTTTAGAACTACCGCGTAACCTGCCCAATAATAAAGCAGTTCTTTTACGTCTGATGACGTGGAAGCCATCAACCCTTGCTTCTGAAAACATATTCGAAGCACTACAGAAACACGCTAGCCCCAACAACATCCTAAAGCCATTATTGTATTGGACTCGCAAGGCACTGAGCGATCTCTGAGTATATGTGGTCCACAGGATACTCGTGTAAAATGTTTGGCAGTATGCTTTAACAGGGTGATTTTAGCCTGACAGCTGATTTTGTTTTAATAACCGGCGTAAAATTTCTACCCTGGTGGTACCCCAGGTCCAATTGAAAACCAGCGTCAGGCACTAGTTGACTGGCATTTGTGCTGAACTGGGCGCATTTTTTTCGGCGCAGCCGTGAGGCACACTTTCCTGGTAATTTCTTACTTCACATTTTTTATCTGCTGTATATTATATTATGTGCCTTTTAGTCTGTGGTAAATAAATGTATTTTTTTCTTTTCACCCTGTATATTTTACCGAAGCTCAAAAATGATTTATAATGTCTATATTACATCGTCATATATATATGACTCATAGATTTATGACCCTATAGATGATAGTGTAATATTCCCCATAGTCATGAAACCATATTAAAATTCGAACGTATTTATTTATGTATAGGTACGAGTACTTCAATGACTTATTCACTCATAACATATTACATAAAATAACGTATGTCTATTAGTATGGTGAACGTATCGCCCAAGTACATTAAAGTTCTGTTCATGTAAACTTGGTGTGAGTCACCAATTACCGATAGCTTCCTATCGGAGTTTCAGACTACCCTCATAACTCGTTTTCTTCAAACTATCAACGACAAAGTTTGGAACATAGCAATCTATGCAATGGGCGTGTCCTAAGAGATCGGAACTTCTGTTAAACGTACCTGTTATGTGCTTACAAGTTGTTAAACTTTGTTTTGGAATGCATGGCTTTTAGTATTAATAGTTGGATTTTGTAATATCTGTACGTGGCTGGGGATTACGAATATTCAATTTGCAGCGTATTGAGAACATTCCTTTACAAAGCCAAGTCGCTTGGGAACTACAATTACATTGTTTAGCTGTATTATCGTTCCGACAATATTCAGCCCCATCCTTTGAAAATACGAACAAGGAAAATTCAGATATAGGTACATTATAAAACCCATCAAATAAATCCAACTTAACCATCCAAAATAAAATCAAATATATTTAGATCAAACAAACTACTATTCTAAAGGAAATCTAAATCCGTACGACATCCCAAAAATCTCACATCAAAGCTGGAATTAAAATGAGTTCCAAAAATATCACTTACCCTCAAATTAACATCCTCACTTAACCCAACGAAGTGTAAACGTCCTTTCATATTTGTACACCCAGTCCCCAAATATCGAGTGCTAATATCATTACGCACGAATGTGTTTGCGTTAATTAATATGGCGGTTGTGTACACTGCAGTGCAGAAATAGATAAAGCCTTCACGTAATGACGGGGTGGGAAATGTCGCACGCTGTGTAAAAGAGCTCCATTTACGGGCCACGAGAATTACGGAGACAGGAAAATTAAATTTTGTGTTGACTGTAATTTTTTTCTGAAGTTTCTGCCTTTAGCAATAATGTGAAATTTTCGTACGGGGCACAAACATAACAGGAAAATGAAAATATGCATCTCGGTTTGATAATTTTGTAGGACAAGACATTTTGAAGCTACTACTTATATTAAAAGCAAACTGTCATAAAAAAGAGTTATTAAAAGTGCAAGACGAAAATTGATTACATTTCATAACTACAAAGTGCTCTAGCAATTCTAATAAAAAGATTAAGATACAAAAGCAAGCCATTCTTATATAAGTGCTTCTTGAGTCAGACAAATGGTCTGAACACAACAACTTTACTGAAGTTGGAACAAGAGGCAACAGTAATTTATCAAGAATTAATGGTTTTATTAATGCGAAGATAAAATACCAACTTTAAAGTGAATATTAATTTTCTTGCTTGCATTTTCAATTTATCAACGTAGGTTAATCGAAACGCTAGTTTTGCTCAAAGAAATTATGAGGGGTCTCTACAAAACCTTATGCCCGTTTTCACTACCACTAGAAAAACTAGACACCTTTCCATCAGGAATTTTTCAGGAGCAGCCCGGAGTCTGGATTTGTGCCCGGTTGATGGCAATAGGCTCGCCCCCTATTATTATTACATGGGTTATAATTATAACCGGCGAAATGTGGGTGTACTATTGGTATGGGTACACGTACACCTCTGCCTAACCATTCGAGGACTACAGGCGTGATGTTATGTTGTTCAACTTGTGTCCAATGTCAGTCTTACGTCAAGCATAAATATCATGTTAGACCTTTAACAACTGATAAACACGTTTTTAGTTAGGAAGGTTAATTATCATAATCATTTCAGCCGAAAGACGTCCACTGCTGGACATGCCTCCCCAAGCACCGCCACTTCACACTGGTTCTGTGGTTGCCGCATCCATTGGATTTATGAAGCCTTCACAAGTTCATCGGTCCACCTTCGGTAGACTATTGGTACATCGAAGTATTTAAGTGTTTGTACGGAAATGCCACTATGTCAGTTCGACTCCAGTACCAGACCTCGAAACCTATCCTTCTGCAGCAAGATGTGAGACAGGGAGACGTTACCTCTCTGAAACTGTTCACCGCTGCACTGGAGGATGTATTCAACGTTGTGGACTAAAAAGGGCTAGGCATCAACATTAGTGTCGAGAACATTACTCACCTTCGGTTAGCCGACGATATAGTTGTAATGGCTGAGACTATGTAGGCCCTCAGTACAATGCTCGATGAGCTTAGTAGAGCTTCCGAAAAATTGGGCCTTAAAATGAACATGAATAAGACAAAAATCATGTCGAATGCCCATGTAACACCCACTCCCATGAAGATCGGAGACGATACACTCGAAGTTACGGAAGAGTATGTTTACCTAAGACAAACTGTTCAGTTAGGTAGGTCCAACTTCAAGAAAGAAATCAATCGTCGAATCTGACTCGGCTGGATAGAGTTCGGGAAGCTAAACAATATCTTCTCGTCCCACATACCGCAGCGTCTTAAGACGAAAGTCTTTAGCTATTGAGTGTTGCTAGTAATGTAGGTATGACCAATGGCACTGAAACGTGGTCTCTCACAATGAGCCTTTTTGAAGGCTAAAGGTCACACAAAGGGCAATTGAGAGGGCTATGCTAGGAGTTTCCTACCGTGATCGAATCAGAAATTAAGAGATTCGCAGGAGAAACAAGATAACCAACATAGCCCGAAGAATCACCGAACTTAAGTGGCAGTGGGCAGGGCACATTGTACGCAGAACAGATGGCCGATGGGGCCGAAAGGTTCTGGAGTGGCGACCGTGCACCGGAAGACATTGCGTTGTAAGACCTCCCCAAAGAAGGTTAATGTTTTAGATCAATTATTATAATGAACCAAAACAATGTGTCGAATTTGAAGTTTCTCCTTGCTGTTGTGATTCCGCCATTTTCGTTACCCAACGCGCGGTTTCCATTCACAATTAAATAAATATCACGTATGCATTGTCGGTACGCGTTAGTAATAAACTCTTAGTAATAGTCTGACCTAGTTTCAAAGCCAGGCTTTGTTTCACACTGTGCGTGAATGTTCTCGGTGGAAAAGGATTAAACAACCTCGCAAACTATGCGATATGGTACTGCGACAGTTCGACGACAAGACGCTGACGTGTCGCATGCGAATTTCACCGGGTGTGCACGAGCACTGTGGGGCGAAACGCTGCAACAAGTACCGAGAGCGCGCAGCGACTCCCCTGGCTAGCCTGTTGTGGCGACTTAGCAACGACAGCAAGTATGCGCAGCTTCACAGTCGCATTCACTTGTCGTGTAGTATGCGCCATGTCTAAAAGCCTCGCAGTAAACACAATAACACTCGCTAGATGTACACACGATAACAAAAGTGATTTTCTTAGAAATTACTGTAGTTTTATTAGCTTTTGTTTGATGCACTGATGGAAAGACAGGATATAGTTTTAATAGTGGTTCACTAGAACCACTATTAAAACTCAACGACGACAAAATTTTCTACGTCCACTAGGACGTAGAAAATTTTGTTGTCGTTGAGGATAGTGATCAAACAAATTCCGTTCAACCAACTGAAGTCTAGTCTATTGAATTTTTGTAATTTTGAGTGGAGGATAATGTAAATGATGATCCAAACTATATTTATCTCTAGAAAACATAGGATATGTGAAAAGCTCGCACTTTTGGAAATCGCATTTTAAATGGGAATAAAGTTGAATTAAGTAACAAACAATAGCACCCTGCAAAATTTATATCATGTTTTGCTAAAACATGATTTAAGTAAGTGAAATTTACCGTCTCTTTTTTCGCAACACCTCAATCTTTTATTAAGTTATAGAAGCTTGAGTTAAAAATATTCCATCACCAATATGGAATAAATCGCATTAAAGCACAAATACGAATAAATATTTACGCTTAATCAGAAAGGCTGGGCGGAATAAATTTCTGACGACCACGACAGCCGCTGAATACCTGAAATTGTCGCCCGATTCACTTTTAATGGGAACTATCTTTTGTTTTCTCTAAAGGCAAGAGTCGGCTGTAAAAAGTTTGCGAGAATAAAAGATATACAGTGCATATTGTGTGGTAATGTGTTGAGGTTTCCGATGATAAAATATTAAAAGATATTGATTATAATATTATTAAGATTTTTTTTTTTTTAGTTTGTTAGTTTTTGTTAACCATTTTGAAAGTATTTACATACTTTAAAAACTAAACAGCCTTAAAATAAAAATAATAATATGTACAAGTAAGTATATAAAAAAGGAGGGGAAATAATCATAGGGCATCAAAAATTCTTCTGCATCGCTGTCAACAGGAAAAGTGCCTAAAAGGCTGGCAGCATTGCCACGTTGTATGGTAATGCTGAAGATTAATTTATTAAGATATTGATAGGTTTTAATTTGATACTCATAGATTTAAGAATAAGTAAGGTAGGCTAGGTATAAGGTAAACTTGCCTGCCTGTTAAAGAGATCATAAAGGACTCTTATCGCTAGATCGACATAATTATCTAACACTTATTTTTGTTTTTTAACTAATATATTAATTGTATTACGTTCATAAACAATTATTTTCGTGACAAAAATATTTTTTGGTCCTTCGGGTCGGATCAATCTATATAAGTTTTATTACAAAGGGTTTGTATTCTAGAACCGACATTAATCGGATGATTTAAGTATCAAAATAGAGTCCCGTAAATACAGATACATTGTTAAACGTAAGTATGAAACATATTATGTAATATGAAGTCTTGATTTATTTGTATATTGTATGCGATTACAGACATAAAAAAAAAATACAGACGACTTGAGAACCTCCTCCTTTTTGTGAAATCGGTTAAAAATCACATCCATTTTACAAACTGTTTCAATAAAGCCCTGCCTTACGATTTCGCTGCTAAAACGTTCTGTTTTTCTTCTCATCGAATATAAAAAACAAACATAACAAACTCACATAAAATATTTCACTGTCATTGCAAATACCCCTTTCTCCCAAATCGATACTTACAAACTTTACACGCCAATAATACTTCGTCTGCAGGGAGACTAGGCAACGTATGTGACGCGATAAATAAGAGTTTTGTTCCCAAATGTAATCGTAAATTATGCCACGTTTTATCGAACCCGATAAGAAGCCCCCTATAAGACAGGAGCCCACCCCCCTACTAAGGCTGGGTCCACAGTGCGAGTTGCGGCGACGGGCATTATCAGCCTATAACTTTCACACTGCTGGGACACAAACCTCCTCTTTATGAGAGGGAGTGGGCCATAATCCACCACGCGAGTCGAGTGTGGGTTGGCGGCGACGATCGCGATGTATCATGAACAAGCTTAATTGAAAAAAAAATGAGCTAGCCTGACAGTAGTCGCATATGATGTGTAATATCTGACAACTCACCTTGGTAATAAGCAACTGAGCAGCGACAGAGATTACCCCCTCTACTTACAGTCTATATAGCACTAACGAATTCCAAAGTACTTACTAAGTCCAAGCTATTAAAAAGTACTTACTTTTTCCATACTCAAGCTGTCGATTCTTGTTACACACTTCCGTCCCGACCTCGACACCGGGCTTCAGGCAGTCCAGGGAAGCTATGCCATCCCTAGATGGCAGGCTAACCAGGCGTCTACTACGCCTGGACAGGAATGGTCTGCGCCGGGGACCATCACCGGACACAGCTCACTAAATAAACACTTCCACACAATAGGCATAACGGACAGTCCTCTGTACAGGGCTTGCATGGAGGCTGAAAAAACCGTTGCGAACGTGCTGTAACCAGGCGTCTACTACGCCTGGACAGGAATGGTCTGCGCCGGGGACCATCACCGGACACAGCTCACTAAATAAACACTTCCACACAATAGGCATAACGAACAGTCCTCTGTACAGGGCTTGCATGGAGGCTGAAAAAACCGTTGCGAACGTGCTGTTTGAACAGAAACGCTCGGGTCACCCAGATCCTTCACAGATATACTAAACAGACCAGGAGACCTAATCAGCTTCTGGAGGGAGGTGGGCTGGTTGGAATAACCAACGACGGCCGTCATGGCCCACGCACAATAGTCCACATGAAGGACTAAGTGTTTGAAACCAAACCCTCTAACATAGAACACTTCCCTCCCTTTTCACGAAATCACTCCCACAAAAATCAAGAGGAAAGATAATACATATCAATAACTGAAAATCTCTTAAGGCGCCATCGTTCTCATTATTATGAATGAACAGTCATCACCTTCCTGCCCGTGTCCCACGTTACTTGTGTAATGTACTTCGTACATTCTCCCCTGTCAATCGTCACGCTATCATTCACTTCCTTCTTTTTGAATGAACAGTATGACACACATAACATCACACCTGTCTCAGGCAAGTTGGCAGAGGTGTAGTTGTTTAGTAAATGAGTGTATTAAAAACCGGCCAAGTGCTAGTCGGACTCGCGCACGAAGGGTTCCGTACCATTATCTATAAAAGCGGCAAAAAAAATCACGTTTGTTGTATGAGAGCCCCCCTTAAATATTTGTTTTATTTTAATTTAATTATTTATTTTTAAAGTGAATATATAACTAAATATTCTGTGAATATTTCAAGCGTCTACCTGTTGCCAATCAACCAGTTCAATATCGAGCAAAAAAATCACGTTTGTTGTGTGGGAACCCCCTTAAATATTTATTTTATTCTGTTTTTTAGTATTTTTTTGTTATAGCGGCAACAGAAATACGTCATCTGTGACAATTTCAACTGTCTAGCTATCACGGTCCATGAGATACAGCCTGGTGACAGACGGACAGATAGACAGACAGACAGACGGTGGAGCCTTAGTAATAGGGTTCCCGTTTTACCCTTTGGGTACGGAACCCTAAAAACAACTTTAAAAAATGCAGCATTCCCTACATTTTGTCGAGTTATGCGATTATAAATATGGGGAACAACTGTTTATTTTTTAACGATTTCAGGGTTATGTCCATAGTAACAGTTATTCTTAAATTAAAACATAAATAACAAAAGTTATTTCAATTACCCCTTATATATGAAACCCGCCGTTTTCACAAAAGTGTTTTACATAGCGGTTTAGTCAACCGCTCTAGGCTCGCAATGTCTACCCAGCTTAAGGCATAGAGATTTATATAAATTGTTTTTTCGTGTGAACGTCGCCTGCTGTGATTTCGCTCAACCCTTGAGGTGCTTTTAGAAGTTGTGAACAGTAATAAAACGTGCCCTTAATCTTAATCGTAATTTCATAGCGAATACTTCATAGAATAATAATTTTACGTAACTTTTCAAACTGTCAGATAATAACCACGACTTAGGGGCCCTGGGTGATCGTAGTGAAAATAATTGTTCTTGCATCTGTGTGCACATTTTCCCCACTTTTATTATTCACATTACAATACCTGTCAGCTAATAAATAATTTAAATATAACTTGTAACTACTAAGTAACAATAACGTGTGCACTTTTGACAATATCAGGAAAATCACTACATACAATATGTAACAAAAACCCTGTTGTTCCTTCTACCTACGTTTTAAGAATCGGTATACATACGTAATAAAGCAAGTCATTTATAAAAAACTGTTCAACAAAAATAATTAAAATAAATATTTAATTATTAATATTTGAAATGTTTAACTGATTTCTTACCTCTGCAATTCTGCATGAAAGCGATGCCGCGAAATCAGAAAATAGGTAGAACATTCCCGCCACTCTCTTTGATCGGTGCCGCTGCGCCCGTGCACCCGCGCCGCTCTACCTATTTTTCTGCACAAGTTCGCGACCTTGTCAGCTGTTGTTTATCACTGAACACGAATGAATCTTTGAAAATGTTGGTTTACACGGTATTTGCACAAGCACAATTGATAATGTTAAAACTACATTATTTTAACACTTTTACATAAAAAGAAAAAAAAATCACCGCGTCTGTCACATAAAACCTTATGTAGGTACCTACTTAATTTATTATGATGTCTACTTGACGGCCACGGAGATGCTGTTCAATATGACCACCTTGTACCTCGACACATTTGTTCTCGTCCGTGCACACTGCCGGTATTGTACGTACGTATGTGCAAACGTTGGAATGCCATCGCCGACGGTAATGGTAGACTCGCAAAACGTTCTTGGTAGAGTCTGCGTGCTTCTGCATAATTGCAGTCACATTTCCCAAGACACATCAACATGTTAAAATATTCTACGTTAGAATAAGACATGGTTAACGTTAACGTAAAAAAACACAAGTCACTCACTCACTACGTAGGTCAAACTCAACAATAACATCCGTTCGGAAGTAAGCTGCGCGGGAGACTAAGGAAGTGATTCGCAGGGCGGCGGGTGGCGGGGTAAAGGGGTAGGTAGGCACGTGGGGTAGTACTGACCCGCGGGGCACGTGCGCCGGCCGCGGTAAGTTTTGGCGGCATCTTCTGTCGCATCAAAGAAAGCCGCCGAGCTCGTAGGCTATTTAGCGAAATAAAGATATACTTGTAAAATCAGATACTCCAAACATTTTTTTGAATGTGTCGTTTTTAATAGTTATTTGATTTTGACCTCTCCACTAGCCAATGTTGATTTTTTTTAAATTATAATTTCATCATTGTTGTGCTCGTAGGTAAATGTATACGTTCCTAAAAGGAACAACAGGGTTTTTGTTACATACTGTATAACATCAATATATACGTTTAGAACCAATCCTGGACAGAAAAACGAACAATCTAATTCGCAATAAATCAACTACATTCTAATGTATTTTCCAAAACTCCTTCGTTCAAAAACCACTTCTTTCGAGACCCTAATCGTGATAGGCCTTGAGCTGTCAGCTGTGATCTCCATCCTTACATCAATCAAAGCATCCAGGGTCCATAATATTTTGTATTTATTAATAATTGATTGAATGATTGATAAAGCAAAAAAAAACTACTTACATAAATGTCACGACACTAAAAATTACTTATGTTAGCCACACACGTTCTGGTTCATTCTGGTTCAAGAAGTATATCGTTACGTGTGTTGGTAGATTTTTGCGCAAAGGTGAACGGCAGGCTAATATGGGAACTTCGTACCACTAATAAAATTTCGTGTTTTGGGATATTTTTTGTTTTAATTGGTAGTTAATAAAATAGACAAGCCCTTTTTAAATTCTTAGATTTTTAGAAGTTGGGACGTAAAAGTTATAACGAGTTTTATTTTTTAAGGTTATGTACTAGTGTACATTGTTTTGGTGATAAAGTAAATGTTCTAGATTGCTTGTCGCTCGCTATCTTTGTAGTGGTTTACTAACCATTAAGTAGGGAGATTGAGATGAGGATCGTACCTACTCAATGTGGGGTGCAGATATCTATTTCTAGCAGCGGACTGCAACAGTTTGATAAATGAAGTTCTGATGGGGTTTTGAGTATAAAGCGTCCTTTCGCGAAAGTATTATCAAGAGATAGACTACGGAGGAGCAGATGCTCAACTCAACGTAAAAACGGCCAGATAATTCGCTAAATTGCTCAAATCAGTCACAAACCACAATCCAAAAAACAGCAAAGAACTGAACTGAAAAACTGATTTTCTTTACCTGTCAATAAATAATTGCCATAATTATTATGAACAAACATAATATTGATTACGAAAATCATTCCTATCATTATGTCGTTATCTATTATGATTTTATGTAACAATTACGCATTCTTAGGTATAATACTCGTATAAGTGTTTCATTATATTTAATGTTATTTATATTTCTAAATCATTAATTATCTTTTCTAAATGTGTGTTATTTTACATAAGGCAACTTCCAAAAAATAACTGCGTTTAGTTTACGATTTTATTACGTTTAATTATTAAAATATTTTCATTGATATTATTAATTAATCCGAAGTTATAAAAATAGTACACTTACATGAAAATAAATGTCTTAGTTGCATTAATAAGTGGTATTAATTCTAAAACGAAACAACAAAAAAAGTATGCGGTACGAAATTGAAAATCACAAGTCTAGAAAGAAAAACGGCAGCGTTCTTCTTTCTAGACTTGTGATTTTCAATTTTAGAATCAGAATTTGCGCAAATTTGCGTTTGCGCAAGTTTACTTGAGTGGCGCGACGACTGAATCTTGGACGCTGCCGATCAATGAAACTATTAATTTGAAGTAAACTATGCGTAATCATTATCACTACATATTATAAAACAAAGTCCCCCGCTGCGTTTATCTGACCGCGATAAAAGCAAAAACTACCGAACGGATTTTCATACGGTTTTCATCAATGGTTGCCTTTACTGCGCAACACGATATTAATTCTGTTTACTGACCACTATACAGAAATAACTTCGTTACGAGCAAATTTGAGCCGTGTGTGGTCAATACTGCGCAAGTAAATCGTAACGTCTATGGCTACCATTAATTTTAAATAAAACACAAGCTTAATAAAAATTCAAATAAAACCATTTAATCACAAATTACTATGATAACTCTCTTGGTTGAAGCACTGGTACTGATAATTCACTTGGTCACTGCCAAGATTTATCAGTACCAGTGCTTCCAAAAAATGCAATTTAGTTATTATAATTATTAGATTACTCAGACCTGGAGAGCAAACGTGGTTCCACAAACGATCAGAAGCTTAATCGTGTCCTGAGTGTCCTGTTGTCTGCACATACAGGAACTGATAGACACTCCTGAAGGTGCCAAATTCGTATCCAAATGGTGAGCCTACTCAATTTAATTTGCCATCGACACACTGAAAACAAGAATTATTCTCGCAAATCTCAGATTTAAAAAAAAATATCATTATTGCCTACGATTTATCTCAACCTTCATCGTGATTGACCGTCAGCTGTAAACTTGGACATAACATCAATCAAAACCGAACTTAACGGCTGAGAAAAATATTTCGTGATGCTATGACTGCTCGACAGTGGACATTACGTCCAGCAAATGTCTATTGGACACGAGGGTAATAACTAGACACTTTAGTTATGAAACCAGTCGCCTGGTTTATAACTTAATTAGTTAAAAATATGTTTTGTAGATAGCTCAGGCCGCCGGGTTCAAAGACACTCAGTCTTTTTCCTGTGTGCATGATTGTATAGGCTCTAGCTAATAATTCTGGCTAGTATCGTCGCATCGGTTCTGGCATTCATAATTTAAATGTATAGGTTTGATTTCCTACACGTTTTATGATACCTTGGTAAAAGTTCAGTGATTTATGAAACTCTTCTTTATTACTTGGTTTTTTATTAGCAAGATGTCAGTGCAAACAGTCGATGTTATCCCACATCCTATATTTCGTTAGATACAAAAACTGTGTTCATAAATTCAACAACAAAATATAACAACAGATTGTTCAGAATATCAACAAAAGCATCCCACAAAACAACATCCGTTCAAAAATACTTAAACTATAACTGAACAAATAAAAATACGTAACAGAAAAGCTTTTAGGTCAGCTCGGATTTTAGTTTAAAAAATATCAAACCGTTAATTGGCGGACAATATTCCATTGTATCGGGAACGTAAGGGGTGCTACACACTGTATCGGGTCGGCATGATTCGGCAAAGCCGAGTGGTAAAATGAAATATAATTATGTAGATATATGTTCGGGAAAAGCCTTGCCAGCTGGAGTTGTGTCGAGCCGACCCGAACACATTTCAGTGAGGGTAGATGCCGAACGGAGTTTGCCGATCGGCACGAACCAAATAAATATGCAATAATTGCTTCGGGTCGACTTTGTTGTTCAACAACTAGAAAATGCAATGTAATCAATGAATCGAATGTGACCTGAACAAGTTTGTAGCAGCCCTTATTATGTAGGGAATGTTTGTCCATTTCCGAGAATATCGTAATCTCTCGCTGTATGCAGTTCTATAAATTGTGAATCCATTAATTGTCAATGGAATAAAAATAGATCTCAATAGGTTTGTGATTGTTTGTAGGTATGTTATCGGGAATTGTATTTGGAAATGGGTGTCGAATGTGTGAGGCATTCCACTAAGAGCACTGATTTCAACAGCACTTGACCGAGCCGCACCTGAGCACTTCCACTAACGGCACTGAAACAAAATTTTGATTAGTGCGGTTCGGTGGAACACTAAAAAACACATTTTTTTAGTGATGGGGTGTATTTTTTTGTTCAAGACATAAGCAAACAAAACATATCGATACAAATCAGCAGAAGTTAAGTCTTCCGGATAATTCCACCTTGTTCACCTGGAGCTAAGAGTAATGTTTTATTTGAGTCGCTGTCAGTAAACAAAAAATGAGAGACCTTGTCACTTTTCTTAGCAATTTCGTTTGTTCAAAATTGTTCTGAGGTTCAAATCATACAGTATTTCAACTAGGAACAAAATGGTCGAATGAACACACTCACACTTATAGACCGCTACATGAAATCTAAGTATGTTTCAGTACGCAGTGAGTCGGGGCTGTCACATCGAGCCAAGTTTAGTAATTGCGTGTTATCATGTAGGTAGGATGTCTAATTTATACTAATAATTATGGTAAAGGTAATTTAATATTATAATAATTATGTCGTTGGCGTGTCGGTGTCTTACCAGAATATATGTTTAAATATTTCCTACAATCAAAAATAAAAAACCAAACATTTAAAAATATTAAAAAAATGAGTTCCGCCGGTGTTGGGAGCAGGGTTCGAGCTACCAGTTGTTAAGGCCGCAGTAGATAGGAACTTCCTCACAATGCGAGCCGTATCAAGGAATACTGCCTTTTGAATCACGCCCTTGATCCAACCGCCTAACGAGAGCCTCGAGAGATGTTGATCGAGGCTTTCAGGCATCAGGCTTTTGGCCGTAACGACAATCGGCACAATGAAAGCCAAGCTCACATTCCACATGTCAACAAGCTCGTGTAGAGATATTATGTTTCTCTTTCTCAGCTTTCACGAGGTTCTCGTCATGTGGAATGGCAACATCTACAATCATTGCGCGGCGCGCTAATCGATCTATCACCACTATATCAGGCAAATTGGCGACAATAGTCCGGTCAGTAATGATAGACAGATCCCAGTACAACGTGACATGGTAATTTTCGAGAACTAGGTCAGGCGAATTAATTATTATTATTTTCCGCCATTTTGGACTTGTTAGTAACTTAAACTTACTACTTGTTACTTTTTAGTTCTCGAAGAGAGGAGGCCTGTGTCCCAGCAGTGGGAACATTATAGGCTGATTATGTATGTGTGTTATGTAGTAACTTAAACGATTGCTTTCAAAATTAATTTTAGTTTAGATTTTTTTTTAATTATTATGTATGTATCTAGGTATGTGTGAATGGAATCAAATCAACTCCTCATGATATGTAACTATTATATCGTCAACGTGATCTATCAACTCAGCCTTGCACTGACCAGTGCAGGAAATAGGCCTCTCCCAGACTGCGCCACAACACCCTGTCCTCCGCCTTCCGCATCCAGTCTGTCTCAGCTACCTTTTTAAGGTCGTCGGTCCATCTCGCCGATAAGCGGTCTCCACTCCAAGACTCGTCTGTCTATGGACCATCGGTCCTTCAACGAAACATAGGTCGCCCACTGCCACTTCAGTTTGCTTACTCTGCAAGATATGTCGGTAAATCCGGTTCTTTTCCGGATAGTTTCATTTCTGATCTTATCCTAAAAAAGAAATTCCGAGCATAGCCCGCTCCATAGTACGCTGAGCAACCTTGATTTTGTGGACCAGCCCGACTGTATGTGTCCACGTTTTGTCACCATAATGTCATATCGGGCAGGACGCACTAGTTCAAGACCTTGGTCTTTAAACATTGCGGGATAGGTGACGAAGAGACTTGACGAAGTTTTCCAAAACTGCCCAACCCAACTGGATCCTTCTGTCCGATTCATTCTCAAAGTTGTGTCTACCGAGCTAGATGACTTCCCCTAGGTAGACATACTCCTTCACAACTTCAAAAAGCGACCTTTTGATGTAGATTGGTCTCAGCAAGACGTGTGAATAGTACATGACTTTCGTCTTGTCCAAATAGATACCGAGGCCAACCCGTCGAGAGGCTCCATTTAAGCTGTGCAGTATCTGGTCTAACTTTTTCAGCGTCTCTGCTATTATGCTATGTTGAAATGGTTTAGTGATTTGAATCCAACGTTAACAAATTGCATACGTAAAAAATTACCCGCATTCATTACGTACGATATCGGAGCCCTTTACTGTACGTGGTTCGATTGCACTTACTACTCGTTATGTAATAGTTGGTAATGTCCTGAACACAGAATATAATATACGTCCCATCACTACAAACTGTATGCAGGTGCCGTTCGGAGACTTAAAGTAATATTAGAAAACTGATCCACCGAATCGCACTCAACAAAATTTTGTTTCAGTGCCGTTAGTGGAAGTGCTCAGGTGCGGTTCGGTCAAGTGCTGTTGAAATCAGTGCTCTTAGTGGAATGCCTCACACATTCGACACCCATTTCGAAATACAATTCCCGATAACATACCTATCTTCTCATCTAATCAGTGCTCTTAGTGGAATCAAGAAAATGTAGATAATAATTATTTTTGTATTCGCACGAAAGTCTGATAATTATTGAAGGGACCAACTGGAGTATACTTGTCCCTTAAGAATATTGGGGTAAAGTTGTCCGATTTTGGTGGTCCCTAGACCACAAAATTCGGACAACTTTACCCCTAAAAATTGTATTCCATAGATTGTTTCACTTCGTCCTACAACTACTGTGTATCTATCTCACGTTCGTTGTCACAAACAGGATATTATGTTTGTTATAACAAAGTGCCATAAACGGTACAGTTGAACCCTTTCTCACAAGATTGATTCGTTGGAAGTTCGCGACTTGCCGCGGGTGCACTCATCAATCAGCTGGAACACATTACAGAACTATAGTGCGGGAACGCTCAAGTATTGATACGTGTTAGTTTACATGGTATTACGTAAATAAGAATAACGAGTGAATAAGGATGAAAGAAAAAGATAGATTTATCCATTGAGCACCATGGATCTTATGGAAACGTTCTCGAATTGTCCATTTTTGCGCTACTGACAAAATAAACAATAAAAACTTTCAATCAATAAAAAAAAATATTAAAGAAATAATTTATCAATAAAGCAGAGAATAGAACAATAATACGCCAACCCAATAAAGTTATAGCCATATCCAAACTTGTCATATCCGTCAATTCCAAATGGATTTTCTGAGAACGTATTGTACTCCACAGTGTACACTTTGTTTGTCAAGCCCGACTGGGCAGTTGAATAGATTATCTTCACAGGTTCTAGGAAACAAACGAGACACAAGACGTTTGGCAAGGCTCGGACAAGACAAAGGCTGTAGGTATAGGAAAATTGTGGCCAACACAATATATCTAGGTGTTGTAGGTCTAACGTAGTGGTTGGAGGTCTAACGTAGTGGTTTGTTTACGTAAATTGTGTGCGGATGGAAGTAAGAATGAGTGGGATTTTAACAGTATGTTGTTTCTTTTTAATTATTTATTATTATTATGTACAAGCTTTTGTGTGATAATACTGATAAAAGACATTCAATAAGCCAAATGTACATTTGTACTTGATTAATTAAAGTATATGTAACTACAGCCGAAGCAGAGTAATTTCCCCATCCAAAGTTCGGAAAACAATATATTTGCTAACTAAATAATTTAAATTCAGTGGAATAACATAATGAACACACTGTCGCCTGGCGGTCCAAATGACGTCGGTCCACTATCAGGCGTGTCCATCAGTAAACAATGCACGTAGCCACTGACCATGCGGAAGAGTTCTCGAGGAGATACGTCGCTGATAGCATCGCTCTGTTCGGGGGTGAGCAGATATATAGGATGTCTTAAACTGGGACAAGAACTTGTATAACAACAACTTGATATAACAAGACTTATGAAACGGGTTTAAAACCTCAACATAATGAACACATTGAGTACAGTTCCACTATGTCCCTGGTCGTCCAAATGACGTCGGTCCACTATCAGGCGTCTCCATCAGTAAACAATACACGGAGCTACTGGCCATGCGGAAGAGCTCTCGAGAAGATAGGTACGTCGCTGATAACATCGCTCTGTTCGGGGGGTGGGTAGATGTATAGATACATGTGCAGGTATGCATCGATCTAGAGAAGATACATGTATACATGGACACGAAATCCATATAGGCTTATTTACGAGATCTTTAAGTTATTTCTTCCTGGATGATTCTTCATTTTCACCCAACGCAATTGAACTCAAGACACATTTTAAACAGTATACACAATATCTCGAAAGCTTTTTTTTCTTAAACAGTATTTTTTTTTTTACTTTAAGCACACAAAATGTACAGAGGCAGACTTAATGCCATAGACATTTTTTACCAGTCAACCTTTGGGCAATGCAGAGACAAACAGTAGTAGGTGCAATAGCGAGAATTGAGGAATAAATATTATTTAAATATAAAGATATACATATACCCACCCAGGGCTTGAAACCGGTTAATTTTTATTTTTGAAGATACAAATTATTTTTGATACAATTGTTATTAGCTTCAAAGTTTGCGTCATCACATTAAGTTCAGCATTGAATTTGTAACAAAATATTAAATAATTAACGAAATATATTCGAAAACCTTTATAATAACGGTTAAGGTTACATAGAAAATAAACCGGTTTCCGAGTCCTGCATATACCTATTAAAACTATAAATATTATACAGGGTCAAATTAAATTTGCTATCGAAACTCTGCAGACGTGATAAATTAAAATAAAAAAGATTTGATGGATTTTTTGGGGGCCAATGACTACTGGTAGTTTTGTTACTTGCAGTATGAGGTGAGAAAATCTGTTTTCTTTTGTTTTATCGTGTTTAGGTATCGATACCAATCACGCCTGTGAAGTTTACACAACGAAAAAACTGATATTTCAAGTGACTACACAGACTACGGTCCATCCAAACATTAAAAATAATTTATTTTTTGTTTTATCACATTTAGATATCGATAGACGTAACGTCTGCGGAGTTTCGCCAGCTAATTTAATTTGACCCTGTATATTATACACCAAATTATATATAAATCTAGGCACAAATAAATGTACAGAACAAATAGTATGACAAATTACAACAACTCAAAACGATGTCGTAATCATTATGAGGATGCTCTATGGTCATAAAACACCATGATAATTATTGTAAAGCTCAAGTGGAAAATCAAACTTGAAAATATTCAATAAACATTCCATTCATATTTCCATTTTTCATCCATTCGGACGAATTTAGCACTACCAATTAATTCAATCCGAAATCCTAAACATTCACATAAATATACAGGAACTCGTAACATGCATAGCTTTTGTATCGAGTTCGACACTGGCTTGTATCTTCGGAAGCCGAGTAACGCGCCGCTAGTCAAACATCAAACATCATGAATCAAACGCGTCCGGATCCGGACAGCTGGACAACCGGACACCCGGACACACCAGACGTCTGGTGACTTATATTATTGTGTAGGGTAGTTTATGGAATGCCGCTTTTTATTTGGGGGTAGGTAAATTGAAGAACGAAATTAAATCTAGGGTTTGGAAGGCAGTAATATTTCAGGCATGCTAGATTCACATCAGTAGATGTCTGACATATTGTGCTTTGTGAATTATTGAAAAATTAATTGTTTATCAAATTGATACATTACTGCTCGGTTCCTATAAACCAAAACGAATTGTTTTCATACCAATGGTAACTTTTTTATTGACAAACTGGGCATATAAATAGATTCGTAAGCTAATTTTACCTGTGGTAGCTACTTCCATAAGGGAGGGTCTACTATGCAAAGCTATGAGGTCTTTGCTTAATTATTGATACAAGAGTCTTAATTTTAACCAACAACAAAACGTCCGTAGATTATAGGAATCGGCCATTAGTCAATTTCACGTTGTATAACCATTTCATACAACTGTCGAAGAAGGACGGTTATGATTTGAATATACGGGTTGGTAATTGAAGTCAATTTGATAACAATAACATGGGACTTAGGTATACCTCTGCCTAACACTTCAAGGATTACAGGCGTGATGTTATGTTATTATGTTAATTTTCCTCTTTTTTTTTGGGTGGGTAATTATCGAATAACTTCTCCCGCTCTGGGCTGAGCTAGGGCGTGTCAGACTTTTACTGACTAAAACCCACCCGTGTTCCTTCAGATGCCTGTGTGCCAGGGCCACGATATCCCTTTCGGACGAACTCGCAACCCTGGCAGGGTGTTAATTTCCCTGACTTGACTTGTACGTCGGTATTCATAAATTATGAAGATATAAAAAACCCAAGGCACGACAAATCATGTTAAACCGAATATCAGAACAAAATTCAGGCAACGTTCGTAAAATATTGCTTCACAAATTCGCAGCAAATCTACAATACATTAGGAAAATTAAATAACACAACAGAAGTTCCAACTAAAAGCATTGCGCATAAATCATCGCAGAACGACGTACATCGGAACTGCACATAGTGCACAACCGTACGAGCCGAGGCCGGATGGCGAAATAAAAAACTGGCTGAGGGCGAGTCGGACTCGCGGAGTAAGAGTTCCGTACCATTACACAATGACATGTCTGTGAAGTAACAGATTTCATTATTTGTTTTTTTTAGGATTCCGTAACCCAAAAGGAAAAAAACGGAACCCTTAGAGGATCACTCGTGTGTTTGTGGGTCTGTCTGTTTGTCTCTCCGAATCTACTGGACGGATTAAGTTGAACATAGCGCACCCCAATTTATGTAAACACATAGGTGTTTAATAACACGTGTAATAACTGATATTCCGTGAAAATACCAACTGGCTAGCCATTATGGTTCGAAAAATACAGATGGCGTAGGCTTAGTAATAGGGTCCCGTTTACACCCTAACGCTGGTAGCACATCTCCGCCGCGAAACCATAGCAGCGAAACCGCAGTAGTCAAATTGTAATGGTTCGCGTCATGTTTCGCTACTCGCATCCGATATTAGTAGCGGAACATGACGCGAACCAGTACAATTTAACTACTGCGGTTTCGCTGTGATGGTTTTGCGGCGGAAGTGTGCTACTGGCGTAAAACCCGGGTGCGGAAACGTAAAAGTACACTCTAAACGTATTAGCCACCACGGATCCAACATATTACTCGATATTCGTAATGGAACACGAAGCATGCCGAAGCTATTTTACGGTCGCTTTTCATATTCAAACATTGGAAATGGAATTTTTCTAATAAAAGTTGTTAGTACCTGCGCTCTTTTGATGTATTTTGGCAGTTTTAATTTAGCCTAGAATACAATAGCTCGTGTTTTATGACCCTACTAGCTTCTGCCCGCGACTTCATTCGCGTGGAAATCGTAAGGTACACACAAAATATACTAAAATAACAGACATATTTTTATAAAACACCAACCGCGTTGCACCCCATCGTCCGCCGTATTGCTTCATTTTCGCTTCTTTCTGGCCTTTTTTCTTTTCCTCGAGATTTTTCCTCCCTTAGAGCTATAGCGTGATGTTAAATAGCCAATAACATTCCTCAAAAATTGGGCTATCAAAAACAAAAATATTTTTAAAATCCGACTGGTAGTTCCAGAGATAACCGCGTACTTACAAACAAACAACATCTTCATCTTTATTATATTATATAGATGATAAACCAGGCTTGGTCGATCGGGCCCCAGGAGGAATTTTCAATAACTAAATTACTTGTAGTTTACGTATTTGATCTAAGGATATTGTTTCGGTGCACGCGATCTTGCTGACGTAGTTGGGTTTTCGAACTTGGAAGCTGAACTCCCTATGGGGTGAGCAGAACTGAGCTTAGAGAATCTATCATCGCATAGATAAGTTAAATAGTTGATGCTCTAGCTGTCTATCGCTATCATAATTGATTGTGTTTCCTGCCACGCCAGCGATAGCGATCCGTTAATTATGTTTTATTGTACCGACTTTTCCTTTATGCATTCAAAATTTAATTAAGCGATAAAATCTAATTACTACGAGAGACTAATCAAAAAGTAATTTAATACCACTCAAAAGTTTATTTCAAGTTTTGGTGGAATTACCTGTAAATCATCCAGAATTACCGGCATTGTTTGTTTCACGAGAAATAAATAGATTTTAACGATTGTGCGTTGAAAACAGCAATAAATATTGCTGCTTTGAATATTTATGCTACAGTCGATACATTTTTTTCTAATATTTCAGGGTTAATAGGTTTCTTGGAGTCAACAACCCTATAGCTCTTTCGTCAGAATTATTTATTCATTAGTCGTGCCAGAATTTTATTGTATTTTGTGCTTAGGATAATGAAAATAAAAATATAAAAATACTAACCAGATATTTTAATTAAACAACAAAAAATAAAAAATTCTCATCAATCTCGCGCGGCTCAGCGCTAATCCTGAAAAAAATTATAATCTCATCGAGGTCCACCATTAATGTTGTAATTAAACTTTATTATTATTTGTTTACACGCAGTTAGATACGAAATACCCTTTAATAATTAATAATGTGGAATAAAGAATGTGCGGTGGTAATTACCGTGCGGTATTACCGGCGAACCGGGCGGCATTACCAGCGACCAGGTGTGGGGTAACCTGGCTAATGAGCTCATAAATTGGGACCGGGGTCTCCGAGACCCGGCCGCGACAATTGTAGGTTTCATGGTGTATTAATGTTATTTGTGACAAATTTTTGTGTTAGAGCTCGTGGCTAAATAATAACAGCCGCACGGATCGATCTATCACGTTAAGCTACGCTTGCCGAGGTTGGTCCGTGGATGGTTAACCATCTTTACATACCGAAACTCCTCCGTGCCTCGGAACGCACGTTAAACCGTTGGTCCCGGCTGTCATTCGTGGATATTTGACAGTCGTCACGGGTCTTCAGAAGCCCGAAAGTCTTACCAAGGGGTATCGTATTACCCAGTTAACGGGTTGTGGAGGTCAGATAGGCAGTCGCTCCATGTAAAATACTGTTATTCAGCTGCATCCGGTTAGACTGAAAGCCGACCCCAAGATAGTTGGGAAGAGGCAAGGCAGATTGACTGTCACTAATTTTGTAAAGCGATTTGTATAGTAGTATGATGAGCTTGGGTTAAGATTTTCTGTGTTAATTTTAAGTACCTATGCCATTCATCAGAACTATGGTTTGTACTTTTATTCAAGACAAATTGCCTTTTATTTGATTTTTTTTTGTGGCGAAATCCTCATGGATACCCGGCTCCGTCCGGGGAGAACGGAAGGATATTTCAGACTCCTACCGACACAAACCCCACGGTTCCTTCTACTACCATAAGGCGGGGGCCCGGGAGATACTTGCACATTCGCCGCACCTCCGGCTCGTATCAGCCCGCCACAAATACCCCCGCAAAAAATCAGCACTTAGGGAAATCTGCGGTGGAGATTTTGAGCAGTCAAAATAAATTGCAATAACCTATTTTTAAATCGTAGAGGGTAGTGGTCTCGCAAAGATCGCGAGCTACAATGTTTCAATGCAGTGAGTGGCTTATTGTGGCCGGTAGGTACTGGCGACCACAGCGATTTCATTAAATAGCCTGGAGCTGCAGCTTGCATTATTATGCAAATGCGGCGACGCTGTATAACGCCGGCGTCGCGGCGCCGGTCTCAGAAATTAGGTGGAGTCACTGTTAAAGCGAGTGGAGGATTCATCAGTGAGATGGACAGAAAAATATTACTTCTTAAGGGTTTACTTGAATTAAAAACTAATAAAATGTAACATAATTACGAGTTTAGTCATTATGTTTTATTTTATTAGATTCTAATTTGAAAGATATGTTAAGACTGATACTCACAATATTTTTCTGAATGCCTCTTGCATTTCAAGCTGTCATGCGGGTATTAGCATTTGGGTTTGGTGTGTACTAATGTAAAGTTTATATTTATTGTGAAAAGCTCCAACAAATATGAAATTGTACATCATTTTCCTAAAGTAACAATAAAATAAAGAACCAAATAAAAACTACAATATACAACTAACTATAAATTCCCGTATACCTACGCTGTCAAGTTTACCGTACCCTATTCTGCGGGACCTCCGGTTTATATAAATCCGCGCCCTGGGCCCGCTTCACTGAATTTCCTCTGGCTTTCCACTGTTTGTTTTTATATCATATCTTTACAAGCTTCGCCCGTGATGTTACCCTTGTGTTTTATTTATATATGTTATACCTTATACTAGGTTCAATACTATAAAATAGAATAGAATACTCTTTATTATGTACACCATAAAAGTTACAGATATAAATGTTGTAGTGTTACATTGGGCGGGCTTAACGCTAAAAGCGATCTTTTACAGACAACCTTTGGATGGATTAAAGGGAGAAGGAGAGACAATACTGCAGGTAGTCAGTGGTGTACCATTTACATATACAATAAATACATACATACATAAAGCATACACTTATCTATATATATATAATAAACATGAAACAAGTGCAAGGAACTGTATTCTGTAATGACGATGTTTAAGGAGAGAGGAAGTGTTTTTTTACCAGAATTTTAAAAGCGGATATCCTATGATACTATACTCGGCAATAGTGTAGCTTTCTATCAGTGTCATAATGTTTATAATCGAATTAGAAATTTGAGATTACCTTTTACAAACATATAAATAAACAATTTTACCTCTATAAAATATTAGTTTAGAAGTTTTGATGCTGTAGTTTAGATGATGCCTGCCAATTAAAATACCTTTGTTCATGGCCCTTAGATCGAATCTTGAGGCAATTTTAAATACAAATTTGCTATATCTATACCTATTCTCTAGTTTCCGTTTTGTCCATCGAATGTCCGTCCATGACCAATACGTATTCTCAAGTTCTCGTTTTGTCCATCGAATGTCAATTTGAAAGTCTCGTACAAATTATTAGTTGCTCATAGTTATGATAATATTGTGCTTTTATATTGTCTGCGAAATTTTATTTTTGATTCATTCCGGTGACAACTCGACGATGGTATAAAATTTTATTTTCATCATTTGATTGCGGAATTGAGTTTCCGTTTGTTACCGACTCGACTATATTTATTTTCATTAGTGGTCCCATATAAATCGTAAGAAAGAAAACAATACTGAAAATGTGAAATAATGTACCAACTTGCGTGTTTTTGGTTTTCCGAAGTAAGTTCATGCCATTACATTAGGAAAGCACCAAGCTAGCTGATCGTAATAATTATTTGATTGATGGATCAAACCAATCATGATCAGTTGTGATTAACAGCTTTACGCTGAAACTTAGAACTTTTTAACTTTATCGGCAAGGCCAAGGAAAATCCCTTGCCTTTTTCATTGACCGTCTGCTTGTTTGGAAACCTATACCTACCATTAAAAAGGCTATAAATAAAAGTATTAAAACTAATACAACGAATATCATGTGTTGAAACTGAACAACAACGTATTTCAAATCTGAAGCACTATTTTCTCTCATTAGCTTAAAATGTTTTGTCATTATGTTAGACTTCCATGTTAAATACTCCTCATTAATAAACGACTTCTAATTAGCTTTGACGTTGATTTGTGTTGTTCCATTTGTCCTAAATTTAATATTAAATTCATAATAGCTACCCGGAAATCTGGTTTGATGTTGTAATTATAGAAATGGCTGCTGCACGCCTGGGGTTAACTTGAATATTTAAATGATTTATGTTTTTAATGAGTATTATTTAATTTATTTGTATCTTCTATTTAATAAAATAAATTTGCATAAAATCATGCTAATTTCGAGCAGATATGCGCCCTAGTGACTATCATTTGTATCCGAAAACAGTATAGTATGATCTTTTATCACACACAGAGAGCATACTAGGTATTTCCTATAAAAAAACATGCATTTTAAAAGCGTATATGTATTACAGCCTTTATGGTAAGTATAAACAAAAAGCATTGATGAAAAGTAAGCATAAACGGCCTGATCGAGAACAACCTTCTTTTATAAGACACTTAATTAAAAATCACAGCTTATCTGCGTTTCCTAAGATCACATTACAATGTAAACTGATTGATTTTTTTATGTAGCCTGATCTTCATTTCACATCAAAACACAATTTCTTTACAACCCTTCCATAGTCTCAGCCATTATTTAAAATACCCTTTGTGTACCAAAAATCAAATAAAGCAATGCTGACAGAACGTCTTAGCATTCCTCCCCTGAGTTGACAACACAACCCGCCATCGCCATGTTATTTGCAGAATAAGTAATTCAATTTAAATAAAACGCCGTATTGATTGCAAGCTACTGTTGCCGGGGGCTGACACTTGGAGTAGGAAATCACAGAAGGGCCAGTCAACCCAACTTCCGGGTTACCCATGTTACAAATTGTAGTCCAAAAATAAAATTGTATCTTTATCCTTCTGATATGTGAAGTTTTTGCAATGGGGTGAGCAGTACTCTGGTTTTTAGTACCCAATAACGTCAAACAGCTTCAAATCGTGTTAATAATACAATATTTGATTGGATTTTATGCCATTTATTTCATACGTACGGCGACGCGAACCACTACAAGAACTACTGCGGTTTCGCTGCTATGGTTTCGCGGCGGAGGTGTGCTGCCAGCGTTATATCTGTAGTTTTTATGATGTACCTACATAATAAAGAATATTCTATCTCTCTTCCTATCTATCTAAACATATTTGGAAATAAAATTTGCTTTTTATGGCGCCGTTTGTTAGGCAGACCAAGTATCACCGAAAAAGTTTCTAATACTGGATATAATTATTTAAACACAGCTTAGACATACAGGGGTTTATTTATAAACGCTGCTTAAAGTGAAGTAATGATTAGCGACTGTTTATCCATACATTATTGACGTTTAAACATCGCTTAACTTTAATCATCGTTTATAAAATAAACTCCATAGTGAAACGAGGGTACACCTCTGCCTAACCCTGCGGGGAAAACAAGCGAGATTTGATGTCAACCAATAACTGGTCCTTCTATACATGCTACTCTATGGTCAAAGAGTCTCGCTGTCCCGCTGGAGGCCTTGATCTGGCGAAATGAAACATAAATTAATAAGTCGTTTGAAACACAGTTGTGTACACCGGCGCGGCGTTGTTGCAATCACAGTTAGTAAATAATAATATTTGCTGAAAAGTGAAGGTTTACCCAGATTATGTGAAAATGCAAACTTTGCTTGATAAACAAAACTTGCGATGCACTTTCTATTTAAAACGTAGGTCAGCTTTTGTAAAAGTTGCGCATTTTGAATTTTAGATGTGTTGTAGTGTGTATTAGATTTCGGCCAAAATGAAACTATCTAATTATCATAAATAATTGTAATTTAAACCAATAATCGACCAGTAATTGTATGCATTGCAGATATCTGTTCTCATGTAGAGAATTATTGAAGATTTACGTATCACCTTGTTTACTCCCTGCATTTTCGCTCGCTTCCAGACCATAAGTATATTATGTATGTATGTATGTATCTATCTATCTATGTATTTATGCTTGTATTTTATAGTTATTTCCGAGCTATCTATCCCGTACGTTGCACCTGCCATGTTTTGTCTCTGCATCACCCTAAGGTTGACTGGTAGAAAATGCCTCAGGCATTAAGTCCGCCTTTGTACAGTGTAGTTTTTACTTGTGCATAAAGTTTTAATAAATAAATAAATAAGTTCATCAATGTTCTCGGAAAACATGATTAGTTTCTCCATCAAAACTAATCCAACTCCGATTTCTCTCCAATTAAATCTGCCTCCAATTTTTTTGTCTATCAAACTTAACGGCAAGCTTGACCGTTGAAACATCAATATTATTATTTGCTCAAACTTTTAGCGAAAGCATAACCGCCCGTGTGGACAGCCTGTGGAGTTTTGGCGACTTACAAATTAATATTTAGAGAAGTCGATGACTTTGATGTCGAATTTAAATTGAAGCTATGTTTATTGAGATATTTTATTAGAAAATCAATGTTGTTTTGCCGTGTTTCGCGTTATATGAATAACAAAATTACATTGCGCTTTAGAAAATTATTTTCCATTCAGAAATATGCTCAAAGGTTCTATTGTGATGAGCACTGACTAGGAACAGGACCGATCTTATTTTTATCCATCATCAGACATCATCTCAGTTTTTACTTGAAAACAACATTATCAATTGCAGTGGTGTTATTCTGTAAAAAATCTATTCGTGAAAATTTAGGTGGAGTAAATTTGAAATGACCTGTCCATCTCTACATAGGCGCCGGGAGCGGAGTGCTAGAGGGTGCACTTGGACCACCCTGCCTTCAAAATAAAATAAAGGTGTAAAAACATTCAAAACTATAAAAATATCTGAAAGCGCCTAATACATTAATAGAGAACTTAACTTATTCGAAAGAGATCTTAAAATGTTCCTCTCAATTCTAAAGCTTCTGTGCGTTATTTGACAAAGTACCGATATTCTAATCGACCCTATATAGGCCCCGTACTAACATAATCGAGCTTGCTTCGCTCGCTCTTGCATCCTACTGTATCTTGTATAAATCTGTGTCGATTTATCTTGATTGTATCTTGTATAAATCTGTACAGGGGGTCTACTCGGCCGAATGTTCGGCCATTTCTAGACTACGGCTAACTATGGCTGAGTACGGCGAAAGAAACAAAAAAACCAAACAGTCAAAGAGATAAGCCAAAGTCAAAAATGTGACTTGAAGTCGGGTGAAGAAACTTTGGAAGTTATAAAACGGCCGAACATTCGGCCGATACTTTGGATTATCGCTTCGGAGTAAACCCCCCAGGATTATATTTTGTCCATTCATACAGAAAGAGGACTGTTCTTTCTGTATGAATGGGCAAAATAAAATCCAATCCCATTCAGGCGGATGCGAAAATTATTGAGTTCCTTCGCTCGTTCTTGCATCCTTCATTCTCTTAATTGTTAAGCTTTCATGCGTAAGTTGACAAAGTTACTCCTTGTATGAATGGACAAACGATAACTGCAAAAATGATCGAGCTCGCTTCGTGGAGCTGAAGCCCCCTGAAAATAAACCTGCCAGTGCCCATTAATATCTATCGTCAGATATTCATCATCTACCTAGCCTTTTCCCAACTATGTTGGGGTCGGCTTCCAGTCTAACCGGATGCAGCTGAATACTAGTATTTAACATGGAGCGACTGCGCTTGGTAAGATTGCCTGTCAGACTTTCTGCCTTCTGACGACCCGTAACGACTGTCAAAGATCCACTAATGGCAGCCAGGACCAAAGGTATAATGTGCTTTCCGAGGCACGGAGGATTCTCGGTATGTAAAGATGGGCACCCATCCATGGATCAACTGCGGCAAGCTTAGATTAACCTGATCGATCGACCCGTGCTGCTGTTATTACTTAGCCACGAGCCAGACCCTCGTGTATTATCTAGCGTCAGATATTATGGGATGACACTTCACCAATCTCACTTCGAGATTGTTACAGAATAGACTGACTGGGCCTTGGTTTCAAACAGTTGTTTCTTAATCATGCCATGAATGCACTTACTTATTTATTCATTCCTTCCTTACCTATTTACGTTCCAGCTATCTCTTTTAAATAAATAATTACAAACCAAAAGTTAATTCCGTCTCTGGTATGCACTATAACTTCGGTCCATCTTTGAGCTCTCCCACTAACTTTTGCCGGCAACTTTTTAAATATCACCCCACTGTAAGTCTCTGGATCCAGAAGACCGGCTTTAATACGAAAAGGAAACTTCTTGAAACTATTTTATGAGTTGAAAGATATTAATTACTTATACTTAGTTGGTTTTTAGTTAGGGTTGTAAGGTATCTGTTTAAAGTTAGGGACGCTACACACTTTTTCGGGTCGGCACACGAGTGTTCGAGTTTCACAACCGGGCGGGAAAATCAAAAGATGAATGATTTTATTTAGAGCAACCGGCAGCAAGTTCGTCATGCTCCCTTAGATGTCACTACTGCTAGCGTCGGGGGTCGGTTTGCCTTCTTCCCTCAAATATGGTGAGGAGGGCGATGGCTGATCTTTGCGTTATGCTCGTGAACGGGTGCTGCTTGTGGTGACTGGTCGTCTTGCGGACCAAGGTTTTATTATTATAATTAACTGTTTATTTATTTTACTTCGATGGTACTAGTTTATCATTTGTGACTTCGAGTTACAGCTATTAGCTTTAATGTAAGCGGGCACGCTTTTTAAGCCTGAAGGCTTTTATTTAGGTAATTTCTGTTTTACGTTCTTAGTTGTTTTTTTTTTATTTCTGCTTGAGTATAGTTTTCGATGATTTTTTTTTGTTGGTGTTTTGGCGTGTGCTAGCTAACCATATGGCAAATAATTTAATTTAATGTTTTGTGTTGTGTAATATAAATTATATTATTTACTATTGTATAGAATCAAGTTTTTCTAACTGAACAGACAGCTGTGCTGCTGGGGAGTTAGTTGCGCCACTTCTTCCCAGCTAAAGCAGTAGGAAGTGGTGAAGGCGTTTTTGGGGGACTGTCTTATGTAATTTTGTCGTTTGAAAAGTGCTGATTCTCAGCCTAGGTTGAATAAATGACTTTTGATTTGATTTATTTCTGTAAGTAGGGTTGTACAAACACACGTCAATCATATTTTAAAACCTAGATGAGGTGTTTCCTATCCAAATACTTTGAGAATAAAGGCCGAAACAAACTCAAATGCCGGCTGTGCTGAAAGAAGCCGAATTATACCGACCCGAATAAGTGTGGAGCACGCCTTACATTAGTGGTATATTTATTATTCATTAGATTCAATCTGCGGTTTTGGTAATGTCTGTCACGTGAATTGTTGAAAAATCATCCTTAGTGGGTTGAAATAGAGGATGAATGTACGTCATTTTTGCCGATGGGAAAGCCGTTCGTGTAGACGGTTTGTTTTAATCATCTATACTAATATAAAATAAAGCTGACAAGTTTGTTTTTTTAAAGCGCAAATTTCTGGAAATTTCTGAAAGATTAACGCTAAAAACTAAGTCGGATTTAAGGTGGATCCACAGTGGTAGCCCGCTAGTTCCATAAGTACGTTTTTGTAAGAGATTTGTTCTAAACTGAGACAAATCTACCTAAGAGAGATGTACCTATTGATTCTAATTATGTAAATACATAAATTTGTTACGGTCGCGAGTCATATTTTGATCAAGATACAACCTGACACTGACCTGCAAACTGCAAAAACGTAAGAAAATTTGAATTTCGTAAGCTACCATAGCGGATCGTATTTTAAAGATCTGTATTTGATAGCTCAATTCTTGAGGAAGGTTATAGGCTATTTAACATCACGCTACGGCCCCTAGGAACCGAACAAAAAGAAAAAAAAACGAGTGTGCTTTAGACCACACGACTGAAGTAAAACTTACAAAAAAAAAAAAACTTACTAAAAATTATACTTACTGACAACAATATGCCTGCACTGTGTCTTAGCTATACATATATTAGAGAAAGAGAGAAAGAAAATGTGTGCTCGCACCTCTCTCTCTTGCCCCTACAGTAATATACGAAACGTAACTCTCTCTCTTTCTATCTTCACTAACTTATATCTCCCTCTCAACTTCCGCTGGCTCACTTCCGTAACGCTCTCGTCATGCATTCACCAGCTTACTCCCCAAATCAAGCTTGCCTAAAGAAGTTTTACTTTAAAAAATCAGAAAGAATGTAAAGCGAAAAAGAATCAAAAGCGCGGGTGGGCGATGCGATGCGACGGGCCGAGGGAGTTTTATATAAATGTGACTGTTATTTTAGTACCTATATTGTGTTCCACGCGAAGGAAGTCGCGAGCAGAAGCTAGTAAATGATAACCATCTACTTTTTCTAAGAGTTTTCCGCTTCTCTCACACAAAAGCAGCACACAAGTGCTCGTTACTGAACTACCTCTAACAACGTATTCCTATTTCCAAGCTTCCTATTCAACCCAATTGACTATCTATAGTTCGCTTGCTACGCCACTACTTGTTACCTACTAGGATTACTTAAAGGCACCCTTAGACGGGCCACTCCAATTGCTCAATTCTCGATTAAAATAACACGACACCATCAAGAGATTTACCAGCTGCGAAGACAACTTTGGCAATTAGTTAGAGATACCGCCTATCCATAAGCGAAATGAACCAACTTTATCAATTAGACAATAGGGTCACTAAAAAATTGCTTCAATTCTATCTACATGACTCACTTCTAAATACAGACTATTTAGAAGTTATTAATGTAGATACAGTTGAAGCAATTTATACCGTTTATTTTTATTTTCATAAACTTCACGCACACAATTAGGTACAAAGGCGGACTCATTCCCTTAGGGCAATCTCTACCATTCAACCAAGCGTGGTGAAGAGATAAGATGGCAAGAAGGGTTCCGTTCGTTTGAATGTAAACCGAAACTCTGATCACTTTTGTGTCCTGTCTGTCACAGAGATTTTTAGAAATTAAACTATATTGCAAGTCTAGATACCAACTGTACCTGGGCAATAATTGCCCGTGTAACCGCCACTTAAGTGTGTGTCAGAAGCCGTAAGCCCCGTGTAACTTAGTGCTAGCTTAGAGTTCTCAAACTTACTGCCTTCAGATAAAGACCGGCTCCAGACAAAGCCTACCTCTTATGAATAACAAATGAATAAATGACTTATGGAATTTAATAAACTATGCAATATATTCATTAACAACTCAGGCAAATAACGAGCAATAATTGACAATATTGCCGAAATAAAAGATGCAATTTTTCGTTTATTTTATTTTATTGCCCATCATCCACCTCCAGCATCTGAACCCGGGCAATAATTGCCCGTGTGAGCGCATCTTTAGTGTGTGTCGGAAGCCGCAACCCCGGCTTGTAACTTAGTGCTAGCTTAGAGCTCTCAAACTTACTGCCTTCAGATAAAGACCGGCTCTAAACTAAGCCTACTTCTTGTGGATTCTCTAGCAACTGCACTTGAGATGGGTTTGTGATTAAAGTGTGGGTTACGTTACCCTTTGTGTGTTACCTATGGTTGGGTTATAAGGATTTTTCTCTGAACGTGCAGCTAATAAAGATGGGATCAGAAAGAGTTGCCGAAATTATGTTGCATTCGATTTTATACCACATATTTTGCGGTTTTTATTGAGCATTGCGACACTGATGTCACTCACATCAGGCTAATCGTATATAACGGCCACAAAGAGATATTACCACAATCAACAAGCTTGACTATGTCATTATCCATCTCAAAATCTTCATAAATTCACACAAACATGTTGATAAACAACTTAGATTAAGTTCAAAATAACCAATATCCTAGGTCCCCTAATTAATTGACGATTATTTAATTGACGCGATGACGCGGCGACATGTAAACAATTTCGCGGGGCCTTTGTATCGGTAAATTGACTCCGTTATTTATGAACCGATCGGGATCATTTTTAGAAATGAAATGTTGATGCGGGAGCAATTTTGAGTTTAAAAATAATTACGTTGTGACGTATTGAGGGGGTAAAAGCATAGTTTAAATCGCTTGGTTCACCAGACTGCGTCAAAAACGACCATGTTTCTGGTTCTGTTACCAAAATATACTTCTGTCTCGCTTACTCATACAAAAAAAATGTACGTTGGATACGGGATGTGTGAGCTTTCAAAGTCAAAGTCAAAATATTTATCTATAAAACATAGGTAGGTGTAAAACAGGTGTTGCAAATAAAATATAGATCACTATGTTTTGCCGTTGACGGCGTACAAATATCAATAAAGTAGGTATCTTAAATCTCTCTCTTCTATGTATAGACACTTTTTCACGCGTCCTAATTGCGGTAAGGGCAAATCTAGCGTTTTTAATCTTTATGTAAAAGTGATAATATTATAGGGGTAATAGTTTTTCGTGAAATCATTTCATTAACGATACATTTTTGTGATTACAAAAGCGCTGGATAATTTGGGACAAAAAAAATCCTACGAATTATAAAAAAAAACATGTTTTGGGTTCCTGGTTTTTGGGTTGACTTCTTGGGCTCAGTCTCAGACTTAAAAAAACTTTTTGAATGTAGTGTCATTCAAAAAGTTTTTTTAACTTCATTACAGTGGTTTCTTAATTAAAATTTTAGCAACAATGCCCTAAAACTTCTCATTAAAATACCTCAAGCTGCTCTAAAAATACACAAAATACGGGTTGTAAAGAGGAGGCTCTATTTTTATGTTAATTTTCATGAATATTCTGAAACAGTCACAAATACAAGCAAAATTAAACTTTAGTATTTGATTTATTGGATCTTTTTCATTCCATGTTGAAGACAGTTACGTAATTGTAATATTTTCTCTAGATATATTTTTTATTCGATGATTATAAAAAAAAACAAACAAGATTTATGGCTATTAGGGGAGTTATTTTTATGGCTTTGATGTCTAAAATAAATATTCACGGCCAGAAAATATTGTTTATTATCCAGGCACCAGATATTTTTTTCTCTAGATCAATTATTACTCTAGTTATAAACGAAATAAAGATTGAGGCTTACGCTATTTAGTTTCGTGCCCGAACACGATCACAGAACGCACGCGATATTCAACTTTATTGCTGATGTGTTAGCGTTTAGCACATAACGGAGTGGCGAGGAGCAAGGGGCGGAGCTTGCGTGGAAATTTGGTTTAGACTGCCTGGTCTTAATCTCAACCTGTGGCCACAATCTACATATTCAAGCGACATGCGTCTTGCAACAGCGGCTACGAATAAAACAAATGAAAAGAGGTTTAGAGCATGGCACAACTCACCGCGACAACGCGCCCCGCGACTTACGGGCGGATGGAAACAGGTGACACGCGTGCGTGTCGCTTGACACACTTCGCTTCGCTCAAGGCTGTGAACGAAACCTTACACACAATAAATAAAACCGCTCACATCTCGACTCTAATAACAAAGATAAATAAGTAGCGAAGACGCGGCAATATGTCAGCCGGTCCATATTATAACTAAGCGTATATTACTCGTGATAAATGTTCCGCCATCATTCCATGATGCCTGGTGGGAACGCTTGCGTTCTGGTAAACTGATTGGTGTCTGTTTGTTTATTATTTTGGGAAAGGATGTAGGTATAAATATATCAGAATTACTGGTTTGTAATTGTGAATTGTGTGACAGAATTTGGGACAGAGTTAACACGTTCCCCCGTTTTGCCTGAAAAACATTTAGGCACAGATTACGAGATAAATCACTCCATGTACTTAGGCGCTAACTACCTACCGGCCGCCGGGTCGCACGCGACCCATTTCTCAGTGGGTTCCAGACAGCCGTGAGGCGCCTATGTACGCATATATTCACGCAGCGGCGCGCAGCCACGAAGCAAAACTCACTTTACGCTTGTAAGGTTAGGTACATTTTCGTTCACAGCGTCTAGCGACTCGATGGTGTAGGCAATTATAGCAGTAGAATAGGTACCTATTAAAAATTGTGTATGGAGTGATTTATCTGGTAATCTGTGTAATTAGTTAAAAATATTAATATTATTATTACTGGTAATTAAATATATTAAAGAACCATTTAAAAGACTTAAGAATTCAATGCTAAGACGTACGGACTCATTCATTTTTCGTCGTATAGAATCTATCCCATTTTATTCTATGTATGAAACTCCTTGCTACAAAACTTTTTAAATTGACTTATAAAAAAACTCAACTTCAAAACTAATGCTAGAGCTCGATTCATAAATCAAACACTTGTGTAACTTAAACGTCGTATATCCACGGTTAGACAGATAAATAGGATAAAAGGGTACACTAATTGTTAAATCACTGTCACGGGAACTATCTATTATAGAGAACAAAACCGATAAAAGAAAGCGCGTGCCGGTCAGAGGTCGGGCGCGCGCGGCGGTTCGTGACGTGTACCACTCCTTGAGCGCGTGTATCGTCGACTGCCACTGCGTCGGAGGCGCGTGAGCGTCGCGGTTGCCATAGCGCTGTCCCTTTCCTATGCCTCTAGCGCATAGTCGTTAAAACGAGCGGGAAGGCATATGCGGCGGCGGCGACAACAAGTACGTGGGCTTGAATGGGTTACGACAACATTAATATTAAACTTACATAATTGTAATAAAGTCTGTGCATTTCAACACCATACTGCGATCGCTAACCCGCCTGCCAAGCGTGGCGATTATGGCAACCCGCCCCTCCTTTTGGGGGAGGCCTAAGTCCAGCAGTGGACGTCTTTCGGCTGAAATGATATAATAAAGAAATCTCGATGTTTTGCCAAACCGTGCGAAACAGGGGCGGATCACTAGTTAATTAACTTATTAATAAGTTAGTCATCGTTTACACGTTGGTCATTTATATTGTATTTTGGACGATCACTCACAAATGCTATTATGAAATTCGACATTATAATTACTGACCGATAAGAGACTTAATTACGCGGACTTTCAAAAGCCAGTGTCTAATGATCCTTTAAAAGCTTTGTCTACTGCCTGCCTGCCTCGTTGGTCTAATGGTTGCAAGTGCTACTACTGAGCATGAAGTCCTGAGTTTGATTCCCGGGTCGGGCAAAATATTATTGGGTTATTCCATCTGGAATTTCTCAGTAGCAGTTCGGAGTCTGGATTTGTGCCCGGTTGTTGGCAATAGGCTCACCCCCTTTTACATAGGACTTAAACATATAGCTGGCGAAATGTAAATGTACTATTGGTACACCTCTGCCTAATCCTTCGGGGATTACAGGCGAGATGTTAGGTATGTAAAAGCTTTTTAAATGTAACGCTTAGAATAAACAACACTTTTTCTGGGGAAATATTTAATGAGACAACGCTAACATGTGGCGTAATGATCGTAAAACATATTTACCCTTTTAATACACCCCGCCATCTTTTTTCCTGACGTCACTGGCCTTAAAAAGCCAAGATTTATAGTATCCATCAGGCTGTCAAATATCGAATTTTA
The DNA here is from genome assembly GCA_963921375.1 of Tiliacea citrago. Taxonomy (NCBI): domain Eukaryota; kingdom Metazoa; phylum Arthropoda; class Insecta; order Lepidoptera; family Noctuidae; genus Tiliacea; species Tiliacea citrago. The sequence continues at coordinate 10,376,854 of OY992782.1, read as the reverse complement.
ACAAATAATCATGTAATAAGATGAGGATGCCATCCATCATCGCGCTTGCCCAAGTTTTGGATATCACTCAAAATTCGATGATATAAAATATAGCTGGAAAGTTTGAGAGATTATATTTTTAGGATCTTTTGGGCAAACTAGAAATTATAGTTTTAGGTTTTTGAGAAAATTGAGTACTATAAGGATGAGAATTTCTTCTTAACAAATTTCTGAGTGTCAACAGTATTCCTTATCTTTGCAAATAAGAGTTTCTTAATCCTTACGTATTTACAGATAGTTTCGTTCGACGTTTAGGCTTAATAGACTGTAGCTTTGTAAACCATCTTCTATTTTGTTAAGTACTTGGTACTTGTTGACGGGACTACACTGTCCTCCCATACCTATTAACACTGTAACTTGAAAACATTGTAAAAGCTCACTTTTTTTTTTAAGAATTTACCGTGCAGTTTCTTGCCGGCTCTTCTCCATAGGAAACGACCAATTGGAACCGTGCACCTAGCTTCTGACGTTTCATAAGTGCCCATGTAGGTTTATGTGAAATAAAATATTTTGATTTTGTAAAACCTAACTTGGTTTCAATATTATTTCATTCAGTGATTAATATTCTTAGATAACCTCATGTAGCTTAAAACCTTTCTGTACTTCTTGCTTCTGTACATACGTATGAAGATCTTCTCTGTTATAGCTCGTTTAGACATAATATTACCTGGAAAATTTACTATGTATTTCAAAAACTGCCAAAGTAACTGTAATTCAGTGAACGGTGGAGCAGTCCTTGAGAGATTCATTACTCTTTTGTCAAAACATTTGTTTTGACGAAAACAAATGGCCGAAATGTTTTACAGTAACACATCTGACATTGTTTTAACTCGTTAAAACGAGAAGCTAGTCTAACTGATGAGGTAGAGTCATTTATGGAGTAGTAATATTTAGAGGATCAAACCTGAAATCGCGAAAAAAATATCAGCTGTTTACATTTGACGAGTTATGAGAACATAAATGTAGGTAACAGCTGATATTTTTTTCGCGATTTCAGGTTTGATCCCATAGTAAAAGTTGTTCATAATGGTGAGTACAATGACCCCTTAAGAGGTTGTGCGTTATTTATGTTACATCTTGTATACTACCTTGCTGGGTGGCTAATATTTTCACCACATTATAAAATAGAAGCCTCTAGGCTTCGTATAGGACTGTTTAAATATATTTGTTGTTTTTATTTTTCTAAGATTGTGTTTACTTTAATTTCTGTTGTTCCTGTGCCTGACTCCCAATAAATGCTTTATCTTTCTATTCTTTAACAAAAAGTCTAAATAAGTGAATTGTGAAAGTGTTCTTTTTAAAGCTTAAAACCTGTTTCTTTTGTGAAGTATTGACGGCAAACTTTAAAATCGGTCTAATTTGGCTGTTACACTATTTTTCGAAAATGTTCTTAACTAACTTTTTAGACTTATGCGTATGAAGTTTCATTAAAATCGGTTCAGTCATTTCGAAAAACCAGGGCTTGAAAGTTTGTATGAAATGCCGTACGTCGTATACGCTCTTAAGAGGTTGCCAGTTATTTCAATTCAACCTATAGCATCATCAGCATCATCCTATAGCAGTCCACTGCTGGACATAGGCCTCTCCCAGGCTGCGCCACAACACCCTGTCCTCCACCTTCCGCATCAATATCTGCCTAGCCTTTTCCCAACTATGTTGGGGTCGGTTGAATACCAGTATTTTACATGGAGCAACAAAACCGCAAATAGTTCCCTTTAGTTCTAAATTGATATCAGTTTGAAACTATAATAGATTGTCATTAATCAGTAGGTACCTAAAAGTTAGTATTGATACTAAAACTAATCAATCATTATATATAGCAGTTGGTAACTAAAGTTGCAATGAATTCATTGTTTTGTCTTAACTTAGCTTTGATGAGTTACTCCTTTGTTTCGCAACTAATTGATTTGACTTGACTTGCATTTTTTATGATAAACTTAAAGCCGGGTCCAGACATGTGTAATAATAATAATTGAATTGTAATATTTTAAACTTTGACATCTAACTTTTTGATACTCTGACATATAAAATGATACTTTGACATCCTAAATAAATTGTGTTTAAGATATTATTTTTAACTGACACATCTCAAATTGTAATTTTAATAGTAACCTAATATTTGCACGCCACACTTGGCAGAATGTGATGATACCATAGACTAATCTTAACCCGTTAGTCACCTATAAGCCGAGGTATTAAAATAGTATAAACTTTTGAATGATTGCTCACTAGAAATATCTTGAAAGTAGGTAGCATTTACTTTAATTTCTATCTCTATGTGAGAGATCTTATGGAGAGAGCAGAGCTGCAGAGCAGCGGTAGCCCAGTGGAAACTTCCGTGACCTACGAGTTGTAACTCACAGTTTCGAACCCAGGCAAGCAATTTTTTTTGTGTAAATTATTTGATCACCACTGCTCGCTGATCAAAATGGTGAAAGAATTGAAACCAGCGTGTCCTAGAGTCAAACACTCGAAGACATGTGACATCCACCAACCCACACTGGACCTGCGTGGAGGATTAAGGCCCACTCCCTTTCACAGAGAGGGAGGTCATCTTCTGATAATGTTTCCACAGCTGCGAAGCAGTGAAAACATTATAGGCTGATTACGCTGTTTAAAAATCTTTTTTTTCTGGCTCATTATCTGTTCATTGGATTAAGTTTTTCAAACAAAGTACCGTAGTAAGGCTATGGTCAGTGGCTGTGGTACGTTACATAATTTAATCCCAACTTAAACTACAGACTAGACAGAGAGAAGAATAAGAGACTGAGACACACAAATGCAGATTACTCTCAAATCGTTCTTAATAACTGCCTTCAGAGTGTTTTATGTCCACCAATGAACATTTATGAGATAATATAGTATGATAATGTTATCTATCCCAGTTCTCTCCCTCTTATGGGTAAACAGAACCCTTCGTTTAAATAGTTATTCGAGTCGCGTGGCCTTGCAAAATATTTCAATAATGCATTTAATAGTAATGGAATGCTTACCCTGAAGTACGATTGCCATGGAAACCCTTTTCGTTTTCCTTACTTAACATTTATGACTAATATCGGTATAGCGTTTGCAGTTTACACGATCAGCATTCATATTCTATTCTTTTTTTGTTGATTTAGGAGAAAAAACTGATACATAATCACCAAGGGTGTAGGGAGAATACATACATACTTTTTCCCATGGGGGTAGGCAGAAACTACAAAACGCCAACTGGTACAATTCCATACTCCTTCTGCTTGGTTTAGGTTGAATAATACTACAAAAAAACTTGGAAGATACGTATGTCTCTTTCTTTATTTCGAAAACCACGCCATGTATTGTATCATTAGTAGGCATGTTTGCAATATCGATTCGATAAAAAAGCTGGTTTACAGCGGCATACGGCTAGGCTGGAAGCCGACCCCAACATTTTTGATTAGGCCAGGCAAATGATTAGTAGTTATGTTAACAAAATCGAATTCGCGAAACCAATTATTGAAGTTTAAACAGAATAATGTTAATGTTTATTTTAAAAATGCAAGGTAACAGTTACTCATATAATTATCTCAGTTGCAGCTTATGAATTAAAGGTAGTACTCGTATCAGCTGTTTGATGTCCCACGTTGGTTAGTTTATTATTTAAGTCAACCGGTAGTTAGTAGAAGTGCTCAGGTGCGGTTCGGTCAAGTGCTGTTGAAATCAGTGCTCTGAGTGGAATGCCTCGATAGTTTGGCTTGCATGCGATGACGTCACGTAAATAGTCGGTAATGTCACGTAAGTGAACTACTTTGTAAGTTATAAATACACGTTACTATTATTACTTTGAATGATGCTGGTGCATATTTCTGGTAGCTTCGTTTTTTCTATCAGTTTCAAAGTCTAAGTTACATTGAATATAAATAAATAAAAAAGCCATTTATTCTACTAACCTCTTACACTTTTTCCAAAAAAGGAAAATGTTTATGGCATGCATATTCTTAATTAACAATAAACCATTACAATTTCTAACATGCAAAATTATATTTTTGATTCAGCACATTTTAAATTATTTGATATTTATTATTTAGATTGTATGATAGTGCATTGAATTTTAAAATTTATTTGATTGAATTTTATGTTGTAATAATGTATTTATAATATTTATAATAAATAGTATTAAATAATTAAATTAGTAGTAGTCGCCTCCTTGGCGCAGGCCCCCCTCCCCCCCTAGTTTTCTCCAGTAGTCTCTGTCTCTGGCTTTCGTCATCCAGTTCGGCCCTAGTCTTTGTACAAATAGGTCTGCCCATCTTTTGAATTAACAAACATTGAATATACAGTATGTTAATTAACGAAAGCCGTTTCCGTTAAGGCGCTGATAACAGCTAAACCGCGGTCACTGCATACAAAAGAAAGAGAAGCGCGATGACACAACGCTTGTAATTTATTGCAAAATATGAAGCTATTATAATTATATTTACTCAAAAATGATTAAGTAATCGAAAATAAAAACAACCAAGTTCTGCATACAAATAAGACGTTCTTGTTATTAATTAAATACCAACCGTACTTTGATATTTAATACAGATATTTTGGATTGAAACTCAAAGTAAAGGGTTAGTTTGCCGTTAATTTGTATCGAGATTTATTTTCTGAACGTGTTTTGGTAGATAACAACCAAGTTCTGAGAAATATGTTCAAGAATAACATGTATTTTTTCCGCTACCACAAACTACATATATAGATTTGGCAATTTTTTTGTTTAAGACAAACCTACTTTTATCATTTGCCTCTTATTAGCGCCTTAACCCGCAATAATAAAGAGTCCACAAATGCAAAAATATTATCATTCAAAAACACGGTTAAACCAATTACAATAAGTAAAGGCAGAGACAAATACACATAGAAAAGAAAATATAAAATTCAGGTAAAAACATAAAACAATAAAAAAATTACAATACTTTCATGAATCCCTCTCACAGTATTTCTGGCATGTCTATAAAATCTTCGTCCATCCGCAAACATCGAAATGGGGACGTACGATAGATATACACCTCTGCCTTGACCTTTGGGGTTTACAGGTGTGATGTTATGTCATGTGTTTCCCTTTTTAGGGTTCCGACCCAAAGGGTAAAACGGGAACCCTATTACTAAGGCTCCGCCGTCTGTCTGTCTGTCCGTCTGTCACCAGGCTGTATCTCATGATCCGTGATAGCTAGACAGTTGAAAATTTCACAGATGATGTATTTCTGTTGCCGCTATAGCAACAAATAATAAAAACCAGAATAACATAAATATTTAAGGGGGCTCCCATACAACAAACGTGATTTTTTTTATCGTTTTTGCTCGATATTGATAACGGTAACAGGTAGACACTTGAAATATTCACAGAATATTTAGTTATATATTCACTTTAAAAATCAATAATTAAATTAAAATAAAATAAATATTTAAGGGGGGCTCCCATACAACAAACGTGATTTTTTTGCCGTTTTTATAGATAATGGTACGGAACCCTTCGTGCGCGAGTCCGACTCGCACTTGGCCGGTTTTTTTTTTTTGAATCAAGATCCTGGATTTGTCTTCCCTAATCCCTCAATGACCACCACCTCGTTAGCAGCGGTTGTGACAGCGCATTATATGAGTAAGTATATTAGTCATCACACGTCGCTTTGCGTGTTCACCATTCGCAACTAATCGATGAGCGTTGCGTGTACTCCTTGAACATTTAGCTCTTCGACTAAAACGTGCCCTATAGGTATTGCATAAGCTTTGCTAAGGTTATGCACTATCTTATAGTTAGTTTAGCAATAAATCTATTATAGGCACTTCTTCGCTTCTATACATCAACAGCATTCAGCTGAAAGATGTCCATTGCTGATTATAGACCACAAATTGTTCTCTTGAATGTGAAAAGTATATAGTGTGAGTGGGTGTGTGTGACGTGAGTGAGTGTGTGTGGTGTGAGTGTTTGTGTGTAGTGTGTGTGTTTATGTTATATTTTAGTATTTTTTAATATTATTATTTTCTCTCAATCAGAGCACCCGCCGTCTTATCTCTTCACCACCCTTGGTTGACTGACTCGTAGATAATGCCTAAGACGTTAAGTCCGCCTTTGTACCTCATTGTGTGCGAGTAGTTTAAATAAAAAATTAAAAAAATTCTAACCACGCTCAGTCTAAACAAAGACTTTTGTGTCACGGATAAGACAGAGAAACTCTTTCTGAAGTTCCACTGGTTACCTGGTTACATCGAAAAAAAATGAAATGTATTTTTATTAACTTAACATCGTATTCGCTGGATCAATTAAATCTGTCACAGTCAGTTTTATTTCAAGTAAAAAGCTAAATTTATAAGCAAAATCATAGATTTACGAAGCAAAAGGAGTAAGCAAGGATTATAGCAGGTGGCTTTCTATAATTTCTGCCTACCCCCATGAGAAGAAGGCGTGAGTTTATATATGTGTACCTCATAGGTGTTCAATCTTATTTCTCAATTGACTAACTCCTAAAACCACAAATCATCAATAAAAAGCCCAACACGGAATTAGGTCTTCACAGTCTAAAGGTAATTTTGATAGCTGGCCATACATCAGTCGGCCAAATCACCGTGCCTCCTTTATTTGCTCATTAGCCGTATGGCCAAATGTTCGGCCACCATCGGCTCTGTTCGGCAATTTCCGGAAATGCGGCTTCTTTGACTCTTTGCTTCGGCATTAGCGTTGTGGTCCTATTGGTTGGAATTGGAATTGCAAATTACCTGAAAATGTCATGCTGGTTACAAAGTAGGCTGTTTGATTTGGAAGGAGGTTGTTTTGATATTGGTTTGTTTTCGTTTTGATCAGTATCTGCTAGATTTACTGTTGATGCATTTTTAAATGTCTCCATATTGTGTACTGACGATGTTTTAATTATTTTCCGACAATCGCAAAGGTGATGAAATCAAGCTCACGAAGTAAATTAACCTATACAGATACAATATGTACTCTTTTGCCAGTAAGGTATTTTACGATATATTATCACACTAATATTATACAGGCGAAAGTTTGTGAGTGTGTGTGTGTGTGTGTATATGTATGTTTGTTACTTCTTCTTCACGCTCAAACGGCTGGCCCAACTATTGATAAAATTTTGTATGGAGGTAGCTGACACCCTGGATTAACATATAGGCTACTTTTAATCCCGATATTCCCACGGGATCGAGACTTACGCTGGTGAAACCGCGGGGCGCAGCTAGTTATATATACAGGGTTATTTTTAAGTCGTTTATAACCTCTTAAGGGGTCATTGTGCTCATCATTATGAACAACTTTTACTATGGGACCAAAACCGAAATCGAAAAAAAAACCAGCTGTTCCCTACATTTATGTTCGAATAATTTGTTAAAATGAAGGGAACAGCTGTTTTTTTTTTCGCGATTTCAGTTTTGACCCCTTAAGAGGTTATAAACGACTTAAAAATAACCCTGTATATTAAACAAGTGTCTCGGGTGTCTATTTGACACATTATCATCTGCCTAGCCATTTCCCAACTATGTTGGGGTCGACTTCCAGTCTATGATGCGGCAGAATACCAGTATTTTACATGGAGCGACTGCCTATCTGACCTCGACAACCCAGTTACTGAGTAACACGATACCCCTCGGTTAGACTGGTCGTCGGACTTGGCATCTGACGACCCGTAACAACTGTCAAAGATCTACAAATAACAGTTGGAACCCAACGGCTTAACGTGCTTTCCGAGGTACGCAGTGTCTATTTCACACATATCACATCATGTCTACATCTCTTTGTCTACTTTCCTATCGCAGGTATGCTGGAAGAGATTTCTTTAGAAATAAGCATCACCTTTGTACGTATTCTTCTGTTCCTTTCTTCTTGTATGTTTATATGTGTGTACATAAACTGTTAAATAAATAAATATCTTCTTTAATCTGAAACGATCTCAGTCCTCGCCCGCCACCGTACAATATTATTATACAAGCCCATATATTACATAGTAATACTCACAATACACCAGTAACACGGCAAGTGGTCACGCTCGAATAGCTTTCTGTAGCCCGAACGCGTCGCGGGCGATCCATTAACTTGCGAGCTATAGTTCCTCTACGCAAGAGGACATATGAAGGAAAGGATGGGTGGACTTGTTCGCCAAAATGTGTAAAATAAACTACTTATGATAGCTTGAAACGTTAATTTTATAAACACCTCAGCTTAACCCCTGAAAAACAGCGTGATGTGACTATGTGTCTTGTCTTAAATTAATTACTATTTTCTTTCTTTCCAGGTAAGCGAACTTAGCGAGCTGTGCTGCGTGCCGGTGTCAGTAATGTATGTACATTAAAGGCTGCTATATTTTTGCATATAATGTGAGGTACGAGTAGATCAAGAGCTCCAACACTTCTATTTAACCTATACTACGTAAAAGTAAAAATAAACCTTTGAATACAAAAGAAGACATGCACCAAAGTCAAATTATATTTCAAATATGCACATAAAAGGCGCTTCTGAACGTCAAAATTTACAAAAAAATAGAATTGATTCTAGTTGCCCCTTCCAGATGGTACTTTCGTATGGAGAGAAATGGGCAAGAAACTCCAGTTACTCTTTTCAAAATGTTTTACAATATTTTGTTTAAATACACTAATCATCTGACAAAGGCAGCCCACATCATGTATCCAATGACTACTAAATGCGAAAGTTTGTGAGTGTGTGTGTGTGTGTGTGTGTATGTATGTATATATGTATGTTTGTTACTTCTTCACGCTCAAACGGCCGGACCAATTTTGATAAAATTTTGTATGAAGGTAGCTAACACCCTAGATTAAGACATCGGCTACTTTTTATCCTGATATTCCTACGGGAGCGAGACTTACGCGGGTGAAACCGCGGGGCGCAGCTAGTCATTCATAAAAGTAAAAAAAAATATTAGTCATATTTGAATAATTAAAAATAAAAGCATTATGAGGCATGACGCAGTTGGAAACACTCTGTTACGAGCGCGGTGCGAGCCTTGCGTTCCATGGGCGGCGCGGAATGGAGCACAAGGCTCGCACCGCGCCCTTAACAGTATGTTTCAAACTATATCATGCGTCATAATGAATAAAATTTTAAAATAAAATTATAATAAATATTTTTTTTGCTTTTATGAATGACTAGCTGCGCCCCGCGGGTTCACCGCGTAAGTCTCGATCCTGTCGGAATATCGGGATCAAAAGTAGCCTATGTCTTAATCCAGGGTGTCAGCTACCTCCATACAAAATTTTATCAAAAATGGTACAGCCGTTAGAGCGTGAAGAAGTAACAAACATACACACACACACTCACAAACTTTCGCCGTTATAATATTAGTGTGATTAGTAGTCATTGGATACATGAAGTGGGCTGCTGTTGTAAGACGATTACGAGTACCACGTACCACGTACGACGACCACGGAGTAGGTAGATTGATTTTTGGTACTTGTATCATAAATGCACACAGAAAGAATAACATGGATAAGCCATTTTTCCGGAAAGTAATTCCGGTATTTCCGGATTCAATTAAATATTGTTAATGTTGGTAGTGATATTATTACTACTCAATTCAAAATTTAAAGGAAGGTATCAAAACTAAATTAATTCATTATTTATCTGTTGAATAATAAAAACAATCGAATTCCGATCGAAGCTTTAATATTTATTTTTTATTTTTGTCCGTATATTCGAGCCAAATCGTGGTTTAGAGCAGATTCCAGAAGTCAGTATGTACACAAGCCAGGGTCAAGTAACGTTTTCACAACACAGTAACAAACAAAGATGCGCACTCTACGAACCGAAGTAAACGAGTGAGCTAGCTGGCATGTCGTCGGCGGGCGTACGCATTGTTATGATAACCGGTTATTGTGCCACCCATGATCTTTTGTTCTGATTGGTCGTTGGGTTTTGTCAAATCGTGACTGTGTGCCGTTAAAAAAAATATGAAGAATATAATATTGCTCATTTTATTACAATGCCTACCTTTTTTTTTTTTGAGGATGGCAAATCATCAAATCACTCCTTCCACTCTGGCAGAATACAATTCCTACATAAGTTCCGGTTTTTTTTTAATGATCCACCAATTCCGGAGGAATGTCCATATTAATATATACGTTTCGGATCAATGGCCCCAGTTCAATCTACCTACTCCGATCACTGATAATTATACACCGTGGCATTTTAACCGTCACATATGCGTCATATATGTGTTAAGACGATAATTACTAATTACGAAAAAAAAATACTTTACCACGTTAGGTAAAAATAATTAAAAATGAAGCATGACAGATAATTTAATTATGTGATAGATACATGGTGCTCACATATTCACAAACATTGTAAGAGTATACGTTTTTAATTTAAAAAAAATAATATTAATAATAAGTCAGTGTGTGAGTTAAGGTAATCACAGAATGTAAAATCAATGTCATAAAAATGATATTATATAAATAAAATAGCAACCAGTTAAAATAGCAACCAAATAAAACGTTCAAACTTATCGGTAACTGGTGATATTATGACAGCTCTGAACCACAATATTTTAATCAACAACGTTACCTCACAGATAGCATAATCTTTATATCACAGTTTTAGAAGGCCATCGCTCCAGTCAACGCGAAGTACCGCAAATGTGATTAGCAAGTTAGTATGACGTGAGCCAAGTTGGACAGTAAAGTTGGATGTTCTGACCGCCCGTGTGTATAGATTTATGTATTGGGGACGTGTCTTATAACCGAGATTTCGAGTCATAACTCAGTTTTGTGTTTTGGTTTGGACTGTCTTAATATATTATTATAGGGAGAATGGTAGAATATGTTTGTTAGGAATTTCTCAGTCCACAGCCTGTAGTCTGGGTTTGTGCCCGGTTGATAGCAATAGGCTCGCCCCCTATTACATGGGACTTAAACATAATTGGCGAAATGTGGGTGTACTATAGGTACACCTCTTCCTAACCCTTCGGGGATTACAGGCGTGATGTTATGTTATATGTTGGTAGTTTTTCTCAATCTTTAGGATTATTTCCACGTCGCGTGATACAAAGTGTATGGTTCATCTTCTTCCTAATTAAATTTCTTTCTTTCTTCTTCTTTTAGTAAAGTGACGTAGCATTTTGAACCTTGACCGATTTATAGTTCTCTTGTGATGACTGAAGACGTATTTTGCAATCCCAAAAACTACAGCTACAAAAATTTCCTATAGACACTTCGCTAAGGAGCTGTTTATAAGCACAAGCTGTTGACAAATAAAGGATTCTTGCTAAGAAGAAGAAGAAGAATAAGAATATTTAAGAAAATATTCTTATTCTTTCTTTATTGTTTATGTGAATAAATTACAAAAACAATGTTTTATGATTATAAGGACAGCTTTTGTGCTTGTGCGAACTTCAGTCAGAATTGGGTTGTCTGGGTGAGATTTGTAAATAAGAAAAATAAATAAGTGCACATTTAAACAAAAAAAATACATAATACTTACCTACAAATAACAAGTATGTGTCTAAATCGTTTTAAATGCGTCAAAATAACCGCCTCTGTGGTCTAGTGGTAAGACCACCTGTCTAAGACCCAGAGGTACCAGGTTCGATTGCCAGCGGCGGCAAAATCTTCTCCTCGATTTGGTTGGTGGTGGGGCTTGTTCTAAGTCCGCCTAGCTAGCTACCACCATCTTATCTAAGTCTGTGGCCATAACAACAATGTTAACAGCATTGTTGTGTTTCGGAAGATTTACGTAAGATAGCCAGTTCCTCTGTGGTTGAGGATTCCGGGTGAAGCTCGCTTTCACCTTCGGCCAGGCCTTTCGAAGGATGAAAGAAAACTTATAGAAGATTTAGATTAATCCATTGTGTGTGAGGACGTGAATCGAAGACAAACAGACACACTTTTTAGGGTTCCGTACCCCAATAGGAAAAAACGGAACCCTTATAGGATCACTTCGTTGGCCGTCTGTCTGTCAGTCTGTCAAGACCCTTCTTCTGAGGAACGCGTGGAGGTATCACGTTGAAATTAAGTTAACGGTCCCTCGGAGCTCTAAAAAAATCAAGCGTCTAAGTCAACGCAATAAAAAAATATGGTGATTTATGCGACATATTTTGATACTCGCAAATAAATCAAAACCTATAGGGTACTTCCCGTTGACCTAGAATCATGAAATTTGGCAAGAAGCAAGGTCTTACAGCACAAGTAAAGGAAAAAGTCCAAAAATTGTTAATTTGTAGTTTTATCACATAAAAAAATACTTTTCTGCGATTAAAAACTTGCATTTTCAGTTGGAAAATTGACCGTGGCGTATATCGATGTATTGGAGAACATATTTTTCAACTACAATGTTAAATTTGTTTTTGGCATAAATTCATCCCAACTACGGAACTCTTCGTTGTGCGTGGTCTGACACGCACTTGTCGGTTTTTTAGGGTTCCGTACCCAAAGGGTGAAACGGGAACCCTATTAATTACTAAGGCTCCGCCGTCTGTCTGTCTGTCCGTCTGTCACCAGGTTGTATCTCATGAACCGTGATAGTTGCAGTTGAAATTTTCACAGATGATGTATTTCTGTTGCCGCTATAGCAACAAATACTAAAAACCAGAATAACATAAATATTTAAGGGGGCGGCACCCATACAACAAACGTGTTTTTTTTGCCGTTTTTATAAATAATGGTACGGAACCCTTCGTGCGCGAGTCAGACTCGCACTTGGCCGGTTTTTTTTATTATATTTTTGTTTTGTTAAAAATATATTAATCTTATAATGTCAAGTCTCTAGATTTTATTATGATTTTCATGTATGAAATTCGAGTAAGAGAGTATAGAAACGATTTAGTGTTGGAATTTTTTGACAAGGCGACATTTCCAGAGTAGAACACTCTCACACGCTGAAGCGTTGTTGTGCTGCAGCTGAAGTATGGCTGCACTTAGACATAAAAAAATATTGAATTCCCATAGGAAAAAATTCCCCATGGCCAATTTCTGCCTACAATATTTCGATTTATCTTAAAGTTAGTAGGTAGAAAATGAGCAGACCTCGACTGCGTTGATTAGATTGATCGAAGCTTCTAGAAGGTAAGACGCGGATCTCTTGTGTCTATATGAAGATTGATGAAGCTTTGCCACGTATATGTAAACATAGATGTGTGTAGCTTTCATCACTTTTCGCTTCCATAAGCTTATGTTGACGATCAGTACCCATAGGTACGTTTTCATCGCATATATTATGGACTAGCTTTTGCCCGCTCGCGTTAATTTAGAATTCAACAATCAATTCGGGTTGTACACTACTTGTTGTTTGGCGTTTGGCGACAAAAAACTCTTTACACACTATTAAAGTTTCTATAATATTATAATTCAATCATGATTCGAAAGACACGTGGCGCCATCTATTATCATAAGAACGTTATTGTTGTTTTCCACGGGAACAGTACTTTTTTGGGATGAAAGGTACCCTATGTTGGTTTCTGTACACCTGATAACGTATATCCAAAATTTCAGGATGATCGGTTCAGTGGTTTAGGCGTGAAAAGGTAACAAACAAACAAACAAACTTACTTTCGCACTTATAATATTAGTTAGGATTTTTTGTTACTTGAAGAAGGATATGATACCTACTTAATATCCCCGAAAAATACATATCTTGACGACATTCGTTTGGGTACACGACCTCTGCAATATCAGAAGCCTCACACGCCATTGCATAGCCTAGTTTCAGCCACACTTAAAACTCACTCATACCACCTCCAAATTCATCTAATTTCGTACGGTCTTGTGGCTAAGTAATAACAACTGCACGGGTCGATCGATCAGGTTAAGCTACTCTTTCCGCGGTTGGTCCGTAGATGGGTGACCATATTTACTTATAAAGACCCCTTCGTGCCTCGGAAGGCAGCTTAAGCCGTTGGTGACGGCTGTTATTTGTAGATCTTTGACAGTTGTTACGGGTCGTTAGAAGCCCGAAAGTCTGACAACCCGTCTTACCAAGGGGTATTGTGAAGGTCAGATAGGCAGTCGCTCCATGTAAAATACTGGTATTCAGCAGCATCCGGTTAGACTGGAAGCTGACCCCAACATAGTTGGGAAAAGGCGAGGAAGCTGATGAGGCTACAATTGAGTAACAAACCCAATTTCCAAATCAGAATTATCATAGAAACTATCGTACAAACACGCAGTAATAACAATTTCATAACAGGTGAATTCCGTTTTCCATCGCAGGTGCTGCTATAATTCACTTTCAAAACTAATAAGCCACATAAACAAAGCTTCTCATTTCATAATTCACGCCGCAGAGCCGTGGAAGCCAGCAATGTTGCCAGTGTAATAATAATAACATATCGCTCTCTGGGGACACTCGCTCATTTACCTGGTTGATTGAGAATAAGGAATAGGAAATAAATAGAGATGTAGAGAGGTGAGTGGATACGCAGGGAGGGCACGCCCTAGGAAGACATACATATAGTGACCTAATCGGTGATGTTCTTCAGAAAAGTCAAAAGGACATGTCAAAGTCTTCGCAACCGGCGTGCATGTATGACCAGATGTATGAACGTATGCGAAGCAAAAGGAGTATGTAAGGAGCGTAGCAGGTGGCGTTCTATAGTTTCTGTCTACCCCTATGGGAAGATGGCTTGAGTTTATGTAAGTAAATAGAGATGTTGTTTCAGTAGTGATGCAGGTTCATTAAAATCTTTGACAAAAATGTGAATGGGGCTACATATTCAGAATATTGCCATCTTGTCTCACCGCTAAAGCACAATTACAATTTGTCGTTAGATCAACTCTGCTATAGTTATACAAGGGTATTTAGGCATGTGGCCAAATTTGGAACTAATACTGCCATCTATTTTTTTTTAATACAATTTCGCGAAACTAAGTCATTCAAGCGCCAAATGATCCTGGTAGCACTGTATTTGTAAACCGTCGGAAACAGCTTATTGGTAGATTTTCTTATAATTACAAATATCAATCTGCCTAGCCTTTTCCCAACTAAGTATTTTGGGGTCGGCTTCCTGTCTAACAGGATGCAGCTGAATATCAGTATTTTACATGGAGCGACTGCCTATCTGACCTCCACAACCCAGTAACAAGGTAATATGATTCCCCTTGGTTATACCGGTTATCAGACTTTCGGGCTTCTGACGACCCGTAACGACTGTCAAAGATCTACGAATGACAGCCGGGACCAACACCTTATCGTGCTTTCCGAGGCACGGAAGAGTCTCGGTATGTAAAGATGGTCACCCACCCACGGACCAACCCCGGCAAGCGTAGCTTAACCTGATGGATCGACCCGTGCGGCTGTTATTACTTAGCCATGAGCTCCTCTCGATTACAATTAGAAGTATCCTATCCCCTAATTCTTTATTTTAGAATACATTGAGCTTTGTACATACAACAGAGTCGTGGTCGGGCAGCAGTGTTGCCAGAGCAATAATATAATAACACATCGCTCCCGCAGGACGCCAATATTAAATAGCTTCTCCAGGGATCTCTCGCTCATTTACCAGGCTGATTGAGAATAGATAATAGCAGATAGAAGTGTTGAATCAACGTTCTATGGGCTTAATAAACGTATTAAAACAAATAAGTATGTTTATAAACTTTAAAAGAATATTCAATCAAAACATACCTTTTCTCTTAGTTATGTTGTTTTAGAAAACACAGTGAGGCGATTCACGCCATAAAGCTGCGGACAGCAAGCAGTATTGCTAGTCTATATCAAAAATTAATATATCAGTTCTGGAGGACGTCGATATTAAATAGTTGCTCTAGGGATCGCTCCCTCATTTACCTGGCTGATTGAGAGAGAATAGGAAGTATTAAATCAAATCCTATGTCCCAAAGCGAATTTGCGCTTTTGCGCTATCGATTTATAGTTTTAGGTGATTATGTAATTTTCACCTGTTAACAACTTCGCTGGATTTATTACAAACTTACGCTGTTTCCTTACAATAATCCGGTGAAATATGAATTAAGTACCTAAACATAGTTTACAATTAATAGAAATAGGTAGGTTCTTCAGAAAGGTCAGATGCGTAGTACTCGCAACCGGCGTGCGTGTAAGACCAGGGGTCTACTCCGAATATAAATTCGAAGTATCAGCCGAATATGCGGCCGTTTCTTGACTACGGCTAACTATGGCTGACCACGGCGAAAGAAAAAAAAACGACAGTCAAAAAGATAAGCCAAAGTCAAAAAGATAAGCCAAAGTCAAAAATGTGACTTGAAGTCGGGTAAGGACTCAAAGTCGAAAAAGGAAACTATGGAAGTTATAAAACGGCCGACTATTCGGCCGATAGTTCGGATTATCGCTTCGGAGTAAACCCCCATAGGTATGAACGTAAACGAAGTAAAAGGAGTATGTAAGGATCGTAGTAAGTGGCGTTTCATCGTTTCTGCCTACCACCATTGGAAAAAGGCGTGAGTTTATGTGTGTATGTCTATGCAGGTAGGTATTATTAAGCTTTGCATATCATCGATACACAATCATGTCAAAGTTGTTAGAAGAGTCCGTAGTTCAGTAGCTCCAATTTTTTTTTACTGAATGCATTATTCCTTCCTCTATGCCGTGTTAATTCAGTTCCAGGACCCTTATCTGTGCCGGAACTGCAATTTATTAGGTATAAGAAAGTGTTTAAGAGTGTCACTCTATTGAACTATAGCTTTATCTCTCACCTGAGCTCTGTAGGGTGGGGATAATCGGAAATCGGGAGGGAATTAGGGCTGTCTTTTTTTAAATAGTAACAGTCTTACCACAAAAAATAAATAAAACAACGTTTAAACACGTGTTTAGTTAAACAGTGTCTAAGGGATAAACACTGCTTAAACAAGTGTTTAAAATTTCTTACCACAAATACATGTTTAACATCTAACTAACAAAACACTGCATAGATTGCCGTATCTTTGTTCTAACTTGGCAATACTAAGAAATGTTTCCTTTTACTCAGATTACATTTGTTGAGCCTTTTTCTTTTCATTCGATTTTTTTTTCGTTTCCGTTGTTAGTACGGAATAACTAAGCTAGAATATTGAAAATAGGTACTATTTAATTAATAAAAAGACCGCCATCTATTGGTAACCATACGGCTGGTGTAGACATAAATGTAAAAAGTTTTATGTACATAAAACTTTTTACATTTATGTCTACACCATTACATTAACAACGGAACGGAACATACTTTTCAATGACAGTTCTTGCTTCTGACAAAAAGTCAAACGAACAAAAAGACAATCGGTAATGTGATAAAAAAACTAAAGACAATAACGAAAGGGCGTTTACCTGATGGCGGGCCCAGTTCTGTAAGGCACAGGCAACTTGAATGTCTTGAATTTGAGGATCTAAGCACCTACCACGAGAATCATGTGGAATATCATCTTTTATTAGGTCAACAATTTTTAGCGGCCGCCGAGCGTCAGATTCCCGCTATTCTTGGTGAATCATTTGATTCAATCACTCGATATTTTTTTTTCTTGTTAATAAGTTTGATTTTAACTAAGCAATATGAGGATACAGAATAATATTTGATTTGTTATTCTAGAATATTGAAAATAGGAACTATTTAATTAATAATAAGTCCGCCATCCATTGGTAAACATACGGCTGGTGTAGACATAAATGTAAAAAGTTTTATGTACATTAACAACGGAACGGAACATACTTTTCGGAACAACGGAACGGAACAAAAAGACAATCGGTAATGACGACAAAAACTAAAGACAATAACGAAAGGGCGCTTACCTGATGGCGGGCCCAGTTCTGTAAGGCACAGGCAACTTGAATTTGAGGATCTAAGCACCTACCACGAGAATCATGTGGAATATCATCTTTTATTAGGTCAACAATTTTTAGCGGCCGCCGAGCGGCAGAATCCCTCTATTCTTGGTGAATCATTTGGGTGATGAATCACTCGATTTTTTTTTTCTTGGTAAGTAATAAGTTTGATGTTAACTAAGCAATATGAGGATAGAGAATATTTGATTTGTTATTCTATGATATGAATATTAAAACATAAAATTTTATTTGTAACAAAAATCATTGATTTAAATTTCTTCATAGAAAGTATTCTACGTATTGATTATTCTATGAAATGATAATATGAGAAAATTTTTATGTGAAACGAAATTCTATGAAACTATTTTCTATAAAACAACGTACAACCGTTAGTCATACATTCTATGTCGTCCAAATAATTAAAAGCAGCATAATCGAACCGTTACCATTGCAATTTGCAATCTAAGTACTGAGAGAAAGCAATATGGCGAGGCTTAAACGCGTGTTAAACAGGGGGTTGATGTTGTTTAAATTTAAACAACGTCTAAACATTGTCTAACCCTAAACAACGGCTAAACATGGTTTTGTGGTATCACTTTTGCTAAACAACTGCTAAACACGTGTCTAAGGCGTGTCTATGTTTTTTGTGGTAAGACTGTTAGTCTTTTAACGATGTAACGTAAATTCTGGGAAATTTGTTATAAAGCAAATTGGCCTGCAACTTAAATTGTTCGTATATTCTAATCGCGACTGTCGTTCTTCGACAGTTATATGGCATGGCTATAACACGACTAATTGACGTAAGATGTCAAATTACTTAAAAATAAAATTTCTAGACGTCGTCGCGTCGCAAATATTTTATGTGTTCTATTTCTGGATAATGACGAATGAAATTTTCGAAGGGTCATTCCTTCTTGCAAGGACATGACTTATAAGCTTTTATTGTTTTTTCTTATTGATTGATTAGACGATATCATTTACCTGCCTTGTTTTTTATTTTTTCCTGGAAACTTACAGGTAATAAAACAACAACATTTATCGATGCTGCAATACTGTCTCATTTTGAGTAACATTTCTATTCCTGCACTCACAAATCAAAACTCAGTCCCACAACCCTTACGACAGTGCGACGGTCGCAAATCAAACGGCAGGTGCCAGCCCTACCGTGCCCCAGATTATCGTCGCCGGATAGAAGTTGCCGATTCTTTATTTGCCGATTTGTTAGACGTCCGTATCTCCGCATCTGCTACGAATGGCTGCCCGTGAATCGGGCTGAGGAATTATAATGCGGTTTTTTTGGATTTTGATATTAAATGTCTTTTTGGGTGAATTGGGACTGCTTTTTGGCACTTTAGGACCATACAGTATGGATTTCGAAAGCAGATACAAGTAGCGCGACATCGCAAAGTACTCTGCTGTGGATGTTATACCTTCTGCTTAGTTTTGACTAATATCCAAAAAAAATACGGTAAAAGCTGTGGCGGCTCGATCTTCATCGCCACATGCTAACTACGCATAACACTGACGTCACGCAAAATCCTGCATCGCGCAAGCAGAGTTTACCGCGCAACTAGCATATATAAAGAATATTCCGACATCAACCGTATGGCAGTAGCCCACTAGACACAACACCCGAGGATACTCTCTTTTCTATGAAGGATGAGTGAACTTTACACCCTGTTCTTCATACCTCTAAAAAGATTTTGGAGGTGCAATATTTTTCAAATGAACCAGTTATTATAGATGTGTAAACAAGCACAAACGAAGTTTCGAAATTCTAACGTCTAACATCTGTGGCTCATAAGATCAAAGTTTTTTTTTTCTTCTGTGGTAACTGAGCCGAAGTCAACTATTCTGCCAGCGTCATGTACTGACGTCAGCGCAGGGAGGTGTGTCGTAGAACATGTTGTATGTAGGCATTGAGTTTAACACCATTAGACCTAATTGGTACCACCGCCAAATTAGCGAAATTCTGACTGAAGCATTCATTTTGACATAATTTTTTTATTTTGTTGTGAATTATTTTTTATTTACTGTTGTCATTTTTTGCTGAACTCATTTTAGTTTAATGATATTGACTTGAAATTAATTATTAATAATCTTAACTATTCATATTTGCACGCCATAATATGTGGCAAGCATGTCTGAACTTGAACTTTTTTTTTCTTTGTAATCCTGCATGCATGTTTTTGTTATTGTATGTATACACATGTGTATGCAAATAAATATCTTATTTTATCTTGATATTATCGACCCTCAAACCAAAGATAACGAGAAACAATACTCCTGATATTGCACGACTCCATTTCCACGACGTTGAAATTCCACATCATCCACACGCAGTCTGAAACGATTATTGCCATCATCAACAATAAAAAATTAGATTATATAACAAATAATAAACAAACACGTGCTGTAAACATTGGCAACACCAATAAATGATTATAACTATCACCATAGCGCTATGGTGATTTGGCTACGAACTTTATGGTTTTAATTTACTTCCCCCCATGGGTATTATGTAAATGGGGGTTAATGGGAAACGATATTAGATCCCAACTTGGTGATGTTATTTTGTGGTGTAAATAGTGTAGTAGATTGTATAAAGTTATTTATCTTGGAGACGTGTTCATTCATTCCTTAGTTGGCCTAGATTTTTATCTTTATTGTGGTGTTTATTTAACACTTATATTGCACCAGAAGACATACTACTTCTGAAACAAAAATATCAAAATGTAGTGATTAGCTGTGTATTTTTTTTACATGTGTTACTTTCTTCATACCGCCTTAATTAGGTCTATCTATGAAAGCAGAACAAACAAGTAAACATTTCTGTAATTTTATTCTACAAGATATTTATTTTCGCGATTTCCGAGACCCGAAAGCCTAATCTAAGCCCACAGATATGAAACCTAGGATTCTAAAACCTTACCCTGTGAACTTCCTCCTACTGACACATTCACCACAGAGTAAATAAAATAACAGCATCAGTAGCCCCATAAAACAGTACAATGGAACAGCGATGGCTCAATGATGGGATTACTCGTCTCATTTAACATCACACCTAGTGCGGAGACCACTTGTTATGTGCTTCATTGAGCTGCAGTGATCTTTGTATGGGAAACGAGGGAAACGCTATATTGCTTGAGAATTATTGCTACTGTCAAAATCTAAATATTTTATTTCACATAAACCAACATGGGCACTTATGAAACGTCAGAAGCTAGCTGCACGGTTCGAGGTCTTTTCCTATGGAGAAGAGCCGGCAAGAAAATCCACGGTTACTTTAAAAAAAAACCGGTCAAGAGCTAGTCGGACTCGCGCACCGAGGGTTTCGTACGTATATATATGATGTTGATGATTTCTGAAAAACTGTGCTATTTAGAGACATCGTTTTGTTTTTCCAGTAATCTTTAAAAAAAAATGTTTGAGAATGTGCAAACAGCGCTCTTTCATATGATACCCCACATGCCCTAGTAGATTCCATTTGAATTTTTAAGACCCCCTTTCAGGCCCTGTTGCAACAAAGATATATATTTTTAAATTTCTTTCTTGTTTGTAAAATAGTAGGGTAAACGTCATCTAAAACTATTCCAAGTTGATAGCATTAGTAGTTCTTGAGATATCCAGCTGTGACAGACAGACAGACTTAGTCTCACCATAAGGGTTCCTTTTTACCATTTTGGTACGGAACCCTAATGACAAAATAATGTATGAACTAAATTGACCAATAATTAATACATGAAACGATTATGGGTTCTGGACAATTATAACCGCTTGGGCTTGGTGTTAAAGGGTTATTCTGATCATTATTATTGTTCCATGGGAAGGAGTAAAGTGGTCCATTGACTAACTTCAGGAAAAACTTTGTACACAATTTTAATTAGTATTGCAGAATTCAACTACGATTTCACGTTTATCAAACTACTCCAATGATTCAATACCATGAAACAGTCCATGCTGTTACCTCCAGAACACTCATTTTCAACATAATTCCAACCCCTCGCAAACTAACTCACTTCCAACTCATCGAGCATTCTGGCACTTCCTATCTTCACCCCACAAATCAGATTGCAGGTGGCCGATCATTGATAAACACTAGACGAGCCAGGCCGGGCCACCGTGGCCTTGGAAAGATATCGATGAAACTAGGCCACTGATAATCCCACATATCCATACGTCTGTCCCAATATTTCGCGATCACTGTTCATTTGCCGTTTTATTTTTGTCCCGCCAAGTAGTTCCGAGATATCTCTTTTTTTCTTGTTTATTTTTCTGCTCTGTGGCACCCGGTGTTTGTGTTCGGAAATTGAATTTATTGTGGACTCTAGTGAAGTGGCAAGGTCTGCTCGTTTATGTGTATCGATAGTAGTGTTGTTCGGAGTTTAAATTGGGACAGACGGAACTTCTTCTTTAGGAACTATTCATATTTTCTTATCTTCGGTCTTATGTGAAAGCAAATATTGACGTAATTTTATCTCTTGCTTGTTGTGAAAGATTAGCATAATAATCTTAATGTATATTTTGATCATGATACCGTTTTCTGTTTTGCTATTTTTAACCTTTTTCAATTGTCGCGGGAATTTTTCAAATCAAGTGAACCCTTTTCTGCGTTAAATTTTATTCTTCAGCATGTAGTGTTTTATCTCATTTGTAATCTCATTTTCCCCAATGTCCATAACTTCAAATAGCATCAATATTTCTTTTTCTACGTTTTAAAACTAAAACTAGAGCACACACTAACCATAGAGGGTAGTATAGCAGTGTTTGGCACACTCACAAATCAGATAGTCTGTCTAGGTGACCGAGCGGATTGCTCACAGCCACGCCGCCTGACGTACCGTGTATAACTGAGCTATTTTTACAGACTACCCTCGGCTTTTAAATAAAATTCTATTACAAGTTTTGGTCGCATGTTTGATATGGGTAACAATATGGCGTCAGCGGTTTGTTTGGACGAAAATAGAATGCCTTCGTTTGTTTTGTGTGGTCTGAAAAATATATCTATTTGAGTGACATGACATTTGAATGTTTACAACAGTCTTATATTTAAGCAATGCAGTTAAACAAAACAGTTTTCACAGTATGTCAGTTCATGACCTAAAATGATTGTGTGTGCAAAGAGATTTAAGATAGATACCAAGTAAATAGTTTAATGTCTTTGTGTGTGTGTTAAAGTGGCTTTGCAAGTCTTGATATTTTCAATCTTGATATGATTTGAAGTCTGGTAAACAAGAATTAATTAGAACAACGAAGTGTCTCTCATTACAAAAAACAATGACCGTCCTTTATCAATCACACGGAAAACTCCGTAATTCGACTCATTCCAATTGTGGTGTCTATTTAATTAAATTAAACATTTGACCATTTGGGTCTATCTCCTGTAATGTCCAATTAACCCACATCAAGACTTTTCCTTAACAGGAAATACAGTCCTTTTTAGGGTCCCACAAATGCGTCTGATAAGCCGTTATTACTATTTCGTACAGCTGCCTTTACGTGCTTATCTACAGGAGGTTCCAACCGGAACCGTGTCCCATCCACATACTATGCTGGTAGTACTCATATAACACAACCTACATTGTTTTCTATTACCAGTCACGAAACTTCTTTTCTACTTCCTTTTAGAAATACTTTAAGAAATTACCAACGAAAAATAATATGGTGTTCTTAGATAATGAATATTTTGTTTATAATATTCTAAGTGATGTGTTAAAAACGATTTAATATAATAGACAAAATGGTGCACCAAAAAGACCAAGACTGTTTATTAGAACTCTTTAGTTTATTATGTACCCAAAAAAGCCCAGTTCGAAATAAGAGGAAGAAAATAAAAGAAGGTAAGACGCTCTATTTTCGAATTTATTTTTCGGAAACTTTCGGATTTACGATCTTACACGTAGGTACATATTTATTGTTATGGAAGTTTTTAAGTTCTTATTTTGAATTTGTAGCTCGAATTTCCGGACATGCATAAGCGTAGTGTTGGGAAATGTGATATCGAGCATTTAACATAAATCATTACGATTATGCATTCGGTTTTCGGAGTATCGATGTGTCAACATGACATTTGGAAATTCGACGCACAGGTTAATTGAAGTCGTGCTGGTGTCACTTGGTCTCAGATGTCATGTTACATTCAAATTGGGAGTGACACCGCATTGGGCATGTGCCGGATTCGACGGCTGCTGATATTATCATATATTTCATATGATTCATATCATCATAGTGAAATTGGACGCTGGATTTCTTTATTCCTTTTCTTATCTTTCTTTCTTTTCGCGTCGCATTTTGTGCGATTGTTGCCAATATGCAATATTATATTTCAATGAATAATCGTGCGTACGCATATAGTAGCTTGTTTATCTATCAAGATAACTTAACGTTTAAGTGATAAGTTAATATTAGGGCTGAGTGCGTGTTAATTTCTAATCAACATCGTTATCATTCAGTGTCAGGTGTAGTGTAGGCGTACACAAATTAGAAAATAAACGACTTAAGGAAAGATATCTCATGTGTGGCCTACTTTCGATAGGTACATTAACAGCTTATCACGTTGTATTTACGTACAATATCGCGATTTTTCTGAAAACACACGATGTCGGATCGATCGGAATTACGCAATGAGCATTAATTTATTTTATTTGCCTGAAGCAACTGACCGTGTAAACAAAAATCTAAAATTACTTCATTTTAATAAATTACGGAATTTCCGTTTTATTTATAGTCTGAAAGGAGTGGTAAAATACTTTGCATACATATATAATATCCGTAATTTCAGACTGTTTTCCCCACTGGATATCTTATTATGAGTACATTGGGTGGTTTCGTATATGAGCAACTTTTATTAATTTAATATTTATCCAAAACAGGGTTTCTGTGTAGATACCGGAGATAAGTGTTGCGAAAATAATCACTTTTTTAATACATGGCCAACAAATAGGTGCCGTATCAGCTGTTTCACCTAATTGTTGTGGGTGAGGCTTATCATTGCGATAGGCGAGACGACGCTGTGTTGATAACAGCTAAACAGTCGCCGGCCGCGCGTCCCCGAGTGTATCTACTCGCCGGTTCCGAAAAAACAAAGTAAAACCGAAAAATAATATTTGCACAGCAAAAACGCGCCTAAACGGCAACACAACGTTCGTAATTGGAACAATATTTAAAAGCAACGGTAGTGATGTGACGATATCAATTGATTATATCGATGAATTTACATAACGATGAAAATGAATACATTTTGGAGTGAGTTTCTGAACGCGGCCGCGAATCACCCGTTCCCGTCGATGCCTATTGATTTGCTGTCGCCTTTTGATCTACAATCAAATGAAGATAGTTAGTATTTTGTACTTATATATACATGTTATTCTAGCTTTGTGTCCATTGTACGATAACGGGAGAAACCTTTGTTTGATAAAGCTCGTGTACTTTCACAATAGGTACAAATAGTTGCATGACCGCTGCAGTAAAAGGATTTCATCATGACGAATCTTGTTTATACACGGAATCACTACTATCTCTTTATGTCCTTAGACGAACCATGTTTTCAATCATTCTTTATCTATTTTAATCGGTTGTTGTTGGAACAAATTATATCTTGATCTAATTTTACAGAATAATACAGTAATTAACGTATTCGACGATTAATTAGCATATCACTTACTATTTCTATAATTATATTGTCTTTCTATAATGATATTTATTCCTGTAAATTGGTTAAAAAAACACTTTTACACGTCAAAATTTAATTATGTTTTAAAACTAACACAAGTTCGGTGTTTTCAAACAGACTACTTTGAGAATAAAGACCGAAACTAATTCAGAGGTCACAGTCTCTTTTCAAGTCCAGACATAATCCGGTCAGGCCATATGAAGACCATGCAGATTATGAATTTTTGATATTAAATTAAATCATTTAATATCAAAATATTACCACAAAACAGAATAATCAATCACAGCTACCACAATTCGCGGCACCATCGAGCTTAAACTATTCAAATTAGTGTAATCCCCAATTAAAATAACTTTAACCGAATCAATCCTCGTTGAATAAATTAACCGATTCTAAATCCTCTTACGCTAGTGTTGTGCAAATAAACATTTCACTTGTGCACGTAGATGCATGTGTAATCCAATTAAAATGGTCCCGACATTGCCAAATTAGAATTAAGTATTTGTTTGTGCAGTTCCGTTGTATACTTTGTTTGGAACTTAGAACTTCTTTTACGGAAACGGATAAAGTTATAGTGAATTTTATCGATAAATGTGTTTACCTAGAATACTAGAATAAAAGTTATGTTTTTACATCTAATAGTGGCCAATGTTTTGTTTGGATAACAGTCGTAAATATTACTGAAAGTAAGCAATGTATCCCTAAAGAATAACACGAAAATAACATGGATATCAGGTCAGTAATAATTAAAAAAAGCTGAGTAATACGAATACTAGAAATATTGAAGTCATTATTATATAGCAAAGATTATGTACATATTTACGTACTTAATATAATCAGTATCGTGGTACCCAGTTTCTGGATTGTGGAGATTATATATATGTTACGGCTAATACCCGAAGTGCGGCTACACCTAGTTTTAGCCGGTTAGAACTAGGTGTAGCCACTTACTCTTGGTTAAACCTAGTACGAGCCGATTGTTTTCGGGTAAAACTAGGTCTAGCCTTCATCATGCCGGCTACAACTAGGTCCAGCCATTCCCTGCTGGATAAAACTAGGTCTATCCGATATCATTCCGGCTAGAACTTGGTCCAGACAATCCCTGTTGGATAAAACTTAGATGCGTGTCCCGCCAAGCCTTCCGCCCCGCGTCACACTCATGACTCACAGCATCTGCAGCAGCGGCGCGGGGTGGAGGGCATAGCGAGGCACGCGCCTCTGCAAAGTCATCTACTGTTATTGAATCATTTGGGTTAGGTTAGGTTAGAACAGTAACCATTAACAAGCGAAGGCGAGCGAGCGAAGCGAGCGTGCTGCGGTAGCGGCCGCCGAGCGCCAGATCCCTTCTATTGTTGGTAAATTCAGTTACCAAAACAAAAATACACACTTTTATAAAGTAAACTTGTTTGCATCTAGTTTTATCCAACAGGGAATGGCTGGACCTAGTTGTAGCCGGCATGATGAAGGCTAGACCTAGTTTTACCCGAAAACAATCGGCTCGTACTAGGTTTAACCAAGAGTAAGTGGCTACACCTAATTCTAACCGGCTAAAACTAGGTGTAGCCGCACTTCGGGTATTAGCCGTAACATATATATATAGGAAGTGGCTTGATGTGTGTGCCTTTCAGAATGTGCTAAATAATTTTTTTTTTCTTTAATGTAAAATACCTTTATTCAGCTGCATCCGGTTTTACTGGCAGTCGACCCCAAAATAGTTAGAAAAGATGACGTAATTTATGCAAATCACAGACAAACATGGCGACATTATCATATTGAAATGCGTAGCTGCTAAAGTGCAGCACTCAACCAATTATATAAAACAATACCATCTACAAATTGAATTTGGGAAAAATAAATTCCACAATCAATTCGGTAGCCTTTATCAAATTTGATTCATCTGACGTTCGATATACAGGGATGTGTGACGTCAATTAAACTGAACAAATACTGTACTGGCTTTATTTGTTGTTACATATCAATGTATTTCCCATTATGTTACGATATTTCTAATATTAGAATATTAATCTGCGACAATGATTTGCGATAAAAATACACACCTAATCCAAATTCTTCATGCTTCAATTCCCGCCTTTGTTTAACTCCATTTTGTTAGAAAAAAGTATGAATATACCTATTAAAGTCTATTTCGTAACCGGTTTTCCGAACAACCGATAATTTAAAAGAAATTAAACATGTCCCATCCCTAAATAGCACACTTAAAACCTGGGGGTCTACTCCGAAGCGATAATCCGAAGTATCGGTGGAATATTCGGCCGTTTCTTGACTTCCAAAGTTTCCTTTTTTTACCTTGAGTCCTTACCCGACTTCAAATCACATTTTTGACTTTGACTTATCTGTTTGACTGCCGTATTTTTTTTTCTTTATCCAGATTTAGCCATAGTCAGCCGTAGTCAGGAAACGGCTGAACATTCGGCCGATACTTCGGATTTATCCTCGGAGTAGACCCCCTGGGATCGAAAACTTAACATTTGAATTACTCTAAAGGAGCCTTCTCATCCAAAACTTCTTACGAAATTAAAGCAGTACCCAACCAAGTTAATGACAAACTCGTACTCGAAAGTACAGTAAGTTGCCAAGATCGTGTGTGTTCTCTGACCAAAGGAAGCAGGATACAACAGTGTACAACTGTCCTAAACAAACTGTTGTTCGCAACAAGAATGTTTCCCATCCGTAATTACGGACAGACGGTTCTATAATGTTGCCAAGTTATTCGTGTTTTTTAATTAAATGGATGCAGCTAATTATGGTGGAGTTGCGTATGCCAGGTTAAATAGAACTGCAAAGTGGATATAGAAAAAAAGGAACTAAAATAGTAACACATTTTATAATACAGGGTAATATTTAATTAGCTAGCGAAACTCCGCAGACGTGATGGGTCCCATGGGTGGATATCTAAACATGGCAAGATAAAAATGAAAAGATTTGATGTTTTGTTGTTACTTGAAGTATGATTTGAGAAAATCTGTTTTTTCTTTTTTTTTATCATGTTTAGGTATTGATGATATCCATCACGTTTCGCTAGCTTATTTAATTTGACCCTGTTTACATTGACATTAGAATCTAATATTATTATTTTTTATCTCGCCTAAAGGAATTCGGTTAAAATTTTAGTTTATAACTAGCTGCGCCCCGCGGTTTCACCCGCGTAAGTCTCGATCCCGTGGGAATATCGGGATAAAAAGTAGCCTATGTCTTAATCCGGAGTTTCAGCTACCTCCATACAAAATTGGTCCAGCCGTTAGAGCGTGAAGAAGTAACAAACATACACACACACTCACAAAACTTTCGCCTTTGTAATATAAGTGTGATGATTTACTTATATTATGGCAGTCTTTTTCTGTTTATTGCAAACTACAAACATCGTTTATCTGACTTTTCCAGACCCCAATCTGTATCGCTTTGATCCCTCAACCTTGAGATTTCTTCATTCTTCTTTTTTTTAACACTTTGACAGCCGAAGATTTTAAAACGCGGATTCCATGGTTCGCCGGCGATTTTCGCCGATATTGCAACATTTATAAAATGAGAACTATCAATGATAAATCTATAATTATTTTTTTATTTATACTATTGACTTGTTTATTTCTAGGATAAAAATAAAAAACAGACGTAAATTATTTTTTTTTTATTTAAAAATGTAGAATAAAAAAGAGGTTTTATGGAAAAAAAAAAAAAGTCGAACATCGACTTTTGCGTGTTCAAGTCGCGTAAAATAAAAAAAAAAAAAAAATAAAAAAAAAAAAAAAAAAATCGTGTACGTGCACTCGCAATAGCGGCGCGGGAACACTGGCGCAGCGCGACACTCGTCCGCTCACACCAAGCGCCCCACCACGGTTATTCTTACATGTGTGCGTAGCTAAAGCACTACACTATTATATCAATGCACGCCAAACACGGACTACGGACGTCGTTTTAAAACAAACACTAAGAAAGTCAGTCACGTACTGAAAACGTGATCAGCGTATAATACAATCAACCTGGGACGTACTCTTCACGTGATCGGCTGTGAAAGTGTTGAATCTGTATTCTTTAACACAAAAAGTATTATTGAATCCCTATGTATTATTAAATCGACATGCATGAGTGGCATCATTGTTTTTTTTTTATTACAGTAACAAAGGGACTCGGCCTTCACTTGAAATATATTCCTTTTTACATTTTCCATATATTATGTAGGTAATAAACCGTTGCGCAAACTCGATGAGTTATCGCGTTCGCTATCGCTTCGATTGCCTTTATCTTTGAATGCGAGATAATAGATTCCATGACGCCTACGCCACGCACCTGATCTTCACAAAGAGCAACACCATCTATCAGTGCCGTTTTCCACATAGATGAGCACTCTCGCTTTGCATCATCTGCTTTATCTTATCGATACAAGAAATATCGATACCTCCGCGAAATCACGCGCATCAATGAACATTTTCTATTGGGTAGTGATGTCCCTTATCTAATCTAAATGTAGTTAAAGCAATAATACCGGTACGAATCGAACGTGTTCCAGTGTTTAATTTGAATTCGTAAATAATAATGTGAAAATGTTTTGTGGTTTAGTGGAGTGTGTTTGTAAAGTGACCTGGTTTTGTGATAGTGTTGTGTTAATAGTGTAGTTAGTCGATATGAGAATGCCGTCGGTGTCGTGGTCGCAGACGGCAGAGTGTATGCGTGAGTGCGCGTGGCAGACGTTTTATTGCGGCCTGAATGTATGTGAGAAGTTCGCCGCGGCTCAGAGCGTGCTATCTCAGCCGTATCCGCGTTTAGATGTTGTGATTTCAGCCCCTTCATATGCCGTACAACGTTAGTACCTTTTAGATTGTTAAATTACAAACCTATTCAATTTAGCCTTTTGAATATTTTTTTCACAGATAATTCCTGATACAATTATGATTTCGACACAAAACCCGATATCAGTGCGATTCATCTACATAACTTTATAAATGACGCGTACCGCAAAATTGTGAATATTAATGTTCAGCATTGTCGTGTTATACCGCAGCCTCGGTTGACAAAACAGAAATGCAGATAGTTTTATTATTACATGTCGTTATACAAAAACGAGCGATTTGTTTTGGTTTAGTCGAGTTATACATTTATACATTTTGATGTTTGTACATCACTACTGTGCTTTTTGATTTATTATTTTCAATTTTGGTTGTATTGTGTTGAATTTATAAAAGCATATCAAAATAGTGAATTATTTCTGCTTTCGTTATAATACTCTTATCATATCTACTGATATATCTATACCTATTCACGACCGTCTGTCTGACTTTGAAAACTCCAATCGACCAATTACATTTACATTTTAAAACATTCACAAAACGTTTTAAATTATTAGGTACTTCAGAAGCTTTACAAAGGGTTCAAATAAAAGCGATAACATTATTAACATTCCAGCGATGTCGCTTTTCTGTGAAACAATCAAAGCAAATCCAGGTGCTTATAAATATCACCGGGTGCGAACAATTATAGAAAGTTATTCGCACACAAACTTCAGAGATTCATTCAAAAACTCCACATTTGTTTAATGAAAGTAAACAAGAGATATACGTTATCAAAAGTTTATTCTGTTATCATTAAAGTTTTAATTTGCGACGCTACTCGCTAGCTAGCAAAGCTGTGGCCCGTTGCGATCAAGAATAAAAAAAGCATTGACGGGTTTTAACGTGTTGCCTAGAGATTTATTTTTAACAGACTACTTTTTTGACAATAGCAAATCAAAATGAAATTAGGAGGTTCAATGGTTGTGAAACCAATATTCTAGCTTAAAAGGACGTGGATAAAGATTGGCCTGACACAGACAAAAAGATAAGTATATCAAAAAAACCGGCCAAGTGCGAGTCGGACTTTCGCACGAAGGGTTCCGTACGATAATCTATTAAAACGGAAAAAAATCACGTTTGTTGCATGGGAGCCCCCTTAAATATTCGTTTTATATATTTTTTTTTATAACTAAATATTCTGTGAATATTTCAAGTGTCTACTTGTTGCCGTTATCAATATCGAGCAAAAACGAGCAAAAAAATCACGTTTATTGTATGGGAGCCCGCTTAAATATTGATTTTATTTTGTTTTTTAGTATTTGTTGTTATAGCGGCAACAGAAATACATCATCTGTGAAAATTTCAACTGTCTAACTATCACGGTTCATGAGATACAGCCTGGTGACAGACGGACAGACAGACAGACAGACGGCGGAGCCTTAGTAATAGGGTTCCCGTTTTACCCTTTGGGTACGGAACCCTAATTAAGAAAACTTAAGATGTTTAAATTCAATACAATAAAGCTAATTGAAGCAATATTAAGTAATTATTTATTAATTTGACAGTCCAGTTCGGTAATTGAGTTATTTGAGCGCTGTTTGTAGAGAAATACTTTTATTTTTCTTTTTTAATTTTCAATTTTCTTTTTATGTAGGTAGTTTAGTTTTTTTCGCCTGTATGTACTCTATGTAATACATATTATAAAACTTGAAATATCTAACTGTGTGCGATTAATTCACTCTAGATTTTAAGTTTAAGTGTTACAGTACCCCAAAAATGTATTAGTGAATAAGTCTATTCTATTCTATTTTTAATTATGGCAAGCAAATCCGATGTCGACTATTCTGCCGATGTCAAAAGTGAATTGGAAAAGCAAGTGTGCATTGTTAATATTGTTATTGAAAAAAGAATTATAAAAATCTTCGATACTACAGTTGAACTTATTGCAGATCTTGTGGGGTTAGTACTGGACTGAAACAAAGTGAATAAGTCGTTGGAGTGCCGTAATTAAATAAATAAATACACTGAAATAACTCATTTACAAAAGAGGGTGTTAAAAATGTCTCAATTATCACCCACTCAAAAAATATTAACAAGTTAATCTCATATAAAATTAATTTAAAGCACCAACGTTTTCGATTACTTGTCGCGTCGTTAGTTTTCACAACCGCGTTCTACCTCATTTGTTAAATAAATACACGTCCAAATAACTGCTTTTTATCCGGTTAAAAATTAACCGGTTTTACATTAAATTTAACTGTTTAATTGTACGGAGTGATTGTTGGTTTTAAAGATATTTCAGTTTGATGGAAGTGAACTGCTGTTAATTGCAAGTTTAATTATAGGGGGGAGGTGCGATAATGAATGATGTAGTGTAAATGAATACCTTTCAGACTTGGCATTTTTATGTTGCTAACATTGCAGCATATTTTTTTTTTGCCATTCTGGGACAATGTACGTAGGTAAAAATAATATTATTTTTATAAAAATGATATTTTACTTGTATTGATTATCTTCTGCTTAGCCCTTTTTCCCAACTATGTTAGGGTCGGCTTCCAATCTAACCGATACCAGCTGATTTTTTTCGATGGAAAGATTGCCAATTACTGGGTAATACGATACCCTTTGGTAAGACTTGTTGTCAGACCTTCGGTCTTCTGACTAACAGTAACGACTGTCAAAGAAACGTGCTTTCCGAGGCACGAAGAGGTCTCGATATATACGTAATGGATGTTCACCCATCCACGGACCGACCTCAACAAGCGTTGCTTAACCTTCGATCGATCCGTACGGCTGTTTTTAGGGTTCCGTACCTCAAAAGGAAAAAACTGAACCCTTATAGGATCACTTCGTTGTCCGTCTGTCAACACCCTTTTGCTCAGGAACGCGTGGAAGTATCAAGTTGAAATTAATATCAAATACGTAGGTATACGATCCCTTGAAGCTCTAAAAAAATCAAGCTTCTAAGTCAAGGCAATAAAAATATACTGCGATTTATGCGACATATTTTGATACTCGCAAATAAATACTAAAAATACTTCCCGTTGACCTAGAATCATGAAATTTGGCAAGAAGCAAGGTCTCACAGCACATGTAAAGGAAAAAGTCCGAAAATCTATAATTTGCAGTTTTATCACGAATTCAAACTTAGATTTCAGTTGGAAAAGCGACCGTGGCGTATATCGATGTAAGGGAGACCATGTTTTTCAACTACAATGTTGAGTTTTATTCTTGGGATAAATCATCCCAACTACAGAACCCTTCATTGTGCATGCACTTGGCCGGTTTTTTATATGGAAGTTATACCAATTGATATTGTTATCTTTTATAACAGAAAAAGGGTATTTAAGCCAATTTAATAAGTTAATAAACCTAAAAATAAAATATCCTAATCATCTTCCATTAAAGTTTAAGCCTTCCAATAATAAGTCGTCGAAATGTCGTTTTTAAACGGATTATGATGATCGGCTCTTGATGAGTTTTATCCTTATTTAATCTACCAATTTCCTTTCCCTCAAAATGACTTAACTTCAGAAGATTATTTATTACACATAAGCGTAACATTAAATTAATTGATATTATCATATAATTAGTGAATAGTATTTTTTTGTAGTGAAAACTTCTTTGGGCGCGTTGAGCAGTTTTTGAGTGAACAAAAATCATGGAACTCGCGTCATCGTCACCGAACGCTTTCCATGAGCTATATGTATCCTGCAAGGGTTACGAGCCTGTCCCAAAGGGATATCGCGGCCCTGGCACACAGGCATCTGAAGGAACACGGGTGGGTTTTAGTCACTAAAAGTCTGACACGCCCTCCCGCTCCGCCCAGAGCGGGAGAAGTTATTTGATAATTTCCTGCCCAAAAAAAAATAAAAAATGAGCTATATGTATATATGTGTACTTTTTGGGTGAACAAAAATCATGGAACTCGCGTCATCGTCACCGAAGGCTAGTTTTCACTTGTATGGGCAGTCACCAAAGACTGCCCCGATTTTTTATTATTTTATGTATTTTGTTTTCTCTTCTACTCTTACACACGGTGTCTACATCTCTTTGTCTACTTTCCCGTCGCAGGTATGCTGGAAGAGTTTTCTTTAGAAATAAGCATCATCTTTGTACGTATTTTTCTGTTCCTTTCTTCTTGTCTGTTAGTATGTGTGTACATAAACAGTTAAATAAATAAATACATATATTATTTAGAATGGTGTGGTCTGTAATTGAAAAAAAAAATATTCTTAAAATCAAGCATTTTTCTTTCCTATGGAAGAAATTATAAAACGCCACATGCAAAAAAAACCCAAAATATTCGATTTGTGTCTTCTAATAACTATGTTGTCTTTTTAAATGCATTAAAAAATGTAGACTATTTTTTATGTAGATAGTAATGATTCGTTTTTAATGCACAAAAAAAAAACATGTAGGTTTTTGTTTTATATGTGTTTCAATATAAAACAAAATGCTCCAGATTTTGTGGTTCAGCTTTCTCTGAAGTGGTTAATTGATTTGATAGCGCACATTTCAATAAAAAGTCCATCTTCCCCTATCTAATTGATCACAATACTTACTAAAGTCTAAACATAGATACAATACAATACAGTCAAGGAATTCCGAATAGTTAGAATTGTCGTAGCTCGTAGCACTTGTCGTAGACGCCTACGAACGCTACGACTACGGCTCGGCGGTTCGTAGCCGACGCTACGAAATAGTTGTTTAATTTTGTGATTTATGTAATGTTTCATCGTCAGTGTCTTCTTTATTAAAGCGGCTTACTAGGTTATTGTTAAGAACCTAAAGATAACCTAGCTTCTGACGTTTCATAAGAGAAATATTTTTTTTTTTTCGTTGAACACAAACCTTTTGGAATAAATTCTCTGAACGATGCGATGGTGAAAACCGCATCAAAATCCGTTGCGCAGTTTAGAAGAATAACGCGGTCACATAGACAGACACAGTAATAATGTAATAATATATAATAATTTACTCGTAATAGTAATAATAGATGCTTTCGTAGCGTATTTTATAAACACTATACTACACTTATTTTACAACCGTTTGTAGCTTCATATTGACTTCCAATATTATTTACACACAAACTTACATTTACACATTTACATTTAAATCCATTTGACTGCCGAAATGGACCTTTTTGGCGCAGCCGTGAGGCACACACTATGTTGTTAAAGCATCAATTTTTATTTTTTATTACAGTGTTTCATGAACTGTTGTCTAATAAATGTTATTCCTTCTTTCTTTCAATACTTGACAACGCCCAAGATATACAATAAAAATGAAAAAAATCCACATACCTAAAAACAGCAACACTAATTGACCTCTGGAAGGCTTTGCTCCAGTAAAGGTTGCTACACACACGTTTTGGTTGGCGTGGTACAGCACAGCCGCGCGGCAAAATCAGAAACATGCAGTAACAATTATATTCGGGAAAAAGCCGCTAGCTCCAATTGTGCCGACCCGATCCGAATATGATTAAGCGAGAGTAGATGCCGAACGAAGTTTCCCGATCAGCACGAGTCGAATGAAAGCCGAAAAGACGTGTAGATTGAGACGCGTGCTTCGGATTGACTTTGTTGTTCAACAAATACCCGAACATGTATGTAAGGACATAACAAAGAAAATAGGCAAACATGAGGACTTCCGACAGTAGCGAAAACTTAAAACTTTGGAATAACATATATATATATAATATATATGCGTATCTCTATCGTCTATGTACTACCGTGTGGTGCCCGACGTAAAGAATAGCACTATCCTATTTCTTCCCGTGAGTGTCGTAAAAGGCGACTAAGGGACTTACCAAAGAATAGGCAGCAGCGTTCTCTATGCATTTTAACACCATACTGCGATCGCCAACCCGCCTGCCCAGCGTGGCGATTATGGTGAACCCCTTCGGGGGAGGCCTATGTCCAGTAGTGGACGTCTTTCGGCTGAAATAATGATGATGATGATGAATGTATTATAATTTATAACGGCACGATATTATCGTAGAAGTTCTCGTCCACGTCCATAAAATGTATGGAAATACGTGGACGTTATCGTAGACGGAAATTTAAAACCGTCTTCATGTACATACATTTATTTCCCTGTGTTATCCCGATGTAGACGTCCACGATATACCGTCACATTGGAAATGGCGATTATGGCAAACTCCCCCCCCCCCCCCTTTGGGGGAGGCCTATGTCCAGCAGTGAACGTCTTTCGACTGAAATGATGAATGATGGCATATGCGTATACATCTACGCGTCGCCAGTCTGCGGCAAAACATCCCGTTAGCATGTCGGTGAAACGAACCCATAAGATTTTCCCCTACCGCGCTCGCTCAACGCGCCTAAAGAAATTTTCACTTCAAAACCCGAAAGTAATAATCATAATCATAATCATTTATTTGTCAGAATATGGTACATTTTATGGTCTCAAGAATTAGTCTATGGTATCATCACATTCTGCCAAGTGTGGCGTGCAAATATTAGGTACATACAATTATTAGGTTACTGCTATAATTACAATTTGAGATTTGTCAGTTCAAAATAATATCATATACACACCCAATCTATTTAGGATGTCAAAGTATCATTTTAATGTCAGAGTATCAAAGAGTTAAATGTCAAAGTTTAAAATATTACAATTCAATTAGGATGTCAAAGTATCATTGAAATAGTCATTTAAATTATAATAACATTTATTACATAGCAAGTCAACTATCAAAGTAGTACATCAAATAAAAACAGTTAACCAACTGCACATACCTAAAAACAGCTACACTAATTTATTGAACTAGGCTTTGCTCCAGCATCGTTTTTCCGAACTATTCAAAGTATCCGCTATTATACATCACGCCGGGTGCACAGGGAGCTTGCCAAACTGCCGGTCGTACCAACAACTTTGCTAATAACGTGATTTTGAAAACAGCTTGCTTATTTTACGATGCTTTTTTGTTTCCTTTGGGCTCGATGCAAGAGTCAGAGAAGCATGACCAAGTACATAGACAAATGATAATCGCTTTCAAATTGTTTAATATTTCTACAACGACTTGCAACAGGATTGACATTTAAGCTTTTCGGTAGCTTGTCAATCCAATACACTTTTTGTATTTTCCATCAATGTTATCGGCGATAGAATATCAATTTATCTAGTCCCTCTGTCCAGTTGGTAATTAGTGCACGTTTATAGAGGTTTTTCAGGGCAGGATAAAAGGTTAAACCCTTGTAGCTATATGAATAGGTATTCGAATATTTTCTTTTTGGAAGAAATTGTAGTAGCTGAATGCTAATGGGGTAGTCGGACTCGCGCACGAAGGGTTCCGTACCACTATCTATAAAAACGGTAAAAAAATCACGTTTGTTGTAAGGGAGCCCCTCTTAAAAATTTGTTTTATTTTAATTTAATTATTTTTAAAGTGAATATAATAACTAATTATTCTGTGAATATTTCAAACGTCTACCTGTTGCCGGTATCAATATAGAGCAAAAAGGAGCAACAAAATCACGTTTGTTGTATGGGAGGCCCCATAAATATTTATGTTATTCTGTTTTTTAGTATTTGTTGTTATAGCGGCAACAGAAATACATCATCTGTGAAATTTTCAACTGTCTAACTATCACGGATCATGAGATACAGCCTGGTGACAGACGGACAGACAGAGAGACGGCGGAGCCTTAGTAATAGGGTTCCCGTTTTACCCTTTGGGTACGGAACCCTAAAAACTAGATGAGGTCGGCGTTTCGTATCCGACTACTCTGAGAAGAAAGGCCGACACAAACTCAGAGGTCACAGTCTCTTAAAGTCCAGACATAATCTTGGTCAGATCATGTGAAGACCATGTAGATTGGTGCTGATCTTTTGACGAAAGAACCACACAGATTGAGGGGACCTATCCAGTCAGTGCACGCATTTGTCCGTAGTCGTGCAGCTCAACTAAGAACTTAAGGAGCTCAAATATGTCAAGCATGGACAAGTTTTGTTAATTTCCAAAATTATAAAGCTACCATCCCACAGTATTTTCCTCTATTTATAAATTGGCAGACCAAATTCTTTCCTACAAGTAAATATCTCAAGGGAAAGGCCAGCATAAAAGTAACCAGAAACTTTCGCTTTGAACCGTCTCAAGTTATCACGAATTAACCCTCCGATGTCAATCCTAAAGAAACTGAGTCTCATTGGGTAAGAAAGTTTGGGCACCGTTTGTGCCAATGTTTGTGCTTAACTATCGACATGTGGTGACGTGTTTGATCTGGCTGTCAAAATACTTTTTTATACAGCAGTATTTTTATTTGACCGAGCGAGCGTAGCGTCTCTGCTTCAAGTCGCAAAATTTGCTTTCCTTTGTCAGTTTGTTGCTACTCCTCTACAGGACGTATTTTAACCGATCTGGACGAAACATGGTACACAAGTTTTACGACTATATAGATTTTTTTTTATTGGACGGCTACTTTCTCCAAAAAAGGGCAAAAAGGGGGCTACTGGATATCACTGCCTTATGAGACCCGTTTTCGATGGTTCCCTTTTTATTTGAAAGGTAGTAACTTTAAGTTGGTCTCATAGACATTTGGTGAAGATCTGATGAGGATCTTCGGCGTGATGAGCAGAATAGCTCCTCAAAATGCAGTAAATTGCTCTCTTTTTGATATCTACCAGTGGAATCGGCTCTTTAACTACTAGGTAGGCATTGATGGAGAACCTGGGACTACCTTCTCATCACAAATCTGGCTGCAGCGTTACTTCTGCAATAAAACCTATAATTTATGTTTTCTAGCTAGCCTAAAATTTTTTACTCATATTTTTTCTTTACCATGTTTTTAAAAAATATAAAAATGAATTGTTGCATAAAGTTTGTGCTCGCTAGGTTTACTGTTCGCAGAACTATAAGGTTTATCAAAGTACACCTCTGCTTAACTGGGGAAAACAGGCTTGATATTATATGTTATGTAAATATTGATTCGTTTTGCCTGAAGCGTATTTTATAATATAACATCACGCCTGTACACTCTGAACGGTAGGGCAGAGGAGTGTAGTAAACCCTCATTATACCTACCAGAAAGAAAGAAAATACGTTTATTTGCAGAACCAGTTACGTTATACATTAATTTTTTGCTTATGTATTTTATTTTGCAATCTAATGTTATCATGCATCATGAGCTGCTTGGAAATTTAAGTGAACGGAATTACTTATATACCTTTTTCCACTCCAAAATCAAACCCATCATCATGCAGCTCAGGTACTCAGTAAACAAAATAATTGGGCCCTCATGGTCCCAGCGATAACCACTAACCACCCAAGAGTTAACTCCCAAAGAAAACTTGTTAAAAGTAAATCTATTAGCCTAAGAGTATTTAGGCGGACTCCTAAGTGTTGCCACACACGAAATCGTTCTGTTTTATAGAAAAGTTTTTTTTTTATGGCAACTTGCAACTAATGGTATTGGTTCTTAACGTGTGTTTTGAGGGTTCATTTCAGGAAATGGAGTTATTGAAAATAAAAGTTTTGAAGTTTATCAATTAAGATATAAGAGACAAAGTTAGATTAAAGACAACAACTTAGTAAATGTAAATTGTGATTCGGTTGTAGCTGTGTGCCTATTCATTTATTTTTATTACAGAAAATAACTAACAGATACTATGTAACTTTGTACTTATCGTACAATAAGACCAAATTATTCTACAATCAATTCAACTATACTCTAGACCTGAAGTAAACAAACCAGGGATTTTTATTTAATATTATTTTTTCCTGTACCGTCAGCATGCTAATCGATCTATTTGCTTCCT
This sequence comes from Tiliacea citrago, assembly GCA_963921375.1. Taxonomy (NCBI): domain Eukaryota; kingdom Metazoa; phylum Arthropoda; class Insecta; order Lepidoptera; family Noctuidae; genus Tiliacea; species Tiliacea citrago. Next base: position 10,336,857 of record OY992782.1, on the reverse strand, counting down.
CCTCCATTACTTCTGATGTTATCATCAGTCTTAAATGTGTGTGAACGAAGCCTTACCTTGTTTTACTGACGGCACAAATAAAACGTAGTACTTTCCTTATCGTATTAAAGTTTGTACGTAACTATAGCCAAAGGACGCTTCAGGCAGTTAAGACTGGAAAAACTATGGTGATATTATGTCAATATAGTTAGTAAGTAAGTAAGTAAGTAAGTATATTTATTTGTTTAAACATGGTATACATACATTGCATGCAAGATATTACAGTAGATAAGAAAGTTCAAACATGTTCAGCCGCGTGACGTGGCGTACAAATTGTTGAGTGGCGTACAGTTGCTGGGTTTTAAACCGGGACTACACTTATTAAATTCAAAATGATAAAATTACTATAACAATCGTACTACATTATCAATACAATACAATTATCAATTCTATTCAATGTCAGTTCAATTATCAATTCAATTCAATGTCAAGTTAATTATTAATTCAATTATGTCAAGTTAATTATTAATTCAATTCAATGTCAATTCAATTTAATTATCAATACATTATACAATAAAATAAAATAAAATACATAATCATCAAGAAAAATTATCCTCTTTCATAAATTCCGAAATACTATAATAAGATCTCTCTATTAATAATTTTCTCAATTTAAATTTAAGGCCAGATACATCCAATAATCTCCATGACTTGGGCAATTTATTAAATATGGTCGGAGCCATGTAATAAATGCTCTTATGCAAAAGAGCAGTTTTACCGCCGCGAACACAGAGTAGAGTATTGTCACGTCTATTCCTTGGCACAGCATCAGACAAACGTTGGAATAAGTTAGGATGACTTACAGTGAACATTACCGTTTCCAAAATGTATAATGAGGGTAATGTCAATATTCTATGCTCTTTAAAATAGGGTTTGCAGCTGTCTGTTGTTTGAAGTCGAAACATCGATCTGATGCATCTTTTCTGGGCCCGAAACGCTACTTCATTGTCCGTACTATTTCCCCAGAAAATAACTCCGTATCTAAGAATGGATTCAGCCAATCCATAGTACGCAGTAATTAATGCATCTTTATTGAGAACCGCTGCTAGTTGTTTCAAAGCGTAGGCTGCACTACTTATTTTCTTACTCAGAGCTTCTATTTGGGGCTTCCAACACAACTTATCATCAATTATAAGTCCCAGAAATTTTGTTGTGTCAGTTGCATTTATATTAATATTATTATACTGGACATTATTATTGTTAGCTGTATGTGTACGTTAGAAAGAAAAAAGAAAGAAAAATTGTTTATTCTGCACAAACAAAACGCACATTTCTAGTTAACTTGTTATAGTGATCCACGTCTTTCATAAGTACTGTTATTAAATTGGGAAGTACTGGCGGAGTTACGGTCTTTTCTATAAATCTATAGGTACATATTATAAACTATTAGTTCTGTGAACGTAAGGAGTATGTAACGTATGTAAGGAGCGTAACAGGTGGAGGATTAATAGTTTCTGCCTACCCCCATGGGAAGAAAGCTTGAGTTTATGTATGTATCAACGTAGACCTCGCGAGCACAAACTTTTTTGCAACAATTAATATACCAGCCGAATCCACTGGTAGAAATCTAAAAGTGAGCAATTTACTGCATTTTGAGGAGCTATTCTGCTCATCACGCGTAAGATCCTCATCAGATCTTCACCAAATTTCTATGAAATCAACTTAAAGTTACTACCATTGAAATAAAAAAGAACCATCGAAATCGGATCTCATAAGGCGGAGATATCCAGTAGCCCCATTTTGCCCCTTTTTAACCCTCCAATCAAAAATCTTTGACGACAAAGAAATTCTATAAAGTCGTAAAAGCGGTATACCAAGTTTCGTCCAGATCGGTTGTAAAATACGACCTGGTAAGTAGAGGAGTAGCAACAAACTGACAAAGGATAGCAAATTTTGCCAGACTTGAAGCTGAGTCGCTTCGCTCGCTCGGTCAATTAAAGTCGCTTTTCGTGTCCGTCTGTATGACCGCGTTGTTTTACTAAACTACGCAACGTATTTTGATGCGGTCTTCACCCTAATTTAGAGAACTTATTCCGGAAGTTTTATGTTCTTAGAACATTAATATTTAACTTAAATTAATAAAGAATTCTTCATGTTTTGTAAAATCCGTGCGAAGCTGTTGCTAATTGACTATAAAATAAGTGTTTTAGTACAGAATTTTACGTCATTACGTCTAACGTTGGCCATATTGAATTTCCTGTGATGATAACTTAATTTTAGTTTTAACTAAGATATTTTATTTCCATGAAAGGAGACAGTCCTTTTTAATAAACACTGCAAAAGACTGCATATTAAATGAACATAATTTCTTGGAAAATACTGTCAAAGGAAGATATGCTTACTCTAGCTTAATTAATTTCTGCAAAGGAAAGGAATACTGCTAACAGTATTTAGTCACACATAAAAACAAGTGAACCTTATGCACGGTTACACTAACTCAAAGAGACACCTAAATGAAATGCCTAATAATTATTATTGCACGTTGGACTTTCAAGCCTCGGCACTCAGCCTAGCGTTGAAATTACAACACGGGAATAATATTTAAGCTTTAATTTAGGTGTGGCTTAGTTTAAGTGAAAACCGACATTAATACCTTTGGTCTGAAGAAAACCCTTAGTACAATCAAGCACACAAGAACTTGTGGTCTGTCAAAGTGTTAAAGTCAGTGCCGAATACGTACATTCAGAAACACAAATGTTACAATACATTATGAATTAGGTGAGTAGTGTCTTTGTTCATGCAATGACATGAATAGCATCCTGAGAGTCTAGATATACCAACAAAAGCTAAGAGTTAGTTCTACTAACTCGTAAAAGTACAGACAGCTGATTAATTGGGTATCTCTCACGCATAAAGTAAGCGTATAATTAATAAAAGGGATATATATTTCTGCCGCGTTGGTCTAGTGGTCGGAAGCGCTACTGTTGAGCATGAGGTCCTGGGTTCGATTCCCAGGTCGGGCAAAGTATTATTGGGATTTTCCCGTAGGAATTTCTCAGTAGCAGCCTGAAGTCTGGTTTTGTGCCCGGTTAATGGCAATAGGCTCGCCCCCTATTACATGGGACTTAAACAAAACTGGCGAAATGTGCGTGTACTATAGGGACACCTCTGTCTAACCCTTCGGGGATTACAGGCGTGATGTTATGTTATGTTATATATTTCTGTTTATAATTTTTAAGATTTACAATTCATTTTGTCAATAATTTTTCCTGCCTCCTCTCCTCTAAAAAAACTATTTTTTTTTTTGTGATGTTTATCTAAATTCTACTATGAAGTTTAAATCTTACTTTAACAAATATTTGGCCCAGGTAAAAATGCAGAAGTTAATATTTTCTATATCGTTTTTCCGTGTGCAAGTATTTACAACTACAACATAGCATAATAACAGACAAGCTGCCATTGGAATCTGTAATTTCAGCTTGTTTCAGTGTTTCACTGGACGTACTCGCTCTTCCGTTGTGTCTGTTTCCTTTATATTATTTACATTCGTTTTGTTCACTGTTTTATTTAAATTGGAAGTGATACTCTTTCATTTAAAGTTATATTGTTTGGTACTGTAATGTTTGCTATGTAAATTGTTGTAACAATTTTTTTTTTGCTGTATAAAGTTGCATGAATTTTTGAAAATCCATGTTTCTCATTAATCAATCATATTATTGGTAACGTTGGTCTAGTTGGCGCAAGCGCTATTGCCGAGCATGAGGTCCTGGGATCGATTCCCAGGTCGGGCAAAGTGTTTATCGGGTTTAACCATCAGGAATTTCTCAGTAGCAGCTCGGAGTCTGGATTTGTGCCCGGTTGATGGTAATAGGCTCGCCTCCTATTACATAGGACTTAAATATAACTGGCGAAATGTGGGTGTACTAAATGTACACCTCTGCCTCACCCTTCAGGGATTACAGGCGTGATGTTATGTAATTATAGAAAACGTTGATTTCATACACAGCTATCTATCTACGTATCATCGATCACGAATTGCATATTATGATCATATTGTTATAGGTATTTTCATCCAGAATACCTTTCAGAGCAAAATATAGGTACTTTATAATAATAATTATGGTAACGCCATCGTAAGTTTTAAAGTAACAAACTTATGCAATGACAATGTACGGTAAAGTTAGCGAAACGAGGTGTGTAGCGGAAATGGCTCGGAAGCGTCCTACACCCGCCTGGCCTCAGAATAGATAGGTGGAGAGGATCCACTTACTACGTTCACAGGCAACGTGGCCAACCTTTTAAATGTTTGGCATCTTCATCGCATCAAATCGCATGCTTATGTCTGCGATGGCCCGAGATTTTTATAGATTTTCTGTAGCTTCATTTAGCTTATCGAAATAGAAAATCATCCGTACTCATCATCGGGAAAGCAATTTTATGGTTGACTATAGTGACTTTAAATTTTTAGGGAAACGTATACTTTTACAATGTTTTTAAATATGTGAGCACAGCGTATTTATCACATAATTAATTTATCCGTAATTGCTTCATTTTTATTTTTTTTATCTATTCTGGTATAGTAATTTTATTCTAGGTGCATCGTCTTCACATATAATTAATATACAAAATATTGTAAAACATTTTAAAAGAGTAACGGTGGAGATTATTGCCCATACGAAACAACCTTTTGGAACGGGCGGCTGGAATCAATTAATTTTTTTTGTAACTTTGACGTACAAAAGTACCTTTTTGAAATAAATAATTTGACTTTGACTAGCAATGAAGTTACAAAGTTACGGGTACTCGCTCCAGTTTACAACTGAAAATGGATGTAACCCAAAGAATTTCATTCTCAATTGATAGAGAATTATTTTAGCACAAGGTATTCGTTCGGTATGAACCCCTTCCTCCCGCAGTATTTACCACATAAATGTTCAAGTCTAATGCCTAACCCGTGAACGTACGGAAATCAAACTAGATTTATCATCGATATTAAGAAAAGCTTGCAAGTTATGTTTGCTAGTCTTGTGTACCTACATATTTTTATGTATGCACCGTGAATGCTTTGCGAAAAAGTGAGTTTATGAGCATATGAATTTAATATGAGTTAGTTCAGTCTTTCAATTTTAAACAAAGCAATTGAAAATGCGGCTAAACGTTTTTGTGCAAAAACAACAAAAATAATTGCAAAGATACGTAGAGTCTAATATCAATATGCATACAAAAGTAATGCTCAAATAGCATACAGAAATACTCAACAGTTTTCAGTGACCCTAATAACATTTCCAACATATTCAAAGCCGCATCCTCCCGTCCTTGGTTCGACCTTGACTGAATACGCCTGAAAATGGCCTGTAACACAACCGTGCATACGTATGTAACTTGCAGGAGCAATAGAGTGAATATTTGATAGCCTCGTCTTGTGGCTCGCTTGCTCTCATTTATTCATCCTGTATATACCACACCGGACAGTTTTGTATATATGCAATTGAAATAAGCTGAGCTGTATTTGAAACCTTGTATTTGTATCAGGGACCGTACAACTCAGGTTAAGCCTTCCGAAGGGGTAACCCATTCAATGGGTTACCTTTATCATGATGTAACCCATTGAATGGGTTTTATACTAGAAACCCAATGAAAGGGTTACATGATAACACATTGAATGGGTTTTATACTTGAAACCCAGTGAAAGGGTTACATGATAACCCATTCAATGGGTTCTATACCTACTTGAAACCCAGTGACATGAAAAAATCATAATATTATGTTATTGCGATATCCGCCTAGCACGCGTAGCATGACCAATTCTATCTCTATTCTACCCAGGGACCAATTTGGTTACCATTTTAGAAAAACATCGATAACCTTTTCAATGGAACGGGTTTTCGATAGGGGTTTTCTAAGCAGTTAATCAAAAACCCATACGGTGTGGGTAATTTTGAATAGCTTAAAGTGAGCCGTTCAAAAGGTTACCCATACCTTATGGGTTTTTATCGAAAACCCTTTCAACGGGTAACCAAAATTTAATTTAAGCCGTTCAAAAGGGTGGGTAACCCTTTTGAACGGCTTAAATTAAATTTTGTATCGTATGGGTTTTTGTTTAACCGCTTAGAAAAACCCTATCGAAAACCCTTTCAATGGGTAACGAAAATGGTCCCTGATTTGTATATTTACCATAAATAATACAGGGTGGCAAGGACATCGACGCATATCCTGTTACCATGGATTCAGTTGGTATGCATACATCCATACATTTTGACCGCGTAGGTACTCGTATTGCACATTTCTCGTGCTTTTCTCGAGCGCGTGGCTAAGTAATAACAGCCGCACGGGTCGTTCCATCTGGTTAAGCTACGCTTGCCGGGGTACGTCCGTGGATGGGCGACCATCTTTACATACCCAGACTCCTCGGTGCCTCGGAAAGCACGTTAAGCCGTTGGTCCCGGCTGTCATTCATGGATCTTTGACAGTCGTTAGGGGTCGTCAGAAGCCCGAAAGTCTGACAACCAGTCTTACCAAGGGGTATCGTAGCAGTTACTGGGTTGTGGAGGTCAGATAGGCAGTCGCTCCATGTAAAATACTGGTATTCAGCTGCATCCGGTTAGACTGGAAGCCGACCCCGACATAGTTGGGAAAAGGCTAGGCAGATAGATAGATAGGTATTGCACTTTTCTATGGAACAGCTGACTTTTTTTGATAAACCACGAAGTATTTCCACTCTAGGGGGCTAGCGTAGTCTTCGTCGGTTATCAAAATAGGAAGGAAAGGGAGAATACCCTATTGACCAAAAAAAAAAACAAAAAAATTGGATTCCAGAAATTAATTTAACATTTCACACTGTTTGCTTTTGTTTGTTTTTTAATCTACCACGCGGGTCCGGTGCGGGTTGGTAGGTGACACATGTATTCGAATTTTTGGTTCTAGGACCTGTCGGTTTCCTCACGACGTTATCCTTCACCGTTTTGAGAGCAGTGGTGATGAAATAATTTATACAAAGTTAAGCGCTTGCCTGGGTTCGAACTCTCGAACACCACTCAATAATGTAATAAATACCTTTAATAAAATTCGACAAAATGGGTAAGTTGCTCGCCACGCGCGCTAGTTTATATATAACTAGCTGCGCCCCGCGGTTTGACCCGCATAAGTGTCGATCCCGTGGGAATATCGGGACAAAAAATATCCAAAAACTCAAACTCAAAGCATTTATTTCAATTAAACCACTTACAGGCACTGTTGAATTGTCAAGGAGTATCTAGGTCTGTTAGAAATAATTATGAAGCTAGTGCCCATTCCAAAGCGTAGTAGGTTCCTATGGAGAAGAACGTCCAAAAAACTCCTCGGACACTCTTTTAACTCAAAATATTGATACAAAGTATTGGTATCCTAAAGCGTAACAAACAAAGGATTAGTTTGGTTAAGTATGGATTCGTAGATGTTACCTTAGCGGTCTATATCCAAACTCTGGCTTAACAAATACAAACTGCGGCAAGGCCAATCCACTTCTAATTTCAACAACACTCCTTAATACAAGCCTCGTCTATTACTGTCAGCCCGTTTACCAAACAATTCTGTGTTATCTTGCCTTATGGATCAACTTATACCAACACTCAAGCGCTCGAGATGTAATTTAATTCACTAATAGTTCAGGCATAATATGACGAACGTTTGTATAAGATCTTCCTGAATTCCTTGTGTTATTGAATCGGTGTGGAAATAGATTAAGGAAAGTGATTGTATTGTTTGAGGGTAAATTAAATGTTTAATGTTGTTACAATAAAGCCACGTTGGTCTAGTGGTTGCTCGCTACTGCTGAGCACGAGGTCCGGGGTTCAATTCCCAGGTCGGGCAGTGTTATTGGATTTTTCCACCAGGAATTTCTCAGTCAGAATTTATCAATCATATTATTGGTAACGTTGGTCTAGTTGGCGCAAGCGCTATTAGAGCATGAGGTCCTGGGATCGATTCCCAGGTCGGGCAAAGTGTTATTGGGTTTTCCAACCAGGAATTTCTCAGAAGCAGCGGAGTGGAGTGGAGTCTGGATTTGTGCCCGTTGATGGCAATATGCTTGCCCCCTATTACATGGAACTTAAACATAACTGGCGAAACGTGGGTGTACTATAGGAACACCTCTGCCTAACCCTTCGGGGATAACAGGCATTATGTTATGTTACATAAAGCCATTGAATAAATTAAACCTGCCAACAAAATGGTACTTACCTACTTTTTCAATGTTTCTTAGAATTCAAAACCTTTAGAGACTGCGAACCTTTCGGCTTGACCATTGATGATATTAAAGTACAAAAAAACGGCCAAGTGCGTGTCGGACCACGCACAATGAAGGGATCCGTAGTTGGGATGAATTTATCCCAAAAACAGTAGTTGAAAAACATGTTCTCTCATACATTGATACACGTCACGGTCAATTCTCCAACTGCAAATGTAAGTTGGTCGACTATTACTCGTTAACTTGTAAAGCCTACTTAGCTTTGAGAGTTTTCCTTTCAATTCCTGCCATGAATTTTTTCACAGATCCTCAATCAAACATTTAGCTGGCAGGGCGGACACTTGACTCTAACAAAAGTTAGCAATTTAAAGCTGAATATTACGCAAACGGGTCCCTGAATCGAAAAATTATCTTGATAGGCCCTCAATATTATTGAACCGCCTATCCAACGATACCCCACATCATTGGATATACGAGAACCTTCAAACCAATGAGGTACCTACTCGGTAGTAAAGTCCAATGTTTAGAAACAATTAGGTGTGTCTACGACGGTTATCAGTTATTATACAACGTGGCGATTAGGTTATCACATTAATTCAAACCACGTATTCTACATTACGTATTTTAAGCATACATAAATAAAATAATTAATAAAAGTTAACATTCTACCCGTGAGACCTTTTTTTCCCTTTTAGTATTTAACAACATCTTGTATTATAACGCCCCGCGCGTGAGCGCAAGTACCTACCCTCCGCTAGTCTCACTGTCGTTTGGCGTGTGCGCCGCCCGCCGCCTATAGTATCAAGGGTGGATTATTTATTGCCAATTTTTACGCTATTTAGTTTGTTAGAAAAATTCAGTTTTCTATTTTTAGGTCTATTTTTATTTTTATTATTTTAACAGACTGATAACAACTTGTAATAACCGCTGTACTATTTAATGTGATAACCTAATCGCCACGTTGTATTTAGATGCCGTAATGGGAGATTGCTTGAGCTGTTTTCTACAAGTTTCCATTGTCAGGGATCAGGTTGTCAGGGAAGACACTTGTGTAGGCGAAAGTAACACGCACCAGTAAGATGGAAAATTGTAATTTACAGGCTTAATGTCTTACATGATTTAACACGCAAAGTTTTAGTTACGCCTGTGAGGAGAGGCGTTCACGAGTTCATGGGGCTTAGAAAATCGGGAAACACATCCGTGTGAGGTACTAGTTCGTCCTGCAACGGTATGGTTCACTTGCCAAAATGGAATGTACAAATTCCAAACCCTTCTGTTCTGTTCTGTCTCTTCTCGGCCCCGCGCCCCGAGACCACGTTCGGCAGCAAAAAATGCATGCCCGCTTCTCTGCGGCATTTTAATTATTATGCAAAATCATTATAGGTAGGTAGGTATATATAATGTTATACAGGGTGGAAGGAACATCGACGCGCATCCTGTTACCATTTTTTAACGCAGGGGGTCAGTAATGATGTACTGAATCCATATTCAGTACATCATTACTGACACCCTGCGTTAAAAAATTTCGTCGGTTATTAAAAAAAAATACGCTGTTCCATACATTTTGACCGAGTAGGTACTACTGAATCCATGGTAACAGGTTTCGCGTCGATGTCCCTTTGACATTTCTGAATATTATATACAAAATTACATGAATATTTACTTTGTAAAGTATTATATTTATTACTTTAATTTATTGTGAATGTGCAGCACTATGCGGGTCTTTTTTTTTTCTCTTTCTTATCTTCTTCTTTTTTCTCTTTCTTTTTTCTTCTTTTTTCTCTTTCTTTTTTCTCTTTTAATTAGTTTTCATGATGGTCTGGCATTTTGAGAATTGTATGCGGCCTACCCAAATGTCCTTTCTTTCGTATTGTTCGTCAAGTCGTTGAACTCCCTTAAGTCTTGAGTTGAGCTGCACGATTACTGACAAATGCTTGCACAGATTGGGCAGGTCCACTCAAATTTGTGTGGTCTTTTCCTCAAATGACCATTTCAGACACGGATGGATATACATGGTACCCACATGATCTGACTAAGATTATGTTTGGAGTTTAAAAGAGACTGACCCCTGAATTTGTTTCGCCATTTCTTGTCAGGGGTAGTCAGATAGGAAATGTCGATTCCAGATGGAGTCAACATTTACATTATTTTATACAAAAAAAAAAGAAGCTTTTTTTACCTTTTTTTTTAATAAGACCCGTACAAGTGATTCCGATATCCTATTTACAGGATAAACGATTTCATATCATTTGCACGTTTGCCTAAGTATTTCTAAAAACTAAAGTTTACAGAAACGACATGAGAGGTAATAAAGATCGATTGTCGGTCAACACTTCAACTGTACAAAACAATCGCCTTAGTAAGTGCTTCAACTTTCTTTTGAAACAGTGATTTTTCTCATAAAATTATAGTTGTTACAAGCTATAACTCTTCTGGGGTCGGTTTCCTTTTCAATTTGTTATATAATTAATATAAATATCTTCTAGTTGTGTAATATTGTTAGATAAATTAACTACTAGGAGACCCTCAGATAACTAGGACTGTGTGCCTTTTAGTCTGTGATAAATAAATGTATTTTTATTCTTTATCTTTCTTTCTAGAATACTTTCGTATGTGGGCAAGATTAGATTTGGGCTGTATCGTAATTTACGAAAAGATTGATGATTTTTTTCCATCTGGCTTCAGATAACCTAACAAGTAACTGTAAAAGTGTATTTAAAATAAAATGTGGTGGACATGTAAATGGTACTCCACTGACTACCTGCAGTATTATCTCTCCTCCCTTTAATCCATCCAAAGGTTGTCTGTAAAATATCGCTTTTAGCGATAAGACCGCCCATTGTGTCACCCTATGTAAAATTTCAACATTTATATCTGTAATTTTTATAGTGTACATAATAAAGAGTATTCTATTCTATTGTACATATTTTCTTTTTCTTCATCCCTTCTTTTAAACCTTCTTCGAAACAGGTATTTATTTAAATTTACTTACTCAGAAGAAGTTCTTTCAATAATAGCTTAGACAAATAAAGACTACTGAAGCGGGCCGCATACAATAGTACTGAACGATCAAAGCTTACACTTTCTCAAAGAAATACGTTACCTTTCATGTTAAAACTCAACTATCTATAAGCCCCTACTCTTTACTTAAGTTGGAAACACGGCTTAAACTCGGACCGAAAAAAATAAGAACCGACTACCAAAAATAACACTACAAAGTGAAAAATAACTTTAATTTCGGAAGTCGGTGGCAAAAAACTCAAATACAGATCCAAAGACACCGACTTCCGAAATTAAAGTTATTTTTCACTTTGTAGTGTTATTTTTGGTAGTCGGTTCTTATTTTTTTGTAAAAAGTTTTTTATTTGTCACTTTTTAGTGGGTCAGTTTTGAATTTATCTAAGTAACAATAGCCTAATGTTAACTGCTCATCACCTTTTACAAAATATTGCTTTTCCCGATGCTGGGACGTTGATTGTTGAGGAGTTCTCCTGGTAAAACCAGGAGAACTGCCACTCACCATATGCATAGTGACGATCATAAATGATTTAAAAATAAAACTTATTTTTGGTAGTCGGTTTTTATTTTTTTGTAAAAAGTTTTTTTCTAAACTATGTTGGGGTCGGCTTCCAGTCTAACCAAATGCTGCTGAATACCAGTATTTTACATGGAGCGACTGCCTTTCTGACCTCCACAACCCAGTTACTAGGTAATACGATATCCCTTGGTAAGACTGGTTGTCAGACTTTGGGCTTCTGATGATCCGTAACGACTGTCAAAGATCCACAAATGACAGCCGGAACTTAACGTGCTTTCCGAGGCACGGAGGTGTCTTAGTATGTAAAGATGGTCACCCATCCACGGACCAACCGCGGCAAGCGTTGCATATCCTGATCGATCGACCCGTGCGGCTGTTATTACTTAGCCACGAGCCCCATAAATAGGGTACAACTCTATCTTTAAATAGTCTAACAAAGTCACTTTCCGATGAGAGTCAAAATGGCGGGTGTACCATAGCGAATTAAATTATACCAATTACCAAACAAATGTACCTAAAATGTACTATTTATTACCTAGCTCTAAAAAATTTGTACCTCCTTCAGAACGAAATTATTTCGAAATTAAGGTACACCCGCCATATTGACATCAAGATGGCGGGTGTACTAAAATATTTTATTATTTAACCATTACTCATAAAATGTATTTACACTAAAAAATTGTACCTAAAATGTACCTCAAGTAAATAGAAACACACACATGATCAGTGGGATAGTTCCTGAGAAATAAAACAACCGTGTCTCGGTTTACTTATGTTTATTATTATTATTATTAATTATTGATCTAGGTACATATTTATATATATTTTTGGGATAAATCATGAATGATAACGCGTCAAAGTTATTAGGTACCTCTTTATTTTCGTCCATACATAATGCAATTAGCGATAAGTGAATTCGGAGTTTTGGTAATAAAATTATTAAGATCATCAAAACATTTCCATTCAGTATTACGACGACAATGAGCCCGATAGTGACCAATATTGTGGATGTCTGTAATAACGCCGCCGGACGGTAAAAACTCAATTAATCCAAGAATTTCGTATTTTGTGTTATTTAATGTTATTTCCAGAGGTATGTCTTTAAGACAAATTACATCTGTTTGATTCAGTTCAAAAGCTATTGTATTACTTAGTTCATATTTTAATATTCGTATGCCGTTGCAGTCATTACGTCTACATTGTACAATATTATTTTCTTCACATAACATAGACTCTGCCGATTGATTGAGCATTGATATATTTGGTATGTTAAAATTAAGTGGCAAAAAAGAAATTTTTCTTTGAACTTTGTTAATGCAACATTCAGTATTCGTACATGATTCTTGTACAGAGGCACTGTACAAGAATCATGTACGGGGGGTGGGGTGGGGGGGTATTAATGATAATAAAGTTATCTGCGTATTGTAAACTATGAAGCTCGTATGATTAATCAGGAAATAGAGTACAAATTGCTAATTGTGTATCAACTACCCGCAACATACTTTATCATGAATGTGCATTTACGAAGCTAGTTCCGGACAGTTGCTAGTAACTTATTAATATAATAATTATTCGTGTGCATGACAGGGTATCAGGGCCATCGACGCGAAGCCTGTTACCATTTTTTTTTTTTTTTTTTGGTGGGAAATCATCAAATGACTTCTCCCGCTCTGGGCGGAGCGGAAGGGCGTGTCAGACTCTTACTGACTAAAACCCACCCGTGTTCCTTCCCTTGCCTAGACGGGGGCCACGGTTTCCCCTTAGGACTATCCGCAACCCCGGTGGTAGGCATCAGCCCTGACGGACCCCTTCAGCTTCGCTGACAACTCTTTGAGGCGCGCGTGGAACACGACGCGCCGTCGACCCGGGCTGGGTCCTGATCGGACGGCGACCTACCCATCAGTCTCCGTCCGCAAGCCCGCGCCTACGGTGGCCGGAAATCGGCTATCGATCCCCGACGCCCGGGGCGTCCACTATGGCGGCGGCTAGGGGCTCGAGGGAGCGACCTTTGTCTCTGCCTTACGCGCCCCGCCTCCTCCTTCACGAGCATTACTGCTTCGCAGAAGGAGGTGAGAGCCTGCCATGCCCTCTCGCAAGCCTGTTACTATGGATTCAGTACATGATTCTGAACCCCCCGCGTTGAAATGTTGGGTCGGTTATTTTACCTACGCGGTCAAAATGTATGAAACAGCATTTCATTCAACGCAGGGGGGTTCAGAATCATGTACTGAATCCATGGTAACAGGCTTCGCGTCGATGTCCCTGACACCCTGTATAAAGGGTGTAACAAGACCTTTAACGATGCCAAAAGGAACTTGTTCTCCCCGTCATTGCGATTATTTTGTTGTTCTAGACTAGACCATACCTTCTAGTTACGGAGATATTAAGAGTCAAAGTTTAAACTTTTTCACATGTTTTTTTTTAAATACTTGTTTTATTAACGTAAGATTTTTACTGTAAACACTTCCATGACCTCCATACTATTCAATCCATCCATCAGCACGATGTTTTGAGTGCGTTACATTGAGTCCTACCGCAAAACGTGATTTTTCACCCCCCATTCAAGATTTATCCCAAAAATATATATAAATATGTACCTAGATCAATAATACATAATAATAATAATAAACATAAGTAAACCGAGACACGGTTGTTTTATTTCTCAGGAACTATCCCACTAATCAAGTGTGTGTTTCTATTTACTTGAGGTACATTTTAGGTACAATTTTTTAGTGTAAATACATTTTATGAGTAATGGTTAAATAATAAAATATTTTAGTACACCCGCCATCTTGATGTCAATATGGCGGGTGTACCTTAATTTCGAAATAATTTCGTTCTGAAGGAGGTACAAATTTTTTAGAGCTAGGTACTAAATAGTACATTTTAGGTACATTTGTTTGGTAATTGGTATAATTTAATTCGCTATGGTACACCCGCCATTTTGACTTTCATACTTTCCGTCTGTCTGTGTGACCGTTAAGATCTTCTAAACTACACTATGGATATTGATGCAGTTTTCACCATCATTTGAAATATTTTTTTTTTTAGGTCGTGACTTTATGTCCTCTAGAGGGCGCCATATTCATTTAATGTGACGTCATATAGCCTAATCAGTCGACGAATAAGGCGCTTCCAACGATACCTCATTTGTCAAATTATGAGGGAACAGATGAACATACATACATACCGGTCAAAATCATAACCCTACTTTTTGCTTCGCCGTAGTCGGGTAAAAATAATACGTGGAAAAGCCACACCAACCTTGATAAAACTGCTAGTTTCCTGCCTTAAAATTGTCATCGTTTTATTTTCTAGTGTATAGTATAAATAATCTCTTATTTTTATTGCAATTACAAAGTCTCAGCTTCCACGTCCGTGCAAGGCAATATGTCAGTTCCTTTAAACACGACAATTTCGCTCCTATTGTCCGAGAAAAACTATTGAACGCCACGAGTAATTGTCTTGTACAAAGAAATCGAATTGAAGTGGAAACACCACTTTAGTACGGGACCCGTCAAGTGGGTCCTGTGTTTTTTAGGGTTCCGTACTCAAAGGGCGCCACGGGACCCTATTACTAAGGCTCCGCTGTCCGTCCGTCCGTCTGTCACAGGGCTGAAACTTTTAAATCGTAAAGGCTCGTGCAAACTAGCGCGATATCGCGGGCGCGACGCGACTTTAGTAGCACAATTTTTTTGTCAGTGCCTGTCGTGGCCGCGATGTCGCACCAGTCTGTACGAATAGGTAGACACTTGAAATTTTTGCAGAGTGTGTAGGTACTACTACAGTCGCTTTAAAAACAAATAGGTAATAACAATAAAATAAAGTAAAAAATTAAATATCCCCCTTTTATTTACAACTTTATTATGTGTGTTCCATACAACAAACGTGTTTTTGCCTCGTTTTTTTTTTCCAAAGGATTTTTAAAAAATAATGATTTTCAACTATATTTTATTATTATTTTTGTGTTCTAATACAAGAAACTTGTTTCTTCGGGGTTTTTTTTTTTTTTTACTAAAGTAGGTATTTAATAAAAAAAATGTAGTGTTTTAAATATTGTACCACCGGTACGGAACCCTTGATGTGCGAGTCTGAATCGCACTTAGCCGTTTTTCTCTTCACCCGCAACCAACGAGATTGGTTTTGACGCCGGCCTGTCCTTTGTCTCCGTTATATTATTTACTCTAGTTCTTTCTCTCTTTATTTTCAGTCTACGTTCACCACCTAAATTATTTACTAAATTAAATTGCATTATACTTTGTTTGTCGAGTTTATGACGTGGAAATTAGTGGCGTCAGCTTATTAAGTGCAGTCGAGATTGTTTTCAAAGCTTTGTGCTGAGTTTTGAAGTAATAAAGCTAAGCAAGTCATTGAATTAATTTAAAACAATAGGTTTTTATTTTATGCTTTAATAAAGCAGTATACCTAATTACATTTTATTTGAAATAAGTGCTAGTGTATATTTCTCAAAATTATAAGCGTAACAAAGTTTCTTAAATATGATAATTAAAAGCGTTACAATAAAAAAATACAACAGACAATATTTCCAAACAACTTACCTTATTAAAACAGCGATAATTTTTTTTTTCATCAAATTCTTTTGTGATGTTTAATCTTATAAGGATAATGCTAAATTTATAGCCTCTACCGTAAAACAGATGTTTATTTAAATTATATTTACTTAGATGAAATTGTTTCAATAATAGCTTAGACAAGTAAACCACTGAAGCGGGTACACACAATACTACTGAACGATCCAATTTATCGGTTTAACTGTTTGGAACCAATGTCTGTACCTTAGCTCTCTTCTCTATGTCTTAGTTTAAGCTTATTTCAGGCACCAATCTACATGGTCTTCACATGATCTGACCAAGATTATGTCTCGACTTTAAAAGAGACTGTGACCTCTGAGTTTGTTTCGGCCTTTCTTCTCAGAGTAGTCGGATACGAAACGCCGACCTCATCTAGTTTTTTTTTAATATGATTGACGTGTAAAAGTGTTTGTACAAACCTACTTACAGAAATAAATCATTTATCATTTAAGCAATTCATTCAATTTTCATTTTTTTATTCAATTTCAATTTTCATTTCATCTTTGGATAAATTACGTGTAGTATATACGATTCGATTCCCAGTTCGGGCAAAGTGTTAGTGTACTTTCCCTCTGGAATTTCTCAGTAGCAGCCCCGAGTCTAGAATTTGTGCCCGATGGTGGCAATAGGCTCGCCTCCTATTACATGGGACTTAAATATAACCGGCGAAATGTGGGTGTTTTATACTATACACCTCTGCCTGACCCTTCGGGGAAACACGCCGTGATGTTATGCTATGTTATTATGTAACAATACTCCGTTGGTTTAGGTTGTTAAATAAAGGTAAACAAAAAAAAACCACGTGACGAGAGAGCTGTCAAGTAACCGACTAAACGTAATACCTGTCACTTCAGTTGTCATGCTACGTCACAGTTGTACTCTTCAATTTAGCAACGTTTTATTTCGTTGACGTTTAGAGGACCTGTCTTTTTGGGC
Organism: Tiliacea citrago; assembly: GCA_963921375.1. Classification (NCBI taxonomy): domain Eukaryota; kingdom Metazoa; phylum Arthropoda; class Insecta; order Lepidoptera; family Noctuidae; genus Tiliacea; species Tiliacea citrago. The sequence continues at coordinate 10,319,588 of OY992782.1, read as the reverse complement.
TCTTTACAATAGACAGATTACAAAATATTATAGTATTGTTATAAATCTAACAAAAAAATCGTGTTTCGACGATTTTTTTGTTGACATCTACGAAGAGTAGTTTAAGAATAAATGTTAAAGTTTATCATACAGTAATACTATACGTAAAAATCAAAAATAAATTTAATTAGGTTATAAGTTACAACGAATTTTTAAACAAGAAAGTGTCAACTATAAAAACCCTTTTTATAATTTGTTTACCTTTATTTAACTACCTAAACCGATGGAATATAAAATTGAGTTACATGCGAAAGCAAAATCCAAAAAAAAAAATTTAATGCAAAATCCGGGTAAATTATTCTTGATTTGATACTTTATTAGCGTTACGCAAACATTACCTTTCGTTGAAAACATAAGTGTTATCTAAAGTATTATTAAATGGAGTAATAGGTAAATATGCAAGAGTGGAGTGGCTGATACATGACATAAGACTATTGATAATGAATCATCATACTTCAGCAATTATGATACAAAGTTGGCGTCCTCTAAGATAATGTATGCGAGAACCAGAATTTATAATTACCCACTCATTTATGTTTAAATAGGTACAAGTCACTACAAGCACTGCAAGTCAAAGGCTTCTTAAATTCTTTCTCATAATGTTAAACTATAGTATCACAAAACTTATTTTTACAAAAAAGTGAGTCGACTTCACTTCGTCTTTTTGTGCACTCTCTTACAAGCTTACCTGCAAATAATAATAGCAACACTTACTAAAACTTACACAAAATATTAAGCGTTTACTCCACAGACTCTTGACAGACAACCACAAAGACATCAGTACCTAACAAGTCTGTATTTCACATTTTCAACGTAATTGAGACTTCAGTCTGGTCTCTTGTTTTTCTCCTGTCTAGAAAATAGATTAATTTTAACTTTTTAAGTCTTTGTGCAGTTGCTTACTTAAACTCACTGTAATGTCATAATGTTGTTGAGTTAGTTTGCTGCGAGATTCTAAGTTAAATGATGAAACACTTTGATAAACTTATAAAATATAACGCTTTGATTTTGCGTTCAAAAGTGTATTTTATTGAAATAAATAATTAGACTTAGACTTCACAAAATAAAATATAACGCTTTGACGTCACAAAATAAAATATAACGCTTTGACGTCACAAAATAAAATATAACGCTTTGACGTCACAAAATAAAATATATCGCTTTGACTTCACAAAATAAAATAAAACGCTTTGACTTCACAAAATAAAATGACGAGCTACATACTTATTATACAGCGTCAAATTAAATTAGCTAGCGAAACTCTGCAGACGTGATAAGTCACTGCAGATTGATATCTAAACACGATAGAATAAAAATTACTTGTAAGTTTTTTTTTGTTGTCTACAACAGCTGGTAGTGTTAGTACGTGAAGTAAGAGTTGAGATCGAACCCAATCGCATCTGTGAAGTTTACACATAGTTTTTAGTGTATCGACGAAAAAATATTTAAAAAATTCAAAAAAAAAAACAATTCTACATAGCATTTTTTTTTAATTATTGTTCGCTGCTGTGACCCCTGTGTAAACAATACTCAACATATTTATTGCTTCCACATGTGAACTTAGGTGGTAGGTTTTACAAAATTATGATCATTGTGTGTTCGGGCACAGCAAAAGTAGGAGAGAGGAAGAGGGCTTTTATTTGACTACTTAGTTGTTATAATAAATATTGTAATTATTTAAAAGTTTTAAACAACGATCTATCACGATGACACAAACTCAGTAATGACTAACGTATACATAAAATAAAAACTAAAAAAAAAACCTCGCGCTCAATTGAGCATTAAGGTGTTCTTTTTTTAACAAATTTTTTTTTTGTTTCATCAATTTACACTATAATTGTAAAATTTCTCAATAAAAGCCCGATTACCTAACCTTTTTTATTACTATAAATTATTCTCCATCGTATTAGCTTTCTAAAAGTAAAAATACCATGTATATAACTCAATCACAACGTTTCCTATCAACTGTTAAAGAAAGGCCTAGCACTCGGCTACGTAGCATACTTTAGCTACTTTTTTTTTTCCCTCGATAAAATTAAGCTTAGTTTCCGTCATTCGATATGTGCAAGACTCACACTGTATAAGAAACTTTGTGAGAAAGTTCATGCGTCTAGAGCCCGTGGTTTAGGCTGTACGTTATCTGCCATTGAATAAACGAATTCAAGATTAAAATTACCAAATTACACAGTTCAACCAAATTGATTCACTTTTACTTTGAATTTGGTTGTGTCATCCAAATGAGTCTAAACATAAGTGAACCGCGTAATATTCCCATAAGCCTTCACCCCCATGTTTTTCTCCTGTCTGCAAAATGGTTAAAAGCCAATGACCAAAAATGGTGCAATTAAATTTTTTTTCGCGTCCATCAATTAAAATTTTATTAGATGCAGAAGAATATGACGACCAAAAGTTAATATGCGGTAACATAACCTAACATTAATCTGAACCGATTTATATAGATAATAAAAAAATAACAGTATATATATTTTTTTTTAACTTATTTACTTATCTAAAAGCAGGTTTGTACAGCTTAGAGCTTATTTTTTACATAAAAAATCAAGTTCAAATATCTCGGACTGCATTTGTAGAAAAATCTTGTATTAATTCATTTTTGTGATAGGTTTTTCTAATACCGACTAAGGCTTCAACGATAGCCGCGGTATAAAACAAAATGCACCACTTCCCATAGTGATTTGGTCACTGTCCTTTAAAGTCCCTGTGAACTTGCTTACTGAAACTTGGTGCAGTGTTTCGGAGTTTGAAGTGTGTGTGAGATCATAAAGTTTAATGATAAAGTAGTATTACTTGTCTTCGAAGTTTTGGTGGTGATTCATGAAGGAGTGTGGTTTGTTGAGGCACGCCATCTCTTATGTGTTTAAATATCTAGATGTATTCTCAGGGTTGGAAAAATATTAGTAACTGAGTAGTTATTTCCAGAGGAATCTACGCAGTGCTTGTAATAAAATTGATCGAGATTCTTTTGACTTTGAAATTAACATGAAGGAATAGTTTTTCATGCCATGTCGACACGAACTGTACAAGAATACTTAGATCATGCCGCCATGAAAAGATTTACCTTTTACGCGGTCAGCAAGGTTGGTGGAGGTGACTAGGTGTGCAGGATATACTTAACCACCAATAGAGGAGGGGGGGGGGGGGGGTTAAGTTTGACACTAACTTGAAACTCCCACCGGCCAAGTACAGTATTCTTAATAAACATTGTATCATCAATAACGTCTACTGTACAAGAAACAAAATCTTATCTATTGTTACCTTGAGTATCAGAGTATTTCTGGTCTACTAAAACTGGTTTTTCGCGTTTAAGTTTTAATGAGTAGGTATAGCCAGCTTTTATGACACGTCTTTTACAGTTCAAGCAATACGGTTATGAAATGCCTTGCCCGTGTCGATAAGGCGTGCTCAATCTTTGTCCGTCGTGTGTAAAAAAGCTCTTCCTCTTCAAAGGTTGTCTGTAAAAGATATGGTTATAAATATTTATAAAGATAAATGTCTATGCTTTATGTGTGTATGTATTTTTTGTTTATGCAAATGGTACACCACTGACTACCTGCAGTATTATCTCTCCTTCTCCCTTTAATACATCCAAAGGTTGTCTGTAAAAGATCGCTATTAGCGATAAGACCGCCCGTTGTGTCACCCTATGTAAAATTTCAACATTTATATCTGTAATTTTTATGGTGTACATAATAAACAGTATTCTAGTCTATTCGAATGTATCTTGCTGATTTCAAAGTGTAGACAGCCAATTCAAAGCAAAAGCAAAGCTACTGAATTGTTTTGCTTAATAATCTGAACCTAATTGCGTAACATACTATCAATCAAAATCTGAATGATTTTGAAGTATATTGCTTATCCATTGCTTCATGTGTTCGAAAAATCTGACTGCTCAACAACGTAAATAACGCAATGAATATCGTTGAACTGTCAAAATGAAACCCATTGCTACTGATAGTGTGTCACGATTTCGCAAGTATTTTTATTTTAACCGACTTTCAAAAAGTAGGAGGTTATATGTTCGGCTGTTTTTTTTTTTTTTTTTTTATGTATGTTCACCGATTACTCCGTCAATTGTGGACCGATTTTGAAAATTCTTTTTTGTTTGGAAGGGTATGCTCCCGAGGTGGTCCCATTGCCACCAAATCAGAATCTGGTGAGGGGATCCCATGGAAATCGAGGGAAATCCTCAAATTTTATAGGCATACCCATAGCGATTTGAGTATTTTTTATAGTAACTCAAGCATTTGCACTCGAAAAGCACCATTTAGTGAAGTAAAACTGATGATGAAGACCACAGATGGCCACCGGAACTACTTAATAATAAGTATTTCACCGTTGCGATTCGATTAGGCACTATAATATGATTGCTAAGCAATGTATGCTCGTCAAAATGCATATGGTGAAGTCACCATCAGTTCTACTGGTTCTTACCAGGAGAACTCCTCAACAATTAACGCCCCTGCATCGCGAAAAGCAATATTTTGTAAAAAGTGATGAGAATTTGACATTGGCTATTGTAAATTAGATAAATTATAAACTAACCCACTAAAAAGTGAAAAATAAAAAACTTTTTACAAAAAAAAAACAACCGACTTCCAAAAAAAACACTACAAAGTGAAAAATAACTTTAATTTCGGAACTCGGTGGCAAAAAACTAAAATACAGATCCAAAGACACCGACTTACGAAATTAAAGTTATTTTTCACTTTGTAGTGTTTTTTTTGGAAGTCGGTTTTTTTTTTTTGAAAAAAAAATTTTATGTAAAGAATCTATGTACAATATTTCAAAACTGTATCATGAAAAATCACAAAGTTATAAGGTTGTTATGTTACCGGGTTGTCCGTACAAAAACATGCTAACGGCGCCCCCGCGCCTCCTGGGTCGTCTTGCGCTAATTGATAATAATTTGGCAGTAGGTACCTAACCGTACGGCGATTGTATTGTAAGTAATTAAATGGTGATAACATTTTCCATCACACTTAAATATTTTGGACAAAATATAACATGGTGTAAAAATTATTGAAATCGATTCAGTTCCTTATTCTGAACAAACTATATACAGGTTTCGCATATACTAAAAATAATGTTGTATAAACTGCAGACATCTTTAATAGTAGATTGTTGCACACTCGTGCTAATTTAGTGGCAACATAACACGAGTGCATAAATAACTCACTTTAGCAAGGCGCGTAATCTACTTTTCTTTCAACTACCAATCTACCTACCGTGATAAAATATACTCGTATCTACTCAAAATATATACCTACTCAAGCTATTGAAAACAAAGTTTTTCACCAAGTCGGTTTTATTCAGCCGATTTTTATTTTCAGCCAGTATTATTAAACTTAATGGGAGACATTAAACCTCTGTGGTAAATTTATATCTAAATTAAAAATTAAAAACAGTGCATTATTTAAAAACAGTTCAACAGTGAGATTTCATACAACATTTCTGCACTGTTTTGATTCTAAGCAAACAATACGTGCTTTGTGATCGATTTTGTAGTGATTAATTACTACGTAGTACTCAAGCTATTGAAAACAAAGTTTTTCACCAAGTCGGTTTTATTCAGCCGATTTTTATTTTCAGCCAGTATTATTAAACTTAATGGGAGACATTAAACCTCTGTGGTAAATTTATATCTAAATTAAAAATTAAAAACAGTGCATTATTTAAAAACAGTTCAACAGTGAGATTTCATACAACATTTCTGCACTGTTTTGATTCTAAGCAAACAATACGTGCTTTGTGATCGATTTTGTAGTGATTAATTACTACGTAGTTGAAAGAAAAAGTTATTCTTACTTATTCCTAAAAATAAAAAACTTACGACCAGAAAGATATTTTCAATACAATTTTTTTATCAAATATATCTAACATGATGGCCATTAGAATATCACATTTCCCCGTTCTATCTCTACTAAGTAGTCCACATTATGACCGGATGTCCACGTGACGTAACGTCCGGTATGTCCGCGCGGCTGTCACTAACTTCGCTCTCAGTGACATGTCCGTTGCGGATACACGACCCATATCCGGATAGTATCGTACAATACTACTGTTATATCATCATATAGGTAATAAATATAACTCAACATGATATCAAAAAATTATGTTTCTATTTCTCAGTAACAGCCCGGAGTCTGGATTTGTGCCTGGTTAATGGCAATAGAGATAATACATGGGACTTTAGAGGGGCCTTCCCGGTCCGTCTATCGTCGACGCGAGCATGGTCGAATAGTTTGTTGTTTCATCCAGCGCAAGTGAAAACTATTTATTATATACGAGTGAGAACGCGATAACATTGAACGAAAAATAATGTGCGGAAATTTCATAAAACTTGTTCCAGGAAATCCGTGGTTTTGAGTAAGCCTTACCAGTTTGTGAAATAAATGTTGGTCAATTAGAATCTCCATTACATTTGCAAGGTTTCTATCGTAATGTTTTCTTAACATTTACAATGTATGAGTACATTATGGTTGGCCAAAGTTCAGGTAAAATTTGTGCAAAAAAGCAGATTTTTGCAGGCTTATACTGAATTTGTTTTCACAAAAATTTTATTTTCTGCTTGCATAGAAACCTAGATAATTATAGTGCACAAGATACCTATTAGTCCAAAAAAATCAAAGAAAGATGTGTTACAACGCCATAATCACGTACGAGCGTTTGTATGAAAAGTTTGTCGGGTTGGCCGCCCATAAACATAACTACAGAATGTGGGTGTGCTAAAGGTACACCTCTGCCCAACCCTTAGGGGAATACAGGCTTAATATTGTTTTTGAAAAAAATCTAGGACGACAATAAGTGTATCAAAATCTAGTTCCATGAAACCCGCAGGTAATGGTAGCCATACACATTACGATTTACTTTCGCAAGACAATATGTAGTACACGATTCAACCATTTTGTTTCACTATGCGGTTGAAAGGCGCAGAAAAAGTATGGCCGACAAAGAACACGATTCAATTTGGTAGTCATCCAAATTGAAACACATAGTAAACCGTGAAATATTGTCGTTAGATACACCCAAAAAACACTTTGCCTTAGAATAATAACGCATAGAAACCTAGTACAAGTGCAAAAAGGGAGGCAACTAAAACTGAGCCATAGTGGCTAACTTCTCTCCGCAAACGCATTGATATTGAACGATATCTCATTCTTCATGCGTTCATTTGAATGGTTCATTTATTTCCTTTTATTTTTAGATAAATTGGATTTTACCTTCCGTAAAAATATGTCTTATTACATGCAAAATCATCTTCATCTTATCCAGTTCTTGCTAATACAAAATACCTGTCTTGATTTGATCTAGCAACATAGCAGTGCGTTTTCCCATTTTTTTTGTGGGTAACGGCCTGGTAATTCTATCAATGAAAGCTGAATTTGTGTGCGTTTGAGGAACGTAGACCAATTCGGCTCACGCACACAAAGAAAATGAAGTGGACACACGATATCGCTCGTGGTTTGTTCTACACGCGGCTTCTATACGTTATTATTCTGAGCCTTTTGCATTAACCCGGTTAAAAATACAGTAATACCTACATTCAATACAATCGAACGTCGCCCGTGTCCAATCTGTAGCTCGTAGGAGTCGTAGGTAAAAGTCCTTGATGTTTTGACGACCCTCCAAACACAAAAACAACCGAACACGGCTCGCCGGCTTTCATGTCACACTTGAATTTCAAATTCCACAAACATTAGGCCTCGAATTTCCGAACGAGGTGTCCGAATTTCCAAATACCCGCTTGCAATTTTTTCGCGTATCGAGTAGGGAGTTTGAATAAAGCCGAACTTGTTTTGGGGCCATCGGGGTTTTCCCGCTCTTTATTTGGATGAAAACAAAGGGGCCTATTGTCGGATCGTCCGGTAGCTTCTCTTTTATATGACGACAAAATTGGAACTTCATCGATAATACCAGTGTTGGTCGTTTGCAGATACGAAATATTTGATGGCAGTACGAATATGTATAGTCTTTAAATAATTTTATAAAGTTTCCATTTTGTGTCATACAAAACGTAAATTTTATAGTTAGTTATTTACTAGCGTAGTCAACATCTTTTAACAGACGAATTACAATTAAAATGCGGGTAGTGTTTGTTTTCATTTTATACTAAACACACTATAGTCACTATACTCTTATTTTTACATTACACAAAGCAATTCTTCACAACACGAGTACTAAATAAACTACCCACAAAATCTCAGCTCGTGTTAATTATTTTATTTTATTGTAGCAAGTAGCCACATTGCGGCCGCGTCGTGTATGAGATTAAATGTAACTGTTAGACAACAAGCCACATTATGTTTTAATATTCAACCATTTTAATCACATTACGAAATGTAAGCTTTATTTCTTAAATAACCTATACGGCCGTGATTGACTGAAATTCCGGTAGTGTTTGTTTACATTTTATCTCAAGCTTTAGTGAACACACTATAGTCACTCTGGTTTTTACGTTACACAAAGTAATTCCTCACAACAGGAGTAATAGAAAAACTGCTCACAATAACTCAGGTCGTGTTAATATTCTATTTTATTGTAGCAAGTCGCCACATTGCGGCCGCCTCGTGTGTGCAATAAAATGTAACTACTAGACAAGTCACTTTATGTTGTAATAAATCTAAGGTCTATCTCGACGGTCCGACAATTGCCAAGTACACTAACATAGGAAACGACCTGAGGGCTGGGTTGTTTATTTAGTTTAGTATATGGGTATGTTAGATTTGTTGCTAAATGAAAGCTAGAAGGTCCAAATCTGTCTGGCATATACTTAAGAGGCCATTTCAATGTTAATCAGTGACAATAGTAATTCTTCCAGTTCATTAAAACTTACATATGTTTTGACTGATACGTTTCGAATTAAATCTTCAATGGCATACAAAACAACTCATCTTCAAGACAACTTTCTCCAAGTTCAAAATCCAAGTAACATCAAACAAATAGTAAATGAACAAACCTGTAGACTCTAGAGAATTCAGCAAATAATGTGGTTAGGCGCAATTGTGGCTGCGGAAAATCTCAATGTCGCACCGTTGTCGCATTGTCGCTGTTGGCAACAATGAGTGTACCCGACGCGACGTCCACCATAGCTTATTTCTCCTTAAGGGGGATGCGCTAACGAAGCCCGCGAAATTCACATTTTATTTAGTTTTTTGCAATTTGCAGGTCAGTAACAGGTTGTATGTTAATCTAAATATGATTCGCGGCCATCACAAATATGGATTTACAGAATTATAATCATTAGAATCGGCAATACAACTAAGTCTCTTCGTAAAATCCTATTGAAGGATTATTTCTGAAATATTCATTCAGTAGGATTTTATGAACTTAGAGAGTTGTAATGCTGATTCTAATGATTACAATTCTATAAAGCCATATTTGTTATGACCACGAATCATATTTAGATCAACATAAAACCTGTTACTGACCTGCAAATTGCAAAAAACTTAAGAAAATTTGAATTTCGCGGGCTTCGTTAGCGCATCCCCCTTAAAGCAATGCAATTTCCTTTTCAACAAATAAACGAGAAATATACTTTTTTTTCCGTGTAATTTCGTGGTGTGTCCTAATGATATTGTTGTTTGTTTCAGTTTTCCCAAATGTGCCCGCGGCGCCTGGTATGCCGTGCGCCGGCGAAGACAGTGAGTACTTACTGTAAATACTAGCTATACTACTTGCCCGTTCACTGGCTAGCTCATTACTTGCCTGTAGTTTCGTCTAGCTAGTTGTAGGTTGAGCGTGAACGTGTGTTGGTTTAAAGATGGCACTAAGGTTGAAGTACGTAGGTACTGTACACTTGTACAGGTTTTGTCCGGTTGCCTTTGACAAGCGACCTTCAGGAATATTTTATACAAGTTGGTGGCATAATATATTATGAGATGAAACTATTTTCATATTTTAGTAGATATTCCCGGTAGGTAATATAAGGCCGCGGAGCCCTTATCTGTAGTACCTACACTTGAGACTAATGCAAAGCGAACTTCGTAAAATATACAATATTATTTTTAGTATATGCGAAACCCGAAACACGTGTCTAGTATTTATATGTAAAGAATCTATGTACAAAATTTCAAAACTGTATCATGAAAAATCACAAAGTTATAAGGTTGTTATGTTACCGGGTTGTCCGTACAAAAACATGCTAACGGCGCCCCCGCGCCTCCTGGGTCGTCTTGCGCTCATTGATAATAATTTGGCAGTAGGTACCTAACCGTACGGCGATTGTACGAGTATTGTAAGTAATTAAATGGTGATAACATTTTCCATCACACTTAAATATTTTTGAGACAAAATATAACATGGTGTAAAAATTATTGAAATCGATTCAGTTCCTTATTCTTATTACTATATTCAGGTTTCGCATATACTAAAAATAATGTTGTATATATGTATTTGGAATGCCAACCAGTGATTCAGATTAATTTGATTATTACACTTGAATGGATGGACCTATTAATTAGTAGCTGAATCAAGTAATACTAAGATAATTGACAACATATAATTTAACACTAACCTTTGCTAACTCTATAGGTACTAGTATTCATCTGTTGTATTTAATTCTAAAACTACCCACCACAATAAACATCCACTGTAGTCACAACTCACAAAGTCTTACATAGAAGTGAGGAAGCGATATTTGTTAGCGGCCGCAGCGCTACAGCGGCAGCGCCACAGCGCGTCGGCATTAGCATGTGAATACGTCGAAATGATGCACATTACGGATGCCGACGAAGTGCCGACGGCTGGAATACTATTCAGTCTTGTCTCGTACCTATCATTATAATATTTGTACGTACGAATAAATACACGAATAAATACTTTGACTTTGACTTTGACTTTGACTTTGTACGGCACGTGCGGTTTAAGCGGCTCTCAGAGCTTTGAAGATTAAAAGTCTAATATTTGGATACCGGAAAATCCAACTACAATATTGAAGTTACCAAAGTAAGATGGCAGCCTTGCTGTTATTTTGTATCTGTCTGTCAATCTCTGTGTATTAGACCGTGACTTGACTGACTTGTGGTTCATCACGGTATGAATTAACTATTTTCGAATGGCGTAAACAAACTCCTCAAACACCATAAATAGCTGATGCATTCAGATTTAACGGCCGTTTCGTGGATGTGCGACCATCTTTACATACCGAGACCCCTCCGTGTCTCGGAAAGCACGGGTCCTGGGTTGTTACCGTTGGTCATTCGTGGATCTTTTTCAGTCGTGACGGGTTGTCAGAAGCCCGACAGTCTGACAACCAGTCTTACCAAAGGGTATCGTATTACCCAGTAACTACAGTCGAGGACAGATAGACAGTCGCTCTATTTAAAATACTGGTATTCAGCTGCATCCGGTTAAACTGGAAGCCGACCCCCAACATTTTGCAAAAAGGGTGGCAGATTATGAATCAAACGGAATACATAAAGTTAAAAATCTGTAAACTCTCTAGAAGCTCGGGTAGTCCATGTTCTTTCGCAAATAAGTACCGGCCCACGGTATTTGCCGAAGACTCAAACGCTGATGAAGTATGTCAACAGCGCACATCAGGGGTGCCTGAAGGTCCAGCAAATGTCCAGTTTACCCACAACAGACGTGTGTAATGCCGCCACTCTGTGTAATTTTCTGTAAACAAAGTTGCTGCAGTTGCCATATTTGCTGTCTAAACATGTGACGCTTTGAGGGTCGGATACGCGTCCGATGCAACGCAAACGATTTCCGAATTCTGTAATATAATAATATAAAAACGTTTATTTTCTCTACACAAGTTATGTGCTTAATTGACGAAAAACGTTTTTTTTTTTGTGATAGTACATCACAAAAAAAAAGTTTTTCGTCAATTTCTTATCTAATTGTGAGAAAGCTTGAAATAATTGAAACATTAAGTCTGTGTAACTATAAAAGTACAGTTTTCGTGGTGATAAACCATTCGTGTCAGTCTCAGCACCTGTTTAAGTATAGTTTCATCACTTTTGCGCTCTCGAAAATATAACTTATTTTGCCGTTCATTTACTTAATGAATATATTGTATAATCATAAAATAAAATTTGGATTATATCACACAGGTAGCTGAAGCCCAGTGTGTGGTTTGTAAATTTCTTGATATGGTTTGTTAAATAATGGGGAAAAAAAACCTTACCGACAGTGTTCCTTTTAAATAAATAGGCATTTTCAACATTATTTTCTGAGACTATTTGTAACATTTTGATAGTTCTTTTTGCTACGTTTATGAGTTGAACATGTCTGCTTACATAAAATATTTTTAATAACTAAAATGTTATTATATTGAAGAAAAATGTTCCTAAACTCAACACGACATCGTTAATTTTGTGTGAAGAGGCAACGGAAATTATTTTTTACAATATTATAAACCAACATTTTCAAATAAAAAAATACTACCAATGGAGATGAAGGAGGAATCTATCTGTGGAAATTATTAGTGACATTTGGTTTAGTTAAATTTTGCCGCAAAATGTACCGAAAATCATTTTTTTGTCAGATTTTGTGATAGCGTCCTTAATGCTAATAGTTGACATTAGTACAGTATTGTGTTGTTTGTTTGAGAAGATAGAAAGAGAGAAAAGAAATGGGTATATAAGAGGAAGTCTGGAAGTAACACCGGTGACTGAAAAGTTGTGTAGAAAAAGGTCGCTATGGTATGGGCATGTGATGCGGAGGAATGAAGGAAATGTCTTTATGCAGGAAAGTTTTGAATATGCTTGTGGATGGCTATACGAGTAGGGAAAGACCAAAGAGACGATGAATGGACTGTGTGAAATATATATAGAATAGAGAAGTATGGAAGAAAAATATATACAATGCAGCTTAACTAAGCTTGAATTAAGAAATATAATATAAAAGAAAAATACAAAATGTTTGTGGAAATATCAAAGTGTGTGTGCGAGTAACCAAAGAGTGTATAAAAGAGATGTGAGAGTTTATTTGTTTATTTTGTGGATCTATCTGCGTGTGATTAGCTGTGTCTGTTTAAGCGATTCTACGACTTTATGGGGGCCACAAGGTTTACCAGTCTTTCACTAATAGAATGCGATTATCGTGTTACCCAGTAACTGGGAGGTGGACGTCAGATAGGCAATCGCTCCATATAAAATACTGGTATTCAGTTGCATTCGGTTAGACTGGAAGCCGACTCCAACATAGTTGGGAAAAGGCTAGGCAGATGATGGATTACGGATATTATTATACAGTGATTGAATTAATTGAGTCTCCTAACCCACCGCGTGCAGATTCATACTTATCAATCAACTCAGCCTATAGCAGTCCACTGCTGGACATAGGCCTCTCCCATGCTGCGCCACAACACTTTGTCCTCTGCCTTCCGCATCCAGTCTGTCCCAGCCACCTTTTTAAGGTCGTCGGTCCATCTAGCTGGGGGAGTCCCACACTACGCCTGCCGATACGCTCCACTCCAGGACTCGTCTGCTCCACCGGCCATCGGTCCTTTGACAAAATGGCCAGCCCACTGCCACTTCAGCTTGCTTACTCTTCAGGCTATCGGTAACTCCGGATAACTTCATTTCTGATCTTATCCTTCCAAGAAACTCCGAGCATAGCCCGCTCCATAGCGAGCTGAGTGAGTTTGATTTTGTGGAACTGCCCGACTGTTAGTGTCCATGTTTCGGCTCCGTATGTCATAACGGGCAGAACGAATTGGATTCATACTAAGGTCTGATCAAATTCACTTCAATTTTTACCAGCCTTCTACAACCAGTCCATCTTAAACAACGTATCAGCAGGAAAAGTAACCTATATCTTACGAGACTGAAAATGTAGTCGAATCCTTATTTGTAATATGCACTTTTTTAAACCCAACGAAACTGTATGAAACTAAGTCATACCTCTTGCTGTCCTACCGAATGACTTAAACTCCAAATGAATCCTTTTTAATAAATCTCACTCCATTTTCAACCATTTTGCTCACCGTCGAGAAACCATCTTTCTCTCTAAAGGTGCCTACAGATATGCCAGATGTTTGACGATTGTTATTGTCGCTCGATTATGCCATGTTTTGACGATCAATAAGATATGTCAGCTTCTTCCAGATTTTCTCGATTCTGTCGATCGAAAAATATCAAAGCTTAAAATCTAGATTTGTTGATGTATCGATCGATAAAAACGATGTACAGTGGCGATCGACAAGAAATACGATGTCTATCGACTGTTGCTTACACATTTAATCGATTTGGTTTTACACGTGTCGATAGTCAAACTTCCAGAAAATATGTAGGTTGTATGTTTAACACCTAACTGTAAACACATCCAAATCTTCAGTCATGTAATACAACTTAACAGCAAATTGAATTGTCCAGCATGTAGAAATGGCAGCTAGGTACAGCTAATGAAGTAATATTTGCTATAATCTCGGCGTCAACACTATCCGGTCTCCAGTGTCCGGAGGCCACAGGCTCTCACATTTGCATACCAATGTCCGGGTTGCATTAGGAATGGCACGCTTAAATTGCACTGCAGTCCTTTTTAAATAGGATTTTGTGTTTAAAAAGAAGAGGATTTCGTTACATTACAACACAGAGGGTTTTTTTTTTTTTGGTACTTAAAGGATACTCGTTTTTCTTTTCATCTTGTTTCCATCTTTTCAGTTCGTTTTTTTGCAGTTGGGTTTTTTGTAATAATTTGTTTTATTCACAGATTGAGGTTTGTTCCAATTAATTATTTATTTATTTATTTAAACTTCTCACACACAATAATGTACAAAGGCGGACTTAATGCCTTAGGCATTCTCTACCAGTCAACCAAAGTTGGTGAAGAGATAGATGGCGGGTGCTCTGATTGAGAGAAAATAATAGTATAATAAAATATAACATTATTAATTACAAATATAATAGGTACAAACGTACATAAATAGGTTATATACTTAGTTACTTATAATACACATATATTTACTTTCTATTACTTTTTCATGAAATCATGACATTGAGGAACAAATCTAATTTAGACAGTTGTATTAAGGATTCTAATGATTATAATTCTGTAAATACATATCTGTTATACTCGCGAATCATATTTTGATCAAAATACAACCTGACATCTGCAAGTTGCAAAAACGTACGAAAATTTGAATTCGCGGGCTACAGCTGCAGATTCACCTTAATAAAAAAAAATGCGATAACAGTAATCTAAACGCGATTAGCAACATTCTATTCCGAAATACCAGACTAGCAGTTATTTACTCAAAAATTCATTGAAATCGGCTTACTAGTAGTGTGATTCAATTATTTCGTTTTACGCGATAAGATAACTTGTGATAAACCGCAGTATCGCACCGACCGCGACTCGGAACAGTATCTAAACTTGGTACTATGTCCTGACCCACTAAATAAATGTCCTGCACTATAGACATCGCTAAGCACCTGTTAAAAGGTATATTCGAAAATATTTTGGTAAATGATCGATAATTGGGTCATCTACCCTGTAGGTGTGTGGCCACGAAGTCAACGACCGCGATTATGGCAGTGCAGATACGATTTATAATTCATCATTAATATTAAAATTAGAACACGGTCTTCCTTAAGGAAAGTGTGAATGAAAAAGTGTGAATTGAAGTGAGATTTGTGAAGAACTGTGAATGTGAATGATTTTGAATGGGATTTCAGTTCAATAACTTGCGCCCATTCGGCAATCTTGTTGATTTGTTTTACCGACTCACATAAACAAACACGACGTCATGTGCCTAGGCTTTTCTCAGCTATTTTTAGATCGGCTTTCAGTCTATCCGGATGCAGCTGAATACCAGTATTTACATAGAGCGACTGCCTATCTGACCTACACAACCCAGTTACTGGGTAATACGATACCCCTTGGTAAAACTGGTTGTCAGTCTTTCGGGCTTTGACGACCCGTAACCACTGTTAAAGATCCACGAATGACTGCCGGGACCAACGGATTAACGTGCTTTTCGAGGCACGGAGGGTGTAAAGTCTTAGTATGTAAACATAGTCACCCATCCACGGACCAACCGCGGCAAGCGTAGCTTGACCTGATCGATCGACCCTTTCGGCTGTTATTACTTAGCCACAAACACGACATGTCTGTATAAACTGCTGGAAGGCAGAAGTGCAGAAAAACGCACATGATGAATGTATGTACATGTACACTGTATGTGCATGTACCTATAGGTACTTACCGACCATATACATATATCTTCACCACATCTTCATCATCATTCTCCTGCCCTTATCCCAATTTATTTGTGGTCGGTGTACCAAATTTTGATTTAATTTGTTCTGAGTAAATTAGCTGCGACAGATGGACAGACGAGTGATCCTAAAAGAGTTTAGTTTTTCCTTTTGAGGTACGGAACCCTAAAAAACAAAAACTGTTTTCAAGATCGATCTCTTCGCCTCTTCGTTGTTTATCTCAATCTTCGACACCCTCGATAAACAGTCCATTTGCTCTCATCCTTAATTAATCTGCCGTCCATTTTTTTAACAAGTATATAAAAACGCTCGTTTCGGTGCCATCCCATAAATTGCAATTAGATCGCGCGCCGAAAGATTAATGTTTTCCTGAAGTGACATAGGTTTGGCCCATTTAATGCTGAATGCCACATGATACACTACACTATCAAGCATTTTTTTAATAAAGCACCTTTTTGAAAAAATGTGGTGTCATTGTAAATGTGTGGGAAGTTTATTAATTTAATTGGTTTCCATGGCATTTTCGTCAGCAGTATTTTACTAAACGAAATTGGGGCTTTCAAGAAGGAAGAGAATGACTCTTCAAACGTCAGCAACTACCGTCGTGATGCGTATGTTCAAGGGCGGTACTTACGATCTCCACCGATTTGTTTCAGTATTTTATGGTTATAATCTGCATCTCGAGAGCCGTGCTGGCCCATGGTAACGTCCCCAACTTACGAGTCGTGGTTTCAAACCCAAGCCGGCGCTTTACTTTGTGTAAATAATTTAATCACCACTGCTCTCAAAACGGTGAAGTATAACATCGTGAGGAAACCGGCGTGTCCTAGTACCAAAAATTCGAAGACATATGGACATCTAGCAACGCGCACTGGGCCTGGGTGGTGGATTACGGCTTCGCCCGCGTGGAGTTCGGAAATGATCCCACGGAAACGTACCTACTACCGGGATAAAAGTATCCTATGTGTTAATCCAAGCTATCTGTGTGCCAAATTTCATCCAAATCCTATTAGTGGCAACATACTAATGATTGAAATACTATGGTGAATTCATGCATGCCTAGTACTTTTTGTTAGGTTACTACTCAGAAACAGCTAGGAACAGTTTGAAAATGTGGTTTTTACGTTTTTTCGTTAATTTTTTTCCAAATGTTCTCTTATAGAACCGGGTGGTTCTATAACGGACGAATATTTGAAAAAAAAAACAGCTGAATTGGTCCAGCCGTTTCCGAGTTTTGCGCTTAGCAACACATTAGCCATTCATTTTTATTGCTACAGAAGATTAGATCTACAATAAAATTCAGAAAAGTCTATCATGTATTTGTTGTTTTCTCATTAAGGTTTTGTATTTTCTTCATCTTACTTCAGATACTCATTATATCATTTTCTTTACTTTTCAGGAAGCATATACAGAAGAGGCGCACGGCGGTGGCGGAAGCTATACCGCGTCAATGGACACATCTTCCAAGCTAAGAGATTTAATAGAGTGAGTAGTTTTAGTTTATTTTCTTTCTCAGACTGTTATAAATTGACTTTACTAAGCACATGCTTTGGCTAAGATGTATTCTTATCACTGTCACGCATCTTTCAAACTACAAGAGAAAGACAGAGACGGAAACATATCATCATCATCTGCCTAGCCTTTTCCCAACTATGTTGCGGTCGGGTTCCAGTCTAACCGGATGCAGCTGAATACCACTATTTTACATGGAGCGACTGCCTATCTGACCTCCACAACCCAGTTACTGGTAATACGATACCCCTTGGTAAGACTGGTTGTCAGACTTTCGGGCTTCTGACGACCCCTAACGACTGTCAAAGATCCACGAATGACAGCTGGGACCAACGGCTTAACGTGCTTTCCGAGGCACGGAGGGGTCTCGGTATGTAAAGATGGTCACAGACACGGGAACATATACAGGCTGTAAAAATATCTATCACAATACCGTCATCTACGCATTCTGTACCTAGGTACATCCACATATTACCGACTTTTATTTTTGGTGTGAAAAATCGCTGTTTACAGTGGCGAACAATGTAAGTTAACTAATAAAATTTAAATCTAGTCTTCGTAAAAAAAAAACGTTTAAAAAAAGTCGGTACTTTGACCTTCAATATCTCCGTAACCAGCAAGTTCCCGGGTATGGTTCAGTACAAAAAACTATAATAATGACGGAAAGAGTGACTCTCAGCTTCGTTAAGCGTCGTTTTTACACCCGTTGTTAGCCAAAGCACATGTTAAGTAATGTTTATTTGTCTCGGCCTCAGATTCAACATGACCTGTAGCTTTCTAACCTTCGTCAATTTCCCTTCCAGCGCGCTTTCTGTGCCTTCTGCCAGGACCGCATCTGGGGCCTGGGCCGACAAGGCTTCAAGTGTATCCAGTGCAAGTTGCTGGTGCACAAGAAGTGCCACAAACTCGTGCAGAAGCCTTGCTCCAACGAGCATGTGGACCCCATCGAAGTCAAGGACGATGCTAACGGGGAGAGCACTTTGGGGAGAGCGTCTTCTGTCAGGTAACAATATAATTTATAAAACTGAACAAGTATCAGCTAAGATAATAAACACATTAATCAAGGAAGGTCAATAAAAAGTTTTCACTGATAGTGTGATAATATTATTAGAGTGGAACAAGATATCGTAGACAGACACGGGTCAAGCAATCGGAAAGAATTTTGAATAGACTAGACAGGTTTAGGTTCATTCATATTTTTACGAATTACGACGTCTATTTTGTTACTAAAGCCCATTCGCGTTAGGAAGATAGTGAGTCATCAGTGCAACTGCAGGGTCAACGAGTTTCCCTGCCAAGGTTGCGAGTTTGTCCGAATGGGATATCGTGGCCTTGGCACACAGGCAACTAAAGGAACACGGGTGGGTTTTAGTCAGTAAAAGTCTGACACAACCTCCCGCTCCGCCCAGAGCGGGAGAAGTTAAATAATAATTTCCCACTCAAAAAAAAAAAGGGCAAAGGTGTTTTAATTTGTTGGCACGACCTGATTGGTCGAGGGGTGGGAGCTAGGAAAACGATGACTCAGTATTTTCTGAACGCGAATGGACTATAATAAGTATGTTTGCTTCGCGGATAGTTAAGTAGTAAATTAAATGGTCTCGAAGGTATAATGGTAATTTGAAGATTCTTAAAATCAAAATATTGATGAAGGATTGACTCTTTAAAGATAATAATTTGACGGCACGGTTGGGGCAGTGATTAAGCGATTGACTGCTGTGCTGCGTGTTGCGGGTTCGATTCCCGCACGGAACAAATATTTGTAAGATCTACAAGTAGTTGTTCCGGGTCTGGCTGTTTGTGTATGTGAGTTTAAATGTTTGTAAACGCACCCACGATACAGGAGAAATTCCTAGTGTGGGGCAACGTATTTAAAAAAAAAAAAATTGTGACTTGGTTTGCGTCGCGAATTTTTTAGTTTGTCCATCCCCTCGAATTGTAGTAGTTTAGCAGCACGCAGTCGTACTGATAAATGCTCCGTATTTTGAATAACTAAGGCTTGACCTCCGATCTTACCAAGTGTGATTCAAAATTAATTACATAACTTTTTGCAATATCATTGCCCCACCACGATATGCTTGTGTGTTTATTTGAGGTCACACAAATATTTGGTCAAGTCGGGATTCCCGTAACTGGGAAAATATTGCGCGCTCCGATTTTTATGACCACCGGTAGGTCGTACAAATCGGAACGCGCAATATTTTCCCGGTGAGCTCATATTAAACCTATGAGCTGATATCGCCATGCACCATGTTTACCAAAGAATCGATAAGATATAAATACAGGAATAACAGCCTAATCTATTAAATATTATGTAATACAAGAACGGTATTCGTATTTACCAAGGCAACGGAAGGAACACGGGTGGGTTTTAGTCAGGAAAAGTCTTGACACTCGCTCCGCCCAGAGCGGGAGAAGTTAATTGATAATTTCCCACTCAAAAAAAAAAGAAAAAAAAAAGGTCAATATGCATTTAATGAATTTAATGAAGCTATCTCGATAATTCTTAGAATTTCGCTATTTTAGCAAATTTTATTATCTATGAGATAAAAATGGATTATAGATTAATTCATGTTTGCTATTTTAATGACGATATCATAGGCGCCTTGTGTGGAAATGAGTATATTCATTGGCGCCATTTGGGTGGTTCCCCGATCTCATAATTTCATGAAAAATTCATTCAATGGAACAAATCTAACTTAGAGAGATGTATTAATGATTCTAATTCTGTAAATACATAGCTGATATAGTCGCTAATTTTGATTAAGATACAACCTGACACTGACCTGTAAATTGCAAAAAACGTAAAAAAATAATAATTTCGCGGGCTACAGCGGCGGATTCACCTTAAAGTGACATCCCTGAATCTTATTATCTGCTATATAAAACAATTTTAGATTAAATATCTTTCCAATTGCAATCTAAAAGTAAACTATAGTTGGTCAATATTATTACACTGGAGTTTTTTGCCCAAAAATACTCTTATCAGCACTTTTTCATCACCTTAACCTTCCGGGCGATATGGGCATGACTAACGTCGTCATCAACCGCATCAATTCGTTTGTAAACATTATAATTTTGGCAACATTGTAGGCACAATTCCCAGTATCGACCCGAACCGTGTCGGGAATACAGCTTCTAGAATTAAAAACGAAATATTTGACTTAAGAATTGAATGCACAAAGTGACGCTAGAATTCGAGATAATCTCGTAATTATAGTTATTTCATTGTGTCTCATTAGTTTGCGCTTGATGGATTCGAAATGTATCATCTCTTAAAGACTCTTCATTCAGTTATGAAGGACTTAATCCGTTTTCTCCGAGTGTTCAAACAAAAACACATAAAAAAACTTCAAGAACTTTTCACAAACTGTGTGGTGGTACCATGTAGATCTCGCGCGGAAGTGGAGCCCCCACTACCGGAGACGCCGCCCGCGCCTGCGCCTGCGCTCCCTCGACCGGATGAGCTCGAACCGGGATCCCAGAGACAGTACTCGCTTGACGACTTTGAACTCATCAGGGTTATTGGACGAGGATCTTATGCTAAGGTACGTTTTATCACAATATCAAATCAGCCTGTTAATTTTCGCTTGGTGTAAGGAATAATTTTAATTGGTGGTTGGAACTGGTGGTCGGAAAAGGATGGTGTTTGAAAGTTTTGAGTATGAATGAGGGTTGCTATTTAATAAGATGACGGCTGAAAGACGAAAACATGCGCCTACACCAGAAAAAATGGATTGGATTGGATATGGGCAGAGTAATGATGAATGTTTATCCGCCTAGAAAGACAGGCCTTTGCCATATAGCAGAGTAAATCTAACAAAACCAAGGCATGGGTAGGGTGGGTCAAGGCTGGTTTACAAATTACAGACCCTTCAACTTTTCGCTTTTTAATTAATGATTTTCTGTCTCCTTCCAGGTCCTGATGGTAGAACTGAAGCGCACAAAACGCGTGTACGCAATGAAGGTGATCAAAAAGGCGCTGGTGACGGACGACGAGGACATCGACTGGGTGCAGACGGAGAAGCATGTGTTCGAGACCGCCTCCAACCATCCCTTCCTTGTTGGGTTACACTCTTGCTTCCAAACGCCGAGCAGACTGTTCTTTGTCATCGAGTTTGTTAGGGGCGGGGATCTCATGTGAGTATACACTTTGCTATCGAGTTAACTTGTTTGCAACTTTTTAGTAATATTCATATTATTTAATTTATTTATCCATCTCACGTCTATCATTACAAGGTTTTTTTTTACTTAATGCGCGATTTAACTGTTATCATAACTTACTGTTTGCACAATAATTTTTTGTTACTTATTACAAACAATACATTCTTTGTGAATACACTCTGAGAACTACATAATAGGTCCGTGTCACTAGCTATGAGGTTCAGAGTTCATGGAGACATGGACAGAATTTAAATGTTAAGCAAGACATCTACTTTATTATTTATATCCTTCTGCCTAGCCTTTTCTTAACTATTTTGGGGTCGGCTCCAGTCTAACTGGACGCGGCTAAGCTGATCAGCTATTATTGTACACATATCACTCCAGCTGATTTACATGGAGCAACTGCGTATCTGATCTCCACAACCGAGTTACTGGGCAATACGATACCCCTTGGATCCTTCTTGGATGCAGGCAAGATTTAAATGCCCCGAAACCTGCAAATGCCCTTTCTTTAAACAGAGGCCAGTGACGGGCTAAAATTGTGGTTGACCAACGTCAAAAGTGTCCTCAATAGCTCATAAATTTTATGTCACAATATATTTCTCTCTGGTTTTCTAGCTTGGTTGCACTTTAATCTAAACTAAACATGTTTGAGCTCAAAACAAAGTTGAATTTCGGTTTGGGCAGTGCTTTAGCCCAGCTGTAACAGCCAGCAAACACAACCCGTCACTAATTTATCATTTTATAATTATTCTTGTTCTATCCTTCCAGGTTCCACATGCAACGCCAACGACGGTTGCCAGAGGAACACGCTCGGTTCTATGCGGCGGAGATATCCCTAGCGTTGCACTTCCTCCACGAGCGTGGCGTCATCTACCGCGACCTCAAACTCGACAACGTGCTGCTGGACCACGAGGGACACATCAAGCTCACTGACTACGGCATGTGCAAGGTAACTAACACTACCCAACACATATGCCGTAAACCCGAATAATTTTCTAATTCTTCATCATTCTTTGTCGTTGTATCTCTATTTTTGTCCGAACAGTTTACTTTGCTTTAATTTACTTTACTATGCTTATAATCCTCATGAACATGGTTTTACAAACTGACTTTAGCAAAGTCTTCGACAAAGTTCATTATAATTATGATTTTTTACTTATACTGATTAAAATGGTCTTAAAATATATAGATCATCAATTATCAAGCGATTGACTATTTAAGTTATAAGTCCTTATTCTTTGTTATTCATGAGTTTAGGTCCGACTAACATGCGATAGGTATTGGAGTTCCACAAGGATCACATCTAGGCCCACTTCTACTGTTTAACATATTTACCAACGACTTTCTTTACTATTTCTAATATAACCTTCTGCAATTCCAGGAGGGCGTGAGACCAGGTGACACGACGTCTACATTCTGCGGCACCCCCAACTACATCGCCCCTGAGATCCTGCGCGGCGAAGAGTACGGCTTCTCCGTGGACTGGTGGGCGCTCGGCGTGTTGACTTACGAGATGCTGGCTGGACGCTCGCCCTTCGACATCGCACAGGCCGCGGATAACCCTGATCAGAATACTGAGGATTATTTGTTCCAGGTAAATGGGGTAGTTTTGACGCTACTTCAGTCGATACTCAATAATCAATCATTTAGTTCTACTGAAAAATTTATTTCGCAACTGTTTCTGACGAATTCAAATTCTTTATTACGAACTAAGTGTACAGGATTTTGTAGATGTTAACAATAGGTAGGTTCTAGAACTTAGTTGCCTGTTAAGGCATTGCAATTTAAATGGTTTTAATTCAATCAATTTAATACGAAGAACAAGAAAGATTTTTTGCAAAATATACATGGTGTTAAGTTAAACAAGATACATACTTTGAGGAAGTGAAGTACTCATGAAATTTAATAACTTTTTCGGGGCCGGTCCCAGTTAAAGTTTTTCATGAGTACTACACTTCAGGGACGAAGCGTTAATTTTCATGAATATTTCACTCTCACAAAGTATCTCCCTCGTTTAACCTAGCACTCTGTATAACACACCAATTGACTTTTTCAAGCCAATTGTCTACTGTTTCTCTGATCTGATCGCAATGCTTTCTATTATCTTTTGTAGAAGAAACAAAGTCATAAGTCATATTATTTATTTCAAATCACACTAATATTATAAAGGTGAAAGTTTGTGAGTGTGTGTGTGTATGTTTGTTACTTCTTCACGCTCAAACGGCTGGACCAATTTAAAAAAAAAATTGTATGGAGGTAGCTGACACCCTGGATTGAGACATAGGCTACTTTTTATCCCGATATTCCTACGGGATCGAGACTTACGCGGGTGAAACCGCGGGGCGCAGCTAGTAGGCATATAAAAGGCACTTTTGAACGTCAAAACCAATGTGTAGCGAAAGTTATATTGTTATAGGCTTATTAATAACTGATCATGACATGACCTTTTACCATTTATCGTCATCGACTCCATAAAATTACAGTATAGGGAAATACATTTTATATATAGCTTCCTAAAGACTTCTAACACATATGCATATATTTCCAGGTGATCCTAGAGAAAACAATCCGTATCCCGCGATCGCTGTCAGTGAAGGCGGCGTCGGTGCTGAAGGGCTTCCTCAACAAGAACCCGGCGGAGCGGCTCGGCTGCGGCGAGAACGGCTTCCTTGACATCGTCAGCCATCCCTTCTTCAAGAGCATCGAGTGGGAGATGGTGGGGATAATTGATCATAATCTGATAACCTATAATAGGCCAAGTTTTTCGTTGATGATACTCCAAAGGTTCACGTATTACCTGCTCAACAAAATTTATTTCGTTTACAGCTGGAGCAGAAGCAAGTGGTTCCTCCATTCAAGCCGCGGCTGGAGGGAGAGAGAGACCTGGCCAACTTCCCGCCGGAGTTCACCGACGAGCCAGTTCACCTCACGCCTGATAACGAGTTAGTGTAATCTATAAATAGTATAACATGACAACTACTTAGGTATTGCCAAAGGCAAATAAAATTTTGCCATGCATACTGCTACAAAAATGCTTCCAACACCATAAGCTATATTATACGACTTACACATTACCCCAACTTTTTGATGTGAAACATCTATAGGCGCACGCAAAACCGATTGCTGGCGGGGCGACGCACGCCGCGTGGCGATTCGACGCGTCGCTACTATACAGTCTATATGTAATAGTGTGTAAATAATTTCGATGTTTCACATCTGCCAGCCGTCCCGTGACGGCTCAATTTTTGTTCTATTACAAATATATATATATATATACTTTTTTTTTTGTTTTGTTTTTATTTTGTTCATCACGTCAACGCCGGCTGTCGCTGAAAACCAGCGCTGGGGCTCTGTCTCGCATAGGGTCGCAGCATTATGCTGAGCGATGGCCGTTTGCGTGAATGTGACGCATATTTTCCCACAACTTGTTCTTTCGTGTTTGTGTTTTTATTTCTTTGCGTTATGTTTACCGAAAATAAACGTATTTTCTACTTTTTTTTTTATTATTCTGATAATGTATCTCTTGTTCACAGCACGGTGATCGCCGACATCGACCAGTCGGAGTTCGAGGGCTTCGAGTACGTGAACCCGCTGCTCATGTCGCTCGAGGACTGCGTGTGACAGCACGCCTGTCTGCTGCACCCCTACCACGACCCCGCGCAGGTGCGACACTCCCAACCCTTTCTGTTCTTCCACAGACTATACACACAGAGATAAACCGGCAGAACGTGTTGCTGGGGACTCATTTTTTTTGTCTTTTTTCATTTAAGGCGAAAGCTTCAGGGTAGCCCGCGAAATTCAAAATTTGTTACGTTTTTTGCAATTACAGGTCAATATCAGGTTTAATATACTTATAATCATAAAAATCATCAATTTAACTCCCTAAGTTCATATTACCCGAATGGCTATTTCATGAAATCATGACATTTGATGCCAGTTCTAACTTAAGGAGTTGTATTGCTGATTCTAATGATTATAATTATGTTAAGCCGTATTTGTTAAAGTCGTGAATCATAATTTAAACAACATACAACCTGACACTATTCTGCAAGTTGCAAAAAACTTAGAAAATTTGAATTTCGCGGGCTACCTTCGCGAATCAAGGGATTAAGGGATTTTTGTACACATCGTAACATTACAAATAACCACTTACTCCTAAACTGCTACGAACTGGGGAGTTAGTAGCAGTGCGCCACTGCTTCCCAGCGAAAACACAGCAAAGTGGGGAAAGTAGGCATTTTCGTGGCTACCTTTTGTAACTTTAGATTTATTACCGCTAATTCTCCTGTGTACCTACTATAGATATACCTCTGCCTAACCCTTCGGGGATTACAGGCGTGATGTTATGTTATGTGTGTTGTGTGTTCTCCTCCAATTTTAAATATCTTAATCATTTATTTAAGAATTCAGATTTTGTCATCGCTTCATTGCAAGCAGGGTCAACCAAAATCCTATTGCTGTTGAGACATGGAGTACATTATCACTATCCTCTTGGAGGTTAACTGTTAAATTGTCTTTTGACGATTGCACAGTTCATGGGTCCTTAATATAAAAAAACTCGCAATCTGCGCGTATGACCAGAGCCTGCAGTCGACATAGCGATCGCTCTACGAACGAATTCGATGGCAAAGTCCTTTTTTTTTTTTTTTTTTTTTTTGGGTGGGAAATCATCAAATAACTTCTCCCGCTCTGGGCGGAGCGGGAGGGCGTGTCAGACTTTTACTGACTAAAACCCACCCGTGTTCCTTCCGTTGCCTGGGTGCCAGGGCCACGATATCCCTTTCGGACAAACTCGCAACCCCGGCAGGCATTGGTCCTAACGGACCCCGTCAGTTTGTGCTGACATCTCTTTGAGGCGCGCGTGGAACACAACGCGCCGTCGACCCGGGCCTGGTCCTTATCGGACGGCGAGCTACCCATCGCTCACCGTCCGCAGGCCCGCGCCTACGGTGGCCGGAAATCGGCTTGCGACTCCCGACGCCCGGGGCGTCTCCTGCGGCGACTAGGGGCATGAGGGCGCGAACCTTGTCTCACCCTCACGCGTTCCGCCTCCTCCTTCGCTAGCATAACTGCTTCGCAGAAGGAGGTGACGGCCTCCCATGCACTCTCGCTCCGAACCATGGCCTGAACCAGGCCCGGACGCGAGAGATCGCCGCCGCCGATCGCCTCCGTGAGGACACGGCGGTGCTCCGCCCAAGCTGGGCAGACCTCCACCGTATGCTCCACCGTGTCCTCCGGGCGATCCACACAGTGGTGACACCCGGGCGTTTCCTCCCGCTTAATCCTAAACAGGAACCTCCCGAAACATCCATGTCCGGTGAGGACCTGCGTCAGGCGGAAGGTGAGGACGCCGTGGCGCCTCTCCAGCCACTCCTCAAAGAGGGGACTTATCGCCACAATTGTGGCGTGCCCAGCGCTGGGTTGCGACAATCGCACTCTCCATGTCGCCATGAGATCCCTCCGGAGCTCCGTCCGCTGTGCCGCAATTTCTTGCGGCAGCGGAGTTATGCCCCGGAGTTTCGCCTCTTCGCGCCACACCCAAATGTGCGCGAGGACTTTCGCCTCCAGATCCCATGGCGGCAATCCGGCAAGGAGGCTCGCTGCCTCACGGGAGACCGTGCGGTATCCCCGTACCATCCTGATGGCCATGACCCTTTGGGACGCGTTCAACCGCTGCGCTGGTCGCAGCCTCAGAGAACGCGCCCACACCGGTGCCCCGTAAAGGGCCATGGACCGCACGATCCCCGCATAGAGCCTCCGGCAGGAGGCGTTTGGACCCCCTAGATTGGGCAGGAGCCGCTTCAAAGCAGCCCCGGCCCGCTCCAGTCTGGGAGCCAAACGTCGAAAATGCTCCACGAAGTTCCACCGGCTGTCGAGGACGAGTCCCAGGTACTTCATCGTCGACTCGACGCCGATGTGAACCCCTCCCG
This sequence comes from Tiliacea citrago, assembly GCA_963921375.1. Classification (NCBI taxonomy): domain Eukaryota; kingdom Metazoa; phylum Arthropoda; class Insecta; order Lepidoptera; family Noctuidae; genus Tiliacea; species Tiliacea citrago. Next base: position 10,291,759 of record OY992782.1, on the reverse strand, counting down.
CCGTTATCTGGGAACCCGACAGTGGCGCGTTCCGAGGACCATAAAAACACATGGCCTCGGACTTGTGCAATGCCACCTCGAGTCCCAATTGCCGGATCCTATCGACGATTGTCGCAACCCCACGTGCCGCCAGTTCGGCCGCCGCCTGATGCGAACTCCCTTGTGCCAGGACTAGCGTGTCGTCAGCGTAGCAGACTACGCTGACGCCACTAGGGAGGTCGGCGCGCAGCACCCAGTCGTACCCGATGTCCCACAGATGCGGCCCCAGGACCGATCCCTGTGGGACACCGCACGACATCTCTCGCCGGTTCCACTCTCCGTGGTGACCGGGGTAGATGACGGCCCTGTCCGTCAAATAGGCCTCGACCACACGACAGAGGTAGGTCGGCATCCGGTGATACCGAAGTGCCTCCCTAATGCAACTCCAGGGCAAGGTATTGAAGGCATTGGCGATGTCAAGAGACACCGCCAAGACAACCCCACCCCGGGCAACAGCATCCCCCGTCGTGAGGGCTCGAACGCGCATGATGGCATCCACCGTAGAGCGCCCCTTACGGAAACCAAACTGGCTCTCCGCCAAATCCGGCCCCACCCGCACCAGCCGCCCGACAAGGCGGTCTGCAATTACTCTTTCAAAGAGCTTGCCCACCTCGTCGAGCAGCACGATGGGCCGGTAAGCGGACGGAGAGTCCGCCGGGCGCCCTGGTTTCTTTATGAGGACCAGTTTCCCCGTCTTCCAACGAAGTGGAAACTGGCCCCTCTCCAAGCATGCGCTTAGGAGCCCCCTTAGTCGAGGCCCGAGAGCCTCTAAGGCCAGAACCCAGGCTTTTCCAGGCAAGCCATCGGGTCCTGGGGCGGTATTCTTGGCATTCAGCCTACGTACCGCCACTCTCAGATCTACCTCGGTCACCTCTGGAGCATCGTCGTCGTCGGTGTGGTCCGCATCCGGCACTGCAGGAGGCGGAGCCATGGGCGGGGGAGCATGTTCCCCTCGCGAAGGGAACAGAGCGCTCACCACGTCCTCCACGAGCTGGGGCCGGAGACTCTGCGTCAGCGGGGGAGCCCATGGGCGGAGTTTATCTCGCACCCATTTGTAGGGGCGTCCCCACGGGTCTCTGTTGAGAGTCTCCAGCGTCTCCTCGCGGGCCATTCCTCTGGCCCGCTGGATCTCCGCTCGGAGGGCAGTCTTCGCCGCTCTGTACCCCTCGTATAGCTCCGCCTGAATGACTTCCGTATCCGGAGGGCGGATACGGAGCCTGCGGTGTCTGGAGTACCGGTGGCGCGCAGCAACGCACGCCTCGCGTAAAGCGGTCAGCTCACGCGACCACCAGCACACCTGGCGCCGAGCACGTCCGGGCTGGACCCGGGGCATTGCCACGTCACATATTTCGGACATGGCCTCCCGGAACCATTCCGCCTCGTCGTTGATGTCGGCAGGCCTGTCTGGTGATAACACCCAGGCCTGCACGATCGAGGCTTCCAGGAGGAGCTCCCGGTCCAGCTGCTTTAGCGCCCACCGCGGACCACTCGGGGTCTGTCGGACCGGCGCGCCCGAGGTCTGGGCGGAGACGTCAAACCGGATGTACCGGTGATCGGAATAGGTCTCCACCCCCTCCATGACGCGCCAGTCGATGACACGCGGTGACAGAGCGGGGCTGGCGAACGAGATGTCGACCACTGATTCACCCCGCATCCGCACACACGTGGGGACAGAACCCCGGTTTAGGACGACCAGGCCTGTCTCTAGAGCCCAGTCCTCCACCATCCTGCCCCGTGTGTCTGTATACCGGGAACCCCAAGCCACGTTTTTGGCATTGAAGTCCCCGAGGACGAACACGGGGAGGGGATGGTACCTGACGACGACGACTCTCAGCTCCCCAAGGGAGTTGTGGAACTCGGCGAGAGTTCGGTTCGGGGAGAAGTAAACTCCTACCACGACAATCTCCCCGAACCGTGCTGCCACGCAACCCTGTCCCCTCTTGACGGCCTCGAGGGACGGGGTACCGGCGGCGGCCGACGAAATTAGGGTCACTGAGCCGCTCAGGTCCTCCACCCAGTCATCCCTGGGCGGGACAAAGTACGGCTCAGCGACCACGGCGATGTTAATCGACCACTGCGCCATGCTCTGGAGCAACAGATCCTGAGCGGCGGCGCAGTGGTTGATGTTCGCCTGGAGGAGGCGTAATGGGGCCATTTATTGGCATTCCATATCAGCCTCCTCCCGGGCCCTCAGGGATGGCCCTGCCGCGGTGGTAGCGGCGGCAACGACGACGGTGGAGGCGGCAGCGGCGGCGGCAATCGTGGCGGCTGCGGCGGTGACGGCGGTGGCGGAGGGCTTGCCCCTGCCCCTGGGTTTGGGGGGAGGAGCACAGGCCTTGCCCCCAGCCCGGTGATCTGCCGGCTTGCCAGCCGCCGCACATGCAAAACAGTGCGGCGTGGCATTACAGGAGCCGGCCTTGTGACCGGGCTGACCGCAGCGGAAGCAGTGATCGCTGCGGTCCACCTCCGAGGTACAGCATGCTCCCACGTGGTTTCCCACCCGGCAGCGGAAGCACCTCAGAGGTCTGGGTTCCAGCAGTTTCACCTGCGCGGATACCCAGCCCACCCGGAGCCTTTGGCCCTCCCCGGATATTTTTTGGGCCGCCGACACGGGGCAGCTCACCGTAATGGTTTGCATCCCCGATTTGTCAGGACGGAGGGTGCCGGCCCTCACCTGCTCGGCAGAGCACTCTCCACTCCTAGACACGGCGGCCACAACATCTTCCGCCGTCACGCAGTCGTCCAGGCCCAGGATGCGCATGTCAGCGCACTTGGTGGGCCTGGAGACTCGGGCCTCCCCCGCATTGAGGGACGCCCTGAGCCTTTCGGCCAGGGCGTCAGCGGTCGGGCCGCTTGCCGCACCAGGGATCTCGAGCATCCGGGCCCCAGTTGCCGTGACTTTCATCCTGAGGCCCTCGGCAACGCCGATCTCCTCCAGGTTCACCGCCTTCCACGCCTTGGCGAGCACCTCACGGTAGGTCACGCCCTTCTTCTCCGCTTCCGGCTGTAGTGTGATCACTACAGCTGCGGACTTCGGGGCGCGGAGCCTAGCCGCAGCGCTTCGCTTCTTGCGCCGTTGCCGCCTCTCCTTTTTCTTGGCCGCCCTTTTAGCCTTAGCCACCTTCTTTTTCTCCCCGGCTACTTGCCATTCGGCGTCTGCCGGAGGGGGATTAGGAGGCTGGGAGGGGGGCGACCGTCCTGCCGCAGTGGCTGGGGCCCTTACCTTCTGCGTAGCCACCTGTGCAGCCGCCCCGCCTTTCTTGGGCTTAGGCTGCGCCGATTTCAACGGAGGCGCGGGCTTGGCCGTAGGCTTGGCCGCGGCAGCCACGGTGGCCGCAAAGGTGGCCGGCCTGCTCGCCGCAAGCGGGGGGCGCAGGACAATGCCCTCAAGTACGGAGAACCGGCTGTTGAAGGCAGCCAGCTCCTGCCGCACCAGGGACAAAACCCGGTCCTCCGCTGGCAAGAGCAGACTCTGCCCTTGCTGCACCCCTCCATGCGGCACCTCCTGAGGGCCAGCTCCTCGAAGCCGGGCCAGGTCCGCTCGGAGCTCCTCATTCTCCTTTCGGAGAAGCTCCATAGCAGCCGTCAAGCGGCCGACCTCCGCCCGCATCTCGGACACTTCGTCCGACGAAGGCCCGACCTGAAGGGCCTTCGCTGCCGCCAATATGGAGGCCGTGGCAGCGGGTACGACCTTGTCTTTAGAGGATTGAATCCTCTTCAAGGCCACACCCCTGATTGCGGCTACCACAACCTCCTCAAAGCTGGCAGCTCGCTCCTTGGAGCCGCCAGCGGCATCCGGCTCACCACCGGACGACTCAGAGGGAGCCGCTCTGCGGCTAGTCTCTCCGATATGGAGCCCCTCCGTTACAAGCCCTTCGGCCCGCTGGGCCGGCACAGCTGGAATGGTTCGGCTGGGCTCGGTGGCCTCCTGGGTGGTGAGCCCTCTGCCCACATCTTGTCTTTGGACCCCTCCCCGCCGACCAATCTTTCTCCGGGCCGAGTTCAACCCGCCATCAGAGGACGACCCCTGGCCATCCCCTGGTTTGGAGCGCTTCTTCATGAACTTTTTGCAGTTCTTCATTGTTGCAGCTCCCACCACGGGTTCCGGGCTCTTAAAAGAGCCCTTCACACCAGATGCGGCGTCGGACTCCGACCCCACATCACTCCCTTCCTCTGCGCTTGTAGCGCCTTTTTTTGTTTTTAGGTTTAAAATTTTTTCCATTTTTGTTCCCACGAGTATGGGGGATATATGTTGTCATTCCTAGGGTTACCCCCTGTACCTAGGTAAGTCGGATTACATTTGTTTCCCAACCAGAGGTTCGACTGGTCCCTGGCTGGGGGTGCGCTAACGACTGATGCGCCACCTGCAACTACGAAGTTACAGATGGCACTACTCCTCAGCCATTCATACCCTCGCCACGCACCAAAACTTGGTATTAGAGGATTTTTTATAGAGGTTATCGTCCTCGCGATCCAGGCGGCTAAGCCAAGATCCTCGTCCCGTTCCAAGTCACAAAACATGACCGTGATCTCTTTCCGGATTACGATTTCGACGGGTGCAGTCAGGAGAATCAGTTCTCCCGCTGCCAGCTCGTTGGCAGGGTAAGTGCACAACGAGCACCGCCCCTGCTTCTTCACACATGGAGAAGCGTCCTCCTTCGGCCTTTGGGCCCTTCCTCCACGGACCATTCAGGTCCTAACCTGCGCCCACTCAACCATCCCTCTGTAAGCAGAGAGAGGGGTAGGCCACCGTCCACCCAGGAGGAGCATTACGCTCTCCCCCTCGCAGAAATTCGCCATAAACAATACCCTCTCCGAAAAACTCCACAACCTTTTTCGAAGAGAGTATTGTCCATGCCCAGGGTGCACCGGCCCGACGACTGCTCTTCCCCTCGAACGTATTCATAAGGGACCAGCAGGCATCAGGCATACGGGGAGGTTTTCTGCACGCACCCCATGGCAAAGTCCTAATGGAATCTCTAGACGGCCAAAATTGCTTGTCGAGACAGCAGGGCCAGATGTATGAACGCAAACGAAGCAAAAGGTATATGTAAGAAGCGTAGCACCCAGTAACTAAAATTGTCCACCCAGGGACAATTTTAGTTACCTATTGAAAGGGTTTTCGATAGGGTTTTTCTAAGCGGTTAATCAAAAACCCATACGATATGGGTAACCCTTTTGAACGGCTTAAATTAAATTTTGGCTACCCGTTGAAAGGGTTTTTGATAGAAACCCATGCGGTGTGGGTAACCCTTTTGAACGGCTTAGTTTAAGCCATTCAAAATTACTCACACCGTATGGGTTTTTGATTAACTGCTTAGAAAAAATGGCAAAATGATCCCTGGGTAAAATAGAGATAGAATTGGTCACGCTACGCGTGCTGGGCGGATATCGAAATAACATAATGTTATGATTTTTTCATGTCACTGGGTTTCAAGTAGGTATAAAACCCATTCAATGGGTTATCATGTAACCCTTTCACTGGGTTTCTAGTATAAAACGTATTCAATGGGTTACATCATGATAAAGGTAACCCATTGAATGGGTTACCCCTTCGAAAGGCTTAACTCTTAACCGGGGTTGTATGGTCCCTGCTACCACCATGGGAAAAAGCGCGAGTTTATGTATGTATGTAAAATTCTCATACATTTTCCAGACATACGGCTATGGTGCAGAATCGTCGTCATCGGACTACGACAGCGTGTGCTCGGAGCTGCCGGCGCGCAAGCCAACTCTCCTGCAGCACATGTTCTGCCTCCCGCTCAACTGACACAAGCGACACCCCGCGCCCGGCAAGCGGTTCTGATCTAAGCGACACTAAGCGAAACTAAGCGATTACTAGAGCCATTGATGATAGGAATTTAATTTGAAATTGAAGGAAATATGCCCTTTGTAAAGTGTCTGTAAAGAATGCGTTTATCTACATATGTCAGGGTAAGGGTCTTTGTCTTTTGGACCCAGGGTGTTTCGGATCTCGGACTTGTCGGGCCCAGGGCCTTTTAAACCCGAACGTTTCGGACCCCAGGCGTCTCGGACCCCAGGTCTTTTGTTGGACCCCAGGCCTTTCGGATCCAGTGTCTTTTTTCGTCTTGCACAAACCCCACAAGCCCTGAAGGCCTTGACCCAGAAATGTGGGGATAGAGCATAAATTGTGGATATATTGTTAAAAATAGCTAAATTCAAAGACACGATAATTATCATCACGCCTCTACATTACAAAGGGCTAGGTAGAGAAACTGTCGGGCAGTTGGAAAAATAATAAATTGCTGACTGTACTCTTCTTTTGTAAAGATAAACTTGTAAATAAAAAATAATGTAAAAACATATGGAATGTCGTACTTTTGATCTTCAATAGATCGTGCTTGCTTCAATTCTAAGTAACATCAGTGTTGGAACGAGTACATTCCAATATAAAATAAATTACCCTTTTCGTGGCATTACTAAATTAGGATACAATTAGCATGTAAACTGGGTATATATTATTATATAGGTATATCTATTTGAAAAAATTATGACGCACATAATGTGCCAATTATAGCACAAGTATGTTAGGTGTCAATGGCTTTATGTACCATAATATTCGCTTATTTCACATAAAATTGTGAAATCAATCAATTCTATACATTTCGTATAGAATTGATCAGAACCTTTCTTCCAACGGCACTATTACTTGAAATGTTAACATTTTATGACATTGATAGCAAATCATTGCCATTAAGCTGTAATTGATCCAATGTCGAAATTATTTATATAATAATTATTTGAAAAATAACACAGACAACCCAATAGTATCTGTCACACAAAAATATCGATTACAAAAATTATTGAAAACAGTTTTGAAAAAACATTCCTATAGTTGGTCCAGAATTTACGAAACACGATTTTGAGTATTTGAAAGTATTTATAGTTTATACCAAAAATTGCGATGAAAAACATTTGAATAGTTAAATATGTATAATTATGGCAAACACGTATTTTATTATAATCCTTTTTTCTAGTATTATTAACATTCCACCATAGATCACTAAACAAATGTATAAACACATATATCTGACTTTATTTATTGCTTCAAGGAATTGATCGATGCGATACACCATACAATGGATGAATATTCTTCTACAGCTTAAAATTATACATGATTTGATTAAAGATTTTAAATAAATGAGGGCGAAGAATGCATATGTAATGTAGCCAATGTTGGTGCTCATAATATAATGCGCGCGTCAGTGAAACATAACGCTTGAATACTTAGGTAGGGAGCAGAGATTCACACCATTTCCTATTGTTAAAATTTAGATCACTTATTATAATAGTCCTCGGCTAGCGACGGGGCATACGCTTCTGTACATAAATTAAACAAATTATTCATCTATGTATGAGAAAATATTATAAGACTTGAATATTTTTGAAACTATTGTAGTAGTATATCTATGAACCTTTCTGAGAGAAGGTTGCGCGGTCGTGCGACATCGCGCGACATCGCTGGGTCGTCGAGCCTCTTCCAAAGCTACACCGAGCTACGGACAGCCTTGTCGAACATGACCGTGTTTTCTATCAAATCATTATGTTTTTTGAGCAATAAAATATATAGTAGTTTGTATTGTAATTAAGCGAGACAGGTGAACTGCTCAATGAAAGGCACGTAAGGAATTAAAAGTAGTTGAAATTTTGATGACCGACCGGTCTCAGGAACGTATTTATAGCCCTTATCAAACATTAGTGTATTCCTTAAATACCTAGACATAAGCTAGATTCGTAGCTATGATACTACGCGTGGGGTGGCGCGCGGCATGTTACCTTTTAAAAACATTACAATTTTCTGTTTATTTAAAATAAAACTTGTACAGCTTATCGTTACGTTAGTCGCCAATTAAAAACAATAATTTTACTGAATAATCTGTTGATTTGTTATATCAATCTGATTGAATTATCCTAAAAACAGCCTGTACATATAACTAAATTAAAATACCGCATGCTGGGCGCTATTTCAATGCTATAATAATACAATTAATGGCACAGAAAGTTACTAAACTCTTGATCGTATTATTTATCCTAGTGTTCTTCAATCGTTCTTTAAGCTGGTCATTTTTCGTGCCACTGACTGTATAATATATTCCATTCCCTAATGTAGATTCTGTTGTCCTTCATAGCTATCACCACTCCATTAGGTAGCCAACGAATTTTAAAATAAAAAATATATATAATAATGAGCACTGAAACAAATTTAAAATCGTGTACATTATAAACAAATTAATATGAAAAAAAAAAAACTCGTAAAATACATCGGTTATAAATTATAACAAACTATTGTTAATGTAGAAGAAAAGACTTATTATATAAAAATATTATCGTAATGGATCGAGTGCGGTGCGCGTCGCAGGAGAGCTCAAGTCCACAAACTATTCTAAATAGTGCGTAGAACCTATCTATTAGACATTTTGCACCGATATTATATTATAGTTGTAATGACACACGTCGGTCTGTGCTCGATATTTCGCGACGTGTTCCTCTCCCGGCGGTCACCCATCCCTCTGCCGACCGCGTCACATAGCGCCAGTTTCTCGAACGAAAATTAAAGCGACAAATTACCAAGCGCGCGTAAACGGCTGCGATTGGCTGTTGCTAATTCGTTCAACCAATCACAGCGGTTTACGCGCGCTTGTACGTTAATTTTCGATCGAGACTGGCCGTTACTCATGTACACAGACATCATCACAAGCGAGTAAGTTGTAACGCGAGTCGGGGATTGGTACTCGATGGCCATACTTAACTATAATTATCTGTGTTGTTGCCCATAATACTGTATTTTATCAATGTGTTGCCGATATTAAATGATTATTAACATTGTGCTATTGTGTTGGTGTCGCGGCGGTCCTCGCTGTCTGCCTGTATGGGTTCTTTTGTATAATTTATATTGTTAAGTATTTAAATAATCATAAGCGACAGTATTGTGGTACTATTAACGCTTTAGGTGTAATTAGTTAACATTCCATGTATCTGAGGAGCGCGGCCTTCCTCCGTACATCACAGCGGATAGATAGACGTTTGCATCGTTACAATATGTTCTCATGTTTTTGTCATTTTAAATATTATCGAATATAACGGCACGTTGTATTGTCAAACGTTAAGTTTGAACTCTATGATAAATGTTTTATTACCAAAAAATTTGTAATATGTTTAAAATCTTACTAACTGCATGACAAGTGACATTTTAACAATTATATTAGTTATAAGAGGAATTGTTAAACCGTTACATTTCGCAACTTAGAACAAAACTATGTATCTTAGTTTTTAAGTATTTTTAGTTACTCGCATGTAAAATTTCCCGTTTACGGTAAGGAATGATAAAACATAGATTTTTACATAAGGTATGTTGATTTATTGTATTTAATTTCGGCCGTATATACTTGTATTGTGAAACACAAATAATATACGTTACTTAAAGGTTTCTTTGTGAATTACTTGGTGCGTGATTGTGACATACCGTCAAATTAGACTGGAGATATTGGGATACTGTAACTATTCTATGCTTAACTGAAAATAAAGAAGATTAATCAGATTACGTGTTTTTATTACCTACCAACTGCATCGTAACAACTAGTTGTTGCATTTCAAGCGAGAGCCTTCTCCCTGCCGCCCGGCAGGGAGAAGGCTCCAAGGCGCCGATAGTGCTGCAGTGGTATCCTAATTACATATTATACAATAAATACATACATGAAGCATATAGGAACATATATACGTCAATAAGTATATGTAAATGTCACCGTATGATTATTAACATTGTTAGTTTATAATCTACCTAGCGAGATTATAAACTACCGAAATATTGTGAACTGCACCAAAACATTTACAATTTTTTGTATTTTTTTTTGTATTAATAAGAACTAAAGCTCCTAATAATTTATTACAATCTAGCCTAATAGACTAATAAGCAATTTAACTCTAACTTATTATTTTACGCGATAGAATACGTTATAGCTAAGAATAGTGTCAATTTGCACTGTCACACAAGTCCGTAGCACTTTCTTAGAGTCTGACAATTAATAAAAACACTTTGTTCATGTGTTACATGTATAGCACAGCATTGTTACTATTATTCATTCACTACTTATACACTTCACTAACTCAAATGGTTTAGTTCTCTTTAGCCTACGCACTATGTCCGTGTCGTGAAGCAGCTGAATTTCCTCGACATTCACATGTCGGTGAAGTCTGTGTTCGTGGGCTTCAGCAAATTTTTGGGTGATGGTGGTGACGAGTTCCATTTTAAGGTCTCGGTGGAGGTCGTCATTTCTAAGGTACCATGGTGCATTTACAGCGTCCCTGAGTACTTTATTTTGGAATTGTTGGATTATTTTAACGTTGCTTCGTTTAGTACAGCCCCAAAGTTGGATGCCATACGTCCAAATTGGCATAAGAATATGCTTGTATAATATAATTTTATTATGTATTGATAGGCAGGATTTTCTTCCGAGTAACCAATACATACTTTTATAACGTATGTCAAGTTCCCGTCTTTTCTTTTTCACGTGAGATTTCCAACGCAGTTTGGCGCCAAGAGTTATGCCAAGGTATTTGGCTGTATTAGCATAAGGCACTTGCATGCCGTTTATATGGATTGGGTAGTAATCGCAGTGTCTGTTAGTGAAGTCAATGTGAACTGATTTTGACTCATTCAGTTTGAGCTTCCACTTTTGTGCCCAGTTATAAACTTTGTTCACAGCTAATTGAACTTTTTCTACTGCTTCTTTGTGGCTTGATCCAGTAGCCATAATAGCAGTGTCATCTGCAAAAGTCGCAATCGTGTTGTTTTCCAGCTCTGGGATATCACATGTGTATAGCAAGTACATGATTGGGCCTAACACACTTCCTTGTGGTACCCCTGCTTTTATAGTTTTCAGATCGGAATATGCATCCTCTTGCCTTACTCTAAACATTCTGTTACTTATATATGATTCTAATATGTCTGCAAATTCTGGAGGTAGCATGCGTCTGAGTTTGAATATCAAACCCTCATGCCAAACTTTATCAAAAGCTTGCGCGACATCTAGGAATACGGTGGCGCAGACTTCCTTGTTTTCGAGTGTTCTTTCAATAATGTTAGTTATTCTGTGTACCTGGTCTATTGTAGTGTGTTTTTCCCTGAAGCCAAATTGATGATTAGGTATTAGCTCTTTTTCTTCTATTATTGGTTTTAATCGTTTTAACAACAGTTTTTCAAATAGTTTCGATAATACGGGCAACAGGGAAATGGGTCTATATGATGATGCTTCATGGGGTGGTTTCCCAGACTTCGCAATCATAATGACGTCAGCAACCTTCCATGGCTCAGGTACATGTTTTAGCATAAATGCAGCATTGATAAGTCTGGTCAGCTTTACTATGGCTTTGCGTGGTAGTCGTTTTAGAATTTCTCCTGTTATGAGGTCGTAACCCGGGGATTTCTTCGAGCTAATGTTGTTTTGAATTTCTCTCAGAACTTCTTTAGGAGTCACAAGCCGAATTCTTTGACTATGTAATAACTTTTCACTGTCAAGTATTTCTATGGAGCTATCATTGGGTTGAAAAGTGTTTTCTAAGTATTGGGCAAACTTAAACGCTTTTTGTTCATTACTTATGGCCCATTTTCCGTCGCTGTTTCTGATGGGTGGTATTTGCATAATCGGCCTTTTTAGTTGTCTTGTCGCTTTCCAAAGAGGGAAATCCGTTGATTGGTCGTTGGTTAGCTGCACAAGTTTAGTATTCAGACATTCATCCTCAAATTGTAGAATTTTCCTCTTTAAACGTTTAGTGAGGTTTTTTAATAATGTTTTATCCCGCGGCCATCTTGTTTGCTGCCACCGCTTTCTTTGCTTTCTTTTCTCAGAAAGTAAATTCACAATTTCCTTGTGATAGATGTGTCCCTTATATTTACGTTTTAACTGTGGCGTGTTTTTCCACGCACTTTGTTGGATATTAACAGCATATTTGTTTACTTCTGAGTCCAGCTGATCCTGATTTTGTAACGGAGTTTTTAGGTCGATAATATTATCTAGATCAATGGCAAAACTATCCCAGTCTGTAGACTTATTAACTAGGGTTAAATGGCTTTCTCTTAGTAGAATTTTTTGACTAAGTCTTAGGATAATCGGGGAGTGGTCCGAATTCATGTGAAGACCTTCCTCCAAATTAATATAATTGGTGGATATATTTTTACATATGAAAAAGTCTATAAGATCCGGTATTTTCTGGTGGTCAGTGGGCCAGTATGTGGGTTTGCCTGTGCTCATAACTTGACATTGTGTATCTTTAACTGCATTTAAGAGCTGTCTTCCCTTTGTTGTAGTAAGTCTTGATCCCCAGTGCGTATGCTTGGCATTGAAATCACCGCCTAGGATGAACCTCTGGCCTAGAAGTTCAAACAATTTTAAATATCGCTCTTTTCTTATCATGTGGCTTACAATTTAACGCATTTATTTATTTTTAATATTTATGTACACACAGTAAAATACAGAGCGATATGACATAATAAAATTTAATTAAGTACAAAGTGCATTCTTATTCAATAGTTTATAATCTATCCATGGCAAACGAAAAATTGTAAACTGGTATCAAACTTGTAAAATATTCGTCACTACTAAAAGCATATCTTATTTATTTTTCTCACAGAGGGGAATGAAAATCAGAGTGTGCCACACGGTATCAAAATTATTTAACCTTGAGCGACATACTTTGAATTCCTCGATACGCTTAGGATTCTACCCTAGAATCCTTCGCTTCGCTCTGGATTCAAACAATCGCTCTCGCCCTAAAAACATTATTTTGGTCCCTATTACAACACAATCCACGATTACCGTCTTAAAATCCTAAATAAAAAGTGTAAAATACTAATCAAAACTAATCACGACATTTTCCGCACAACTTTTCAGTCACCGGTGGCACTTTCAGACTTCCTCTTGTGTACTCATTTCTTATTCTATCCATTCGTGTCATACGTATTCCTCTTAGCATTTTTTAAAGACATGTTGGTAGTGGAAGTATATTATTATTTTCCAGGCCACCGCAAACGAAGTTGTATAAGTATATGCTGATTTCGGCTTCGTGCATGGAGACAGTCAACCAACACGTGACGAAGAATCGCCATAAGCCGAAATAATTGGGGTGTTAAACCCTCATTGAAATGAAAAAGTAAATAAACACTACGGTACGGCGTAGCTCACACTGTGCTATGGCGTAGCATACACGGTACTGCCATTGGATTAGATAGGAGATCGGTATACGCCAGTAGTCAGTTGCTAAATCAGACAGCGCTTAGCAGTCGCTCTGAGTACAATACTTGTCAGTATTATACACAGAGCGATTGCTAAGCGCGTCAGCTGCACCTGGTTGGACTGGAAGCCAAACAATACATAGTTGGGCATGGTAAAGATGAATATAATTATGATCAAGGACATTTTGTATTTGGTTCTAAGGCTCTATGCATTGCTTGCGAAGTTGAGTTTAGTGTAGAAAATAAAAGATAACTTGGATATTTTTAGAGTTTAAATTCTAAAAGTTTAGTGAAACCTTTTCTTACGACGCTAGTTTAATAAAATTATAAGTGTCCACCGATAGCCGCAAATGACAACGTTTACAAACCTATTTTGTACATTTATATTTATTTTCTGTATTATTTTAGGCCGTATTATATTATTTTAAAGCTGCTGCTGCATTATATAGCCAAAATAGGGCTTATAAAATAAAATAAGAAAGTATTTGATGCAAAACTTTGAAAAAACATTTATTTATATAACAATTACGTTTAAAAATAAACTTAAGAAAGTACACCAGTACTTGTTATTCCTAGATAAATAACAAACATCACGCCTGTAATCCCCGAAGGGTTAGGCAGAGGCGCACTTCTAGTACACCCACATTTCGCCAGTTATGTAAAAAAAAAAACCACATAAACAAAAAGAAAATCCTAATCCTGTAATAAATCTCTTCCTCTAAACCTAGAACCTAGTCTCACAGAAGACAAATCAAAGTAACTAAATCTAAATTGAATAGAAGAAATCCTCTTTTTCATAAACTTATAATAATAGGTTGGGGAAAAAGTTTCTTCGCATTTTTTAAGAAAATTCAAAACATTTTTTAATATAGTTTATTTACATTTAACTAAAGTATATATGTACGTACCATTTTGTTCGATAACTTTTTGCCATTTTGTAGGTAGGGACATGATCCCATTGCTATAGAAATGGGACTTCTGATCAAAATACCGCGACATGTGGTTTTGGCAGTCTTCTCGTGTTGTTAACCTGACACTGCCTAAAGAATTCTGAAGAGACCGAAACAGGTGGAAATCTAAAGGTGCAAGGTCAGGACTATACGGCGGATGCATTAACACCTCCCAGCCAAACTCTCTTAATTTTTGCTGAGTGGCTAAAGATGTGTGAGGTCTAGCGTTATCATGATGAAAAACAACACCCCTTCTGTTGATTAATTCCGGCCGCTTTCTCTCAACTTCTTGCTTTAATCTCATCAGTTGTTCGCAGTAGAGTTCAAAATCGATGGTCCTCCCTGGTGGTAACAGCTCATAATGACCTCCACCACGACCTTTTTCGCACGTTCTTGTCGTACGTGATCCACTTTTCATCACCAGTTATCAGCTTCTTCAAAAATGGATCGGTTTCATTACGTCGTAATAAAGAATCACAAATGAGTACACGGTTCATTAGGTTTCTTTCAGTGAGCTCGTGAGGTACCCAAATATCGAGCTTTTTTGTGTACCCAGTTTTTTTCAAATGTGCCAAAACTGTTTTGTGGTCAATTCCCAGTTCTTCAGCTACGTCGTAACTACCGATCTTGCTCCACTTTTTCAAAAATGGCATCCATTTTATCCGTAATACGCGACCAGAGCGACGTGCATCTTTGACATCAAAATTTCCGGATTGAAAACGCTTAAACCAAATTTGTGCTACTCTCACAGACACTGCACTAGGCCCATAAACATCGCATTTTTTTTTTCCCCCAACCTAATATAAAGCGAAAAGACTTTTTCCCCAACCTAATATTTACAACATTATTATACAAATAATATAAAATACTATAAAATATCCTCCTATAGAGGAATATTCCGATGCCATATTTTAGTTTATAGAAAATAAAATAAAATATGGCATCGGAATATTCCTCCGCATCGCTGTCGATTGAGACCGAGATATAAAGACGTTACTTAGCACGTAATTTGGCTAAGCATTATTCTTGTCACTGTGGCATAACTGTCAAACTACAAGTGGAAAAGAGAGACGGGAATATGTGTAGGTCAAAACACGACCTAAGTAACATTTATAGATGTCGGCTTGATAGTGTGCCCAAAAGACAGGCGGTATTGCCACCTTGGAGGGCAATGTAGTCTTTGGCCGAAACATGTTAATGAAAAGAGATATTAGGTATATTATTGCAATCGTGATAGCGTCATTATACTCTTCAGCTACGTTCAGTTACTTGGGGATTTATCTCCTCGTAGTGGTGTTGATCTAGTTCCGCAACTTCTTGATCGCACTCTCTTCGGAAGAGCATGTTCACGTAGGATGGCTAATTATTCTGAAATATACACGGAATATTTTAATACATGAATATTACGCCATTTATTCACACGTTTTTCTTGCCGTGAAAAACTACGGTTTTATTCGCGTCGAAGGTCGAAGGAATCAAGCAAACCGTCCAGCACCTTAGCAGTTGCTAGAGATATGGGGCGGTAGTTCCCCTTATCCTAGATATCACCAATCCAGAGGGTTAATTGCGTAACACTACCAGTAGGAGTCGGTTTCAATTTGATAGTTCAACAACATTCATTGCGTTATTTACGTTGTTGAGCAGACAATTTTTTCTAACGTCTGAAGCAATGGATTCAAACTGCGTTACGCAATTAGGGTGCTGGTTCATCACAATAGACACTACGATGGTTTTCATTAAACCGTGTGGTAAATAAAACTGATTCATGCACGTTCTGAAGAACATGGCCAGGACTCTCGGCAGGTGAAACCCCGCGTGCTGCAATTGCTCAACACTAAACCCATCAGTTACCGCCTGTCCTTAAAACAACTTTTACCTGACTTGCTATAAAGTATACAGCCTCACATCCGGCTTTCTGAAATAGTAGACGACGTTTTACACCCAAAAATACTTTATTACTGAAAAGGTGGTTTCCCTGAGATAACCTTCCTCATAACATTCTATTAATAACTAACAGTATAGTGCGTCTCTTAACCTTAAGAGGGATGCGCTAAGGTAGCCCGCAAAATTCAAATATTCTTACGTTTTTTGCAATTTGCAGGTCAGTAAAAGGTTGTATGTTGATAGTTGTAATCAGCATTACAACTCTCTAAGGTCAAAAAACCCTACTGAATGATTATTTCAGAAATAATCTTTCAGTAGGATTTATTGAACTGATGATGATGCTTTTTCTATTCTAATGATTATAATTCTGTAAAGCCATATTTGTTATGGCCGTGAATCATATTTAGATCAACATACAAACCTGTTACTGACCTGCAAATTGCAAAAAACGTAATAAAATTTGAATTTCGCGGGCTACCTTAGCGCATCCCCCGTGAATACAGTATAAACTTACTTGGTTCGTCAGCAAGTCGGGTGTGCCTTGTGGACTGGGTTTTGTCCAGCAGCCTTTCCTTATTACGATAATTGCAGCTAGCAGGACAAACGTTACGCCAGCTAATGATCCAATTATAATGACGGTGTTGTTTGTTTGGTTTGGTTTTAGATCTGAAACCACATAATTTGTCTTTTATCCAGAAGTTTAAAACTGTTACATCATTATTCACATCAGGTTGTGGTCGTCTAGTGGTAAACACGGGAGCTTCTAATGAAAACTCGCGAGGGAATCACCGTCATCCCCTCGCTTGGCCAATAGCTTGGTGATCGCTGCTGCTTGGTGATGATGGTGATGTTATGCGATACGCTAACGTCGCTAGGTTAGGTTACGCTATTCAAAGCTGCCAGTCCTTCTACTCAAGCGGCCTGTGGGTGAGATATACGCAGCGAGCCTACAGAGCCCTGCGCACTCAGTACAATAATGCGTTCCAGGGTGTTGTTGGGTCTGCCGTGGCGGTGCAGCGCGTCTGGGATATTTGCTGAAGCGTGCACTGATGGTTTCCAGGCCATCATGCGAAAAAAAGCAGCTTCTCTGCTGGCCCGTATACGGGGTAGCAACAACGGCATTCTGAACGCAATAGCTGTACGTTTTGACTGTCCCTTTCAGAATCAGTGGGTCATGTCTTGTGTAGGTATGGCGAGTCATGGCAAAAAAAATGTTCTAGGTTAAGGTTTCTATGGGTCTATGCCACCCGAAATAAAGTTTTTATTGAAGTGAAACATTCTTTAGGCGCGTTGAGCACTATTTGGGTGAACAAACATCACAGAACTCGCGTCATCGTCACCGAACGTTTTCCATGAGTTATATGTATACTGTTTATATATGTGTACTTTTTGGGTGAAGAAAAATCATGGTACTCGCGTCATCGTCACCGAACGCTAGTTTTCACTTCTATCGGCAATTCCCAAAGACTGCCCCGCATGTTTTTTTTATTTTTATTTTATGGTCTGTCTGTCCGTCTGTCTGCCTGTCTGTCCGTCTGTCCGTCTGTCTGTTTGTCAAAGCCAATTTTCGCCGAATCTACTGAACCGATTAAGTTGTTTGGTACACATTATGAATTTCTGTGACCCAAATACGGACGTGTAACGTAATTTTGTAGAAAATTTAATAAACAAGCGTTTTGCTAACTGTACCTACCTACTATGAAATAAATTTCATTTTTTTTTCATTTATGTTTTTTTTATAATTTTAAAATAAGTAAGTACTTTTATAGTTATTTAAGAAAATAGATAAAAATTGCCCATTCCCTCCACCATATCTCCGAAACTACTGCGCTTAAAATGTTGAATATAATACAGAAAATAGTTCTTTACTTTTATATAATAGAATAGAGAATAGAATATTCTTAAGAAAAATGCCCCATGGAAAATTTCAACATTTATATCTGTAATTTTTATGGTGTACATAATTTTACACAGGGTGACACAATGGGCGGTCTTATCGCTAAAAGCGATATTTTACAGATAATCTTTGAGTGGATTAAAGGGGGAAGGAGAGACAATACTGCAGGTAGTCAGTGGTGTACCATTTACATATACAATAAATACACAGGTACATACATAAAGCAATACACATAAATATATATATACAATAATAAACATGAAACAAGAGCAAGGAACTGTATTATGTAATGATGATGTTTAAGGAGTGAGGAAGTGTTTTTTTACCTGAATTTTAAGCCATCAGAACCCATGTAAGAAGTCTACGTTTTAAATAACATGGTAAATCTCTCAATATTGTGCGTACAAACTTACATTGCAGTTGGAATGTATGAGGGAGGGAAACATGTTATTCATCTACAATGATAGGTTTGTTCTTGGGATAAACTCATCCCAACTACGGATTTACGGAACCCTTCATTGTGCGTGGTCCGACACGCACTTGGCCGGTATTTTAACTATTAGAATCGTGAATAATGTTACAACAGAAAACTGTGTATTATACAGTTTGTAAAGAGTAGGAATAGTGGGGAATTGAGTGGAGTGTCTGTTTGGTGCCGGACGTAAAGAATAGCACCTCCCTATTTCTTCCCGTGGGTGTCGTAAAAGGCGACTAAGGGACTTACTAGAGAATGGGCAGCAGCGTTTTCTATGCATTTTAACACCAAACTGCGATCGCCAACCCGCCTGCCATGCGTGGCGATTATGGCAATCCCCTTTAGGGGAGGCTTATGTCCAGCAGTGGACGTCTTTCGGCTGAAATGATGATGATGAAAGAGTATAGAAGAGCTTACCATCACATTTTATGTGTTCCAAATCCACCACCAGCACACAGGGCACAGCTTTTAAACAAATATCATTATCTGTAAGAAAACAACACCAGTCTACAATACATCCTATATATTATTAGCTCTCGATCCTAATGACAGCGATAAAGGCTTACATTCACATGCTATTCAAAAGCAAGCTTGTTTGCTAGTTAGTAGTAGTATGTTTTTTTAGGCGCGTTGGCCTCGGCATGAATTTGGACAAGTCATGTACAATTCGCACGTCTTGCCGAGTCCAACCCACATCGAAGGGTTGCTTCTCGAAGTTATGAAGGAGTATGTCTACCTAGGGCAAGTTTTCCAGCTTGGTAGGCACAACTTTGAGAAGGAAGCCGACAGAAGGATCCAGTTGGGTTGGGCAGCGTTTGGAAAACTTCGTCAAGTCGTCTCGTCGTCAATCCCGCAGTGTTTGAAGACTAGGGTCTTCAACCAATGCGTCCTGCCCGTTAAGACATACGGTGCCGAAACGTGGACACTAAGGGTCGGCGACCACTATCGGCATCGGCATCAGTGGAGCTCGGGCGCTTTACAGCGGCTTCAGGCGCTTACGTAGTTTTCGAGCGCTTACGTAAAGTGCCCGAGGATTCTGCAACCGTTCTCCGACAGTCGTTTCTCCTTTGGACTGTTCACCGACAGGACGATTCGTTTTTGGGAGATTCGTCGATAGAACGTTTCACCTATGGATGTTTCGCCGACAGAATGGTTCGCATTTGTTAGTTTCGACGACAGGACTTTCAACTATGTCATACTACAACTAACTATATCATACTTTTCGCCGTCAGATCGTTTTATCTACGATTGTTTCGTTTCTGGCACTCGCCGGCCGCTGCCGCGGCACCGCTCGCTTTGCTCGCTCGGCTCGTGGAGGTCACAGTTTTAACCTTTTTTTTTTTTTGGTGCCGGGGTGGAAAATCCTCATGGATGTCCTCCGCCCTGGGGTGGGCGGAGGGGTCTGTCAGACTCTTACTGACTAAAAACCACCCCGGTGTTCCCTTCCCACACTTGCACCGGGGATCTTGGGAGCTAGTATTACTTCCGTGATCCCCGGCTAGTGCCGGCCCGCCTCTGCGGGCCACCTCAAGTCTGCGGGGGGGTGAGGTGTTAGACCCCCCCGCGACGTCTCAAAGGGGCGCGCGTAGAACACTACGCGCCGCCACCTCGGGTCCAGTGTGATAGGGGGCGGCGGACGTCCCCGAGTCCGCCGTCCCTGGACCCATTTAGGGGGGCCGGAAGAGGGCATTATCTGCCCTCTGCCGACGCCCGGTGCGCCTGCTGCGGGCTGGGTGAGCGGACGAGATCTCCCGCTCCCTTTCCGCAGCCTCCTTCTACGACACGAGTGTTTCGCAGAAGGATACCACCGCGTCCCAGGACTCCTCGCTGCCGGCCATCGACTCGACCACGGCCGGCAGCGATAGGTCACTGCCTACTCCTGAGATGAGGGCACGGCGTGGCTCCTCCCAAGCGGCACACTCTGCCAGCGTATGCCGCGCCGTGTCCTCCCGGCAGTCGACGCAGTGGTGACACCGGGCGTCCGGCTCCCTGTTTATGCGACACAGGTACTTCCCGAAGCAACCATGCCCCGAGAGCACCTGCGTCACCCGAAACGACAGGGAGCCGTGCCTCCTCATTTTTTTTAAAGAAGAAATTAACCCAATCGAAATAGTTGAGTTCCGGGTAACCTATGAAAAGTCCTGTCGTCGAAACTAACAAATGCGAACCATTCTGTCGGCGAAACATCCATAGGTGAAACGTTCTATCGACGAATCTCTCAAAAACGAAACGTCCTGTCGGTGAACAGTCCAAAGGAGAAACGACTGTCGGAGAACGGTTGCGGACTTGCGCCCGAGCTCTACCAAATACCAACGATGCCGATGCCAATAGTGGGCGCCGACCGTAACAGTCGGGCTGGTCCACAAATTTAAGTTCACTCAGCGTACTATGGAGCGGGGTATGCTCGGAGTTTCTTTGAAAGATAAGATCAGGAATGAAGTTATCCGGAAGAGAACCGGAGTTACCGACATAGCCTGCAGAGTAAGCAAGCTGAAGTGGCAGTGGGCTGGCCATGTTTGTCGAAGGACCGATGGCCGGTGGAGCAGACGAGTCCTGGAGTGGAGACCGCGTATCGACAAGCGTAGTGTGGGGTGCCCCCCAGCTAGATGGACCAACAACCTTAAAAAGGTGGCTGGGACAGACTGGATGCGGAAAGCGGAGGACAGGGTGTTGTGGCGCAGCCCGGGAGAGGCCTATGTGCAGCAGTAGACTGCTAAAGGCTGAGTTGATTGATGTTTTATTATAGCATGCTCTCCGTGTGGGGAAATTAATAAGACTGTTTTCGAAAAATATAAAACCCTTGGTAATTGTGTACAACTAGGTAGCATCTGCTTGAATTTTGTATTCTATTGTGCCAAGGCAGATGTGAGTGGGAACGCCGGGCGGGGTTAGCGCTAGATGGACATAATATAGTGAACTTATTTGTGATGTTTTCCAGAAAAGGTCAGGTGTGTAGTATTTGCAACCGGCAACGGCGGGGGCGTGCACATAAGAACGTAAACGAAGCAAAAGGACTATGTAAGGATTGTAGCAGGTGCCGTTCAGTAGTTTTGTTTGGGGGGCCTACCCCCCATGAGACAAAGGCGTGAGTTTACGTATGTATATGTATGTAATAAACAGCATGTGTATGATGAAATGACTTTACATCTACGAAAATAGCACTCATTGTGTTTATAACATTCTCTTACACGTATATGTCTCATTAGTCATCTTGTTACTTGATGTCGACACCTCCCTTCCTTCTGTTACGATTATAGGTGAACACGAGCTATGTGATTCATATAATTGTAGGGAAATGTTTACTTCGGGGTAGTTTAAGACACGATGGATCCAATAATATTCTTGACCAGTGTCTTTTGGACCAACCTTCGACATGTTGAAAGTTTCTCTATCTGAAAGAAAATAACATTAATAACACTTTAACATCTTCAAATAAATGTACAAAAGTTAAAAATACACGGGTCAGAGTTTGTCTAAAGGTTTCAAAAATAAATCTGACGGATTTTTTAGAAATAACGTCCAGTGTTTCGACCAATCAGCGTGCAAAGGTACACTTCTGACGGCGACGGTAAGTAGACCGCAGCCGACAGCGGTGCTGCAGTTGACAATAATCGCGAGTGCCAGTGCCGCTGAAGTTATGATTTCGAACGCGACGTCACATCGACGATGGCAGCGGGTCTTCTCTTCTTCAGTATCACAAAATTAATTTTCCTAACAAAAAATATGTCTTGCCGCTCTGTTAGTGACAGCCACTTGACACCGTACCGCGGTCTGCGGTTGCCGCTCGACCGCAGCATGCATGTGCATATGTGATCCCACTTCTGGGACACAGGTCTCCTCTCCGTGATTGGAAGTGGGCCATAATCCACCACGCAGGCACAGTGTGGGTTGGTGGATTTCACATGTATTCGAATTTTGGGTCAAGGACGTGCTGGTTTCCTAACGATGTTTTCCCTCGCCGTGTTGAGGGCTATCGTAGCAGCAGGCGGCAACGTCGCCATCTACCGAAGCGTTTTCATAGAGTTACTTTACATAAAAACCAGTAGTGTCGCAGTGGTATGTCAATGGAATCGGCCGGCTTTGCCGATTCACTTTGCGGTCTGCCGCATGCTTTCGCCTTTGGAATTGTACCATAATGCTGTCATTTAATTTAAAAAGTCATATATAGGAATTGATAGGAATCACGTAGGCACACATTCTTCTAAGTATATTTACTACTCATCTGTTACCGAATTCACGGAAATGAAGGTATGGATTATCTGGTCATAGATAGAAAGGTACTGTGTGGTGCCGGACGTAAAGAATAGCACCATCCTGTCTCTTCCCGTGGGTGTCGTAACAGGCGACTATGGGACTTACTAGAAAATGGATATATTCTATATAAATATATGATATTAAGATATTCTATATAATATATAATTCCATATAATGGAGATATTCTGACTGTAGCCTCTCAATATATATTTGAAAATCTATTGTATGTACACAAAAATATATCAAATTTTAAGAAAATGTCCGATATTCATTGTTTAAATACCAGGAATAAACACAATCTTGCTGTACATCGCACTCGCCTCCACAGAGTAGGCAACTCGTTCATGGGTCAATGTATACGCTTTCACAACAAACTTCCTACTGACATTCGAAACTTACCCATTAAACGATTTAAACGCTGTATTAAAACCAAACTTTGTAAAAAAGGGTACTATAAAATTTCTGATTATTTAGAAGACAAAAAAGCTTGGGATTGAGCTGCTCGCTCTGCAAGCCTTGTGATCAAATACTGCTTTAATTTATTGTGAATGTGAGCACTATGTGGGTCATTTTTTTTTTTTCTCTTTAAATATTTTCCTATTATTTTATGCTTTTTCTCAGTTTTAATGGTGGTCTGGCATTTTGAGCACTTTATGAGGCCTACCCAAATGTACTTTCTTTGGTATTGTTCGTCGAGTCGTTGAGCTCCTTAAGTCTTGAGTCGAGCTGCACGATTACGACAAATGCTTGCACTGATTGGACAGGTCCACTCAAAATTGTGTGGTTCTTTCCTCAAAAGACCATTTCAGACACAGATCTACATGGTCCTCACATGATCTGACCAAGATTATGTCTGGACTTTAAAAGAGACTTTGACCCCTGAGTTTGTTTCGCCATTTCTTCTCACGGGTAGTCAGATAGGAAATGTCGACTACATCTAGCTTATTTTTTACTTTTTAATATGACGTGTAAAAGTGATTCCGATATCCTATTTACAGAATAAACGATTTCATTTCATTTCATTTCATTTCATTTGGGCAGCAGCGTTCTCTATGCATTTTAACACCGTACTGCGATCGCCAACCCGCCTGCCAAGGCCTTTTGGGGGAGGCTTATGTCCATCAGTGGACGTCTTTCGGCTGAAATGATGAGGTAGAAAGGTAGAAACTTACCCGACTGGTATGTTACATTGACCGCTTTCACACTTGGTGGTTTGTTCTTAAGATAGATACGCATATATAACGGATCACTCAGTCGATAGCCGAAAGAAAAACAAGACACAGTTTTAGGTACAGTCATGGGATCGTTTGAATCTAAAACAAAAAAAAACTCTAGTGAAAATACGAATGCGCTGAATTTGATTGCATACGTATAGCTCTGCATGAGGAAGCGATTTGGTTATAACAACCCCGAAGGAAAGTTGTTTGTTCAACAGCGTATTTATTTACTACAGTGCGACTCCAACCTATTCTTAACTGTCTATGTTTTGTTTGTTGCTTTTATTAAACTTGCAATGTTCATAATGTAAGTTGTCCGCTTCAAAATTTACAAAATATTTTTCGCCCACTTCGTATCGGATTAAGCTGAAATTCGGCATACTTATGTAAGTCCTATGACAATGCAATATTATGATATTATTAATTCACTTTCTTGTTTGTCTGCCTGTCGTTCCTGGTGGAATCTTGCAAACTGAATTAAAACCACTTCCTCGTACCCTACGGAGTTAAAATTTTACATGTTGGTTCAGTTCCAAAGACAATTCATATTTATGATAAGTATGACTTGATACTACTCTCACAAGTGGCTCCAGATGAAGGCACTCCTCAATGGTCAACAGTAGAGACACGAAATTTTATGTAAGTCTAAGTACCTACACAATTATTTATGATAGTTCATTTTAAAGTATACCATGACCTGGCTGCTGCACCCAGGATTGGCTCCAGACGAGGGAACTCCGCAACGGTACACAGTAGACACAAAATTTTATATAAGTACGCATCTAATTATGATAGTTAGTTCTAAAGTCCACTGTGACCTGGCTACTGCACCCAGGATTGAAAAAAACATATAAAAAATAATACTTATTAATAATAAAAATAATTATGAAAGATGTCGTATTGAAAATATGTCGGTATAGGGTACTCCAAGAAGAATTAAAGAGTAGAGAGGCTTCGATTCCTTGCTATATAATGTGACTCTAACAAACAGACAGACAGGTACATAGAAAACGAAAAAAACAAAATATTTAATGCAGATTAAAAAAATAATCTAAAAATCAAGTTTTTATGCGCCTTAAAAATAATAAAATAACCCTCCCCGGTCTTGACCCAAGAGGACATACGCACACCACCACCACATGCATGCTTACAGGAGAACTCGAAAAACCTAGGGGGCGCAGTGTATGAAAGCTTGAGACGCTGACAACAGCTAAGCCGCGGTCGCTGTCAGACTGCATACAAAAGAAAAAGAAGCGCGAAGACACAATGCTTGTAATTTATTGCAAAATGTGAAGTAAATATCTATTTACTCAAAAATGATTTGAGTAATCGAAAATAAAAACCAATAAGTTCTGCATACAAATAATACGTTCTTGTTGTTAATTAAATACCAACTGTACGTTGATATTTAATACAGATATTTTGGATTGAAACTCAAAGTAAAAGGTTAGTTTACCGTTAATTTGTATCGAGTATTTTTTTTACGTGTTTTGGTAAAAACCAAGTTCTGAGAAATATGTTCATTTTTTCCGCTACCACAAACTACATACATTTGGCAGTTTTTTTGTTTAAGACAAGCCTACTTTTATCATTTGTCTCTTGTCAGTGCCTTAAGAGCAGGTTTAGAGAAGGTTTAGATTTTAGACGAACATGTTAAGAAAAAAAAATCTCGATACAAATTAACGGTAAACTAACCCTTTACTTTGAGTTTCAATCCAAAATATCTGTATTAAATATCAACGTACGGTTGGTATTTAATTAATAACAAGAACCATGGGCGTACCCAGGGGTGGGCAGGGAGGAGCACCTGCCCCCCCTGGAAATCTCGCAAAACATGTATGAACTCACCTAATTAAAAGAAAAGAAAAAAAAATATTTATTGACATAAAACATATTTAACAACACATTAATTAGAATACTCTCCTGCGCTAGTAAAAACTGTGTTGCAGGAGCCAGCGTCCTCCCGTTATAAAAGACACAAATGTTGTTGTATGACAAGGCAAAAACCATGGACGTATAAGCAAAAACAAAAAAAAAGGAAAAAAAGAGACTTCACCTTATAATATGTAGGTACTTCTAAACATGTGTATAAAACTTTTTACAAAAAAAACAACCGTTTTCCAAAAACAAAACTACAAAGTGAAAAATAACCTTAATTTCGGAAGTCGGTGTCTTCGCATCTATTTTAGATTTTTGTCACAGACTTCCGAAATTAAGGTTATTTTAAACTTGTTTTTTTGGAAGTAGGTTGTTTTTTTTTGTAAAAAGTTTTTTTTTTTTACTTTTTTGTGGGTCAGTTTGTAATTTATCCAAGTTACAATAGCTTAATGTCAACTGCTCATCACCTTTTACAAAATATTGCTTTTCCCGATGCAGGGGCGTTAACAGTTTAGGAGTTCTCCTGGTAAGAACCAGGAGAACTGGAACTGATGGTGACTTCACCAGATGCATTGTGACATGTGTGTGTGAATAAAGTATCTAATTGAATCGCAACAGTGAAATACTTATTATTGAGTAGTTCCGTTGGCCATCTGTGGTCTTCATCATCAGTTCCACTTCACCAAATGGTGCTTTCCGAGTGCAAATGCATGAGTTACTATAAAAAATACTGTAATCGATATAGGTGTGCCTATAAAAAATGAGGATTGCCCTCGATTTCCATGGGATACCCTCATCAGATTCTGACTTGGTGACAATGGGACCATCTCGGGAGTATACCTCCTCCTTTTTGGAGTCGGTTAAACAAACATTCTTAAGTTTTTGTAATTTGCAGTTCTGTGTCAGGTTGTATGTTGACTAAAATATGATTCGCGGCCGTAACAAATATGGCTTTACATCATTATAATCATTAGAATTAGCAGTAGCCATATTTGTTACGGCCGTGAATCATATTTAGATCAACTTATAACCTGTTACCTACCTGCAAATTGCAAAAAACGTAAGAAAATTTTAATTTCGCGGGCTACTCTGACGCTTTCGCCTTATGGGTCTATTATACTACCTCAGTGCCACCTCACTCTTTATCTCGCTCGCGCACTATTCCCGCGGTCACGCGAGCAAGCGAGACAGGGTGGCAGGGAGTAGACTACAAGGCACCGATATTTTAGTTTATTTGTTTTTACGGTGAAAATAATGGTAATTAAAAAAAAAAAAACATAAGACCTGTATTATAGTTAGTTCAGTTAATATGTAAAGTTTCATTACCTAATTTGAAGTATTCTTTGAATACCAGTGGTTTATTGTACGGTTTGGAGGTTTGGATTTTTTTTTTCTAACAAGAAAATTTTATGGAATCATGTTTTCGTCAAACATAGTACTTAACATTAATCCTTAACTTTACCATATATTTATTTCAAAATGAATGCTGCAGTATTTTCGACTTAACGGAGGATTATGCTAAGCCATTTGTGGTAGTATAGGCTCTTAACTATAAAAGCTCCACGACTGTTGCACTCATAATCACAATGAGCGTGCGTTACATTTACAGCGAATTTCACACCCAAAGTAAAAGTCGTTTCCCAGCAATTATTTTTGCACAAGTTACTTAGTTTGATGTACAGAATACGTAGATGACGGCTTGGTGATGGGTCTTTTTACATCTTCTCTACATAGTATAAAACAAAGTCGCTTCCCGCTGTCTGTCTGTCCCTATGTATGCTCAGATCTTTAAAACTACGCAACGGATTTTGATGCGATTTTTTTAATACATAGAGTGATTCAAGAGGAAGGTTTATATGTATAATACATGCATAATAATTATAGTAGAGAAACACTAGATAATAATTTAAGAGGTTTGTAATGTGATGTCGTAAATAAACACATGTTTGTGCGCTTACATTGCAAATGCTGGCTGAATACTACAGTATTGTACACCTTAAAAAGGTCTACATAAAATTCCGCAATGGTATATGTCTATCTCTTAGGGATAACCCACGATAACCATTTTTTATCCTTTATTTACGAAGCAATTTTAAGCAATACAGCATTAATCCTTATCCATATCCAAAAGAAAACATGTTTGTATTGTAGTCTATTTAGTATCAGCATTGCACCCGTGCGAAGCCGGGGCGGGTCGCTAGTGTAGATATATTTCCCAAAGAACACATTACCTACAGTATTCAGGTAAAGTTATCATACACTAGGGTGTGAGCTGGTTGCCTGCAACCAGTCAATAGACTATCCAGACTCTGCCGGCAGTTACGGAAACATTAATATGGAGAAACCCAAACGACTGCTGACCGCAAACTGCAGCGGCACAAACACCACCTTCGGAAATATACCTTCATATCAATTGCTTCAGAAGTAAAATAACGTTACTTACAAAAATCAGGGCCATCATAAACGGACACGTCCGTAGCCAAAGTCATAGCAAATACTATTATAAAAAAGTAAATGAAACTCTGCATCTCCACTTAAAAAAGTCGCAAAATTATAACAAGATTGTAAGTTAGGTGAGGGTATATTTTTAGCACTTATAAATAATTATTTTAAACAGTTATTTACACTACATTAATATAATTGATTATACGTGTATCTAAAATGACAAAACAAACTAGAATTCGTAAAAAAATATGCTCGTTGTCGGTTTTATATTTTTTATCTATAATTTCCTCCTAATATTAGTATTGAATCCACAGCAAATAAATGCTAAGCGCTAGCCAGTGGCGTAGCTAGGGGGGGTGGCGATGGGTGGGGGGGGTCCGTACCGGGTGCCACCTAATTGGGGGTGACACCCGACCGTAAAAAAAATATAATTACACAAACTATCACGTTTTGCAACGATAAAACACTTATACAAACTAAATAGTTTAAATAAAGCAAATATGGAAGGAAAAAAACACGGCAGTAGTATACAGGGTGGATTTTTGAGATGGGGCAGTAAGGGAAAGCTACCTTAACCGTTGTAGCAACAGGAAAACGGACTTATGAGACTGTCCTTAACTTTTTGAGAAGTTTTGATCTGCATTCACAGATTTTGAAAAAAAATACAGTCAGCAACAAAATGGGCTTTTTCACCAAAACTTTATTTTATACCAATCGATCCTCTTTCTTATAAGCATCAAAGA
Organism: Tiliacea citrago; assembly: GCA_963921375.1. Classification (NCBI taxonomy): domain Eukaryota; kingdom Metazoa; phylum Arthropoda; class Insecta; order Lepidoptera; family Noctuidae; genus Tiliacea; species Tiliacea citrago. The sequence goes on along the minus strand of OY992782.1, from coordinate 10,262,728 downwards.
CCTCTCTTGGAACAACTGAGGTTTTTGATCCGTATTGCTGATTCTAATGATTATAAATCTGTAAAAACATATTTGTTCCGGTCGCTAATCATATTTTAATTAACATACAACCTGACACAGACTTGTAAATCGCGCATCCCCCTAAAACCCGTAAACGTGCCCGCTGCTGAGTAATCACCCAATGAAGATATCTCTACAAGGAGTGGTGGTCGCACTATGTTGTTATAGCAGACAGGAGGACGCTACTGCACATCCTCTCAACGTAATCCTTTAGTCGTAAGTTTTGTTACCCTTTCACTGCCAAGAACTAGAACGGCGTAATTAAATAATAATTTAAAATAAAACAGTTTTAAGTTCAGTCTCTTCAGTTTGGCCAAGCGCTACTGCTGATCATGAGGTCCTGGGTTCGATTCCCGGGTCGAGCAGTGTTCTTGGATTTTCCCACTGGGAATTTCCCAGTAGCGTTTGGATTTTGCCCGGTTCATGATGTCAATAGGCTCGCCCCCTATTACATGGATGGTGGGTGTACAATAGAGTACAACTCTGTGTAACCCTTTAGGGATTACAGGCGTGAAGTTATGTATGTTATGTCATAGTAACAGTTTTATAGCGAAGCCAAAAATATCTTGTCATGGTATTCAACCCTAACTTTAAATAATATTAGTATCGCTTGATAATACGCAAAATGATTAAATATTGATATTTTCCTTATTTGAAACAGGAAAGTACTATTATTTCCGTTACGCGCCAAAACACAATTAAACATAGATTGTTGGTCCTGGCATGGTGGTCGGAGAAGAAATAATCGTGTAGGTACATATATATATGACCAAACATTGTGCTGATACACTTTTTCTGTAAAGATTATTAAAACAAACATAGATAACAAAGTATTGTATTTATTTTATTTCTTATTTTGTTTTATTTTTATCTCATTTAACGCTGCACCAGTTGACGTCATCACGTCAACGCCGGCTGTCTCTGAAAACCAGCGCTGGGGCTCTATCTCGCCTAAGCGAGACAGAGCCTCAGACCCTATGGTCGCAGCATTATGCTGAGCGATGGCCGTTTTGCGTGAATGTGACGCATATTTTCCCTCAACTTGTTCTTTCGTGTTTGTGTTTTTATTTCTTTGCGTTATGTTTACCGCAAATAAACGTATTTTCTTTCTTTATTTCTCCATTTGGTTGCATTCTTTCAAAGAATAACACCATATCTCAAAACTGAACCCACCAAACCATGATATATTAAGAGTATGCTGTGACTAAAGTGTCCACACTGATCACGAAGTAAGTTAATATAGGGCATAGGCAGACTTACTAATTCGTTTGGTTAGCTCCTCCGTGTGTGTTTTCCAATCTAATTTATTATCCGTTGTTAAACCTAGGAATTTAGATGTATTACTTGTGTTATGATTTTGCTGTCATAGTAGAATGTATAAATATACTCATAATTGTGTTTGAACATTGGCTAAACATACCTAATAATTAATTCCGTCCTTTCAATACTTATTTTTAGATTATTATTATTTAAACATTGTCCTTTGTAGTTTTGAGCGTTTGTGCTATTTAAGGTCACGTTATATTTGTGCTATCAGGAGTAGGTAAGTACAGAATCCAATTTCACGAGGATCGCCGTGGTTTGCGCCGCGCAGAGCTGCGCATCTTCACGGATGGATCCAAAACAGGTAGTGAAACATACAGATAGCCACACCAATGGGAGTCTATAACACAGTGTTACAGGCCGAATGCATGGGTATTTCGCTTGCCGCTTCAGCCATATTAAAATATAAGATCCAATAAACCCTCAATAATTTATAACTATAATCCCACTAATAACAATAGAGTTAAATTGCTTATTAGTCTATTATGCTAGATTGTAATAAATTATTAAGAACGTTAGTTCTTAATAATCAAGGAAAAAATAAATTGAAATGAAATGAAATGAAATCGTTTATTCTGTAAATAGGATATCGGAATCACTTTTACACGTCATATTAAAAAGTAAAAAATAAGCTAGATGTAGTCGACATTTCCTATCTGACTACCCGTGAGAAGAAATGGCGAAACAAACTCAGGGGTCAAAGTCTCTTTTAAAGTCCAGACATAATCTTGGTCAGATCATGTGAGGACCATGTAGATCTGTGTCTGAAATGTTCTTTTGAGGAAAGAACCACACAATTTTGAGTGGACCTGTCCAATCAGTGCAAGCATTTGTCGTAATCGTGCAGCTCGACTCAAGACTTAAGGAGCTCAACGACTCGACGAACAATACCAAAGAAAGTACATTTGAGTAGGCCTCATAAAGTGCTCAAAATGCCAGACCACCATTAAAACTGAGAAAAAGCATAAAATAATAGGAAAATATTTAAAGAAAAAAAAAAATGACCCACATAGTGCTCACATTCACAATAAATTAAAGCAGTAAATATAATACTTTTCAAAGTAAACATTAATGTAATATTGTATATAATATTCTGCAATGTCAATATTTATATAAAATCATGCATAATAACATTAAATGCCAAGTTTTCCAGTTTGATCACAAGGCTTGCAGAGCGAGCAGCTCAATCCCAAGCTTTTTTGTCTTCTAAATAATCAGAAATTTTATAGTACCCTTTTTTACAAAGTTTGGTTTTAATACAGCTTTTAAATCGTTTAATGGGTAAGTTTCGAATGTCAGTAGGAAGTTTGTTGTGAAAGCGTATACATTGACCCATGAACGAGTTGCCTACTCTGTGGAGGCGAGTGCGATGTACAGCAAGATTGTGTTTATTCCTGGTATTTAAACAATGAATATCGGACATTTTCTTAAAATTTGATATATTTTTGTGTACATACAATAGATTTTCAAATATATATTGAGAGGCTACAGTCAGAATATCTATTTCTTTGAATTTTTCACGAAGTGAATCTCTTGGACCTAGATTGTAAATGGCTCTAACAGCCCTTTTCTGTAAAACAAAGATAGTATTAATGTCCGCACAGGTTCCCCAGAGAAGAATCCCATATGACATAAGACTATGAAAATAACTAAAATAAACAATTCTCGCAGTATCTACATCAGTTATCTGTCGAATTTTTTTAACAGCATAGGCGGCTGAACTAAGCCTTCCTGACAATTTTTCTACGTGTGGGCCCCATTGTAATTTACCGTCAATAGTTATCCCAAGAAAAACTGTCGACTCAACAGGGTCCAACTCTATTCCATTAAGTTGAACATTGGTAGTTAGCTGCCTGACATTTGGCATTGAAAATTTAATGAGCTTAGTCTTTTTTTCGTTCAAGAGAAGATTATTTACATTAAACCAATGGACAACCTTAGAGAGTGCATCGTTAACATGTTCAAAATTGACTAGCTGACGTTTGATTTTAAAATTTTATTTTTGTTAAACAATATCCTCCTTTGAAGCTTCGGCGCAGTCAGGTAAAAAGGGCGGGCACCTAACAAATTTTGATACATGGATTTAGGACTAGCTACGTGAGCTACGCCACTGATCAGGAAAGTAATGTTAGCACTGTTAACACAACCTCAAATTGGGTAAATTCAAGGTGATCAACGAAAAGTCATCCATAGATTGGTTTCCATTCGCCTCAAGGGGTGTTGCACAAGGAGGGGTTGGAAAATTTCTTGATTTTTTTACCTAGAACCTGTAGTTTCCGAGATATTTGGCAAAAACGTTTTTCTTCTGTTTATGTCCCCACCTGAGTCTGAATGCGCGTTTAGTGTTTGAGGGATACCGCAAGGCATTTGACAAATAAAAAACCAAAATCCGTTACAAAATTAATTTATTTCAACATCACACTGCAGCACACTGGATACAATTACTCAATTTGAGATTTCCTCCTCTGAAACTAGTTCAAAGTAAGATAGCAAAATATTGAACATTGATCTCTTAAGTATAGGATATCTAATTAAACAATACACCGGATTACTATAATGTCCTATATCCTAAAATGTTAGCGTGTGCTTCAAATCTGTAATCACATAACTAAGTAAATGCTTTTTTTCGTAACTTAGCCAAAAATACTGAGATTATCAATGAAATTCATAAATAAATATTATAATACCGGTGCTCAATAAATTAATGATCGTTTTACGCATCTATAATACTGAAATGCGAGATTCTACGCTGAAATGGAATGTCATAGTTAGATGAATTAAATTAATAACTTTGACACATTATTTGGTAATCCTTGCGGGATGAAGGTTGAAAATTATACTATAATTAATAAACAACGTGTCCCGGAATTAACGCACACCACCAAAGACCCCAATTATAATATTATGTTATTATCATAATACATACACAGAATTTTTACTAATATGTATAAAACATTGTCTATTTATTAAATTAGTTATACTGATTTTGGGAGTAAATTGTGGTCACATTAAATCTACGCACGCATACAGTCGCACATGTATAAGGGTAGTAGGTACTTCGTCCATTTTGGTTTGATTTGGCTGAACAGCGGAAGTGTGACTAATTTACGTAGTTTTAATTATTCTTGGGATAAAAATGACATTAAAAATGACAAATCGATTATTTCATAATGTGCATTAAATTTAGTTACACATTGTAAAAAATACTCCAAAAATTCAGACAATGATATTAGAATTACCTATGAAGCTTCGAAGAAAAATGTATATTTTCCAAAAAATCACTGGTTTTAGATACAGGAAGGACACTAGATAAAGATGTATCATATACATCTGTTTAAAAATAAACATTTGTCTAGTTTACCGTCATACGTTATCAGTACGAACGTTGATCACACATTATCACAGAACTTAATCAACATAATTGAAACTAAAGGGAGTGTGCAGGTGCTAAGTATATAACTAAATAATACAATCCAGAGCAGAGGAAGGATTTTTTTTTCTAATAAATTATGTAAGAACCGAAAGCACGCATTTGTATACATGAATAGATTACATAATTTATGATAAGTTTAAAATTATACTATGTTTTCGTTATAAGTCTTATTTGTAAACAAATACGTTTTGCAAATCAGGAGTTTTCACATCAACTAATGTCTTGATCTCTGTAAGATAATTTCTAAGTACGAATTACATTAAGAACTGCTTGAAATTACCTATTATTTTGTTTCCTCCTATTACTTGGTGCCTTATTGTTGTACTAAATAGGACTACTTGTAAAGAAAAATATATTTTCTTTATACAATTTACAATAATAGATCTCTTTTCCTATATTAATGATCACCGATGGCTGAAAAGACGAATTCAGAATCGGAGAAAATTATAAATCTACTTTAGTGTTACTTCGTGGAAATTATTAGCGATATTTTTGAGCGACCATTTCTATTTTGATTTTCCGTTTTGAGCAAGCGTGATGATCAATGCTCGTGCCTTGATCATTTGAGCACAGGGCTTTGGCCTGCAGGACACAGAAATAGGGTGGTTTTATTTTTATCCCCAACGGCGAAGCTCTTGGCCTTCATCCCACCCGATAAGTGATGATCAGGCCGAAGGTGGAAGCGAGCTTCACCTGGAACCACAAAGGAACTGGCTATCTTACCTCTAACTGCCGAAACACAACAACGCTGTTAACATTGTTGTTATGGCGACAGATTTTGATAAGATAATGGTAGCTAGCCAGGCGGACTTAGAACAAGCCGTAACACCAACCAACCCGAGCAGAAAATGTTGCCCCTGCTTGGAATCGAAGCCGGGACCTCTGGGTCAGAGACAGGTGGTCTTACGACTAGACCACAGAGGCGGATATTTTGACGCATTTAAAACGATATAAACACAACATATAATGTTTGTACAACGCATTGTGTTTGTGGTTCCTGAGGGACTTGACGTTAAGTTGTAACAGCCGCACGAGTCGATCGACTACGCTTGCCACGGTTGGTCCGTGGATGGGTGACCATCTTTACATACCGAGACCCCTCCGTGCCTCGGTAAGCACGTTAACCCGTTGGTCCCAGCTGTCATTCATGGATCTTTGACAGTAGTTAGGGGTCGTCAGAAGCCCGAAAGTCTGACAACCAGTCTTACCAAGGGGTATCGTATTCCACAGTTAATAACTGCATCCGGTTAGACTGGAAGCCGACCCCAACATAGTCGGAAAAGGCTAGGATGATTGATTGATTGAGTTTGTGATTCCAAAACTTGATAATTATCTAGGATTCTGAATTCAAATCAGATAATATACAGAAGTGATGAAGACTGCTCGTGAATAGTTTTGTGCCATGGTGCGAGTGTACATGATGGTGATGAATATTATAATTATGATGACGCTCACTGGTCGCCGTTCTCGTGAGTCAGTTTCTGTTTCTTGTTCGGCGGCGACTTGAACAGGGCACCGCTGTGGAGGTCCTTCATGAGGAAGGGTACCTAGGGAAACCAAAAATAATATTAGTTGTAGCAAAAATTGAGTGCAGTAAATACAATATCCTGATTCCCCACATAACATCACGCCTGTAATCCTCGAAGGGTTAGGCAAAAGTGCACCTTATAGTACACCCACATTTCGCCAGTTATGTTTACGTCCCATGTAATAGGGGGAGAGTCTATTGACATCAACCGGGCACAAATCCAGACCCCTCCTCCTCCTGATTCCTCCTGGAATCTCCTGGATCCTGAATCCTGTTGTCATCAAAGTGGAACAGCCTCAAAAGTCGCAAATATATAATTTAATAAATAATCGCAGTTATTTATCAAATAGACTGATGTGATGGTTACATTATGGTCCCTTCAAAAGGATATTTATAAAGCATTTATAAAAGATGTAAAAGTCCATGTTTTCAGTAAAAAAAAAAAACACCAGAAATCCACAAAACTTAGATTGAATTAAAAAAAAATCGCTAAATAATAATTTAAATAAATTTATTTCTTTTTAAAAGTCTAAAATAAAATAACACAGTTCTAACCTTAGAAAGTGTGTGTCAGCTGAAATCGCGAAAATAAAATCAGCTGTTCCCTTCATTTATGTTCGCATAATTCGTCAAAATGTCGGGAACAGCTGATGTTTTTTCGCATGTTTGGTCATGTTTGGTCCCATAGCAAAAGTTGTTCATAATGATGTGTACAATGACCCAAGAAGAGGTTTCTTGTTGTTTTGTTTTGCATTTACACCTACACCTTCGACTAAAATTTCTGTCAAAACTACTTTAGCTCCATTAAAGTCTTAACTAGAAAATAATTTTGACCAGTCACTGTAGGAATTGACACAGAACTTACAAGACTATAATAATATTACCTTATGCTCAAGCCCCAGATAGTTGTTGGGCGGCAAGGCCAGCGCGGCCCGCATGATGTTCTCGATGGAGGCGCGCTGTTTGAAGAGCGCGTTGACGACCGGCGAGCCGCGCGGCACCAGCGGGGCCTTCAGCAGGTACGCCAGGCCCGACAGCACCGCGTGCATGCTCTGATACGCTAAGGGAATATCACTAAGTATTATTAATACGTAATAATTAAGACTGTTATTAGAAAAAAAATATTACAGTGTTCAAGAATACTTGGAGGATAAATCATTAATAATATAATAAGTCATAAAATAGCCTTTAATCCATGACATGCAAAAACTAAATATTTCATTATTTATATTTTATTCTCTAATCCATTATTATTCATAATTATAAATAGGTTAGTAATATGGGCTTTGTTTTTGTATACATATAAATAAATATTTGTACGCCATACTATGGCAGGGTATGCTGGAACCACTATTGTAACATCTATTGTACCATATCCTAACAAATAAACATTTTTGATTTTGATTTGATTTGATAATAATAGTATTATTGTATAGATTCAAGTTTTATATCTGACGTTCGAAAAGTGCTGATTCTCAGCCTAGTTTGAATAAATGACTTTTGATTTTGATTGATTTTATTAGAACCAACAATAGAATAAACATAACATCACGCCAGTAATTTTTAGTTTTTTTTTTTTTAAGGTTTAGGCAGAGTTTTTTAGTACACCCACATTTCACCTGTTATATTTAGGTCCGATGTAATTACAAAAAAAAATTATATAATAAAAAGGTTACTATAGAATGTATAATAATCATTATGTCATCTAAAATCAAATACTATTTAGTTAGTTTATTGTATTTTATTTTTCGGGGAGACGCGCCGACAGACGCATGTGGACAGCGGTGACCCGTTCGAACCATTGCTGTCGTGTTTGTTTCGTGTGTTGTTGTGTAGTGCCAGGGATGATTTGTAAGTTAGCGAGTTTGTTACTGTGTTGCAAAAGTATATACGAGAGACTAAGTGCCTGAAGACCCAGTGACATAGCGTGACCCCCGTGCAAGCTAACCTGGTGAGATCTTTCCATAGTATTTCAGTCATTTGCTTCTAATAACCTTTTGTCATTTTAAGTCATTAGGTTATTTTGTCCCTACTAGTTTAATTAGTTATATGTGCTATATTAAATAGTAAACCTAACTTTAACCTTTAACTTATTCCTTTTGCGTTCGGTGAATTCCTAGTAAGACGACATTATAATTTGCATGCGGAGTCTACTTTTGGAAGAAAAAGAGTCGAAAAAGCTGTTTAACCCCGCCAAAAGATTCACCATTCAACATGCGGTGAAGCTGGACCTGAACCAACCTGGCAGCGACGTCATTACGACGTCAAATATCATCCATCTCTCCACAATGCCAATGCCTACTGAAGGATGCATATCAAGTACGGCTCTAATAATCCCTCCACATCTAACAATTTTCTACCACAATCGGTATAACTAATTTAATAAATAAACAATGTTCTACACATAATAGTAAAAATTCAGTGTATGTGATTTTAACATAATATTTTAATTGAGGTGTTTGATGGTGTGCGTTAATTCTGGGACACGTTGTATACTTGTATCTATATACTCACAGCGGTCTGCGTCGCGGAAGGCGAGCCGAGCGAACAGCTCACTCAGTAAAACCAGGTCCAGTATAAGAGGGACGGCCAGGAGGGAGTCCTCGCAAGTATTGTGCACCACGATAGTGTTAGTACCATGCAGCAAAATCTCTGATGTGTACTCGTCCATGGCGCGTTTTGAGTCGCCTGGAAAGAATATTCAGGTTATGAACGGGGAAGACAACTGTCAAATTGTATTTGTTACTTTTATCCAGCTGATAATGGAGTTTCTTGCTAAAAACTTCACCAGGCGATGGTGCTTAGTGTTTTGTCTTTTCGTTTTGGCCATTTTACATTCAAGATGACTTTGACAAGTGACATTCAGTCAACGCTCTTTCGCAGGGAAGCTTCCAGCAAGCTACTCCATTGACCGCCAGTCAGTTAAGTGAGGGCCGAAGCACACGTGCGTTGTGTCGCTGCGGCGTGCTACATAATATATCCACCGCATGTGACGCGGTGCGGGCCGACGCCGCGCCGCACGTGCTGGCGTCAACACATGAAAATAGATTTATGCCCAAAACACTGTTGGTACAGTCAAGGGTACAAATATGTACACAATTAGCTAAATTCAAAAGCAATTTTGTAAATGTAAATGTGAGTAACAACATAACATTACAGTAGGAGAAAATCACTTTAAAAAGTTGCTAATTGTATACATATTAATGCTTGCTGTTTCTTCTTAAGGTTCCGTACCCGAAGAATGCCAAACGGAACCCTATTACTAAGCCTCTGCTGTCTATCCGTCCGCGATCTGTCAGCGGGCTGTATCTCATGAACCGTAATAGGTCGACAATTGACATTTTCACAGATTGTTTATTTTTATTGCCGCTATAACAAAAAATAAATAAAAATAAAATAAAGTTAAAAATTACAGGGGTTTTTTTGCTAAACATTGTACGGTGGTACGGAACACTTCGTGTGCGAGTCTGACTCGCACTTGGACGGTTTTATTAACTACCTCTTTAGCAGTGTAGCATTTTGCTTCATATTTTATGACGTATCTACATAAGATACGTTTCGACATAAAAGCGAACTCACCGACATACGGTACATATTTGATGACGACCACGTGGTCGGGCTTCTCTCCCGGGTTGTACAGGATCTGGTTCGACTCCACCATGTCGTCCACCACGTTGCTCTTTGTGATCTGCAACATTTACATTATGATTATGATTGGCGACATTTTTCTACATTTGACACATACGCTGACTTAGATAATACACTCAGCGGCAGAACAAGTGGCCCAAAATGAATATATGATCTAACTTTTTTTTTTTTATAATAATAATAATTTATATATTTATTTTCTCATCACAAATGTTGGTTTGTACAGAAAGTGCTTAATCTAATGAAATAGGGTTAACATTAGTGAGAGACTGGTGCCCGAAAATGGCATAAAATACCTGTGTTACAGGTCACCAGGCTCCCCAATACTTAAATATGTACATACTAAATTAGATTAATTAACAAAGTATGTGATGAAGTTAACATTAAATTCTAGGTACAATTAAATATAAAGAAAAAAAAAGAAGAAAAATGATCTAGACTGGACATACATATTATATGTGATTGAAGTGTGAGGGTGTGTGTGTGTGAGTGTGTGTGAGTGTGTGTGAGGGTGAGTGTGTGTGAGTGAGTGTGTGTGTGAGTGAGCGAGTGTGTTAATTTGTGAAGGAGATAGAAATTTAGCGAATAGGGATCAGAAGACTCTCAGTTGCCTGATAATTTAGAGTTTTAAGCCATTTACATACATTTAATAATAATAATAATATATGGTTGTTATTTTTATTACACGTAATGCTTTCACGGTTAACTTAAGGTAAGTTTAGTTAAAATTAAGACTTTAAAGTTAAGTTTTAATAACAATTTGGGAAAACAATAAAAATAAAGCTTTAAAAGAATTTTTATTTTAAATTGTTTCAAAATTTCTTGGAATTACAACAAAAATCACTTAAATTAATTCCTCTTGCTTAGGTGACGGCTTGCTTTTGCTCTGGCATGCTTTGCAGTATGTTTTTTTATGTCTACTTCAAGAATTTGCTCCCACGGTCTGACTAGAGCCACCTTTAGCCCACGGAGTGTCTCTGGCGGGTTTAGCAATGCACGGACCCATCTTTTAAGCATGTCCCAAACATGTTCTATAGGATACATGTCTGGGCTGCAGGCCGGCCAAGGCAGTTTCTGAATAATAATAATAATACCGTTTATTTCAGACGACACAGGCCACTTCACTTTGCACTATATTAAATTGTGCTGATCTGTGGAACTTGTCCGCGGAAGTGACGGAACACCACGTCCTGCGGCCAAAAGTCTTTTTCCATGACGAGAGGCAGATAACAGTTCGGTATACGCACGACGAACGCCTTGAAGTTGACGTTCCGACGCGACTCCAGTAACTGCACCCTCGGCGTGTACCTCGTATTTTGGCGCACCAAATACCGACATCAGCTAAGTAAGACTCAACGATGACAGCAGAATGAGCTGTTGCATTATCCTGCATGAGCAGAATATCTGTTCGACCAATTAAGTCCACAAAAGGCACAACATGATCTTGGGGGATTTCTTCAATACCTGCATTCCCTGAACCCTCTTCCACTATTCTTCTTTGTAAGGGGTCAGGTAATACTGGTCACCGACTGCACCTGACTGCTGTTAGGCGCTGATATACAATGTGGAGACAACAATACGACAATAAATGAAAACACTGGCAATACTAATGCATAAGAGTATTTTGGAACGATCAAATAAATTCTAGCATCGAAATTAAAAAAGTGTTTTTTTCAAATAAACTAAATAGCAGTGGTGTGCCGACTATGGGTTTTGCCAATCTTTGACTAGCTATAGCGACTAAACTATTGGATATATTTGATTGAATTTTCGTGTGCAGACTGCGAACGTCATTAGATATACGTAGTTGAATTTATTGTTATATTGTCGTCTCCACGTTGTATAATATAATATTATGTTCCCATCTTTACCCTTATGTTGCACTTGTAGTTTGACAGTCGGCTTGTGGCTATGTAATGACAGCCGCACGGGTCGATCGATCAGGTTAAGCTATGCTTGCCGCGGTTGGTCCGTGGATGGGTGAAAATATTTGTAAACCAAGACCTCTCCGTGCCTCGGTAAGTACCTTTAACCTTTGGTCCCGGCTGTTATTTGTAGATCTTTGACAGTTGTTACAGGTCGTCTGAAGGCCGAAAGTCTGACAACCTTCTTACAGGGTAACGTGTTACCCAGTAACTGGGTTGTGGAGGTCAGATCAGCAGTCGCTCCATGATAAATACTGGTATTCAGTTGCATGCGGTTAGACTGGAAGCCAACCCAAACATAGTTGGGACAAGGCTAGAGGCATATGTTTTTTTTTTTAGATTTTACTAATTATTCATATTCATATATTTAGGATAAGAATAATAATTTATAATTATTTTACAGTCTTTTTCTATGTTAATTTAATTTATTCAAATTCAAGGTTATAAATAAAAATCTTAAATGAGCTTTTAGTAACAGAAATTCGACAAGACATCTGTGTCTGAACTAGATAAATAAATATCTGTATCTCAGACAACAGCGCTCTTCCCGAACTCGAACTAAGGAGACAGATAAGCTGTGTAAGATACATGACGTCTAACTGTCGCCTAAACACGTTCAGAAATTTCTTTTCACCCATCAAGCCACGTGTTCAACTGCTAAGTGTGTATCTACATCTCCACATGCGAACTACGCAACACACTGACGTCACGCGAAATCCTGCATCGCGCCAGCAAAGCGATGTTTAAGCTTAAAACAACGGATAGCTGTGTACTTAAAAAAAAACAAAATATTAACACTACCCTGTCAGTACATACTAGAAATAGCTGTGTTTGTGAAGACAAACCAAAGTCGTTTTACACGTTTAAACGACATAGTTCCCCGCAATAGGCGTGACAAAAGCGTGCTATGTCTACTGTCGTCCAAGACAGCACTTATGGGCAAAAGTGTCTACTGCATGTAGGCTCCAATAATTATTAACAAAATACCGAAGAGTTGGAAAGAGCCTGCCGCTTGTTTTATTTAAAAAAAGACTGAAGCTTTTTAGTGGCGAACCCACATTAAGTGAGTTCCTTAGTGAAAAAGATTTTTTATGTAAGTATGTTTTTATGTATCTTTTGCCCTACATGGTAAAATATGGCTGATCGTGTATTAATTTCCGTTATCTTCGTGTGACTAGCATATAATGTGACATAATGTAGTATATCACTTTTTCAAAAAAAAAAAAAAAATCAATACAATCAATAAAATACCTCTCCCGTAAATTTTAATTTATGTCGCTTACGATGTTCTTCCTTATCAGGCTCGATATGTCGCAGCCGAATTGTATAATACGGCGTATTATAAAACGTCTAGCCAAAATACTTACAGGCACTTTTTTCTATTACGACTGATTGACGTTCAGTCAAATGGTCGTAATGATACGTTCGTCAAAATGGCGGCCAACCGCCGTTAGTCGAACCCCGACTAAATAGGTTAGGTTACAACCGCTTTACCAGACGATCCTGCAGAGAGAGTCGGGGGCTTCGCTAGAGTGCTTAAGCGCCCCCGTAGCCTCCACTGCAAGTGTGCGAGGGAACACAGGGTGATTTTAGTCAGTAGAAGTTTTACAGACCCCTCCGTCCGCCCCAGGACGGAGGACGTCCATGAGGATTTCCAACCCATTACAAAAAAAAAGGTTAGAACTGTGACCAACCGACACTACATCCAATTTGGTCGCAAAAATGGCATTTGGAACTAAAAACCACCAAGCGACGCGCCAAATTGTATTATGGCGAGCGTTGATCAGCCGCATTGTAGGACGCGATGCGCTATCACAATGCGGCGTACGTCTATTTAGCTGAACATCCCTGGATCACTAACCATTCGTAACCATAACGACGCGTACCTTGCGCATTTAGTGTTTTGGTAAGATCCTGACCTCCGCCACCCCACCCGTGTCTAATACCTCCCTGATTCCCCTCATTAGTGACCTAGAATCACTCATTGCGGATGCACGCTTATTAGATCATGATTATATCGTATGATCGTCGTAAAATTTAATACTAAATTTGCAACGAAATTTGGAGCAAATCTTCGCGGATCTTAAAAACTGTAAGCTAGATCAAGAAAGGTTTTTCATTGTTCAATGTAGGTTAATAAAGAGAAAACTCATCATCATCTGCCTAGCCTTTTCCCAACTATGTTGGGGTCGGCTTCCAGTCTAACCGGATGCAGCTGAATACCAGTATTTTACATGGAGCGACTGCCTATCTGACCTCCACAACCCAGTTACTGGGTAACACGATATCCCTTGATGCGACTGATTATCAGACTTATGGGCTTCTGACGACCCGTAACAACTGTCAAAGATCTACAAATGACGGCCGGGACCAACGGCTTAACGTGCTTTCCGAGGCACGGAGGAATCTTGGTATGAAAAGATGGTCACTCCCATCCACGGACCAACCGCGGCAAGCGTAGCTTAACCTGATCGATCGACCCGTGCGACAGTTATTATTTAGCCACAAGCTCCTCTAATAATAAAGAGAAAACTAAGACGGCTAATTAAGGTCGTTTTGTGTCATAAACAGGGACCGTACAATCCCGGTTAAGGGTTAAGCCTTTCGAAGGGGTAACCCATTCAATGGGTTACCTTTATCATGATGTAACCCATTGAATGGGTTTTATACTAGAAACCCAATGAAAGGGTTACATGATAACCCATTGAATGGGTTTTATACTTGAAACCCAGTGAACTGATAATGATAACCCATTCAATGGGTTCTATACCTACTTGAAACCCAGTGACATGAAAAAATCATAATATTATGTTATTTCGATATCCGCCCAGCACGCGTAGCATGACCAATTCTATCTCCCAGGGACCATTTTGGTTACCATTTTAGAAAAACCCTATCGAAAACCCTTTCAATGGAACGGGTTTTCGATAGGGTTTTTCTAAGCAGTTAATCAAAAACCCATACGGTGTGGGAATGGCTTAAAGTAAGCCGTTCAAAAGGGTTACCCATACCGTATGGGTTTTTATCGAAAACCCTTTCAACGGGTAACCCAAATTTAATTTAAGCCGTTCAAAAGGATTACCCATATCGTATGGGTTTTTGTTTAACCGCTTAGAAAAACCCTATCGGAAACCCTTTCAATGGGTAACCAAAATGGTCCCTGGCCATGAAGTAGATTTAATAAACATTGATGTTTTAATTTGTCGTATAATTTACGAATGGTTAGTGATAACGTTACTCGAAATTAAGGTTAGTGAGCTAATGGAAAAATTGCCTTTATGTATTTCGGCTAGACGTTTTGTAATACGCCGTATTATACAATTCGGCTGCGACATATATTTGTATACGTCCCGACATCAACCGTCGGGCAGTAGCCCAACAGACACAACACCCGTCTGGTCGGAGGAGCCTCCCTTTTCTATGGAGGATGAGTGAACTTTACACCCTCTTCCTCATACAGAAATGCATAACTTTGTACTAACCTCCTTGGAACGGAACTGTTTTGGAGCTGACAGATTCTTGCCGTCATTGTTACCCAGGTGATTGTAGCTCACGATGGAAACAGGCTTCAACCCTGAGGATATAATATTTCATAGCGTAAGTAAACATGAAAATCGAAAGACTAAAGAAACGTAGTTATCATGAGTGTTTGTTAACTGAGCAAAGGGTGGCTTTTGAACTCACAACTATTCAGTTGCGATATTTTCACTACTGAGGTCAGTGATGATTTTCAGGATGTTTGTTTGTAAGATTACTAGACTTTACATAATAAACAAGACAACCAAGCCTAGAGAAATTATAAAATACGAGGGCTGCACTAAAAGTATCGGGAATGGAATATTTCCACTGTTCCTGTCATATTAAAATCTTTTTAATTAAAAACTCCTTGGTTTTAAAAATCGAATACCATTTATTTATTTAAAAAAAGATTCTCGGTCTTGTCACAAGGTTTTGTCAAACTTGTTTAGTCGTTGAGAAAATGGAATTGACTCGAGAAAATTCAAGAGCGATGATTTATTATGACTTTCGAACTGGTTTAACACAAATACAGTGTGTTGACCGGATGATTTCTGCATTTGGTGATGAAGCCCCATCCAAAACCACAATTTATCGCTGGTTTGCTGAATTTCAACGTGGACGTGTCAAGCTCAGTGATGATCCCCGTCAAGGTCGTCCAAAAACTGCAGTCACCCAAGAAAACGTTGATGCTGTGCGTAAGCTGATTGAGGAAGATCGACATGTGACATACCGCGAAATTCAGGCAACTTTAGACATTGGCATGAATCAAATACAAATAATCTTGCATGAACAATTAGGTGTAAAAAAGTTGTTTTCCCGATGGATACCGCATTCGGTCTGTGAAGAGCAAAAAGCGGCTCGCGTTACTTGGTGCGTCAGAACTCTCGAAAGATTCCACGCAGGATCCTCAAATGCTGTATATAACATTGTATCAGGTGACGAATCCTGGATATACGCGTACGAACCCGAAACAAAAAACCAGCCACGAGTTTGGGTGTTCGAAAATGAGTTAAAGCCAACAAAAATTGTTCGTTCACGGAGCGTTGCAAAAACAAATGGTGGCCACGTTTGTCTCCAAAACCGGCCATGTTACGACTATTCCTCTTGAGGGACAAAGAACGGTTAATGCAGAATGGTATGCTAGCATTTGTTTGCCACAGGTCGTTTCTGAACTCCGTAAAGAGAACTGCAACCGCCGCATCATCCTCCATCACGACAATGCGAGTTCTCACACCGCGCACAGAACAAAAGAGTTTTTAGAGCAAGAAAACATAGAATTATTAGACCATCCGCCGTACAGCCCCGACCTAAGCCCTAATGATTTCTATACTTTCCCTAAAATAAAGAATAAATTGCGTGGACAGAGATTTTCATCACCTGAAGAAGCTGTGGACGCCTACAAAACGGCCGTTTTGGAGACCCCAACTTCCGAATGGAATGGTTGCTTCAATGATTGGTTCCATCGTATGGAAAAATGTGTCAAATTTCGCGGAGAATACTTTGAAAAGCAATAAATACATTTATAAATAGTAATGTTGTGTCACTTCCTTGATTCCCGAAATATTCAGTGCCGCCCTCGTAAGTCAATTCCTTTAGTCTTTTCTTAGAAAAAATATGCATATATTTTATGCACACATTTCTTCCTTCCTTCAGGCCACAGCTGGACGTCCCACGCCATTCAGCTCAATTCTCGGCAACTCTCATCCAGCCACCAGCCACCCTACGAAGATCATCGCTCCACCTAGCCTGAGGGCATCCTCATTACGTTTTAGCGTTGGCAACTAGTGTTTTATCAAAATATTTATACGAGGGCTGCACTAAAAGTATCGGGAATTGAATATTTCCACTGATCCTGTCATATTAAAATCTTTTTAATTGAAAACTCCTTGGTTTTAAAAATCGAATACCATTTATTTATTTAAAAAAAGATTCTCGGTCTTGTCACAAGGTTTTGTCAAACTTGTTTAGTCGTTGAGAAAATGGAATTGACTCGAGAAAATTCAAGAGCGATGATTTATTATGACTTTCGAACTGGCTTAACACAAAAACAGTGTGTTGACCGGATGATTTCTGCATTTGGTGATGAAGCCCCATCCAAAACCACAATTTATCGCTGGTTTGCTGAATTTCAACGTGGACGTGTCAAGCTCAGTGATGATCCCCGTCAAGGTCGTCCAAAAACTGCAGTCACCCAAGAAAATGTTGATGCTGTGCGTAAGCTGATTGAGGAAGATCGACATGTGACATACCGCGAAATTCAGGCAACTTTAGACATTGGCATGAGTCAAATACAAATAATCTTGCATGAACAATTAGGTGTAAAAAAGTTGTTTTCCCTATGGATACCGCATTCGCTCTGTGAAGAGCAAAAAGCGGCTCGCGTTACTTGGCGCGTCAGAACTCTCGAAAGATTCCACGCAGGATCCTCAAATGCTGTATACAACATTGTATCAGGTGACGAATCCTGGATATACGCGTACGAACCCGAAACAAAAAACCAGCCACGAGTTTGGGTGTTCGAAAATGAGTTAAAGCCAACAAAAATTGTTCGTTCACGGAGTGTTGCAAAAAAAATGGTGGCCACGTTTGTCTCCAAAACCGGCCATGTTACGACTATTCCTCTTGAGGGACAAAGAACGGTTAATGCAGAATGGTATGCTAGCATTTGTTTGCCACAGGTCGTTTCTGAACTCCGTAAAGAGAACTGCAACCGCCGCATCATCCTCCATCACGACAATGCGAGTTCTCACACCGCGCACAGAACAAAAGAGTTTTTAGAGCCAGAAAACATAGAATTATTAGACCATCCGCCGTACAGCCCCGACCTAAGCCCTAATGATTTCTATACTTTCCCTAAAATAAAGAATAAATTGCGTGGACAGAGATTTTCATCACCTGAAGAAGCTGTGGACGCCTACAAAACGGCCATTTTGGAGACCCCAACTTTCGAATGGAATGGTTGCTGCAATGATTGGTTCCATCGTATGGAAAAATGTGTCAAATTTCGCGGAGAATACTTCGAAAAGCAATAAATACATTTTTAAATAGTAATGTTGTGTCACTTCCTTGATTCCCGAAATTTTCAGTGCCGCCCTCGTATGTGTCGCCATCTAGTGGTAGGAAAGTGTACTACACTTGACTTGTCTTATTTCTATATTTGAATAAATTCAGTCGTTCTTTTGTCATTGCACGCTTTGATTCATTTTTAACCGACTTCCAAAAAGGAGGAGGTTATATGTTCGGCAGTATGTTTGTTTGTTTTTTTTTTTTTATGTATGTTCACCGATTACTCCGTCAGTTGTAAACGGATTTTGAAAATTCTTTTTTTTTATGGAAAGGTATGCTCCCGAGGTGGTCCCATTGCCACCAAATCTGAATCTGATGAAGGGATCCCATGGAAATCGAGGGAAATCCTCAAATTTTATAGGCATACCTATAGCGATTTGAGTATTTTTTTATAGTAACTCGTGCATTTGCACTCGAAAAGCACCATTTGCTGAAGTGGAACTGATGATGAAGACCACAGATGGCCACCGGAACTACTTAATAATAAGTATTTCACCGTTGCTATTGAGGCGCTTTAATATGGTTGCTAAGCAATTTATGCTCGTCAAAATGCATATGGTGAAGTCACCATAGTCACCAGCAGGGGCGTTAATTGTTGGGCAGTTCTCATGGTAAGAACCAGGAGAACTGCTCAACAATTAACGCCCCTGCTTCGGGAAAAGCAATATTTTGTAAAAGGTGATGAGCATTTGACATTAGGCTATTGTAAATTACAAACTGACCCACTAAAAAGTGAAAAATAAAAAACTTTTTACAAAAAGAAACAACCGACTTCCAAAAAAACACTACAAAGTGAATAATAACTAATTTCGGAAGTCGGTGGCAAAAAACTAAAATACAGATCCAAAGCCACCGACTTCCGAAATCAGTTATTTTTCACTTTGTAGTGTTTTTTTGGAAGTCGGTTGTTTTTTTTTTTGTTAAAAGTTTTTTATTTTTCACTTTTTAGTGGGTCAGTTTGTAATTTACAATAGCCTAATGTCAAATGCTCATCACCTTTTACAAAATATTGCTTTTCCCGAAGCTATTTTTCACTTTACGTTTTTTTGGAAGTCTTTATAGCCACTGCAAAATAATATGTTTTACTAACCAGCAGAGACGAGGAAGTCCACGAGCACGGATTTGAGCTTGGTCTGTCCAGACTTGAAGTCGTCCCCGGCTACGAATACTCCGCACAACTCTGCTCGTTCTACCACGCCGGCTACTAGCGTGTTCTGGGGCGAGCCGTTTATGTATATGCACTGGAATTTTAAGAAGAGATATATTATTAGATCACTAAAAAATTAAGGCGCAGGATAAGACAGCGGCAGCTGCAGAGTAGACATGGGCAAAATGTGTCACTAAAAAGAAAAGATTGCAATGTATCGTTCGATCACTGGGATATGTATCACTCTTTTATATCTTTATATCCATATGTATCAGTACTCACGCTCGCGCGCACGACACGCAGCATACAAAGAGTGATTAATGGAAACGGATTGATTCATATATTTTTTATCTATCTCTCCTGAGTTACCGCAGCGCATTGAACTCTCAGTTTATAATGGTCAAACAACTCACACTCTCCGTCTTGCGAAAGCGTGACAGAACATTCTAAATAGGGAGGTGAGAAAGAGACGTCTGGACTTTCCGAAAATTTGTGGCTACTATGCGGTTGCGTTGCGATACAGATTGAAGAAAAAGGCCGTGAGTGAATGAGTTTTAAAGATACACTGATACATTCGGATGTGAATGAATATAAAGAGTGATTAATGGAAACGGATTGATTAATGTCTTTTTTATCTATCTCTCCTGAGTTACCCATCTCTACTGCAAAGATACATAGCGCAAAACAGACATTATAGAAACTTATCGTAAATAGATATTTTAGAGATCTCTTTTCTGTCTCCAGCTTGTCATGAAAGAAAGTGAACTCGATGGTTATTTCGTACATAATATCGCACCTTCGGTAGAACAAGGGCACAATTGTCAAAAATTGCAAAAATGAGTTAAGTATACAGAAATGCCTTAAAAATGCTATTTGAACTGGAGGAACAAAGACAGTCATTTAATTCCATTTAATTACAAAATAATATACATTTTGGTAGAACAAGGGCACAAATGTATCCCTTCCTTAAAATTAAAATTAAAGCTCTCCTGTAAAATAGCAAAAACTGCAATTATGCCCTTGTTCTACCGAAGGTGCGATATATACAATAATCATAATCAGCCTATAATGTTCCCAGTCTCACCGCTGGGACACAAGCCTTCTCTCTTCGTGTGTTCGGTAGTGGGCCGTAATCCACCACGCGGGCCCAGTGCGGGTTGGTAGATGCCATATGTCTTCGAATTTTCGGTTCTAGGACATTTCAGTTTCCTCACGATGTTTTCCTTCACCGTTTTGAGAGCAGTGGTGATGAAATTATTTTTGGGTTTGAACCCACGACCTACAATTCGTAGGTCGGAGCCGTTATCACTGGGCCATCACTGCGTTTATTCATTTCATATCCTACAAATTGTATCTAATTTATCTAGAACACGCCATGTCGTGGTTTCTTTGTTTCGGCGCTTTGGTGGTTCGTACAAGTTCGTAGCTACTGTAAACTAGACATAGGTTACAGGAGTTGCAAAGGCTGGGAACAGTGTGTCGAGCTAGTCACGAGTGGTTTTCTTACGTCGAGTATTCATTTTAGCCTTAGAAAAGTATTTGTTGATCAGCTCTATAACGCTCGTCTCTCATACTCACGTTCTCATCAATAGCAGCGAGTGCGAAGATGGTGGAAGGCGATATCTCGGAGTTGTTGTCCCGCAGCGCTCGCTCCACGTTCTCTGAGGTGTCGTGAATGCCCGCGCGCACCTCGCAGAACCTAGGGCGACAAATTGTAAGCTACAGCTTAAGAGAAATCAACCACTGTATTTCTGAAAATAGGACCCCTAACAACCATCAGTTTTTTTTCCTTTTTTTGGCTAGATCTTATCTTCATAACATAACACAACATTACGCCTATTTTCCTCGAAGAGTAGGGCAGAGGTATACCTTTAGTACAGCCACATTTCGCCAGTTATGTTTAAGGCCCAAGTAATAGGCAAGCTTATTGCCAAAATAATTTAACTTCACTCAGTCTGTGTGGTTCTTTCCTCAAAAGACCATTTCAGACGCCAATCTACATGATGGTCTTCACATGATCTGACCAAGATTATGTCTGGACTTTAGAAGAGACTGACCTCTGAGTTTCTTTCGGCCTTTCTTCTCAGAGTAGTCAGACAGGAAACACCGACCTCATCTAGTTTTTAAAATATGATTGACGTGTAAAAGTGTTTGTACAAACCTACTTACAGAAATAAACTAAGACCCACCTGCCCCCCCCCCCCCCCGTGACTCCTAAGTCACAGATCCTCCTAGTTTGGGAGTCAGGGTTTACTCTATGTGTATGACCTTTATTCAGTGTAATTCATGCGACCTAGTTTGTAAGCATTGTTGAAGGTTTTCGTATAAATAAAGATTTTAATTATTATTATTATTTTATTTATCATTTACTTCCCCAAAAACCAAAAATGCCCATGGATTGGGAATGGAGGTCAGTCTTTTCTATATTTTACTTTATAATCAATGTCTTTGCTGCCAAATATGGTGGTAATCAAGGAGGAATTTATCCTTTGACTACACTGTAAGGTACAGCCTGATATTAATGTTAGAACTACGTTTTGTCTGGTCACAGAGTACTATCCTTTTCGCATAACACAACTACTCATTTAAATCGGGCGCTATGAGAATACCAGTGCTGCGGTATTTATTTTTTTAAATATCGAAGCATTATGTAGCTGAGATAGGAGCCCTTTTGACGTTGCACAAGTCTTGATTGTTTTTTTTTTTTGTATTTTGTTTGAACAAATAATAATGTACATTTCGTTAGTTTTAAATGCTATTTTTATTTTCTTTTTGTAACTATTCCTTGTGTGTCCCAAATTTTATATTTTCTTTTTTTAATTGAAGTACTTCATATTTACAGAAAAGTAGCAGCTTTTGCTACCTTTGCGTATTTGAAATATCTGACGTCACATGTTCATTAATACAAAAGATATTCTGAGGAGAACATTGAACTTGTCTATTTTAAGAATTGTCAACTTGCAAAAAAATATTACTAGCCATGCGTTTTTGTGACTCGGTCGATCAATAACATTTCGTATAATATACCATTGAACTTTCTTTGCAACGACTAGCTTGACATAGCAAAAAGTGTACCGGTAACATCAGCATAAAAGTAATTGATAATTTAATATTTGTTTCACATCATCTGCTCGATAATTTCAAATTACGTCATGTAAACCTAACCTAAAGTAAGTCATTGTAGCCCTGGTGCTAGCTGGTCAATATTGTGATTTGAATTTGAAACCTGAACAAAAAATTCGTATGAAAACTTTTACTAAAACAACGTTATTCGAACTAGCAGAGCGAGTGAAAAGTAGAGTTTACTCCTCGGGGATAAAGGTGTCTTCGTCTTGAGAGAAAATATAGCGCCCGTGATATAAGACACTGCTTTATATCCTTGCTGAATATTCTACTTTTGTTTTTATAATTATTAATAAAACCTGGATGGTTTTCATGATATTTTAATTTCAGAAAACTGAAATACCGTCCAAGTGCGAGGCGGACTCGCACACGAAGGGTACCGTACCACCGTGCAATATTCAGCAAAAAAACACCGAAAAAAAACACGTTTTAATTGATTATTAATTAATGCTCAATTACCTACAAGTTCATATAGTTTTTCTCAAATCAAGCTTTTTCAGAGATTCAACTTCAAAAGTCTGATTAAAAAAATACCAGTTTTTGAATATTTTTAATCCATTATCAATTGACTATTCTAGATACCGAATCTAGTCTTAAGTCCCCACTACTGGACCCTATCGGGCACAGCAAAATAGTAGGAGAGGAAGCTTTAAAAACTTAGCTCTCATCTGGATCCTACAGTAAACCAACGATTCACCATAGTTAAGACATTACCAATAATACAAATAAAAATCATAGATCAAGATGTATAGTTACCTCTCAGTATTAGCAGTCCAAAGTATGATGACTTTGTCCAGTTTGCTCTTGTCACGGAAGTCCTTGATGTCGGCACGCACTTGCAGGTACTGCTCGTACCGAGTACCACGGATCAGGTTGGTGGCTCGGTCCGCCTGTAACCAAGAACAGAGACTATTTGTAACGAATTTTCAGTAGGTAAATAAGCCGCCCTTAAGTCGTGATGGCCCAGTGGTTGGTTTGGCCCCGGCTCTCACGAGGTTGTGGGTTAAAATCCTGGCAAGTACCGATGTGACTTGCGTCATTCACATACTTTCTCCGTCTCCTCGCAAAACGCGTTCTAAATTTGGTCTAAGTCTAAACCTTTCAGCCAGTTTTTTTGTATTTTGAACCTTATACTGACTGGAATAAAGTTCTTAATACAAAATGGAGAACTTAGACTCATCAAGCCAGAGGAAAGTGGTTCAATGTTTTTCAACTACAAGCACTATTTCTCAATAGTATTAATGGCTGTGGTAGACACCAGAGGCGGCTCGTAACATTTATTTGTGGGGGTTCACTAAAAAAAGGAAACGTAGAACTAGAGCTTACCATTTATTTTATTTGTAAAGAAAATCCATTCGGCGATCTTTATCGATTTTCATCAACGCGTTCATTGAACTCTCTAATAGATTTTCGATACGCAGAATCGAGCGCCTTACGAATATCTTGACGGCCGATAGATGCCAATTGCACTTCACATAAGATATGAATTCGAGATTGCGAATGTTTTTTCACTTTTATTGAAAGATGCGCTAAATCGTCAACACGGCCGTTTCCGTCCATGCAGATTCACCACCACTGCCGGCGCCAGCTCCAAACACCAGACACGGGAAACAAAATAATTTGTTGCTTTCTTCACATCCACACAACCAAGGTGTTTTGAAATATTGTTCAGATTTAAAACCACGCGTAAAAGATTTATTTTTCGTAACACATTTTTGAGAAAGAGCAATTTCGGGACGTGGTGGTCCCTTAGCTTTCAGTTCGATACGCATTTCGAGAGTCTTTTCACAATTTTTAATAAAAGATACACTGTATTGTTCCATTTTTAATACAAATGTCGCGCACAAACTATTTTTAATAATTATTTAGAATAAACACTGCGAATCTACTGACAGCCGAGTTGAGCCGACTGTTTGTTTACATAAGATCGGCAACAGCGCATAGGCATAGATCGCATTCCCGCGCGCGGCCGCCTTGCGTCGTTTGGCAACGTCGCGCGTGAGCGGCGCTCCAAATTAGGCTTATTTCTCATACAAAATCTTTTGTTTCACGCGTCGGACTGTGTCGATATTTCTCTTTCGCACTCATTGAATACAGTGCTAGATATCGTACTGAACTTTGTTTCATAGGAGCGCAATCGCTGGCGCTTCACACGTTACAACTTGACGCCAAATGTACGCGTAGGAAATGGTTTTCTAGTAAACTGCTATTGTATGCGTATGGGCATAGTAGAAAGAATGTATGTATAGGATTATAATAAAGAAATATAGATTATGCTATTTTCGTGGGGGTGCACTGCACCAGCGCTCTTTATGACGAGCCGCCTCTTGGGGACACAAACTATAATTTTATTTTTATTGATGTAGGAGCCATCGGCAAAGAATGCGATTCAGCAGTATTTAAAGAAACTGAATTTTGAAAAAGAGTATTAGACGATAAATTAAATATTCCTAGATTTGTATAGATGTATAGATTAAGCCGAGTTTACATTATCAAACTAAGTATGCGCAACTAGTTTCGTAATGTGAATTAGAGTTTACACTAGAGTTGTAACGGAGCACACTGGTCCCGAATGATAAAAAAGTGGACATTAAGAAATTTTTGACAGAAGGTCAACGGATTCGGCTGATTTTTTTTTTGTAGACAGCTGATGCAATTACAAATCACTTTTATAGATTGAGTTTTTGCCAAATAAGCCGTATTTTCAGAGAAAAAAAATATTGAAATATTTTTTGTATGAAAGAAATCCTAATTTTGTCTTTATCTTCCAAGATTCAAACGTATTCAAAATAAAACTTAGCGCAGCTTGTAGAGGTGCTAATTGCTCACCACTTTGTCATAGACACTCTTCTGCGATTTTGTGCTCCTTTTGAGTTACAGGCACTTTAAATATTTTTTGTATAAAAAAATTCTAATTTTGTCTTTATCTTCCAAGATTCAAACGTATTCAAAATAAAACTTAGCGCAGCTTGTAGAAGGGCTAATTGCTCACCACTTTGTCATAGACACTCTTCTGCGATTTTGTGCTCCTTTTGAGTTACATGCACTTTAAATATTTTTTGTATTAAAAAATCCTAATTTTGTCTTTATCTTCCAAGATTCAAACGTATTCAACCTATATTATTATATAGGTTTGTATTTTGACGGTCCTAAGCCTGTTAAAGTACGAAGGAAAAGTTTTAATTGCAATTTATACCTTTTTATCATTCAGCGTTTCCGACGCATTCACTAGCGTTAGATGACCAAATATAGCCCAAATTGTAAGTAATCGGCTAATTAAGCAATGACTCATTACCAAAAAATGCTTATAATCTGAATATGAGTCACACAATAAATTACCTGTACCTGAACATGTCTGTACACGTTTTGAGATATCCAAGTTGTTTATTTGATATATTTAAAATAAGACTTTTTTTAATAGAAAGACATTTATAAGAGTTACTTATTAATGAAGAAAATGTTATTACATCTTAGTCTATCTTTAACAAGATTATTTCTAATCCGCCTGAATTAATTTTTTAACTCTGAAAATACGGCTTATTTAACAAAAAATACATCTTTAAAAGTTACTTGTAATTGTATCAGCTGTCTACAAAAAACTAGTAAAGCTCATCCGACAACGAAAAATTTAAAGTGCCTGTAACTGAAAAGGAGCACAAAATCGCAATTGAGTGTCTATGGCAAAGTGATGAACAATTAACCCCTCTACAAGCTGCGCTAAGTTTTATTTTGAATACGTTTGAATCTTGGAAGATAAAGACAAAATTAGGATTTTTTCATACAAAAAATATTTAAAGTGCATGTAACTCAAAAGGAGCACAAAATCGCAGAAGAGTGTCTATGACAAAGTGGTGAGCAATTAGCCCTTCTACAAGCTGCGCTAAGTTTTATTTTGAATACGTTTGAATCTTGGAAGATAAAGACAAAATTAGAATTTTTTTATACAAAAAATATTTAAAGTGCCTGTAACTCAAAAGGAGCACAAAATCGCAGAAGAGTGTCTATGACAAAGTGGTGAGCAATTAGCACCTCTACAAGCTGCGCTAAGTTTTATTTTGAATACGTTTGAATCTTGGAAGATAAAGACAAAATTAGGATTTCTTTCATACAAAAAATATTTCAATATTTTTTTTCTCTGAAAATACGGCTTATTTGGCAAAAACTCAATCTATAAAAGTGATTTGTAATTGCATCAGCTGTCTATAAAAAAAAAATCAGCCGAATCCGTTGACCTTCTGTCAAAAATTTCTTAATGTCCACTTTTTTATCATTCGGGACCAGTGTGCGGAGGTATTTTTAGCGGAAGTAGTGGCGGATGCGGGGGTGAAGAGCTTGGTCTCAACAATAATTTATTAACCGATTGCCCCAGAAGGAGGGTAATGCTTTAAATGAAATATAATTTAACTAATCATTTTCAAAATAGGTACATCATAGTACATTGCCAGTTAAGTTCCTAGTCCACTCCTACCCGCTTGTCCGATGCACAAACACAATTCTGCCCATTTCGTGCGCAAGCGTGCAACAAACCTCCGTTATAACTCCGCACAAAACTTACGGAGGCGCGAGGTACAATTTCTTGCGGAAGTTCCGAACTTGCGGAGGCGGAGGCGAGGTTCCGTTACAACACTAGTGTACACGCGCCGGCTATCAAATTGTCGACATATTATAATAGACTATTTCTTCAAGGCTAATGATCGATCGGATACTATTTTCAGCGCTTTCTTTCACTGTAATCTGTGGCTCCATAGTATTATAGATTTTTGGCAATCCCTTACTGTGAAGGTGCCAATAACTGGGTTATATGCGGAGAGATTTATAATGCAGTAAATTGTTTATTATTGCTAACATGGATCTAATTGTAATTTATAATACGTTTGTTCTCTTCCCGAGTTCCTGTATAAGTGCATTTTAAAATGTACCCAAATATTTATAAGAAAGATGTGGGGAACTGTGTGCAGCAATAGGTTTTTATTTTTAATATAAAACTGGATCATGCAAATGAAAGTCAGCGGAGTAATTGCGTAAAACACATAAAAGGCCAATTGATCGCAATGGGTTTCATTTTGACAGTTCCCCCACGTTCATTGCGTGATTTACGTTGTCGAACAGACGAATTTTTCAAACCTATTAAGCAATGGATTAGAAAAACCCCCAAAACCTTCCCTCCCTTCTTCGGTTCCTTCAGAACTCTCGGATTGTGATTGAACGTAAGTTACGCAAATAAGGTGCAGATGTAAGCAAAGTCACGTGACATTTTATGAACATTGAGACGCGACTTCCATGAAACTATTATAGGCACGTTTGGTTTGTTCATGGAAGTGCCAACTGCCAAGATATGAGTGAAAAGGATTAAAAGTGACTCTGATATCATGCAATATTATTATAATACGCTCAGCATCAGCAATGGTCTTACTCAAGGAAAGGAGCAACAATGAGGTTTTCATTGGCTATGTTCTAATACATACATACATAAACTCACGCCTTTTCCCATGAGTGTAGGCAGCAACTACAGAACGCCACCAGCTACGATCCTTCCATACTGCCTGGTTTATTTTCATACATCTCTAGTATTAAAGAATAATTTTATTCAGAACAACGAACTCTAGAGTAATAAAACAAAAAAGCAAAATAACTCTTAGAGTTCATTGCGCTCTTCCCCTCTCCTTTGTAAGAGGGGTCAGGTAGGACCCCTCGTACAAAGAAGAGGGAAGACGGGTCGGGTTATGACTGACTGTACCTACCTATATTTTGAAACTAGAACATTATAGGCGGGTTATTTTTCAATTGTGAAAGAACCGGAACCCTCGAACTGATACTGTTTTATAAACATGCCGTCGAAGGCAATGGAAAATTGTATTATTCCACTGTGGGCCATTCATAGACAATCGGTCTTTGTAAACATACTGTCCGCTTATGATCAACAGGCGCCAGGGGGGACACGTGTTATGGAAAAAAAAATCTACACAATGGCGACGACCACGCGTGTCTCAAGCTCTACGCGTGGCTTGGTGCATAATTATTATTTGTAATATAACATACTAATCTGTGATCGGTCTATAATGTTTGTAAATTTTGATTAGGCTTCTGTAAGCTCCTGAGAGTGATGGCACACCTTTGCTTCCATTACCTTTTCTGTATTTAAACAAGCCTGCAAGTATGTGAATCTTGGCAATCAGCCCAGAACATGGTCAGACATAAGGAAGCGTCAAATGACAATATAATATTGTTGTTGTTTTTTGTAATCGCATGCAGTCGGAGCCATCATCTTAACGTTCAAGAGCCTCCGACTGCATGAGATTGTTTATTATACTATTAATTTATATATATCTTGTTTCCATCTTTTTTTAAATTCACTTTTTACGCAGTCGGGTTTTAGATTTTTTTAAACTACCTTTTTTATACTTGTATCGTTCTATGGACGCATTGTTTGACGCTGTCACCGCTTTACCTTAAATTTTCATGTATGAATGATATTAATTTATGTTGAGACTTTAGTTTGCAATGTATTAATAGATAAATTAATAGTGTACTCATTGTTGAAGGACCTTATAAACTATGAAAAGGATTAAACTAATACATAATAATTATTAAACTGCTTTCTTGACTCTTTTCTTCTTCGTTCCGATGAGTATTTTCAGCTGGAGCAGTGTTAAACTTGAATTTTAAAAGTAAACTCCACATGCCCCGCATTCACTGAACCCAAAAGGAATTTCTGCCGCTTTTGTTCTATCCTCACGACCCTTTTTTTATAATGGGTTGGGTACTACGGACTACCTGAGCGGTTGAAGCTGGTCTGTCAATGACTTAAAAATAGAACGCGCATTCACAAAAAACAAACGATTTTGGGACTGCATACTGCACATAATCCATACTAATATTATACATTCGAAAGTAACTCTGTCTGTCTGTATGTTACCTTTTCACGCCTAAACCACATAGGCTACTTTTTGTCCCAAAAATAATCCTTAAGGGGGTGCTATAGGGATGAAAGTTTGTATGGGAAACTGCATTTCTAAAGTTAGGATATGAAAATTAAAATTTATGCTTTTGGCAACAAATAAAGAATTACGTGTTTCAGCGTTTTTGGAAAATCATCCCCCTAAGGGGTAAAATTCACATACATAATGAATTAATGACCTAGAAATCAACGTCGAGCTGGAAACGGGTGATAGACCAAGTCTTGACAATTATAAGAAAAATGTAAAAAAAAATCTTGGTTACGTACTTTTAAAATTATAAATATCAAAAAATATATCGGAAAAGCGGACACTGTGCGGATTTTCAAGTCCTGTGACTGCAAATATTAACTTGCATTTGATTTTTTCCCTTCTGTAAATTACTGTTTAAAATTAAAAAAATAACTGCCTTAGTTTTGAATAAACTGTTAGATTTTTGCCCAACATTTAATTTAAAATAATTACATGACCCAACTTTAGCCGACTGTACTAAAAAAAAAGGTCTACGCTATTTTGGCAAGTGACTTTAAAAGATGGCGCGTTTAGTCTGGATTCCGAAATGGTATGACACTTGCTAGATTAGCTACTTCTTTAATCGAACTTGTACCTGTAAATTGTGGACTTAAAGAAGCCTAGGCTGCATTACCAACATTTTAACTAATTAAAAAAAACAATGGTTTAGGTATAGGTGACAGACAGACAAACAGTTACTTTCGCATTTATAATATTAGTATGAATATTAATTATTTCACGAAAACGGTAGCTAAAAAGCTTGATATAAAATGCTCTTTTACAGCTATCAATGGAAAATATTCTTCGATATTGCATACATTCGACATTGATAAACTGGTTGGCATGAATGCAAAACTAAAGGAAAAAGTCCCTATGGTAACGATGACGAAACGATATAAGCTGATAATGAATTATTTAACAACCAGGAAAACATGGCAGCTGTAACACAATTTATTAATAAACGATGTTAAGTGCGTTATAATTGCTCTTTAAGAAGTGTTGAAGAAACTCAGTCACTCCCACGTGATAAAAATATATAATTATGCAGTCAAATTGAGCACCTCCTCCTTTTAAGAAGTCGGTGCACAATAACTAAGTAAGTCTGTAGTTTAGGAAATAAAGAACTCTTTGAATACCTTAAGTAAATAACAGAAATACCTACTTAACGAAAAAAATACATGAAAATAAATGAATGAATACGTACGAACGTAGACTGTTTTACAAAAACATCCGTATTGAGTTAGAGTATTCCTGAATACAGACACAGCTAGGAAAACCTTTACCAGATTCGTTTTTCTAGCCCCATGCAGTAAAAGCAAGTTTTAGAGCTAAATGATTCATAGAATAATGCAGCATAGAAGTTAATAACAACTTCTTACGCAAATTAATACGGAAAACAACATGTTAGTACGTTAGCAGTACACATACTAATACTGGATACTCAAAGTACCAGTGCTCAGGTACATTCTGTACAACGTAGTTTACATGAGCAAATATACAATATCTATTACCATTACATAAGTGCGCCTCTGGGATACTTTCAAATCGATACTTGCACCTCTAAGGCGCTATTTCCACATTTTCCACGGCCGCCATCAAGTTTAATAGAAGATATATCCGAAGTATCGGCCGAATGTTCAGCCGTGTCCTGACTACGGAGAAAGAAAAAAAAAGACGGTCGACGAGATAATTCAAAGTCAAAAGCGTGACTTGAAGTCGGGTAAGGGTTCAAAGTCAAATAAGGAAACTTTGGAAGTCAAGAAACTGAACATTCGGCTGATACTTCAGATTATCGCTTCATAGGTCCCTAGTAGGCCCCTGAATCAATCTCCACCAGGGACCGTACAACCCCGGTTAAGGGTTAAGCCTTTCGAAAGGGCAACCCATTCAATGGGTTACCTTTATCATGATGTAACCCATTGAATGGGTTTTATAGCAGAAACCCAGTGAAAGGGTTACATGATAACCAGAGGCGGCTCGTCATAAAGAGCGCTGGTGCAGTGCACTCCCACGAAAATAGCATAATCTATATTTCTTTATTATAATCCTATAGATACATTCTTTCTACTATGCCCATACGCATACAATAGCAGTTTACTAGAAAACCATTTCCTACGCGTACATTTAGCGTCAAGTTGTAACGTGTGGAGCGCCAGCGATTGCGCTCCTATGAAACAAAGTTCAGTACGATTTCTAGCACTGTATTCAATGAGTGCGAAAGAGAAATATCGACACAGTCCGACGCGTGAAACAAAAGATTTTGTATGAGAAATTAGCCTAATTTGGAGCGCCGCTCACAAAACAAACGGTCGGCTCAACTCGGCTGTCAGTAGATTCGCAGTGTTTATTCTAAATAATTATTAAAAATAGTTTGTGCGCGACATTTGTATTAAAAATGGAACAATACAGTGTATCTTTTATTAAAAATTGTGAAAAGACTCTCGAAATGCGTATCGAACTGAAAGCTAAGGGACCACCACGTCCCGAAATTGCACTTTCTCAAAAATGTGTTACGAAAAATAAATCTTTTACGCGTGGTTTTAAATCTGAACAATATTTCAAAACACCTTGGTTGTGTGGATGTGAAGAAAGCAACAAATTATTTTGTTTCCCGTGTCTGGTGTTTGGAGCTGGCGCCGGCAGTGGTGGTGAATCTGCATGGACGGAAACGGCCGTGTTGACGATTTAGAGCATCTTTCAATAAAAGTGAAAAAACATTCGCAATCTCGATTTCATATCTTATGTGAAGTGCAATTGGCATCTATCGGCCGTCAAGATATTCGTAAGGCGCTCGATTCTGCGTATCGAAAATCTATTAGAGAGTTCAATGAACGCGTTGATGAAAATCGATATAGATCGCCGAATGGATTTTCTTTACAAATAAAATAAATGGTAAGCTCTAGTTCTACGTTTCTTTTTTTAGTGAACCCCCACAAATAAATGTCACGAGCCGCCTCTGATGATAACCCATTGAATGGGTTTTATACTTGAAACCCAGTGAAAGGGTTACATGATAACCCATACAATAGGTTCTATACCTACTTGAAACCCAGTGACATGAAAAAACCATAATATTATGTAATTTCGATATCCGCCCAGCACGCGTAGCATGACCAATTCTATCTCTGTTCTACCAAGAATAGACAAAGTTTTTGATGTGAAACATTCAACAGCCGCACGTAAAACCGATGGCTGGCGGGGCGACGCATGGCACGTGGCGACGCGTCGCTACTATATACAGTCATCTGTAGTAAGTGTGTAAATAATTTCGATGTTTTACATCTGCCAGGCGTCCCGTGACGGCTCAATTTTTTCTCTCCAAGTCGATATCTCTTCTGCCCGGGCACAGGGAGATAATTATTACGTTTCGTTTTCGAAAAAAAAATGTGTCAAACGTCAAGTTTTTGGTTAATAAAAACCAGCAATCTTTTTTTTTATTAAAACAAAAAAAAAAAACAAATATCTCGAAAACGGTGCGTCCTAGGCAAAAAATGACAGAAATTTAACCCCCCCTGTGTCACTTCCGTGCAAGCAGCATCCCAACATGACTAGCACAATAGGTTTCCCACCATTTTTCCGATTTTTTTTTTTTTGTTTTCTTTGCTGCTCATGGTGCCCCTAAGCATATACTCCAACTCCTACAACTCCGCCCCTAAGACGGCTCACTGACCAGATTGTTCAGTGAGAAGAAGTTTAGATGGTGAAAATATTGAATTGAGTTTTCAAAATCAGTAAAGATTCTTGTCTAGGTCTAATTTGATGTAGACTATGTACACTTGTCGAGTAGAACTGTTTTTACCCCAAGTGTCAAATCAAAACTTCAAAAGCAGGGACCATTTTGGTTACCATTTTAGAAAAACCCTATCGAAAACCCTTTCAATGGAAAGGGTTTTCGATAGGGTTTATCAAAGCAGTTAATCAACAACCCATACGGTGTGGGTAATTTTGAATGGCTTAAACCTTAAACTAAGCCGTTCAAAAGGGTAACCCACACCGTATGGGTTTTTATCGAAGACCCTTTCAACAGGTTACCAAAATTTAATTTAAGCCGTTCAAAAGGGTTACCCATATCGTATGGGTTTTTGATTTACCGCTTGGAATAACCCTATCGAAAACCCTTTCAATGGGTAACCAAAATGGTCCCTGATCTCCACACGGCGATATCGTCGCGGCGATCGTTTGAAGGCACAGCGTGACTATCGCTGCAATTCTCTCGTCCGTGGAGATGGCGCAAGATTATGGAGCAAAAGATTCAACCTATACATAGTTATGTAAACACACACACACATGTACTTATGTATACAGGTCAAACACATAACCCTCCCTTTTTGGCTTCGCCGCAGTCGGGTAAAAACCATGAGTTCGTTTTGAAACTGAAGCTATTAGAAGATGAAATAACTTGAAGGATTTCAAATTCCCTAGAAATTTCAAGTTTTTCTGCACAAAATACTAGAATTCAGTCATCTTTGGTGTCACAAAAAAAAACCCGACTTCCTGCTATGTATATAGCAGGAAAATGGCTAGAGTCGGGTCGACTGATATTGAATGAATCTGTGCGAAGAAGATGAATTTATGACACCATATTATTATAATCACGATACCTAGTACCTAAAACACCACACAGGAAAACATCTGATAGGGGTTTAGAAAGGTACTCGGGAGACGGGTTCTAATGAAAAGCATTTATTTGAAAGGACTTGTCGCGAATGACAGGGGAAGCGAGTGGGGGGGGGGGGGGGCTTTACACCATTCGCGATGTTATTATGGATGCGTCGATTATAGAGTCGGGAAATGTTCTCAAATAATGCAAGCATATACTAAGTGATTAATTGAAAGATATGTTTAAAAAAATATATTAAGTCGTCTCTTTTATGTTTTAACTGTTAAAAACTGTGTAAAAAACAGAAATGTAATCATAAAAAATCAATCAAAAAATCGTGTAATCATAAAAAAAATGAAACTACAAGTTGAAAACAATAGAAAAAGAAAAAACAGAAATATAATCATAAAAAATCAATCAAAAAATCATGTGATCATAAAAAAAATTGAAATATTTATCGTATTCGGGGTCCTGCAGGACGGGTACTCAGGGAATAACCCCTTATTCCCTGAGTAGCCTGATCCCCGAGGCCCCCGTCCTGGAGGACCCCAAATACGATAAATATTTTTTTTTCTTTTTCTATTGTTTTCAACATGTACTGTCGACAGAAAAAATGCTTAAATGACAGGCGCACTAATTTAGTAGAGGCATGGAATAACAGATTGCAATACCGTTTAGGTTCAAACCCCACTTTGTTATTATTTTTACAAATGATAATGATTGATATAATTTAATTTTGTGATCCAAATTTGACATTTTATTTTAATTTCAATTCTATGACATTATATTTCTGTCTACTCATGCGTTTATTTTAATTGCGTTTGACATTTTTTTTTTCTGTGACCTTTTTATTTTGTACCTATTAATTCGTTTATTTTAATTGTATTGAAATTTTATTCTATTCTATTGCAGTATTGTGAAATTTTATTTTATCTTGTGTATTAGGGGTTTTTTCTGAATTAAATGATTTTTATTTTATTTATTTATTTTATAGCAAGCTACGATACGGCACAAGCAAGACAGATTGCGGTTCAAAACGAAACCCATCACCAAAAAGAAGCGCAGAAGTATTCTCAACGAAAAAGCTATCGCAAAACTGACAAAGGACTATGAAGAAAGACATATTGCATTAACTAAGTTTTTAGAGGACCTTAGTAAAATCGTGCTCATAACGCCTCAAATGTTGTTAATATTTTGTGTAGGTAATTATTTATAATTATCAAATTACTGTGAGAAGAATGATTTGACATTACACCGATTTTGTATGTTTTGAAAAGACTGATTGAACATCTTAATATTTTGATTTTTAAATCTTTTATTACTAAAGTTGATTATTTATAATTGAAAAGACTGATATTTTCATATTTTGCGACTATTTTTAAAGTTAATTATTATATAATTTTTATAACGATTTTTAAAATAGTTGTATCTTTTTTGAAAAGACTGATGGAAAATGTGAATATTTCGTTTATTTTTTTTATTATTAATGTTGATTATTTTGTTAGCTAATGTTTGCATGTTTTGGACTTTAACGTTACCTAATAATCAATTTTTAAAAGCATTTTTGTATTGTAAAAAAACATTATGAAATTGAACCTGATTTTACATGTTAAAATATTATTTTAGAGTTAACTATTTACAATGCTACATTATAAAAAAAAATTGCTGAAAGTGAGACTAATTTGCCTATTTTTTTAAATTATGTTAATTTCGATTTTCTGTATTGAAAAAGGAACTATTGTGATAATAATAAGAACCTGTGATTGCTCTAGGAGACTCTATATTGTATTCTCTAGTTATAATATTTACCTTAACCAAGCAAGACTATAATTTTTTCTTGATCCTTAAAGTTAAGTATTATTATTTTAGTAAATAATAAACTTTTATTTAACATATCATCTGCTGACGGTACTTTTAAGCTAAACTGACTTTTAATTGAGTTTATCAAGATAAAAATAAATCGGGGTCGTCCGGGACGGAGGCCTCGGGGATCGGGGTACTCAGGGAATAACCTAGTTAAAGATAGCAATACAAATAAAGATAACAATACTTTTAGTTAAGTTTAGACGATAACCCTACCGAACGCATGTTTAAAAAACCGGCCAAATGCGTGTCGGACCACGCACAATGAAAGGTTCCGTATTAGGGATGAATTTATCCCAAGAACAAACTCAACATTTTAGATGAAAGACACGTTCCCTCGTACGTTCCAACCGCAAATGTAAGTTTGTACGCACAATATTCAGTGATTTACCATGTTATTTAAACCCATTTATTACAAAACAAGGTTTATCTTCAGACCCAGGTTTAAAACATGGAGCCATTATGGAATTTCGAACTTTATTCCAACTATGGTAAAGTTCCTAAACACAAAACTGACAACTTAGTACCGAATTAAGTTTTCAGCTTTGTATAAAGAACGGTATTTCAATCACTGTTACGTTCTTATTACAAAAACTGGCTGCTTGGTTTAAGCCATGTCAAAATATAAATCTTGTTTTGTCATAAGGCGGATATACTTCTTATAGGTTTTCCTGTAATCTACAAGTAAATAACTATTTTCTGTCATTTTTTTTTAAATTTTACTCTCATTGTCTTCATCTATTTTCTTACATATCTTTAAAGTATTTATTTTAAAATTATTAAAAACATATATCTGAAATCCTTACATCAAGCCCTTTCATTTAATATGTCACATGGTACCAATTGTCAAAATTTTCCCCCCAAAAGTGACCCCCATATACAAAATTCATTTTTTACTTTACACGTCCGTGCTTGAGTCACAGAAATTCATATGTGTACCAAGTTTCAACTTAATCGGTCCAGTAGATTCGGAGTAAATCGGCTGTGACAGACGGACAGACAGACAAGACAGACAGACACACGAGTGATCCTATAAGTTTTTCCTTTTGAAGTACGGAACCCTAAAAATAGGCATTTCCATTGATTTTTATTTGGCAGAGAGTTATTTTAGAAATACGGGCGACCGCGCGCGGCGCCCTACTGTAGTGAGTAGTGAGTCACTACTCGCTACAGTAGGGCCATGACAATGACTAACACGAGTGCATTTATACCTATTAGCCCCGATAATTCTCAGTGTACACAGAGCGTAGTTATTCACAAGGTCTAGCGTATGGCGAAATTATATGGCAGTAGCAACAACCTACTGTGGGTACCATTTATAAGTAATGCATAATGGCATCAGTTGAACGCAAAACGAAGAGTGACGTTCTATGGGATTAATAATAATATGAGGAGTCCATAAGATTCTGCAAGTATAGAACTACTTATCCTCTCGAGTAGCTGGTAAGTAAAGGTGCCTACAGATTCTATAGCATGAAGTACATGTGTGTTTAACATACGATTTGCATCCCAATTTTGGTCGATGGCAACTGTGAATCGTATATTTGTCGTGATGAGCAGCCTAACTGCATAATACATTAATGATTTTGAAGGATATTGCTAATCCATTGCTTCATATGTTTGAAAATTTTGTCTGCTAAACTACGTAAATAACGCAATGAATGTTGTTGAACTGTCAAAACTACTGTAAGTTACACAATTACCCCGCTGGGCTTGCCATTTTTTGTCGAGCAACAAAAACATCAACATAAATAATTGGGCGAAGGTGCTTACAAATTTTCTGTATAACTTTGATATTTATCGATCGTTAACAGGTGACAATAACGATCGATAAAGTCGAGCAAATAGTAAGAAGACTAAGAAGCTGACAGATCTTATTGGTCGTCAAACAAAACTCAGCATATCAAGCAAATCTGTAGGCACCTTAACAAAATCTCATTTAAATCAAACTGAATGAAACTGTCAGGAACTCTACACAAATCGGACGCGGTGCACTGTGGTCGTGCTCGTCGGTGCTTTTGTTTTGATTTTTAATGACTGTTCCTTGATCTTGTATGTTATCTCAATGCAAGAGCGTTTAAGAGGCTGACAACAGGTAAACCGCTGTCACTGTCAGATTGCATACAAAAGAAAGAGATGCTCGATGACACAACGTATGGCGTAAAAATGCAAATAAAATAGTTAGATATTAACTTATTAATAAAAATTAATCCATCACCGGATGCAGATTGGCATTTGCAATTTATGGTATACATTTAATTATAATTATAACTGTTAACGAAGGGATAAACTGCTTTTAAAAATAATTAAGAGTTGTCTTTGAAAATTTTTTTGATGTATTAAATTATGTTTAATTATGTTTTGAGTTCCATCACCGTATGCACAAAAGACTTGAAAATATCATACTGTTTTTGTTTTGGAAAAAATATTTACGGTTTGCGAGATACACTGCTTTAAGAAACCACCTTTTTGACCATTTTCAAGAAATCTCCGAAATAAATACTCCATTTTCTTTTTATCGACTCACGGAGTCATTATGTTACCTTATAATATACCTTACCTTAACTTCATGAATTATTTGTATAAGTATTGTGTTCTTTATGACAATAAATTCTTTAAACCGAAGAAAAATAAAACAAAAGCACATCTTCAGCGCCGCGCCTGCACCGCGTAAGAATGTCCCTACGTGGATTCCACAAATTATAACCTCGACCGGTCTTTCTACGAACCACTATTTGAGACGCAACTGAGTTGTATATCAATTTGGATGGCTATGTGAGTAGCGGAAGACCCAAAAAACTATGGATGGATGGTGTGAAAATGACATTGTTAAAAAGGGTGTGACTACTAAAATGACAGCCAGAGCTGTAAGTAGGGTAGATGAAGATTTCGCGCTGATCACAAATAAATTGGATTGAGGGCAGGACGATGAACGACCGAACCGTGCTTTACATCTCCAAGGTGGTTTTGCGGAGCCCCTTAACCTTGACTGATATTTTTACAGAGTTGCCAGTCTTAATCAACGATAATAGGATAACTAGCAAAACGCGAACATCAGTAGCGCAACTGAGTTTTTTTCCTATGAATTTTAATAAAGAAAATTCACCGAACAATACTGTCAGTCACACCATAATCATGCCATACACGCTGTAATGACGTCATCCCGCGTCACTCACACACATGACGCCTATATTATACGTCACGTTATATAAGTGTAGTCTATTTCTGAGAATTACCACCGGTTGGGGCGATTCTTCAGGGCTGTCCGTATGTACTTATAATATGTAATTGTTAGTTTGTACTACGTTAAACATAGATTTATTAATAATGTTTGTTTGAGGAAATGTTTAGGGTTGCGCAAGCGCAGGTTTGGGACAGAAATAGCTTTGTATACACCTAATACTGAGTAAGCCAATGTCAAGAGCAAGGAACGTTAATATCTTTATAGTAATAGATATTCTGAAAACGGCTTGTTATATTTGGATATCCTCAAGAAGTTGAAACATTTTTAACATTTTAGGTAATATTTTTATCTACTATTTGAATTGAGGAGAATATTTTTGTTACCTAATTACATTTGTTAAAGCCACATTTACGAGTAAATAATATGCATCATATTATTTATACAACAGTGTTGTGTATATCCCCAGTCTGTGTGGTAATTTATGTAATTATACACTTATATTTAAATAGGCGAGCGTGTAAAATAGCAAATATTAAAGGAAAAAAATATCGCATAAGACACCATAAGTGCTCTAAGTTCAAGGTATGCAACTAAGCAATATCTATGCATTATTGTAAAATAGCTTCTGCCCGCGACTTCGTTCGCGTGGAGGTCGTAATAGCAGCGTTTTACCTGAAATAAAACGCATATTAAAATACTTACCTCACTGGAAGCTTTACTATGAGATGGCATTTCCGTTTCCCGTCGATTTCTTACCAGTTTTCGTACTTTTATCCCCTCAATACTTCCGGTTCAGTGGCGCCACCTGGTGGTTGCGGGTAGTTTTATAGTTCTTGTAAAAGGTGTCACGCCATTTTGTTCATTGTCTCATAGAACCAGGCAGAAATAAAGTTAAAGCTTCCAGTGAGGTAAGTATTTTAATATGCGTTTTATTTCAGGTAAAACGCTGCTATTAAACTACTTGACCGTCACTGGAAGCTTTACTATGAGACCTGTTTGTTATCGCCTGGTGACGCCACTTTGATGTATTATATATACTTGGAAGTATGTAGTACTATAGGCCAATGTGATAAAGCATGAAACTAAACAAAAGTGTAATTAATAAGTATGCCATGTAATGTAATATTACTTAAATGTATAAGTAAAGCAATTCAATTTAAAGTACCTAGATAAGTGTACTTTAGCTACAAATATAATTGTAAATATGAAAAATCATAATTTCTAATCATTAACAACCAATTTAAGAATATCCGTTCTAGGTAACATCATATTTATTCAGTAATGTTAATCGATTGGATTAAATAATTGTGTTTCTCGTCTATAAAACTTCTGGAATGTATTGGCTGATCGCCAATTTCAGGATGATTTTGAAACCAGCTTTTTGAGGCTACAGCATACCGGGTGCTACCTGGAGTGGCTGCAATGCCAGCTTCGCCAAACAGGGTCTTTACCCATCCTGCAATGACTACGTGAAGCAGGTTTAGCCGCACCTCTTACCGTAATAAATAAATTAGTTGATTTTGCCACATTACGTCTGTCGTTTAATAATGCTATAGTTCTTTCTATCCAGAATATAGGGCCCAGATTAGAATTATCGGTATTTAAAAGCAATTTCCAGCCAGATAGCCTATAATTACTGCTGTCCGTTTTGGAGCCAAACAGAGGCCATAATATTAAACCGTTATCAGATCTTATGCAATGATTAGGATCAATATTAAGCAGAGTTAGATCGTGTATTCGCCTACCAGAGCAAAGCAACAATAAAATTGCAGTATGACCTGATGTTTGAAATAGGTTATTTGAATCAATTGTGAGGCTTAGTGACCTTTGGATTTTTTAAGGCAATTGATTTTAAAACATGTCTTACTAGAACGTGTTAACTTAACCGACTTGAATTTTCAGCGTTACCTAGTGAAGATATTACTGATTTATTTAAAAGTATTGAAGTATACGACAACTTATCAATTAAGTATAAATCACACAGTCAAGGTTTTTATTTCGACACCACGACGCCCAGCGCTTTCAGGCTACCTCATAGGGTTTTAGAGTCGATTTTCGCCAATAATCTTTAAGTAGTGATAGTTGTTGAGCGTTCCATGTCTTTATTGTGTCATACCACCCCCACATTTCCAAACATCGAGGACGATGTTCTTGACCTTCGGTGGTGGGAGGCCCGTCGACGTGTCTATTAGGTATCTCTGCAGGTTTCTCAGAGTTAATGGAGCCGCGAGCGCTTGGGCATTTAGATCCGCACGCCAGAATACTCTCTCCCATCGAGGTACTACTATTAAGAATAATCCTGTAGACTGGTTTAAGTGAGACAGGACTTTGGGGACTAGGAATGGTGGTGGAAATATCCATGCGAGCTGGTAATTCCATGGGACACTGAAGGCATCGTGGAACAAAGCTTGTGGATCTTTTAGATCTAGAGACACATAATTGTACACTACGTGAGCAGTCGCCGAGGCAAATAGATCTATTATTGGGGTTCCCATTTTGCAAACACTATTTCTATACAAGTCGGTAGTAAGTGCCATTCTGGAAGTTGGCGAAGGCGCAATAAGTGGTCCGCATGATTGTTGTATTTGCCCGGAATGTAGTGTATGCTGAATGATGTTGGTCTAACGAATTCAGAATTCGATAGGTTATTTCCAACAGGGATCAGTCCTCGTACCTCCTTCCTTTCGAAGGTATGTGACCGCAATTCTGTTGTCGCACTGAATAAGGAGCGAACTTTGATGAAGCCACTGAACTTTGATCTGAAGAGCGTATAATATTGCTAGCATCTCTTTTTGATTGGTTTTCTCTTGCGACCAAGTTCCTGACAAAGCCAAATTGTTCAGTTGTGCCCCCTACGCTTGATCTGATGCTTCTGTAGCCAGAATATTTATTGGAGGAGGGTACTGAAGAGGGGTTGACCGCTGCCACTTTTGGGCCCACCAATTTAGTTCCTCTAAGACACCTTGTGGTGGTGGGTAGGTCTTTGGTGGCAGGACTGGCAGTGAATTCATGAAAA
Organism: Tiliacea citrago; assembly: GCA_963921375.1. Classification (NCBI taxonomy): domain Eukaryota; kingdom Metazoa; phylum Arthropoda; class Insecta; order Lepidoptera; family Noctuidae; genus Tiliacea; species Tiliacea citrago. Next base: position 10,220,325 of record OY992782.1, on the reverse strand, counting down.
TGACTAACTGTCGATGATTGAGCCGACCCCGTGGGACAGCAAAACAGGCAAAATTTAAGTCCTATTTTCAGCAACTCCTTCAGAGTTAAGTGCTCTTGTTCGAGAGGCTGATTTATCTTTGTGATGATGCCCTGAGCCTTTTCCTTTGGCAGGATTTTTTGATTTCCCCATGGTTTCCATAGTATCCGTAAATAAATTATACTCTTTTGAGGAGTAAGAACAGATTTTTGGAAATTGTTTGCCACCCCAGTTTTTGTAATATTTGTACAGTTATTTTGAAATGCTCGCGAAGCGTGCGTACATTCTGGCGTACTAATAAATAATCGTTCAGGTATATCAGGTCCTCATATTCCAGTTTTCCCGCAATGTTTGGGCTACCCAGTTCGTGAGCATGGAAAACGTTTTTGGAGCAGTGCTCAGACCGAATGGAAGACAAGTCATTTTGTTCTTTCTATACAACTGCTGGTTGTATATTAGGCGCAGACAGCGTCTGTGCGATTTTTGTACGGTTACATTAAGGGCACCCACGCAAAACCGCAACGCGATGCGATATTATGATTGATATTATAGATTTATGCGCAGATATTTGCGATGCGTTGTGAATTCGCAGTTATGTGTGCTTGGGACAAATCTATTTTGCACATCCAGTCCTGAGATTGTAGAAAGTCCGGAATGCGGTACATATTTATTCAATGAAACGGCTCGGTCATCACATATTCGTTTAGTGATTATAGATTGAATTTGGGACGGACAGATCCGTCGGATTTTGGAACCAGAAATAGAGGGGACATGGTGCTTGGCGAGGGTAAAGCTTTCTTTAGAATTGCCTGCTGTTTCATTTTGTCTACAATTGAAGACTTGTTGATTTGTTCTGAAACAGGAGTTTGGAAAGGCCTGTGCCCTTCGTTACATCTGGATAGACAAGTGGGGGCTTTTGAAAGAAAAGTATGCGATACCCTTGAATTAATTTTAAAACTATTTGTTGCTCCCCCGCCCATTGTGTTTGGTAGTGGATCAACCGACCTTACCGAATCGGTGTCATGTCATTGTTTATACCTTTTTTCCCCTGGAACTTTTTGAGGAGTTTGCACGTCCCCGTGTACTTCCACGTTCGGGCCGCGAGCCACGGTTTCGAAATGAACTTCTAGTATTGAAGTGATCACCTTGATTACTCGAGGAATTACCTCTGAAAGAGTCATGTGTATGTTGGCACTGACCATGGTATTCACCCCGCGAGGGTGGGGGGTTATGACGGGTATGCATATGCGATCCTGGTTCGTTAAATTGAGTTCCACGCGATGGAACTATCGGTTTCCATCCCCGCGAGGGGCGGCTACTAGGTTTGGTATGGCTTTTGTGAAGACCTTTCCGTTTTTCGGGGGCTAAAAAGCGTTACGGACCCCGCCAGCCTTCTTTAGCGTAGAGGTAAAGGGCTCGATATTAAATATGTATCCGAGTATATTTTATGAAATTCGCCTTTGTGAAATAATACGTCAAACTTTCCATTTAAATTATCAAAGTACATTGTTGCCCATGAAAGAAGATTACGAATACCTTCCTGCAATGATTGTCTTTGTTTTAATATGCAGTAGGTTAAGGCTGCATAGGATTTATCGGCATGTGCCAGATGACGTGAGGTGTCATATGCTTTTACCTCATCATTTGTTTCCAGGTCTATAAAGCCAGGAGTATGATTATACAACTTTTGCGTATCTCACTTCTGACCAAGAAGTACTACCAAAACGCTGGATATCTACCAACTTCTTCAAAAAACTATCGGGGGTTTTTGGAACTAATGGTTCCTTAAGCTTAGTATCAATGTCAAAAGTGAAATCTAAACTTATATTTTGGTTGATTTGACCAACCCTCGTCACTACATACATTGTTCATAAAGCTGACCACTAATTCCAGAACAAACAGAAGCATTATCATAACAAGCTGTATCAATGTTACTTGTAGTATTAATTTGCGATTCAGTGCACTCGGACCAGCCAAAGCTTGTGGCTGGGTATCGGAGTTGTGCACTTTTATTACCAGGGCTCGGAAACCGGTTAATTATCTATGTAAACTTAACCGTTATTATAAAGGTTTTCGAACATATTTCGTTAATTATTTAATATTTTGTTACAAAATCAATGCTGAACTTAATGTGATGAAGCAATAGGTATTTGAAGCTAATATCAATTGTATCAAAAATAATTTATATCTACAGAAATAAAATTTTTTACCCGGTTTCAAGCCCTGGTTATTACTTTCTATCACTGCAAAGGAATTAAGTTAGATCTGCAATGGATTTATATACACTTTACACAGTTACATTCAAATATTGATTACGAAAATTTACTGGTAAATATTCAAAGTAAAAAAAATACAGTAGTGATCCGAACGGAAAACCCGTTAAAAACTTTGATCACGTACGAATTATTCAAAAAGTGTTACCTCTAAAAGAGGGTACTTACGGTCCAAGACTTATGCTCTTTGAAGAACACTTTACACTTTTTACTAAATTTATAAAATATGTATTCACTTAATATTTATTTTTACGTATTCTGCAACTGTCGCGGACGCAGTCACGGCGCACAAGTTGCTTCGACGGAGAATAAAAAGCCAATGAACAAAATGGCGTGACACCTTTTACAAGAACTATAAAACTACCCGCAACCACCAGGTGGCGCCACTGAACCGGAAGTATTGAGGGGATAAAAGTACGAAAACTGGTAAGAAATCGACGGGAAACGGAAATGCCATCTCATAGTAAAGCTTCCAGTGACGGTCAAGTAGTTTAATATACCACAATTTAGTAAAATAACAGCCACATTTTTATAAAACGTCCCTCTAAACTAGGTTTGTAATTGTGGTACCAGCAGTAAAAATTTACAGAGAGTCAGGACTGGTCACGCGGGAGCAAGAGACGTACAACAGCTCGTCCTGAGGTCGCCACCCGCAGCCTTCAGTAGCAATTTTACTTTGGTTGGGAAGTTTCCTGCGTTCCTGCATATACTACCTAATGACTCAAACCTGATACAGTAACTGAAGAATTCTTACTATTTCTTACAGATTATTCCTGACTAACAGAAGATTGTAAACACACGGGATTTTTAATTAACAGTCGCATAACCATAGATATTATAACCAAAGATGACAGACGAGGCCTTAACTTTATGTTTTTCTGTGTACATACTACGAATAATATAATAGTATACCTAAATGTAAAAAAATAAGCACAAAAAATATCAATTGTTGGGAATCAAACCTTTAATATTTGCTTAGCTTTGCTTTGTTGAAAGTTGACTAATGGCCAAATCATACAGTTTACGAACCGTTATTGGTTAAAATTAAGACTCTTGTATCTTTACCAATAAAAAATCAAAGACCATAGCTTTGCATAGTAGCTTTGTATAGTCCCTTATGGAAGTAGCTATCACAGGTAAAATTGGCTTACGAATCTATGTATATGCCCAGTTTGGGAATAAAAAATGTTACCATTGGTACGCAAAACGATTCGTTTTAGTTTATAGGAACCGAGCATTAAATAGCCGTTCTTATATTATGGCCATGATTGACTGCATAGCACCTTGGAGGTATAGCGGGAAAACTTAAACCTGTAAATATCTGCAATATTGTGAAGTAATGGGATAATTCGACTATTGTCATACACTGGTATATTGTGTTTTTTCTCATCTCAGTCTCATTTCCTACGAAATGTATGGGGTTTTTTTGCGATTTGTGACTTTTTCTAGTAATCTGGTCCAATAGAGTTTTTTGATCCTTATAACATCAAAAAATGTTTTTTTGTGAAAATTCCCCATTTTCTTGCAGACTGCGTTTTTTTACAAAATCTGCGAATGCAAATCAAAATGTTTCAAAAAGTTAAGGTCAGCCTCCTAAGACCGCTTTCTTGTAGCGACAACGGTTAAGGTACCTGCCCTTACTGCCCCATCTCAAAGATCCACGGTCACCCTGTATAAATGTCATGATTGACTGCTTAGTTCCAATAATTTATTTGTGAACATAATTATGTAATAATTACATACAAATATCTTAAAAAATAGGTACTGCGCTATGTTTATTATGTATTAAAAACTATTAAATGAGTACTTACTATTAAATTATAATGCACACACAACCTCAACCACACATTCACGTATTTCCTGCATGCCTTAAAATAAATATAAATAATGGTCAATCTAATTTTATTCAATGAAATGATTTTTTATTCTTCTAATTAAACTTAAATAAGCGTAACTTAATTTGTACCAGAGCTATCTGTATCATTATATTATTACTATAGCAAATCAATATGTCACGATTTAAATTGTTACTTATGGTTGTAGGAGGAAGGCGCGTGTCTGTCACATAGTTAATACTAGCACAGACATCGTCGTTAACTCTTTCATCTTTAAAATACTCAAAACTCTGTACATTGTGTTTTTGTTTAGGATATATGAGTTTTACCAATATTTGTTAATAAAAAAATATTTATTAATGATAAAGGACCATGAGTCATTATGGCAATTTGACCTAAACTCTCAACAGTGATGAATCGTATACCATGTTGCCATGTGAAAGCTTTTTGGGTATTATTAAATTCATACTATGGCAGCATTGGCAGCCAAGTCGAAATCGAGCGCGAACATGGTGTTTTAGTACAATATTGTAGTTAGTTAGTGTAATAGTAGTAATTATTATAGTCAATCCTGGGAAACTATAAAATTCTTATTAAACATAATATTTTTTCTTGTTAATTTTGTGTACGCGCGCGTGCGCCGTGCACGCAGGTAGCTATCGAGTCCTCATCTCCTTTCCCTGCCCCTTCCCCTCCCGCTTCTAACAAAGAATCAAACGAAAACAAAAAGAAACAGGAATGTTGGTCAACGGTAAACAGTCGTTGCTCGCACATTGTTTACGCTAAGGACTTGTGTTTGTGTTACTATCGGCTTGTTTTGAGACCTACTGACCCCGACTTACTGAAGATTTCCACTATCCAACTCTTGGCTTCATCATCAGACTCTCGTTACTAAGCCTTATCTATTGGATTCATTAAAACGAATCATATGACCTGAAACCCGAAGGGTTTACTAATAGCCGCTGAAGAGTTCCACTACCCACCTCTTGGCTCCATCATCAGACCCGCGTTACCAAGCCCAATCTATTGGATTCATCAAAACGAATCATATGAGCCCAAACTCGAGGGGTTTACTAGAAGCCACTGAAGAGTTCGACTATCCACCTCTCGGCTCCATCATCAGACCTTCGATTATTGCCTGTTTATTAGGTACTCAAATATATATATGTATTTAAAAATGTCGATAAAAATCTAAGTAGACCAAAATAAATGTTAAAAAATGTATGACACACAAATAACATGTTGTTTTTTTTTATTAAAAATATTTTTTTTTTTTTTTTTGTACCTTCTACTACTCGACCTCGTACGTACTATCGAGGAATTTCATATCTACACACCTTAAGGACTATTTTTGCTTGCAGCGCTCGGCCGCTATAGAAATCTCATCAACCAATAGCATCACACCATCAGATTTTTGATGAGACCCTTGTTTTTGTAAATGAAAAAAAAAGATAGTAAAAAACCAGCTGAGGTGGTGCATATTTTTTCAATGGAAACAATTTCAATGGGAACCCTCGTTCGGTCGTAGTTCGAGATCGTTTGGGACAAGTTTATGGGTTTTTTTATGAGTGGGTTTGCTATGCTTTCAGAAAAGTATAATATAAAATTAGAATTGAGTAGTTTCACAATTAGCAGTTTTTGGGTGAGAGGCAGAAAATTTCCATAATACTTTAAAAGCGCAAAACGCGGTATCGTTTCGGTATAGTATGCTCGGTATACCGAAACGATACCTCATTGCTTTAATTTATCAATGCAGTACCGTTTAATTCGTTGTAATTATACCGAGCATGCTGTAAACCGTGTGACGTGAGCGAGTACAGCACTGCAGAGCTGCAAAAAAACAAAGTATGTCCAATTTAATAAAATCAACAGTTTACACTTTCATTTTTGGGATACCCCGATACGGCATCCCATAGTATTTATTGAGTGTCATAAAGGTTAAAATACCAATTTCTAAGCCAAACAAATATAAACATTGCATACCTAAAAATAAAGTCGAAAATATATAACGGAAAATATGCACTTTTTTTCCCTTTAGAGACGCTCTAGAGCTAATGAAAGTTTATTTATTCTCAACTTTATTTTAAGTGCAGCAAGGTCGATATTTATTTGGCAGTGACAACCGCGCTGTGTTCGACTTCGAGAGATGTTCCCGGCTCTCAATGGTTAAGTAGAGAGGCTAGAAGACTATTATAGGTATTATAAAAATAAAAAAACAATTATCACAAAACAATTTTTATATGAATTCAACTATAAACAAGGGGAAAGTGATATGAAAAAATATTAATAATTATGATCCTGTAAGGGTTCCGTTTTTTCATGAACCCTAAAAATTACAAAGTGTCGAATAAATGTAAATAATACTAGGTTACTATTTCAACGACAAGGCAAAGCTGGATATAAACAACCACTTGAAATCTACAAAATAATGTCGCCTTGTTCCTTACAAATAAACATAGGGTCATTTCTTAATTAGTGAACCTAAGAAGATGTCGTTTTTCTGTTGGTAAGTAATTTTCAATTAATATTTCGAAATACAATTTAAATAATATATTTCGGACCATAGTCCAGTAATGGTCGACAGCAGAGTACAATTCAAAGTCAAAGTCAAACCATTTATTTCAAATAGGCACATAAGAGGCACTTTTGAACGTCAAAATTTACAAAAAAAAATAGAATTGATTCTAGTTGCCCCTTCCAAAAGGTAGTTTCGTATGGAGAAGAATGGGCAAGAAACTCCACCGGTACTCTTTTAAAAATGTTTTACAATATTTTGTTTGATTACATTAATTATATGATTATATGTGAAGACGATGCACCTAGAATAAAATTACTATACCATAATAGGTAAAACGAATTAAAAACTAAGCAATGAAAAATAAAAGTTTGAGAAGAAAATGATATGATGTCAATTTAAACTAATAATAGAAACAACGTTAAATGGAGATGATTAAATTAAATTTAATATGAAAGGCTTTTAATGAAAATCAGATTGACTATTTAACATATCAACGGACAGACCGACGCTAAACAGATGTGGTATGCAAATAGTTTTACTAAATTATTTCACATTTTTTTACAGGGTATTTTCTTGCTGCGGAAGCCATCAAGAACAAGACTCAGCAACCAGCACAGGTGGAAAGGAGCCGCCATCGCCGAGGTTGGCCATGCTGCCTACACCACCAACCTCGCCCTCACCGTCATCCGCAGGGTGCCAATGCGGTGCGTGTCAGGCACAGTTGGCCATGCTGACGCCGCCGCCAGCGCCCCCGCCTTCACCAGCTTCGTCATCATCATCCGCAGGGTGCCAATGCGGTGCGTGTGAGGCACAGTTGGCCATGCTGACGCCGCCGCCAGCGCCCCCGCCTTCACCAGCTTCGACAACAACACCCGCAGGGTGCCAATGTGGTGCGTGTGAAGCACGCCACACCATTAATATATTTATTTAGTCTTAAGTATTGTTTTTTTTTATATTTTTTTAATTAAATTTGTAATGTTAGTAAGTGTTTTTTTTTCACCTACCAATCTTTCTATCGGTATCTATTTCTATCAGTTCTTTTTTTTTTATTCCGGACAAAACTATACTTAATAATAAGTATAAGTGCCTAAATAGTTCAATACTTTAAAATTATAATATTATACTTCGGTAAATACATATTTATTACATTCGCCTTGAACTTTTTTATTACTATACAACTTGATACTGACCTGCAAATAGCAAAAAACGTAAGAAAACTGTATTTTGATGTAAACATCGAGCATATTGATTATAATACCTACCTTTAATCTTCGGCGCAGACGTGGCACTCGTCAGCCGGGTAATGAATATAAACACACGCGTGGCACACTTCACACCAATTGTCAACATTGTCCAAAAACTCCACCAAATTTAGCTGGACATTCATATCACATATGATATCATCACATAAAAAACATGATTCTACTAGGATAAAATGAACCTCTTGCCAGGGCCAAGACAGCTGATTGATTAATATATCAGCGTAATCACTGTATGTAAAATAGTTGTCCACATCTAAAATATTCGCCATGTTTGCTGTTGGCTGTTGCTGTGCATGTAACGAAATAAGACGTTTTCTGAGTCTACGCCGCAACAAAGAGACGCCGACAGTCGCTATTACTCTTGATATTTAATCCGTGCCCAATATATTATAAACAATACTTAAACAAAATTATTGAACGAATGAATCTCCTTTGTTCATAAAATGATGACAAAAGAGAAGCGCTGTTAGCATCGACCATACAGCTGGTCGTTGCTTGTCGGATCTTAAGTGCGTTTCAACACAACGGGGATTTGACAAAAAAATCTGTTGTTATGGGCTAACTGTATTGCAGTTGGGTAAGTTCTATTTTAAACTTAAGTAAATCGCAATACACAGTCTTATTTAATAATTTGGATAGACGAAAACGCCAGTTGAAATAAAGAACATCGTTTATTGTTATATTGACCTAATAATAACGTCATAAATCATCTAAGTAACTAGAAATATACTAGGAATATGACTACTTAGTAATACAATAAAAACATTTTAACTAAAAACCTTAGCCTAATGCTAACTATACCTATTAATTCTATATTACTATACAATAAAAAATACTATTTAGGACTATACATACTAGGAATAATACTACTAAGACACATAATAATACTATACACTAAAAACTTAAGCCTAATATTTTGTGAGAGCCCCACCTGAATCTATGACTGCGTCACACCGCGCTCGCATCGATTTTATCAAGTTCTCGCAAAGGTCCGAACCGCGAAGTGATTCCCAAACCTGGTCAACATGAGTGACTAGTGCTGATTTGGTCCTTTCGCTCCTATTATCCCATCTCTGGACCATAATACCCCATAGGTTTTCAATGGGGTTTAGGTCCGGAGAACGAGAAGGCCACGGTACCGATCGTATACTTGGCTGTTGCCGGATCCAATTTTGCACCAAGCGCGAGGTGTGTATAGGACAGTTGTCCTGAATAAAAACAATTTCAGGCACTTCGTCCTCTGGATACACCACTCGCACTGTAGGCAATAACGTATCTTGCAGCAGGCGCAAGTAACTTTCACCGTTTGCCCTCCCGGGGATATAGACGAGTTCCCCAGGACCGGCCGCACATATCCAGGCCCACATGTTGACCACTACTCTTCCCGACTCTAAGTTTGGTAAAACATTTTGCGGCTCGTACCGAGTATTAGCCACACGCCATAAATGCCGACGACTTATCTGGCTGGATCTAAAACTTTTTTCGTCGGAAAATATGGCATGTGAAAAATCGAAGTCTCGATAATCTCGTGCGAACCGGACTCTAGCCTCCCGATGGGCTTGACTAAGAACTATTTTCCGGGCGGGCTTTCTGCTGTGTATTCCCGCCCGATGTAGTGCATTCCGGACTGTTCTAATGGTGCAGTCGAATTCTTCTGCAAACAGTCTGGTGGGCGTGAATGGTTCTTCTTGGAATACCTGAACCATTCTTTCCAATCGCGGCGGGGTGATAATGGTCGGAGTATTGCATGGAGGTTGGCTTCTCAAATGTCCTTCGTTGTCATACCGCCGGAGCCATAGACGGACAGTATTTCTCTGTAAAAAGTAAATGAACTTTTATTAGCATTTAAAAAAAAAATACACCTATTAGTTTATATAAAATGGACACAAAATAAGTCATTAGCTTTTTGCACAAATAAATAGTTGAAATAATTTCTACCTAAGACTGTTAGCCCACGTTCGCACAGGCGTAAAAATATCGCGGCAGGATTTTATCGCGCACTGGATTTTCAACTTTTGGTGTTGAGCCGAGTGTTGAGAATCCAATGCGCTGGGACGCACTCTCGTCCCAGCGCAGCGCCTCGATAAAACACACTGTTGGATTTTCAACTCTCGGCGCTAAGCAGTGTGTTGAAAATCCAGTGCACGACAAAAATCGCCCCGGGAAAATATCGCCCGAGCGAACTTGGGCTAATAGTTAAGCAAGCTTGATAAGAAAATACTGATAATAAACTATTTTGTATATTAATTAGTTTATTACATATCTAAACAAATTCAATAAAATATTTTAATTAGTTTAAATTGAAAACAGTAACTTTGAATAAGCACTAAACCTATGAAAACACAAAAAAAAAAAAAAAAATACTCACTGTCGTATGCAGCTCCTCAGCAATTTGACTGATGTTTAATCCATCCTCCCGCAGAAACAAGATTTCATGCCTCTGTTGTGTGGTGAGACGGTACGAAGACATGTTTCAGAAATGCTACTTAAAAACGTTAGTTGTTACCGAAAGCTCTGCAAATTTGCAACTGAACCCATGAAATGCGTTAGAACAAAATGTAAAGTATAAAAACATTAAAATTAAAAACTTTCTCAGTTTTGTTTCTTTTATTCTATTCCTAGTGGTCGAGAAAGGGTCACCATATCCGTAGTCAGACATCTGTTATCATTGTAACAGAGCCTACAAAAAACGCATGAACAACAAAAAATCAGAAACGACAAAATATTACTATGTATTTTTGTTTCATTGGTCGATGCAAAAAGGGGCGTAAAACAGATGTGGTCATCGTGTTCACGGGATTTTGTTTTGAAACTGGTTAGATATGGAATTCCTCGATAGTACGTACTTCTCGACCGGTCTTTCTACGAACCACTATTTGAGACGCAACTGAGTTGTATATCAATTTGGATGGCTATGTGAGTAGCGGAAGACCCAAAAAACTATGGATGGATGGTGTGAAAATGACATTGTTAAAAAGGGTGTGACTACTAAAATGACAGCCAGAGCTGTAAGTAGGGTAGATGAAGATTTCGCGCTGATCACAAATAAATTGGATTGAGGGCAGGACGATGAACGACCGAACCGTGCTTTACATCTCCAAGGTGGTTTTGCGGAGCCCCTTAACCTTGACTGATATTTTTACAGAGTTGCCAGTCTTAATCAACGATAATAGGATAACTAGCAAAACGCGAACATCAGTAGCGCAACTGAGTTTTTTTCCTATGAATTTTAATAAAGAAAATTCACCGAACAATACTGTCAGTCACACCATAATCATGCCATACACGCTGTAATGACGTCATCCCGCGTCACTCGCACACATGACGCCTATATTATACGTCACGTTATATAAGTGTAGTCTATTTCTGAGAATTACCACCGGTTGGGGCGATTCTTCAGGGCTGTCCGTATGTACTTATAATATGTAATTGTTAGTTTGTACTACGTTAAACATAGATTTATTAATAATGTTTGTTTGAGGAAATGTTTAGGGTTGCGCAAGCGCAGGTTTGGGACAGAAATAGCTTTGTATACACCTAATACTGAGTAAGCCAATGTCAAGAGCAAGGAACGTTAATATCTTTATAGTAATAGATATTCTGAAAACGGCTTGTTATATTTGGATATCCTCAAGAAGTTGAAACATTTTTAACATTTTAGGTAATATTTTTATCTACTATTTGAATTGAGGAGAATATTTTTGTTACCTAATTACATTTGTTAAAGCCACATTTACGAGTAAATAATATGCATCATATTATTTATACAACAGTGTTGTGTATATCCCCAGTCTGTGTGGTAATTTATGTAATTATACACTTATATTTAAATAGGCGAGCGTGTAAAATAGCAAATATTAAAGGAAAAAAATATCGCATAAGACACCATAAGTGCTCTAAGTTCAAGGTATGCAACTAAGCAATATCTATGCATTATTGTAAAATAGCTTCTGCCCGCGACTTCGTTCGCGTGGAGGTCGTAATATACCACAATTTAGTAAAATAACAGCCACATTTTTATAAAACGTCCCTCTAAACTACGTTTGTAATTGTGGTACCAGCAGTAAAAATTTACAGAGAGTCAGGACTGGTCACGCGGGAGCAAGAGACGTACAACAGCTCGTCCTGAGGTCGCCACCCGCAGCCTTCAGTAGCAATTTTACTTTGGTTGGGAAGTTTCCTGCGTTCCTGCATATACTACCTAATGACTCAAACCTGATACAGTAACTGAAGAATTCTTACTATTTCTTACAGATTATTCCTGACTAACAGAAGATTGTAAACACACGGGATTTTTAATTAACAGTCGCATAACCATAGATATTATAACCAAAGATGACAGACGAGGCCTTAACTTTATGTTTTTCTGTGTACATACTACGAATAATATAATAGTATACCTAAATGTAAAAAAATAAGCACAAAAAATATCAATTGTTGGGAATCAAACCTTTAATATTTGCTTAGCTTTGCTTTGTTGAAAGTTGACTAATGGCCAAATCATACAGTTTACGAACCGTTATTGGTTAAAATTAAGACTCTTGTATCTTTACCAATAAAAAATCAAAGACCATAGCTTTGCATAGTAGCTTTGTATAGTCCCTTATGGAAGTAGCTATCACAGGTAAAATTGGCTTACGAATCTATGTATATGCCCAGTTTGGGAATAAAAAATGTTACCATTGGTACGCAAAACGATTCGTTTTAGTTTATAGGAACCGAGCATTAAATAGCCGTTCTTATATTATGGCCATGATTGACTGCATAGCACCTTGGAGGTATAGCGGGAAAACTTAAACCTGTAAATATCTGCAATATTGTGAAGTAATGGGATAATTCGACTATTGTCATACACTGGTATATTGTGTTTTTTCTCATCTCAGTCTCATTTCCTACGAAATGTATGGGGTTTTTTTGCGATTTGTGACTTTTTCTAGTAATCTGGTCCAATAGAGTTTTTTGATCCTTATAACATCAAAAAATGTTTTTTTGTGAAAATTCCCCATTTTCTTGCAGACTGCGTTTTTTTACAAAATCTGCGAATGCAAATCAAAATGTTTCAAAAAGTTAAGGTCAGCCTCCTAAGACCGCTTTCTTGTAGCGACAACGGTTAAGGTACCTGCCCTTACTGCCCCATCTCAAAGATCCACGGTCACCCTGTATAAATGTCATGATTGACTGCTTAGTTCCAATAATTTATTTGTGAACATAATTATGTAATAATTACATACAAATATCTTAAAAAATAGGTACTGCGCTATGTTTATTATGTATTAAAAACTATTAAATGAGTACTTACTATTAAATTATAATGCACACACAACCTCAACCACACATTCACGTATTTCCTGCATGCCTTAAAATAAATATAAATAATGGTCAATCTAATTTTATTCAATGAAATGATTTTTTATTCTTCTAATTAAACTTAAATAAGCGTAACTTAATTTGTACCAGAGCTATCTGTATCATTATATTATTACTATAGCAAATCAATATGTCACGATTTAAATTGTTACTTATGGTTGTAGGAGGAAGGCGCGTGTCTGTCACATAGTTAATACTAGCACAGACATCGTCGTTAACTCTTTCATCTTTAAAATACTCAAAACTCTGTACATTGTGTTTTTGTTTAGGATATATGAGTTTTACCAATATTTGTTAATAAAAAAATATTTATTAATGATAAAGGACCATGAGTCATTATGGCAATTTGACCTAAACTCTCAACAGTGATGAATCGTATACCATGTTGCCATGTGAAAGCTTTTTGGGTATTATTAAATTCATACTATGGCAGCATTGGCAGCCAAGTCGAAATCGAGCGCGAACATGGTGTTTTAGTACAATATTGTAGTTAGTTAGTGTAATAGTAGTAATTATAGTCAATCCTGGGAAACTATAAAATTCTTATTAAACATAATATTTTTTCTTGTTAATTTTGTGTACGCGCGCGTGCGCCGTGCACGCAGGTAGCTATCGAGTCCTCATCTCCTTTCCCTGCCCCTTCCCCTCCCGCTTCTAACAAAGAATCAAACGAAAACAAAAAGAAACAGGAATGTTGGTCAACGGTAAACAGTCGTTGCTCGCACATTGTTTACGCTAAGGACTTGTGTTTGTGTTACTATCGGCTTGTTTTGAGACCTACTGACCCCGACTTACTGAAGATTTCCACTATCCAACTCTTGGCTTCATCATCAGACTCTCGTTACTAAGCCTTATCTATTGGATTCATTAAAACGAATCATATGACCTGAAACCCGAAGGGTTTACTAATAGCCGCTGAAGAGTTCCACTACCCACCTCTTGGCTCCATCATCAGACCCGCGTTACCAAGCCCAATCTATTGGATTCATCAAAACGAATCATATGAGCCCAAACTCGAGGGGTTTACTAGAAGCCACTGAAGAGTTCGACTATCCACCTCTCGGCTCCATCATCAGACCTTCGATTATTGCCTGTTTATTAGGTACTCAAATATATATATGTATTTAAAAATGTCGATAAAAATCTAAGTAGACCAAAATAAATGTTAAAAAATGTATGACACACAAATAACATGTTGTTTTTTTTTATTAAAAATAATTTTTTTTTTTTTTTTGTACCTTCTACTACTCGACCTCGTACGTACGTACTTCTCGACCGGTCTTTCTACGAACCACTATTTGAGACGCAACTGAGTTGTATATCAATTTGGATGGCTATGTGAGTAGCGGAAGACCCAAAAAACTATGGATGGATGGTGTGAAAATGACATTGTTAAAAAGGGTGTGACTACTAAAATGACAGCCAGAGCTGTAAGTAGGGTAGATGAAGATTTCGCGCTGATCACAAATAAATTGGATTGAGGGCAGGACGATGAACGACCGAACCGTGCTTTACATCTCCAAGGTGGTTTTGCGGAGCCCCTTAACCTTGACTGATATTTTTACAGAGTTGCCAGTCTTAATCAACGATAATAGGATAACTAGCAAAACGCGAACATCAGTAGCGCAACTGAGTTTTTTTCCTATGAATTTTAATAAAGAAAATTCACCGAACAATACTGTCAGTCACACCATAATCATGCCATACACGCTGTAATGACGTCATCCCGCGTCACTCACACACATGACGCCTATATTATACGTCACGTTATATAAGTGTAGTCTATTTCTGAGAATTACCACCGGTTGGGGCGATTCTTCAGGGCTGTCCGTATGTACTTATAATATGTAATTGTTAGTTTGTACTACGTTAAACATAGATTTATTAATAATGTTTGTTTGAGGAAATGTTTAGGGTTGCGCAAGCGCAGGTTTGGGACAGAAATAGCTTTGTATACACCTAATACTGAGTAAGCCAATGTCAAGAGCAAGGAACGTTAATATCTTTATAGTAATAGATATTCTGAAAACGGCTTGTTATATTTGGATATCCTCAAGAAGTTGAAACATTTTTAACATTTTAGGTGATATTTTTATCTACTATTTGAATTGAGGAGAATATTTTTGTTACCTAATTACATTTGTTAAAGCCACATTTACGAGTAAATAATATGCATCATATTATTTATACAACAGTGTTGTGTATATCCCCAGTCTGTGTGGTAATTTATGTAATTATACACTTATATTTAAATAGGCGAGCGTGTAAAATAGCAAATATTAAAGGAAAAAATATCGCATAAGACACCATAAGTGCTCTAAGTTCAAGGTATGCAACTAAGCAATATCTATGCATTATTGTAAAATAGCTTCTGCCCGCGACTTCGTTCGCGTGGAGGTCGTAATATACCACAATTTAGTAAAATAACAGCCACATTTTTATAAAACGTCCCTCTAAACTAGGTTTGTAATTGTGGTACCAGCAGTAAAAATTTACAGAGAGTCAGGACTGGTCACGCGGGAGCAAGAGACGTACAACAGCTCGTCCTGAGGTCGCCACCCGCAGCCTTCAGTAGCAATTTTACTTTGGTTGGGAAGTTTCCTGCGTTCCTGCATATACTACCTAATGACTCAAACCTGATACAGTAACTGAAGAATTCTTACTATTTCTTACAGATTATTCCTGACTAACAGAAGATTGTAAACACACGGGATTTTTAATTAACAGTCGCATAACCATAGATATTATAACCAAAGATGACAGACGAGGCCTTAACTTTATGTTTTTCTGTGTACATACTACGAATAATATAATAGTATACCTAAATGTAAAAAAATAAGCACAAAAAATATCAATTGTTGGGAATCAAACCTTTAATATTTGCTTAGCTTTGCTTTGTTGAAAGTTGACTAATGGCCAAATCATACAGTTTACGAACCGTTATTGGTTAAAATTAAGACTCTTGTATCTTTACCAATAAAAAATCAAAGACCATAGCTTTGCATAGTAGCTTTGTATAGTCCCTTATGGAAGTAGCTATCACAGGTAAAATTGGCTTACGAATCTATGTATATGCCCAGTTTGGGAATAAAAAATGTTACCATTGGTACGCAAAACGATTCGTTTTAGTTTATAGGAACCGAGCATTAAATAGCCGTTCTTATATTATGGCCATGATTGACTGCATAGCACCTTGGAGGTATAGCGGGAAAACTTAAACCTGTAAATATCTGCAATATTGTGAAGTAATGGGATAATTCGACTATTGTCATACACTGGTATATTGTGTTTTTTCTCATCTCAGTCTCATTTCCTACGAAATGTATGGGGTTTTTTTGCGATTTGTGACTTTTTCTAGTAATCTGGTCCAATAGAGTTTTTTGATCCTTATAACATCAAAAAATGTTTTTTTGTGAAAATTCCCCATTTTCTTGCAGACTGCGTTTTTTTACAAAATCTGCGAATGCAAATCAAAATGTTTCAAAAAGTTAAGGTCAGCCTCCTAAGACCGCTTTCTTGTAGCGACAACGGTTAAGGTACCTGCCCTTACTGCCCCATCTCAAAGATCCACGGTCACCCTGTATAAATGTCATGATTGACTGCTTAGTTCCAATAATTTATTTGTGAACATAATTATGTAATAATTACATACAAATATCTTAAAAAATAGGTACTGCGCTATGTTTATTATGTATTAAAAACTATTAAATGAGTACTTACTATTAAATTATAATGCACACACAACCTCAACCACACATTCACGTATTTCCTGCATGCCTTAAAATAAATATAAATAATGGTCAATCTAATTTTATTCAATGAAATGATTTTTTATTCTTCTAATTAAACTTAAATAAGCGTAACTTAATTTGTACCAGAGCTATCTGTATCATTATATTATTACTATAGCAAATCAATATGTCACGATTTAAATTGTTACTTATGGTTGTAGGAGGAAGGCGCGTGTCTGTCACATAGTTAATACTAGCACAGACATCGTCGTTAACTCTTTCATCTTTAAAATACTCAAAACTCTGTACATTGTGTTTTTGTTTAGGATATATGAGTTTTACCAATATTTGTTAATAAAAAAATATTTATTAATGATAAAGGACCATGAGTCATTATGGCAATTTGACCTAAACTCTCAACAGTGATGAATCGTATACCATGTTGCCATGTGAAAGCTTTTTGGGTATTATTAAATTCATACTATGGCAGCATTGGCAGCCAAGTCGAAATCGAGCGCGAACATGGTGTTTTAGTACAATATTGTAGTTAGTTAGTGTAATAGTAGTAATTATATTCAATCCTGGGAAACTATAAAATTCTTATTAAACATAATATTTTTTCTTGTTAATTTTGTGTACGCGCGCGTGCGCCGTGCACGCAGGTAGCTATCGAGTCCTCATCTCCTTTCCCTGCCCCTTCCCCTCCCGCTTCTAACAAAGAATCAAACGAAAACAAAAAGAAACAGGAATGTTGGTCAACGGTAAACAGTCGTTGCTCGCACATTGTTTACGCTAAGGACTTGTGTTTGTGTTACTATCGGCTTGTTTTGAGACCTACTGACCCCGACTTACTGAAGATTTCCACTATCCAACTCTTGGCTTCATCATCAGACTCTCGTTACTAAGCCTTATCTATTGGATTCATTAAAACGAATCATATGACCTGAAACCCGAAGGGTTTACTAATAGCCGCTGAAGAGTTCCACTACCCACCTCTTGGCTCCATCATCAGACCCGCGTTACCAAGCCCAATCTATTGGATTCATCAAAACGAATCATATGAGCCCAAACTCGAGGGGTTTACTAGAAGCCACTGAAGAGTTCGACTATCCACCTCTCGGCTCCATCATCAGACCTTCGATTATTGCCTGTTTATTAGGTACTCAAATATATATTTGTATTTAAAAATGTCGATAAAAATCTAAGTAGACCAAAATAAATGTTAAAAAATGTATGACACACAAATAACATGTTGTTTTTTTTTATTAAAAATAATAGAACTCAATATTAGTTTTTTTTTTTGTACCTGCTACTGCCAGTTTATTTTTGGTTGTTCCAAAACACATGTTCGCGCTCGATTTCGACTTGGCTGCCATAGCTGATTTCAATAATACCCCAAAAGCTTTCACGTGCCATTAGTTTTATCACGATTTCATACAAATTTGCCCATGGTCCTATTACAATATAATTATATAAGTATTTGAAAACCTAATTGTATTATCGCATGCATGCAAATTAAATTGTATTACAATTCAGAGTCAATTTCATTTCATGTCAAAATTTTCGATTATTCCCGATGTCCACCACTTGTTTGGCCACCACTGGAGGACAGCGAAACAACTTTTAAAAATTATTCTCGCTGTCCACCACTGCGGGACAGCGCCACAACTTTCTAAATTATTTTCATTCGCCACCACTGGTGGAGAGCACAACGGAGTTTTAAACATCCCTAATCCCTATGGCCACATTGGCCACCGCTGCCTGGGGGACAGTGGCACAACTTTTGATCCAATTCCCACTGGCCATCAATTTAAATGATTTTATAAATTGATGCATAAATCAGCGGAAAGTTAGTACCTACTATTTTCAGTACTTCTGAAGTATTGAGTAAAGTTGAGTGAATGACTTTGTGCAGCTTTTAAAGGTACCATCACATAAGAAATTATGAATCTCACAAATTATATTTTTGGCTTCTTCAATAAAAAACACTACATTATACAAGTCGGTTGCCGTTATAAGAATATTCTGCTAAAACGAAGTCCTTATTTCCTTAATCCTTAACTTTAATGAATTATAATTAATTATTATTTTACTATATTATACAAGAAATTAAATATCATTTTATTTTCATTTATTACGTTCACGTACCTACATATTCATTACATTTTTAAATATTTTTATACAATACAAAAAAAAAACATTTAAAAATATAAATAATAGTAGTCCATCGGCAACAGGAACAAGGTCCAAGTGGCCGGTGGTCAGGGCTCTAGAGAGAGGAACCTCCTCACTATGCGTGCCGTGTAGAGGAGTACTGCTTTCTGAATCAAGCCCTTGACCCAGCCGCGTAGTGAGAGCCTTCTGAGGTGTTGGTAGAGGCTCTTCGCTATTAGGCCATTGACCGTAATGGTTATCGGTACACTGATTGCAGAGTCCACATGTCGACAACCTCATGTGCTAAGTCAAGATATCTTCTGAGACTACTTCTCCCTCATTTTCATTAAGTATTAACATACTCATATGAAATTTATACATACACTATCTATATATTATACTATCGTTAAATACACATTCACTCACTCGCACACACACACACACACACACACACAAACACATGCCCGAGCACGCGTGCGCACGCACTCATACACACCTCCACACAACAGCGCGTCTATATTTAATGATTACTTTGTTTTTGTTTTTCTTTATATTTTTGATTTATATCACTCTTTTCCTAATACATAATAAAATGTAATGTCTATTCAATAGCTTATACTAAAAGTAACTAGTGGTAGAGCGGAACTTCCTAACACAAGCATATTTCTTACTTAAATGGAAATTCCCTAAAGACCTAATGTAAACGTACTTTTACGTTATTGAAATAAACATTTTGTATTTTTGTATTTGTATTTTGTAAGATAGTTGATTGTTTTTGGTTTCCCAGCTTTCACGAGATTCTCCTCATGAGGGACAGCGATATCAACAATCATTGCAGGGCGCTCTCGTTGATCTATCACCACAATATCAGGCTTATTGGCTACAATAGTCCTGTCAGTGATGATAGAAAGTTGTGGCGCTGTCCCCCAGTGGTGGACAACGAGAATATTTTTTTAAAGTTGTTTCGCTGTCCCCCAGTGGTGGCCAAACATCGGGAATAGTCGAAAATTAAGTTAATTCAATTCAAAAGATTAAATTTGATGTCAGCATTATATAATTCTAAAGATTTGTCATTAAGAGGAGGCTCCCCTATTTTTATGTTAATTTGCATGAATATTCTGAAACAGTCACACATACAAGCAAAATGAAACTTTAGTATATGATTTATTGGATCTTTTACTTTCCATGTTGAAGACATTTACGTAATTGTAGTCTTTTTTAAGGATAATTATAAAAATCAAACAAGATTGTTTAGCTTTTATGTCTAAAATAAACATTCACAACAAGAAAATATAGTTTATTATCCCGACACAAGATATTTTTTCTCTAGATCAATTATTACTTTAGTTATAAACGAAATAAGAATTGAGACTTACGCTATAGTACCGGGGAGCGAGGGGCGGAGCGTGCGTTCGAACTTTGATTTAGACTGCCTGCTCTTATGATACTCATCTATTTTAGTCTTTAACATCTTCCAAGCAGTAACCCGTTAAGTGTTTTTTTTTTAACTATTGCAGTGGCATATATTTTATTATATAATTTTGGAGCAACATCAATGAAGCTTTTCTTTATTAGATAACTTTTACATTTCACAAGGCATAATTCATTAAATTTCTCTAAAAAAATCTCTAATTCATTAAAATTCAGAAAACTCCGATACGTGCTCAATATAGCACGTATCGGAGTTTTCTTTATTGCACATAGTTTATTTTTATTTGTTTTTACAAATAAATAGTGCAGTTTGCAGTCAGACAAACAGATAGACAAACAAACAAAATTTCTAAAAACTATATTTTCGGCATTAGAATCGTTCGTACCTCGTAGCAATTACTTGTTTTCAAAAATATTAAATTTACAGTTTTGATTTCGCTACGATTTTATTATATAGAAAGATTAAAATTCGGTTTTCATTGCGTTGTGTTGGTTTATGTGTAGGTTTTATTACATTAAAACTTATATAATGAAGAAATCTCGATGTTCTGACTAGTCTTAAAAACCGTGCGAAGCATCGGCGGGTTGCTAGTTAAGAATAATTAAAAACAAGTAAAAAGATTATAGTTTTTTTTTACGTGTCAACCCTACCTTATCGCCGATTTTTTGTATTAAAACGTACGAAAAAAGTGGCGACATTGTGCATACTCAACGGTTTATAGCGGCTAGTCAGTGAACTATGGCAATTCACACGGCAACAGTGTATTTAGCATACATTCCTAAAACTACGGAATGGCACATTTTATCTGGCAATTTTTATATTGTCTCCAACTCGACAGAAAAAAAAAATATATATATAGGGTGGCTGGTATATCGACGCACAACTTATTACCCTGGATTCAGTACTTGATTCTAAAACCCCCTGTTGAAATATTTCGTCGGTTAATAAATCAAAATCAGAAGTCATTTATTCAAACTAGGCTGAGAATCAGCACTTTTCGAACGTCAAAAATTACATAAGACAGACAGTCGCCCAAAAACGCCCGCCCTTTACCACTTCTTAGCTTTAGCTGGGAAGAAGAAGTTACGCAACAAACTCCCCAGCAGCACAGCTGTCTGTTCAGTTAGAAAAACTTGATTCTATACAATAGTATGTAAAATATTTTACATTACGCAACACAAAACATTAAATTAAATTATTTGCCATGTTAGCTAGCACACACACTATGCCAACAAAACAAAATCAACGAAAACTATACTCAAGCAGAAATATATATATAATTATTTTTTTTATTGCTTTTCCATACGTTTGATAAAACAGCAGATATTTTTTTTGATAACCGACCTTTCTTTTTTAGAATCATGTGCTGAAGTCATGGTTAAAGTTAGCGCGTCGATGTCCCTGCCACCCTGTATGCAGACGAATTGAGAACCTCCTCCTTTTTTAAGAGCTCGGTTAAAAATAAGGACACTGACCATTAACGAAATATACATAGCTGATTCAGAAATCATGAATTAATATGTTTGTATTTAGCCATTCAGAAATCCAAAAATAGCTCTGTCTGTATGTCTGTCCTTTTACCAGCTTGAGGGCTGAACGGATTTCGATATATTGCTGCTTGGCAGACGAATTGCTGTGCTCAGTTTGATGTTAAGAGAGAAGATGCTTCTATACATCCTTTTTACGGCACCAATGCATAGTGCTTCGCCAATTTTTTTTTCGACACAAATAATCCGTAACATGAAAAAATGCTTGTATCTATTTATATTAAAAAATATCTCATTACCAACGCTTAACAATCACCTTTATCATTATTTCTGAAGCCGCATGCGTAGGAGCACTCAATGAGCGAGCCGCGCGGCCATGATGAATCGCAGACTCTGAAGATTACTCTAGTAGCTGAATTGTATCAAATTGGCATTGAATTACCGTATCATACGATTCTTTGCGCTTATTCCTTCAATTATATTACAGACTAGCTGGTGCCCGCGGCTTCGTTCGCGCGTTCTTTTTCTAAAATAAAAGTACTAGCCTAAGTTACTCCTTATAATAACAACTAACAGCTAGTGAAAGTCCCGTCGAAATCGGTCCAGCCTTTTCGGGGATTAGCCGGAACAAACATACAGAAACAGACAAACAAAAATTGTTATCTTGTTATAAGTACCGTATATACTTTCATAATATATGTATTAGTAAAAACCGGCCAAGTACGTGTCGGACCACGTACAATGAAGGGTTCCGTAGTTGGGATGAATTTATCCCCAAATCAAACTTAACTTTGTAGTACAAAAAAAAAAATCTGGTATACATCGATATACGTCACGGTCAATTCTTCAACTGCAAATGTAAGTTTATAATCTCTTTTTTTTATTGTTAAAAAACTTAACGGACTTTTAAAAACGGACTTTTTCCTTTACTTGTGCTGCGAGACCTGGCTTCATGCCAAATCTCTTGATTCTAGGTCAACGGGAAGTAGGTACCCTATAGGTTCGAATTTATTTGTGAGTATCAAAATATGTCGCCTATGGCCGTATTTCTTTATTGCGTTAACTTGAAGCTTGATTTTTTTTAGAGCTCCAACGGACCCTAGACCTATTAGATATAAAGTTTCAACTTGATCCACGCGTTCCTGAAAAAAAGGTCATGATAGACAGACGGAGGGACAACGAAGTGATCCTATAAGGGTTCGTATTATATTCGTAAGTGATCGAAAAACAAGAAAAAACGGAACCCTAAAACAATACTTTTTATATGAGAAAAGGTAGCAGGTAAAATACGACCTGCGGGCAATAGCTAAATAATTTACACAGCTAAGACTCCACAAACCTGATTAGCAGCAATGAAGTCAGGATCGTATATGGCTGGTCGTGGCTTCATGGACGCCATCCCTTTCTTAAGCTTCTGTTGGAGGTCGAAGTCGATGACTTTAGCACGGACCATAGACTCTGCAAGGTTGAGAGGACTTATGTCCCAGCCGTCAATCTCTGAGGAAGGTAATTTTTCGTTAGGATGATACATTTTTGGGCAAAGATGATTTGGCAAAACAAGAGAGCAAGCAAAAGTTATGACAACATATAAAAGTATCAAAAGTTGTAAAAGGTACCCTTAGGTTTTAGTTTATTACCTATCATACTGCCCATCTGATGGAAATTATTTAATAATTGACATATATCATCGGAAAGACGTTCACTGCTGGATATTATGGGCCTCATCCAAGCACCGTCAAAACGAGAGTTTCAACATTGCCTGCATCCGGTGGATTCGGACTTTGACTAGGTCGTCGGTCCACCTTATACCCAGGCTGTGTTAAAGTACGAGCGAGAAAATCGTGGCGATAAGTCTCACCGTGCCATCAAATTCAATAGAAACTATAAAGCAATCTCCACGCGGCGACAATTTGAAGGCACAGCGCAGCATGACTATCGCCTCGATTCTCTCGTCCGTTGAGATGGCGCCTTAAGTCATCTGCAGGGTTAAACGAAGTTCGTTGGAATGTCTCGTGGTTTGATTTTTACATTTCATTCAATATCTAGTTATTAATAGAAACTTACCCAAATCATCAGGGTGTACCATAGGCAGCAGATGACACATCGGCACGTGAACATCGTTGCCTTTCTCGTCGATACCGAGACGGACTGTCGACGCTTGTGTGATTGAACCCCACCTGATACAATGGGCGATATAACTTCTTTATCTGGCATTGGTGATGTGCTTCAGAAAGGTCAGGTACGTAGTACTCGCAACCGGCGTGCGTGTATGACCAGCACAGTACGCTAATTGCGTAACACACTATGGTGCATATGATACGTCACGTAGAAGAAATAGAACGAACGTCCAACGAATATCCTGGCCAGACAAGTGACTTCCAAAGTAAAAAGGTTTTATTTAGATATATTTTATTAAGGGGCATGATGTTCCACGAGTTTTAGTAGTTTAGTAGATAAATTGCCTTCAAAATAAGGATACCTTTTAGTGAAGATGTAGTACGACGCAACAGAGAAATTTTAAGCAATCAAAGCAAATTTATTTCGAAGATTTTTTTCTCTTGACATGTTTGCGTCAGGGATACAGTAATAAGGAAAACAAAGGTAATAGCTTGGCAGAACTCCATTGCTAGTGGAGAAATAGAGAAAGACGGTATATGTGATGAAAAAGCGTAAAAACCAGCTGACTGCTATGATCGCTGTTTGGAAAAATGTATTATAGATAACTGTGTCTGGTTTAAACTAGAGATCCAACCTTCCAATGAAAGTTCTAAATCCTATTAGAAGTTATGTGGCTTCGTCCCTTTTAATTACGTGGCGTTGAACGTTCGAGCACCTAGTTTTAATTGCGTTAAGTAAGACGTAAAAGTTATATCAGTTATTAAATAGAATTATTTAACTTGAATTGGGTTTGTCAAAGACAAAGCTGCTACACGATTACTGATAAATGCGAGCACTAACTGGACAGGTCCACTCAAATCTGTGTGGTTCTTCCCTCAAAAGACCATTTCAGACAGACATGGTGCTCACATAATCTGACCAAGATTATGTCTGAATTTTCGCAAACATATAGTCTGTTCTTCATCGTCATTCAAAACTAAGTTTGCACATCGGTTTTTCTGCTACCAGGGTCAAAATTTATACAATAAGGTAAATCGAGCCTTAACGCTATATGCCTTGCCAAAAACCAAATGTAAGTCTTTGGTTTCGGCCTGGTTAAAAAATTTGGATTATAATTTTACAGAAAGTCTACTTCATTCAAATTAAATTGGCACAATATAAGTTTATAACTTGCACCAAAACCCATTCACGTACACATCGGCACACTACACCTGACACTCAACACTACACACTCTCATAGACACACACAGATACAGGCGCCCTGATTAACTTTTTGTTTATAGTTTATTTTTAACTTCTACCCCCAAAATTGTAATAACTTAAGTTTTTAGTCTTAAATCGAAGTCTCCTTAATTGTAACGTTAGATGTATTATCATATTTTTTTAAGGGACCTGGTAATTTGTAATACAGGCACTTTACGCCTAACTCAGACACCAGCTCCTCACATTGCTAAAAAAAAAACAAATAATATGTGAAACCCACTTGTCATTGTGAGGCGAAATAAAGAATTTATTAATTTATTGTTTTCGGCGTTTCGTCTTAGAATAGTCGTTTCAGAAACATCCACCAATCTTTTTTTTTTTTTTTTTGGGTGGGAAATTATCAAATAACTTCTCCCGCTCTGGGCGGAGCGGGAGGGCGTGTCAGACTTTTACTGACTAAAACCCACCCGTGTTCCTTCCGTTGCCTGTGTGCCAGGGCCACGATATCCCTTTCGGACAAACTCGCAACCCCGGCAGGCATTGGTCCTAACGGACCCCGTCAGTTTGTGCTGACATCTCTTTGAGGCCACATCGACCTATCTAGTTTTTAACTAAAATATATAATATAATTTTAATAAATTTTTTTTTTATTATTTTAATAAAAAAAATATTAATTTTAATTTAACTAAACTATACATATACTATGAATTAAAAAAACCCGTAAATAGGTTTTACTCGTCAATAATTTAAAAACAGCGACCTATCTAGTTTTTAAATTATTGACGAGTAAAACCTATTTACGGTTTTTTTTAATTCATAGTACATAGTTTATTCAAATTCAAATATTTTAATTCGGAAAACATCCATATTGTGTTAGTATTAAGACTTAGAAAATAGATCAGCCATGTTTCAGATTATCTAAAGTACATACATCTTTTATGGGGTACTGTGTTAAATGTTACAACAAAATACCTTGTGATATATTGCAATTAAATGAAAGAAAATTTAAAACTCATATAAAAAGTACACTTTGTAAACAAGCTTATTACAAATTAGAGGATTATATCCAGGACAAGAACGCTTGGAAACATGCTGGTCCAGCTCCATAGGACAATCTAGAGTCTAGACAAAATCTAACTGATTGCTATTTTAATTGTATATTTTATTATTTTTATGACATTTATTTTACACTCTGTGATTACCTTAACTCACACACTGATTATTTAATTATTTTTACCTATTGTGGTATAGTAATTTTATTCTAGGTGCATCGTCTTCACATATAATTATATAATTGATGTACCAATACCAACTATTGTAAAACATTTTAAAAGAGTAACGGTGGAGTTTCTTGCCCATTCTTCTCCATACGAAGCTACCTTTTGGAAGGGGCGACTAGAATCAATTCTATTTTATTTGTAAATTTTGACGTTCAAAAGTGCCATCTATGTGCCTATTTGAAATAAATAATTTGACTTTGACTTAGAAAACCATGTTAGTAAAAAAAAAAAAAATATATTATATTAAAACATTAAAATAACAAAAGATATAAAAATTTAAATTAAAATCAATATCAAAATCTATATTATCTAGTGTATGTATGTTAGATATAATTCATCATCATCATTTGTCAAAGAGGATTCAATTGGTAGTAATTTCTGGAATTCTGCAGGTTTTTTTTTCTGTTGTGGTTAGTGACTGTGACCAGGTGCCGTATTATGACGTTTTAATGCCATCATGATTCCAGTGCAAGAGAGAGATGTATCTATACATGACCGCTAGCACCTTCTCCTTTTCGGTCTGGAATCATAATGGCATTTATACTTCATAATACGGCCCCTGTGGGCTAATTGCGTAATGCACTATCAGTAGGAATCGGTTTCAATTTGACAATTCAACGACATTCATTGCGTTATTTACGTCGTTGAGCAGACAATTTTTTCTAACATATGAAGCAATGGATTAGCAATATACTTCAAAATCATTCCGACTCAAACTGTGTTACGCAATTAGGGTGCTGGTGTCAGAGTTTTTATGCCACCCATGCGCCTCTGACTTGGCTTCACATGCCGTCGAGAAATATCTCTAAGGCATGCCGGTTTCCTCACGATGTTTTCCTTCACCGTTTTTAAGCAAGTGATAGAAAATTATACATTACGCACATGAATCCGAAAAGTCAGAGTTGCGTGGCTTGGGTTCGAACTAGAGACCTATGACTTGGTAGATCACACCACCTGGCTATCACTACCCCTGCCAGGGTTGCGAGTTTGTCGAAAGGGATATCGTGGCCCTTATTTGATAATTTTCCACCCAAAAAAAAAAAAAAAGGCTATCACTACCATTTATTGAAACCGGTAGTTACTTCCAGGTAATATTCTTCACGAAGTTCAGTAGGTAACTAAGCTATAGTAAGCTTTAGAGGTAACGTGCAGATAGATTACATCAGGATGCTAGTGTTCGTTAGATTGTATGGAAAGTCAGGCGGAAAAAGTTGCTACAGATTTATGTCTGGTGGCTTGTTTACGAAAATCTTTTAAGGCTTTTTTTGACTTCTTGGGCCAAAAGTCGGGAGCTTGACTAGTAGGTCCTTGAATTCAAGGTTCAGATACTCTGTTAGCGCTAAAACCATATCATGATCTATTCGACTAAGGCAGAGCGTTTTATTTGTTAGTCGTCCATTTTTAGTTGTTTCCTTTGAATGCTTAATAATATTTGTGTAACCTGTAATCTACTAACCCAACAAACGTTGTGTTACTGAGGAGTTAGTTACGCCACTTCTTCCCAGCTAAACCACTAGGAAGTAGTAAAGGGCGGGCGTTTTGGGGGACTGTCTTATGTAGTTTTGACGTTCAAAAAATTCTGGTTCTCGGCCTAATTTCAGAAATGATTTTTAATTTTAACAATCCTAGATGTTAGGTAAACTTACCAGTTAGAATCCATCTTCCCATTCTTAGTGTTCCAAGAGAGCTGGTGTCGGTTAGCAAGTACAGCGGCTGTGAAGGTGGAGCCGTTGTTGCCACCCCAACCCACCAGCATCACGCCCACTCTGCCCACGCGACGGTCAGTGCGGATGCCCAGCGACTTGCGGATTGGACGCGCCTGGAGAATTGCGGGCATTTAGGTTTTTTTTATAGTAATCGAAGACGGTAGGCAGGAATGATAATTTGATAGGACTTGTGAGCCTATCTATACTAATATTCTTTCTATAATCTGAGACTAATAATGCCCTCCCAAATAATAAGCACTGTCGAAGTGGCGGTGCTTGGGGGAGGCCTATGTCCCAGCAGTGGACGTCTTTCGGCTGAAATTATGATGATGATGATGATGTGAGTTTGTATGTAGGTGGTCATCTATGGAACTAGTGATCCGATTCCAAATATTCTTTCACTAATGTGAAGCTACAGTATTGCCGAGTGTCATATAATAAGTTAGAAAAAAACACATGCGGACAAAACTACTTTATAATAGTTTGAGGGAATAAGTTCCGGAAAATATAAACAAAATTGAGTTAAAATATAATTCTTGGTAAAATTCATAGACTCTTAACCTAAATTAATAGACTGTCAAGCTAAGCTGTCAAGGTTTTAACTAAGATAATGAATGAAATGAGATCTTCAAGAGATTAGGTCTCTGAAAAGTTATAAGACATACAAGTATTCCCCATTCATAAATCTTTTAGAAATACTATCTAGATGTGAGTAATAGAACTTTCAGGAACTCTATGGAAATCTCTGACCGTTTTAACTTTTGTGATTGGTGGGTAGAAATAACAGCACACAATCAAATCCCTCGATTTGAGATTTTGTAATAATATTTTGATTAAAAAGAGTGTCCATGTTTCTTGGCCGTTCTGCTCCATTGGGAACTATGCTTTGGAATGGGCAACTAGCTTCATCTTTCTGATTGACTGACCCCTTAACAATTTAAAAGTGCCTGTAATTGGTTTAATTGAGTTTCAACTCTACACATCCTCTCGAAGAGAGGAGGCTTGTGTCCCAGCAGGTCCCAGCTGATCAGGTTAATCTCAGGCATAATACAAATGTGCGTTCAGTAATTAACAACCATATGACAATCAATGATCGCACTGGGTGAGAGGCAGGGTATTAATCCCAGGTGTTTGATGCGCTTAATTACAGTAACTCAAATTAAATTACCAATACAAACTCTTTTAAAAAGCTATTAAATGTTATTTTATTGTTACTCAAGATTGTCTCAACAGTTAATTATCCTTCCTTTAGGATCAAAATTAAAACAGTGTCAAAATTAAATTCCAGTTTCCTGCACATGTTTTTGTTTCATATGGCAATCTAGAAAAACTATGCCCTTCAAACTAGTGACATTAATGAGAAATGAGTTAGTGTTCTAGGCCTATCTCCTTAATTTACAGTGATATGAAAGTCGTTGTAATAGGCCCTTAGGCAACTCAAAGAAGTTGTTGATTTGAAGTCATTTAAGTTACATTAACCTCTACTCCACGAGAATGAAATCAAAAGCCTGTTTTTGGCCCCAAATTTGAAAACAACCCTTCAAGTGCTAAATGTATAAATAAAAAGAAAGGTTGTAGAACAAATTGAATTTCTAAGCAAATTTTTTTGCCTCATTTTGACGATGCAAGGTGCTTGCCTGTGGCATACAATATAATTGAAGCAACAAATGATTTGCATCATCTAAACACTGTTTAGACGGTGTAACTTTTATTGTTGCTTGAAGTTATGGTAATTAAATTGCACTGAATAAATCCGACTTCATTGAACAGCCATTAGACAAAAAGGTATGAAATTTAGATGATGGGATCATTTTGAGACACACAAAGACTGAGAATCTTCAAGAGATTTTGTTTTAAAGTTGATGTTCAGAATGGTTCATTATTATGGGCCTAGAGAATTAGAATGTTATATGATCAATGCTTTAATAAATAGGTGTTGATTTAAATAATAATTATTTCACAAGACAGTTACCTCACACATATGATTTTTTTTATTAAATAAAAAGCATGGTAATTTCCACTAAGACGTGTTCATCTCTTGATCTGTGGCGCTTTTGAGTCACAACAATACATCAGACTTTACTATTTGACTTTTTTATTTACTGTAAAGACAATTTTTATAGTCATAGTTGGCTTTGTATTGTAATCTTATGGATTAACAAATCACGATAAGACCTAAAGTTTAAAATTGCCTCCACTGAGATGTCACGAACACAACATGATAACAGAATAATTAATAAATAGATTTAGAAGTTGGAAACTCCGCCACAAAATTATTAATTAGATACTTAATAGACATTGTCAAAGAAACGTTTCTAGTTCACTTTAAAGGTGTATCTCTATACAAATATAGTAGCAACCTGTTCCTTCTGGAACATGCATTATCAAATCAATAATGCGTCGAAAGCAAATGCCGCGAAACGTATTTACTCAATATATATCAATAAAAACATGCTTACCGTCACTTCGTCGCCGTTTCTGGTCACCAGAGTTTCTTCATACTCGTAGTCCGAATAAATATAATCATCAGTATATTTAATATTGGGGCTTGAAATAACCAAAGACGGCGCTTTTTCCATTTTCACCGTACAATTTTTTTTTCACGAGATACTGCGATTTTAGCAAATCGTTGTTCTATAAATAGGGATCTTGTTGATACGTGGCCCCAGTTAACAGTTTTAATGTATAATTAATTACAGAGTCGCCAACACCGACAAACCCAACAAATATCGACAAAGCTATGAGCGAGGGCGAGCAATTCGTATTCCGGCAACACACACAATGTGATTGGAAGAAAATGACGTGACAACTGAAATGACAGCTTCAAAGTTTCAAACTTGACATTTACGCAGGCCTCTCTACTTCTTATAATATTTTAATACCCTGGTTGCTGGGACCTTCTAGCCAAGTCTTTATTTAGTTACTTTCTTTATATATTGATGAAGTGAAATATCCAATGCATGATGATGACCCGCCCACTCCCCTTGAGTTTCAGTAAAGGCACTTTACTGAGACGTCTCGCGGACTTCTTGAGAGAACTTGAAGTGATGTTGCACGGTTTTGTTTAATTTGCCTACACTAATGCACGTTCACGAACTCTTAATGGTTATATGGCCCACCAATATTACACACACACATTCGGCTAAACACAAATTTTAGAAAATAAAACAAAACTCTTAAACATGTCACTTCACTTTCCCGCCAAGAACCAACAGGCCTAAAGAATACTACTCAGGCATAGATTAGCTCGTGGACGTGCTGCGTAGTGATAGTAGTTAGTAGTGATGCACCTGTATCAGACTTAGAGCATTTAACTTGTATGGAGGTGCCATTACTGAGCGTTCCCCTCTGCCAAAGTCAATTGGCCTTAGGACCATGTTAAATAAAACTTTAAACTAGTTCATTCGCTGACAGCCGACATTGTGAATCGTATTTTGTCGCAAGTAAGTGCTCCCAAAAAATGGTAAATTGTGCAGTTTTCTTTGCAAAAAGCGATCTGCCACTTCTAATTTACGAAATCATAGTGTTTCGTACCATGTGGGTATAATTTTATTTAACCAGGGGGGGCCCTCGCGCGCGCGACGAAATTAAGCACATTGTCGAAATAATCATAATAAAAACGATAGAAAAATACAGTGGTACGTTGGTAGCACAAACGTAGTACAGGGTAGGGATCACAGATTACTAATATGTAGCAAGCTAGTAGGGATTTGCATAGTGCTGGGACAATGTGAGTGAATGATTGATAAAATAAATGATTTTTTTCAGTCAGTGACATACTGACTGAAAAAAATCATTTATTTTATCAGTCAGTATGTCACTGATTATCAATCAATCATTATTAGAATTTAGAAATTAGAATCATTATTTTTCGAATAACTATTATTTTTTTGTGTATGTTTCTGGACATGTCAGCACCCTAATTGCGTAACATACAATAATCACATTATAAATGATTTGAAGGATATTGCTAAACCATTGCTTCATATGTTAGAAAAATATGTCTGCTCAACAACTTAATTATCGCAATGAGCGGTTGAGTCTACAAGAACCCGGACACAGGAGAGAAACGTAGTGCACATCGTTCACGAGGGTCTACTCTCTAAGTCCGTCAACGAAACTAACGGCCCGCCCGAAGTTAGTCGATCCATCAAAACAAGTGACAAATTCAATTTTCTAACGGGTAAATACACATCGGGATTAGGGACTATCAAATCATGTTGTCATTAATTTTTAATTCAGGCTCTGTATTAATCTTATGTCCGTAAGTGATACGGAGTAGGAAACGCCCAAAACTTCGGCCGAAACTGTGGATTTCGTGATTAGGGAGTAGACGCCAAGGATCAACGAGCACCACAAGGAATATCACAGAACCCATTGATTGTTTCTCTCTATTTATTACTAATGATATGACCTGTGAAATCCTGACACGAATGAATAACAACAAGAAACCCATGTCACGACGATCGTAAATAAAAGAAGTATCGACAAAACTGTCTGATGCATTTGAAGCGATGCCTAAATAGGAAAATTGGTGAAGTACTTGGCAAAACTTCGTCCAGTGCTCAATCACAACGTGGGTTAAAGAAACAAAACTGTGGTTTCAGCGATTAAAAAAAAAACTCGAATAACAATGTTCTGTTATAGCCAGTGAAAAAAAATCATTTGTATGGATCACCGAGGAATATTATGTGTTGATTGGTCAGAATAACTATTTATCTCACTTCTATTTTTTTTAATTAAAGTAATAACAGCTTTTAAAAGTCCAATGTATTTTATTGTTTTGTATCACATCACACTAATATTATAAAGGCGAAAGTTTGTGAGTGTGTGTGTATGTATGTTTGTTACTTCTTTACGCTCAAACGGCTGGACCAATTTTGATAAAATGTTGTATGGATGTAGCTGACACCAAGGATTAGCGTATAGGCTACTTTTTATCCCGATATTCCCACGGGATCAAGATATACACGGGTGAAACCGCGGGGCGCAGCTAGTGACGTATAAAACTAAAATCCTCGAAAAAAATATATACGTCGGAGAGGCAAATGTTTATGAATAGTGTATCTTCCAAGTTTGTTTATGAATCTAGGGTTAACCAAAAAAGTAGTTCCGCAGAAATGTGTTCGAAATGATTGTACACATTTAAAAAATCTGCGATTTCCTCTAGTCGTCATCAGTCAGACATATAACGATGAACTAGACTATGGCAATGGAGCCATACCCGCATCGTTTCATAACTTCTTAGTTATGAAACGATGCGGGTATGGCAAACACATCATTTTAGTTTGTTTCGTAATTTAGCAATGAGAAATTAGGCAAGTGCACAAGAAAATGAAACGAATTGACATTTTGGTCATTCATTCTTGCATTAAGAATGAATTACCGATCATTGTTTGTATCACATCACTAGCACCATTGTGTTTATTGTCATAGGACAATTGCAGAAATACACACAAAGTGAATCTGGGTGTGTGTTTTTGTAATTGTGTGGTTATTATTTTTTCGTGTGCGTTTATAGCAATAGGAAACATGTATCTATGTGCAATTGTCAAATTTTCGTAGTGTGCTGTATGTGTTATCCTCGCCCCCCGCAGAAAGTGGCAGAAAAAAATGTTTGAATTGTTTGTTTGATTGTTGTTGTTTTTATGGTGTACATAATAAAGAGTACTCTATTCTATTCTATTGTTTGGTGATTCTCTGTGGTGATTCGCTGCTGTTAGCAGCTCCATAGGTAAATGCTCTAAGGTCCTACAAGGTTTATGTGCGTAAATGATTAAAAAAGAGACCTAAAACCTCTGTCTTTTTGGAAGTTTGAATTGAGAATTGATTTTATCTGTATCATCGGGCTCTCATAAGGTGGCTTTCCCAGCGCGGCAGCGCAGCCATGGTAAAAAATAGTTCCGCTTCCGCAGTCTTGAATATCATGCCCACAGATTACTAATATGTAGCAAACTAATCTTGCCCAGGCGCCGTGGTATGTTATAAGTCTGTTCCTTGATTATCTGTTCATCGAAGATATTCTCGTTAGGATAACCAACAAAACAATGTTTGATTATTTTCGAAATTTAAACGGAGCTAAGCTTTTGTTATTTTTTTATAAGTTATCTTACCAAAAATCACCATTCATTATTTTATTAAAATCTTACAGGTTTTTTCATTTTTGTCTAAAGGGCACTACTCGAGGCAGGTAGTGGCCTAATTATTGAAGTGTGAGGCTCCTGAGGCCCTCACCAATTATTTAGGTATGGTATTTACATTATTTTCATATAAATTAGTTGATAATAAGTTTGGGCCTTCTTGATTACTACGATAAAAACAACGATGAACGAACAACGACGTTGTTGTGTTTTCGTCTGTTGTTTTTGTCGTCGATTTTTGTTGTTTTTTTTAATGCTTGTTTGATACTTCAAGTAATTTTTTTTTAGTATCAGTCAAGCATTTAATTTCTGATGCAATTAGTTGCAGAATAATGTTTACGATTCTGCAAAAGATTGTAAAAACTACACCGGCTCAAAAAATAACATACATTCATGAGCTCCTTTATTCATATTCATACCATACTTTACCTTTACCGCTCTCCTCTCCCAACAAGCACACACACCTTTATTGTACATTATTAATTTATTAAACCTCGCCCACACTCTCATCTACCTACTTGGTAAGTAGGTATACTTCTTACAGACTTACAGAGTGCCAAAGGTACAACAACCGTGATGTGATATAGAATAGATAGGTAGATATATGTAGGAAGTTACAAGCGTGTTCAAATTCAAATGTTTAATATTCGTGCAAGCCACAAGCCAACGTAAATGTGCTGTTCTTCTCATTTTATTACTGGTTCATCATAATGCCATACAAAAATTATAAATACATTACTCATTCCAACATGTAGACGGAAGGATGGAATCTAATAAAAACAAAACTATCCGAATCCGTCAGCCTCTATTCTCCCGTTTGCGCATGTAGTGGTTGTGTCTATGTGTACATAAATACAGTGTACCTGTGTACAAATACAACTACACATGTACGATGTGAAAGAGATTGAAGTACTCACGCACACATTCTTACCTCTACTAACAATGTACTACCTACCTACTCCATCTAATTTATTTAGAGGAAGGGGCACAAAATTGGGTTGAAAACTCAAAAAAAAAACTTAAAAGCCATCATTTTAAAGTTTATTTTGTTTAATTAGAGCCGAAAACAAATAAAAACTCAACCAGATACATTTTTGCTTCAATGTTTATGTCAATAAAACACCACGGTACGTGCTAGTGTATTTCCGATTTCTTTATGTATTGTTATTTTAGCGTTTTATCTGTGTATGTACGCACCTATGTAATTAATATTAAAGAGTGTCTATAAAATCACACATTCCTACGCAGAAGATAATGCCGCTTGCCTGTAATACAATTTATAAAGTTGTATATTAATTACGGTATAATAAAGCATGCGGGGGGCGAGGGGGCGCGCCGCGCTCTCATATTCCGTATATTGATTGTGTGCGAGGGGGCCGGGGCAAGGAGGGGGCCACGGCGTGCCCCACTCTGTTTTTTACGACACGGCTTTCTGTGTAACATAATTATTGTATTAATTTTGTGAAATGTTTCGGTGTTATTTGTGAAAATTCCAGAAGTCGTTATAAAGATTTGCGAGGTAAGAAATTCTCACCGGCAGGATTTTTGACGAAATTCCGTTTTGCCGAATAAAATATAAATAAAATTTTATAGCTCTAAATTCCGTCGGCGGCGCGTACCTACGGTATATTACACTGTCATACCGCGTACGTATAGTGTTTTTTACGGGCATCGTTCTAAAAATAAGTTGTAATAATTATAATTTCATGTAGCGGTCGCAGCAGAGTCGGTTTTCTGTCGATTATCCATCAGTCCTGAAGAAGTGTGATTTGTGATTGAAAAGTGTATGTGGTGGTGCAGATGCAGGGGCTGGTGAGCGATAAGACGTTCCACTTGAAGTGGAACAACCACCTGCAGAACCTGAGCCAGCTGTTCACGACCATCTACTCGTCGTCGGCGCTCGCGGACGTGACGCTCTCCTGCCGTGACGGCACCCTGAAAGCGCACAAGCTCGTGCTCTCAGCATGCAGTCCGTATTTCGAACAAATATTCAAGTAAGTGCTCGCATTATACATTGTAAAACGCATTCGTACCAGGTATCCATTTACAAAATTGTGTATTTATTACACATCAGTTTTAAATCTGTTCCATTTGGTCATTATGACATCATTATTTTTTCTAGTGAAGTTATTTATAATACCATGTAATGTATACAGACATGAGCAAAGTATATTTTGCATGCAGCCTGGGTTTTATTGAGCAATTTTAAATATAATTATATTTAATTAATGTATGTACCTAAGAAATGTTACATAAATGTCATAGGAGTCGAATTTATACAATAATTACTTTTATTATCTTGTGATAACAGAAGAAAAAATTGTTTGGTTAATAAATAATGAGATACTTAGTGTTTAAGTGATAATATATTTAAATTACAGAACAATTATGGTAGTTATGATAAAAATATTTGTTTTTTTTTGCTAGGGACAACCCATGTCAACATCCAATAGTGATTCTGAAGGGGATCCCTTTCTCGGAGATCAACCTCCTTGTAGAGTTTATGTACAAGGGCTCGGTGGATGTCCAAGAGCTGGACCTGCAGTCTCTGATGCACACCGCGTCAGAGCTAGAGATCCGGGGGCTTGCGTATGAGGCTAGGGATAATGCTGCACAGATGTTGAATGTGAACTTGGAGTATCCATCGTATCCTGCCACTTCCGTATCAGCACAGCCCACTTACTCACAAGCTAGGACTGATGTGGAGAGGCTGAAACAGGTGAGTTTCTTTGCTTATAGTAAAATTATTATTCATTAAAGCTGAACTATCATTTGTACCAAAGGTTCCTGTTTGGTGGTTGGTTGGATGGTTTAATTAATTTTGTCCATTACCGCTTTATATTTGGCAATAAACATTGGTCTTCATAAGACAATAAGGCTCATAGTTCCTGGGAGAAGCCTAAAAAATGTGTAAACAAAAAACTAAATTAAATCATTACATATTCAAATGAAGGTAATTAAATTTGAAAGAAAACTTTATGCTGTGAATTTTATGACATGTTATCAAATTAACAATTAGATAACAGGTGGTCTAACTAGGAATATGAATTTATAAAGTTATAAAACTATAACATTATTACAAACCCAAGTGTAGCTGCTAGACATTGTCCGTTTATACTCAATTTCTTCACACAGTAAGGAAAATTACTCATTAGCATATCTTCATCAGTATCTAGCCTATCAAAATGTTAGCAATATTCAAGGTTTTGTTTTGCATAATAAACTTTTTTTATTTAAAATTGCCTGCATGTTAATAATAGCTGAAGCTGGATAGTTACTAGAAATAAAAAAAATCCATTCAAAATAAAAGCTATTCAAGTTTTTAGATGAGACGTTTTCTCATGATGTTGTTAATTCTTTTAGGTGCTAATTGATCCAAATAAAAATAGTTTCCATAGTTTTTACAGTTCTTGGTTAACGGATTTAGGATAAAACATACATAAACTCACGCCTTCTTCCGATGGGGGTAGACAGTAACTTTTTGCTTCGTTTATGTTCATACATTTTGTCGGTTGCGAGTACTATGTACTACGTTTTAGGATAAAAGTTGTTATTAAATATGAAATAGAATAATTCTAATGATAATAATCAATATTTGTCATTCACACATACAAGTGTAATTTATCGTTGGTTGCAGTATTTTTATGTGATATGTTTTTAATATTTCATATGCAAAGGGTGAAAACAGAACCCTATTTCAAAGTACATAATTATTATTATGTACCATTTGTAACACTGAAATGGAACAATACCTCGTTAAAACATAGTGATGTATAAAATTAAGCTGAACAGAAGTAGATTTTAAATAAGCAGATGGTGGTACATTTTTATTTTTAAGGAGGTTCCACAAACCACTTAAGATCAATTAAAAATAATTGCTTTAGTTGAACTCAGCATGATTATTATTTTTAGGCAAAATTATGGAAGCTACTGGTGTGGTCAATTTTAAGTACTGTCAGATTTAAAAAAAAACTATTAAAATAGTAGTCATTGCCCAGCGTTGGGATAAAACAGGGCAATAAAAAAAACACGAGTTGGCTTCTACTTGTTAAAAGTGTCTACTTGTTAATCAGATAATTTTATCATTAAATAAATATTATGACGTAATTTAGAGTTAACTCTTGTTGAGTCATCGTAATTCAACTTTTTTTATTTGCTTAAGTGCTGACTATTTGGGTATTTCCTTTACCTATTTTGGTTTGAAGATTATTATTTTTCTTAAAAAAGTAGCCTTGAATAAAATTCTATTACTGTCATAGTTATATGAATCAAAAAGAATAAATATTATTCATGCAAAGGTACTTGTATGTGCTTTGTTTGCTTAATATTTTTTTTATAGATCTGTTTGACGTAATTATGACCTAAAAATATGTAAAATCCGGGTATTCACAATTTATTACGAACTAGATGCTGCCCGCGGCTTTGACTGCGTGGCTTTTTCTAAAACAAAAGTGGCCTATGTTACTCCTTACAACAGCAGCCCGTCAAAATCGGTCCAGCCACTTCGGAGATTAGCCGGAACAAAAAAATAAATAAATAAAAGGTATTTAGGGTATGTCCAAATAAAAAAAAAGGAATATTAACCCCATAGGATCACTCGTATGTCTGTCTGTCCGTCTGTCACAGACTCCCAGCCAATTTGCTCTGAATCGAATGGACCGATTAAGTTGAAATTTGTTTTGCTCTCTGTACCTTGTGACATATCAAATAAAAGGGCTTACTGTGAGGATCTAAAGTATGTTTTTTTATAATTTTAAAACAAATAGTAAGTAATATTATTTAAGATAATAGATGAAAATTGACCATCTCCAAAACTACTGAAACTAAAAATACAGGGAATAGTTATATTATAGATTATATGAAAACCTATAAGAAGTCTATGATCTTAAAATCACATGGTAATTCTCCAAATACTGTAAGTACAAACTTACATTTGCAGTTGGAATGTATGTCAGAAAATGTTTTTAAACAACAATGTTAAGTTAGTTCTTGGGATAAATTCATCCCAACTACGAAACCCTTCATTGTGCGTGGTCCAACACGCACTTGACCGGTTGCTTGTTATAAGTGTCGTATACAGGGTGTTTGGCGCATGGACCGACACAATTTTTTGGGGGGTTGGCAGGGTCATTTGCGAGGTTTCACCCAAAGACCCCATGTCCTAAGTCTCATGGTTATTAATTAAGATATGATTTTTTTTTTATTGTTTCCCAAATTTTCCCGAAAAAGTTCTTTAGCTTATACCCTTTCTAAGGGTATGCTACATGTCATAGTAAACAAGTCATTATGTAGTCAAAATACTAGTTAGAAGGTTCGGGGTTAAGAGAAGACTTATTAAGGTTATACTGCCTCCATCGGCATAGTCAACGTACAATATTATAACAACAAATAACCGAATGCACTTGTGGCAGTGGTGAAGAAAAGTATAAAATAAGGTAAAAAAACTACTTGGGATATTTATTTTTGTATTTTTTTTTTTAGAACGGGCATAAGTTCTGCTATGTGCTATTTCAAGGTTATCCATTCTTTACCGGACACCCTGTATATATAATATTATAGGTTCTTCTCTCTGGAGCCTCCACCACCGTTAGCTTGGACCCTGGTCACCTCACCGGCGGACCCCTTTTTCATATTTTTAAGTTAATTATTAGGGTTCCGTGCCTCAAAAGGAAAAAACGGAACACTTATAGGATCACTTCGTTGTCCGTCTGTCAATCTGTCAAGACCCTTTTTCTCAGGAACGCGTGGAGGTATCAAGTTGAAATTAATATCAAATACATAGGTCAACGGTCTCTTGGAGCTCTAAAAAAATGTAGCTCCTAAGTCAACGCAATAAAAAAATACGGTGATTTATGCGACATATTTGATACTCGCAAATAAATCAAAACCTATAGGGTACTTCCCGTTGACCTAGAATCATGAAATTTGGCAAAAACTAAGGTCTCACAGCACAAGTAAAGAAAAAGGTCTGAAAATTGTAAATTTGTAGTTAAATAAAATGAAAAATTGGCGATTACGAACTTTCATTTTCAGTTGGAAAATTGACCGTGGCGTATCGAACATGTTTTTTAACTACAATTTTAAGTTTGTTTTTGGGATCAATACATCCCAACTACGGAACCCTTCATTGTGCGTGGTCCGACAGGCACTTGGCCGCTTTTTTACATTATTACGGGACCTATCCATAAAGAAATACTAAAAATGTAAAGTTATAATGAGGAAAAGTGAAAGCACATCCAATTTTTTATTATTATTATGTCCTTTACATTTTAATAAAAAATAGGCCGTGCTTTTTGGGTGGACACTACACGAAAAATTTAATAAATAATATAATATAAATTTAATTTTAGATAAGGATCTATAAAGCAGGGTATAGTGGCGTATCAATAGCTTCATCTCTCCTAACAATAAACTTTCTACCAGTGACAAACACATCAAAACCGGTCTAGTTGTTTTTGAGATAACTACAAACATAAAGATTTATATGACCATTTGTTATTTTCTAGTGTAATATACCAATTAAGAATCTGTCCTTACACGTGTATCAAACACTATTTAAATTATTAAATGAACATGCAATTGTAATAACGAGAAATCTGAGTCATTTATTATTTGGCCACGCCGTCATTGGCGGTGACTGTAAGTACATAACTGTGGGGTACATTCATAAATACAGTTATCGTATTTTATGCCATCAAAATGTTCATCGTAAATTAAGAATATAAGTTTTTACAGATTCTGGAAAAAACAGGCCGTATTTCTAATTAAAAAAAAATTTAAGTGTAATTGAAGTGGCCAGTAATGTTACATTTTAATTAATAATTTAGTTTAGCCAGTGAACATTATTAACATAATGTATAAACCAAGGCCAAAATAAATTGGCTAGTTTCAGAAAATCTGATGGTCATGTCGAAAATAGTCGGTATCTACAACTATTTTCACGTGACTGACCGAAATTTTATTAAAGTCATTAAAAATTGGTGTGCAAAAAATGTGATTGTAGGCTATTTATGTTAATCATTAATATTATCACTATTTAATAATATTAAACAATATTAAAATTCAAGATAAATATATTGTTTTCAGATAACTGTGGGTTATGGAAGTAAAAATTTATTATAATTTCGCGATAAAGTCTGTTTTAAACGCCATATCTTTATATCTAGAATGCGATGGAATTTTCGTAGAATTATTAGGTACATGTTGAAATAAATTAATATCATATTTTTGCTATTATTGCTAAGCATTTTATTTTTGAATACAACATTTACGCTTAAAAATCATGTTGATTTTGCCTGATTCGATACACGTGTGTACGAGAAACTGAAATTCTCTATCAAAACTTACTGGTCTTACCACATAGTTCCGCTTCCGGGGTTGGATCTTCCGGGATCTTAGCCGTCCGGGCCTTCAGGACTCCTGATTTGAACAGTCAACGTACGTCATGTACGTGAACGCTGATCCCAGTTTGGGGTCAGGAAAGAACCTGTCCCAGAACAGCTTTAACGACATCTGGTCTGAACATATTACATACCCTTGACGCTTGAGTGGACATTGGTACGGGTTAACAGACGTTACTGCCCAGACTAGGTTACTTGCCCCTGAAATCTAAAACGACTCGTTAACTTTAAGGCATTCTTAATTAAAAGTCGTTGGTTCTAGGACATGCCGGTTTCCCACAATGTTTTCCTTCACCGTTTTGAGAGCAGTGAGATTTGCAGCAAGACTTCACGGTGACTTAAAATTGTGTTGCGTTTCAGAATTTGGTTATTATTCTACCTCTACCAAATGCGCCGTGTGTGCGTGTGGTAGACGAGACGATCGACATTAATTTTGTTGTCGCCTTAGTAAAAAGCAAAATTAAAATATTTTATTTCACTTACCTACATGAACACTTATGAAACGTCAGAAGCTATGTGCACGGTTCTAATTGGTTGTTTCCTATGGAGAAGAGCCGGCAAGAAACAACACGGTTACTGTTAAAAAAAAAAGGCTTTTACAATGTTTTCAAATTAGTGTTAATAGGTATTGGAGGACAGTGTAGGCCTGTCAATAAGTGCCAGGTACTTAACTTTTACTTGTGTGATGCCGGACGTAAATAGTAGCAGCATCCTATTCCTTCCCATGGGTTTCGTAAACGGTGACTAAGGGACTTACTAGAGAATGGGCAGCAGCGGTCTCTATGCATTTTTACACCATACTGCGATCGCCAACCCACCTGCCAAGCGTGGCGATTATGCCCCCCCCCCCCCCGCTCTTTGGGGGAGGCCTGTGTCC
This sequence comes from Tiliacea citrago, assembly GCA_963921375.1. Lineage (NCBI taxonomy): Eukaryota > Metazoa > Arthropoda > Insecta > Lepidoptera > Noctuidae > Tiliacea > Tiliacea citrago. The sequence goes on along the minus strand of OY992782.1, from coordinate 10,177,524 downwards.
AGCAGTGGACGTCTTTCGGCTGAAATTGATGAAGAAAATGGTCTACAAATCTATAGTCTATTAAGCCTACAACGTTCTCACATTCACAAAATATAAAATAATCTATGTAAAGTATTAATTAATACAATAATAATTTACGTTCGACGGTTTTCTTCTTACCTGCTGTCTGGCGGCAAACGACGGGGGCAGTAACCTTCTCCTCCCGTCTAGTTTTTATTGCATGCGGGTATGATAAGGCTGCTAATACATTGTATTTATTTCCATTATTCCTAGAACAATGTACAAGACACATAGGTAATTACGTACCTATTATGATTCGTTAGAAAAAGTAATATTTCCTGTTTCAGTTTCTTAGTTATATAACAGAATTGATTCATTCTTGAATCTCGATTTATTTTTATACAATAATCATAATAATAAATTAGACATTATTTATAATCAAGTGTGACTTGAATGATTTTGGTCGTTTTTAGGGTTCCGTACCCAAAGGGTAAAACAGGAACCCTGTCTGTCCGTTGTCCTGTGAACCGTGATAGCTAGACAGTTGAAATTTTCACAGATGATGTATTTCTGTTGCCGCTATAACAACAAATACTAAAAAACAGAATAAAATAAATATTTAAGGGGGGTTCCCATACAACAAACGTGATTTTTTTGCTCGATATTGATAACGGCAACAGGTAGACGTTTGAGATATTCACAAAATATTTAGTTATATATTCACTTTAAAAAATAATAATTAAATTAAAATAAAACAAATATTTAAGGGGGGCTACCATACAACAAACGTGATTTTTTTTGTCATTTTTATAGATAATGGTACGGGACCTTTCGTGCGCGAGTCCGACTCGCACTTGGCCGGTTTTTTATAAAAGTAATTATTCCGGTGTCCACTGCGATTGATGAGATAATTAGTGAAATATAGTTTGATTAGAATCACAACTAGTTTTGAAATAGTTTATGAGTTTAAATAAGAGCAAATTCTGTATAATATATTTTAAATAGATACCTATTTAACTAAGATATAATTTGAATTTTCTGAAAATTTGCTTAAAACCATAATTGTATTGCCAAATTCAATGTTTCTTGCCAAAATGTACTTTAAAAGTCTTAAAAACCCTACAATCCACATCAAACACCATCACGGGCAAAAACTGGGATCACCTCCTCAAAAAAACCTTCCACTGCCGCCCCCTGTGTAACGCTTACTAAACCCTACCAGTGCTTAAATAACCATCATCCAGACCATTACCTTACATCACAAATAATTCCTAGATACACATGTACCAGCAATCCATGATGCGAGCGGAAGAGATACGTCGGCGTCGTCGAGAGGACCCGCCGACCACGCATACCGCTGTCAACAATATTTTGGCGGCTGCTGCGAGGGAGATGGAGGAGGCTATGCACGCGTCTCGCGGGATAGTTGGAGAGAGAGTCGTTGCTAGTATGCAGACGGAGCATGATCAGGGTGAGTTGGAGATATCATACATTATTGCTTGTCTTCCCAAGTCAGGTCAGAGCTTAAATAACTGAGAAACTCTTAATAGTACATAAAGCAGTGTCTTATGTCGCGGGCGCTATATTGATTCAAGGTCGCCCAAGACGTGGACACCTTTATCCCCGAGGAGAATACTTTCACACCTTCTGCGAGATAATAAAAAGCAATATGATCCTTGTTGGGCGATATGTTAGAGCCGTTTGGGGTTGAAACACTAGGACCATGCGGCCCAAGTGCCCACTTAGTTTTTCGGGATCGCCAAGCGGTTGGTCGACTCGTCACGTGACCAGAGGGCTGGCCTATTTTTTGGCCAAAGAATCAGCATTGTCATAATACAACGTGGCAATGCTGCCAGCCTTTTTGGCACTTTTCCTGTTGACAGCGATGCATACGATTTTTGTTTAATTCTTACCCCCTTCCTTTTTATATACCTATACTTGTACATATTATTATTATAAGACTTGCTTTTAAATTATGTAAATATTAGCCAGAAAAGAAAAATTTAACATTTGATCCTAGAATAAGTTTTAGTTACGAACTTTTAGTTTAGGTTCCAAATTCAAATCATATTATTGACCAGCGGATATAATGAAATTTCGTACAATATTATTGCTAATAATATTGTAACCTAACCTAATTTGCATGACATTATAACTTGACATTATCGAGGAGGTGGTGTGAAAACTAAGTTATTTAATATGGATAGTGTGTTAATTTAGTGGTAGTTTTTATTAGGCATAGAAATTGTACATTGACAGTCAATCCTAAAGCGCCATGAACACGGGCGAGAGTCACGCCGTGACATCAAATTCTATAGAAACTAAGCCTAAATATCAAATACATCTGACAGCTTTAAGGCAGTGCAGCGCATTTTATGGCTAAGTGCGTCCTACATAGTTAGGCATGAACCTAGGCGTTGTCAAAGTTTAATGCAGCAAATTATATATTATTTTAGCTCAAGACAGCTTTGTCCCTTTCTTTTGTTCCTTCTGAATCTCTAGTTTGATACTCAACAATTATTGAATCCGTGTGAGGATGACACCTGACACCAATCACTACTTCAGATACCAATCGGTCTGCCGCCATGTCAGCCACTGCGTCAGTCTTACCGTAAATTTCTTGGTCGAAAATTACCACGTGTTTTCTATGTTACGTTTAAACTTTCTTGGGCTATATCTGTACTTAGTATTTTACTATTAAAATGGAGTCTTTCACCAATTCTGGAACTTATAGAAACTGCTGGAATTAGACCTTACTTTAGCAGTATGAGGATAATTACAGTCCCCATATCGCTAAATTAAATAAATATTAAATTATATTTATTCCTGTGTAGGATTCGGTATATAAATGACTTGGGGTATAATAAACCTTTAATCTCCCAACAGTGGCTGCGTCATCAACAACAACAGATGTTAAGCTGAGCATTGTGGAAGAGGAGCGTCCAAAGAAGCGGACGTCCATCCTGTCTCCGGATGATGACAGGCTTAGGGCCAAGAAGAAGCCCATGACTGTACGCTTTCAAGATGATAACAAGACTGATGAGCGCCATAAGGTCACTTCGCCGGGTAAGTTTTTATTTAAAGCATTAGGTTTCTTTAGGCTTGAATGTTTTAGTAAATGTGTCAGAGAAATTACATAATCAGCCTATAACATTAACACTGTTGGGCACACAGGCCTCTCTCTGTGACAGGGAGTGGGCCGTAATCAGGGACCGAAAACCTTTATAAATTACGGTACAGGTATTGAGAATTTCGGTTACCTCTGCGATTAAGGTTACCGCTATCTGGGTAACCATAGGAAGAAGAAATATGTTACCTCTATTTAGGTTACCGGTTACCTGAAGCCAGGGCCGTGATTGGTCGGCGCGCGTATCGACTCACACACAGGCGATGCGCGCCCTTTGACTAATGTCGACGGCCGCAAAAAGAGTGGATGTTGGCTTAAAACCTCAAAATGTATTTAAAGGGTCGCGACCGGTCAATTGGACACTTTCCCGATGACGCTATTATAACCCTGCCCCAGAAGAGTAGTAGGGCTGCCAGTACCGTTGTCAAATACAAAAACAGACCGCCGTCCTTCCGTCCTCGCCCTCGAGGCCCCTCGGCCGCGACCCGTCCTCCACCGTCCATCCCCGCCCCGACCCTTGCTCGAGCTAGCCCGCGCCGCTGAACCTGTAGCTTTAAATTCATCCCAAAATAATCTCGATCCAATCCAGCCTGTCCCTAGTTTGCCTCTCCCAACGACTCCCTAAGCCGAGGTTCGTACCCCACAGGGGGTGCCCTTAGCGTGTAGTCGCTTACTTAGGTTACAAGTTCTATGCCCTGACTGAAGGCCTTAATTTATTTAGGCAATAGGCATTCACAGGAAACTCCGTTTAAGAGCGGCCAACCCGTCATACTTTTCATACAAACACTCGTACGTGATTTTAGTAGTAGTTTTGATTTAGTTTTAGTTGTAACACATCTTTCTTTGATATTTTTGAACTAATGGGTATCTTGTGTAGCTTAACTAGGTTTCTATGAAAACTAAAAATCAAAATTCGGAGAAACAAAGTCAGTACAAGCCTGCAAAAATCTGCTTTTTTGCCCATTACCTGAACTTTGGCCGTTCATAATGTACTCATATATTGTAAAAGTAAAGAAAACATCTTCATAGAAGCCTCGAATATGTAATGGAGATTTTAAATGACAAACATTTATTTCTAAAACTTGTAAGGCTTACTCAAAAACACGTATTTCCTGGAACAAGTTCTATGAACCGCACACTATTTTTCGTTCAATATTATCGCGTTCTCACTTGCTTGTTAGTAGTTCTCACTTGCGCTGCATGAAACGACAAGCTTTTCTTTGCTCGCATTAACGATAGATGGACCGCGAAGGGCCCTCTTTAACAACCAACAACCTCCTAGGTTGACCTGCGTTATAGCAGACTAAAAAAAAATCATCGTTGAAATGAGTAATTATAGATCTGTCTCATTTAATAGGTTTAGCTCTGATGAAAATAGAAGGCTGTGTTGAATTTAATCATACAGTTCTGATTTTAAAGGAACTGTTGTATTATTTCTGTTTGCTCTTAAATATATGTATTTAAGAAGTTAATGGAATGATTAGCATATATCAATATTCAATGTTGCATTGACTTGCATTAAATCTGATTTGAAATTTAAAGCGAATTAGTATTATTGCCACTGACTAAAAAGTAATTATTTTCGGTGGCTAGATACAACTTTAGTCTGATTTCCTAATTCTTTTCTCTAAATACTTTTAAAATTATGTATTTTTTTGGGACCAACTTGGATATAGTGCACGCCGGCCGCTGCCGAGGCACCGCTCGCTGAGCTCGCTCGGCTCACGCATGTTGTTCACAGTTCCAACCTAACCTAACCTGTATGGTTGGGGTGCCCTAGCTTAGTTACTGAGACCAACTGTGAGTAAAGGTGATGCTCAGTTATTAAAAAAAAAGCGTCATCCTTAGAAGCGCAAACGGTATTTATAGGTTCATTAATTTAAAAAGTGTCCATCATTAGAAATTCCCTAAGTTTTTAGAGGACCAGTTATTATTTCCCTTTATTTTTAATTTAAAACTAGCTGCTGTCCGCAGCTTTGCCTGCGTGGCCTTTTCTAAAATAAAGTAAAGTACTAGCCTAAGTTACTCCTTATAACATCAGCTATCTGCCAGTGAAAATCCCTTCAAAATCCGTCCAGCCGTTTCGGAGATTAGCCGGAAAAAACAGACAGACGGATAAAAAAAAATATATATAAGTACCGTATGCTTTCATAATTATGCATTTAGTAAAAACCTGTTATTTTGACATAACAAAATTGTATAGATGCTTTGTGGTGTAAACCTGCGTGACAAAAATAGGCCTGACCATATGGGGGGTCGTTACAAACTGATTAGGAACAATAAAACTACAATAGCAATCTACCTCATCAGTCTAATGTCAAGCCCTTTATTTAGTTTTTAAATGGTTAAAAAGAGTGTCGACTTCTTACGAAATTTCTCCCTTCGTGACCCTGGTTTCTGAAAGGCTGTTTATATTTAATCTATGTCAAATGGTGTAATCGAATTATAGTATTTTTGTTCAATCAATCTTAATTTTAAATTAATGATCAGAGGCTTGAAGTTAGGATCAGGTGTTTAGCAGTAGGGAGGTTTCTTCGTCCTTGAAATCAGCACCAAGACCACCAAGATAATGTCGCTTAAGTTGAAAGGAAATCGTTTGGCTTGGTATGGGCATGTGATGAGGAGGGAGGAAACGCATGTGACAAATAGAGTGATTAATATAAATGGTGATGGGTGGGGAGAGGAAGGCCAAAGAAAAGATGGATGGATTGTGTGAGGAATGATATGAAAGAAAAGAAAAGAAAGAAAGAGTGTTGCGTATTTTGCCGACCTCAATTAACATGGGCAGGAAGATAAAAAGTCGCTAAAATACAACCAGAGGATAATGTCGCATAAACGTCTTACTCTTTTAACACGTGAGTTGGCTGAGCCTAGAATGGTTTCATAAGACCCTGGAGTCTCCCGTATTCGTCACGTGTATTGCAAAGGCTATTCCTGAAGTTCGAAAATACAGGCCTAGGCAGTGGCGTCGGGGGTGGTTAGCACCGGCTGCCACCTGCAGTGCTATTCTGTAACCATCTCACCGTGAAAACTTAGGTGAAGTGAGCGTAGAGTGAACTGTCAGTGAGGGATTGACACTGTTAACAACTCACTTTAAAGCTCACTTCACCTACGTTTACACGGTGAGATATTTTCAGAATAGATCGGCTGATTGGGGGTGACACTCGACCGTGAAACAAATTTAATAAACATACTATTACGTTTTTCAACGATTAAACTAACTAATTTTAATAAAGCAAAAAAAAGGAAGGAAAAATCACGGCAGTAGTATATATGTTACGGCTAATACCCGAAGTGCGGCTACACCTAGTTTTAGCCGGTTAGAATTATAGGTCCAGACAATCCCTGTTGGATAAAACCAATTTACCAACAATAGAGGGGATCTGGCGCTCGGCGGCCGGTGCCGCGGCACGCTCGCTTCGCTCGCTCGCCTTCGCTTGTTAATGGTTACTGTTCTAACCTTTTTTTTTTTTTTGTTGCCGGGGTGGAAAATCCTCATGGATGTCCTCCACCGCCACCTCGGGTCCAGTGTGATAGGGGGCGGCGGACGTCCCCGAGTCCGCCGTCCCTGGACCCATTTAGGGGGGCCGGAAGAGGGCATTATCTGCCCTCTGCCGACGCCCGGTGCGCCTGCTGCGGGCCGGGTGAGCGGACGAGATCTCCCGCTCCCTTTCCGCAGCCTCCTTCTGCGACACGACTGTTTCGCAGAAGGATACCACCGCGTCCCAGGACTCCTCGCTGCCGGCCATCGACTCGACCACGGCCGGCAGCGATAGGTCACTGCCTACTCCTGAGATGAGGGCACGGCGAGGCTCCTCCCAAGCGGCACACTCTGCCAGCGTATGCCGCGCCGTGTCCTCCCGGCAGTCGACGCAGTGGTGACACCGGGCGTCCGGCTCCCTGTTTATGCGACACAGGTACTTCCCAAAGCACCCATGCCCCGAGAGCACCTGCGTCACCCGAAACGACAGGGAGCCGTGCCTCCTCCCGAGCCAGGGCTCGAGTACCGGCCGGACCGCCTCGATGGTGGCAAGGCCGGCGGAAGGGCGTGAAAGCCTGTCCCGCCATTCCGCCACCAGGGCTGCGCGAAGCTGTGACCGACGCAACTCCACATGTCGCTGCATCAGCCACTCGCCCCGCGCCCTCGCTTCCTCGCGCCACCGATACAGTGACGCGAGTACTTTCGCCTCGAGGTCCCAGGGCGGGGATCCGGCCAGTACGCAAGCCGCCTCGTAGGAGATCGTGCGATATCCCCTGATGACTGACGGCCATCGCTCTCTGCGGCTTCCGCAGGACTGCGATGCTTCCGGCCGTCAGGTCAGCCGCCCAGATCGGGGCCCCGTAAAGGGCCATCGATCGCACGATCCCCACGTAGAGCCGCCTACAGGCGGCGCTCGGGCCCCCCAGATTGGGAAGCAGCGTTGACAACGCCCCAGCCGCGCCCAACAATTTGGGCGCCAGCCGCCGGAAGTGGGGGCCAAAATCCCACCGGCTGTCGAGCACCAATCCTAGGTACTTCATGGTGGACTCGACAGCGATTTGAGCCCCCCCGACCACGATGTGTGATCCCGGCGGCGGCGCCCGCCGGGGGCCATGAAAGATCAAGGCCTCCGACTTGTTGAGGGCAACCTCCAGCCCTAGACGACGTATGCGGCTCACCACCTGTGAGACCGCAGCCGTCGCCAGCAACGCTGCCTCCCTGTACGAGCTCCCCCGGGCCGTGACCAGTGTGTCGTCCGCATAACACGTCAGGTCCACGCCCGGCTGGAGCTCGCCCCGCAGCACCCAGTCGTACCCGATGTTCCACAGGAGTGGTCCCACGACCGAGCCCTGTGGAACACCGCACGACATGCGGCGCTGGTTTCCGCCATCACGTCCCGTGTAGGTGACACATCTCTCCGCCAAATAAGCCCCGACGATGCGGCGGAGGTAGGAAGGCACCCGATGGTAACGCAGTGCCTCCCGAATACAGCTCCAGGGCAGGGTGTTGAAGGCGTTGGAGATGTCCAAGGACACCGCCAACATCACCCCGCCCCGGGACACTGCTTCCTCCGCCAGGACTCTCACCCGCGATATAGCGTGGATGGTGGAGCGCCCGTGCCGAAAGCCGAACTGGCTCTCGGCCAGGTCAGGCCCCTCTCCGCACAAGTGGCCGACGAGGCGGGCAGCGATTATCCGCTCAAACATCTTACCCACCTCGTCTAGCAGCACTATGGGCCTGTACCCGGACGGTGAGTCCGCAGGGCGCCCCGCCTTCCTGAGCAGGACCAGACGACCAGATTTCCACAAAGTGGGAAACTGGCCCTGCTCAAGGCACGCTGTGTAGAGTCCTCTCAAGTGGGGCTCTAGCTCCTTCAGAGCGAGGGCTAGCGCTTGGCCGTGGATCCCGTCGGGCCCCGGAGCCACGTTCTTGGCCCGGAGCCGCGTCACGGCTGCCCCCATCTCTGTTTGTGTCACCTCTGGGACGCTGATGGCGTCCTCTTCTTCTGCAGACTCTGCGGCTGTGGGCAAAGCCATCGGCTGCGGCGTATGCTCCGCTCTTGCCGGGAAGAGGGCTGCAACCACTTCCTCCAGCAGCTCAGGTTGGAGACTCTCCGTGAGTGGAGGCGCCGCGGCTCGAAGTTTCCCTCGAAACGCACGATAGGGGCGCCCCCACGGATCTCCGTCTAGAGTCTCCAACATCTCCTCCCTGGCTCGCGTCCTCGCTTCGCCGATAGCCAGCCACAGGGCCTGCTTGTCCGCGCGGTACACCTCATACAGCGCGGCTTCTTCGTCAGGGACCCGACGACGTCTCCTCCGGTATCGGGTGTACCGGCGTCTGACCGCTACGCACTCGACACGTAATTGTGCGATCTCGGTAGACCACCAGTACACCTGGCGCCTCGCTGGATATGAGTGGACGCGGGGCATGGACGTGTCGCAGATTTGCGTCATCGCCCCGCGGAACCACAGCGCCTCCTCTTCGACGTCGACGGGTCCGTTCGTTGCCGACTCCCGGATCCAGGCCTGAACAATAGTACTGTTCTAACCTAACCTAACCCAAATGATTTTACCCGAAAACAATCGGCTCGTACTAGGTTTAACCAAGAGTAAGTGGCTACACCTAGTTCTAACCGGCTAAAACTAGGTGTAGCCGCACTTCGGGTATTAGCCGTAACATATATAACGAAGTTAAAAGGAAAACGAGTAATAGTCGACCACTTTTGCAGTTCGAATGTATGAAAGAACATGTTTTTCAACTAAAATTTTATTTTTGTTCTTGGGATAAATTCATCCCAACTACGGGACCCTTCAATGTGCGTGGTTCGACACGCACTCGGCCGGTTTTTATTCTTGGGTGAAAATTATGAGCACCGGGTGTCACCCATGCTAACTAGGCCACTGGGCCTAGGCTCAGTTTAGACTCCAGATCTCACACAAATCACAAAATTTTGTTTGAATACCTGTCAACCTATATCCTGTATAAGGTTGTAATTTGTGTAGATAAAATAAACTTTATTATTTAATGTGGGTGTACTATGGGTACAGCTCTGCCTAACCCTTCAGGGAAACAAGGCGTGATGTTATGTTATGTTATTTAATCAGATTTTTTTAATTCGCGTTTCATTATATTATGACTATTTATGACAGTTTAAGTACCTATTCATAAAATGTTATGTCTGACCTTCGTTTTAACCATTAAAGTCGGTTGGTTCTTATAAAAAAAATATGTACCACATTTTTTTCCATTTTATACGAGTCGAAATTAACAAAGCGTAGCGCGATACCACAAAAATAATTTTCAATTATTTTTATTTAAAAAAGAGCACTAGTTTTGTTTTAATTCTAATGATGTAGGTATTATTATATTGTTTTTATATTTAAAATTAATTTTTAATGTCATCATGTCCAAATGTCTGAAGTCAGTACGGGCGGCGTCGCCGTCGTAATAAAAAATCGTGACTTCCCTTCACTTAAAAAATAAAAAGCTAAAACAAGATTCTCAGAATCTCAGTTTAGCGGTTCATTCTTTTCTGCGCTTTATAACGAGATGCAGGTTTGGTCAAAATTTTATATAAGTTAAAATTCGTTTCTTGAAATCAAGTTTTTATAATTAGGGTTCCATACGTCCGAATGAAAACACGGAACCCATATAGGATCACTCGTGTGTCTGTCACAGCCAATTTGCACCGAATCTACTGGACCGATTAAGTTGAAATTTGGTATATATAATGAGTTTCTGTGACCCAAACACGGACGTGTAAAGTAAATAAATGGATTTTGAATATGGAGGTTACTTTTGGCGTACAATTAGAAAATTTATAAAAAAGTTTCACATATTGTACCGTGTGACACATTCAATGAAAGAGAGAGATTACTGCGAGGGACTCAATATTTATTTTATAAATAAGTAGTTTTAAAGTTATTAAAAAAAAAAAAAACTATTCCCCTTATCTCCGAAACAACAATGCCCAAAATTTAAAAAAAAAAAAACTATACATTGCACATTAAGGGTGCCGTCACAAAAAAAACGTTTTTCGTCACTTTCTTGAATAAAAATGTTAAAAATTATTGTGTGAAGAGGCAACGGAAATTATTTTTTACAGTATTATAAACCTACATTTTCGAATAAAAAATTTCTACTTATGGAGATGAAGGCGTAATCTATTTGTGGCAATTATTAGTTACATTAGGTTTAGTTAAATTTTGCCGCAAAATGTACCAATAATGTATAATAATGTGCAAATTTTTGTCAATTTTGTGATAGCGTCCTTAATTTAACAGATTACGTTATTTACATTACAGGAAAACTTATAAAAAGTCTATGGTCTTAAAATAACATGGCAAATTTCTAATTTTGTGCGTACAAACTTACATTGGCAGTCGGAATGTATGGAAGAACGACTTTCGACTTTCAACTACAATGTTAGAAAGAAAAACATTTTTTTTTTTTTTTTTAAAACGTTGCCCCACACTAGGAATTTCTCCTGTATCGTGGGTGCGTTTACAAACATTTAAACTCACATACACAAACAGCCAGACCCGGAACAACTACTTATAGGTCACACAAATTTTTGTTCCGTGCGGGAATCGAACCCGCGACACGCAGCGCAGCAGTCAATCACTTGACCACTGCGCCAACCGTGCCGCCAAATTTGGGACAAGCACAATTAAAAAAGTAGTAGTAGATAGTAGTTAAGTTTGTTTTTGGGATAAATTCATCCCAGCTAGGGAACCCTTCATTGTGCGTGATCTGACACGCACTTGGCCGGTTTTTTTTAGAAGCCACTACTTTACTGCCACGGATTATGATTTTAATAAAGTTTAAAAACCCTTGATGCGTGATGTGCTAATTAGGTCCTACGATGGGCGTATTTCATCACATTGATGGCCGTTCTTCTTCTTAGTGTATCGATAGCAAAAGTTCAAACATGTTTGGCTCAAAATTCAAATTTACCTGCGCGAACTCCACTTACTGACGGTGATATAAATCATCAAGTGCTCAGGTGACAGGGCATGCAGCGCAGGATGGAAGGTCGGCCATTGCCTGTGGGGAGAAAATCACACTAATTTTATAAAGGCGAAAGTTTGTGAGTGTGTATGTATGTTTGTTACTTCTTCACGCTCAAACGGCTGCATCAATTTTGATAAAATATTGTATGGAGGTAGCTGACACCCTGGATTAAGACATAGGCTAATTTTTATCCCGATATTCCCACGGGATCGAGACTTACGCGGGTGAAACCGCGGGGCGCAGCTAGTATAAGATAAAATCTATACTAATATTATGAAGAGGAAAAAAGTCAGAAAGAACGCTAAGCGAAAACGAATTAAAGCGCGGGTGGGCGACGTAGTGGGTCGGGGGACCATGAAATTTCACGCGGACGGAGTCGCGGGCAGAAGCTAGTTAAATATAAGATGGCCGTTGAGTCGGGAATAGTTTGATAAGCTACTGGTTAGGTATCTGTAGAAGTAAATACTTAGCTTATCTTTTGATTACGCACATGTAATGAAAACCTGACAAAAGGTGAAAGTCTTCCTATGGCAAAAAATCACAGACAATAGTAATTGCCATGCTTAGAACGGGAAGCCAAATGAAATGGTGTTCTAAAGACCCTTCCTCACTCGATTCAACACTACGTTCAGATATACTTTTCAATAATTGCCTGTGCCCTGATCATGCATTCTATCTATGTTTAATAAAATTCTTCATTGTGAATGGAAACCTAAATTATAACAATAATAAAATATATTATAAAATCGTTTCTGCAGCTTATGGTCATAAATATTCATGACTGTTTTAAAAGTTATTAAAAATTCCAAACTTGTATATTTCGAATCAGATTTGATTTCTTTTTATTGTAATTTTACCTTTTTTAGCTCGTTGCAAAGGAAATATGCACATATAAAAATATAGCCATCTAACAAATTAAATAACATATTCTTTGTGTATGACTGACTGTTTTCATAGTAATTTATGCAATGATGTCATTTTTAAAATAGATTGCCAAATAAATTATGACCACTTTGTCTATAAAAAAAATACATAGATGTTATATACTCTAGATATTATGTGAAGTATTTAATTTATTCTTATTTTTGTCATAAAAAATATTTTAAGATTCTGACACAAATCATCATTTATTCTATTTCCGTCCATTCATTTCGTTCCAAAAGCAATCTAACTTGTCTTATAGATATATTTTATGCAGAGTTTGTCGGTATTAATTTTTATTTTCAAGATTTGTTGCTAAAATATTGATTCATTAAGTGATTGAATGTTAGTTTCTAAATGGAATGTGCCCTTGCTGTATGTATCGGCCCTTACACAACGATGTTTTAGATTGGATCGTTAATAACTATTTCCGTCGAATAACAATACGATTTATAAAGTTAAACTATTTATATTACAATGTTTGTTATTCATTCAACGGCCACATAATGAAAACATTAACAATGTGAATGAGTATGCAACTGCGTATTTAAAGCAAAATGCTACTTTTTATAATAAACTTCTTTTTTATTCGTTGCCATTTTTGAATGTCGAATACGAGCTCTCGAACAAATTCTTGTTTTTATTTTAGAATAGGGCGTAGCTCGAAATGCCGAAGTATGCTAACATACAAATTATTTTGAGCAGAAACACGTTCCGAAAATTATATAAAACGAATTGTCCTGCCCTTAGTCATCAGATTTCTTTATAAGTTGACATTTAAGTTGTAAAAGCTCGGAATTCTTTATTTAAAAAATGCGGAATATCAACTTGCGAAATTAAAACCTTGTCATTTCAAGAAATATAGGAGATAAAATAAAGAACGCAATATTGTTTTATTCAGGTTTTATTTTTTAATTTTGAAATGTCACTGGGAATAATTGTTTTGCTTTTTGTTCTTATTCGAAAGTATAATTACGCTTTAGGAGATTTTATATGTCGACTTTATTATGCAAATATTTCTTGTTTTTAATTGTCTGCCGTTTGATTGATCTCGTTTGCTTATCAATACATATTTTTATACATTTAATTAATAAAACCGGATAACTGTTGTACCTAATTATGTTTCACATTTTATGACAATTTTTGTTTTTCTAATTAAATGCCAGGTTTTTATAAAACAATATCCGTAATAAAGACGTCACAGTAAAATTATTAGTTTTGACGTTGAAAGAAGATTAAAACAAGGTCGCTGTTTTTTTTTTAATTTATGCGATCTAATTAATTACAAATTGGAATCGGAAAAAATAATTAAAAGAAGAAAAAAATAAAAGTGGTGGGTATAATAATATAATTATTATACTCTTATGAAGGTTCACGCTGTGATGTGCGGATAAAAAAGTTATCAGAGTAGGTACTTACATTAACATACCGAAGAAAAATAAAAAGCTAAAACTGGCCTTGTGGCTGAGTAATAACAGCCGCACGGGTCTATCGATCAGGTTAAGCTACGCTTGCCGCGGTTGGTCCGTGGATGGGTGACCATCTTTACATACCAAAAACCGTGCCTCGAAAAGTCTAAGCCATTGGTCCCGGCTGTCATTTCTAGATCTTTGACAGTCATTACCGGTCGTCAGAAGCCCGAAAGTCTGACTACCAATCTTACCAAGGGGTATCGTGTTACCCAGTTACTGGGTTGTGGAAGTCAGATAGGCAGTCGCTCCATGTAAAATACTGGTATTCAGCTGCATCTCGTTAGACTGGAAGCCGACCCCAACATATTTGGGAAAAGACTGGGCAGACAGATTATTTTAAAATACAATAGATACCTACTAGGGAAATAAAAAAGTTTGATATCAAACGGACCCATCAGCCGATATGTAGCAAGAAACCCCACAATAGATCGCTCGCAAGACAATAATTTAGTATAATTTCCTTTCACAACATTTTGCACAATCATGGGCCCACACTGTTATACTTATAAACCATTGTGGTATATGTTTATATGTTTTAGCTCTGCCATTGTTCACATTTACATACCTTTATTATTTTTTGAACTAGTTTTTCGTACTGTTTCGCCCGCATATGAATTTACCATATTTCCGTACGTTATATGAACCGTTTTGTTTTTGTTCGACAGTAGAATCATTAAAATGTTAGTTTCAACAATATCATAAACGTTTTCGATAAAATATTTTAGGTCACGAAGCGACGCTTTACTTGTGCTAACCAAGTGTACAAACACTCTGTGAATGTGTGCGTGGAGACGAGTAGCGACAGCACATAACAAACACGCACATATACACTTCCGACTTCGCCATTGTCTCGGACGATAACAAGAACTCCTGCGCTTACATACACTTCCGACTTCGCCATTGTCTCGGACGATAACGAGAGCTCCTGCGCTTACATTCACTTCCGACTTCGCCATTGTCTCGGACGATAACGAGAGCAGGCCTGCGCTTATATACACTTCCGACTTCGCCATTGTCTCGGACGATAACGAGAGCAGGCCTGCGCTTATATACACTTCCGACTTCGCCATTGTCTCGGACGATAACGAGAGCTCCTGCGCTTACATACACTTCCGACTTCGCCATTGTCTCGGACTATAACGCGAGTAGGCCTGCGCTTACATACACTTCCGACTTCGCTATTGTCCCGGACTATAACGAGAGCTACTGCGCTTACATACACTTCCGCCTTCGCCATTGTCTCGGACGATAACGAGAGCTCCTGCGCTTACACACTCATTCACAACGTGTTTGTGCACTTGGTAACCACAAATAAAGCGCGCCTCGCTTCGAGAGATAAAAATACTGCACTAAAATCAGATAATCTATTTTTTATCTATGAGTCACAGTGTAAAACCCGACATTGCAAGTATTATTATAATATTTAGTATGTATGAAATAGACAATAAAAAATGTTCGCTTCGTGTGAACGTACCGACACAAACAAAGGAGTTTTTTTATCTTTACTAAATTATGATGACTTGAACAAAGTTCCAAGTTCTGTTTGATTAATTTCCTATGAAAATTACTTGTACGGTCTACTTAACACGGTATAAAAAGTATGTTATGGCCTAGCCTAGGGCTATAAATATTTAGTTGAAACGTGAGACAAATGTCGAAATGTATAACTGAACTGGTTTTTGTCCTTTTGGCGACGACCTAGAGTACTGCTGTCTCGGCTACGCGGCTGTCTCGAGTTCTAAATTAAAATGATTATAGTACTAGGAACAGGTAGTTAGGCTATTAAATATGCGCGTCATAACAATCTGTATCCTTCTTAGATCTGTCTTGTACAAATTACGCGGGAAGACAAACATTCTATTAACGTCTGTAGGTTTTATTAAACATTTTAAATTGTATTAAAAATTGTTTAAAAATCAATCAATCTGTCTTGCTTTTTCCAACTAAATTTGGGTCGGCTTCCAGTCTAACCGGATGTAGCTGAATACTAGTATTTTGCATGGAGCGACTGCCTATCTCACCACCATCCAGTTTACTGGGTAACATACCCCTTGGTAAGACTGGTTGTCAGATTTTTTGGGCTTCTGACTATCCGTAACGACTGTCAAGATCTATGAATGACAGCCGGGACCAACGGTTTAACGTGCTTTCCGAGGCACGGTATGTATTGGTTGGTAACACATCCACGAACCGACCGCGGTAAGTGTTACTTAACCTTCTATCATAACGTGCGCGGCTCTTGCACGAACCCCTCATTAAAAATGATCTTAATGACATGAAAAACAAAACCCCCGGTGAGTTCAAACGTCGCCGTCGCAAGAAACGGTACTTTACCAATAAAACTACACGATAAAAAAAAATGTGTTTGTCTACATCTTAATTCCGTCTAGATTTTGTATTTAAAAATGTTATCAAAGTGTAGGAAGAACATATATATTTTAACGTTTGATAATTAAGGTGAATCCGCAGCTGTAGCCCGCGAAATTCAAATTTTCTCACTTTTTTTTGGTATTTGCAGGTCAGTGTCAGGTTGTACCTTGATCAAAATATGATCCCCGACTATAACAGAGATATGTATTTACAGAATTATAATCATTAGAATCATTAATACATCTCTCTAAGTTAGATTTTGTTCAATTGAATGACTTTTTTATGAAAATATGACATTAGGGAACAAAGCTAACTTAGAGAGATGTATTTATGATTACAATTCTGTAAATACATATCTGTTATAGTCGCGAGTCATATTTTGATCAAGATACAACCTGCCACTGACCTGCAAATTGCAAAAATCGTAAGAAAATTTGAATTTCGCGGGCTACAGCTGCGGATTAACCTTAATTGAAAATGCGAATGTGTGATCTTGGTATTAATTTTAATTGGTAAACATATACATTTCTGTGACCACGGACGTCTAACGTAAATAAATGAGTTTTGAATAAGATTTTTGATAGGTCACTTTTGGGGGACAAAATAGAAAATAAAAAAAATTAAAGTTTTACAAACCGTACCGTGTGACACATTAAACAAAAAAAAAGAGCTTACTGTGATCTATTTACCCCAATATTTTTTTATTTTATTTTAGAATAGTTTTAAAGTTATTTAAGAAAATAGATGAAAATTGGCCAGTACCCACCCACCTTATCTGTGAAACTAAAATGCCAATTTTTTTGAAAAAAAAAAAACAATACAGAAAATATTTCTATACTTATAGATTACAGGAAAATCTCTAAGAAGTCTATGGTCTTAAAATAACATGGTAAATCTCTCAATATTGTGCGTACAAGCTTACATTTGCAGTTGGAATGTATGGGAGAATATGTTTTTGAACTACAATGTTCAGTTGGTTTTTGGGATAAATTAATCCCAACTACAGAACCCTTCATTGTGCGTAGTTCGACGCGCACCTGGCCGGGTTTTTTTTTTTGCTGTGATGGAACTTTTTCCTTGTTCATTCGAAGTCAGAGGAAAGTCAAACTCCAATTCCTTATTTATTATAACCTTTTTTCATTATTTATATCACTGGTCTGCAATCGAGCCACTGCACTGCAGGAGAGTTCTATCTAAAGCTTTGATTTTTATAGGAAACGGAGAACGGTCACACAATAACGGCTGTCCAAATACAGAGCGTTTTATGATACATTAATGTCAAATGCTGGTGAAAATTACAGATTGATTATGACGGCCATTGTTTATTTATTTATCTGCTCAAAATCAAAATATTTTATTACACATAAACTACCATGGGCACTTATGAAACGTCAGAAACTAGGTGCACGGTTCCAATTGGTCGTTTCCTATGGAGAAGAGCCGGCAAGAAACTCCACGGTTACTCTTTTTAAAATAATGGGCTTTTACAATGTTTTCAAGTTACAGTGTTAATAGGTATGGGAGGACAGTGTAGGCCCGTCAACAAGTACCAAGTACTTAACAAAATAGAAGATGGTTTACAAAGCTACAGTCTATTAAGCCTACAACGTTCTCACATTCAAAAATTAAAAAAAAAACTATAGAAAATATTACTATAAAATAATAAAAATAAAAACCTATTTTACCTATTTAAACCAATAAAAAATAAATGACAAGATTGCCATTACAACTGTAACAAACCTGAATTAATATTTTGTCCACAAGTCACTAGTAAATATTTTAAAATTAAAACTGTAGGTTATGTCAAGGAATGTAAAAAAAAAAATCGTACTGAGGCAGCCAGTCCCAATACTTATACCAATCACAAATACAAAAAATCATTAAGTCATTAAAATAAAATACATTAAATTATTATACATTAAAATCCATTAGATCATTTAAATAAAATTAGATACAGTTTTGTTCCTAGTTCCAGTAGAATCCAATTATTATATAATGTATACCGTGACCTCTAGTTTAAGGCCCTATTTTGTAAATATTTATGTATTTTTTTTTTCCCATCCATCCAATCCAATTTCAATAAACATTAAAAAAAAACATTGTAATTCAATACAGTCAATACAATGTAATAAAATTTGATATAATACGACGGAACCGCTTTCCTAGAAAACCAAAGCTTTAGGTGTATTGTAGTGTCAGAAAGACTTAAATAGGTCTTAAGAACGTATACGCCGTACGGCATTTCATGCAAACTTTCAAGCCCTTGTTTTTCGAAATTACTGAACCGATTTTAATGAAACTTCATACATATAAGCAGGATACAAAGGCCTAAAAAGTTAGTTAGGAAATTTTTCGAAATATCTTATTTAAAAACAGATAACTGGAAATCTCTGTTTCTATCGAAAATCGGTCTAATTTGGCTGTAACAGTATTTTTCGAAAATGTGCTTAACTAACTTTCTAGACCTCTGTATCCTGCTTATGCGTATGAAGTTTCATTAAAATCGGTTCAGTCATTTCGAAAAACAAGGGCTTGAAAGTTTGTATGAAATGCTGTACGGCGTATACGCTCTTAAAGTGTATAAGAATTTGGGGGCAATAGGCTAGTTCGTTTCTCACGATGTGTCATCCACCGTCAGGATCAGCTTTCCTTTAAATTAACATGAATCAACTCGAGAACAGGTTTCCTAAATGATCTACATACATACAACTCGTTGCTAAGCGAGACAATTCACTACTTCCTGATTCATTCATATCATTAAATGAATTACATCATAATTAATTCTCGTGTAGTTGTAGATGTTAGATTAAAGATCATAAGCATAATCGTTTAAACTGGTTATTTGTCTAGAAGTGCTTAGTACGTACACGTGGTTGGGTTAAAAAACAAAGATTTATGATATAGTGTGCTTAAAGTGTATCATAGTTAAAAAGATTTGTTATTTTAGCCAGTTTATTCATGGCGAAACGTGGGTGTAGCCCGCGAAATTCTAATTTTCTTACGTTTTTTGCTATTTGCAGGTCAGTGTCAGGTTGTATCTTGATAAAAATATGATTCGCGACTATAACAGATATGTATTTACAGAATTATAATCATTAATACATCTCTCTGAGTTAGATTTGTTCCCCAATGTCATGATTTCATGAAAAAGTCATTCAAAGTCACATAATAAAAATCTTGGATTCAATACAGACAACGCGCAGCTAAATCGCTGGGTCTCTAGAAGCATGAAATTTTGCACAACGGTAACTTATAAAATATAGATGAGAACTGAGAAAGGATTTTTTATTATTCATCCCTTAAAGGGGTTAAATAGGGAATGAAAAATGTATTGACTTTCGTTATTTTTGCCTAAAGGAAATCTCATTGGGCATACCGCTTGTTTATGATAAAGTGTTTTGATCCGGATCACTGTATGATTATTTTAGGCAATTTTTTTTTATGGCTATATAAACATCAGTGTGTAGGTACACTGATGTTTAGCCATAAATAAATTGCCTAGATTTATACAATGTGAGTTGTTGAATGTTTAAATTTAATTTAATACAATTTTATTTTAGGTTTTTGGATTTTATTTGATTTCTATTAATTTATGTTTGCGAATGTCTGTTATTTAAATAAAATTAATTTATTATTATTATTATAATATATATATTTTTGTCTGCAGGCGCTACCAGCAATGAATCAAGCAAACATGAGGACACAAAGCACGGCGGTATCAAAGTGGTGCAGTTGGCAGTACTGCAGAAACCAACCCATAACGACCAGGACGATTCTGACGGTGAGCTTTTTTTAGGTATCGAGACTTTTATTATTTTTTGTCATCCTCTCATCATCAGCATCATTTTTGAAGTTAAGATCATAAACGCGATGAGTTCCATTACATTAGGGTACAAACAGAAGGCCCGTGGCTGCCTGAAAACACAATGTTTTTGTATACTATTCTGAATTATTTTTATGTCCTTTGTTGCTCGTTTATTTCTAATTATTGTATTTAAAAGCTTTTCTGCAAGAAAATAAAATAAATAAATAAAGCAAATCATAATATATGGATACCAAATACGAACATTACCATGAACAAAGTGTAGAGAACTAAAAATTCGACGTAAAAAAAAGGAAAGGCCGAAGTGATGTCTTAGTAAGACACATCATAATATCTAATTAGAAAACGAGCTAGGTTGACAGTATTCGCGTATGATGTGTAACATCTGACATCTCACCTTGGTAATAAGCAACTGAGCAGCGACAGAAATTAACCTCAAAATATTAAAAACTTAATACTGAAATATTTATTCGAATAATTATACATTTTTCCTAGTGGTCGCCCACTGGTCGAAATTCAAACCCCTTTATTTACAATCTATACAGTGTGAGTCTTCATAATGTGCACATTCGAAATGAGGAAAACTATGCTTAATTTTATTGACGGAATAAATATTTACCTAAAAACAAAAAAGGGTCTCTACCTGCTACAGTAAAGTACGTAGCCGAGAGCAAGGCCTTTCTTTAACAGGTGATAGGAAAAGTTGTGATTGGTTTATTAACATGGTATTTTTACTTTTAAAAAGCTGATACGACGGAGAATAAATTAAAGTAATAAAAAAGGGTATGTAATCGGGACTTTTATTGAGATATTTTACAATTATTGTAAAACTTTATTATAAAATATCAGATTTTTGTTATAAAATCACCCTAATTCTCAATTGTTGTTTTTTTCTTTAGTTTTTATTTTATGAAGATTAGCCTATTATGTTTAGTCATTACTAAGTTTGTTTCATCGTGATACATCGTTTAGTTTAAAAGTTATACCGATTTGTTTACACAAGAGTCACAGCAGCGGACAAGAATTTAAAAAATACTAAAGTTTTTTTTATTTTAAAATATTTTTCCGTCGATAAAATTAAGCTTATTTTTTAGCATTTCGATATGTGCACATTATCAAGACACACTGTATAGTACTTACTAATTACATGAGTACACTAATTCCATGCTATTATAAAGTACTCACTAATTTCATGTTATTCAAAAATACCTACTTATTCCATGCTCAAGCTGTCACTTCCTGTTACACACTTCCGTCCCTTTTCACTCTCACAGAACGCGAGAGGAAAGATGTTACCCATCAATAGTAAAAAACTCAAAATCATTACTCATCATCAAACTCAACCACCAACTGAAGACCTAAAACTAACATACAACAACTTTTAACAGAGAAAGGCGGCAACAAACTGGATGACGATGAGGAGACTGACTCCAGTGGCTCGGTGTCCGACTCCGCGACCAACGACACGCAGGAGGGACGGCCTCACGTGTGTGATGTGTGCGACCTCAGGTAACTATCACGAAACTATCTTCCCCAAATTGTTCATGTAGACATGGGCGAAATAGCTCATTGAAAAGAAAAAGAGCGATTATCTCTTTCACTCTAAAGAGCTATATCACTCTTCTATAGCTCAGTGACTCAGACGCCGACTGTTAGCTCATTTGACTTACGCCGCACGCGTGAGTGAGCTAATGAGCTATTTAGCGAGCGAGTGAGTGAGCCAGTTCTTTAGTAACGTAGGTGTGTCCATCACAGCGGGCCCTATCAGAATACCTGCGTTACGGTTCTTATTTTTTAAATATCGCAGCATCTTGCTGAGATAGCAGCCTTTTGGCCTCGTACACCCTTTTTCTTATTGATTTTTTTTTTAATGTCAATTTTGTAAGTTATTAATATTTATTTTTTACTGTTTGTATTTCTTAATAAAAAGCTCAACAGCTGTCATCATCGTTGTGACAGCTCTTGAATTCTGTGCGTTCACTATAACTTAACGCGTGACGCGATTGGTAGCACTGAATTTTGCAGTCTTGTGATTGGTAGCTCTGTTATGACAATCGCCATTTTGAACTCTATTACAACTACTAAATATAATTATTGGATATTATAATTTTTACTTAACATTTACTTAATTTAATTCATTGTACTATTTCATTTATTTTAATTTTGCTTTTACCTTTATTGATTTGATTTGACATTTATTTGACTCTTAATTTATGACACTTACGAAATTTAATTTATCTATTACGGATTTATAAAATTGACATAAATGAATTTTATTTTTTACCGCAAAATTTAGTTATAGTGAACGAACGCACTGTAAGTTTTGTTGGCCCACTTCAACGATATTGTCGGTGGCAGCGCAGAGATGCAGAGACTTTGCCTGCATTTTTAGGATAAGAGGTGGGACATAGTTTGCGCCACAGCTCCCTGCTGCCGCCTTAAAACTGAAGGACCTCCACGTATTGTGTGAATGTGTTACTAACAGTCCCCCCCCCCCCCCCCCCAGGTTCCAGCGCTCGTCGCACCTATCGCGCCACAAGCTGACGCACACGGGCGAGCGCCCCTTCACGTGCGGTGGCTGCGGACGCTCCTTCGCGCGCTCCGACAAGCTGCGCGTGCACACCAAGATCTGCGAGAAGGTGACGCATATCATAGCATTTGTTAAGTTTAGGTTTCCTACTACAGTGGTGCCGCCACAGCACGAGTGTGAACATTACGGAGACGTATAAAAGAATCGGTCTTTGTAACCGGTGCCGACATTCTCAAAATGAATAATGTATCATGATCCTAATCTTTGTTTGTAACCAATCAATGGTACAGTTTTGTCAATCTGAGTAATTGAGATGGCGAATCGAATAAACTCGGATAAGATTGGAATTGAGTTAGATTATTAATTTTGGGCGTTAGGAAAACCAAGCTTTACCTCTTTTTATCGTATTGGCAACAAGCTACCAGAACACCTGGCCGTAAGTAGTCACTGCCATATATAGGCACAAGCAGTACCAGAAGCATCACACATGTCTTGCTAGTCATCCATTTAACCAGCTGTGTGGTCTTATTCGTTGCTGGGTCGAAGCCACTTTTAACTGATACACTGTTGTCTAGGCCAGTGGTTCTCAAAATTTTTTTGGCTACTGAACCCTTTTGGATAACGAAATATTTAACAGAGCCCTAAAATAATCAAAAATTGTTTTATGTGTATTCTTTATTAATAATCATATTTTTTTACTTCATGTTGGAATATTTAGATCGATTTTATTTTACTCAGGTTGCAGAGTAAAATAAAATATAGTACCCCTTAATAAGTAAAATAAAATTTAGTACCCCTTAGTAAGTAAAATAAAATACAGCACCCCTTAGTAAGTAAAATAAAATATAGTACCCCTTAGTAAGTAAAATAAAATATAGTTGCCTTTAGTATGTAAAATAAAATATAGTTCCCCTTAGTATGTAAAATAAAATATAGTTCCCCTTAGTATGTAAAATAAAATATAGTACCCCATAGTATTTTTTATTTTTTCATTGTGACCTGTATTTTCGAGGAGCCCAACAAAGGCTTTGCAGAGCCCTTGGGCTCCGCGGATCACACTTTGAGTATGGCTGGTCGACGTCATTTCATTAAACTGTCAGTAATTTTTGTTGAAATAATTCGACAACCCATTTTTAACCAATCAACCTTCCAATTACAGGAAGACCCAACAGTGGACATGGCAAACGACACCCCCTCAACGAAACGCGAGAACAATTCAGAAGTGATGATGTCTGGCATGGTGCGAACTACACACCGCGAGTCTGGGCACTTAGGTAATTTAACGCAAATACTAATTGATAAATGAGGTCCATGAGCGGCTTGTGGCTAAGTAATAACAGCCGCACGGGTCGATCGATCAGGTTAAGCTACGCTTGCCGTGATTCGGTCGTGGATGGGTGACCATCTTTACATACCAAGACTCCTCCGTGCCTCGGAGCCCGTTAAGCCGTTGGTCCCGGCTGTCATTTGTAGATCTTTGATAGTGGTTATGGGTCGTCAGAAGCCCGAAAGTCCAACAATCGGTCTTGCCAAGGGGTATCGTGGTACCCAGTAACTGGGTCGAGGAAGTCAGATAGACAGCCGCTCCATGTAAAATACTAATCATACTACTATCTAATAATCCAGCTGCATCCGGTTAGACTGGAAGCTGACTCCAACATAGTTTGGAAAAGGCTAGGCTGATAATGGTTAATTATTGATAAATGCTTTTATAGTGTACTTGAGTTCCTAGATTGTATGTTGTATAAAATTGTAGTATAATGTCACATTATTTGATTATTAGCATTACCAAAGATTGAGTTTAATATACCTAATTTCCTAACTGCATGCATTATTCAAATTAATTAATTCATTTCTTAGAATAATAATAATAAGTATGTCAAATTTGCACACAGAAATGAAAGGCAGAATAAGAGATCTATGTAATTATCTTTAAGAACTTCCTGTACCTTATTTTCAAAGTGTTATGGGGGTTTTCCATCTGGAAATTGTTGTTGTTGTACGTACACCTCTGCCTAACCATTGGGAAAACAGGCATGATTGTGTGGAATTTGTGTAGTGTTCACTCCCTCCGGCGACGTCATGCTGCCGCCCCGCGCGGCCGCGGCGGCCGGCTCGCCCGTGGTGCTGAACGCCACGCTGGAGCCCGTGCGCAACGAGATCCACGCCGACACCCTGCTGGAGCCGCCGCGTCGCGGCCGCGGCCGGCCGCGCAAGACTCCGCTTCCACTCACGCCGAAGATCAAGAAGAAGAGGGGGCGCCCGCCCAAGACTTCGATGGGTAAGTGTTTTATAATTTATAAATTAATTTATTTCTGTAAATAGGTTTGTGTACTTTTACACATCACACACAATTAAAAAAAATCCAGACATAATCTTGGTCAGATGTGAAGTCCCTGTAGATTGGGGTCTGAAGTGGTCTTTTGATGAAAAAACCACACGGATCGAGTGGACCTGTCCAGTCAGTGCAAGCATTTGTCAGTTATAGTGCAGCTCAACTCAGTATAGTGTTCACGAAATGGCGACTGATAGAGAAATATGGAAACATTGCAGCAATCACAAATATAATAAGCATATGGACATGAGAATAATGATGATGATGTTCCCACAATTTCAGGGCTCAACATGTAACAACAACCGTGTCCAATCCATGAGGGTTTTGTTAGGTATCGTGCTAAGAGTCTATTTATGTAGCAACTTACAGAAAAAAAAAATACACCGCCTTTTTTTTTAATGCGGAAAGGACTTTGAAGGTCTATGGCATACTTACTGTCCACCATTTTGATTTCTTTTCAAAATGGGAGCCACCCATGAAACCTATTTATACCGATAGCTGACATAAATGCAAACAGAAATCATTATTAAAAGACCAAACCTCGTTTAGCGTCATGTTTCCGAGATATTAACGTTCACAGTTGATCACGTGACTTCCATATTTTTTGAGTTTGCTTATCGTGCATCTTGTTGCATAGGTGTTTGAAATAATGACTCCATTCAGAGTCATTATTTAAACATTATTTTAAAGTAATCATTTAATTATATTATATATAGTAAGCCTTTCACGGCCCGTGGCGCGAAATCCGCTCTCTCTCATTGAGAGTCGTAGGGGCCTGAAAGGACTATAATATACATTAACTGTGGTAGACATTCTTCTGTTATGGCTATGAACTATCTGTCGTAAGCCTAACGTTTTTCCACGCTCCATATAAAAATCTTCAATCCCCTTTACCTGGTTATACATGGGGCGCGGGCGGCCGTCGTGTAGCGGGTCATAACTTATGACCTGTGTTGTAATATTCGTACAGAAAAACATGACTTTTAAATAGCAATAACCTTTTTATTTTCAGTAATAATAAGTTTTTTTTCTTACTCTTTGGTAATGGACATATGTGCCCTTTTTGGATAAGACAGGGTTTTGTTAACATGCTGTATAAATGAGGTACAGGCTTATCTAAACTTAACTCTCGAGTAAATATGGTAGTAGGCAGATTTATATGTTCCTTCTGGTAAACTTAAGAACAAGAGACAAAGAGAACTTTTCTAAAACCACCATGTTTCTTAGTCAAATGGCAAATGCAGAGTATTGTGCTGTTAAGGCGTGAAGCAGAAAAGAAGTTGCTGTGTATGCAGCGAACAAAGAATGTTCCTTTATGGTTTTAAATTAAATCAGCAGTGAATAAATTTAGATGACCAATTTTTTGTCGGAAACGAAACGTATACTTACATAATACCACATCGCACATACTACTTTGTCACAACACCAATTTGTCTGTCTGCTCGACGGCCGTATGTCACTGCAGGGATCCAACAGAATATCAGCGTCAGGTATATCTGACTGACACAATATGCTGAGCTGGACTCCCATTAGGTGCAACCTTGAGACGCACACCGCACCTTGTATATTCGATAATTAATTTGAAGTATGTCATCATATTGTCACTGTATGTTTTTCTTTTTTGTATATTGGCACCTTGTTTTTATACATTTATTCCTGTAATTTATTTTATGTCTTTTGTGTGCACTGAATAACTGTTAAAATAAAGAACTTACTTTTGAAAATTCGACACCCAGTATTATTTTTCATGTTCTGAACGTCCACACTAGTATTCCTATGTAGGAACAAATGAAAGGGCAAATCTTGTATATAAAGACACAAATCTGCCCTGTAAATCGGCCCATCTAAATGATGATATCTTTCCTAACCATCCCTGATTGACCTTCCCAGACATGGAAGGCTGCGTGCTAACAAGCGGCACAGTGATGGGCCCGAGCCCGCAGATGTCGCACCTCACGCCGTCCGGACAACAGCTGCTGCTCAAGAGGAAGAGAGGCCGCCCGCCCAAGAACTACCTGCTGCCTAGACAAGGTATGTAGAGCATCAGGACAGATATTACAAGTTTTAGGGGTATGATGACTTACTAGGCTCGATAACACAAAATTCATTAAAAACAAATCAGGCTGAGAATCAGCAGTTTTTTAACGTCAACACCTCACGTATGTAATATCCGAAGTGCGCTATTGCCTGCGCAGCGATTGGCCTCATGTTCCGAGCTGCCATAAAGTTTGAATCGGGCTGTGATAGGGAGCGAGCCTGTTGCCATCAACCGGGCAGAAACCAATTGTGTAACACGCTTTCTTTCACAATCCAATGCTTCAATTGTTAGAAGAATTCGTCTGCTCGACGACGTAAATAACACAATGAATGTTGTCGTGAGTGGGCTGCAGCTGAAAATCAGCGTCAGGTGGTACACCTTGTGTTGTCATCTGACATTATGCTGAGCTGAGGCCGTTTTAGCATTATAATATTTGTTTTCTGTTTTTATAGTTTTTTTTTTTGCTGTAATGGTAACATTTTTCTTTTTCTTTATTTATTGTGAAAATGAAAGACATTGCAATTGTTAGTGCGTTACACAATTACCGCGCTGGTTGTTACTGAACATTCCCAAATGGAAATTGGTTAACCCAATTACACTATGACTTTTGAAAACTTTTACTAAAATAAGTAAATAAACCACTCTTATTTTTACTTTTCTCTTTTATGTATAGAGTTTTATATTTAAAAAAAATCAACCGACTTCCGAAAGTTTTTATTTTTAGTTGTGGCTCCTACCCCACACAAATTCGAATGCCATGACCTGCTGTGTAAGTAACAGGGACAGGAAGTTATTATAAAATCATCCACATAGACTATGTGGGAAAAATACGTATTATTGAAGCTAACTCAAAAACTACCAATGCAAAGATAATAAAATTTATATGGGACCACCGCGCAAGCTTCCTTTACCAAATGAAATAATAATTTCCTAAATCGGTCCTCAATTGACGAAAATATTGATAAACATATGTACGTACAGACGAACATAGAACATCCTTCTTTTTTGAAGTCTGGTAAAAATAGCTCAGCTTGTAAAATTGTGCTATGCTCTCTTTGAAATTCTACTGTACGCCATGATGTGATTATTTTATTAGAAGACAAAATTGTATTAAAATATTGTCATATTAAATGAGACAACGAACATAGAACTTCCTTCTTTTTTGAAGTCTGGTAAAAATAGCTCAGCTTGTAAAATTGTGCTATGTTCTCTTTGAAATTCTACTGTACGCCATGATGTGATTATTTTATTAGAAGACAAAATTGTATTAAAAATATTGTCATATTAAATGAGAGTGGTTTATTAATATGTAATATATCTACTATAATATTATTGATAACGCCCTTCATTATTTAAATTATTACTGCTCTATATAAAATCTTAGTTCATATTTTTATAATGCCCCTTGCAATCCTCGTTTTTGCTTACATTAATGTTTCTCTAGACACAATTACACTATTTAAGTCCATACAAATCGTTCTGACTCACGCGCGGAACGTTTTTGTCATGAATACTATTATTCCACCGTTATTGTGTTACTCACTTACACGTGTTTTTGTGTAATTTTTGTCTGTGTGTGTGTTTTATTGCAATTTTTGTGTATGTGTGTGTTGTGTGGACATATCTAGCGGGCGACAAAAATAACATCACGTTTTAACGTGTTGTCTTGAATTCTCAATATTTTTATCAACTTTTTAACGCATTTGTCTTCTTGGAATGTATAAAAATAAATAAAAAACAAGGTATTGTTTGAGTTCCAGACAGCATTAATTAAATGTTTATAAATCTTAAAGCTGCATAGGCTGGCATGCATGTGTTGCTTCTGGCAAAAATAAAGAAGCATTCACAAGAGTTTTTATGAAAAAAAAATATAAGTTAGAGCGTTATCACACTGACGATTTGTCAGCGTGTTACCAGCGAAGCAATTTCTGAACGTGAACTCCGCGGTTGCGAATCGAGGTAGCATTGAGTAACGGGACGTGATCTCCGCGTTTTTAATTCAATTCTTTATTGCATAATTTCTCATGTTTATACAAGATCTTAATAATAGTTCACATGGACCCTGTCGGGCACAACAGTTTAACACAATATGAAAAGTAGTATGCTTTAAAATGATTAAGTAAATATAAATGAATTGTACGTACGTCATAATGTAAATACATGGCCGATAAACACATTACCCTCCTTTGCTTCGCGCAGTCGGGTAAAAATAGGATGTCAGTTATGATTAGAAAAGTAATAATACGGAAATTATTATGGGATGAAGTAAATTATATTGAATATAAACGACAGATTTTGTTTTAAATATCTATTAGCTACCAATATACAATATTATCACAACTATTCACAATTAAATGACGAATTAACTACTTATACAAATGAATAAATAAAAAAGAGGGAAAAAAAAAAATCATAGGGCATTAAAAAATCGTCCGCATGCATCGCTGTCAAAGTAATCAATTTGAATAAATAATAATTATCACCTTTTAATGATATACGGCTACAAATTGTACCATTACAAATTCAATTGAATTATACCATTACCAATTCATAATTTCACAATATTTTATAGTGGCTTGTTCTGCTTTCTCGTGTTCAGTCACGTCAAATGATCTCGTGACGCAAACACGGCCAGCACGGTGCGCGCACACGGCGTGCTCGCTACGCACACGCCGCGAGCGCGTTAAACAATCGCCTCGCCGGAAACACGCTCGCAAATTGCCAGTTGATAAAGCTCTTAGATATTTTTTTTATTTTTATAGATTATACATATATTATGTCCACACAATTTTGCCTTTACGCATTATGCTTTATTTTATTGCGTTGAACCTATTCTCTTGCTTGGATCATAGTCTTTCCAATTATTTTGAGCTTCAAATATTATTACCTGCCTGGTTTTTGTTGCATGGCAATATTGTTTTTTTTTTTTTCAACTATTGAAGGATTAGAAATAATACGCAAAAGGATTCACTTTCTGTATTAAAATATAATTGAACATAATAATTAATTTTCGTGTAAACTAAAATCATAACGAGATCACTTTAGCAAGTTTACTTTATGATTTTACAAAAGAAACCATCGATTTAAATTTTTCGAAAGATTTAAGCCCATAGTGCAGTGTAGCTCTTATAAAGTATTGAAGAAATGTATAAGAATAAAATACTATTAATTATTGCCCCACTGCTGAGCAACAAGCATAGATAAAAAAACATAGAAAAAAAAATTGCGAGCCTTACAGTAGTCGCATATGATTTGTAACATCTGACATCTCACCTTGGTATTAGGCAACTGAGCAGCGACAGGAATTACCCTCTCTACTTACAATCTATATAGTACTTACTAATTCCATGCTATTATAAAGTAAGTAGTTACTAATTCCATGCTATAGAAAAGTTTTTACTTACTCCATGCTCAAGTTGTCATATCCTGTTACACACTTCCGTCTCTTCACGAAATCACTCCCAGAGAAACCGAGAGGAACGATGTTGCACTTTAAAAAAAAACTCGTCGAATGCATAACCTCCTCCTTTTTTTGAAGCCGGTTAATGAATCAACTTTACAAAATATAACGGAGATTAGGTTCAACGCTACCGCCAGCTAACGCATATCTCTCCCTAGGTATGGATATGGATATAACGACGCAGTACGGGCTCGCGATCAACAAGTATTGTTAGTACACACCACTTTTGAGGCATGATAGTTAACTACTTGTAAAATTGGGAACCAACGTCGGTACTAATCGGTGTTCGTTGTTATTGGCTTGGGTTTTACGTGGAGAGGTGGTAAAATTGTATCTTAATTTATGGGTAAACTTCCGCGTTTGATAATGCCTGAAAATGCTCATATGACGCTGGGAAAGTAAATGTATATATTTATTTCAGAAAAAACCATGGTTCACAAAAACAAATTGTCAAGTAAAAAATGAACATTACAGTAAAAAACTGTATCGTTGGTGCCTGTAGTACAGGCCCTGTACTAATGAAAAAATCATTGAATCAGAATAGTGTCAATAAGTATCAAACTGTCGCATAAAACCAGTTTAAAATGACTGGGTCGAGTTACAAAAAATAAAAATAAAACAAATCCAGTAAAGAAAGTCACAATGCTTGTGAAAACCTCTTTTTTATAAAAAAAAAAATACCTCCCTAACACCGATTGTGAGTATAAAATTAAATTAAAGCTCCAACTTGACCCTTTTGATTTTTTTTTTAAAACTAGTTCGTGTAGAGCACTTCGTGTATTTTTTTAAACATGAATGTATTTTGGAATCAAAAATAATAAATCTTGATTATATATTACATTATTTAATATATAATTATATGATTATATAATACAAATCAGGATTACGTACTTCAAACAAAGTGTTATCCTTATCATCTTAAATTAGGGGCCTCACCTCAGTCAACAACATTAAGATCTAGGATTAGTAAAACCCTTGCCAAAAGATATAATCTTTAACATAATAATAATCCGCTACGATGCTCGGTCTGCATAAATATTAAACTGAAAATGACTTATTAACAAAACTAATCGTTACTAACTTGCCTATAATTATTTATGACACTGCAGGTGTAAACATTATCAGAATATAAATAAATATTTATTGTATATGTACATCTTTCGCATGCTTCCTAATCTAAACAAATGCACAACACACTGACTGTGAAAATATCCGAGCGGCTTCATGAATATCGATGCACCCAAAACAAAACTAATATGAACTCAGTCATTATTCCAAAAACATTGAAATGTAAACGTAAATCTTTCAGACGGACGACCCAACGAAAACTACAACGCGACCAACCTACCATTTGGCGACTTCTCCTACCTAACCGAAATGATATACAACCCGCTGGCGTACGGCTCTTACGGAGTCACCAGCGTAGACCCCGACCGCAACGTGGACACTGACCAGAGCCTCAACACCGACCAATCGCACGACAGAACCATCGACGTTTCCGACTCTTCTTCAGACGACGACGACTCCCGCGTGGAACAGGACGATAACGTCCCATCCGTCGCCATGGAAACACAAATCATGACCGTAGGGGACTGCCAGATCGTCAAACTACCCCCCAATAACGATGAAAAGGATGAAAAGATGGAACAGATCGTTGAGACCAGTACGGTGTCGTCTTCGACACCGTCGTCAGTCACGATCACGCCTATCACTACTGTAGGTGACTGTACCATCAGGCCTGTTGAGAACACATAAGATTTCACACCCATTTTCGTCTACCCTGTATACTTCGGTGATGTACGGGATTGAAGATATGAGCCTATTGCTGCAGACTGTTATTTAGCGAAGATTGTGAGTGAGTAATGATGGTTCTATGATTTTTTATATTTTGCAAGATCTCAGATTGAGAGTCAATGCAAGTTTATAGTTATATGTTGCGATTTTTGATGAAAAATCCTAAGCGGTTTATATTGTTTTACGTAACACCCTGTTGTGTTAAAAAGTGTTTGTTTTTCATTGCAATTAATGTGTCTGCATTTTGGAAATTCTAAATTGCAGCTTTTTAGAGGTGTCGTATGAAAGATTACTAAACAATATAGGGTAGACATTATTGTAATATTATTATTGTGGTAGCATTCACTTTGGAATTAAATGGTCACAGATCGAGAACACACGGCGGTTTTTGGAGTAGAATTTGATAATTATTCTGACTACGTACATAATAGAACAGCCTAACAAAATTGCGATTTGTCGATCGTGCTTCCGCAAAGTGAATTCGAACATTTGAAACTCTTCGTCACAAGTATAAGGCCAGCCCATCTACTTTTTAATGTCGGTGCTTTCTCTGAAAAGCCTTAAGGAGTGACGACACTTAAATTCTTCCTGTGCAAAGCGAATAAAAATCTGTTTTTAACAAATGCGTATAAAATTATTAAAGAAAGGTGACACTTCAGATATCACTAAGAAAAATAATTAAAACTTCCTTCAAAAGTTTTACATAAAAGTCTTCCAAAACACGGTAATGCTACTACAATGATACTCATTTAAAACTATTTAAAAAAAAAATGAATTCAAGTGACTGTCAAAAATGCATTTAGAATTGGTGGTGATGAAATATTTATTTTATTGGTCAACTACTGTACCATAATGCCATAAGCTTTACATAATTTTAATCGTGATACTCAATTAGACGACCTGTATACTTATCAGAACAAAATATTAATTGTCACAATATTGTTTTGTTGTGTATTGTGTGGGGTACATATTCAATACATCGGCAAGATATTTGCAAGGTTATTCGGGTTTCTGCTTTAAGATCCCTTAGTGAAGCTGAATTAGTTAAAATCGAGGTTTTGAATGGATTTGAGTGTGTGTTACAAAAAATCGATAGTTGCCATAAAAAGGTGCTTACTCCCAATGATTTATTTACAGTGTTTTGACACTATTCTTTTATGCAACTTACATGAAAACACAAGTTTACACATTATGAAGTAACATTAATAAAGGAAATAAATACTTCAGTGTTCACGTCAATAGATCGACTCCCACGCAGTACATTACAAAACAAAAAGTTTTACGTATAGATGTGTATTTTGCGAATATCTACATAGAGGCAGCATATTTACTGAGTAATAATTGTAACAGTGACACTATTTAGATACGCGATGTTTATGATAATGTGCACTTAACGTTGCCTTCACTGTTTTAATCGTTTAGGACGATATACACACCAGCGCCGAGCTACAGAGTGGGGATTGCTTAAACCCACGTCTGACAGACGCGGCGGTGTGTGAATCTGCTTTTATTTGACACTCCTCAAAAGTATTTCAAAAGTTTTTACACGCGAAATCTCTCGATTGATCTGATTTTTTTATGTAACGAGAGACTGACTTCCATTACGTGATTAGGAAATATTTTTGAGCAGTGGTCTGCGTAGCGTCTGGTTGGCTGTCTATTTTTATGTTTATTTTCTATTTTAATTTTATAGTTAGTCGTTGTGTAGCAGGGCACACGCTGTTTCGCCTTTTCCATATTCTTAACTGTATCAATCTCTGTGAATATTAGAATGTAGTACGTAGTGTCTTAGATGAATATAAAACTTAATATTCTAAATATTAACTCGACAACACCACACGAACAAGTGATACGAATAAGCTACATATTTTTAGCAGAAACATATTGTATTGACATATTAACAATATATTTCTTTAATAGTTTTGCCTGTAAAAGCAATGGATAACGTATCGTAGTTCTATATATTATAATAGTACGCAATATATAACCACATATTTTAAAGACAGCTGTATGTCGGCGGAGCGGCCTGTGAGACGGGCGACGCCGACTCATGATATTTTTCGAACAAACACATTTTAAGTTCCACGTTATGTTCGATAGACTAATGTAGGTCTGCATACATATTATAATGTCGGTGTAATAATAAAAGTATTAAACTCACTATTATGAAAAATCATAATCATTATTTTCTTTAAAATCTGTACAGTAGTAGATAATAGTTCCTAACTTGTATCGATACAAAACTATAACCCTTGAATTAATGAAGTAGATGAGACGTAATATTTCTTTAATCATTTAGAATTAAGTTTATATTATGATCAAACTTTGAGTATATCTTTTTTAGTATTCACTTATAGTTGTCGATTTGTTTAAGTATCATTGCGATGTATTTTTACGTATTTAATGGAAGACTGCTCGGATTCGTTTTCTGTTGACGTGTATCGTTTGGGGTTTGCACTCGTTGGTGCGACAAGTCGCGTGCGACTAAACGCAACGTGTGTGGCCAGACAGGAGACAGTTGCGAGTACTTATGCTTAAATTCTGCGACTATAAAAGCAGAAGTTAGCTCCAATCGTAGTGTAAGAAATGTCACACCAACGAGTCTTACCCACTTATTATAATTGTGAACATTTTGACATAAATGAGGCCCCGAAGAGGCATGTAATCATGAGTCTCAGACGGCAAGCTAAGCTTATTGAGAATTATTTTAATATAGGAATCTGTATTTTTATAACGAAACTAAGATAAGTTGGTACAGTAATCAGTTACTCCCGTCACACGTAATATTATAATAATCTGTGTTTAAGTTCTGTTTACAAGCGCCTATTGGCTCCGTTGTCGTTAAGTTTTTGTGTTCGAGGTTTGACAGTCATTATCTACATATATCTGCATTTGGTACTGTAGGAATAGAGAAGCAATAATTAAAAGATTGATAATTGTGTGGTAATTAGGTCATGGTGGTAATCAAGATAGTTTGGCTTCGCTTTAAATCTAAAATATAGGCATCTATTATAAAATTGCCAAGTTTGAATAAAGGCAAAGAGCCTGTTTCATTGAAAATATTATCAATTTTAAAATCACAGAGAAAATAAAAAAGCTCTTGTATAATATTAAAATCACTTTGTTCTTCTTAAAGACTCTTGTCTCAGAAAGGGGGATGTTTCAAGTGTTTGGAGTTCAGTCTTAGATAAAATATGGTTATAAATATATGTAGATACTGATTGGTTCGTAAGTTTTGGCAATATGACGGTTATAAATCGGACATTAGAATCGAGAGCAAGAATTGCATTTATATTTATTTTGTATTGGTGCGATATGTTGCAAAATTATTGTCTAAACGGATATTTGAAGAAATTGTATTGTTTTACAAGTATACGCTGTCTAAAAATATTAGTTATTGTACACGAAAATGCAAATCTTTTATAAAATCCGGAGGTTTAACATAAGTTCTAATGGCCAGGTTTGTTATTTTGAATACTAATTGACAATGCGGCCTATCCGCTTGCTTAGCGGCTTAGATCCTGCGTTCGTCTTAGTACTAACCGTTAAATACTTGTAAATTACTTTTCTAATTTACTTGGTCGGATAGTAATAAACTAAACACCATTGGGAACTCATATTAAGCTTCCAGTCCTATTTGTCTATGACGATAAAAAGATTGTATGCTGATCCTTAATGCTATATTTTAAGGGTAGCAAGAGATTATTTTTATATCAAATCACTCCCTCAAAATTGTAATAAGTTGCCTTGGCATAATCAGTTTTTTTTTTTAATATACTACACTTAGCACAAATTTGCATTGATATTTCGTAAGTCCTCTACTTAATCCCACAGTAATGCATTTCATGAATATCTCTGCATTTGCTACACAGTGCCACCAAACTCTTTAATGTGTTCAATGATTACGAAGTGCAATTATTAAGCAGCTATTTGTCAGTAATTTTAAGTCTTAGTTGTACTAACAGTCTAAAAACCCTATATCCTAATGTTGATGTAGCTCTGATTTCGATACCCAACATTTAAATTCGTGTAGAAAAACACATCGGCAATAATGCTAAAATAATATTAGCGATATCCTGTCGAAACCGGAGCGATATTGATATTAAATGAAGATGAAGAAATATCACACAAAATGTGCTATGTGTAGTACTTCCCCAAATCAAAACATGTATCCATTGATGATTTGTCGTAAAATCATATATTATTTTACGGCCGGATAGTTTTTAGACAAATAGTATATTATGTTTAGTTTTAATGAACGTTTTATATTCCTGTATTTTGTGAAATGTTCATCATTTTACGTTGTGATCATTTGAGTGCAAAATTATTATATGATTAACCAGTTTACTTTGACGATTCGTCAGTTAGGGCAGCAGATGTATACGTTTATGTTTGCATAGTCCGAGAGCAGTATTTTTTAGATGTAATCTTTATTATTATAAAAACTTTTTTAATTTTAACATTATGAAATTCGATCGTTAGTTAATTTCTAACATGAAATATTTAATAAAGAAATCACAAAATTATATTTGGGTTTAATTTTGTATATGACTGAATGTATGAATGAAATGCTTGTGTGGTGGTTTGACCAGACTCGATTACTCGAATGAACCTAAAGATTCATACTAGCATTCGGAGCCTCTTGTTTCATGGGACTACAGAGGCCATTGCATATCAAAGAGTAGATCGGGGGGCGCGATAATGGCAGGGAAGACGTGGCCTTAGGATATGGAAGGATTATTAGAGCCCTACCGGATATGCGTCCCTGAGTAGACAATGTAATAGTGGAGAGACGGGTGATATCTATTTATGGGATCTTTTAACAACGTCGCCGCCACTTTGGCTCAGGTCCAACTGCTTTTTCCGGGGGTCGCGGAAGTCTCATTTGATCTCACAATGTCCGGTGCAAGTGTGCGAAGGGAACACCGGGGTGGTTTTTAGTCACGAGTGACACCCCTCCGCCCGCCCCACGGTGGAGCATATCCATGAGTATTTAGTTTTAAATATATACAACGTGGCGATTAGGTTATCACATTAAATAGTACAGCGGTTATTACAAGTTGTTATCAGTCTGTTAAAATAATAAAAATAAAAATAGACCTAAAAATAGAAAACTGAATTTTTCTAACAAACTAAATAGCGTAAAAATTGGCAATAAATAATCCACCCTTGATACTATAGGCGGCGGGCGGCGCACACGCCAAACGACAGTGAGACTAGCGGAGGGTAGGTACTTGCGCTCACGCGCGGGGCGTTATAATACATGATGTTGTTAAATACTAAAAGGGAAAAAAAGGTCTCACGGGTAGAATGTTAACTTTTATTAATTATTTTATTTATGTATGCTTAAAATACGTGGTTTGAATTAATGTGATAACCTAATCGCCACGTTGTATAGATAATTAACAACATTGTAAGAGTTAAATGCGTATTTGATTATGCCTATAAAAATGATGTTTTAAATGTGTACACTGTTGAATGTTATGCATAAACATTATGATTACAGAAATTATGCTTATAATAATTATGCGTAAATATAGTTAGGATAAACAAAAGTATGCCATGTTATTATTAAATCTTAAAATTTTATGCAAATGGATAGGGAACCGTTTATTTGTTACACACACCGGGACTCGGCGCGGCGAGCATCTAAGTACCTACTATTGCTATGTCGGTGTTACCTTATTGGTCATCCAGAAGCAAATCAAACACAAAATACTGTAATAATCATTGTTTATTCCATATAAATATAAATTTATTTTTGGATAACCACACTTTAGTATTGTTAGACATGTTACTGAACTAACTATCAACTAATTATTATGAAATAGATCTTATTAATAAAAAAAATTGTTGCGCATTAGGTTCCTGGAGGGGGAGGGGGGCCGTTGTTGACCCACTGGGGGTGCCCTGTTACCGTGCAGTAGTTGGAGCCGAACACCGGCAAGTTGTGGCGGAAGGGGGGCAGGGGGGGACCCATGGACAGCGGCATGGGGCTGCCGGCCATCCTGTTCGCTCCGAACTGGAACATGTTGCCCATGAAGGGAGGTGGTGTGCTGGGATTGAATGGAGGTGGGAACATTGGGGGGCCTGTGAAGTTGGGGGGTGCGCTGAAGGGTCCGTGTGCTCCAGCGTCACCGTTGGGGTGTGGGGGAGGCGTCCGGAGGCCTATATTGCTGGGCCAGGGCCTGCCTACACGTGGGAACGCGTTGGGGTTATTATTTCTCCTAGATCCTGCTGAGAATGGGTTCCGTCCCCGGCTGGGTCCGCTGCCGAACCGGCTGCTGGACTCTGAAGGTCTTTGGTTGCGTCGTTCGGGGACTTTCCTCGTGTTCTTGGAGGTCTCTCCGTCCTCAGACTCCTCTGTCTTGTCTCTCCGCTGCTCTTTCCTCGCTCTGTTGGCTCTTCGTTCTTCCTCGTCATCGGAGTATTCGACTTGATGCGGGGGAGGCTCCACGTC
Source organism: Tiliacea citrago (assembly GCA_963921375.1). Lineage (NCBI taxonomy): Eukaryota > Metazoa > Arthropoda > Insecta > Lepidoptera > Noctuidae > Tiliacea > Tiliacea citrago. Next base: position 10,138,700 of record OY992782.1, on the reverse strand, counting down.
GTGCAGCCACGATGCGTCGGAGCCTTTTATTCTGAAATTTTATAAAAAAAAGCGTTTGGTATTTTTCTTTGGTCAACTGATAGAAGTGTTCTACGGTTTTTGGGGCCATGTTTGACAATTATCTTATAAACACAGTTATGTTTTAATATCAACAACGCCCGTTATCGCAAGTGAAAGCTGTTTTGTTCTGCAACATGTAGCTTTGTCAATAAACTTAATTTGACAAGGGTGTTCATCGCAGATAGTTTACTGTAGGGGAGGTGTATCAGATATCTGTCTAAACTTATGGACAGGCTTCTTTCTTTACTCCCCAAATATCGACACACCGGTAAATAATATACACACACATTTAGAAGTATAAGGAACAGAGTGGGAAATTCCTCATCCTCCATAGTAAAGGGAGGATGCACCGACCAGACGGGTGATGTGTCTGGTGAGCTATTGCCTATGCCTACTGTTGTCGGGTTATTGTATATACGTTAATCGCGCGGATAACTTTGCTTGCGCGATGTAGGATTTGTGTGACGTCAGGTGTGACGCGTAGTTCGTATGTGGCTTTGTAGATGCTGCCACAGACACTTAGGTAAATAATAAACAATGTGTAAATAAAACCTGTCCGATCCGATACATAGATACTACAATATAGCATTGCCAAAAAATTAATAAAAAATCTTATTAATATTGAAAATATAGTTATAGGTAGTTTTGGTATTTTAATCGTAAATTTTAAATAGCTTAAAATTTACGATTAAAATACCAAAACTACCACAATTTCATTTTAAAAAAATCGTTCATAGTAGACCCGCGCACAAACTCGTTATACAAAAACAAGTAAATTTCCCCTTAAAAAAGGGGGTATTTTTCATTTTGTTTCCGATATTGACCACATGAATAGACTCTAAAGCACGATACACTGGGATCACGGAGCGGACAGGTATTTTTTACATGTTGTATTTGTCACCGTAAGATTGTGAGAACCGTAAGTTTATAATCTATAGGTATTATTTCCGTTAGATTATAAACTATCGCAAAATTGTGAACTGGGTTATGTTAAATTTAGAACTGTGACTAACCGCGCGCGAGCCGAGCGAGCGCTACTTCCAAGTTGCTCGCAGCTATTGAGTATTAGCGCAAGGTGCGTTCCGTCGCAAGCAAGTTTGATGCCAGTTCACAATTTGTCGGTTTCCCATGGATAGATTATAAATTAACGAAAAATAATGCGTTAAATTGTAAATGGTTTGTTGCAGTTCACAATTTTTCGACAGTTAGTAATCTAACGGAAATAATACTGACAGATTATAAACTAACGAAGTTCATATATATACGGTAACATATTAACATAAAATAATTTGCTATTTACCAAAGTAAGTCATAGGGAAACTATTACACAAGGTAAACGGAGATCGCCACCCGATTCCTTGAACTGAAGTAGAACTTACTTCATAAGCTCGGTGAGGAACACGTAGTTGGTGTGCTGGCTCTGCGGCGCGATGAACACGTCCATGCCCGGCTGGGCGCCGCGCTCGCGGACATGTTCTACTGAGTTGAAGCGCACGCAGTAGTGGGGTTCTGTTACCTGCGAAAATTATTAATCATATCAGTGATTAGCTTGGGTCTGACTTACTGAAAGCCGACCACAATAATATATAATTACTTTCTCTCAATCAGAGCACCCGCCATCTTATCTCTTCACTACCCTTGGTTGCAGTAGCGAAGCTACAACTTCCAATTGAGGGAAGCCGAAGAAAAAATTGTTAAGTGCTCATAAACAAGTTATCATCTAAAATTACTTTAAACTGCGTTCGCGATTTAGGATAGACTATTGTTACGCGTTGTTGTAATGTTTTTTTATCTTACGATTTATTAAATACTTGTAATGAGACTATGTATGTACCATATTATTTGGTAATAGTAAACTCAAGTAGAGTCGTTGTTCCGAAGGGAAGCCGGTAGGAATGGGGTTGTATGAAGCCGTCGCCCCTGCTTGGTTGACTGGTAGAGGATGGGATGGGATGGGATTCAATACTAAACTTCTCCCACTCTGGGTGGAGTGGGGTGTCAGACTTTTACTAACTAAAACCCACCCGTGTTCCTTCAGATGCCTGTGTGCCAGGGTCGCGATATCCCTTTCGGACAAACTCTCAACCCTGGCAGGTGGTAGAGAATGCCTAAGGCATTAAGTCCGCCTTTGTATCTTATTGTGTGCGAGAAGTTTAAATAAATAGGTAATTAATATAACTGGAGCAAAACTGTGGGACTACAGAAAAGTACTCGTTGCCATCCTTTCATACGCCATGTTGCCATTTTAAATATTATTTAATTACATAAACATGTAGAATTAAGTAGTTTGTATTTATTTTATTTCTTATTTATAATCTCACTGTATGCTGCACCGGTCGACGTCATCACGTCAACGCCGGCTGTCGCTGAAAACCAGCGCTGGGGCTCTGTCTCGCATTGGGTGCAAGCATTATGCTGAGCGATGGCCGTTTTGCGTAGATGTGACGCATATTTTCCCCCAACTTATTCTTTTTTGTATTTGTCTTCTTTCTTTGTGTCATGTTTACCGCAAATAAACGTTTTATCTTTCTTTCTATACAGCTGACTGTTATTTACAAGCAACTTTGACTTGACACTTGACATTTTTAGGACTGATGCAGAAGAGCGTAAGTTACTGATTTTTGGGAGACAATGTGCATGAACAAACGTCGCTTAATTCTTTGTTCCATCATATATTACGCAGAGATTAACAAAATAATGAAATGAAATATATTTAATTGGGTCATGGGTGTGCTCCAAAAAGATCCAAGCCAGATAACTGGCTGCCAAAAGAAGCCGGATGCGAAAAGTGAAGAATCCTATAACGTGGAGTAGTTTTGAAAGAGCTCCAGTACAGTGGTAGGCTTAGTTGATCGATTCAAACTCAATGACCAACTACGGGCACCAACCAATTACAGGCACTTTTGAATTGTCAAGGGGTCGGTCAGTCATAAAGATGAAGCTAGTTACCCATTCCAAAGTTTAGTAGGTAGGTACCTATGGAGAAGAACGGACAAGAAACTCCACGGACACTCTTTTAAATTGACGTATGGTTACAAAATATTGGTAACATCATTTGTGTTGAAATTAAACATGTGAGAACGATGCAAAACGTCAAAAGCGTCCGTAATAAAAAAAATAAAAAAAAAACAATTCTAAAATTAAAATAAGCCATGGCCGCTAAGAGATGACCAGTCCCTACTGCTGGCGCCCGTTCACGAACATGACGCATGGATTAGCACCATTCAGCTCAACCATTTTGAAGGGAGCTAAATGATCCAACATACACCGCCACCATCAGCGAGACATTACAGTGAGCATGACATACTCTCAGCCGCCAGGGCACATTCAAGTCAATGAAAGACGTACCCAGTAAATGGTAGCTTTATAGTAAGTACATAGTACTCACAGATTGGTTGCTGCATTGTTTTATTCGACATAAGACCAACTTTTCTGTTTGTTAAAACTGCTAAAGATCGTACGTCGGGCCCAATTGGACCAATCGATCATTAATTCAGTTTATTATGTCAAACTAATCCAATATTCCAAATGTGGTTTACTATTTACTATCCAGCAAAATCAGTCCGATTTACTTCTAAAACTAATGCTTTTAATAGATTTAAAATTAATCAGCGTTAACGCTCCAAAATCATTACAATCATTTCGGTAAAAGCGAGGAAATTTGATGTTAAGTAAGATGTGCCTGACGCGTCATGATAAAATTAGGTGGTTATTCCGTCTTAGAATATACCTTGAGACCTCGCTACATCACTATTCGTAAATTGCGACGTACTTATTCAAAAACAGTAATGTAAAAGCCTATCATTACGATAATAACTACCATCTGTAGTAATAGATAGCAATAAAAATAAATCTCATTCATACATGCTCATAAATAAATATTAGTTTACTTATGAAACTCCAAGGGCGATGCCGTATACATTCAAAGTTATCTTCAAAGTCGCTAACAACTTTACCAGAATGTATTCATATTTTTATGGGATCTTTCCCGTATACCCATTTAGAGTTATTATTACCGTTATCATGTTATTTGCAGACATAAAGTACCTTATAAATTAGGGAGAAATTGAAGACAATATGCCCGCTGGATGATCGCCAAGCATATTTTACGTATTAAAATTTTTAAAAGGCTAGCAAATTGGCTGATGTCCTAATCAGTATTTTGACCCCGCGAGGTTATGTAAAAAGTGTTGCGTATATTTGGGTCAAGCTAAGGCTGAAATTAAGCCAAGACACAGTATCGCGCGCAGTCGCATATAGTCGCACAGTGTACTTATTTATGTCCTTACAATGATAAAAAAGGCAGAGTAGGTCAGAATTTTCATCCCGGATCATTATCTTTTAAAATTGGTTGTTGATATTTAGATCACCCAAAAGCTAACAACGTATTTACTGATCACCGAGTTGATTAGGCCTCGAGAGACCGGGAGTGCTTTCAATAACTTGCATGGTATCTACTTAGGTAATATGGGCTGATGTTCGAAACTCCTCGCAAAGTACTATTTAATAATTATCTGAAATTCATTCCTTCACTGTCACAGTCTGAGAATTGCAACAACCACAATTGAGGCAGATATTGATAAATTAGTTAAGAGTAAACAATGTGAAACATCTCGTTGATTGAATTTTATTAGTATAATTTCCTGTTTCTAGCTAATAACTGCAATGATTGTTGTTTTTAACCGACTTCCAAAAAGGTTATAATATGTTCGGCTGTATGTTTTTTGTGGACCGATTTTTTAAAATTCTTTTGGTGTTTGAAAGGGTATGCTCCCGAGGTGGTCTCATTGCCACCAAATCAGAATCTGATGAGAGGATCCCATGAAAATCGAGGGAAATCCTCAAATTTAAAAGGCACAACTATAGCGATTTGGGTATTTTTTATAGTAACTCGTGCATTTGCTCTCGGAAAGCACTATTTGGTGAAGTGGAACTGATGATGAAGCGCACGATAGCCACCGCAACAACATAATAATAGGTACTTTAATATGGTTGCTTGCTAAGAAAGGACATGGCTAAACGACTGCCCTTAACATGTATAGAAATTTCTCACTAGCTCGTAACATTAAAATATTCATTAATGAATTATTACGGTTTTATTATTCTCCTAGAACTTTTGCGAACTAATCAACTAATTAAAAGTATTTTTCATGTTTTTTGTTTGACAAGGAGAAAAATCATAAGATATGACGTTCCATTCTACGGAAATGTGGACAATAAACCTACTTTTAAAGATATTTTCGTAAGCTGAAATGAACATTATTAATGATTAAATATTCATTATTTTTGTATCGCAATACGTCTCAAAACGTTGATTTCTTTGATTGCCCTTATCTGATTTCTAGAAATTATTGGAAAAATATGGAAAGAAACGGCACTTAAATAGTGCCGGCACTCAGAAGTGACAAATCGATTTTGTCTATTCTACTTGATTACACTTATTTCAATTAGAACCAAAAAAAAGACCAAAAACTTCGGAACATGATTGTGTAAACTCTTTGTTCAATATAATATTCAAATGATCCAATAACCATCACAATATAAGTAACTATTTATGTCGAAGAATGTTGACTAAATAATGATCGACAAGAACAATAATTATTATATTTTTAATTAATCGATTCTGTTACATTTCATGTTCAATCACCTCTATAAAAAAAACAAACGTCAGTCAAGTCTGACGTCGTTTGGTCGCTCTGCCGTTTGTTCATACGTGTATGCTTTCATAGTATTTTCGCTATTTACTTTTGATCCTAGCTTTTTTATCGGCTTTATTGTGTGTGCTCATGTAGGTAGCTACTGACCTTCTGCTACTCTACACGTACTTGCCTTGCCTATCGATCTATCATGAGATGCATAAACTGTGGTGTCGCCACGCAAAGACTGCGGAGGCATACCACCTCTTCTTTGCCTGGGGGCCGATCGCGCTATTTCTCAACGTAATTACCGTTCGAACGGAACGTTTTTGGTTTTAGTTTAGTTTTGGTTTAGCTGGTGTAAGAAACGGTATCGCGCTTTTTTTGTGAAAGTATTGTTCGATCGATCGTTCCTCCAACGTAACTTCCAAAGTAAAGCTAAATCGTTTCCGTTGAAATGATTAGCGCGATACGAAATGTGTCTAACGTAACGTTTTGGTTGTGGTTTAGTTTTGGTATTAACGTTCAAAATTAGCGCTATCGGCCCCCTGGTCTTCTACTCATTATCTTAGCACGATGGTTAACTATAAGGTAAGTCGTCAAGCAACTAAGTGCAAATGCGATTGGCAGGTAGCTTACCGCAGTTCTCATGTAATTAAGTTTGTTCTAGGTTCCAATGGTTGCCAACATTTGTCATCCATGTTTTGAACTTTTGAGTTCGGAAATAGCTGGCTAGTTTATTTAGGCATACAATGGTGTGCATTACTTGTAGCCGTTCTGTGGGAAGTGCACAACACCATGCAGTGGAAAGGAACAATTCAATGTTTCAGATTTTACCGAGGACACATCCAGCTTTCTATCAGGTAATTAAAATGATGTTTAAAAACAATGTGTTCTTTCATATTTAATTTTAAATGCCCATCCGATGGATGGATAGATCGTGTTCCTTTTCGGACAATCAGTTAGTCGGTCCTGACCCTGACCTCTCTATTATGTGTGTTCTCTTATATTGATTCAATGCCTATCTAGTCCCAAACTAAGCAGAGCATGTAGAGTACTAGACAATGAAAATATTTTTTTTTTTTTGTAAAGACCCAGACCAACACAAACACTTATGTTCATCGCATAAACATTTCTGGCCTATGATGACTCCATAAATATCCTTCATTGACTTTTTCTTTTAGGTTATGAACTATTCGTGTCATTCCTGTTGGATGAGACATCAACGCCAGTCAAATGTAGATCAAAATCGAGTATATCTACCTGAACCTGAATCAAGACCTGGACCTGAACCTGAACCAGCACTGGACCTGAACCTCAACCCGCAGCAAGACATGTAACAGAACTTGAAATAAATCTGCCAAATTATAAGCAGGCTGCAAACACGTCAAGACACTGTGTGTTTAATGGTTGTGTCTTTGAACAACAGTTACATGTAATCCCGGGTTTTATAAAAACGATCTCGAATTTCACTGCGAACCAAATCGAAGATATAATATCTATTGTAAAATGGACAAACCAACATTTGATTTTGAAAAGGTTACTGAAATGCAATAAATATGACAATGCAATAGGTATTACTGTAGCTTTATTGTGGGCAACATAATTGTTGGCTGCTGCTGTCACGTGATTACAGTGATCTGGTATTTGGGGTATACCTTCTTGCTCCTTATAATTAATTTACACACGGCTACACATGAAGCGATACATTTCCAGTATAAGCTGACCTCTCATTGTACGGAAATCCTATACAATGCGATATCAGCTTAAACTAGATATGTAATAAACGAATAAATGTCATTGTTGTTATTTTATTTCAATATTTTATCTCTCCTTATTTAATCAGCGCGTATAATATGTATGAATAGGGTGATTTTCCTAAGAAAATCTTTTTCTTTTACTAGTTTGTATACCTATTGACGTTTAAGTTTCGACGATTTCATTTTCAAGATTGTAACGATATAAAAAGTTCCAGAAACTTTATTTACACGAAATATTAATATTTATCTATTCAGCTTTATATAGTACTAGGTACAATGTTTATACATTGCTAGGGCAGTCGCCCATACTTCCATTTAGCCATATCCTTTATGCCCGTCACAATGCATATGGCGCGTCGCAGTTCTCCTGGTTCTTACCCACAGAACTCCCCAACAATTAACGTCCCAGCATCGGGAAAAGCAATATTTTTTAAAAGGTGATGAGCACTGAGCAGTTAACTTTAGGCTATTGTAACTTAAATATATAAAAAACTGACCCACTAAAAAGTGAAAATTCACATTCACATTGTGGAAGTCGATGGCAAAAAACTAAAATACAGATCCAAGGACAGCGAATTCCGAAATGAAAGTTATTTTTCACGTTGTAGTGTTTTTTTGGAAGTAGGTTGTTGTTTCTTTTTTGTAAAAAGTTTTTAATTACATACTTTTAAGTTTAAAAATGGAATATAATCAATTTCCCTTGTGTTGCGGCCTGCCGAACAAAAATCAAAGTATTCTTGGTCCTTGACTTCAAAAAGGTTAAAGACCTGGCCTAAACTGATGAGTTAAACAATATACATGGCATTACATAATGAAAGTGAAAACTAACAAAGGATCTCCTCCTCTAGGGCCCCGAGGGGTTGAAAGATTGTATGGAAAATCGTAATTTTTCCCGATGGAAAATTATATTAGTAGATACTCACGGGTCCAAAGACATCGAAGACTCTTCCTAATGCTTTGGAGCCATTATCCAAGAACAGCACGCTGTCTATATCCACGGCTGGTGTCTCTGGCAGTGCACGAACTATCACTGCAGATGATAATAAAAAGCATTTAGTTTATGTTATACTTTTGACTTCTGTATTATACTTTTGACGTCTGTATTTACTGAACGGTTTGCTTGACTGTCAGGGCAGATCGACACAAAATGGTCTGACACAAGCCTAAAAATGCCATTCCAAGTGTCCTATCAAAACCAAAAATCATTCATTCAAATTAGCCTAAGAATCGAAATTTTGAACGTCAAAATTACTTAAGATAGTTCCCCAAAACGCCCGCCGTTCACCACTATATTGTTCTTACCTAATTTTATGTGTATGATATATTACCTATTTTTATTTTTTATCAACTGCATCTATCTGTAATTCTGTCGGTCAAACAATTTGTTCGGTTCAGTAATCGAACCTGTTAGTATCGCAGCAGCCAATTGCTGAGCCACTGCGCCAACGATGCATCTAGTGCTTACTAACTTCATCGTAAGCAGAGATATAAATCTATGATCGCAAGTACATATTTGCTTAAAAATCTTAGAAATTAATTGTGTGTGTCCAACGCCGTTTCTTATGTGAGTATTAGACAAAAAAAGGAATTAATCGGAAAAACCAGTTAAAACAACTGGTACAGAGAAAGGTCGTATTGCTATCGATTGCAAAAACGACGCGGAAATCAACGGAGGTCATGGAAAAAAGCTGGCAGCTGTCAAGGGCAGACGTGGCATGTACGCGACGTCTGCGATAAAATCGATGTATCTCTAAACTACAAGCTTTTACGAGGCCGATAAAGCCAGGGTTTTGTTTGAGAAAGTTGTGTACTGTGTAACCCTTTTTTGTGTGTTTTTGTTTAGGTACTGGCACTATGGCAGTACATTCTGTTCCAAAAGTCAGTTACTTATGGAACAGAATATACTGAATGAACAGGTTAAATTCTTACGCAACCACTCACTAAAGGGAATTAGTAACACATTCCCTTATTTATGAGAACGAGATTTATGTAAAAAAAAAACCGGCCAAGTGCGAGTAAGACTCGCGCACGAGGGGTTCCGTACCATTATCTATAAAAATGGCAAGAAAATCACGTTTGTTGTATGGGAGCTCCCCCTTAAATATTTGTTTTATTTTAATTTAATTATTTATTTATAAAGTGAATATATAACTAAATATTCTGTGAATATTTCAAGGATCTACCTGTTGCCGTTATCAATATCAAGCAAAAGGGCGGCATGGTTGGCGCAGTGGTTAAGCGATTGACTGCCGCGCTGCCTGTCGCGGGTTCGATTCCCGCACGGAACAAATATTTGTATGACCTACAAGTAGTTGTTCCGGGTCTGGCTGTTTGTGTATGTGAGTTTAAATGTTTGTAAACGCACCCACGATACAGGAGAAATTCCTAGTGTGGGGCAACGTTTAAAAAAAAAAAAAAAACTAAAAACGAGCAAAAAATTACGTTTGCTGTATGGGAGCCCCCTTAAATATTTATTTTATTCAGTTTTTTAGTATTTGTTGTTATAGCGGCAACAGAAATACAGCATCTGTGAAAATTTCAACTGTCTAACTATCACGGATCATGATATACAACCTGGTGACAGACGGACAGGCAGACAGACAGACGGCGGAGCCTTAGTAATAGGGTTCCGTTTTCGTTTTACCCTTTGGGTACGGAACTCTAAAAAACAGAAACCCTGAAAAAAGGTTTCTATAAAGTTAAAGATTACTTGGACGACAAAAAGGCTTGGGATTAATTAAGATACTCCAATGTACCCTCAATCAAGCAACAAACTATGAGTCTTGGAATTTTTATTGATTTACGTGACATAATTTTAGGTGAGGACTATGATGTGGAACATACAGGGTGTGGCGTAAATAGTGGTCCAACGTTAAGGGGTCGACACGCGATATGTTCAGCTACCACATACCACAATTTGATTTTTATTTTTACCATTGGTCTCAGAATAAAACATTTTTTTTAATTACTTTTGTTAAATTAACACCTCGCGTTACTAATTTGGTTCTAATTTCAACAAAAAACATTATTTTCCTGTTTTGTTTTTGGTTAATAAGTGCTAAATCCATGTGCTATCTTATTCAAATAACTGTTTTACTGTAAACTTATAGATATTACAGAAAAAATGTGTTTATTTCAAATTTTAACTATAATCTTCAGAGAATCATGAGACTTTGGGCGCGGATGGTGTAAAAGAAATGTACTACACTGTCGGTGCCCATTATTGTAAAAAGTTGTCCATTAAATGCAGATTCTAATCTCGTATAATAATAAGTGTTACCATAATTTGAAATAAAAATATTGCCATTTAAATTGAAAAGGAGCTGATTTAAAAAAAATACATTATTTAATCTATAAGTTTACAGTAAAACAGTTATTTGCATAATATAGCACATGTATTCAGCAGTTATAAACTAAAAACAAAATAGGGAAATCATTTTTTTTGTTGAAATTAGAGCCAAATTAGTAACGCGAGGTACCTGAATATACCGCGTGTCGACCAACGTTAGGTCGACACGCGGTATATTCAGGTACCACATACCACACTTTGTTTTTTTTTTACCATGGGTCTCAGAATAAAACATTTTTTTTGTAAAATTTACACCTCGCGTTACTAATTTGGCTCTAATTTCAACAAAAAACATTATTACCCTATTTTGTTTTTAGTTTATAACTGCTGAATACATGTGCTATATTATGCAAATAACTGGTTTACTGTAAACTTATAGATTAAATAATGTATTTTTTTTAAATCAGCTCCTTTTCAATTTAAATGGCAATATTTTTATTTCAAATTATGGTAACACTTATTATTATACGAGATTAGAATCTGCATTTAATGGACAACTTTTTTTTTTACCATGGGTCTCAGAATAAAACCACTATTTACGCCACACCCTGTATATTTAAAAAAAAATCTTTTTTCTAATTTAGTTCTAATGATAATCTGGCTGTTTCGGGTACTTTATGCGGCCTACCCAAATGTCCTTTCTTTGGTTTTGTTCGTCGAGTCGTTGAGCTCCTTTAGTTCTGAGTTGAGCTACACGATTACTGACAAAAATGTGTGCACTGAATGGACAGGTCCACTCAAATCTGTATGGTTCTTTCCTCAAAAGACCAGTTCAGACACCAATCTACATGGTCCTCAAATGATCTAGCCAAGATTACGTCTGGATTTTATACACTCATTGACATTTGATGAATTTTTTTTATAAACAATATCATGAATATTTACTTTGAATTTTTTTTTTTATAATTGTGAATGAGAAGACTATGTGGGTCATTGTTTTATTTTTTGTTTTTATCTCTCAGTTAATTTTAATCTTGGTCTGGCAGTTTAAGTGATTTATATACGGCCTACCCAAATGTCCTATCTTTGGTATTGTTCGTCGAATCGTTGAACTCCAGAAGTTCTGAGTTAAGCTGCACGATTACTGACAAATGCGTGCACTGACTGGATAGGTCCACTCAATCTGTGTGGTTCTTTCCTCAAAAACCCATTTCAGACACCAACCTACATGGTCTTCACATGACCTGACCAAGATTATGTCTGGACTTGGAAAAAAGACTGTAACCTCTGAGTTTGTTTCGGCCTTTCTTCTCAGAGTAGCGAAACGCGACTTCATGTAGTTTTTTTTAATATGATTGACGTGTAAAAGTATTTGTACAAACCTACTTACAGAAAATAAAATCATTTCATTTCATCATCTGTTTTTAGAAGGTTTCCACTATATCTCACTACTTTTTCAACAATTATTATTAATGAATGACATTACGAATTGTAAAAAACCCGGCCAAGTGCGAGTCTGACTCGCGCACGAAGGGTTCCGTACCATTGTCTATAAAAACGGCAAAAAAAAAAAGTTTTGTGGCGTAAATTATCAGGAAATCCGGAGTACAGCGCTGTAGATAAGACCAATCTGGTGTTTCCCTAGCCTGACTTATGACCCCACATTGATAAAAATTGGCAGAGAGAATGCAACAAAAGTCTGTTAACACTGTTTAATATTACTTTAATATTGATTGAGTTTTCTATAATTTATGTAGTCACGAAATTGTATTTAAATACAGAGACTTCGTATTGTATTGTCTGTCAGCAACAGAAGTCGGTTAACACCGTTTACTGCTACTTTCATATTGTTTAGTTTTCTATATTTTATGTAGTCACGAATTTGTATTTAAATATGTTGGGGTGTGTTTGGTGCTGGGATAAGACCATGCTAGTTTGGCATTATTTTTGAATGCTTTAGATAACTGGAGGTCAGGGCAGAATAGAATGGCGCAGAACACAATATCCCGTACGTCCGATATAAAAATAAACAATACCCAGCACCAAACTTACCCCAACATATTTTTTATCATTATTGTCATATTGTGTAGTTAAGTTCGACTTTCGTTGTTGTCTGTACCAATCTTAATATCTTAAGTCCAGAATCCAGAACAAATTAAATATTATTTTCAAAATTAAAATGTGTGAGTAAGTTACCTAATCTATCAACTATGCTGGCAATGGTTCCAATCTTGGTGGTTTCCTGGGCTGGCAGGCTGATGGCAAGATCTTCTATTGGAGGCAAGTCATCTAGGCCCATTTCACCATTCACTTTAGGAGTCTCCGGCTTTCCAGTTCTGCTTTGTCCTTCGAATTCCTCTCTGAAAATGAATGTATGAACAAAACATTATCTTGTGTTATTTTCATTTAATGGGGAAGTCCCACAACTCTGTTTGTTTTGATAAGTTAGTATATTGGGTATGTAAAGAACAATTTTTATTATTACAAGAATTTATTTGGGACATGTGACCAAGGCCAGATAAGGTCAAAGTATTGCTGGCTTTCATAGATAAATCAATATTAAAAATCTTTCTAGCCAAATCCTTTTCTAGTTTCATAAGCAGACAAGTGACAAACACTAGGGTACCTAGACTGCAAGCATGATACCTAATAACTTAATCAATCTAGCCAACAACAATGACATCCAATGCACTAAGTGATAAACCAACATACTGTAAACATGCAATTCACTCTTATCTCCTTTTCAAGCACTTTGCATTCGAAAACAATGTCAACATATTGAAATTATGGATTATAAACTAGTCAAATCAATTGGTAAACACTAACAGGTAACACATAACATCATGCCTGTTATCCCGAAGGGTTAGGCAGAGGTGTACCTATAGTACACCCACATAATATCACCACTTATGATTAAGTCCCATGTAATAGGGGATGAGCCTATTGCCAACAACCGGGCACATATCTAAGCTGCTACTAAAGAATTCTTAAGTAATAGAAAAAAACCCAATGTCACTGCCCGACCTGGGAATCGAGCCCAGGTCCTCTTGCTCAGCAGTAGCGCTTGCAATCAATGAGGAACACACTACAACAGGACTTGCAGGTACTTACAACATAATATTATGATTACTTATGATAATGACGCAAGGATTGTTGAAATTATTGTTATTTGCATAATTATGGACACAGGACATGAGAGGCAGACAGGGTTGCGGGTTTGTCCGAAAGGGATACCGTGGCCCTGGCACACAGGCAACCGAAGGAACACAGGTGGGTTTTAGTCAGTAAAAGTCTGCCACGGCCTCGCGCTCCGCCCAGAGCGGGAGAAGTTATTTGATCATTTCCAACCCAAAAAAAAAGGACATGAGATAGACATTTTCATTATTATAACCAACATAAAAAAAGGAGGGTTTGAACGGTTTGCGTAACCAACATGCTGCGCGTGACACATGCTGTAGTAGCAGTAAGTGAATTTAAATTGACCATGTGAAAAGTTTAATTTGTGTATACTGTTCATTGTTTAAATTGTGTTTTAGATAATCATTATTTTATTGAAGTGAAAACTTCTTTAGGCACGTTGAGCAATACGTTTTCACTGTTGGCAGTCCCCGTGACTGCCTATGTTTTTATTGACTGCTATTTTTAGGGTACAATTGACCATGATTTACTACTATTATTTAACTGAACTGTTTAGGTGTTGAACTTGGAACTAATCAGCATTTCACCTCAGCTGTTTAAACTTACTTTAATACACATAAATTTAGAAACTGGTTTACTCCAGTAAATAAATTAACTCCTTCATCGATGCCCTGCTGTGCGCGTCTGAAAGACGCAATGTCTTTGCACCCTGCTGACTACATACTTAATTAGGGATTCATTAACTTATCATGTTTGTCCTTGTAGTGTAAAATTTATAAAACTATTTCCATGTAAAAGAGAATACATAAAAATCCATTTCCTTATTCTCTTTTTTGACAAAATATCTTTCAATCAATCAATGATCAGTCTATGGTATTGTAGTGTACTGCTCAACATAGGCTACTCACAAGTATTTTTAGGCCTTTACTTGGCTTCCCCAATGTAGGAAAAAACACAGGTGTGTGCAGCATCATGACTGTTTTAAAATAGACAGATTACATAAGATGAAACTTGAAGGTTTTGTAATGTTTACAAAATTCAGTATTGCAGTTTGGTGGCAGAAATAGACATAATGTGTGGCACTTCTCCAGAGAAACTTTTCCAGAAGAAACTATTATTATTTTATTAAAGAACCAACAACAATGCAGTATAAATAACTTATGGAAACTTCTGTTAAGCACTTTGTCTTATCAACAAATATCTTATGTTTCAAGCCATAGTGCAGCTATAGAATGTACTATGGTACCAAGTTATTTACTAAAACAATAACCTCTTATCTTTGAATTTCCAATACAATGGATTAAAATGCATCAAGATTTCGTCATACCTCCCATATTTATTTAAAAAAAATAATTAAGATTATCATCTACCCTAACTTTTGCATAACATACACAAAAACAGCTGTTTAAGTAAAAGCTAATTTTTTACACTTTATCTTGCATTCTAAATACCTACTGTAAACTTAAAAATGTGGTGTAACTGTAAGAGGTACTTTTAAGTACTCACCCACTGGAGACCTCTTCGATGTCCTTCACGGAGTCCACATCGCTGTCGCTGGAGGCGCTGGTGGAGTCGCTGTCGGAGTCGCTGTCCACATCGCGGTACTCCGTCACCTCGTACTCCACCACGCCACTCTCCGCACTGTCGATTATCATGTGTCTGCTAACATCCGCTTCGTCACGGCCGCTCGGCCTCGACAACGGCCCGTGAGCACAGGCATTGATGATATTATTCTTCAACACCATCTCTGTTAAGTCTGCGGCATCAGAATCTGTCGTATTATCGTTCGAACGAGTCTCCGTATCATCCGAATCAGAATCTGAGCCGCCGTACTCCGCTATCAAACTAAGAGACACGTTTTTGTTATTGCTAAGATCAAGGTTCTCCATTGTTGTGACCGTTCACACATGTACCACAACCGAATTGTTAACTTATTATATGTTAATGTGTATTTCGATCCAGCAACTGGATTTTTACGTAGTTATTGGAACACGTGAACTTATTCAGGATTATTTTGAGACAAGAAAACAAAAGTCGTGAAACGATTAACGCAGCAAAATGACAAATGACAATTTTGATTTTTGTGCACAGATCATGCGAAATCTACTAAGAACTTGCAGTAATTTTGAGCACACGTCTTTTAAGTTTCCATAAAATGCCCCATACGCTTGCGAAACCGTGACAATGGGCATAACAACTGCCACTTGCTCTCTTCAGATGTCGCTACTATCCAGCGTCTAAAGGGCAGTTCACACTACGCTATAATGTATAGCATAAAGCAAAGATTGTAAAGCACAACACTCAACATACATTGTAGATACTTTATAGCATAGCGTTGTGTGAACGTGTATAAAATGTATGCTGAGCGATATTGTCGTGCCATATATACAGGGTGTCCCGTAAATAATGGATCAAACGTAACGGGTAGGTAGCTTACCTCATTTCCAACAACTAATTTGAACAGTAAAAAAAAACCGATAAAGTAACCAAGATATTTTTTTTTTTCGATTTTTACTATTTTCTGTACCAGCATTCAGTATTTTTAATGCTGTTGCTGCAAATGGTATCATATTTAGGTGTGATTTTTGTCAAACATTTCTGAATAGTTTACTAATGTTATAAGATACCATGTTTTTAAATAACATTTTATTTGCCTTAGAACAAAAATCTTGAATTGAAAAGTTTTGTTTTTACGATGAAAAGACCAGAATTGGAAAAATTCTGCTGTAAAAAAAATGTATGACACCAAAGTGTACCATTATTTTAAAAACTTGTAAAATTACTAAGGTTTGCAAATTGGTATAAAACTTACGCCTAGTCTTTGTCGTTAAAAAAATATTGCTATGAATCTAACAGAGGTGCCAAATTACGAAATAAAATAAAATTTGAAAAAGTGTGCACAATTCAACTATTTTCTTAAAAATGTTTAGGTATCTCAGCGTATGAAAAAAATTAGGAGGTTAAATTAAAAAAAAATACAAATAAATCGTTTATTTTGTTTTTACAGTAAATGTTCAAACTGACGTCCCCCTACGAGAATGCAAAGTCTGCACCTCCTAATAAAGGAAGCTCTTATCCGACGGACAAAATGGCTGTTGTTTATTTCTGATACAGCAGATTGGATGCGCTGACGTAATTCTTCTTCCGACGTTATTCGTTGTTTGTAAACTTTGTCTTTTAAACATCCCCAATAAAAAAAATCTAAGGGATTTAAATCCGGAGATCGCGGAGGCCACAAAATTGGTCCTAATCGGCCGATCCATCTGTCAGGGTAAGTTTCATTGAGTTGCGCCCTTACTGCCGTCGCATAGTGAGCGGGGCAACCATCATTTTGTAACCACATTGCTTGCCGCACGTCTTCTGGAATATTTTCTAATAACGTTGGCAACTCATTCCTTAAAAAATGCAGATAGTATTCGGCGTTTAGAGTTGCTGGTAGTTCAAAGGGCCCTATTATTTGCCCATTTATTATTCCTACCCATAAATTTATTTTAAATTGATGTTGGCTCCTGTCCTCTCGCATCAAATGTGGGTTTACCAGCTGCCAACTGTGCAAATTATGCAAATTGAGATATCCATCTCGCCGGCATGAAGACTCGTCACTCCATAAAATTTTATTAAAAAACTGTGGGTCCGCCCGTATCATTCTAAGCATCCTTTGGCAAAATGCTACTCTTTGCGGGTAATCACGTGACATCAGCGTTTGAACACGTTGCACGTGATATGGGTGCAACCGGTGCCTTTTTAGAACTTTATGTACCGTCGATCTTGGAATACCTGTGCGTTGCGCTATGACGCGAATTGAGACCGACGAATCTTCCTCGATTTCTCGAATAATAATTTCGTCATTGACTTGTGACGGTCGCCCTTCACTGGCACCCCCAACTCCGGTGCCAAGAATTCTTCCCTCAAGAAGCGCGTTATGCACTCTAATGAATACGCGATAGTCGGGATGTCGATCCCGGTTCGGGTATCTTTCACGATACAATCTTGCGGCCGCCCTGGCATTACCTCTTGCTTCTCCGTAGATAAAATGCATTTTGGCATACTCCCGTGGCGTGTACTCGTAACGAGGCATCGTACTACTGCACACACGTACAACCTCACACAAACGATTGTTTTCGAAGTCCGTAGGATTGCCAAGTCATTCGTCCAAAACACAAACAGTTCCAAATCGTTAGGCAAAGCAAAGTGCAAATACACAGCACAAGTTTAATTTTAAGGAACACAACAGTTAGGCACAGCGAGAGCGAAAGTAGTCTGACGTACGTATCAACTCGAAGAGAGATTCGTGTCAACTAAACAAATAAAATCATGCAACAATGAAGCCCTGTATGAGTGAAGGGTGAAGGAAAAAAAATACCTGCACAAAGACACCGATTTACCAAAAATACAAAAGCGGCGCTATCTATCCCTTTCACACTGAGTGAGGTGCAACTCCGCAGGTAGCGGTCCCAAATTCCGAATAGATGACGTCATCGGCTCGGAATTACGCTACACGCTTAACCACATGCTTAGATTACAAGCATAAGCCATTACGAGAAAGAAAAGTTAGATTGTACCATTTTAATTTCTGTTCTGTCTTCTTCATCACATTCATAGCAATATCTTTGTAACCGCAAGGACCAGACGTAAGTTTTATACCAATTTGCAAACCTTAGTAATTTTACAAGTTTTTAATTAATGGTACACTTTGGTGTCATACATTTTTTTTACAGGAGAATTTTTCCAATTCTGGTCTTTTCATCGTAAAAACAAAACTTTTCAATTCAAGATTTTTTTTCTAAGGCAAATAAAATGTTATTTAAAAAAATGGTATCTTATAACATTAGTAAACTATTCAGAAATGTTTGACAAAAATCACACCTAAATATGATACCATTTGCAGCAACAACATTAAAAACACTGAATCTGCAGGTACAGAAAATAGTAAAAATCGTAAAAAAAAAATATCTTGGTTACCTTATCGGTTTTTTTTTTACTGTTCAAATTAGTTGTTGGAAATGAGGTAAGCTACCTACCCGTTACGTTTGATCCATTATTTACGGGACACCCTGTATATTTGCTCAAATAAAGCGTAATCTGAACTGCCCTTTAGAATTTGACAGCAAGCTGTCAATATTTATATTTTTTTTGTAAACAAGCGACTTCACAATAGAGATGAGTCGTACTAGGTAAATTTTGTACTAAGTGCACCTAGTCCAATTCCGTACAAATACTCGATCCAAATACCTATTCCACCTAGTCCATGAAGTACGCATATTTTAAAGTATGCTTAGTCTAAAGTCTCGCTCGCGTACCACCGATGTCCGATACGTGTCTGAGATACGTACTTATGCAGTCTGTAATGAATTGTAATCTTCAGGCTTAGGACTGTCAACGTAACGATGTATCTACATTGTATATTGTTGGCGTATTTATAAGATTTCAATTGATTTTTTAGAGTAATCAGTATTTTTTTTTTAACTTAATTGTATTTTACACAATGTTACACTCGGCTATTTGTTGGCCTTTGTCTGTAAAATGATCCCAGGCGACACTACTTCCTTTGGGAGCCATTATTTTAACAATAAACGCTGTACCTAGTCTTTAAAAAATAAAATCTAAAGTTAACAAAAATAATTCTTTACGAAAACCGATTTCAAAATACACAACACGCACAATACGCGTATCCGATTACGACGTCGAGTAAGTATCAATACGACGAGCACCGAGATCACATGCGCATTAGTCCGTACTTGATACTCGAGTCCCGACTGCATTGGATCTAAGTCTTCATTCGTATCGCGTATTCGCGTATTTATAAAGTACCTAGTCTATAAAATCTGCCTAGTAAATGGATTGAAGTCCCGACTAGTGTCGAGTATTGTCAGACAAAGATGGAAAGACTGCGGAATAGAGTACTTAAATAGGACAGAATATATTCTTGCACAACACAAGTGCGCGTCGCGTTACTTTTATGTCCATTGAAATATGATTCAAATTCTAATGACTCACACACGAATGGCTTTGGCAAATACAAGTGAGCGGCAAAGCAGACTTGCTATCTCGCCGGTAGCCCGAGCCTGGTACTTCGTTCCGATTCCGAATCCGAGCGGGCCGTCGTCGGGTGAGGAGACGTGCGCCGCGTACGCGTAGGCACAGTCACAGATAACTATATACTAGTCAGAGAGGCACAGTGAGGCTAGAGACTAGGTGGATCGCGTATTTTAAAAGTTGGAATAGGTGCCACCTAGTTTCATCAAATACCTAGTCCCTGGATCTGTTCTAGTATATACGCTTCATCTCTACTTCACAATATTAGTTCCTATGCCCCGTTCCGCAGCCGTTGACTGCAAATATACGGGGACCGACGTATTTGCCAAAGATAATAGAAGCGAAAACTGTGGGCGAAAGCTCTCCAAAGCGCAACATACTTTGAATCAATATCCGAGAGTTTTGAAGGATATTCCTAATCCATTGCTTCATAAGTTTCAAAAATTCGTGTTCTCGAAAACTTAAAAAACGCAATGGACGTGTCGGGTCGATGTGTGAATAAACTGTCAAAATGAAACTCATTGCGATCAATTGTCATTTATGTGTGTTACGCAATTACCCCGCCGATATTCCGTCGAGACTAGTGTGTGCTATCCTTTTTAATTTTTAACCCTGAAGACTTTTGTAGGACATATACAGTTGATGCTCCCAAGAGAACTAAGTCTGTTTTCATTACTTAAAGGCACTTGTGGTGGGATAAAGCTCATGTCACATATTGTGAGGTATGGGAGAAAGTAATAGAGAGAAAAGATTGCGAGAGGAGAATGAGATTACCCCGAACCAGTTCGGGTTTATACCAGGTCGAGGAACAATGGACGCCACTTTTGCACTCCGCCAGTTGTGCGAGAAGTACAGATGTGCACATTTGGTGGTATGAGGAACAGGGTGTAAAGTTCACTCTTCCACCATAGAAAAGGGAGGATCCTCCGACCAGACGGGTGTTGTGTCTGGTGGGCAACTGCCCGACGGTTGATGTCGAGACGTTGTATATATTATATGCTAGTCGCGCGGTAAACTCCGCTTGTGCGATGCAGGATTTGCGTGACGTCAGTGTGACGCGTAGTTCGCATGTGGCGATGTTGATGCCGCAGTGCCGCTACACACACAAGAACTTGCACATGGTGTTCATTGATCTGGAGAAAGCGTATGATAGGGTACCTCGGGATGTGTTGTGGTGGGCCTTGAAAGAGAAAGTTTTGCCCGGGAAGTATTTAGAGTAAATTCGTGCTATTTACAGTCAATTTTGTACTTACGTCCGGTCGGCTGCTGGCAATATTGATGAGTTCAGTGTGGCTGTAGGTTTGCACCAAGGGTCGGCTTACCTCTTCCAGTTGATTATGGACGCTCTGACGGCGGACATACAGGAAGAGGCATCCTGGTGCATGATGTTTGCCGATGACATTGTTCTTGTCGGTGAAGATGGACCTGAGATCCAAAGCAGATTGGAGAAGCACAGAATTAACACTGGATGGATGAAATGGCGGCAGGTTACGGGTCCAATATGCGACTCCCGCATTCCCCTTAAACTTAAGGGGAAGATATATAGAACAATGGTTAGGTGCTGTCTTGTATGGAGCAGAATGTTGGGCCACAAAAGGCATGAATGAAAGGCAATTGCATGTAGCTGAGATGAGAATGCCAAGAGGGATGTGTGGTGTGACACGAATGGATAGAATAAGGAATGAGCATAAGTTGAAAATCTATTAAAGAAATTTGACAGATTGTAGTAGTTTAATGTGCTGTGCTGGCGTCTGTACATAAGAGGAGTCTGAAAGTGGCACCGGTAACTGAAAAGTTGTGCGGAAATCGGAAATCGGAAATCGGTATGGGTATGTGATGCGGAGGAATGAGGAAAATGTCGTGAGGAAAGTTTTGAGTATGGATGTCGATGGCTATAAAAGTAGGGGACGACCAAAGAAACGATCGATGGACTGTGTGAAGGATACTGTGGCTAGAAAGGGAGTGACAACCGCGATGGCGACTAATAGAGAAGTATGGAAGAAAGGGACATGTTGCGCCGACCCCAAATAAATTGGGATAAGGGCAGAAGAATGATGACTTATGGTGTGTTAGGTAAATTATATTAAAGGTGTGTGTGTGTGTTTATATTATCATATTAGATCAATGCTAGAATTAACATCTCTGAAGTTTTTCAGTCACGAAGGCCATCCTCGAATTGGTTTTCAACTCCGATCAGGTTATTTTTATTGTACGCGTCCAGTCTTCAACAAAAAAAGAACTTTAAAGTCAACCAATAAAGTAAAACAAAAATAACTTATAAAATGTTCATATTTTATTTACTTTTCCACTATTGGCTGCTTTTTTACCAGTAGTAGGCGCTTCCCTTTTCCTTAGCTCATCTTTTAATAGTGCTACACTCCAATTCGCATAAATATTTATATAGTTTTCTTTTAATTTATGATCGACACAAAAGTAAACATAAAAAAAACAATGGCGGCTTGTAGTCTCGTAGACGGTGAACAGTGCTGCCACCTATGATGAACTTTCAGTTTTGAACCACATTTTAATCTTGAGTGGAATATTGTGGATTCGGTGTTTGGCTTGAGGCCTGCAAGCCTTAGACCATTATGGACTTAGTTGCAAGCAGTTGCTGCCAATCCGATCGAGTATCGGTTTTTTTATGCACAAATCAAAAGAATATTTTGCGCCATTTTCTTTTGATTTATCCACACGTTCGTAGTTTGTGACGAGGGCCAATCGTGTGGATCCGGTATAAAACTTTTTCAAAAATCCCAATAACATGTCGGGTTAAAGCTGCAATACCCCGCGGAATTTACGTAGAATTGGCCACCCACTGTAATAATTTATGTTTTTTTTTTTCAATTAGCGTGTTGGGTATAGAAAAAGTTTTTTCAGGATTCAAACCTAAAGCTTCTAAGGAACACCACTATGAAGACGAAGTAGCACGAAAGCACGAAGACTACCCGCAGCTAACTTCATTCACAGACAAAGACTACTCTTACAACTACTCTACACCGATATTATATAGTGTTCTGTCTGTGACTCTACAGATCACAGACACAAAAATCCGAGGCGTAGCATGTCGTGGCGCGTACTTTATGTAATTTATTGAACAAAAAAAAACGAATTTTTACACGCTCTCTCCAAAAGCAAGTTGGTCCTTAATAATAAAAAAAAAACTTTTTTATTTGATCTATTAATATTTAATGTACAGAGGCGGACTTAATGCCATAGGCATTTTCTACCAATCAACCTTTGGGTGATGCTAATCTATTTATTTAATATAAAATACACAATACAACAACAGAACAATACAACACACACACAACAACAATACAATTGTGCTTATGTTAATAACAAGAATATGGCCAATTACAAGTTTTCACAAATTCCTAGATAAACAAATAATATTATTATGACAAGTAGACAGTGATAAATAATGCTGATTCACGTTAAAAAAAAAGTTGACACTATTTTAGGTCGTCAAAGAAATGGTTGAAGTCTTTTTTAATTTACTCACTTCGTACCGTACCGCTGTATATCTACATTTTTTATATTTCTACGAATCACTCGCATTTTTCACGAATTTGATTCTTTTCTTCCTTTTCGGGTAAGGTAACTTGTTATGCACGTATTTCACGTGAAGTTTCAAGCTTGTCGAGTATTTGAATTTTTTGCCACAAATCGTGCACTCGAATGTAGCGATATCTGAATGAACCTGAAAAAGGAATAATTTATATATTTAACGACAGCTTTATCTATACGAGTAGTGAGTGAGCTTTATATAATGTGTAATGACGAGTTAAAAACATGATCCAGGAAAATGTTGAGGTATCATGGCAGGGGATTTCCCTAAAGTGAGCAACATTTGTATTTAAAAAATATAAAGTTGGATACTAGCCTTTTGAGAGAATATTATAAAATAAACTTATCAATTAAACATACTACACTGTACATTTTTTCTCTTATGGATCATATTATGATCTGTTCATTATCGCCTCTCATGTTTGAAGCCGGGCAAGTACCAATTTGATGTTTTCAATTCATATGAACCTTCTAAGTTTATCTTGGACATGACTGAGATTCGTGAAGAAAAACATGGTCAGGAAATGTGGACGTACAATTGATATAAGTCTGAAACCGCTGATCCACTTTGAGCAAGCATGGTGATAATAATAGGGTGGTAACATTATTATTATTGAAAACAACGTGGGACTCACTCTATAATGCCTGTCTAGGTTACAGCGCTGCTTGAAGGCCGCCCCACACGTGCGGCATTGGTGTGGTCTGTCGGCATCATGTGTGGGCGCGTGCGCGGCCAGCGCGTACTTGTCGTAAAAAAGGCGCGGGCAGCAAGGGCAGCGCACTGAGGGGCTGCGGTGGCGAAGTTGGTGAAGACGGAGTTTTGTCGAGTTCTGAGAAAGGGAATAGATTTCGATCCTTTTTTTCCTAATAGACATAATCTGGGTATTTTGCAAGTCGAGAGTGAATAGGTTCAAGGTTGGGTCTCCCTTGTTTGACCGAAAGGAATTTGACAAATTTTCATTTCCCAAAAAATTTCTCGCATAATTTCATTTGCCAAATTATTACTTAGCAAAAAATCTATTCACAAAAAATGTTAATGCAAACCTAATGTTTGACAAATGAACGTTTAAACTATAACTTGTTTACCAACTAGTACTTTTAACATTTTTTATTTAGTCAAATATTTCAGTTGGAATAACAGTTTTTACGCAAAATCAAATAATAATATAAATAAGTAATTAACCTAATCTAAATAGTTCAGATCCGGGTAACCTACTAAAAACAATCTCTTTTTTCTATTAATGCAAGTTGTTTCTGGCACTCGCCGGCCGCTGCCGCGGCACCGCTCGCTTCGCTCGCTCGGCTCGTGCGTAGGAGGTCACAGTTTTAACCTAACCTAACCTACCCATTTTTTTTTTAAAAGAAATTAACCTAATCTAAATAGTTATGTTCCGGGTAACCTACTAAAAACAATATCTTTTTTTCTATTAATGCAAGTCGTGTCTGGCACTCGCCGGCCGCTGCCGCGGCACCGCTCGCTTCGCTCGCTCAAAAACGTTTATTGTCTGAAGATTGTTCGCTGTAATAAATCATTTGATTAAAGACCAAATGCCATAATGACATTATACTTGGTAATATTTTGCCAAGTAAAAATTTGACCAAATGAAAATATGCGTACTAAAATCATTCGAAATATTGCAATGGTATAAAAAAAGGTTGCTAAAATTTGTTTGGGTAATGAAAATTTGGCAAAATCTTTTCGGCAAAACGGCAGGATCCCGAATAGGTTACTTCTGAGCAAACGTGCTCCATTGTCGACCACATCATCGCTTACCATTAGGTGAAACGGTGGGAAAGGTTTTTTTATAATAAAGAAAACCGACAAGTACGTGTCGGACCAGAAACAATGAACGGTTCTGTAGTTGCGACGAATGTATCCCAAAAACAAACTTAACATTGTACTTAGTTCAAAAACATGTTCTCCCATACATAGATATACGTCACGGTTAATTCTCCAGCTGCAAATATAATATGTTTATTTACTATTACTCGTTAACTTGTAAAGCCTACTTAGCTGTGATAGTTTTCCTTTTGACTTCGTTATATGTATAACTACTGACATGATTTTTTCACATGTCCAAAAACAACCATTTAGCTGGCGGGACACACACACTTGACTCTAACAGAAATACCAGCACTTTAAAGCTTAATATTAAGAAACGGGATTCTTGAATAGAAAAATGGCCTTCACAGACCCTCAATATTTTTGAACGGCCTATCCAACGACACCCCACACCATGAGATAGACGAGAAAAAATAATATTATCTTATTGATTTATTTACCACTTTGTCGGCGTGATTAATATGTATACCCATGCCAAATCAGAGCTTTCTAGTGCTAAGGGTAAGCCGTGGACAGACAGGCGGACATGGCGAAACTATAAGGGTTCTTTTTTGACTACGGAACCCTAAAAATAAGCTAGAAGCTTATGCAAGGTAAAAAAAAAAAAAACATTTTTATTTATTTTATTTTATATATATGTTACGGCTAATACCCGAAGTGCGGATACACCTAGTTTTAGCCGATACACTTAATTTAAGCATGGAAATAGCCCGGTACAAAATAAATGATCAATGACCCCCATGTTAGGAAAAACCTGTGTTACAGGGGGTCATCCATCCGTCCATTATGGTTCTATTAGTTACTTACAAATTAGCTATGTGCAATTTTGGAAAAAAAAAAAAAAAACTAGCCTAATACTGAGGGGACTGTCCATACTGTCCATACGTACGGCACTGCTGTGATAGGCATGTTGCCGTCAATAGGGCCGGTTAGAAATTAAGTCTTTTAGTTTTTTATTTCTATTTTTTTATTGTCCTTGTTTTCTGTATTTGTGTGTACCACAATATGAGTTAAAGTTGCTTGAAATAAAAGTATTTTATTTTATATTTTTTATTTATTTAATACAAATTAATTGTGGGGATAAGAAAAGGGGGGAAGAAAAGTACACATGCAGTGACGTTAGTCCCCGGCGATTTCAAAATCTTACGTCCACATACAAATTATGATAGCCTATTTGTCGCGAGACGCTGGCTACTAAAGTCGCTGCGTGTGTACCCAGCATTGGACTAAAGTAAGAACTCATTGTAAAAAGTAAGTTACCTGAAAGCCTTTCCCGCAACTATCACAAATACAAGTGATGGTTTGAACCCTTTCGTAGCTATCTGTGTTCTCGGGATGTTTCTTTCGTACATGGTGCCAGTGTTTCTTGCGATTTGGAAGCGTTTCACCGCACTAAGAAAGAACGAGATAATTTTAATGACTTATGAATTTACTGCACCAAACTATTTTGATGTCCTATCATAATGAGTAGACACACATAGTTTCTGGGTTAAGGGGGATATGCTAAGGTAGCCCGCGAAATTCAAATTTTCTTACGTTTTTTGCAATTTGCAGGTCAGTGTCAGGTTAAAGTTGATTAAAATATGATTCGCGACCGTAACAAATATGGCATTACAGAATTATAATCATTAAAATCCGCAATACAACTCAGGAGTTAAACTAAAGGAAGTTAGAATTGGCCTCAAATGTCATGATTTCATGAAATAGTAATTTAATAGGGTTTTTTTTTGTTTTTTGGGTGGGAAATTTTAAAAGACCTTTCGGACAAACTAGCAACCCTGTCAGGCATTGGCCCTAATGGAAACCGTCAATTCGTGCCGATATCTCTTTGAGGCGCGCGTGTAACACAACGCGCCGTCGAGCCGGGCCTGGTTCTTATCGGACGGCGAGCAACCCATTGCTCACCGTCCGTAAGCCCGCGCCTACGGTGGCCGGGAATCGGCCTGTGACTCCCGACACCCGAGGCGTCTCCTGCGGCGATTAGGGGCGTGTGGGCGCGAATTTTGCCTCTCCCATTCAATAGGGTAACATGAACATAGAGAGTTGTATTGATGTTTTTTATGGTTATAATTCTATAAATAAATATTTGTTACGGCCGCGAATCATATTTAAATCATTATACAACCTGATACTGACCTGCCAATTGCAAAAAACATAAGAAAATTTAAATTTCGCGGGCTACCCTGACGCTAGCTAATACAAATACAAAGCAATACATTGGCTAACATTTTACAGCTTTCTCATAATAGCTCGTGCCGCTAGTGTGAGGAGTAAATAGAATACATTCAGCCTTACGATGTGCCGGAACAATGTCAAACATTGTAGACAAAATCATAATTTAAAACTGTGACACCGTAAAAAACTACCTTGTGTTTTTAGGGCAAGGGCGATGAGACGATATTAATCAAGCCAATCCCTTTTTCATTGCATGTAATAATTTTAAAGTGATTCAAAGCACTCTCAATCCATATATTCATTGGAAACAAAGTTGAGAAACAATTGAGCAACATTGGCGGAAGCCGGCAACATCAATTATTGTTCCTGGAAACACTGTTGGTCTACTCGGTCCTCGTAACATAAAAATATGTTGCCTAAACAATGTTGCGCAACTCACCAGTATTAAGTGCTCTGTGCGCAACTCAATGATTTATTTATATAAATAAAGAAAAAGAAGAAATAAAATACGTTTATTTGCGGTAAACATAACGCAACGAAATAAAAACACAAACACGAAAGAACAGGTTGAGGGAAAATATGCGTCACATTCACGAAAAACGGCCATCGCTCAGCATAATGCTGCGACCCTATGCGAGACAGAGCCCCAGCGCTGGTTTTCAGCGACAGCCGGCGTTGCCGTGATGACGTCAACCGGTGCAGCATTAAATGAGATAAAAATAAACAAAATAAGAAATAAAATAAATACGTTATCTATGTTTATAAAAATATAATATCTAGAATGGCAACATTCAGTAACGATTTCAATCTTTGGCACCTCTTTGGGTTCCAGAGAATATAGGGCATTGGGGCATTAGTGCCGCATTACTTACAAGTTCGCAGTCTTTAGGGTATCCTCGTGATGGATGGTCCTTACTCCGAGGGCGAGGATGCTCCGACTTCTTGTGCCAAGACAACTCTCTGGCCGTAGCACATTGTACGCCGCACTTCTCGCAAATGTTGGGTAGATTTTGGTCTTGGACCGTGTCGCTGAGAAGGAAAATAAGTCAGTCATACATCTGGCGAAATCACGTGACGGAATGTAACGGAGTGATACGCCTGCAATGCTTTTCATTAGGATTCTGTAGTCAACAAAGAAGCCTTATAATTTCGCCATGTCCGTCTGTCTCCGGCTTAGCTCAGAGATTCTTAGTACTACAAAGCTGTAATTTGGCATGGTTATATATATTAATCACAACGTCCAAGTGCTAAAACAAAATCTTGAAAAAAAAAAATTTTGTGCTTACTCTTAAAGTGGGGATGATATTTCTTTTCTCGTCTATCACATTATGTGGGATATCGTTGCATAGGTCGTTCGCAAAAATATTGAGGGTCTGTGAAGACCCTATAGATAGATAGACCAGTATAGTGTTACCCAGTTACTGGGTTGTGGAGGTCAGATAGGCAGTCGCTCCATTTAATTAATTTATTTATTTTAACTTTAGTTTAAATTCAGCTGCATCCGGGTAGACTGGAAGCCGACCCCAACATAGTTGGGAAAAGGCTAGTCAGATGATAAGGTGAGGTTAGATGGATACAGGGATCTCAGCAATACTCACCACAAATCATGTTTCTTCCTATGTTGAACGGATGTGAGTATGTGAATCCGTCTTGCGCCTTCCGACGCAAAGTCGATGCCACATTGTTCACAGCGATACTCCTTACTGACTTTGATGTCTTTAATCTGGCAAGTGGCAAATATTTGATAAATAAAATGGAATGTGTTTATCAGGAATTGGTAATATCGGGTTTTGGTCATTTCGGAAAATAATTAGGGGAATTTATTAATTGACTGCCTCGTTGGTCTAGTGTTCGCAAGCGCTACTGCTGAACATGGGGTTCTGGATTCGATGCCCAGGTCGGGCAAAGTGTGATTGTGATTTTCCATCAGGAATTACTCAGAGCAGCCCGGCGGCGTCTGGGTTTGTGCCCGGTTAATGGCAATACGCTCGCCCCCTATTACATGGGACTTAAACATAACTTCTGCCCAACCCTTCGGGGATTTCAGACGATGTTATTTTATTAATTCCCGTAATTACGATAATTCCCAGTATGATCAGTGTTTAAGAAAAAAATATTTCGATATTTGTACTATATTATCTTGTAATTTGTACTAACATTGTAGAAATTACAAGTTTATCACTCGGTTCAAACCTTAATACTGCTATGTGCGGTATGTATATGCGCGTCCAACCCTCTCCGTGTATTATAGGCTCGTCCGCAAAGCGCGCACGCATGCGTGTTAGCGTGCGCGCGTCGCTTGTGAATGCCGAGTGAAGACTCGTGTAGCGTTGAGAACGGACATGAGTCGCATTTGTATAAGTAGCCTGAATGCCAGCGTTGATGCTTTTTGGCTACCATTCTGTAAATTAATGTAAAATATTATTTGTTAGGCAGGTTTGGTGGGTTTTTTTACACTACTCCACAAAGTCTTATGGAACAAGACACCTATATTAACTTATATAAGAAAAGTCTTTAGCAAAAGTAATGGCCACAAAAATTTGGAAACGTGTGGTTGAACCTGACTTAAATAGTCGTTCGAAAAAACCAAAAAGCAATTTGGAATATGGAGGGAAAACTTCATTTGATCGCACTCGCAGCGTACGCGGCGTTTTGAACCGAATAACTTTACAGATTACTGTCCATAATCGTTTCTTTTTCTTGCGACAATCATTTTCGCTGCTTTCTTGTAGCTTTTGTGACTTTGGAGCGTTATTGTTAATGACGACGTGACCGTCGTCATTTAACGCGGGAGGAGATGCTTAGGACTATGGGTTTGCTGGAAGCAAGGTGCAGCCGACGCTGTCAATACGCAGCCAAGCGTAATTTGCCGATTATGGTCGCGTTACAGGGCTACAGATGTTGCTGACCGTCACCGAGGAACATACAAGGTTTACGACTCTGAGACAAGATCGTTTTCTGCAAAATGCTGCGGGCAGGCAGACTCAAAATTACGGCTCTCCATAAGACTCCAGTCTCAGCACCAAGTGGTCATCTAAAACTGGCAGGAGAAGATTCCTTGAAATTGATATTCACGCTCGCAGAACGCTTAAGACTTCCAGCTCTTCGACGCGGAAATCGAGAGCGTCGATTATTGTGGGCACATTAACACTGGACTAGGGCTGCCATCATCTAAATTGCCGACGCCGGACAAAAACTTAGAAAAACCCATTTTGGTAAAATTGAGTTTTATTCCCGGATACACCTAAAAAATATTTATTGCACCTGTTTGCGCTATTTAACAATGTTAGACAAAAATGTACAAAGACGACTACAGGGAAACAAATAAAATTGTTAAAACAAATAAGCGAACGGCGCACAAAGCGTAATTTTCATAATCTAGCGGGCCATAATCTAATTTAACAACTTATTCCCAGAAGATAACTAGTTGTACATTTTTTAAGTAGTTGAACCACACTTCCTAGAAACAAAATTTATTTTACAAAGGATCACACCAAACAATAGCAAAAAGGGTCGGAACTACCTGTTACCTGCTCGTTCGCGATCGGGTTTACCGAGGGACCGCGCCATTCGTCTGAGTTCACTCGATGAATGCGCTCGTGTTTCAGTTGCTAGTAGTTGTTGTGTGTTGTTATTGTATTTTTGTGGGTTTTGAGGTAAGTTACAAGTGATTTTTACTTTTAATTGTTATTTAATTTAACTACAAGCACCAATTGAATATAACATGTTTACTTTTTACTATAATAATATTCTCAATCACTTTGTACTTGAGTTTTAGTATATTATATCGCATTATACAGTTCTTTGATTGTATTTTTCTGAAAGTATAACTCGTTAGCTCTATTACATATGTCAGTTTGTTTGCGAATGATTGCGACACTCATAGAAGTTTTTCTTACTTTTAGGATGACTTCGCAAATTTCACGTCGAAAATGTTTTGATGTTTGGTTTGCTAACGCAAAACAAAACAGAACTGATGCTTTGCTACATCTTATATTGCAAGAGCTGGGTGATCCTTGCTTTTCGGAAGACATTTTGAAGAGTTTGAAAGTCACAATTCGAAGTGTTTGCCAAAAAATAGAACAAAAATGGTCGAAATCGGGAAGACATCGGGAACGATTTTTGAAGACAAATTCCTCGTGGTTTGAAGAAAGTATATCACTGCCCGATATAGTGACAAACACTGTCGTCGACTTTTCACTTCCTACAACAAGTAATCGGGCTGGAAGACCAAAAAAAGATTTCGCTAGCAGCAGCAATAGAACAAAAAGGCGGCGCATCCAACAAATGCTCGATACATCAAGTCGGGAAGAAATATCGATGGCATCTGAAACCCAACTACGAAAGGAAGGAAAAAGGGATTCAGCAGCTATTGTTAAAGAGCTATGTCTCTTTTCACCTAGAAGAGGTACTTCTATAAAAAAAGCACGAAAATCCATTGAAAGCCGCAACAAGGGTGGACTGTCAGTAGATCAAGCTCTTGCATTAATGGTTGATGCGAATCTAACGACTCATCAATATAGTATGATACGCCAGCAAGCGAAGAACGTTAATAGTAATCTGTACCCACCGTATTATAAAGTGAAAGAGGCGAAACAGCTATGCTACACTGACGACATAAATGTAACCGAAACGCACGCTGAAATTAAACTGCAGTCTGTAATAGATCATACAGTAAAAAGATTGTGCAAAGCTCAAGAAGAGGTCCTAAGTACAGTAACTGATTTAAAAACTTTGAGTTTAATTGTGAAATGGGGTTGTGATGGAGCAGAGCAAACTCGGTATAAACAGAAATTTTCAGAAGAACAATGTAGTGATGAAAGCTTATTTAGCATATCAATGGTGCCTATTCAAATGTACTCGGAAAATGACCAAAGCATTAAATAAATCGTTTGGCAAAATGTTTCCCCATCTTCTACAAAATATTGTCGGCCCATCAAATTTGTATTTGCCAAGGAAACAGTAGATCTTATCAAAAGTGAAGTTGATAAAATAAAAGAGCAAGCAAGATTACTGGCACCCACTAAAATCATAGTAAATGACACAGAAGTCTTAGTGAAGCCAACAATGATTTTGTGCATGATCGATGGCAAAATTTGTAATGCCTTAACTGCATGTACATCCACGCAGAGTTGTTATTTGTGTGGCGCTAAGCCCAGTGAAATGAACGATGAAAGGCTTATCGTGGAAAAAGCGGTAAATAGCAACTTTATTTCTTGGGGCCTTTCACCTCTGCACGCTTGGATAAGATTTTTTGAATGCATATTACATATATCTTATCGTTTAGATATAAAATCTTGGCAGGCTCGGGGGGTTCAGAATAAAGCCAAAGTAGCAGAAAAGAAGAAGCTTGTACAGGAGAAGTTCAGAAGTGAACTAGGTTTATTGGTGGATATGCCTAAACAGCAAACAGGAAATACCAATGACGGAAATACGGCCCGCAAGTTTTTCCGGAACTCTGAAAAGTCCGCCGAAATTACGGGAGTTTCTGTTGAGCTGATTAAACGCTTCCACATAATTTTAGAGTGTATCAACAGTGGATTTCCAGTCAACATGGAAAACTTTGAAGAATATACAAAAGTAACGAGAAAATTATATTTTAAAGAATATCCATGGTACTCGATGCCTGCAAGTGTACACATAATACTTTTTCATGGAAAAGACATTATAGCTTCTTGTATCCTTCCAATTGGTCAGCTTTCCGAAGAAGCACAGGAAGCTAGAAATAAGGACAACAGAAAATTCAGAGAATTATTCACTAGAAAGACGTCTAGAGTGGACAGAAACACAGATTTAATTCATCGATTGTTGATAAAGTCAGTCCCGTATATAGCAAGCTTACGTGCTCCTCCAAAAACTAAGCGTGGCAAAATAACTCCTGAAGTGAGCCAGCTTTTACAAATAAGACCACCAGAAATTGAAATTAATAATATCCAGTCTGAAGAAAGTGATGTCGATCATTATGATAGCGATTCTGATTGAGGCTTTGTATATTATGTCTATGTTATATATTTTTTTGCATAATAAAGACTATGTATTTTTCTTTTAGTTTGTGTTTTCTGCTTATTTGTTTTTATACCTGTATAATTGAAATATAATTGTAAGATTTTGAATGTGAATATTGTTATATGTACCTACTTTATGTTGAAATATATGTCTTAAACCTTGATAGTGTCTTTAATTTACTATTATCGTATTTTAGTGTATATTTTATTCATATTGCTAGGCCTAAATAAAATTGGCCAGCTAGATTGTGAAAATTACGCACTGTGCGGCGGCGGGCGGGGGGCATTCGGTCGTAGTCATGGGCCGTCACGTCGGCTATTTAGTAGCGCCGCCGCATCCAAGTTGACTCCGGCGCGCCGGAGTCAACTTGGATGCGGTTCACGATTAAGAATCAATATTTAACTAAGGTTTGTTTTAATTTATTACTTATCTTCCAATTAATTGGGATACCCCTGCCACAAAAAGTGTCATCCTTGAGCATCCCGATTCAAGAAGAGTGCGTGTTTGGTGAGTTCCTGGTCGCCAGAGTCGACTCTAGAATCCTCAGGAAATTCATCCGCGACGAGTAATTATAGCGTGGGCTGGAATGGCCTTGGCCTTAGGTGGAAACGCGGATCTCGTTTTGATATGAGCCAAATTTAAATGCGGAACAATACTGTGACGAGATTGTGCAAGCTATATGGTCATCCCTCACCGACAACAGTATGGCCAAGATTGCATTTTCATGCAAGATAATTTCCGTGTACATACAGCGCGGCTGGTGATGAAGGTGCTCGCAGTACAATATCACGCTGTTAGAGTGGCCTTAACAGTCCGCTGGTCTCAATCCCATAGAGCATGCTTGGGATTTGCTCGGGAGAAGAGCGTTCAGTGACCTTCCCCAAAATTTGAACACGGACGAAGAGCTTTTTAGGTACACATCTTTCCAGAGTATGGAGCGATATTCTACAGGTGACAATAGACAATCTAGTACTCCGTATGCCACAACGATGTAGAGCCGTCGCTACCGCCTTGAGGTCCAACAGATTATTAAAAAAAAAAAAAAATCTGGGCGTTAGTTTGTTTGGTACCACTTTTTAGATCTTCTCTTCAGATTTTCTAAAAAAAAAACCTCACTAACAACCCTTTTTTTTAATCAAACAATTAAAATCTGCATTAAAATAACGCTTCTATTGACATAAAATATGTTCTTCTTCTTCTTTCCTTTCTTCTTTTTTTTTTCTTTTTTTTTAAAAACGTTGCCCCACACTAGGAATTTCTCCTGTATCGTGGGTGCGTTTACAAACATTTAAACTCACATACACAAACAGCCAGACCCGGAACAACTACTTGTAGGTCATACAAATATTTGTTCCGTGCGGGAATCGAACCTGCGACAGGCAGCGCGGCAGTCAATCGCTTAACCACTGCGCCAACCGTGCATGTTACATAAATAGTGCTAAAATTAAAATAATTACGATGAATCTCCTTGTTCCCTAGACTTTGTTGAGTAGCAGTGCGGAGTCTGGATTTGGGGCCGGTCGGTAGGCTCGCGACCTATCACATGGGATTTATTATAGAACATACGAAATGTGGGTGTAATACACGAACACCTCTGTATAGCCGTTCGCGGAATCAAGCGTGATGTTAGCTATTTAAACCAAAGCAAGAAAGGTCGTTATCCGGTTTAGAGGGTTTTCTAAACGAAGTTCACTAGTTGGCAGCACTGAGACGTCAGGTGCACGTGTCAAAAGGCACTATACTGGCTGGGACTGGGTATTCGAGGTCCTGGGATGATTTCCAACCTTTCGTAGATTTAAACTTATAGCCCCAAATTGCTCGGAGCGAAGATATAGCGGAGAGAAGAAAATGAGTTTGTTTTAGCTACTTTACCGAACCAAATTTCAGTGTTATGAAAGTTTATACCTTATTTATATGACTTTTTTTTTTCCAACTGAAACATACGGTTTGCTTTGGCTGGGAAAAAAAGTTTGTCATATAAATAAGGTATTATAATCTTTCATAATACCGCAATTTGGTTCGGTAAAGTAGCTAAAAAAAACGAATTTTCTTCTCTCCGCTCCAACCAATTTGGGGCTATAAGTTTAAATCTACGAAAGGTTGGAAATCATCCCAGGACCTCGAATACCCAGTCCCAGCCGGTAAAGTGCCATATTTTATAATCATTATTGAAATGGAAGATCTCTTGTCAAAGTGGCGCCAACTGGTGGCGTGAATTTTCATGAAAACCCTCATGGACATATAACGTTCCCACTACTAGAACACGGGCTTCCTCTGTGAGAAGGTTTTTTTGCACAGATTTAGAGTAGGCTAGATACCACAAAGCCGTCCGACCAAGCGTGCCCCGAAGTTTGTTCGTTGAGCACATCACTAAATGGCTGGGGTGACGTCATCGTAGGTATAAAAAAGATATGAACATGCGGTATCTAGCCTACTCCAAATCTGTGGTTTTTTGGTTCTACGACATGCCGGTTATCACACGGTGTTGTTCATCACCGTTTTGAGAGCAGTGATAATGAATGCATAGAGTAAAGTCCGGGTTTCGAGTACTAACCCATGACATATAACTCGTAACTCAGAACCATTGGCACTAGGCCACCGCTCCTCGCTTCTAACCCACTCTATACACGAAAAAAATAAAACTGAAATGTTTGTAAAATACTCACACATTATTAAAAGCCTTGGGGCACATTTTGCAGTAGAATTTCTTGCTGTGTGCCCGTTTGGAGTGCGAAGTCGCCAACGCAGTGCTTCTAAACCGTAGCTTGCATATTAGGCACTGCGCACGACCAAAACTCTGTAAAAACCAGTTCTTTAAATAATGTTAGAGACTATTCAGCATTTAAAAAAAAAACATCAGTATAAAAAGATGTTTGCCGCATCATACAGACCCTGATTGATAACCGTTATTATGCACGTGTTTTAACTTAGTTATGTTCCCGTCTTTATTTTGCAGTTGTACTTTGTCAGTTGTGCGACCGTGAAGGAAATAACGATAAGCCAGCGTGCTTACACTTTATTTTGCTAAGTAAGTGTTTCATACAATTATGAACCTTATTTCTATGTGAATTATGGGCATATTCGAATAAAAAAACCGGCCAAGTGCGAGTCGGACTCGCGCACGAAGGGTTCCGTACCATTATCTATAAAAACGGCAATAAAATCACGTTTTTAGTAATGGGATTTAATGGGAAAATTGAAAATTAAATGGGAATTAAAATAAAACGTTTTATTTTAATTGAATTATTAATTTTTAAAGTAAATATATATCTAAATATTCTGTGAGTATTTCAAGCGTCTACTTGTTGCCGTTATGAATATAGAGCAAACCCGAGCAAAAAAATCATGTTTATTGTATGGGAGCACCCTTAAATATTTATTTTATTATGTTTTTTAGTATTTGTTGTTAAAGCGGCAACAGAAATACATCATCTGTGAAAATTTCAACTGTCTAACTATCACAGTTCATGAGATACAGCCTGGTGACAGACGGACAGACAGACGGCGGAGCCTTAGTGATAGGGTTCCCGTTTTACCCTTTGGGTACGGAACCCTAAAAAGACTACATACCGGCTCGTGGTGTCTCACATGGTCGCGATAAGAGTTGACACTCGCGAATGATTTGTTACAGATATCACATTGAAGGTTAGTTTCACTTGGACGACTAACTGTATTCTTTTCCCATTCTTTTACCTGTTCATTTACCTGGAAGCAATTAAAAAATATTTAGGTAATAGTTTAACACACATACGCATAGTTACATACATGCATATAGTTTATTTATATATGGGGTAATATGATTATAGAAAAAGTTGTTTAATGACGGGTAGAACCAGCCCTTTAAAAGATGCAGGTTACTTAATCACCACCCTGTATAGTCTATATGCGAAAGTTACCATTATCATAATCTATCCTGCCAGGGTTACGAGCCTGTCCAAAATCAAAATCAAATCAAAAGTCATTTATTCAAACTAGGCTGAGAATCAGCACAGGGATATCGTGGCCCTGGCACACAGGCATCTGAAGGAACACGGTGGGTTTTAGTCAGTAAAAGTCTGACACTCCCTCCCGCTCCACCCAGAGCGGGAGAAATACCAATATTATAAAGCTGAAGAGTTTGTTTGGTTCAACGCGCTAATCTCAGGAACTACTGGTCCGAATTGAAAAAATATTTTTGTGTTGGATAGTACATTTATCGAGGAAGGCTTATAGGCTATATAATATCTCGCTACGACCAAGAGGAGCGGAGCATCAATGAAAAATGTTGCAAAAACCGGAAAAAAATCATTTTGAGAGCTTCCGTTGCGTACGCTGCTAAACGATTAAAGTTACGCAAAAATCATGTATGACGGAAATTTTCCCCTTTAAAAGTTCTAAAAAAAATCTGCGACAACATATATCTTAATATATATAATTCTTCTGTACGTGTGTTTGTCACCTCTAACTCCTCCTAAACGGCTGAACCGATTTTGTTGAAATGTATTTATATTTCAACGGGTTGCTGGATGGTTTGAAAACACAATTGGACCCGGTAGGTGGCGCTGCTGTCGGTATAAGGCGGTACGAAGTTCGCTGGGTCAGCTAGTTATGTCTATCTTTTAACGTTGACTCACTATAACCTTTTTATGATAATCAAAATTCTAAAATAATGCATTATTTGCGAAGGTGTTTTTATAAACATGATATTAATCCTTATCCAAATAAATACGTTATTCATCACAAGTATTTAATTCTGAACAAAATTGCCCGCGACATCATTTGATTTCAATGAATATCTCAGGAGACGTCATAGTTTTAAAATAATCACACTAATATTATAAAGGCGAAAGTTTGTGAGTGTGTGTGTGTGTATATGTTTTTTATTTCTTCGCGCTCAAACGGCTGATCCAATTTTGATAAAATTTTGTATGGAGGTAGCTGACACCCTGGAATAAGACATAGGCTACTTTTTATCCCGATATTCCCACGGGATCGAGACTTACGCGGGTGAAACCGCGGGGCGCAGCTAGTTTAAAAAAAATATTACAAAATAATATTATGTTACCTACTGATAATTGGACAATATTGAAGTACTTCAGCATATTTGTTTCATCTGGAGTTAATTTAAGACTTTTTTTTGCGGACTTATTTTTTGTGTGTATTACTCGTCTTTCACATTCCTGTAAAAAAAAAATACTTTCTCACACCTGTTTCACACATTACATCACGCCTGTATATTCCCAAAGGTTAGGCAGAGGTGTATCTATAGTACACCCACATTTTGCCAGTTATGTTTAAGTCCCATGTAATAGGGGGCCATTACTGCTATCAACCTTGCCCGATTCGGGAATCGAACCCAGGACCTGACGCTCAGCAATAGTGCTTGCAACCATTAGACCAATAAGGCAATCGATTTTGTTTCATTACCTACATAACGTACATTTTAATTATAAAATCAAAACATACTTCCTCTCTCTGAGCATTTGAACTCAAATCTTTACTGAGATCGCCATTTGCAAGAACATCATCCGAAGAATTTGTTCTAATTTTTTCCACCACCACATCTTCATTAACTTCAAATAATTCAGTTTCATTTGCTTCACCCTGACAGTCCTTGTTATTGAGATGCGTGTCAGCATCAGTATTTGTATCTTCGTCACTTTTAAGATAATTATGATCATTGTCTGTGGAATCTGCTGTAGTAAATGGCGGAGTATTGTAGTCTTCATATTTGACTAAGTAATCATTTAATACAAAACTGTTATCTAATGACTTCAAGATCTGTTGGGATCTACTTTGTTCTTTTATCAGATCTTTTGATATCTGAAAGTATTCAACTTTTAATTCACCATCATCGGCTTCGTTTAGTTATAAGATTTCTGTAACAGTTTATTAATAAAGAAATATAAACATAATTATACAAAAGGTATGTGAGTTTTTTCAGTGTGTTATAATTAGAGATCAGATATTCAGATCAGTACAAAAGAGGAGCTCGTGGCTAAGTAATGACGGCCGCACGGGTCGATCCATCAGGTTAAGCTACGCTTGCCGGGGTTGGTCCGTGGATGGGTGACCATCTTTACATACTGAGACTCCTCCGTGCCTCGGAAAGCACGTTAAGCCGTTGGTCCCGGCTGTCATTCGTGGATCTTTGACAGTCGTTACGGGGGTGGTCAGAAGCCCGAAAGTCTGACAACCAGTCTTACCCGTATTACCCAGTTACTGGGTTGTGGAGGTCAGATAGGCAGTCGCTCCATGTAAAATACTATATTCAGCTGCATCCGGTTAGTCCGACCCCAACATAGTTGGAAAAAGGCTATACAGGGTGGATTATGTATACGAATATGTATCAGGCTATACAGAGAGAGAAAAAAAATGTGCATTACCCAAGAAATAGTAATGAGATAACAATAAATTTGAAGTTGATAAAAAGGGAATAAATAAAACTGAAATTATTATACCTGTCCATTCTTAGCAAATATATCCAGTAAAGTTGCCTGAGAGGCCATACATTTTTCAATGAGTTGGTTGCATTTTATCAGGCTTGGTGCACATTGGCAGCACACATATTGCGGCATATCTTCCAAGTCCATTCCATTCAGCTGTAAATTATAAATGTAACATGTTCTTTCAAACACAAACAGGAATCTATGAGGAATTCCAAAAAATTTTCACAAAATGACCAATTCAAACCATGAC
This sequence comes from Tiliacea citrago, assembly GCA_963921375.1. Taxonomy (NCBI): domain Eukaryota; kingdom Metazoa; phylum Arthropoda; class Insecta; order Lepidoptera; family Noctuidae; genus Tiliacea; species Tiliacea citrago. The sequence continues at coordinate 10,098,512 of OY992782.1, read as the reverse complement.
AAAATTAAAAACCGGCCAAGTGCGTGTCGGACTACGCACAATGAAGGTTTCCGTAGTTGAGATGAATTTATCCCAAAAACAAACTTAACATTGTAGTTGAAAAACATGTTCATACATCGATGTAAGCCACGGTCAATTTTCCAACTGGAAATGTAAGTTTGTAATTAAAAAAAATTTTTTTCAAGTTATAAATTTATGGACTTTTTCCTTTACTTCTTGCCAAATTTCATGATTCTAGGTCAACAGGAAGTACCCTATAGGTTTTGATTTGTTTGCGAGTATCAAAATATGTCGCATAAATCGCAATATTTTTTTATTGCGTTGACTTGGAAGCTTGATTTTTTTTGAGGTCAAGAAGGGACCATGGTCCATAGACCTACCTATTTGATATTAATTTCAACTTGTTACCTCCACGTGTTCCTGAGAAAAAGGGTCATGACAGACTGACAGACAGACAACGAAGTGATCCTATAAGGGTTCGGTTTTTCCTTTTGAGGTACGGAACCTTAAAATTGACCAATATAATATGATAAAAAGTAATAGGAATAATTAAGGTAGGGATGGGGCAGCGGGTGCTTGGGGGGGAGGGGGGTAGGTTTGGTAGGTAATAGTTATGATGAATGTTATAATTATGTTGTGTGTGTAATTGTGTCAATCAATCAACTCAGCCTATCGCAGTCCACTGCTGGACATAGGCCTCTCCCAGGCTGCGCCACAACACTCTGTCCACCGCCTTCCGCATCCCGTCTGTCCCAGCCACCTTCTTAAGGTCGTCGGTCCATCTAGCTGGGGGCGTCCCACACTACTCTTGCCGATACGCGGTCTTAACTCCAGAACTCGTCTGCTCCACCGGCCATCGGTCCTTCGACAAACATGGCCAGCCCACTGCCACTTCAGGTTGCTTACTCTGCATGCAATGCCGGTTCTTTTCCAGTGTAATTAAATGTAATTCGTATTTTAATAGAATGTAATTCTCAGAATTACCAATTCTAAAATATCCAATTCCCAGATTGACCTGACCAATCTAAAAAATCTAATTCACAGCACTGGACGTTTCAGATCTAAACAGTTGTGGAATGCAACTCATAGTGATCTAGCAAGGACTTGTAGCAGAAAGTACAATTATTTGTTATTGACAAATAACAAATTTGTTATTGATTGTTTGTTTTTGTGTGCCACTACAGGCCATTCTTCCCTCCTTTCACTTTTCTCTATCTATTTATTAAAATGTAGTCTGTAAATTTTCTGATTGACAACAAATACATAATATTATTCTTACACTTAATCCAGCAATAGACTTCATACAAGTCCCCAGGTGTGTATTGTGAAGACTGTACAGCTTGACGTCTGTGGCCAAACATATCCTGCAAGCTTCCATGTTAGATGCTTCAAAATTGGAATTTAGCTAAAATATTTTACAATTACATAATAAAAAGATTATACTTGATACTGCTTGTAGATTAGCTACAATTTTTTGCCAAAGAACATTCTATTATACCCACCCATTGTACACTAGTCCTAAATATGTTTGTCCTTTTCCTTTTATGTGGTGTTCAATAAACAGTTTCATAAATAATATGCTGCAAAAGGTATTTACAGGAGTTTACCAAGTACCTCATTATTTATAAACACATTCAAAACCGTTTATAATGACATCGCTTAAAAAGACGTACCAGTTATTAGGACGACATTTTGAGGTCCCAGCATTTCTGTCTACATAACATAGTTTTCGATAATGACTATCAGCTATAACAACCCTAATTCGACTGTTCCTTAGAAGTCATTATAGACGGTTTTAACGGTTTAAAATTTTGATATAATATTCTTGACAGGAGGAATTTCCAGGAATTTCCAAACTTTGGTACATGTAACATCAATAGTCTCGTCGACTCCTGAACTAGGACCTCCTGTATGACAGGGGTCGAGGTTTCTCCAGTTACATGGATCAGCATGAGAAGGCTTAGACTTTATAAATAGAATTATTATATTAATTAAATGAAAATTGAAATAGAAAATTACAAAGAAAAATAACTTTAATATATCGCCCGTGCGAAGCTAGGGTAGGTCAGCAGTAGTAGTATGTTAATATTACTTACGGGTAACAATAAAACAGGGACGGCATCGTCCTTTATTCTTATTTTGCAGCTATCATGGTTGATTTGATCATAAGTGAAATGCGCGCTACAAACTCGAGCATGGTTCGAGGGCGACCAGTTTGGACGTCCGATAGCTCTCAGCCATTTACTTCTAAGGTACTTATTTGCAGGAAACCTATGAGAGATTTTTCAAGTTGCCTTAATTATACACTGAAATGTAATGTGCTAAACGAATAGGTAACGAACAATGTATTGACGACAAAGTAATTCGCCAAACTGTGCTTATTGTCAGAGGGTCATCTTAGATTAGTTACTTTAAACGAAATAATTCGTAAAAGCTCGAAATGAAAATGTAAACACTTACACGTGAAACGATACCACTGAGTTTTGGTTTGGATTTATCTTTTTGTTTTTACTGGTGTTACCACAACCATTAACACAACAATATGACACCATTGTACATTTACTAGAATCTCCCTATTTATTATTAAACTCTAACCAGAATTTTATGTTTTTTTCCTATTTTTCAAATCAACAAACAAATTACAACAAAACAAAATTAAATGACATTGACATTATTGACAATGACATTAAATAATTCTCTGTTCCACGCACGATGTTTGTTGTCAATAATATCATGATCCTAAATATCGCGATATTTCAAGATTTCCTAATAAATTAATCTGTATTATTATCACGTGGGAGACGTGGTGGCCCAGTGGTTAACGGCCTCGACTTACGAGTAGTAGGTCGTAGGTTCGAACCCAGACAGGCGCTTTACTTTGTGTAAATTATTTCATCACCACTGCTCTCAAAACGGTGAAGGAAAACATCGTGAGGAAACCGGCATGTCATAGAACTTAATAAAAATCGAAGACATGTGACGTCCACCAACCCGCACTGGGCCCGCGTGGTGGATTACGGCCCACTCCCTCTCACAGTAAGAGGAGGCCTGTGTCCCAGCAGTGGGAATATTATAGGCAGATTATTATCACGATACCGCCTATTAAACCATCAATATTACCACGGTATCGTGATATTATTGACAATGCAACATGACATTCAGCTTTTCTTCTAGTGAACAGGAAGGCCTAGCTAGTGAGAGTTTTATATAATTTCTATAAACCTTCGTAGTCAACATGGAATATATACTGGAACCACAACTGAAACTGAAATAGCACAGTCTAGCGACAATAATAATGTAAACGCGATCTACTAGGTCTTAAAAACTCGCACTAGCTAGCTAGACCCGTAGTGCGTAGAACATGTATTCCTCGGCTCTACAGTCAGCACCAATATTTAGGATGTAAGATTCATTACTCTTACCATCTTGTTTGTCCTGCTTCTACCAGTTGCCACACAAATCTGACATCCCCTTCGGGTTCGCCCACTCACATGTAGGTGCAGTGGTGCACAGTGGGCGACTTATGCCTAGCTATGTACACTTTTGGGGATAAATGAATAAAATGGAAAAAAAAGTTTAGCAAACTGTATTGTGTGACTTAATTTTGGGCGTTAGGAAACCCAAAATGTACCTTTTGTATCGTATTAACAACAAGCTGGCAGAACACCTGGCCGTAAGTAGTCACTGCCATATAAAGACAAAAGCAATACCGGTATTGCTTGTGTCTACATGTTTAAGGCAGTGGCTCTTCATGCAACCTCAAACCAAACACATGTCTTGCTATTTATCCATTTGACCAGCTGTGTGGTCTTATTCGTTGGTGGGTTGAAGCCATTTTTAACTGATACATGTGTTGGGCATTTCTCAAACTTTTTTGGTGACGGTACCCTTTTGGAGAACAAAATATTTGATGGAGGCCTAAAATAATCAAAAATGTGTCTTCTTTATTTTAATAATCATATTTTTTACATTAACACTTGCATGATTTTAGGGTTCCGTACCTCAAAAGGAAAAAAACAATCGTTAAAGGATCACTCATGTGTCTGTCTGTCTGTCACAGCCAATTTACTCCGAATCTACTGGACTGATTAAGTTAAAACTTGGTACACATATGAATTTCTGTAACCCAAACACAGATGTGTAACGTAAATAAATAATTTTTTAATATGGGGGTCACTTTTGGGGGCAAATTAGAAAAACGAAAAAAAAAGTTTAGCAAACTGTATTGTGTGACATATCAAATGAAATAGTTTTTTTGATAAGATTATAGCTATATATTTTTGTAATCGTAGCGTTCGTGGCGCCACTTTCACAAGAGGTCTTCCATTTCAACAATGAATAAAAAATATAATGATGATGTCCATCATTCGTTCATTATTCAGTCACGACTACAGAAAATAGAACCGTTTTGACACTTTTGACATATCCTGACTTGACGTCTCAGTGCTGCCAGAAAACCCTCTTTGTTTGGTGGAATTGTTGGCCGTAGTTCGAGAATGGAATCACAGCCGCCTACATACAAGCATACATATATACATACCCGTCAGGGTATATATGTTCTGTGCATACAAGGTGGCACCGATTACCTAATTTCCGCGGCGATCACTTTTATCACTTTAAATAGGACGCGGGGTAAGTCGCGTCCCATAGTTTGTTTCAGGGTGTTATGTTAATGGTATCTAACCGGTATTTCATAATTATATAAAATTTATCAGTAGCACCCAATCAGAAAGTTGACAACGTCGCAAATATTTCGTAGTTTTGATTGATTTGTCAATATTACTAAATTAAATGATGATTATGCTCTGTACTGCACTACCATGTTACAAATGAATCGATAATATCTTCGAATTGCAATTATTAATATCGTAATACTGAATATTTAGTTTCAGGTGTAAAAAAAGCGTTAGGGCACTTTCAAAATGAAATGAGTTTCATCGTCAGGCATTTACGACGCTGCAAACTTTCTCATTGTACTCTTAATATATTTAATTAGCTAAATTCACCGTGGGAGTTATTCAGATAATGAATAGTAGATAATATATGGGTAAGGCTCAAATTTTACGCGCACTCTCTAAAAATGTGCTGTCCCAGACTTTAAAGAGTATAAATAAAATATATAAAATAATAAATATTTGTTTATATTAATAATGCAAGAAAGTTGACTATTTTGTCATCATAACAATTTTTTTTTCGTTTGAATATTCCAATTATATACCTATTTAATAATTGAAAATAAAAAAGTCCACTTTTGTCTTCCATACAATTTGTTGATGTCCGTGTACGTACACTTCTCAAAGTTCATTCAATATATTTAGGAAACACATAGTTTTTTTTAGTTCGCGTATTTTATGGGCTTCAGAATATATTAGTATAGTTCATAGTAAAATAAGTTTAACATTTATCGAAGCGTTATGATTATATCAAGTAATTTAAAAATGTCCTAAATTTCAATCCAGTGTGACACTTCAGTTGTGCAACGCGATATTTTGGGATTTATTGACATTCTACCATGATCATCAAATTATTTTGGAGTGGCAACACAGGTCCATGATATCCGACTAACTTCAGCGTGCTTCTGCCATTTTGTTTTAGTGTCAGATGGAAGATTGTGACGGAACGTATTGTGTGACGCTAAGAAATTGTAAGTTTACTTTATATTATTTTCGAAATTTGAATGACTTTCATGATTTATGATATTTAATTGTATATATTATCTACTTAATTAATAAAATATTACACTAACAATTAGCTGTACTGTACATTTTATGAATTATATTTTTTTTTATGATAGGTTATGTAGAATTTTTGATCAGTTGTGCGACGAATGACACAAAATTGTGCGACGTGTCACAACGGAAATTATAAAGTTGTGTACCCATCAATTTATTAATATATTTATGAGAGCATGATAAAGTACCTAGGTACTTGCGTATGTTTTGTTTTCAATTGCTTAGTAAGTTAATCAAAATTTATTTCAGATGCCTTTGTCTGCGGCGGAAAGGTGTCGAAGGTACCGCGAAAATCTTAAACAGTCTAATCCTGAAAAATATGAAGAAATGAAAAAGAAGAACGCTGAAAAAACAAAAGCTAAAAAAAGAAAAATAGCAGATATGAGTGAAGATGAAAGAATGACGGTGAGAAAGCAATGGCGGGATGCTAAACGCAATAAAAAAGATGAGAGGGAAGTTAAGCCAGCCGTAGCTGCTGATAAGAGACAACGTCGCAAATATCATAGCAAATTACTATGTGAAAACAGAATTTTGAAGGAAAAAAATAAGAGCTTAAGTGTAAGAAATAGCAGCCTTAAGAAAGCTATATTAAGATACAGAAAAAAAATTAATACACTCACCAATCAATTAAAACAACTAAAAACAGAAAATATGGTCGTACCTATAAAATCCCCTACTACTCCTATTACAAAATTCATACAAAACGAAGTGCCTGATATAACTGAAGAATCTAAACAGAAGGTAAACTTTTTAATATTAAATATATGATAAGAAAAACAAAAAAAAAATAACAAGAATAAAATATTTTCCATAATTGTATAAATGATTTATTTTTATATTATGCTTTCAGGTAAGGAAAAAATTATTAGAAACCCGTGTTCTAGAAGAATCCCTAAAAGAAACTTACATTGGCAGCAAATCAATCAAGGAAAAAAACGTTTTAAAGAAACTTTTTGTCAGTGAGTCGGTCAAAAAATACAAGATGCAAGCTAAAATAAGAAAATGTTTGGGATTGAAGAGAGGTATTCGCAATACTTATTCTATAAAGCAGAAAAAAATCAGAACAGCCAAAGAACTTAAAAAATTCTACGAAAGAGACGATATTAGTCGCATGACGGCTGGTAAAAAAGAATGCATCACTCGTAATAAGATAAAAAAACAGAAAAGATTTTTACTAAATACCTTGTCAAACTTGTACAAGATATACAGAAGAGAGGGTGGAATTTTGTCTTTTGCTTCATTCAAGCGCTATCGTCCATTTTACATAGTACCTCCGCATGTGAATAATCGCAACACGTGTGCTTGTATCAAACATGCTAACTTAGCTTTTAAAGCCCAAAGTCTGAAGAAGTTGGGCTTAATATCGTCTGCTGATCCAAATGACTTAGTATCTGAAATAGTTTGTGACGTTAAATCAAAAAGCTGCATGTATTCCGAGTGCTCAGTGTGCTTTGGGAAAAAACTTAGCTTTGATATTGCAACAGATGCCCAAGAAGTATCTTGGCTTGAATGGACCACTAAAAATTATGAGTACGAAAAATCCGGTATACGCAAAACTACAAAAAAAACAGTTCAAGAAGAAAAAACAGGTACTTTAAGTACACTTGCTAATCTGATTCAACAAGATCTTGTAAAATTTAAATGTCATCATTTTAATATTTACCACCAATACAAACAATACAAACAAGCTATAGATCAAATTCAGGACAAGGAAATTATCATACACTGCGATTTTTCGGAAAATTATTTATGTAAGATGGCGGAAGAAGTGCAGTCTATGCACTTTGCAGGATCAAGGCAGCAAATAACTTTGCATACTGGGGTTGCGTATGTAAAAAATGAAAAACCTATATCTTTCTGTACTGTTTCCCCATCATTGAAGCATGATCCTCAGGCTATATGGGGCCATTTAGGTCCTGTAATCGATTTTTTTAAAGCAAAATGCCCTGCTATCAACTGTGTGCATTTTTATTCGGACGGACCCACGACACAGTACCGACAGAAAAAAAATTTTTGGCTGTTTGGTGTCAAATCGAAGGAAGCTGGATTAATTCAGGCGACGTGGTCCTTTTTTGAGGCTTCACATGGAAAAGGGGCAGCAGATGGAGTGGGCGGAGCAATAAAAAGGCTTTTAGATAATAGAGTCTCTTATGGCGATGACATAGTTGATGCTAAGTCCGCATTTGAAGTTTTGACGAAAACTGAGACAAACATCAAATTGTTTTACGTTTCTGAAGACAGTATTGAAAATGTTGAAAATCCTCAAAATATAAAACCAGTTCCTCAGACTATGAAAATCCATCAGATCATTGCTACAAACGATAAACATGTTATCAAGTACAGATCATTGAGTTGTTTCTGCGCGAGAGGTACCTGTGATTGTTTTTTGCCTAAAATTCATAATTTTTGTCAAAACTCAATCACAGTTCCTTTGAAGAAAGGTAACTCAAAAAATAATAAAAAGAAAAATTACGAATCAGACACAACTTCTGAAGATACCGACAGTAATGAGGTTCAATTCGCAGATACCGACGATGATTACACAGTTGACGACGACATGGATTTAGGAGAAATGGAGATAGAAATAGTAAACGAAACAAATCGAAACAATAAAGTGACAATTTTATCTGAAATACGGTCTACGCCAGAAAATCAAGCTTATTTTGATTTAAGAAATTACGGGCCACTAACGCTTGCCCCAATAAACCTCAATGATTTTAATTTGTGCCCTCAAAATGGGAAGAAAATATCGATAGACACGCTACCCCTGTTCCATGTTGTTCAAAAGATAAAGACACAGACGTATCCGAAACCTATAAAATAAATGACAGTATACTAATAAGGTATTATCAAAGAAAAAGCTGGAAGTATTACGTAGGCTTTATCGATAAGATTGACATCAAAGATGGTGATACTTGTTATGAAGTTCGTTTTCTAAAGACAATTAAAGGAGTTAATGTAAAATTCATTATTCCAAAAAAAAAGGATTTTGACATTGTAACTGACATTTTAATTGTTAAAAAAATTAAATTAACTCCTCTCGACAAATCGCATGAGTACTGTTTGACTGAAGATGCAGACAAAATATATTTTTAAGAGTCAGTTCATATAGTAATATGGCGTTAACAAATGGAGGGATAACATATTGAGACTGATTTTTTAATTACTTTTGGGAAAACGTGCCATTTAAACTGTGATTCAAGTACAATAAAAAATATATTGTTATTCATCGAGGGTATGTAACTCAAATGTTTAAATATTTCATTGTTGATTATTTCATTTTGTTGAGTTTGGATATGATGGCAATATTATTTAACCGTATAGTTCGGCAACTCCCCCGATTGGACCCGAACACCAAAACCTCCGCCGGCTCAGTATCGCCCCCACTTGGATACAAGACATACTATACGTCGTGTTTGACAGTTCTTGAATCCAAGTGGGGGGCGATACTGAGCCGGTAATGGGGGGGGGGGGGTGGAGCATGGTCATTTTTCGTTTATTTTCTTATAAAACTCTACAATTATGTATTTCATAATTAATAAAGCAAGAAAATATATCTTTTGTATTCTTTTGAAATTTGTATACTGGCCTCAATAAACATCTGATTTAAAGCCAAAAGTACGTTATTTTATATTTTTCAGGCATGTCTATTCAGACCACACAAAAATTTCGATCCGGCAAACATATTATCATTATTTTGAACATATTGTTAAATATTTTTTTGGAAAAAAATTATAACATATACAGACACCAGCACATCAAGCTACGTTCAAAATTTATTAAAGAAATTTGACAGCTTGTAGCTGTCAAATTTCTTTAATACATTTTCAACTTTATCGCTGAACCATTAAGGTTCAAGATTGATTGGGAAAATCTGACAGTTTCGGGTAGCTTGACCTGCTGGCGTCTGTACACTATATATTTTGTTACTACATAATATTATAACCTAGCAGTATTATTTTTGGCCAAAAACTATATCAAATTGTTTGCAAACTTTTTTTAATTCGTTAGGTTTTTTTTCTTTGGGCTATGCGTTGATTTTTCTCACTATTTCGAGGTTTCAGATAGCCCTTACGCATTAGTAGTAGGGATGTATACCTATTTAATTATTATTATTGAAATAATAATAATAACTATTAATATATTTTACAGTCCATGTGCACTATGCTTTACAAATTCCGTTGTGCAACGTATTTTCGTTTGTGACGCATTCCGTTGTGTTTTCCATAGTGCGACTGCGCAAAAAATTTGAGCCTTACCCATATACTCTATGTACTGCCGCCAGGCCATTCTTTCCAGACATTCGGTTGATTTAAATTGACACTATTAGATTCAGACCCAGGATTTGGAAAAGTGGATCTATCGTCATTACTTCTTTGTGGTTTCTGGCAGCCGATGACAGTGTGGTCTTTCGCATCAACCCTGGAATTAGAATTTAGATATTATATTTTTTCTGTTGAATTTTTTTTTTCTATGGATCTGTTAAATAATGAATTAGGATTTACAACATGCAAACATGTAAATCTAGCAATGATCTTTAGAGAAACTTTGATTTATGGATAAACTAGTTTAAACTAGTTATAATAAATAAACTTACGTCGCGCGAAAGTGTCTATACTAAGAAGAGTAAGCTCACAAATCCCGCATGTAACGAGAGAGATAGATACAATGTGTGTATAAGTGAGGGAGACAATAGTATATTTCTTACACTTCAAATGTCATTGTCAACTAAACAGAAACATAACCATTTTTTGAAGAGGTTGGGTAAACGTGAATCTAACGATTTTAATGTTTGATTATATGAATGAGTCCTTAGAAAAATAAATAATATTGACTTCTTATAACGCTAATCTGCCAAGCACGTTGAATTAAGCAATTAAAGCGTAGAATAGAATACTCTTTCTTTTAGATGTCTGTAATACTTTAAAGCTCACAGGGTGAAACTAGGAACCAATCAGAATAAGATTTGGTCAGTAAGCAAAAATCTAGCCAATCAGAGATATGGATATTCAATGTTCCTAGAGCGACTTGTGTTTTTGCAAAAACCCTATCTTTTTCCAGTAAGATTGAGAAATGTTTTCACCATTGTCTAATTATCCGTGTTTTCGCAAAAATTCGAATTATCAAATCATCCTACAACGCACACTACGACGTATACACCATAATGGAATTAAGATATAAATGTACGCTAGGGGGATTTATAATATGTTTATGTGATATTAGTTTGGATCGAGGTAACCAGTGTTCCATAAGTTTAAATACCTAATTTAAGGCCATAACAAAATAAATTGGGGGCTTTTTAATTTAACACAATTGTGTTAAATTACCTCGATAGAGTTTAATTCCGAAAATAACTCTACTTTTTTATATATTTTGCTGTAATTCTAAAATCCTAAGTAATTTCATTGCAAAATGTGCGTACCTATTAGGTAATTGAAAACTCCGACTGAAAATATTTTTGATACATAGCTTAATTTATTTTTAAACAAATTTTTGTTTGGTTTGGCTCTTACGATGTTTTATTTTGGTTCCAGCGCATTGTTGCGCTCCCTTTTTTCGCATGTGGAATTAATTGACTCTACCACTTTCTTATTGCCCTGAGGGCTAATTGCGTAACACACAGTAGGAATCGGTTTCAATTTGACAGTTCAACAACATTCATTGCGTTATTTACATTGTTGAGCAAACTGATTTTTCTAACATATGGAGCAATGGATTAGCAATATACCTAATAGGTTGGGAAAAAGTTTCTTCGCATTTTTTAAGAAAATTCAAAACATTTTTTAATATAGTTTATTTACATTTAACTAAAGTATGTAGGTACCATTTTGCTCGATAACTTTTTGCCATTTTGTAGGTAGGGACGGACATGATCCCATTGCTATATAAATTTTGGGACTTCTGATCAAAATACCGCGACAAGTGGTTTTGGCAGTCCTCTCGTGATGTTAACCTGACACTCCCTAAAGAATTCTGAAGAGACCGAAACAGGTGGAAATCTGAAGGTGCAAGGTCAGGACTATACGGCGGATGCATTAACACCTCCCAGCCAAACTCTCTTAATTTTTGCTGAGTGGCTAAAGATGTGTGAGGTCTAGCGTTATCATGATGAAAAACCACACCCCTTCTGTTGATTAATTCCGGCCGCTTTCTCTCAACTTCTTGCTTTAATCTCATCAGTTGTTCGCAGTAGAGTTCAGAATCGATGGTCCTGCCTGGTGGTAACAGCTCATAATGAATAATGCCCTTCCAATCCCACCACACACACAGCATCACCTTGTTGCGAGTTAAACCGGGTTTCGCCACAGTCGGTGAAGCCTGACCGGCCTTTGACCACGACCTTTTTCGCACGTTCTTGTCGTACGTGATCCACTTTTCATCACCAGTTATCAGCTTCTTCAAAAATGGTTCGGTTTCATTACGTTATATTCGTAATAAAGAATCACAAATGAGTACACGGTTCATTAGGTTTCTTTCAGTGAGCTCGTGAGGTACCCAAATATCGAGCTTTTTTGTGTACCCAGTTTTTTTCAAATGTGCCAAAACTGTTTTGTGGTCAATTCCCAGTTCTTTAGCTACGTCGTAACTACTGATATCCCGATCTTGCTCCACTTTTTCAAAAATGGCATCCATTTTATCCGTAATAGGGCGACCAGAGCGACGTGCATCTTTGACATCAAAATTTCCGGATTGAAAACGCTTAAACCAAATTTGTGCTACTCTCACAGACACTGCACTAGGTCCATATACATCGCAAATTTTTTTCGCGGCTTGCGTTGTATTTTTACCTTTTTTGTAGTAAAATTATAAAATGTATCGAATTTCTTCATTAGATTCTCTCATCTTGACAGTACGAAAAACAAATGAAAATCACACATTTTCCTAATTTGAATTTGGAATTATGTTCTTTAAAATTTAAACTTTCAATGATACCAAAACCAGCCAGATACAAATAGTATAGCCAAAGAGATTTTATTACAAGTTCATACATACTATAATGCGAAAAGACTTTTTCCCCAACCTGATACTTCAAAATCATTCCGATTCCGATTCAAACTGTGTTACGCAATTAGGGTGCATTCGCTTTGATTTATTATTTACGTATCACCATAAACCATAACAATAAAAGTTCAACAACTTACACATAATTAAAAGTCTCTGGACAGAATTTGCAGGAGTATTTCTTATTGTTCGGTCTTGATGGCTGGAATCAAATAGATGCAGTTAGATTTTAAAGGTCTCAAACTTAAAGCATATACATACAGGGTGGATTTTGAGATGGGGCAGTAAGGGCAGCTATCTTAACCGTTGTAGCTACAGGAAAACAGTCATGTCATAAGAGACTGTCCTTATCTTTTTGAGAAATTTTCGGCCTACCCAAATGTCCTTTCTTTGGTATTGTTCGTTGAATCGTTGAGCTCCTTAAGTTCTTAGTTGAGCTGCACGACTACTGACAAATGCGTGCACTGACTGGAAAGGTCCCCTCAATCTGTGTGGTTCTTTCGTCAAAAGATCATTTCAGGCACCAATCTACATGGTCTTCACATGATCTGACCAAGATTATGTCTGGACTTTAAAAGAGACTGTAAAATCTGAGTTTGTTTCGGCCTTTCTTCTCAGAGTAGTCGGATACAAAACGCCGACCTCATCTAGTTTTTTTTAATATGATTGACGTGTAAAGTGTTTGTATCATTTAGCGTTTTCTATGCATAGTAACACCATACTGCAATCGCCAATCCGCTTGTTGAAAAAATCTTTTTGCATTTGATAGCCCTATTCTTGAGGAACGTTTAAGGAACGCTAATATAAAACGAAGTAAAGGCGTGGCCTAGCGATGTAAATAATAAAGATCGTTATCATTAATACTACCATTTTAAAAGGGGTGGAGGGGGTGTTGAATTTTGTAGGGGAAAATACGAAATCCGCAAGGACGAAGTCGCGGGCAAAGTGCTAGTATAGTATAAATTCAATAAAGTAGCAATCGACACACTTAGAAGAGGAACCCACCACAACATGAATATTGAAGAACCTCTTCACATAACTGTCTTGTTCAAGCACAAAAGGTGGAGTGTCTATGGGAACCGTCTTCTTCTTTTTCTTCTTCTTTCCCGGCTTCGCTACGCCAATTGGTCTTACTTTTTGTTTATGGTAACGAGGAATGTTATCATAATGGGCTAATAATCCTTCTAAACGCTGGAAAAGAAATCACAGTTTAAAAAATGTTTTTATTTTTGTTATTATAATTATTTATTTATTTACATATAAAAAGAAACATATGAAAAGATACAAGGTTATTTTTAAGTCGTATTGTACTCATCATTATGAACAACTTTTACTATGGGACCAAACCTGAAATTGCGAAAAAAAAATCAGCTGTTCCCTACATTTTAACAAATTATTCGAACATAAATGTAAGGAACAGCTGGTTTTTTTTTCGCGATTTCAGTTTTGGTCCCATAGTAAAAGTTGTTCATAATGATGAGTACAATGACCCCTTAAGAGGTTATTGACGACTTAAAAAAACCCTGTATAGATACTATTATACAGGGTGTAAAAAGACTAATCACGAAACCGTCTCGATCTCCTACGAGGCGGCTTGCGCACTGGCCAGATCTCCGCCGCCACGGTGGATCGAAAATCGGCTGTAGAAGACATAGGATCTCGATGTCTTAAATGTTATTTTTTATGCTGGAAATGACTTCTGCCGATCATTACTGTTCTATAAAATGTCATATGAAGTAATTGTGTGCACAAATGGAAGAGTTATAATTTTTATAAGAAAAAAATGTATGGAGCTGACATGAAAAATGAGGATATCTCTGGAATTGCTAGGATAGCCATTATATCCTTGCACACTGTTATAGTACTATTTATTTGTGAATTTTTGACATACTTAATATTGCGCCATCACTTGCGATTTTTTTTTAAAAAATCGTCAAAATTAAAAAATTAAAAATGTTTATGATATGTACATTTTAATGCTTAAATATGGCTATACCAAGTGTAACTTACAATATTTTTTATGCTTAGACCAAAACATTCTAAGAAATCACAAAGTCGTATTACCTACTTATTTGGAATGACATGGTGAATTACATAATATGTAATCTTGTCTAATGCCTCAAGTCCACATTAGCTAATGATTAATAAAACTTAATACCTATATACCTGTTAAAAGGATACGTACCATAATGAGGGTAATTAGATAAACGTGATGATTAGTCAATAACAATAAATGGTAAACTATTGTATGATTAAAAATAAAAGCAAATTATTAAAAAAAAATATTAACTAAATATCCAATTCCAGAGATATCCTCATTTTTCATGTCAGCTCCATACATTTTTTTCTTATAAAAATTATAACTCTTCCATTTGTGCACACAATTACTTCATATGACATTTTATAGAACAGTAATGATCGGCAGAAGTCATTTCCAGCAAAAAAAATAACATTTAAGACATCGAGATCCTATGTCTTCTACAGCCGATTTTCGATCCACCGTACGCCGTGAGACGAGGAACCGAGAGCATCAGTGGAACGGTGATCATCGGTGGCACGAAGAAATGCGGACGCGGACTACGTTTTCTGTACGTCAAACTTAGTAACTTTGTGCAAAAATAATTGCTGAGAAATGACTTTTATTTTTGGTGTGAAAATTCACTGTTTACGGTAGTGCGAAATGTAACGCACTTAAAACATAAACATTGTGCTTATAGATGCATTAATTTCTTGTAAAAAAAAAAACCTATTAAACCATAAGCCCCCCAACTTTAATATAACGCCAGCTAATGAAATGAAATCGTGAAATGAAATCGTTTATTCTGTAAATAGGATATCGGAATCACTTTTACACGTCATATTAAAAAGTAAAAAATAAGCTAGATGTAGTCGACATTTCCTATCTGACTACCCGTGAGAAGAAATGGCGAAACAAACTCAGGGGTCAAAGTCTCTTTTAAAGTCCAGACATAATCTTGGTCAGATCATGTGAGGACCATGTAGATCTGTGTCTGAAATGGTCTTTTGAGGAAAGAACCACACAATTTTGAGTGGACCTGTCCAATCAGTGCAAGCATTTGTCGTAATCGTGCAGCTCGACTCAAGACTTAAGGAGCTCAACGACTCGACGAACAATACCAAAGAAAGTACATTTGGGTAGGCCTCATAAAGTGCTCAAAATGCCAGACCACCATTAAAACTGAGAAAAAGCATAAAATAATAGGAAAATATTTAAAGAAAAAAAAAAAAAATGACCCACATAGTGCTCACATTCACAATAAATTAAAGCAGTAAATATAATACTTTTCAAAGTAAACATTAATGTAATATTGTATATAATATTCTGCAATGTCAATATTTATATAAAATCATGCATAATAACATTAAATGTCAAGTTTTCCAGTTTGATCACAAGGCTTGCAGAGCGAGCAGCTCAATCCCAAGCTTTTTTGTCTTCTAAATAATCAGAAATTTTATAGTACCCTTTTTTACAAAGTTTGGTTCTAATACAGCTTTTAAATCGTTTAATGGGTAAGTTTCGAATGTCAGTAGGAAGTTTGTTGTAAAAGCGTATACATTGACCCATGAACGAGTTGCCTACTCTGTGGAGGCGAGTGCGATGTACAGCAAGATTGTGTTTATTCCTGGTATTTAAACAATGAATATCGGACATTTTCTTAAAATTTGATATATTTTTGTGTACATACAATAGATTTTCAAATATATATTGAGAAGCTACAGTCAGAATATCTATTTCTTTGAATTTTTCACGAAGTGAATCTCTTGGACCTAGATTGTAAATGGCTCGAACAGCCCTTTTCTGTAAAACAAAGATAGTATGAATGTCCGCACAGGTTCCCCAGAGAAGAATCCCATATGACATAAGACTATGAAAATAACTAAAATAAACAATTCTCGCAGTATCTACATCAGTTATCTGTCGAATTTTTTTAACAGCATAGGCGGCTGAACTAAGCCTACCTGACAATTTTTCTACGTGTGGGCCCCATTGTAATTTACCGTCAATAGTTATCCCAAGAAAAACTGTCGACTCAACAGGGTCCAACTCTATTCCATTAAGTTGAACATTGGTAGTTAGCTGCCTGACATTTGGCATTGAAAATTTAATGAGCTTAGTCTTTTTTTCGTTCAAGAGAAGATTATTTACATTAAACCAATGGACAACCTTAGAGAGTGCATCGTTAACATGTTCAAAATTGACTAGCTGACGTTTGATTTTAAAAATGAGGGAAGTATCATCTGCGAATAATACAATCTTGTGATTATCCCTTATGTGATAAGGTAAGTCATTTATATAAATTAGAAACAAGAAGGGACCTAGAATTGAACCCTGCGGAACTCCCATAGTGACCGCAGATGCTGCAGATCTCTTGCCATTAACATCAACCCTCTGAATTCTGTTGTTCAGATAAGAAGTCAGAAGGTCGAGAGCACTGTCCCTCATACCATAGTGGTGCAGTTTTCGGATGAGTGTATCATGATGAACGCAATCGAAGGCCTTAGACAAGTCGCAGAAAATGCCAAGAGCATCCTGCGACTCCTCCCAGGCCTCGAATATGCTCTTCAGTAATTCCACGCCCGCGTCTGTAGTTGAACGACCCTTTGTAAAACCAAACTGTTTCAGATGAAGTAAATTATTTGTATTGAAATGTCCTAACATTTGTTTTAAAATTAACTTTTCAAAGATTTTGCTCAATGTAGGTAATATCGAAATTGGCCGAAAATTCGTGGGATCAGTTGTGCTGCCAGATTTGAACAGTGGAATCACTTTACTAAGTTTCATCAGATCAGGAAATACACCAGATGCAATACAAGAATTAAAAACAATTGCTAAAAACGGTGAAATAACATCGATTATTGAAGACATGGTATGTACTGATAATCCCCAAAGGTCAGCAGTTTTTTTTACATCAAGATCTTTAAAAGATTCTATAATATCCTTAGCGGTAACAACCGTGAATTTAAAGTGTTTATCACATTCTGGTACGCATTCTTTTAGTATGGAGTAAGCAGAAGTGGAGGACGACGATGACAGAGTTTTGGTTGTTAAAATGGGAATATTAGTAAAGAAATTTTCAAACTCAGTTGCCACCTCCACGTCTGCCTTAATATCTACACCATTGATTTTTAGGTGGAAGTCACGATTACGTACGTAAAATTATGGATCCTGCAACGGTATGGGGATTGTGGGAGTATTTAATGTTATGTTATGATAATTAAAACAGGCCTTCGAACTTCAATAACTCTGTAACCAGGTTCCCTGATATGTACCAGTACAAAAAAAAAAAATGACAGGAAGAATAAATAAGTACTTAGTGTTTTTCGTCTTTGGTAAAGGTATTTTACACCCATTATTTTAGTAGGTAGTACCTACATCATCTAGAATATATTTTGAACAAACTAATATGTTAATCAAATACTGCTTTCAGTTTTGTATAATGAAACTGCAACTGAAAGCTTAACAAATAATTAACCTATTACAGCCCGATTCAAACTTAATGGCGGCTCGGAACATGAGGCGCGTCGCTGCGCAGTAACGAATTTATGTGTCAGCGGGGGTGAGGGGTGGGGTACTGCGCAGCGAGTGGCTAACTTCCGAGCCGCCATTAAGTTTGAATCGAACTATACCTTAATTTCAAATTGATCTTAAAAATTGCTCCATCAACTATACCAACCAACAACAAAAGCATGTGAACAATAGAAAAAAATAACATTTAGGTACATACATTATCCATTTTCACTTTATAAGATTTCAAACTGATGAAGTCATCACCAATTTTTTCATCATCAGACACAATTTCAACCAGAGGAACCTCTACTTCTATTGCCTCAACATCACTGTCCTTGTCCGATTCCTCTTCCTTACTTAAATCCTTAAGCATATTTAGCATTTCTGAATCAGACACCTCATCCGAGGACTCCTCTTTAATTTCATTTTTTAAGTTAATGTTTATTTTTTCATTGGGATCTGATTCTATTTTGATAAAGTCTGAAGAGTTGCTGCCGTCATCGTATTTGATGTAGAAGTAATTTAATAATAAATAGCTGTCTAATGAAGACTGTAAGTTCAGTTCGGATTTATTCTGTTCTTGAATCAAAGGTTTGTTTATCTGAAAACAAAACACGAAAAAAGCAAAATTACGTCAATCAAAGGTCATTGAACTAGGCTGAGAATCAGCACTTTTTGAACAATACCTGCCCCTGCCTGTGTCATTTTTCTACATGTTCATGATTTAATTTTATCTTACCTGTCCATTCTTGTTAAATATATCCAGAAGTGTAGCCTGAGCTGTTTTACTTTTCTCCATTAGTTTATTGCATTTTATCAAAATTGGTGCACATTCATAGCAGACATTATTTGGCAGACCATCATAGGATTTCTGAAAAAAACATAAACCTTAATAAATATATATTATTGTAATCCAGAATCACCCACTGTTGTGTACCTATAGTTACTTACTACAGGCCCGCTTTCCTTTCTGCCATTCTTTCCAGTTCCCAAATAAATCAATGAATTCTCAATAGTTTTAGGTACTTACGGTAAAGCCACCAATAGACTGCATACAAGTCCCCAGGTGAGTATCTTGTAGAGTGTACAGCTTGACGTCGGTGGCCAAACATATCCTGCAAGCTTCTACATCTGATGCTTTGAAGTCCAGTGTCTTTTCCTTTGCCTCGTCCATTTTGAAGCTCCAAAAGTAACATAAATATGCCAATTAAAATAATAAGATGCTTTAGAAGCTTTGATTAAAAGTGTATCTAGAAGGGAGGAATAATTTAACCAAGTGGAATAACAAGGTATTTACTTAATAGTGGACAAAAGCAACACATTATAATTTGTTAGCGTATAATTTATTTATTAGCCTTTTATATGTAATTAACCTTAAAATTACAAAATAAGTTTAAAAGAGAAAAGAAAGGTAAACACAGAAAATAAAATAGTTTGGTTTGTATTTACATGTGAAATGATTAAATACCTAATCCTTCGGTTCTTGTTACACAGAAATAAATAAAACCCTGGACAGCATTATACCAAATTATTCAATTCTACAACCTCAAATTGTTTATTTTGGTTTTCAGTTTCACCTTTTTTGCAGCGGCCAAAATATTATTTCGAGTTTGACAATTGACTTATTTTTTTGACTTTGACAGAGATCGCTCGTTCTGAAATTGCTCGGAAACTATTAAATTAATGTCAAGTGGTCAAGGAAGTTTTAGGGTAGGGAGAAGTGACAACCAGGCGCAACGAACTCCCCAGCACACGTCTTCTATTTACAAGAACATCAAATAATAACCACAATAGGTATCTAATAACTGTATTATACTTAAGTCCACTTACCCCGATTTCAAAGAGCTCGTGGTTAGCCCCCTGGTAGATAATAATTGCAATTAAAATAAAACACAGAGATCCCTCACATTTTAATTCATCTCATTTTCAAGTTTAACTTTGAAACAAACTCATTTACCTATATAGAATAATTATGTAGGTAATTAATAACTACATCGACTGCCCTGACTTCCTCTCCTGGATTTCCAAAATCACCACGCTCAATCCATGTTCTGCATATTAGATTTTTTGCAATTTTTTTTGTACAATTTCTCAATATATTTGTAAGGGTCCTCTTGCGACCTTACGGCAACGATGTGCAATGAACACTAGTATTGTGAAGCCGGAGTCACCTGTGCTTGGAATTTCTTCAAATTTACATGCTTACCCCAAAGGTGCCAACGATTACCTGCTTTGTAGTCTCCAGTTAACAGATGTTCTTTTTGGGAAAATTACTACAAATAAAAAAAATTAAAACAACATATTAGAGCATGCTTCCCAGGTCTGATACCTCATTTATGGCGATGTGGGTTGTTAACTCACAATTTTGAACGCAACTGCGGTTTCACTCATTTATATGTAAGATAGCAACAGTACCCAAAACGCGCCAACGACTACCAGCTATATAGTCTCAGATTTTTAGGTTTTCTTAGAATACAGGGGGTCTACTCCGAAGCGTTAAACCGAAGTATCGGCCGAATGTTCGGCCTTTGCTTGACTACGGCTGACTATGGCTGACAGTCAAAGAGATAAGCCAAAGACAAAAATGTGACTTTCATCAGTCGGGTATGGATTCAAAGTCAAAAAAGGAAACTATGGAAGATTTAAAACGGCCGAACATTCGGCCAATACTTCGGTTTAGCGCTTCGGAGTAGACCCCCAGGGTGGGAAAAATTACTTGGAATAAAAAGCCATCAAATATTTAAAATATTCAACATATAAAAGCGGTTATACAAAGGCACAACATTATTTACATTTCATATTCATTCATCAAAAGGTATAGCAGGCAACAATTTGGCTTCGCACTTTCCGAAGCCGATTCAAATGCCGCGTGCTGTGCCGTTGTCATCGACGCAGAAGAACCCGCGAATGGTAATCGCGTCGCCATCTTGGATAAACTTTCTTCGCCTGATACCAGACTGAGCGGCTAGATTCATTTCCATGATAGTTCTAGCATGCTTCCAGGATAGTCTGGTAAGCAGTCATTCCAAAAAAAAATAAAAGAAGTGCTAATATAAAGCAACATAGTTATCTGGCACTAGTGTGAACTCATAATTGAGCGCAACTGCGATTTCACTCATTTACATGAAAATTAACGACAGTAGCCCAAAGGCGCCTTGTTACGTGCTTTGTAGTCTCCTGTTTACAGAATGTTTTTTTTTTGTATAAGTAGTACAGGGTGGAAAAAAATAATAGGAATTTAAGAAATAAAAACAAAATGTTATCATACATTTAATATTCAGCGTATAAACGGTTATACAAAGGCACATTATAGTTTATATTTCAAATTCATTCATCAAAAGGTATGGCAGGCAATAGTTTGCCTTCGCACTTTCCGAAGCCGATTCTAATGCCGTTGTCATCGACGCAGAAGCCGCGAAGGGTGATCGTGTCGCCATCTTGGATAAACTTTCTTTCTTCGCCTGACAGCAGACGGAGAGGCTTGGTTCCCTTCCATGATAGTTCTAGCATGCTTCCGAAGGAGTCTGATACCTATAGGGTGAAAATATTTATGAGCAACGATTTTGAAAAAAAGACATTTTATATTGAAAGGGGGGATTATCTATCAATACTTTCACTTATTTCGTTAATCAAAAATAAAACATATTTTTCCCAATTATGGGTCAGCTTCCAGTATTCGTTAATCAAATGAAGTGTCAAAATGTGTTTTTTTTTTTTGGCATCGTAGTTCCAAACGGACAAGCCGATTTTGCTGTAGTTTATTTTTATTTTATTTGTTTTGAAACTATATGGACTATAAAAACTATACAAAATTCAAAATGGCTCATGGTTTGCTGGGAATGTGATGATAGGTTATTCAATATTTACCACCCCACTTTATCCTAGCTGGATGCTAGTTACCATTTTGTAGCTTTCTTTTTAAACAAACTTCCTTTTCAATGAAACCCGGTACCGAATCGACTGGTTCTGAATACGTGTCCAGTACAACAAGCGGGTAAGGTAGTTCGCACGGCAAATTGTTTTGGATACTATACTCGCATTTGAAATAAGATTAGACATTTAAATAAACTTTTTTACAGTCCGAAAGATGCCAAAGGATGGCATTAAAAGCAAAAACGTGGTTACATTACAACACCAACTGTTTATTACAGCTGCCATTTGTCATGCCACCAACGCAATAGAAGTCAAAATCGGTTGAACGGACTGTAAAAAAGGTTTTTTTTTAAATGTTTAATCTTATTTCAAATGGTGTGTAGTCCAGATTACCAGATAAATCACTCCATAAAAAATGTTCAATACCTACTGCTCTATTAGCCTACACCTTCAAGTCGCTAGACGCTCCAAACGAAAATGTAGCTGACCTTATAAGCGTAAAGTGAGTTTTGCTTTGTAGCTGCGCGCTGCCGCACAGATATAAGCGTACGTATGCGCCTCGCGGCTGTCGGCAGCCCACTGAGAAATGGGTCGCGTGCGACCGCGGCCGGTAGGTAGTTATTGCGCGTAAGTACATGGAGTGATTTATCTGGTAATCTGTGGATACGTGATTTATACGGCTCTCACCTCTCCACTAATAGTTCCAGAGCCCAGCAGGTCACCAGCTCGCAGGTTGCAGCCGGTGACGGTCTGTTGAGCTAGCTGCTGCTTCACCGTCCAGTACAAGAAGCGATAGTTCGACCGGCAGATTGTTGTGGTTACTGGTGATTTTTCGGCTGTGGAAACAAAATAATAAATCAAATATTAGACGAACATACACAAATACATTGTCGTCCCTCTGGGGCAGTCAGTTAAAATCGACGAATTGACAAATCACATCTATGAGTGGGAGCCAAAAGGCGAGGCTGTATGTTAGGACCGATCATATATTTTAAATGATTTGCCATGCACAGAAACGATATTAATGTTTTTGTAAACCCGTTTAAAGACCTTCACCACAACGTACCGCTCGAAACTATCGATTTATACCAGTAGGTAGCCCTAGACAGAGAGAAGTGGAAGGAGAGTAAGCAGGCCTTTAACTCGCAGCTGTAGGACACTACATACAGGCTTCTAATAAATCATTATATTAATAAGTGAAGCGAAAACTGTGTATCTAGAGAATACAATCCCGAGCATGTTTTTCAATCCCGGGCTTACGGGATTTTTGAAGCCTTTTCCCGGGATCCCGAGCTCATCCCGGGATTAGACTATGTGGTTTCTAATTGGGCTAAAATAAAAAAAACACGAGTAATTAAAAAAAAAATGTCTTTAATGTCTTTGCACAACACAAATCAGAATAATAATAAGAAAAGAAAAAACACAAACCAAAAAATACTATACTTTTGCAAGAAATTATAAAACAGCACAAAATAACTATTTAGAATTTCGAAAATATAATCGCAGAAATATCAAAGCATCCAATGTTTGACTTCCGAGCCTGCTTCGTAGTTTATTGCCAACATAAGCAGCAGCTGAAAACGCTCGTTCAGCTTCTACGCTGGTTGGAGGAATAGACAATAGATACTTATATGCTGTTTCTAAGTGATATCCACGAACACCTCCATTTTCGAACAGGCTCATTTCACGTCTAATACTATTTGCCAACCCCAATTCATTTTGTACTTGTACTTCAGGATCTGGGGATTTCATACTCTTGTTAATTTCCAGCTGTAACTTTTCCTTTAATGTCAATTGGGGTTGGGAGGTTTCTGACCTTAGCTCATCATCTGTTTGTGATCCTGACCTTGCTTCTTCTTCCGTGTAATCTCGACTATTAAGTCTTTTAACAATACTCTTTATTTGCTTCCTCACTAAAGCCTGTGTCGGAACTGGGAATAAGTCGTGCCATTCCAAATCCGATAATAACTGATTTTCAACATCCATTCGTGGATTTTGTAAATAATTTAACACGCCAGTTAAATCATCACTTCGTCGTTGCTTTATACGTTCCACTAAGGATGTTTTAATTTTTTTGGCAAGTGCTGAGTTTTTGCTAGACAGTTGTTTTATAAGAAATTTCAAAGCGGCATCAGCTGTGCATAAATTAGCATCTCGCCGACAGATTGATTCTACTGTCAATTTAATTGGGGTCAGCACATCAACAATTTTATTTACCAATTCAAAATCAACATCTTCTAAACGAATTGGATGATTGAGATCTATAAGAGCTTTTTGAATGCATGCTTTTAAAAGATAAAATCGCTCCAGCATTGTTAAAAGACTATTCCACCTGGTTTTACAGTCCAAAAGAAGTGACAACTCTTTTCCATGTTCAATTTTCACATATTTTTGAAGTACTGTTTCATTTTTCAATGGAGATCTTTTGAAATACACTACAACTTTGCGGATTTTCTTTATCAGCTCATTAATATTTTCATATTGTGTTAACTCTGGTACGTGTTCTGGCGCAAGATCATTTTGTGACATTACGATTAAACCTGATTCTGGACAGTCTAAGTCTTCTAAATGGTGTTCATCATCGCTGTCGTCCATATAATCAACAGTCACAGCTGGTTCATTTATAGTATCATCTGAAGTAGGGCTATCTTGCAAATTATTATGTTTTTCATAAAGCACATCACAGACCGCCAAATTGATACCATGTGCGAGACACAGTTGCTGTTCAGTGCAAATAAGCCGCCCCACCTTTATCATAACATTCGGTCCATCGGTTACAATAGCCACGATGTCGGTTTCTAGGGAAATGTCAAATTTACTTAGACACTCTTGCAATATACGAAGACAATTTTCAGCTGTCATACTATCGTAAATAGGAACAAGTCCTAAGTTCCAAAAATTTTTATATGAATGAACGTTGACCGCCATGTATCGTTTATTGGATGTTGAAGTCCACTCGTTGAAAGAAAGACTAAATCTTTCACCTGCACTTTTCAAATGTTTTAATGCTGCAGTTACTTGCTTTCTGATTTTTTCACTGTAATTCATAACAAGTTTTCGAACAGTGACGGCTGACTTTGGTAAATCCGTGTATTTTGCTAAGAGCAATTATTATTCACACTGAATGGAAATCCATCTAATGCAATCATTCTTGCCAAAATATCATCCAGGCTATCGTCGGCACTTTTAGTAAAATAATTATCTAACTTTCGCTTGGCTGGCGACGGTGCTGTGTTCAGATTTTCAGAATCTTGACTTGTTGAAGCTGATATAACCTTGATGTTATGTTTTGATAACAAATGTGTATGTAATCCCTTAGTTGATCCACCCAAAGTCTTGAGGATGGCTGGGCATCGCTTACATTTAGCACTATTCCCGTCCTTCTCAACTAAATAATAACTCCACACTGACGTCGTATCACTGTCTTTTTTATATCTAACAAAGTCTCCCGCCATTTGAAATACTTAATTTCAGATAATTGACTTTTAAATTTTAATGACGTAGCCTACGTAACCCGTCGTCACTGACGTAGCCTACGTAACCCGTCACTGACAGAACAATAAATGAAAAAAATAAAACCTGATTTGCATATTTCTACTTTCGTACAGGGAATCCCCGACCGACGGGAAATACCCGCAACAATATTATGATATTGAGATGATCGGGTGATTCCCCTGTTGGTTCGTTGGGGAATTACCTTAAGAGTATTGTATTAAAGTATTCCGAGTGGGGAAATCCCTTCTAAGTTCTACGACAAACATATTATTAGGACTGTACCTGTGTAGTAAATAGTGGGTACCTACGTATTGTACGAGTTGCTTTTTGTCGTAATGTATTAAAATAATCTAGGCAAGGTTATTTTCAAGGCGCAACGGACTACGGAATACAAACTAGACTTGTTTGTGGCAATCCCGAAAATCCCGAGATTAGCCAAGAACAGTCAGATTTTCGGGGCCAGAAAACGGTCGGGATCCCGGGATCCCCTTCCCCTCGGGATTACCTTTGTACGGGTGCAAGATACTAGGCATAAAATAGTTAATGGTATCTTGAGTTAAGTATCTCAAGATGGTGTCTTGAGCTAAGTATCTCAAGACGGTGTCTTGAGCTAATTATCTCAAGATGGTGTCTTGAGCTAAGTATCTCAAGACCCATTAATATGGGTAATTGATTGACAGCAAATAGTTAATATCGGCACCTACTCCATATATTTTACATGATTATGGTCTGGAGCTCTACAGCATTTATGATCAGTGATGTTTATAATGCAATGACCTGTTGGTCCCAGTTAAGACTCCAGACAATAAGTCTTCAATAAGTTATTATCTAATCTCTCTAAGTTGCCTAGTGACCTTCTAATGTCACAGTTTTACCCATTACCTTTGTACGGGTGATTGGGACATCAATGCTTCACAAGCATTATCTCAAGATACTAGGCATAAAATATTAAATGGTATCTTGAGCTAAGTATCTCAAGACGGTGTCTTGAGCTAAGTATCTCAAGACGGTGTCTTGAGCTAAGTATCTCAAGACGGTGTCTTGAGCTAAGTATCTCAAGACGGTGTCTTGAGCTAAGTATCTCAAGACGGTGTCTTGAGCTAAGTATCTCAAGACGGTGTCTTGAGCTAAGTATCTCAAGACGGTGTCTTGAGCTAAGTATCTCAAGATGGTATCTTGAGCTAAGTATCTCAAGACCCATAAATATGGGTAATTGATTGACAGCAAATAGTTAATATCGGCACCAACTCCATATATTTTACATGATTACGGTCTGGAGCTCTACAGCATTTATGATCAGTGATGTTTATAATGCAATGGCCTGTTGGTCTTAACTCCAGACAATAAGTAAGTCCAGTAAGTCTTCAATAAGTTATTATCTAATCTCTCTAAGTTGCCTAGTGACCTTCTAATGTCACAGTTTTACCCATTACCTTTGTACGGGTGATTGGGACATCAATGCTTCACAAGCATTATCTCAAGATACTAGGCATAAAATATTAAATGGTATCTTGAGTTAAGTATCTCAAGATGGTGTCTTGAGCTAAGTATCTCAAGACGGTGTCTTGAGCTAAGTATCTCAAGACGGTGTCTTGAGCTAAGTATCTCAAGAAGGTGTCTTGAGCTAAGTATCTCAAGTAAATATGGGTAATTGATTGACAGCAAATAGTTAATATCGGCACCAACTCCATATATTTTACATGATTACGGTCTGGAGCTCTACAGCATTTATGATCAGTGATGTTTATAATGCAATGGCCTGTTGGTCCCAGTCAAGACTCCAGACAATAAGTAAGTCTAGTAAGTCTTCAATAAGTTATTATCTAATCTCTCTAAGTTGCCTATTGACCATCTAATGTCACAGTTTTACCCATTACCTTTATACGGGTGATTGGGACATCAATGCTTCACAAGCATTATTGAGATAATGCTAGGCATAAAATAATAAATGGTATCTTGAGCTAAGTATCTCAAGATGGTATCTTGAGCTAAGTATCTCAAGATGGTATCTTGAGCTAAGTATCTCAAGACCCATAAATATGGGTAATTGCTAACTTAAAGTTTAAACTTTAAGGGGGATTTGATAAGGCTTTTCAAACTGAATATTAGTAATAATAGCAGAGCAACAATAATTTCATCAATTATCCTCAAAGATTAACTTGAAGCCCATCTCCCATGCTCTTTGAAAGACTGGTGATTTTCATTTATTACACAAAATTAAAACTCTAAAAGCAGGCTTAGCATGATGCTTTCTATTTCTACTCTATTGTAGAATAGAAATCGCTTGTCTATATTGTACGAGTTGCTTTTTGTCGTAATGTATTAAAATAATCTAGGCAAGGTTATTTTCAAGGCGCAACGGACTACGGAATACAAACTAGACTTGTTTGTGGCAATCCCGAAAATCCCGAGATTAGCCAAGAACAGTCAGATTTTCGGGGCCAGAAAACGGTCGGGATCCCGGGATCCCCTTCCCCTCGGGATTACCTTTGTACGGGTGCAAGATACTAGGCATAAAATAGTAAATGGTATCTTGAGCTAAGTATCTCAAGACGGTGTCTTGAGCTAAGTATCTCAAGACCCATTAATATGGGTAATTGATTGACAGCAAATAGTTAATATCGGCACCTACTCCATATATTTTACATGATTATGGTCTGGAGCTCTACAGCATTTATGATCAGTGATCAGTTAAGACTCCAGACAATAAGTCTTCAATAAGTTATTATCTAATCTCTCTAAGTTGCCTAGTGACCTTCTAATGTCACAGTTTTACCCATTACCTTTGTACGGGTGATAGGGACATCAATGCTTCACAAGCATTATCTCAAGATACTAGCCATAAAATATTAAATGGTATCTTGAGCTAAGTATCTCAAGACGGTGTCTTGAGCTAAGTATCTCAAGACGGTGTCTTGAGCTAAGTATCTCAAGACGGTGTCTTGAGCTAAGTATCTCAAGACGGTGTCTTGAGCTAAGTATCTCAAGACGGTGTCTTGAGCTAAGTATCTCAAGACGGTGTCTTGAGCTAAGTATCTCAAGACGGTGTCTTGAGCTAAGTATCTCAAGACCCATAAATATGGGTAATTGATTGACAGCAAATAGTTAATATCGGCACCAACTCCATATATTTTACATGATTACGGTCTGGAGCTCTACAGCATTTATGATCAGTGATGTTTATAATGCAATGGCCTGTTGGTCTTAACTCCAGACAATAAGTAAGTCCAGTAAGTTATTATCTAATCTCTCTAAGTTGCCTAGTGACCTTCTAATATCACAGTTTTACCCATTACCTTTGTACGGGTGATTGGGACATCAATGCTTCACAAGCATTATCTCAAGATACTAGGCATAAAATATTAAATGGTATCTTGAGTTAAGTATCTCAAGATTGTGTCTTGAGCTAAGTATCTCAAGACGGTGTCTTGAGCTAAGTATCTCAAGACGGTGTCTTGAGCTAAGTATCTCAAGACGGTGTCTTGAGCTAAGTATCTCAAGATGGTGTCTTGAGCTAACTATCTCAAGACCCATAAATATGGGTAATTGATTGACAGCAAATAGTTAATATCGGCACCAACTCCATATATTTTACATGATTACGGTCTGGAGCTCTACAGCATTTATGATCAGTGATGTTTATAATGCAATGGCCTGTTGGTCCCAGTCAAGACTCCAGACAATAAGTAAGTCTAGTAAGTCTTCAATAAGTTATTATCTAATCTCTCTAAGTTGCCTAGTGACCATCTAATGTCACAGTTTTACCCATTACCTTTATACGGGTGATTGGGACATCAATGCTTCACAAGCATTATTGAGATAATGCTAGGCATAAAATAATAAATGGTATCTTGAGCTAAGTATCTCAAGATGGTATCTTGAGCTAAGTATCTCAAGATGGTGTCTTGAGCTAAGTATCTCAAGATGGTGTCTTGAGCTAAGTATCTCAAGATGGTATCTTGAGCTAAGTATCTCAAGACCCATAAATATGGGTAATTGCTAACTTAAAGTTTAAACTTTAAGGGGGATTTGATAAGGCTTTTCAAACTGAATATTAGTAATAATAGCAGAGCAACAATAATTTCATCAATTATCCTCAAAGATTAACTTGAAGCCCATCTCCCATGCTCTTTGAAAGACTGGTGATTTTCATTTATTACACAAAATTAAAACTCTAAAAGCAGGCTTAGCATGATGCTTTCTATTTCTACTCTATTGTAGAATAGAAATCGCTTGTCTATCTTTCTTCGTAGAAAACTGTCAGCTGTCTACACAGAAGCGTAATTTTTATCTACTTTAAAACACTTCTCTACGGTTCTCATGCTAAGCCTATGGAACCAGGAATGGTTGGTTAAGTTTCTTTGAAACTAATAAGCAATGTGGAGATATGAATAAGCAGTTTTTTATACTTACATGTATAAGATTTTGCAATATCAGGTGGCGATGACAAAGATAGGGTCAAAGTAGGTCTAACAAAGTCTCCCGCCATTTGAAATACTTAATTTCAGATAATTGACTTTTAAATTTTAATGACGTAGCCTACGTAACCCGTCATCACTGACGTAGCCTACGTAACCCGTCACTGACAGAACAATAAATGAAAAAAATAAAACCTGATTTGCATATTTATACTTTCGTACAGGGAATCCCCGACCGACGGGAAATACCCGCAACAATATTATGATATTGAGATGATCGGGTGATTCCCCTGTTGGTTCGTTAGGGAATTACCTTAAGAGTATTGTATTAAAGTATTCCGAGTGGGGAAGTCCCTTCTAAGTTCTACGACAAACATATTATTAGGACTGTACCTGTGTAGTAAATAGTGGGTACCTACGTATTGTACGAGTTGCTTTTTGTCGTAATGTATTAAAATAATCTAGGCAAGGTTATTTTCAAGGCGCAACGGACTACGGAATACAAACTAGACTTGTTTGTGGCAATCCCGAAAATCCCGAGATTAGCCAAGTACAGTCCCGGGACTTTCGGGGCCAGAAAACGGTCGGGATCCCGGGATCCCGAGATTCCGGAATTGTATTCTCTATGTGTATCCCTTTTTTACGAAAATTACGCGGACGGAGGAATATGAAATTTGACACAGTTAATATGGATGAGGAGTGCAGAAAACTAATATTTTTATATAATATGCATTAAATAAATTAAATTAATAAAAAAAAAACACTACCCTCACTACCATGCGTTTGACACACACACAGTACCAGGGGCTCACGACTTGAAGATAGATAGGTGATAGAAGTGCCATCTTGAGCATGGAATAAGTAAGTATCCACTTACACTTCAAATCAACTTCCAACTTGATATCAAAGTTGAATTTATCTTCATGTCTCAAGTACGCGAAGGGCGTGGGGTCCTGTGGGAAGTTGTCTACCACGTAAGGTCTTAGAGCTTCGATGGTGACGATCCACGGAGATATGCTGGTGCCCAGGTTCTTGGCTGTGAAGGGGCCCAGGGGAATGTATTCCCATTTCTGGATGTCGCGGGCTGGAAACAGAATTTAAACATAACGGTGAGTTTTTAAGTATAAACCCAAATGTTTGCATGTCACATTGTTATGACTAAGTGATATGGATCTTTATAATTATTTATGTTAAGACCGAAATTGTATCAGCACTTAAGGCAAATAAATTTATTTGATTTAGTCAGTAGTTTGTGTGATAATAATTGTACAGGCACAAATGTAAATGAAGTCCATATCAAGCGAAATTAAAATCCACTGAATGTAGGAGAGGATTATATTTATGGTGTCTGGTACATACATGGTAAGTCCAAAAATCTGATTATACACTATGAGCATTAGAAATAAAATAAAAAATACTACAAATCGGAATAAGTATGCGATGCAGCCTCATGTCATGTGACATATACTTATTCCGATGTGAAGCATTATTTTAAAGTTTGTAATGCTCATAGTGCAAAATCAAATTTTCTATTTACCAGACACCACACTTATATATTTGTTTGAGTTGGTAAATAAATATTATTAGGTAGTTGTAGTGTTATTTACATGCACATTTATAATACTAGTTTGAAAGAAAATCACCATTGGGTTTCTCAAATTGTAACAATAAATACGATACATTACGCCAGTGAAGGTAACAGGTTCCGTGAAATTCGTTGCTTATGAAATCATGGAGTTTAATCTATAATTTTAAAATGTCTTTGTAGTCCTTTTGTTTTGCATAACAGGTTGGTGTCCGCAATTCCACGTCCAAGCGCATATGTATTATGCGTATAGTCTTCATATTTCTTACAGTAAGAGCCTGTTCACACGATGCGTTGCCGCGCCGCACCGCGTCACATACCGTGGATATTTGTATGTAGGACGCCGCAGCGACAACGTTCCGGCGCTGCGCCGCTGGCCGCAACGCATCGTGTGCATTGGCCCTAACTTAACTCTAACTTTCTACATACCGCTCCAATCATTCATAAGCACAAGTCCAAAGATGCGTTCCTCGGCCTCCTTAGCCGTGACTCTCTGTCCGAGGGCAGTTGGAGGGCCGCCGATGAAGGCCGCCATTTCTAACTCAAAGTCCATCAGGCGAGAGGGACCGAAGTGGGGGGCAGCTCCTGGGTGGATAAAACGTATTATTTGTAACAACAAGGAGTTTATTGGCTGAACCAACAGGCTTAGCACGAGAACCGTAAAGAAGCGTTTTGTCGACGGAAGAGTAGACCAAAATTACGTTTGCGTCTATACGCAAACATAATTTTGGTCTACTCTTCCGTAATTGTAAACTGTCTATACAGTTTACAATTGTAGACAAGCGATTTCTATTCTACAGTTAGAGTAGAAATAGGAAGCGTCATGATAAGCCTGCTGGCTGATATAGGAGTAGCACTATTTTGTCACTCCATACTTTGTTGATGTTTAAGGTGTAAACCTATACTAATATAATAAACCTAAAGAGTTTGTTTGTTTGACCGCGCTAATCTTTGAAACTACCAGTCGGATTTGAAAAATTCTTTTTGCATTTGATAGCCCAATTCTTGAGGAAGGTTATAGGCTATTTACCATCACGCTAGGGCCCAAGGCCCTTCCCGGTCCGTCTATCGCCAACGCGAGCATGGTCGAAAAGCTTGTTGTTTCATCCAGCGCAAGTGAAAACTATTAACAAAGAGTGAGAACGCGATAACATTGAACGAAAAATAATGTGCTGAAATTTCATAAAGTTTGGTCTAGGAAATACTTGCTTTTGAGTAAGCCTTACCAGTTTGTGAAATAAATGTTGGTCATTTAGAATCTCCATTACATTTGCAAGGTTTCTATCGTAATGTTTTCTTAACATTTACAATTTATGAGTACATTATGAATGGCCAAAGTTCAGTTAAAAGTGCAAAAAAGCAGATTTTTGCAGGCTTATACTGAATTTGTTTTTCAAAAATTTTATTTTTTGCTTACTTAGAAACCTAAGATACAGTGCACAAGATACCTATTGGTTCAAAAATTTCAAAGAAAGATGAGTCACAACGCCATAATCACGTACGAGCGTTTGTATGAAAAGTATGTCGGGTTGGCCGCTGTTAAGAACCGAGCAAAAAGAAAGAACGCTAAGTGAAAATTAAGTTAGAGCGCGTGCAGGCGATGCGATGCGATAGGGTGGGTCGGGGGGACAAGAAATCATACGCGGATGAAGTCGGGGGCAGAGGCTCATCATAACCAGCCTATAAAGTTCCCACTGCTGGGACACAGGCCCCCTCTCTGTGAGAGGGAGTGGGCCGTAATCCATCACGCGGGCCCAGTGCGGGTTGGTAGATGTCACATGTCTTTGAATTTTTGGTACTAGGACATGCCGGTTTCCTCACGATGTTTTCCTTCACCGTTTTGAGAGCAGTGGTGATGAAATTATTTACTCAAAGTAAAGCGCTTGTCTGGGTTCGAACCTATGATATGACTCGCAAGTCGCGACCGTTACCACTACACTCGGAAAGGCTAGTATTCATAACAAAATGAAATCTAGTGCTTAATAGTCTATACTACCTCAGCGCCACCTCACTCTTTATGTCGCTCGCCCCTACTGCTGGCGGTCACACGAGCAAGCGAGACAGGGTGGCAGGGAGACGACTCCAAGGCACCGATAGTTTAGTATATTTCTTTTTACGGTGAAAATAATGGTAATTAAAAAAAATAACATAAGACCTGTATTACAGTTAGTTCAGTTAATTATGCAAAGTTTAATTATCTAATTTTAAGTATTTTTTGAATACGAGCGGTTTGTTGTTCGGTTTGGATGTAACTTTGGATTTTTTTTTCTATAGAGGATATTTTATGGAATCGTGTTTTCGTCAAACACAGTACTTAACATTAATCCTCAACTTTACCATATATTTATTTCAAAATTAATGCTGCAGTATTTGTGAAATAACGAAGGATCATGCAAGCCATTTGAGGTAGTATAGGCTCTTAAGAATGTTACTCATTGTTATATTATTTCAGTACATGACAATTATATGGCATTTCATGTGGTTTTTTATTTTATTTTGTTTATTGACGTTCATGCCATCGCGATCGTCGTGTGATTGTTAAGTGCTAATCAAAAATAACCTATTCAAATATTTGAAGAAATAAAAATAAGTTTATTTGTCACAGACACACGTGCACAGAAAAAGATAATAGCGACAGAGAGTAGCTGTTGAACTATCAGACACATGCAGTTCATGTCCATTTTGTTTTTGGTTCTTAAAAAAACAATAACTTTAAAAGTCAGGTATTTTTACGGTTGCTGAGATGCTATAAGTTGCGATGAACGAATTTGTCAAAGAGATTATTATTTCTTACCTTCAACGGGTAACGTCTGTCCATATGGTCTTGTAATGGGTGTTCCGGATACGATGACTGAACTGCTACGACCGTGATAGCCAACTGGAAGCTGCTTCCTATAACACAGTTAAAATTACAGGTATTTAAAAGATACATTTCTTCGTTTTATAGGCTGACAATCAACTGAGCCTATCGCAGTCTAGTCGTTAACACGTTCAGTGCAGGAAGGCTTCCTGGAGGGTTCACTCAAGTCGCATATGGGATGCCGGGAGCCCTCACGGAGGGCTCATTTTAAATATCCGTTTTTCTTAGCGAATACAGCATTATACACTGTGAAAATAAAATCAGTTGTATATTTTAGCAAGATTTAATAGTATACTCGTTTGTTTTCAAATACAAGCATTTTTATTTATATACATATATTTTTTTTTCATTATAACTTCCTATATGTATGGCGGCATGGCATAAGAGCTCTACGAAAAGCGGGTGGAGTCGAAAGTGTTAAAACCGTGTGAAGCAGGAGCGTAATTGATGCGTCTTGGGCCTCAGCCCATTTGCTAAACAATCACATGGAAGTTTGTGAAGTCACCGATGTCAGTAGACACGTGCATTAGTACTTCGCTCTGTTTAAGTTTATACTTACCAGTTATCAAATAGCGCGTTGTCTTTGCCTCTGAACATGATACCGACGTTCGTCGCATGATGTAGCGATGAGTAGAAGTCTGTGTAGTCACCAATATCAGCCGGCACGTGCATCTGTGCTTCGCTTTGTTTGACAAAAGCTCTGCAGATCAAAATAAAATAAATTAAGGCATTGTGTAGGGTAACAAAATACTTTAGGGTAGTGAAACACTTAGCAAACTACCTAAGCCAAATTATGGGAAGATTTTCATGAAAACATTCATGTAATATACCTTTGTCTAAGTTCACTGTCATTCTGTAGTGTAGGATTACCAGCGTCTAGAAGCTTCTGTAGTGTAGTTCTTGCTTCCAACCAATGGGGACGCGTGAGCCCCATGAAGGCATTGAGTGTTTGTTCCTGAAATCAATATATGACCAAAGTGATATAGATGTGCATAACCATATTTTCAGTCTGTGAGTAGGAAGGGTGTGGACCTACATTCAGAAGCACCAACAGCATAGAAAAGACATGGTGAATCTATGAAGAAGTCTTTTAAGATAACGGAACTTTTTTTTTTTTGCTGTGGAGAAATCCTTGTGGATACCCTCCATCTGGGAAGAACGGAGGGTTTTGTCGGACTCCTACCGACTAAAACCCCAGTGTTCCTTCTAGTACCGTGATTCGGGGGCCCGCGAGATACTTGTACAGTCGCTGCACCCCGAAAAACGTGATTCTTGAGGCATTATCGCTTTAAGTATTACATCTAAACCAAAGAGTACCATATAATTTCATCTAAACAACCTAAATACATGTAAGGACTACTCCGTATTATGTCAAAAGTTATATGTAAGACAAAAGTTCATATTCCAATAAAACCTGAATTCTTAATCAGAATCAGGCCATTATATTATTGCAAAATTATGTGTAATATTGAACCTGTTTACTACAAAGTAGAAATATAATTATTTAAATCGTAAACAAGTTGATGTCGCCATCCTAACTTAAAATAATACTATAAATGCGAAAGTGAGTTTGTTACGCTTATTCACGCTAAAACGGCTAAACGGATTTAGATGAAATTTAGCACATGGGTAGACCATGACCTGGATTAGGACACAAGACTTTTTATCCCGATATTCCTACGGGATCGAGACTTCTACGGGTGAAACCGCGGGGCGCAGCTAGTTCTAACATAATTTATATTCACAAGCCTCGCGGAAGTTTTTAAACTTGTTTTATTGTTGTATTAATTATGGGAGGTGTGTCTATACATACGTGAAGATTGTGAACACATCTTTGATGAAGATCTTAAAATATTACCAAAGCTGAATCAACTTTAAAAAAAGAAGCAACAATTTTTTTTTTAATGGTAGGCTGTGCTTTACTAATAATATCCATTTAATTTAGGTAGGGTTCATTACATCAAAAGTTCCTCTACTAGTGACCATATTTACAGTATCTGCTTTTATGACAAGTTGCCAAAGTCGGCAGAACTTAGCGATGGAAAATTCAAAACCCACATCAACCGTGTCCTAATCAAAAAATAAGATTAAAGACTACGTTGAAGACAAGGAAGTTTGGCATTAATTACTTCTGCACATGTGGCTTCCCTGGTACCTCATTAACCGCTAAACTATGTAAATTTCTATTAACTGCTCCCAAATTACGATGTTTTTTTTCCATACTTCCTTGACATAATCTTCTCCATGATTGACATTATATACCGACAATTTTAATTTCAAGAAGATTTTAACTTTTATTAGTTTAATAATTTTGTTAATTTGACAACGTTGTAGGCTTAATAGACTGCATACTTGTAAACCATTTTCTATTTTGGTGAGTACCGGGTACTTTTGACGGGCCTACACTGTCCTCTTATACCTATTAACTATGTAATTTGAATACATTGTAAAAGCCAATTATTTAAAAAAAGTTACCGTGGAGTTTCTTGCTGGCTCTTCTCCATAGGAAACGACCCATTGGAACCGTGCACCTAGCTTCTGACGTTTCATAAGTGCCCATGTAGGCTTAAATATTTTGATTTTGGTTTTAAACCTAAGGCCGAACGATCTACAACCGCGTACTCAACCACTTGGAAAAATGGAGGTGATTACCTTATCACTGTATCCAAAATCTAAATAAATATATTGGGTTCTAAAATATGAAATAACTACAAGTTCAGCTCGACCCAAACTTGATGGCGGCTCTGAAGTGTGCGCTGCGCAGTACAGCACCCCTCCGCCCGGTGACACGTGATTTTTTTATAGCGCAGCGACTCTCCTCATGTTCCGAGCCACCATAAACTTTGAATCGGGCTGGTAGTCCGTAGGGACAGCAGTTTCGGTCAAACTTAACATATGTAGATAGGTACTATAGTTTGACCGAAACCGCTGTACCGCGCCTTAGGTATTTGGGCGGCGAGACGGGGGGCAGTGCATTATGACTTGTTTACACTATATGCAAATGGCTTACAATTAATTAAGCTCTAATTAAGTTCGTACGAGAACTTCTTACAAGTTATTAGAATATCTTTATTTTATGAAAAGCAACTGTTTAAGGGGGATGCGCTAAGGTAAGGGCCTAGCTATAGTATAAATTATAGTACAATAATTCT
The DNA here is from genome assembly GCA_963921375.1 of Tiliacea citrago. Taxonomy (NCBI): domain Eukaryota; kingdom Metazoa; phylum Arthropoda; class Insecta; order Lepidoptera; family Noctuidae; genus Tiliacea; species Tiliacea citrago. The sequence goes on along the minus strand of OY992782.1, from coordinate 10,060,865 downwards.
GGAAAGCCATATTTGTTACGTCCGCGAATCATATTTAGATCAACATACAACCTGTTACTGACCTGCAAATTACAAAAAACGTAAGAAAATTTGAATGTCGCGGGCTAACTTAGCGCATCCCCCTTAAGCAGGTACCTACAACTTATTGGTCCTAGCAAGGTAGGTAAATAGGTCTGCCTGACTCTGCCTACGCCCTACATACTAATGATATGATAATGTTATTCTTATTTGTTCTACCAACAACAACAAGTCTTGATTATTTTATGTTCATAGTTACTTAGAAATATAATATTATTCATGTAGGTACTAGTTTACCTTAAAAACATTCTGCTTTGATTTCAGAAGGGGTCCATCAAATAAGTTTGAGATCACGTTCAGATCCAATATCAACTCGCCAATTGCCACTCCTATGTGTTTCTCGGTCTAAAACCATAAAAAAAACATGATAAAATATGCACAAAACAAACTTAGCTCGACAAAAGATAAAATTTTGAAAATCCTGCCAAATTAAATTGTATGTAAATTCTTCACTTTCGCTGTCAGGCGGCAGTACTTCTCAATTTGGTAGTGTTATAACAGTTTGCAATGTCAAAAAGAAGATATGTGAGTACGGTTAATAATCTGAACAAAATCAGCATCTACATGACTCTTATTGCCTTAAACATAAACACCAATTTCTAATAACATAACATTTTTATAATTACAGCAAAAAATCCTTACGACAAAATTGTACTTGCATTTTTAGGCGAAGTAAAGACACCGTAAGGTAGATTTTCAATCGGAAAATCTGAGCTCGGAGAATATTCGATAAAAGATTTCATTTTGATACGTGTTTGTGCGTCGGATGGCAATCGGAATGTGTATTCAACTAGTCGAAGCAAGATGTTATGGAAATGTAACCACTGGAACAACTGAACTAGCCGGTTTACTTGCCAGCCGCTCGGCGGCGCGGGACAGTGGCCTATACGTTGTGTGCAAAGTCAAGGTCGCTAGGTCTTCATTCGGTGAACAAGGGAAAGTATTTAATGATTTTTTATGTACTTATTAGATTAATGAAAATGGAAGCGTAGGTTTGGATCGCACTGTTTTAGGTTATATCTGAATGTACTTAGGTATAATGAATTTGATAACGAATGAAATAAATCCCTCTATAAATATAAATGGTGATAAATGATAACATTGTTGAGGTTCCGATACGAGATGGATGTTTCGTATCTTTAAAATTGACTAAATACCTAAACGGAAGACATTCGACTTTTTTTCCCGCTGCAAAACATGAAATCCTTTGACCAATTTTCTGTAATTCACAGTTTCAGTTTTCGTCTTGAAGTCTGATCTCAAAAACTGAACCTACTATAGATACATGTGATCTTATATACTTACATGCAAGTAACTACAATAAACTAACAGCAGCCGTTGACCCCCCGTAATCAGCTCCAGTAACTGTTTTTTTTGTATAAATGGCATCTCGCAGGTCAACCTACGAGGTTGTCGTCTGCTTAACCGGAGTTTCCTGTGAATGCCTCAATAAATGAAGGCCTTCAGCCAGGGCAATAACTTATAACCTAAGCGACTACACGCTAAGGGCACCCCCTGTGGGATAGGTACAGACCTTGGCTTAGGGCGACGCTAGGGGAGGGCAGCAAGGAACAGGCTGGGTCGGATTAAGATTAATTAGAGACGAATTTAAAACTACAGGTTCAGCGGCGCGGGCTGGCTCGAGCAAGGATCGCGGTGGGCCTCGGCGGCGGTCAAATTTTGTATTTGTGTACAGTACTGGTGGCCCTACTCCTCTCCTGGAGAAGAGTTAGGGCGTCGTCGGGATACGGGAATGGAGAGAGTATGCCTCGGTCGGCGAATCTTACTTATGCGGGAGGGAGTAAATCGGACGGCCGCCGCAATCAGAGGATTGGTGTACTTTATAGCAGAGTCGACGAAACGCTTTGAAAGTCGTCTCATAAACTGCTGGACGGTAGGCATTTTCCGATCTAAGTATAGATCCACATTGCGAACATAGAATGGGGCTCCCGTGATCTTTCTAAGGAAACGGTTTTTGAGGGTCATCCTATGGAGATGGTGTGGCTTAGCGTGTGCGAAGACCACGCAAGCATAGATCATGATGAGTGACAATTTGCTGCGTGCGGTCAATATGAAATGGAGCCTACCGAGAGCGAAAGAGGCGCGCGAACGAGCTGTCCTTATGTGCTCACTAAAGATAAGGTGATGGTCAAAGATCACACCTAGGTATTTGGCTCGCTTCTCCCAGGGATCAGCTTGCCATACATAGAGATCGGGCTGGGGCTCTAGTTACTTGTTTTTTTTATTTTGTATGCTAGGTTACGCTCTCGCACTCCTGGGCAAAGGCCTCACTCCACTCCTTCCATCTTTCACGAGCCCGCCCGTCCTCCTTCCAGTTTGACGGAACCTATCCAGTTCGTCCCGCCATCTTCTAATTGAAAGTATGTTTTTTTTTTTGTTTTATCATCCCTAAATATTGATACCAACCAGCATTTTAATTGGACGTTGTAAACATATCGAAATCGACTTTAAAAAAAAGAATTTCACTTGGTTGTCCATGGTGTTTCTTGCATGTTCTTCTCCATAGCAACCTACTACGCTCAGGAATGGGCAAATCTTCCTCACTGACCGACTCCTTGACATTTTAAAAGTGCCTGATTAATTGGTTTGAGTGTGTGCTTCTTGCTCTGGACTGGTAAAACCATAAGCTAACTACAGCAGGCTTAGCACAAGAACCATAGAGAAGCGTATTGTCGACGGAAGAGTAGACAAAATTTACGTTTCCGTGTGGACAGTTGACAGTTTTCTACCAAGAAGGGTAGACAAGAGATTTCTATTCTACAGTAGAGTAGAAATAGATAGCCTGTAGTTCTAAACTACCCAACAAAAGAAAAACCTTAAAAAAAACTTTATTTATTTATTATTACAATACTCAGTCGTTATTTACATCTTAAAATTGACCTTAGAAATTACCACAGTGGTGCTACGAAGTACTCCGCGAATGTTCCCCTTGCGTTTTGATAGACTGCTGCGAGAATCCGCGACTGCCTGGAAATTATATATCTGCAGTACTGTTTGAAAAATTAGTTTGATCATCCACACTAATCAAGCCCGATTTACATGATGCTAATTTCTTGCCTGTGGCAAACTTCAAAATTGATGCTACAAATGACTTGCATCGTATGAAGTCATAATTATGTATTATATGTTTTTATATAGATAAGTGTATACTTCATGTATGTATTTATTGTATATGTAAATGGTACACTACTGACTACCTGCAGTAATGTCTCTCCTTCTCCCTTTAATCCATCCAAAGGTTGTCTGTTAAAGATCGCTTTTAGCGATAAGACCGATTGTGTCGCCCTATGTAAAATTTAAACATTTATATCTGTAACTTTTATGGTGTACATAATAAAGAGTATTCTACTCTATTCTAATATACAATACCGGATGTGAAATTAAACCGTCTTCTCATAAATTGTCTGCAATCACTAATTTCAAACCACCGGAAAACGTTCATGAAATTAGTATTTTTATCTCACAAAGCGACGCGCGCTTTAGTTGTGGTTACCAAGTGTACAAACACGCTTTGAATATGTGCGTAAGCGCAGATCTCGGTACCTTCAGAGTCGATGGCAAAATCGGAAGTGTGTGTGTTATGTGCTGTAGCTACTCGTCTTCACGCACACATTGAGCGTGTTTGGACACTTGGTTACCACAAGTAACGCGCGCGTCGCTTCTTAAGATAATAATACTGTACTAACATCTTATGGGCCTTTGAATCCTCATAATAAAGTTTATTTATTTAAATTTAAACACTGTTTAGACAGTGTCACTTTTATTATTTCTTTAACTTTTTTTATTCCAGAGGCAATTCAATCTTAATAGGCTTTAGGGTTTGTATGTACTTCCGAAAATAATTTAACTACTGAACGCAATAATTGATTGCACAAAAGATTCCTTTGGATTTTTTTATGGAGCTTCCTTTGATAGTAAGCTGCCTAAAAGAACCATCCGAAGGCGTAGCGGCTGAATTCCGTTAATCAGGGGAGTATAAAGTTCCTCATCACCCATAGATAAGGGAGGATCCTTCGACCAGACGGGTGTTGTGTCTGGTAGGCTACTGCCTAACGATTGTTGTCGGGTTACTGTTAATATTATTATGTTAATGGCGCGGATAATTCTGCTTGCGCGATGTAGGATTTGGGTGACGTCAGGTGTCATGCGTAGTTCGCATGTGGTAGAAGCCGCCGCAAAAGTACGTGAGCGCTGGGTGTCTAAAAATTAAATATAAATCTCGTATGAGCAAACTCGTGTAACCACTACTTAGTTAACTGTCGTCTGGCTAGACCGGTGTGATGAAGTTTTGGTGCCATCGTGGTTCCAGTACGAAGAAGGAATGGTCTTATCGGGCATGTATAGCTCCGTCCCTCTCTTGCACTTGCCTCACGATGGCATTTAAAACGTATATATACGGCACCTGACTCTGAAGACGGATGATTTTTGCCAAAATAGACGTGAAACAAAAATCCTTGGGAAGGATGGGCTATTCGGAATTGAATTTCAAATCCAATTAATTATTTTAACATGTTTTATTGTATAACTTTCAACATTAGGCTGCTATGACTTTATTGGTCAAATAATGTGTAAGGATGAAAATAAAATGCAAATTACAAATATAAAAATATTTTACATGCATACAGGAACTTATTGGAGTTAGTGAAGTATTTGATGATAGGTTTTGTTTTAAAGAGCAGTAACTTCATTTCATTTCTGAAAATTGAAAAAAGTTGCCATGTCTCTAAAAAATCGTGTAACAAACATTGGACGGTACTCATTGCGAGTATTAGCTTCACGAATTTGTTTTGCAAATATTCGTCACGCGAGCATTATTACACAACGAACATTCATTCGCGAAACGAACAGTGTGGTGAAAACAAGAAAAACAAAATCTCTAAAAGGTGCTCGGGTTCGTTTCGGGAATAATTGTTTGCGTAAGGGGTTAGACCAAACGAGCGAATGCACATTCTATCCCCACTCTAACAAATTATTTTTGTGTAAACAGGGATGGCATTCTCTCGTTGGTATATCCGTACAAAAATCTCAAGAATATCAAGAAAATAATGCTTTTTCTCTTGTTCTGTGTTCGTTTGGTATAAACCCGCCTTAACAAAAGCTCGCACAACGAATGTGTGCAAAACGAAATCTCGAACCGAGTGCCCGCGGTGAGTACCTTGTAGTTGTCCTATAATTATATTTATCCGACGAATTACATTTGATTCTCATCAACTCTTCAAGTATTCTATCTAATCATGAAATGTGACTGTCAATATAGTTGTAGTGATATTTTTTCTACTTAAAACACTACCTTTAACATCGACTATGTTGCAAAAATACAAAATAATATTACATAAATGAAGACATACATGAAGATTAGGTACCAAGCCAATTAAAATATGAATTACACATACACTACATCAGTATAAAATCTATACTCAAATCCTTGTTTATTGGTATATAAATGCTTAGGATTAATGATGCTATAAATACAATATTAATAACACAAGTAATAATTATATTATATTTTAGTTCTTGTATAAATTGCCAGTGAAAATGCTTAAAAAATGTTGATAATTTATTTTATTCTAGAAAGTTCAAATTTTCAATTGTGTAAGTTAAAAAGGCTTTATTTCTATTAAATTTTGAAAATTTAATGATTGAGGACATACATAATAATGATAAAGGACATAGTTTTAACATTACTAATATCTTTTCTACTTGAATTTGGACAATTTGGAATAGGCACTTATATATTTTATCATTCTTATATTTTATTTTTTTGAAACACCGTATACCCACTTCATTAAATCTACAGGACAATGTACTACTGCGAGAATGTAACGTAATTAAATATCTAGTATTAATTAAAATAATCTTGATATTATTTTTTTACCTAAGGGTTCTACAAATATTTTTAATATGATATTCGCTCTAGTAAAGAGAGCACAATGAAACTATGTTATTTAATTTTTTTATAAAAATTGTTCACAAAATGTTATACTAAAGCAACAAAAAAAAATCTTACCAACTGTTTACATAGAAAATAATATAAATAAACTATGAAGTTATTCAGTACTTACTACACTGAGACAGCTGGTCGCAATACTACTTCTACATCTAAAACTAATTACATCAAAATACATAAATCATTCACATAATTACATTCTACAACAAGATTTTAGATTATTTCCCATTTACACGAAGCAAATTTCTCGCCTGTGTGGCATACAATCAAATTGAAGCTACAAATATCTCTCGTCTTAACACTGTTTTGTTGTTGCTTCAACCTATGGTAAGCCACAGGTAATTAAATCGCACGGTGTAAATCAGGCTTTACAGAACATACGCGATAACGCTATAATTTTTAGTTAATTATCTCTGCTCCATACCAAATTGAATATTGACATGGGGTGGTGTTTAGTTCTACTTTGGCTAATACAAAAAAAACAATTTTCAACAGACTTCAAATGAGTGTATTTTTACACTCGGTCGCTTTATTAGCCTCGCCCTCTATTGCAATGTGACTTTAAACATAGCTGGCGAAATGTAGGTGTACTATTAATAGGTGCACTTTCGCCTTAACTTTTGGGGGAAACGGGCGTGATTTTATGTGGTATTACTATGACCCTCGCACTGACGTCACTTTTTTGTAGGGATTGAATGTTTTAATTAATTTAATATGTCCTAGATACACTGACAATGAGTCAAAGAACATTAATGACTGTTTATCATAGTTTTTCCACAATAAACTTTATACAATTATTTTACATCGCCAGTGAAAATAAGGGGTTTTGGTAAATTCTTTATCTAAGGTTATCGCATCCCGTAAGACCAACGAGGTTATCTACTTATCTTTAATCAAGAAGTTTTAATACCTACGCTATATTGAGATTGAGCAGGGATTTCAAAGGCAAAAAATTAATCGCATATCGGCGAGCATATAGCGAGCGGTCGATAAATTAAAACATTCAATCCCTACAAAAAAGAGACGCTAGTGTTTTTTTCAGTGTGTTGTTAGTTTCCATCTTTTTTTAAATGGCAACTCAGGGGTGCTTCCCTTGGAAGATCTGCTATTAGAAAGCATAATAAAAAGGCGCCTTTTTTAAATATAATTTGAAAAGCTCTCATTTACAGCAAAGGTCTTTTCTTGGCATTTAAGTTCTTACGTCTGATTTTTATCCGATTTATATTTGTTTTAACTGGAGAAATGTGGGTGTACCCTACCTATAACGTATACCTCTTCCCAACCCTTCGAGGAAACAAAGCGTGAGGTTATGTTATATATGTTTTTTTACGAATAAACTTTTTCCTATTTCAACACCACCCCCACAAACTACAAAAATAAAGAAATTCTTATCTACACAAAGTTGCGTCGATCTGTTGCAGCGACGGCAGGGTTAACTTCAGCTTCCTCCTGTAAGCGGGATCGGCGGCGAGAGGGTTACGTTCGAGGTATATCGTGGCGATCTTCTTGTTCTCTATCAGGGACTCTACTGATGACCAGTCTGTGATTTGGTTGTCGTTTAACTGGAAATGTAATATAATAAATTAATATTACCTACGTCATATTCACTTCCGTCCGAGTGGCAGTCGACAAACAAACAAACATACATACATACGGTGTGGTTTAAAAGATGTAGTGACAAAAATTTAAAAGAGTATGCTTACATGGTTTGGTCATGTTGAGAGGATGAATGAAAGGTGACTAACAAAAGGTATTATTTACAAGGCAGATGTGAGTGGAAACGTTTAGCGTGTTCACGAATTAAGATTGATTGATTGATTATTTGTTTGTTAAAGAACACATACACAGGCGACTAATGAATGGTATTTACAAGGCTGATGTGAGTGGAAACGCCGAGATACGCCCTAGAAGGACATAATAGTGACCTAATTGGTGATGTTCTTCAGAAAGGTCAGGTGCGTAGTACTCGCAACCGGCGTGCGTGTATGACCAGCCTACCCCCATAAAAAAAGGCATGAGTTTATGTATGTAAACATAAACTCACGCCTTCTTCCCATGGGGGTAGGCAGAAACTACAGAACACCACCTGGTACGACCCTTACGTACTCCTTTTACTTCGTGTGCGTTCATACATTACATTTATGATCATACACGTAGAGATAAACTACGATAACATGGCTCGCCCCTCCAAATTACTGTTTCAATGTGTGTAGTCACATCCTTACGAAAGAGTTTGTATGTAGTTGTAAGTACTCGTAATATCTCACTTATTACCAGATTTGTTAGTCAACTAATCATAACTAGCCGATCGCGCAAGACAACGCACGTGTCGTTTTTGCCATACTAATATTAATGAGCGACTAATGACGCTACTAGTCGAGCAAAAAATCCGTCATTTATTTTTGTTTGAAGGCCGTTTCATTACGCACACATGCGTACAAATACTTTCAAAAGTTTTGAATGTTGGAGGGGCGGGCCATATTATCGTATTTAATCTCTACGACGCATGTTGCGAGTTATACGCACCACGTGGAAGTCAACTATACCATAAAATATAACTAAAGTAACAATTGATCTAGAGAAAAAATATCTGGTGGCTGGATAACGAACTATATTTTCTTGTTGTGGATATTTATTTCAGACATCAATAGCCAAACAATTGTTTGTTTTTTATAATTATCCTTAAGAAAGACAAGAATTTCGAAAAAAAAAAAGTATGAGCGAAAATATTACAATGACGTATTTGTCTTCAACATGGAAAGTAAATGATACGATAAATCATATACTAAAGTTTCATTTTGCTTGTAAGTGTGACTGTTTCAGAATAATCATGCAAATTAACATAAAAATACCCCCCCCCCCCCTCCCAATACGCCTCCTCTTAAGAAGCTCAACGATTCGACGATCAATACCAAAGAAGGGACATTTATGTAGGCCATAAATTAATCAATTGTTTTTTTTTTCTCTCAGTTAAGAGAGAGAAAAACAATGTCCCACACACCAGTCTTCACATTCGCAATAACTAAAATAATATAATACTTTACAAAGTAAATATTAATGTGATTGCTGTCCTCTTACAAACAACAATTTTACCACTTTATAATATTGGTTTACTACAAGATTAACTGTTAAACGAGACATGGTCATAATATCGTTCAGACAGCAGGACAATTCGCACGCCTTGTCAGTAGTAACAATTTGAAATTGACAGCACCTTTATTCCGTAGCGGTAAGAGCGGGTGGTGCCGAACGTGAGGAATAGCACCATCCTATTTCTTCCCGTAGGTGTCGTAAAAGGCGAGTAAGGGACTTACTAGAGAATGAGCAGCGTTCTCTATGCATTTTAACAACATAATGTGATCGCCGAGTCGCCTGCCAAGCGTGGCGATTATGGCAACTCCCCCTTTGGGGGAGGCCTATGTCCAGCGGTGGACATCTTTCGGCTGAAATGATGATGATGAAGAGCGGGTGGAAGGAAAACGCCCTCAAGGCAGAGCAAATAAACGTATTTTCTTTTTGATGTGTAACATCTTTCCTCTGTTTCTGTGGGAGTGATTTCGTGATAAGGGACGGAAGTGTGTATCAGGAAGTGACAGCTTGAACGTGGATTAAGGTAAGTACTTTTTAATAGCATGGAATTAGTGTACTCTTGGAATTAATAAGTACTTTATAGATTGTAAGGATGCATGCGGGCGACCACTAGTAATGAATAATAATTCGAATAAATACTTCAGTATTTAGCTTTATAAATTTTGAAGTTAAGTTCTGTCGCTGCTCAGTTGCTTATTACCAAGGTGATATGTCAGGTGTTACACATCAACGCAATCAAGTAGGCTGTTGGAGGCAGCATTTACCGTGCGGTCCACACTGCAGAAGACAGCGTAACTTGGAGGCGCGTCGAATGTGATCACGATCCTCAGCATTGAAGGAACGATAAAGCAATAGAAGAAGAACTTTATCCGTATCTCAAGTGTTGCCACTGGGGTGCGGTAACTACATTGTTTCATAACATTTTACAGGGGTGAACCTGTAGCTGAAGTTCTATTAACAAAATTTCTTGGGCTTACTCTGGATAATAAGTTAAATTGGAAATCCCAGATTGAAACATTGAGCAAAAGATTAAATAAATCAGTATATGCCCTACATGAACTTAAAAAGGTCTCAAATATAAATACGTTGTTAGCGGCTTATCATGGTTTAGCTGCTTCAGTACTGAGGTATGGTGTAATTTTCTGGGGAAATTCTATGGATACTGACATAATTTTTAAAGCACAAAAACGGTGCTTAAGGGCTATGTTTGGGCTTCAAATGGTCGAAACCTGTAAACCGTTTTTCCAGGACTATAAGATTCTGACTCTCCCAAGTCTGTATATTTGTGAGGTCTCATTATTTGTGAAAACCAATAAAAACCTATTTAAATTAGCATCAGAAATAAATAATAGGCAACAACGAGACGCACTACGCCTCTATGTACCCCGAACATGTACCTCTTTAATGTACAGGAGTGTGTTCCATATGGCTCCTGTAATCTTCAATAAATTACCTAAAGAAATAAGGGCAATGAATACGGCCCTATTTAAGAAAAGTCTAAAAAAAAATCTGATTAATAAATGCTACTATAACTTGAATGACTTCCTCAATGATAATTTTGCCAAACTAAAGACCTCACAGTGACATCAAGTAAAATCAATTATTCAATGAATTATGCATGTATCTCTTAATAACTAATTTTGACATTGACATTGAAATAATCTAAATATTTTTATTATTTAATTTATAATTTATTATCCACTATGACTTTAACTTATTATAACTATATCGTGCTTATTTCATCTAATTTAATTTATTCCAATGTCTTTTTTGATTAATTGATGAATAACTATGACTGTATAAATTTTGCATGCCTTACGGTAGAATCACTTGAAACATGTAATTCTTATAACACCATTGTGACAGTGTATTCAGCAAAAATAAATGATTTGATTTGATTTGATTTTGATTTACAATATTAGGGTTGCTGGCAGATAAGTCCAAACCGGTTAATTTCAATGAATCAGCCATCAATACCAGGAAAAAGGTACCTAACATTATCTTTGTAATGATTTCTTTACTATCTTAGTTTTCTCCTTAGAAGACAAGGTACTTAATGCCCCATTTAAAATTAACACCACTGTTCAATTCGGTATCAAACACAATAAAAATTAAAAATAAATAAAACCACCTTGTATAATATTCCACTGAGTAAGAAAATTAATAAAATAATTTGAAATAAAAAGAAACTCACCCATAGTTCTTCCAAATCGACCATATGTCTTACATTATCGATGGCAGTAATTCTGTTCGTAGCCAGGTCTAAAGTCTGCAGCTTGACCTGACTTCCCAAATTCTCGATAGCAGTGATTCCATTCTCAGAAATATACAGCTGTTCCAACTTTCTCAGTTCGTCCAAATTCTCTATTTTGGTTATACGATTACTCTGTAGAACTAATATTTCTAGTGCTGTTAATTCATCCAGGTTTTGTATTTTCGATATTTTGTTTTTGCCTAGGTAGAGTTGCTTGAGAGTGGTCATGCCTTCTAGGTTTTTGATTTCCTGTAAAATTTATATGAGAAGAATAAATAGGTAATTACTATAAATAAATAAGTAGTCACTATTTATTTTGCAGTGTTGAAAATTCAAGCAAATATAAAAAAAAAGTAAAATGCGGAGGTATGAGGAAAATTATTTAATAAATGTATCGTCCTACTGGAACGCCATACAGCCATTACACCAACAGAGCAAAGATATAGATAAATTTATATGTTCAAACATGTGTAACATGAAGAAAAAAAAAAAAAACTCCGTTCGAGAAAGGGCGGCGAAAATGTCGTGAGGAGAGGAATGTTTTGAGTATAAATGTGATTTATTTATTTATTTATTTGGATCTCCAACAAAGATTACACCTTACATGCTAAAAATAACACATAAAAAGATACAAATCCTTGTGCATCTTCAATTATAGGAGACCACAGCTTGCATTAAGATATCAAACAATCAATTATTAATATGGAAATAAAGTATACAATTTAAAGTAAAAATAACAAGAATCAAAATTATAAAAAAAAAAAACTATATATATTGAGTTGAACAGTAGGGAGGAAGGTCAACACTTACTCAATATTAAGTTTTGCGTGTAACAGCAACTTAAATTTACTTAGGCTGTTGGAGAAAATGTCTATATCGTCGGAAGAACATGACAGTGAGTTGTACTGATTGGTCATCCTAACAATCGGCGAGTGTTTACCTAGATTTGTTCTGTGTTGAGGGGCTTTCAGAAAAGGGCCGGGATAGCGAGGAATACGGGAAGGGACGTTAATGCGTAATTTGCTAAGAAGATCTGGACAGTCAATGCCATTATTGAATAATTTATACAGGAACAACATGTCGGAGATAGTGCGGCGAGATTTTAAATCTTTGAGTTTGAAGTGATTTAGTCTATGTTCGTAAGATCTACAATTTCTTACTTTAAACCTAAACGCTAGATGACGGACAAGTCTCTTTTGAACCCTTTCAATGCGACTTATGTGGACTTGGTACGAAGGATTCCACACCGTGCTGCAATATTCAAGTTGGCTTCGTACGTAACTGTTGAATAAAAGTAATGTAGTGGATGGTTTTTTTAATTCTTTTGAAGATCTCAAAATAAAGCCAAGAGCTCGGTAAGCTGAATTAAGCATTTGGTCTATATGATTTATAAAATTAAGTTTACTATCCAAGTATACTCCTAAGTCACGAATAACTGTTACTTCTGTTAGTGTGTTTCCCTGAATATTGTAAACAGATTCGACTTTATTGTGTTTTCTAGTAAATTTTATATGAAAACATTTAGTACAATTCAAGTACATTTTATTGTTGGTACACCATTGACTCAGACTATCTAAATCAATTTGTAATAGCTGTGTATCGACATAATTCAAAATTACACGGGTCAGTTTTAAGTCATCAGCAAAAAGGTATGGTGTGGAGTATTTAAATATGTCTGATATGTCGTTAATAAACACATTAAAAAATAACGGCCCTAGATTGGACCCCTGGGGTACACCGGATGTTGCAATATAGGGATCTGACTCATTACAATCTACAACCACTGAAGAAGTCCTATTTTCGAGGTAAGTTCTACACCAGCTCAGTGTGATACCGGTTATACCCAACGACTGGAGCTTATTTAGCAGCAATTCATGATTTACTTTGTCGAAGGCCTTCGAAAAGTCTGTGTACACTGCATCAATTTGAATACCTTTATCTACTGCGGATGTTAGTTCAGTGACATAATTAACAAGATTTGTGTTTGTAGATTTTTTAACCATGAAACCATGCTGATTAGTGGATATTAATTGTTTAACGTGGTCGTGCAATACTGGGTACACCAGTGATTCAAAGACCTTAGACAAAGTACATAGAATGGAGATGGTGATGGCTATAAGAGTCGAGGAAGACGAAAGAAACGTTGTATAGACTGTGTGAACGATGACAGGGTGTTTGGAAGCTGGGTGCAAAGCCTTAAGGGGATGATAGGTGGCACCATTTAGAGCATTTTGAGCCATAATGTCTTAGACGAAGTTTATTTTATTTTTATATGCTATTTTTTGTTACTTGCCAACAGTGCCCCAATTAAAGCTGGTATGTTTTTTCTTTTGCGTTGTTTATCTGATGTGCATCTAATCTAATAAACCAAGTTCCAAGCGTCTGTGTTATTGAAAAATACCAGGCACTGAAGTTGTAGAATCCTTTTAAAATTTGAAAAATAAAACAACCTCAATTGTTTAAACCTTTTTAAAATTATGCTTAAAATGCTCCAAATGGGGTGACGCGAAAAAAAAACCAGCTGTTCCCTACATTTATGTTCGAATAATTTGTTAAAATGTAGGGAACAGCTGGTTTTTTTTTTCGCGATTTCAGTTTTGGTCTCATAGTAAAAGTTGTTCATAATGATGATTACAATGACCCCTTAAGAGGTTATAAACGACTTAAAAATAACCCTGTATAACTGATCCTCTAAAAAAATATTTGCGCTCTTAATGACGGCGCTGACGATGTACGCTTTTTTTAAACAAATGAGCCTCTTGTTAACTGTCAGGTATTTCTCCCAGTTGGTTGCAGTTACTTGGCTATTTACTATTTTTAGAACCCCAAAATAAGAATTATTACAGGTTCACTAAAAGAGGCGCAATCATATGTATTAGTAATTATTCAATAATATTTTTAGGAAAACAAAATGAGTTGATTTGAAACATGTCATTATTATGTTTTGTAATAATTTAATAATAATGAATAATTTGTAATCTGGTGTTTTATAAGGGTGTACGCCTGAATTAAAAATTATTTGATTTGATTTTTTTTGATTTTAGCAGAAGCCCGGAATGTGGCTATAAAAAGTTTTGAAACTTACCCGCAACCGATTATCTCCTAACTCAAGCAGCTCTATCTTGGGCAAATGATTGACGTTCTTGATCTCCGACAGCTTGTTGGAGCTGAGGAAAAGCTTCTTCAAGTTTACCAGCTTCTGTAAGCCACCAATCTCTTTGATTCTATTGAATGATAAGTCTAGAATCCTGTAAATGAGAGAAATAACTGGTTAACACGGATCTCTAACAACGCAGCGTTGGCATAGTCCATTGCAGGGATGGGAAAACTCCGGCCCGCGACGGGTGTTAATCCAGCCCGCCAACGTCATATTGACAGTAAGGGGTGTATGGCTGGAAAATCTAAGTTTTAGCATACGGGGGCGACACTGAATTTTTTTAGAACTGGCCACTTGTAAACGATATAATAAAAAAATAAGTTCAAATTTTGAAAATGAACCTCTTTGCCAATATTATTGTGTAAGTATGTATTTTATTCATTTGACATTTGTTTACGATTTGGCAGCAAATTGAAAATAATTTTCAATATTTTTTTTTTTTAATAATTCGTCACGTCAGCATGATTTTTTTTTTTGTAATTCTGTCTTTCAAGATTGGAGAATTTTTGATTGAGATTGAAGAAAGGCGCTTTCAGTTAAGAAGAATTAAGACGAACTTACTCTAGATTAACAAGACCATCCAAGTTCTCCATGACCACAATTTGGTTGTCATACAGCTCAAGTTCCACCAATGTGCTCAATGTGTTCAAACCCTCGATTTTCTTGATCAGGTTCCATCTCAGGTATAATCTGAAAAGAGAGACTGTTTTATAAAGTAAACATAGAAATAGGTACAAGAATATGACATGATTAGGGTGATTGCAACTTCGGTTCTTGAAGGAAATGTATGGAAATTCGAATTTTGTTTTTTTTTGGAGATCCTGGAGTTTCAACAGAGCGGACCAGCTATTATAGATATGGGTGCTTGACCATACATAAACTCCCCTCCCATGGGGGTAGGCAGAAACTACGGAACGCTACCTGTTGAGATCCGTACATACTCGTTTAAAATTAGTACTTGTATACACGAAAAATCTTATTCCGGACGGAATATTATTAGAAATACTGTCCAATTAGCGAAATAAACGCAATATACACGGCTTTTTACCAACAAATCACCGCCTAGCCACTAGCTAGGCGTCAATTAATTGTTAATAATGGAATTGCTTTTCTCAATTAGCACAGTTAATCTTCGTAAATTAGCTTAGATTGAGGCCAGTGAGGATGCGGGAATGAAGCGTCGTTCAATTACTTTGAGATCTTGATTGGATTTATTTACTTATATCAAAATTAAATTGGGAATTATATCGTTTTTTTTTTTATATTCACCCGTCATCACAGGGCGTTGCGTGTTTCATCCGACGTGTATGATCTGAGACCTTTTTTTACATTTTATTTATGTAACAGGGTACAGGTTTTCTTAACTTATTTAGTATCCTAATTTTACATTTTATTTATCTCGTATTGTACTAGAAAGACTCTTAGATCTTTTACTAGGAGTAAGACAAATCCCGCCAAGTGCGAATTAGACTCACGCAATCAATAAGGTTTGCAAAGCATTATTTTTTCGAAGTTTGAGGTAATATTTTTTTCGAAGAGCTCTACTCGGCAACTACTTGGCTTTTGGACTTAAGTAGACATGATAGAGGCCATATTCGCAGCCGAAGTACAACCCTGGCTATTAAATGACAGATGGCGTGGGCTTAGCAATAAACTCCCGGTGAAACCTCTTCGAGAATGACACCCTGATGAAAACATACTCATTGGGAAAAAACACTGACTCCTGTAACAAAGACGATTTTACCTAGCGCAGGAGTCAGGGCTTCACTTTGTTTGTACACGTTTTTTAATGCCAATAACGAATTATTATAATTAAAAGAAATATTATTGTTTTTGTCAGGTTTAACCGCCTCTGTGATCTAGTGGTAAGAGCACCTGAAATGAAATCAAATTGTTTATTCTGTAAATAGGTTATCGGAATCACTTTTACACGTCATATTAAAAAAATAAGCTAATAGTCGACATTTCTTAACTGACTACCCCTGAGAAGAAATGGCAAAACAAAGTCTCTTTTAAAGTCCAGACATAATCTTGGTCAGATAATGTGAAATGGCCTTTTGAGGAAAGAACCACACAAATTTGAGTGCACCTTTCCAGTCAGTTGAGCTCCATGATTACCGACAAATGTGCAAGCATTTGTCGGTAATCATGGAGCTCAACTGAGGACTTAAGGAGCTCAATGACTCGACGAACAATACCAACGAAAGGACATTTGGGTAGGCCGCATAAAGTAATCAAAATGACAGACCATCATTAAAACACACTGAGAAAGAAAAAATAAAAGAAAAAATTACCCACATTTGCTCACATTCACTATAATTAAAGTAATGTAATACTTTTCCAAATAAATATTCATGTAATTTTGTATAATATTTAGCATTGTCAATATGTAGGTATATAAAATTGTCATGATGGTTTTGCATAATATTTAATTAAAATGTAAAATTTTACGATTTTATCACAAGACTAGCAGAGCGAGCAGCGCCATCCCAAGCTTTTGTCTTCTAAATAATCAGAAATTTTATAGTACCCTTTTTACAAAGTTTGGTATTAATACTGCTTTTAAATATTCCTGCCTTAAACTCAGAGGTCCCGGGTTCGATTCCCAGCGGGAAAAAAAATCTGCTCTGTTTGCTTGGTGGTAGGGCTTGTTCTAAGTCCGCCTGGCTAGCTACCACCATCTTATCTAAGTTTGTGGCCATAACAACAATGTTAACAGAATTGTCGTGTTTCGGCAGTTAGAGGTAAGATAGACAGTTCCTCTGTGGTTGAGGCTTCCGGGTGACGCTCGCTTCGACTTTCGGCCTGATCATCACTCACCATCAGGTGAGACAAAAGCCAAGACCTTCCAAGTTGTGAATTCAAAAGAAGAAAAAGACGCAGTTTGTGCTCAGTAAATATCAATGGCCCGAATGACGTGCACGCACGTCAAAAGCCAGTGACCTTACAGAACAGTAAGTAATTGTTGACCCAGCTCAATGGGAAATAAATTAATTCATTGAACATTTTTATTAGGTGGAGCAGCACAACGACATTTCTACTGATTATCTTGTGACACTGTTGTGTGATATCATTCAGTTATTGTGGCAAATGTTTATAGCACACAACTGTGTTCAATTTGCACCTATGTACCTAATTGACGATGTGTGTACAGTTAAAACAACAGTTAACACAAAAGGTATGCGTTTCGTAATCTTCGTGATTTCGAATAATTCGTACTAATTCGGATACACGAAGATTATGACGCGGATACCTTTTCGCCTTACGTCAGCGTTGCGCCTACTCGACCTCACTAGGCAAAGCTTCTAAGTTTTGTACTGCCCCGTTTTGTACTAGTATACGTATCAGTGCGCGTTTGCATGAAACTTTATATGTGTTGGGTTACTTACACCTACCGGTCGTACTTCGTCATAAGTCACTCAACCTTTTCTGCCTTACGTCAGCGTTGCACCTACTCGACCCCCTCACATAGGCAAGTTTTGTACTAGTATACGTATCAGTGCGCGTTTGCATGAACCTTTATTTCTGTTGGGTTACTTACACCTACAGGTCGTACTTCGTCATATGTCACTCATTGAATTGCATAGAGTTGATAATCTCTAATTTTGTAACCATCCATGCCTGGTAGGTAATACAAAATAAGTAAGTACATACTTCCATTGTTGCAGGCGTTGTAGCAGCTCTACAATAGACTTTCTCATTGCGCATTCGTATTTCCGAACATAGAGAGCGATTGCCAAGCGCATACTTTTTCTGGGACACATCTGTACACAACTTTTAGCTGTCTTATTTGAAATACAAACACAAATGGTAAAAACCGGCCAAGTGCGAGTCGGACTCGCGCAGGAAGGGTTCCGTACCATTATCTATAAAAACGGCAAAAAAATCACGTTTGTTGTATATATATAATAAAACAAATATTTAAAGGGGGCTCCCCCTTTAAATATTCGTTTTATTTTAATTTAATTATTGATTTTTAAAGTGAATATATAACTAAATATTCTGTGAATATTTCAAGTGTCTACCTGTTACCGTTATCAATATCGAGCAAAAAAATCACGTTTGTTGTATGGGAGCCCCTTTAAATATTTATGTTATTCTGGTTTTTAGTATTTGTTGCTATAGCGGCAACAGAAATACATAATCTGTGAAAATTTCAACTGTCTAGCTATCACGGATCATGAGATACAGCCTGGTGACAGACGGACAGACAGACAGACGGCGGGCGGAGCCTTAGTAATAGGGTTTCCGTTTTACCCTTTGGGTACGGAACCCTAAAAATCTATACAAAAAATAAAATTATAGTGTCTGTTTGTAATGTCAAAATAACAGCTTTTTACTATTTAGTAAAAAGCTGTTATTTTGACATTATTATTATAGATGCATTTGCATCTAAATTAGAAATGGGTAGACGACGTATTTATCGTCGACGAAACTAGACCGTTCAATTGTTCGTTCAACTAGTTGATTTCGTCGACTAGTCGACGTGTGTAACTGTGGACGTTGTGTAACTTTTTAAACTGACGGTTTCGTCGCGACTAGAGAGATGAGCGTTGATTGAACTGACTAGTCGAATCAAGATTCGACGGTACGATTTGCGAATACCTAGTTGCTTTATATAAATTTCGCGAAATTGTATGCTTGGTGCCATCCTAATTTTTTTTTACATAGATGTTGGTTATATTATAATCTTCCCTTCATACTTTTCCTTCCAGACTTAGGACTGGCCGATAGTGGCTGAATAGAGACAATTACGGATTTGTACTGTGATTTATCTCAGAAAAATACTATTAATCTCCCTCGCCTTTTCACAACTATGTTGGCGTCAGCTTCCAGTCTAAATGGATGTAACTGAATACCAGAATTTTTCCTCTGAAAAATACTATTATAATATGTAATAAATGATTTTTGCAGTCTATTTTAGTATCCTAAAAGTTAGTTACCAAAAAGTTTAATTACTTTTCATTTGTGTAGAATCAAAAAAACATTTTAAAATAATTCCACAGTATTTAAATAATAATTGGCCTAATGAAGAACAATTTTCAAAGTTATTGTGTAGTTGTAGTCAGCACAGTTATGACCAGCCCAAGTTCAAAGTCATAGTCTATCCACTCAACGGAACACTGATAATATCAAGAACAATAAATAGTTAAAACTGTACTTGAGAACACATTCATCCTACAATATCAAACACTGATAAGGTTTGGACGCTATTTAACAGTTTTCCACCTAGCATAATTAGCCTATAAGAATAAGAATAATTTATTTGCAGAAAATATAGGTATTACCAGTTGTAAGAGTTGGTGGTTTAAGTACAGTCCATATTTTGCCTGTTTAGGGCATGCAAATTAATTTTACATTTAATACCTAATAGGTATTTATTTTACTAAGATGTCACACAGAATATATGAGAAAATATCTATTGGTATTTTTAAATAATGATAAATTTTAAGTTACAATAATATATGTATATGTTACGGCTAATACCTGAAGTGCGGCTACACCTAGTTTTAGCCGGTTAGAATTAGGTGTAGCCACTTACTCTTGGTTAAACCTAGTACGAGCCGATTGTTTTCGGGTAAAACTAGGTCTAGCCTTCATCATGCTGGCTACAACTAGGTCCAGCCATTCCCTGTTGGATAAAACTAGATGCAAACAAGTTGAAACAAGTAACAGGCGCCTGGCAGCTTGAATCATTTGGGTTAGGTTAGGTTAGAACAGTAACCATTAACAAGCGAAGGCGAGCGAGCGAAGCGAGCGTGCCGCCGAGCGCCAGACCTAGTTCTAGCCTGTCTGGACCTAGTTCTAGCCGGAATGATATCGGATAGATCTAGTTTTATCCAACAGGGAATGGCTGGACCTAGTTGTAGCCGGCATGATGAAGGCTAGTCCTAGTTTTACCCGAAAACAATCGGCTCGTACTAGGTTTAACCAAGAGTAAGTGGCTACACCTAGTTCTAACCGGCTAAAACTAGGTGTAGCCGCACTTCGGGTCTTAGCCGTAACATATACACACATAACAAAACTAAAATAATATAATGTTATGCTATAATGTTCCCACTACTGGGACACAAGCCTCCTCTCTTCGAGAGGGAGAGTAATCCACCATGGGGGCCCAGTGCGGGTTGGTAGATGTCACGTCTTCAAATTGTTGGTTCTAGGACATGGTGGTTTCCTCACATTGTTTTCCTTCACTATTTTGGGAGCAGTGGTGATGAAATTATTTACACAAAGTAAAGCGCCTGCTTGGGTTCGAACCCACAACCTAAGTCTCGTAAGTTGGTGCCGTTAGCACTGGGCCATCTATGTACTGCTCATTTAATGGAATCATTTAGAGTAGGATGGTTATAATTTGCTGTGCAATAATTGGTCTATAATTGTAAAAGAAGGAAAACGTGAATGGAAATCAATGATCAATAAAAAAAACAGGTTGTACATGACTCACCTTTCTAAGTTCTTCAAAGGCTCAAGATTCTCAATTTTTCCGATCCTGCCGTGGTTGAGGTCTAGTTCCTGAGTTTGCTCGTTTACTATAATGATCTCCTGGCATTCTTCCTCGGCCGGTGGAGGTGTTGCTTCGGGCTGCGGTGAATCTGCCGTTACTACTTCCGCAATCGGCTCATTAGTACTTGCAACACCCTCTTGTGGCGCCTCCTTGTTCGTATTAGCTTGATTACTAGTTGCCGGTGTATCTTGATTATCTAAACATTGAAAATAAGTCATTAACAAAGAATAACTTTGCATTGAATCAACACCCGGCAAAGTAAGAATTATTAACATACCTGCCATTATGACTTATAACGCTGTAATGTTTTTGTCTTTATTTGTTAATAGATAGACGACGTACAATTATTTAATTAAATTATAATATCTCTTCACAAATCCGGCGCGGCTCATGAGAAATTATAATGGAATTCTTGGAATCACATCACAAAATATGACAGCCAGCTTATTATTCTGTCAAACAAAAACATAGATTATCAAGAGAGAGATTCAGAAACAGAGCGTAAATTCCATTGAGGTATAAGTCAATGCATAAATTCTGAAACATTATTTCTGAACGACTCGCTTATTGTCATGCATGTGCTATGATGCCTGCTGAGCCTTTTATTTTTTTATTTTTTTTTTGGGTGGGAAATTATCAAATAGACAAAGAAATACTGTAATCCAACCGTGAGCGTGTTCACGAGCGTTCCGAATTGTTGACAGTTGTCGGCTGTCTTATTCGTATTACCTAGTTCGGTAGGTACGCAAATTATTGATGTGAGCGCTGCCAGCGATTAAAGTCTAATACGGAAAGCAAGCTGAAGCCTGAAGCCTCCTGAGTCTGAGTGGAGTCTCCGTGGCCTGAGTGAGCTCAGAGCTGTCAGCTCTAAATAAAGACTTGGCTAAAAGGTCCCAGGAATTAGGCCATTAAAATTTTTTTTTTTTAAAAGCTGTCAGCTCAGCTCATCAGTTTCGCGCCAATTTTGCAAAGTATCATTTTAATCAGTGATTTATGCTAACAACAACTAATTTTAGTCTCGGAAACAATGGATGAATATGACGAACTGGCACAATTAGAAGAACTATTGTGTGCGGACCTGAACGAAGCTGAAAATGACGACACGAAAGAAGCATCTATCTGCGAAGTTGATATCTTCCAACCAAGTAGTAGTAACGTAGAAATTGAAGATAAACCTGATGAAAGTAAGCCTGTTAAGAGTTCTGCTATCCACAAAGGTGATACAGATTCATCAGATGATGAAGAACAAAGGAATTACACTGAACGTAAGTACAGTAACTATGGTTCTGAGGTTAAGAAGATATTGGACCACCAGGAACATGAGCAGACGGACAAGAGGCTTGACTTCGAAACTAGGTTACGACAAACCAACATGGATGTCAAGATCGCTAAAAATAACTTTAAAACTAAAAGGCCTGCTGAACAGGTAAACAAAAATACATTTTGTGCTCCTGAAACCAAGAAAAACAAAGAAGCTGCTGACATTTATACTGATCCAGTATTCGGTATTAGAATTATCAAGCCATTGATATCAAGTACTGCACTCTTGGACCGCATGCAGGGCAGGGAGGCTATTAACATGCTACGAGTGAAGAGACATGTAGAAAATGAAGATCTTTCTAAAGACTGGGTCATAGGTGGTGTTATTGTGAGAAAAAGTGCTGCCAAAAAGTCTGCAAAAGGTAACCAATTCCTGATATGGACCCTTTGTGATCTAAAAGATGATTTTAAGACAGTATCCATGTTCTTATTTCGAAAAGCTTACAACGATCTATGGAAAACTCCAGACGGTACTGTAGTGGCAGTTCTAAATCCGAATGTTTTGGATAGATCACAAAACAGTGCTGAACAGGCCAGTCTCAGTGTTGAGAATCCTGACAGAGTGATGATATTGGGACAGTCCAAGGATCTTGGTGTCTGTAAGAGTAAGAAGAAGAATGGTGAGAAATGTACAGCATTTGTCAATGTAAGCCAATGTGATGTGTGCATTTATCATGTGAAGCAAGAGTATCAACAGTACTCCAGGAGACAAGAACTGCAGTCTTCCACTATGGGCAAAGGACTTGTAAGCTTACAAAATAAAGTTCTTGGTAAAAGCACAGTCATTTATGGAGGTAAAGCCTACTCTGCTCTACCTTCTGGCAACACTGCGAAAGTGAAAGAGAGGGACAATAATAGATTGATGTCTCTGAGTGAGTACCATAAGTCTGAAGGTGACAAGTTTATGATGAACAGGGCACCACAGGGGGCAGGTCCCATGAAGAACAATGCTATATTGCACAGCCCTGCAGCTCAAAGGACAAGTGACACAGAAAGGCTTAACAAACTCACTTCCAGTCCACAAAATACAAAGTCACAAAACATTAGCTTGGCTGAAAGAGTTGGAAGCTCTCCCAAACTCAGCAGAGGAGGTACTTTCGGCCTAAAAGGCAGTGGCACCATAGATTTAAGCATGACTTATGGTCAAAAGTCTGCAGAACGAGCCAAGGCAAATGCATTCAGATTGATCCAACAAAATGGTGGTCTAGCAAAAGCAGACCCAAATAACATTAAAGGTACACAAGCCGGTAAGAAGAGGGCTTTAGAAAAGTTAAATGGCTCCAGCAGTGATGAGAATGAAAGCAAAATGTCTAAATCTGATGATGATGATACACCAAGGTCTCAACTGAAGAAACCTAAGACTGTGATGTCTGAGAGGTTCAAGAAAATTCTAGAAGCAACTTCAGCTCACACCAACTTAATCAAGCAGCATGAGGATGATGAACAAGAAAAGTATTTCCACAAATTAGAGAAAAAAGAACAAATGGAAGAGAAGATGCTGAATACTTTCAAGCTGGCTTGCAAAGCTGTGCGATGTGTGAAATGCAAGTACACTGCTTTCTCAGCAGCACAGATATGCAAGGATGAACGGCATCCTCTGAAAGTCTTGGACTCAATCAAGAGGTTCTTCAAATGTGGCGATTGTAATAACAGAACTGTTTCCTTAGAACTTATACCTCTTCATCCTTGTGGTAAATGTCGTAGCTCTCACTGGGTGAAGGCGCCAATGATGACACAAAAGAAAGTGGCGCTTTCTGAGGGTCTGTCCATCAGGGGTGAAGAGGAAACCTTCATAGGTGGACAGGTTTCTTCAGGCAAGAACATTAATTTATTGGTGCCTGACAGTTGAGGCTTTTTAATTGTATGACATATTTTTAATCCCAGTCTGACTTGCTATTGATTATATTATTTTTATGTTATTTTATAATATTTATATGAAATTGTGATAATGGTTTTGAAATAAAATCCAATATGAAAATAAAGCATAATATAATTTTATTATGAAATTTCCAGTCAATAACACTGAACCATTCCATAAAACACAATGTGTCTTCGATTTTATACAAGATCCATTTATAACAATCTTGTCGCGCGGAATAATTGTGGCCTTTTTTATAAATTTTTACACAGCCTTTGACAATAAATTACTACATGTTACAAAACTGATCAGTGGAGCTAATATTATAACATGTGACACCAATGTATTTACAAAAACTTCTTTATATCGGGCAGTGGTGCAACCATTGAAACTTAGAAATGATAAATTAAAACTCGATACAGCTAAAACACTAATAACAAAATAAAATCAACGTTATGTTCAACCGAAAATTCGAATGTCGTATAGGGGGCGAATGCCCGATAGTAACGACTGTTTAAAATTAACAACAGTTGTGCTGTAAATCGATCTCGTGAATTTACACTTCGTGAAGAGGAAGAAATTGCGGGGAGTATTGGGAAACAGAAATGGCAATTATCGAGATCGATACTGCACCAATTAGGCACTTGAATAACGATAGCATAGGTGTAGAATCTTCCCGTAGACATTTACTATAGCTATAGTGTTTCTGTATAGTCGAGTTCGTTGCGTTCACTACGTTGTGTTGCGGATTACTTCCATCAAATAAAACAACATTGCGGCGACCACTGCCCGTGGGTGTTCGTTCAGTAAAAAAATATATAAAAGTATGTGAGCCGCGGCGATCATTCCCATTCGGTGGTGGCGGGCGGCTTGGGCGTCAGGTCGTACAGCACGCGCGAGATGCCCGGCACGCTCAGCAGCTCCTTGCGCATTCTGTCTACAACCTGTTGACAAATACTTATGATAAGACCGGGAAATAAGCTATGTTGCTGTTATAGTAGTAGGCATGATGCAGGCTGGCAGTAACCAGTGGGCCTAGCACGAACGTCCGGATTAAAACGTAACGTAAATTAGGACATTTTTAAAATTGAAAATACTCAAAATCAAAGCATTTACTTAAATTAAAACCATTTAAAGGCACTTTTGACTAGCCAAATGAGTCGGTCATTTAGAAAGATGTAGCTAATATTCGTTTAGCATAATCCTAACTTATAATAATGTGAAAGTGAGTTTGTTTGTTATGCTTTCACGCTAAAACGGCTGAACGGATTTGGATGTTATTTGGCACACAGATAGACTAGAAGTACTCAGAAGGACTCATCCTGGATCGCAGACGAAGTCGCGAGCAGCAACTAGTTTAAAATAGCAGTGAGCAGTGGTGGCCCAGTGGTAAACGCCGTGGCTTACGAGTTGTAGGTCGTAGGTTCGAACCCAGACAGACGCTTTACTTTGTGTAAATTATTTCATCACCACTGCTCTCAAAACGGTGAAAGGAAACATCGTGAGGAAACCGGCATGTCCTAGAACTAAAAATTCGAAGACATGTGACATCTACCAACCCGCACTGGGCCCGCGTGGTGGATTATGCCCACTCCCTCTCACAGAAAGAGGAGGCCTGTGTCCCAGCAGTGGGAACATTATAGGCTGATTATGTACTAATTGTGCAAAAAAAAAAAACAATGCTATTGGATAGTATTTTCGATTTAAAAATCATTAAAATTTACGTATCGTATTTATTTAGCTGGGTAAGTAGAAGTGTACTTACATCCTGCGGCATAGCATCCGACCCTGGCAGGGCGGCGATGCCGGTCATAAAGTCGGACGTGATGAACGGACGCAGCACTAGCGAGCGCTGGCATGAAGCTGCACGTACTGCCGCGTCGCGGTCGAAGTGGATCGGGATCATTACGACCGGCATTTGTGCTATGCGGGATGCGCAACCGCTTGATATTAACACCTGAGGGGTAGAAAAAGTAAGTTTTTATTAGTTGGAGAAACTTCACAGGTGGCATGGGTATCAATCAATATTATATGTGAGTATAATCATAAACTGCTAAAAAGCTACCTTATATTAAATTAAAAAAAAAAAAAAAAAAATGATTTTCTAAATTCATAATTCAAAGAATTACAGATGTACACGGGGTCATCGCCCGTGAGTCACGTGAGCTGTTGTGTCCTTATTGGCCATTGTAGATTTATATTTTTTTTTTTACGAATTTACTAACAGTTGCATTACCACAACCTAATAAAATCATTTAACGAGAACCTATATTTTACAGATAAAAAATGAGAGATTACGGACAAAACTTAAATAATTATATCATGGAAGAAAGTCATAAACTCTTTTTACTTGTGTGGCAAGATCATCTGCCTGGCGTAGAGTTGAGATAACTTGTTGTGTGAGAAAGGTCGGCGTGATGTCTGTCACTTGCTCCTTGATTATGCCTCCGAAAGCGTAGCAAACCCTGGAAAAATGGATCATATTTAATTTGGTTTAATTTTTGGCAAGCATGCAACACCAAAGATGTATCAACCTTTTTGAAAACGTCCTTGCGTGCAGTAGTAACACACGGCTAGCTCACTGACGTATTTTGTGAGTAGAATAGAATAGAATAAGTGTTTATTGTCTCCAGTATTACAGATAGTAGTAGTGGTACATACACAAAAATCTATAATACTAGAAGCAAAAGGTTTAAGCGTCATCATTATGCTAAGGTTGGGGTAGCGGGTTGCTAAGCGCTGGTTTTCAGCTTAAACCGTTGACTCCTGTTTACAATAAAACAAAGAGGTTCATTTAGCAAGAACGGAATACTAAACGATAATTATATGATGATCATACATTAATATTATTGAATGAGATTTTTTTTTTTTTAATTTTGTGGACACAACTGGCTACTTTATGTATAAAAACAAACGGAAAAAAAATATGCGGGGCAGACTTTGGGGACTGTCAATAGATGTGAAAACTAAGTAACTAATAGCTCATGGAAAGCATTTGGAGACGATGACGCGAGTTCCATGATCTTTGTTCACCCAAAAAGTGCTCAACGCGCCTAAAGAAGTTTTCACTTAAAAAAAATATATATATAGATAGATCCACCCATTGAACAACGATGGGCATCTTTTATAGTAATTTGGTGCAATGTTTTTTATAGACAAAGACTACAGATTTCTAACAAGCATTTTTGGCGTCCTTACCATTATACCAGCATGCTGGCTTGTGCAAAACGCAATTTGCACGTACATAGTTCTAGTATAAACAAGTGTTAGTTTTGTAGCATCCAATTCGAATGTAGTATAATATTCTTATATTGTATTTGACGCTGAAAACCAGCGCTGGGGCTCTGTCTTGTATAGGGTCGTAGCATAATGCTGAGTGATAGCCGTTTTGCGTGGATGTGACGCATGTTTCCCTCAACCTTTTCTTATTTTTGTGTTTATGTTCTCGTATTTTCTTTCTTTCTTCTTCTTTCTTTACCTGAATCTTCTACTTAGAGAATTTTTAAGCCACTTGTAAAATCAACACATAACAGATCGCAATGTTTGTATAGACTAGTATAGAGGTATGAGGAACAGGGAGTAAAGTTCACTCATCCTATAAAAAGGGGATGATCCTCCGACCAGACGTTGTTTGGTGGGCTACTGCCCGACGGTTAATGTCATATATGTCAGTCGCTCGGTAAACTGTGTGCACGATGCAGGATTTGAAGGTGATTGGAAAGGACTTTTGATGAGTAGTTCGCAAGTGGCGTTGTAGATGAGGCCCACACTTAACAATAAAAGGGTGATAATTATTGGTTTTAATTGGTACATACCTGTTAACGTTGTGGCAGACGCGCGGGATAAGTTTGGCGAGGTAGTGCATGTCCTTCCAGTCGGGCGGGTAGCGCTCCGTCGAGAGAGCTACCGCATAACTATACGTTCTGCCGTCACCTACAAATAACAATATAGTTAGTGTTATCTGTCTGAAATAATATATTCAATACACCTTGTTTCCCCGAAGGGTTGGGCAGAGGTGTACCAATACTACACCCACATTTCACCAGTTAATTCAAGTCCCATGTAAAAGGGGGCGAGCCTATTGCCATCAACCGGGCACTAATCCAGACTCCGGGCTACTACTGAGAAATTCCAGATAGAAAAACCTAATATCACTTTGCCCGACCTGGGGAAAACCCAGGATCTCATGCTCAGAAGTAGAGCTTGCGAGCACTAGACCAATATGTCATAAATTGTTATGTCAGGTATACAAGATGTTATTTAAATAACTGAAACAACTGACTTAGGGTTTCATTCTAGTCATCATAAACATTTTTTTTACTATGGTACCAACCAGGAAATAGCGCAAAAACAAATCAGCTGTTCCCTACATTTTGTTGAGTTACGCACACTTAATAATTAACTTTAGGTCGTTTTCAAATTTGGAGTCAAAACAGGCTATTTGATTTAATATAAAGGACGGAGGTTAACGTAACTTAAATTACTTTAAATCGACGACTTCTTTGACACGCCCAAGGGCCTATTACAACGACTTTCTTATCACTGTAAATGAAGTCATTTCTCATTAATGTCACTAGTTCTAAGGGCTTATTTTTTCTAAAATGCTGAAACAAAAACATGACACAGGAAACTGGAATTTAATTTTGACACTGTTTAATATAATTCTAAAGGAAGAAAAATTAACTGTTGAGACAATCTTGAGTAACAATAAAATAACATTTAACAGCTTTTTAAAACAGTTTGTATAAAAGAAAGAAATAATGATTTTTTTTTTATTCTGCAACTTCATTTGTGTAACTGTAATTAAACGCATCAATACACCTGGGATTAATACCCTGCTATACGTAAATCGACGACTTCTTTGACACGCCCAAGGGCCTATTACAACGACTTTCTTATCACTGTAAATGAAGTCATTTCTCATTAATGTCACTAGTTCTAAGGGCTTATTTTTTCTAAAATGCTGAAACAAAAACATGACACAGGAAACTGGAATTTAATTTTGACACTGTTTAATATAATTCTAAAGGAAGAAAAATTAACTGTTGAGACAATCTTGAGTAGCAATAAAACAACATTTAACAGCTTTTTAAAACAGTTGGTATAAAAGAAAGAAAGAATGTTTTTTTTTTTATTCTGCAACTTCATTTGTGTAACTGTAATTAAACGCATCAATAAACACCTGGGATTAATACCCTGCTATACGCTGCCTCTCCCCCAGTGCGATCATTGATTGTCATGTGGTTATTAATTACTGAACACACCTAAATACTAAAAACTTCGAAAATATAATACATTTTAAATTCATGAAATTCCTACTTTTTTGGCCCCAAATTTGAAAATGACTCATTTATTGAAACATCGAATCCATTTGCGAGTGGCATTGCCCTCTGTGCAGAGTGTGACATTTTTTTAGGGTTCTATATTCCTACATATATTCAATAGTGGCCTGCACCTCGTTTCGAAACGCATTTTCTATCACAATCTGAAGAACTTTGAAGGCAATTGCTAAACCATTGCAATGTTGGAAAAATAAAATACGTCTTAGCGACAATGTAAATAACGCAATGAATGTTGTTGAACTGTCATAAATGAATATCATAGCCATTGTTCACTTGAAAAAACAAGCTGGCAGCGTTAGTTCAGATTATGGCCACGCGCCAGAAGAACCTTGTGGCGCTATAATGAAGAGGTAATTTGGACAGATTGAGACTGAGGTCAGGGGCCTACTCCGAAGCGATAATCCGAAGTATCGACCGAATGTTCAGTCGTTTCTTGACTTCTAAAGTCTCCTTTGACTTTGAATCCTTACCCGACTTAAAGTCACGTTTTTGACATTGACTTATCTCTTTGACCGTCGTTTTTTTTTTCCTTTCGCCGTTATCAGTCACAGTCAGCCGTAGTCAGGAAACGGTCGAACATTCGGCCGACACTTCGGATCTCTTTTCGGAGTAGACCCCGAACGAGACTGCGAATATTCTTAAAGTTCTACTATACCTTGCACTCCAACAGATCTGAGCGGCAACAGCGTGGCGGCGACAGGCGACTTGGACGAGATGCGCTTGAGCTCGGCCTGCTCGGCCGGCGTGCTGGCGTTGGCCACGCGGCCTAGAAGCGCGTGCGACTTCACGCACATCGACGCGTATTCCACCATTATTTTGACGATCACCTGTGGAGGAAAGGAGTCAAAGACATTAAATTATTTACTTAACAATAGACAGGACATAGCGAGCAAAACCGGTAGATTTGTCCTAGTGGATCAAAGTCGCTCAGTCTAGTGTGGTATGCCTGCTGTCAAGTTGCATTCGTGTCCACAAAAAGAAAATCATAACTAACTCAGAAAGTCATTACTAGCATCACTACACAAAATTGCAAATTGTATTCCAAGGAAAATACGTACTGTTATATACAACTCATTAGTCAAATCACATCTCGAGTATCTTATCGATAATATGGGGATCTGCCGCGAAAACTATCCTGATGCCTTTGCAAAGAACTCGAAATAAAATTATTACAATAGACAGGACATAGCGAGCAAAACCGGTAGATTTGTCCTAGTGGACCAAAGTCGCTCAGTCTAGTGTGGTATGCCTGCTGTCAAGTCGCATTCGTGTCCACAAAAAGAAAATCATAACTAACTCAGAAAGTCATTACTAGCATCACTACACAAAATTGCAAATTGTATTCCAAGGAAAATACGTACTGTTATATACAACTCATTAGTCAAATCACATCTCGAGTATCTTATCGATAATATGGGGATCTGCCGCGAAAACTATCCTGATGCCTTTGCAAAGAACTCGAAATAAAATTATTAAAACCCTATACCATTATCACTATCTTACTCCAACTAAAATACTATTTGAAAAAACTAAATTATTAAATCTCGCGCAACTATACACATACGGCACCTGCATTCTAATTAAAAAAATCACCACAAACAGCATACAATCCAATTTACAGTTACACAAAAAAACAATATCACACAACCTAAGAAATAAAAATAAATTACAACGAAGACAAGCTCGTACTAACTATGGTAAAAAAACCATATTGTTCGAAGGAGCACAGCTGTATAATGACCTGCCAAATGACGTAAAAGATTGTAACAACATTAACTCATTCAAAATGAAACTAAAAAATCATATTCATAAAATGTAGTCATACCGCATACCTATCAATTAATGTTAGCAACTTCTTACCTACCTAATATTTATTTGTATAACTTCACCAACACGCACCTGAGGCAAAATGTATTTCATTTAGATTTAAGCAATTACTTTGTATCTCATTGTAAGTGAACCTATGTATTGTTCTTATGAGAATAAATTCTTTAAACCTAAAATAATTTTCGAAGTATATAGCCGAATTGTGCAAATCTCGTAGTGATAAAACGACTAGACTTAACCACTGTTTATTTTCGTCAGTATTTTAGTAATTTACCCGAATTTAAAACTTTTTTTTGTCTGAGATTTTGGCATATACTTTAATATTTTACCCACTTTATTATTGTCATCAAATCATCGAATGTTCAAAAAATACCCACTAAGTATCTGTATTCTTATAGCCATACGAGTACTACCATTCCACAACTCTTATATTTACTTTATTTTATTTTTGTTCTTTATGTTTCTATGAGTGTGTTTTAGTTTAATTTGTGATCTGTGCGAGTCCCAATAAATGCTTTTTTTCTTTCTTTACTCATAATTCAGTGTTTTATTTAGCAGTCTGATGCAAATAAACGTTAATTGTGTCGAAGTCGAAGAAGACTCTCACAGTCACGGACGTAGCCAAGTTTTTGTATCGGGTTCAAGAAAATAAAGCACCAAACGTGCATGAAATTACATGAATATTCATGAAAAAATAATATTTGGCTTGACGAACATACGCCTGGGCACCGTGCAAATAACCACTCATAGCTGCAGCCCCGACGTAACTTGATCAACGATATGCGAACATTCAAGTCCATGCTTTTTCAGGGCTGTAATTATAAGATTTGCGAGGCCGGATTCTGTGACGTCAACAGTTGGAATGTACTCGATAACTCGAGGAACATCTTACTTTTATGGTGTTTAACATCTTTTGAATCAACATAATTATCGCAAGCACAGCGAGACTTGCTCCAGACGCGCGGCAAATTCAAAATAAATGTAATAATTTAAACTCCTCGTCTCTCCTTATTTCAATAAAATATTTTGAATTTCTGCCTCTCCTTATTTGTTTCGGGGGTTGGAATGTTTGGGGTTTGAACTCCCAAAACCCGCCTCTGGCTACGCCCGTGGTGTGAGTGTTTGTGAACGAGGAAGACCGACCTGCCGTGATACAGTTTTCACTAGTACGGAGGTCGGTGTGCGTTAAGCTCAAACAACCGCATATGCACAGGTATTTATTAGACATATGCAATTAATTTTGTACTAATAGACACAAATCACTTAATAATTACCGCAAATAAACGTATTTTCTTTCTTCCTTTCTTATTAAGTGACTCGAGTCTGAGACTGAGTTTTCCTAATTGCATTAACAGCCTCACTTACATTACATTATGGTTAATGATCACCATATTATACACCATGATTAACCTTAATGTAATGTAAGTGAGGGTTTTAGTTACCTATCCGATGCGTTTATTGACATGAGCCAATAACCCGTAAAATTAAAAATGGTAGGTAAAATAATACTGCACTTCAGAACGGCTGGACCGATATTCAAATTATTGTTTTAAAATATTCGTAATAGTCGGAATCAGGTTCGGGTCAAGTAATGCAGAGTACTGACCGTACCCATATTAATTGAAAAATAAAAATGATCTTATCTTATGTATGTTACCTGTGTCTCGGCGAAGTCCCGCTCGGCGTAGGGCTCGTCCTGGCACAGCACGCGCACGGCCAGGCCGGGGCCCGGGAACGGTTGGCGCTCCACCAGCGCCGTGGGCAGGCCCAGCTCCATGCCCAGGGCTCGGACCTGCGGAACAAACATCATCATCATCTGCATAGCTTTTTGTTGGGGTTGGCTATTTGGCTCCCAGTGTAACAGGGTGCAGCTAACTGCTAGCATTTTAAAATGTCAAGGTCTTTTGCTTTGAGACCAACGTGACACATGGTTTCAAGTGAAGTTTACGTAAGTGTAAGGTTACACTTACGCAAAATTTAAAAGCGAAATTCCCGTAAAGTCTACTATTAAGAGCGGCCAGCCCGTCATATTTATCATACAAACGCTTGTACGTAATTATGGTGTCCATCTTCCTTTTTTTTTATCTTATAGCTATCTTGTGCAATACATCGAGGTTTCTATGAAAGAAAAAATAAAAAATTCTGATTTTTTGGACAAATTTTAACCTGAACTTTGTCCGTTCATAATGCACACATAAATTGTAAAAGTAAAGAACATAATAATCTTCATAGAAACCTCGCCCATGTAATGAGAATTCTAAATGACAAACATTTATTTCACAAACGTGTGAGGCTTTCTCAAAAGCACTTATTTCACGTAACAAGTTTTATGAAAATTCCGCACACAGTTTTTAGTTCGATCTTATCGCATTCTTACTTGCTTGTTAGTAGTTCTCACTTGCGCTGGATGAAACAACAAGCTTTTCGATATGCCCGCTTTGACGATTGACGGACCGGAAAGGGCACTCTTAATATGTAAGTATCTCTTTTACTTACACGGGAACTATAATCTTTTTTACATTTCTTGAGCGAGAAAGTCGTTAATAGCTAGTATTAGCTAGTCGCTTACTCGTCAGCGGTGGGCCAGTTGCCTTTGTGACACTTTGTCCTAGGATGATTTGGTCTTTAATCAGCTAATAGTTTACCTCATCCTTATGAAAGTCGCGCAGAGGCTCGACGACTCTGCCGCGCTGCCTCAGCGCTCGAACCAACTCAGTATCGTTGTGGTGAGTCTTGATAGTGGCCGCGTTGTTGGAGCACAGAGATGAGGCCGACTCGATGAGATCCGGCCTTAGTGTGCCCTGGCCGAGGAGGACTTGGTCTTCCCTGTGGATGACAGTCATAATTTTGGTTTGAGAAATTAAGATAATTGAAGAACCAAAGAGCCTAGTACTGTTGGCGTGGACAAAAAACTAGTAGTTCTGCAAACAGTAGACCTCACAATCACAAACTATTTTGCAACAATTATTAGACCCGCCGATTCCACTGGTAGAAATCGAAAACTGAGCAATTTACTGCATTTTAAGGAGCCATTCTGCTCATCACGTCGAAGAAATTGTCTTAGAAATTTGGTGAAGATTTGATGAGGATCATCAAATCTTCACCAAATTTCTAACACACCAACTTAAAGTTACTACCTTTCAAATAAAAAAGAACCATTGAAATCGGATCTCATAAGGAGGAGATATCCAGTCCAGTAGCCCTCTTTTTGGAGGACGTACCCTCCAACAAAAAATCCCCGACGAAAACAATATCTATAAAATCGTAAAACCTGTATACTAAGTTTTGTCCAGATTGGTTGTAAAATACGACCGAGAGGAGTAACAATAAACTGACAGAGGAAACCAAATTTTGCCAGACTTCAAGCAGAGACGTTTTGCGCTCGCTCTAATGTAAATAAAAAAATCAGTTCAAAAATAGTCGTCGTAGAATATTTGACTTAAAATATAAAATTATAAAACGATGTTTTGATAATTTTTCAACTCTTTTTAATTTATGTTCAAGTTGTTGTTCAAGTAAATATTTTTTTTTTGAATATTATGATAGCTTCGCATTAGTTGTGAAGTGTTTTAGCGAATTAGTACCTCGTGTCCTATGTTTCTTTCAGAAACAAAAAGGGCTGTTAACGTCTTCTTCCTTAATAAACGACCTAAATAGTTTAAAACCAATCTAATAATCAACTCACTGCAAGTTAAGATCGTGCACGGCCTGCTCGGCGATGCGGATGAACACGTCGCCGATGATCTTACGCTTGTCCTCGGGCGCCGCCGTGTGGCACAGCAGCGGCGTGTGGCGCGCGCGCCCGCCCGCCTCGCGCACCGTCGTGCTGCCCTGCCGGAACTGGGGGGAGGGGTTAGATCAACATACAACCTGTTACTGACCTGCAAATTGCAAAAAACGTAATAAAATTTGAATTTCGCGGGCTACCTTAGCGCATCCCCCTTAAAGAGTGAAAATAACGTCCACAAATTCAAAAGTTAATTGTATTTATTTCTAACAGATATGACGTATTACTCTATCGGAGAATTTCAAAAGATAAAATATGACATTACCAGCCCTTTAACATAATTTACCATTGACTTACATGTAAAAATAAGTTATAATTGATTAATTATTTATTAATGATACATTTAATTGTCATTATTTACTCGAACGGTACTTTGTATTGTATATATTCAGACTTATTACTAAAAAAAACTAATATATTTGTACAAACATTTCATTGGTAGGACATAAGAGCTCGACTAAAATGTATACATGACCTTTATACCTATGTTAACGAATAAAGATTGATTGATTGATTATTTTTTTGTTAAAGAACACATACACAGGCGACTAATGAAAGGTATTTACAAAGCTGATGTGAGTGGAAACGTCGGGAGGGCCCTAGGACATAATATAGCGAGCTTATAAATGCGAAAGTGAGTAGGTTGTTTATTTGTTACGCTTTCACGCTAAAACGGCTGAACGAATTTGGATGAAATTTGGCACATGGGTATACCATGACCATGAAGGACATAGGCTACATATGTTCCTGGATCGCAGAGGAAGTCGTCGGCCACAAAAACTATCATACCTGATGAGCTGCATTGACTACATGTAGACGAACGCCGAGCTCTCTGAGACACCTCTCCACTTTAGCGCTCTCGTTCTTACGCATGAAACCTGGAAATAAAACAATTTAATTCAAGATATTCAAAGATGTCTGCGTGGTGCCGGACGTAATGAATAGCACCATCCTATTTCTTCCCGTGGGTGTCGTAAAGGCTACTAAGGGCCGGTTTTTTGATCCCTAGTAAGTCGACCAGTGCTTAAAAATTGCAACAAATGGTTAAATTTCTGCTAATTCAGTTTTTTGATCCCTAGTTAACACGACAAGTGGTTAAATATGTAACCATTGGTCAAAATATTTAACCACGGCTCCATCAAGGGTTTAGGAAGATGGCGGATAGTTAACTCTTGGTTGCAATCGGCTGTTTTGTGTGATTTTATTAAAATTAAATGAGTGTTTGAATAATTCCGGTTGTATTATGGATTATCAAGATACTTTGATATGTCAGAGACTTCATCGGACGATGAAATTGTCACAGAATATATTCTAATGAGAAGATCCCAAGGTATTAAGACGCCGTAGTT
Organism: Tiliacea citrago; assembly: GCA_963921375.1. NCBI lineage: Eukaryota > Metazoa > Arthropoda > Insecta > Lepidoptera > Noctuidae > Tiliacea > Tiliacea citrago. The sequence goes on along the minus strand of OY992782.1, from coordinate 10,024,330 downwards.
CACCATTGGAGCATTGGGACGACATAGATTCTTGCAAGCGTTACCGGCTAGCTAAAGAAACCGTTATCTGGATCGTCAGAGAAATTGTATCGTAGTTTTTTTTAAGTACATTAAAATCGGTGATGATAACTAAGCCATTTCAATATTACATTTTTTTAATTAAAATACTTTCCTCGTAGGTGATTTTTCTATGATTTATTTTGCATATTAAGTACTTAACCCTGGGAAAGTAGCGTGTTTAGGTACCACAGTAAAAACTTTTAACGCTCCAAATATTTTATTTTTAGGGTTCCGTACCTCAAAAGGAAAAAACGGAACCCTTATAGGATCACTTCGTTGTCCGTCTGTCTGTCTGTCAAGACCATTTTTCTCAGGAACGCTTAGAGGTATCAAGTTGAAATTAATATCAAATATGTCTTTGGTCCCTTGAAGCTCTAAAAAAATCAAGCTTCCAAGAAAACTCAATAAAAAAATACGGCGATATAAGCGACATATTTCGATACTCGCAAATAAATCAAAACCTATAGGGTACTTCCCGTTGACCTAGAATCATGAAATTTGGGCAGAAGCAAGGTCTCACAGCACAAGTAAAGGAAAAAGTCCGAAAATTGTTAATTTGTAGTTTTATCACATAAAAGAAACATTTTTTGCGATTACAAAATTAAATTTTTAGTTCGAAAATTGACCGTGGCGTATATTGATGTATAGGCCAACATATTTTTCAACTTCAATGTTAAGTTTGTTTTAGGGATAAATTCATCCTAACTACGGAACCCTTCATTGTGTGGTTTTAACTATAAGTAGTACAAAAAAAACCACAATAAAAACTTAAAAGTTACTTGCACCTGTAATAAAAATATTTTAAATTTTGTTTATTATTAGGCACTATAATTGTATACCAACATATACTACTGTTGGCTAAATAATAACAAAATTATGGATTTTAAGTCTGAATTTTTTTTTTTTGTATATTTTAACTTTGTAAACATCTAAAATGTTATTTTAAAAATAGTTCATATTAAATGTTTTACTTACTTAATAATCTCTGTCATGTTTAATTCTATTACTTTAATTTATTATCGTTTTTATTTATTTATGAGCAAGAGATATAAACAGATAACAAGAATTTACATGCAACAAACTATCAGCATCATTTGACATTAGACATCAAAATGCACGCGTATTACCATATCAAAATAATGACTCCCAACTCAGCAATCGGTAAGTTCGTGTCCATTGCAATGGCAACATAGTTAATAATAGTAAATTCTAACCATAGTTCAAATGGGGATCTAAAAACATAAACTTGGGTTAACAATCGATTAGTCTTAACTCTGGTCAGTTTAATAAATGGTAAGCTTGACTAATAATAGGGTTCAAAAAACTGGCCCTAAGGGACTTACTAAAGAATGGGCAGCAGCATTCTCTAAGCATTTTAACACCATACTGCGATCGCCAACCTGCCTGTCAGGCGTGGCGATTATGGCCTCTCCTTGAGGGAGGCCTATGTCCGGCAGTGGACGTCTTTCGGCTGAATGATGCGGATGATGATAATTCAAAGTAATGGCTGATTGATTTACAGCATAATTTTGAAGCGGAGCCAAATAAACAGCAAGTGGTTTTTATTAGAAAAATATGGCTTTGTTTGACACTGCAAAAAAAATAATCTGGGTTACATAACATTACAGCATCAGCATCACGCCTGTAATCCCCGAAGGGTTAGGCAGAGGCGTACCTATAGTACACCCACATTTCACCAGTTATGTTTAAGTTCCATGTAATTGGGGGCAAGCCTATTGCCATCAACGGGGCACAAATCCAGACTCCGTGCTGTTACTGAGAAATTCCAGATGAAAAACTCAATAATACTTTGCCCGACCTAGGAATCGAACTCAGGACCTCTTGCTCAGCAGTAGCGCTTGCGACCACTAGACCAGGGAGAGTCGGGGGTGCGGCGAATGTAAAAGTATCTCCCGGGCCCCCGAGACATGGTACTAGAAGGAACAGTGGGGTTAGTTGACACCTACCGACTAAAAAGTCGGTAGGTGTCAACTGTCAAAATTAAACCCATTGCTACTGATAGTGCGTTAGAGATTAACATTTTTAATTTTTATTTGTGAAAGAAGACTCACAACGCATGTGTGCGAACTAAGACAGCCGTCAATCAAAAACAAATCGAAGGATTTGATTTATTCGTAAGGATATGACTACACACATTGAAACAATAATTTGGAGGGGCGCGCCATGTTATCGTAGTTTCTGTACGCAATTACCCCTCTGGATGGCTTTCTCATACAACCTCCACGTATATCTTAGAAATGAATGGCATAATTTGTAGATAAATATTATTTCATGGTTTGAATAAGAAGAAAAGGGGTAGCCAGTCTACCCCAATGGCTGACAGCGGTGTATTAAAAAAAAAAAAAAAATTACTTGATACTTAATAATAATTTATAATGATACATCAGAGCTTCAGATTCTTAGTAGCTTAGAGCATGGTGATCCTGGGGAGACTCTTCAAGTCTCTCACAGTATTCTGAAGAAATAAATGTAGTTAGTTTAACTTACCATTATCAATGTGTAAGGCGATGACCTGATCTTCGCGGAGAGCGGTTCTAAGTAACGCCGCGCATACGGTGGAGTCTACGCCACCGCTTACCAACACCTGATAGACGAAACAATGGTTTTTAGAGTATTTTTTCAAGCGAGTTGTGAGGTTTTACAAAGTTAATAAACCATTGTTATTGTAAATTAATCAGAAATACTAGAATTGACGTAAAAGCGAGCTTTTTACTCTGTGACAAGCCATGTGTCCCATGGGATGATGACAAACTTCCATACAAACTTATGAAAGTTTATATGGACATTGGTAGCTTTTGAAAATTCACCCCCATTCCCCTTTAGTGGATGAGTTTTCATAAATCCTTCCTAAGTGCACTTATTTCGACACGCACAGGAAGCAGTGGGATGATGTAGGCTATCAGTAAAAGTAGTTATGTTTACTCACCAAAACTTTATTATCTCCGACGGTCTCCCGTATGAATTGAATGCAGGCGTCGCGACGTGAGCGCAGCGTGAACGAGCGCGACAGGCCCGCGATGTCAAACAGGAAGTTTGACAACATCTGCTTGCCTTTGGGGGTTAGGTCCACCTGCGAAGAAAATGTGATACATGGAAGTTTAAAAGAGATTTACTGGAATCTTTTTGAAAAGATAGACCAAGGCGTAGCCTTTGAAGAGATTACAGAAGTTGTCAAAAACGTGGTTATTAGAAGATTTTAAGGTTACCAAAATAATTTCGAGTGTTGAGTCGTGTTCAGGGGGCCTACTCCGAAGCGATAAACCAAAGTATCGGCCGTTTCTTGACTTCCAAAGTTTCCTTATTTGACGTTGAAGCCTTACTAGACTTCAAGTCACGTTTTTGACTTAGACTTATCTATTTTAGCGTCGTTTTTTTTTCTTTCGCCTTAGTCTGTTATAGTCAGCCGTAGTCAGGAACGGCCGAAAATTGTTTGTTTTTGTTTTTTTTTTAAAAGCGTTGCCCCACTCTTGGAATTTCTCCTGTATCGTGGGTGCATTTACAAACATTTAAACTCACATTCACAGACATCCAGACCCGGAACAACTACTTATAGCTCATACAAATATTTTTTCCATGCGGGAATCGAACCCGCGACACGCAGCGCAGCAGTCAATCGCTTAACCACTGCGCCAACCATGCCGACGACCGGAGTAGACCCCCGGATTTAATCGAAGCATCGTCTAAGAGCACGGATATTAATCACTTGTATAATTGTGCATCATGATAACAGGTCTCAGAAAAACACAAATTTGTATAGTAAGATTCAAAATAAACTTCAATTTCTGGATTAAGTGAATCATTGGTCTAATCCAGCCATACTCAAAGTGTGTTCCGCGGAACCCTAGGGTTCCGCAAAGCCTCTGGGGGTTCCGCGAAAATACTGGTCAGAATAAAAAAAAAATACTAAAGGGGTACCTACTAAATTTTATTTTACTCTGGTACTTGACTAAAATAATATCAATCTAAATATTCCAACTTAAAGTAAAAAAAATATGCAAATTTTAATGTCCAGTAATATGATTATTAATGAAGAATACACATAAAACCATTTTTGATTACTTTAGGGCTCCGTCAAATATTTCTTTTTTCAAAAGGGTTCCGTCTCCAATAAAGTTTGAGAACCACTGGTCTAATCATATTTGATTGATTGACCAATCACATTAACATGGAATTTGATAACAGTCTCACGACGCGGTTGTGGATGGCATTAGTTTTTAAAATTGATAGTATCGCGTAAGTAATAATGCTGTCTACGGCGATGACCGTACCGCAGTAACCTATCCTATGTCCCTGCCTGTTCCTGTCCATATTTACCTCAAGATGAAACTGCACGCCGCCGTACAGTCGCATCTGCTTGTAAATATAACAGCAATAAAATTACTTATTGCTGTTGCTTTGGCTTACATATGTTCCCGTCTGAGTCTGCACTTGTAGTTCGAAAGTTGTGCGACCGCTACAGGAATAAAGCTTAGCCAACGCACGTGCGAAGGACCGAGATTGATAAACGTCAATCTCGGCCCTTTTTTTTTTTGGGTGGGAAATTATCAAATAACTTCTCCCGCTCTGCGCGGAGCGGGAGGGCGTGTCGGACTTTAGCTGACTAAAACCCACCCGTGTTCCTTCAGATGCCTGTGTGCCAGGGCCACGATATCTCTTTTGGACAGACTCGTAACCCTGGCAGGGTCAATCTCGGCCCTAGACTTTGTTTATCTCCCTCTTCCATATTTACCTCAGGGTGGAACTGCACGCCGTACAGTCGCATCTGCTCGTTGTAAATGGCGGCGATGATGTGGTTAGAAGACTGTGCGCCGACGCGGAATCTATCGCCAACCTTCTGCACGCTGTCACCGTGTGTCAAAAGTACTGGCTGCAGCTTTTCTAGACGACTGGGGGAGAAAATAAAGGGATATTGCTCAAAAATATATAATGGAGAGACTCATAATCATCTGCCTAGCCTTTTTCCAACTATGTTGGGGTCAGCTTCCAGTCTAACCGGATGCAGCTGAATACCAGTCTTTTACATGGAGCGACTGCCTATCTGACCTCCACAACCCAGTTACTGGGTAACACGATAAACTTTCAGGTTTCTGACGACCCGTAACAACTGTCAAAGATCTACAAATAACAGCCGGATATAATGTGGCGTAAACAAATATATTTTAAAATTAATTTCGTAGTTTTTTTCGTGACCTATGGTGTGGTGATTTAAGTTTTTCAATGACAAATAGTAGTACAATAATCACAAAGTAATCTTATACTTTTCTAATATTTAAAGAACTTGAAGAACTGCTATTTCTTCTGACAGGCTTTAAGACTCCAGGTAATGGCTACCGGGATACATAAGAGTTAATAAGTTCCTTTCCTTAGCTGTACACATAAAAAAGAACTTACATACTCTCAAAAACTTACTAACAGCCAAAATAAAATAAAACAAAATCTTATTATGGTATTGCATATAAACCTACACTGGGCACTTATGAAACGTCAGAAGCTAAGTGCACAGTTCCAAGTGGTTGTTTGGTTGGTTACTCTTTTAAAAATAATTAGCTTTTACAATGTAATCAAATTACATTGTTAACATTGATAATAGATATGGGAGGACAGAGTAGGCCTGTCAACAAGTACTAGGTACCTACAATTTGATTGTTGTAACATTCTGATAAATCCGACTCGAATAAGTCCGGTTCTCGTGGGATTGCTGAAGTCCTTCCATGCAAAAGTTTTTTTTTAGCAGTATTATCAACTCACTTGAACAGCGGGCACGTGGTCTCGACTTCTACCTCGTACTGGCCGTCCTCCCGAGCCTCCTTACGTAGCACCGAGCCGCCAAACTCCTTGTTCAACATCTGCATGCCGTAGCATATTCCTGGACAACAAAATTTAATATAATATATTGTTTACGAATATTTTGAACCTACAAAACTATTTCCAAGGAAGAAATTTAAATTTTTAAGCTGTAACTTTTCCAATGACATAAAAGACACTCGCCATGCAATGTAGAAGTAACCACGTTTATTATCCGGCTGTAAAATGCACAGTGAGTTTGAGGAAAGTTCGGCTTTGTAGATCGTCGCCAATCAGTAGTCACTCATACCCGACACCCAAACGCCCGAATGTTGTGAAAGGTAATAACGACGTACCAAAAAAAAAAACAGGCCGCCATAGTGACCTCTGGGCTGTCACACTGTGGGATGTTTTGGGTCAACAAAAACTCGACTGTCGTGCCATCGACACGACGCAGAATAAGAAGATTACGTTCCGAAGTTTTGAATGAAGGTAATAGATATAACTCTCAGATAAGTGTCAAGAGCGATAAAATAAATAGTTCACCAATTACCAACAGTAGTTACAGAGACACTGACTTCAGCATTGTTACGTCAATGTACCAAGACTTTAAAAGATACAAAGCGAAATAATTTCATGAAATAAATTATAATAAACAAAACATAATCATCTGCCTAGCCTATGTTGGGGTCGGCTTCCAGTCTAACCAGATGCAGCTGAATACCAGTATTTTACATGGAGCGACTGCATATCTGACCCTTAACGACTGTCAAAGATTCACGAATGACAGCCGGGACCAACGGCTTTACGAGGCACGGAGGGGTCTTGCTATGTAAAGATGGTCAGCCATTCACGGACCAACCGCGGCAAGCGAAGCTTAACCTGATCTTTCGACCCGTGCGGCTGTTATTACTTAGCCACAAGCTCCTCCAAACAATAAACAAAACAATGGTCATTAAAACACGACCGTGGTCACACGAAGCGGCTAATATTTAATTGAAACCGGATTCGTGTCAACTGTCAACACGCACATGGAAGTTGTTTCTGTTAGTGCGATAAAATTGTACGAGAAATGATTAGAAAAGAGCAACTTAACTCCTGTTAAGCTAACTTGGTGTTGACAATTATTTTATTACTGTTTATTCACGCTATTTTTGTTTAAGAGCTATAAAAAGAAATGTAAGGAACATAAAAATTATTAGCTGTTTTTATTATTTTTGCAGATTTTCGTTGAATAAGCGATACAATAATCTTCATTTTAGAAGTAATGATAACTTTTTTTATCAGTTTTCATCAAGTTCTTTAATTTGATTCGTAAATTATGAAATTATAGGCCTGTAAAAATAAATAATTCTCGTTACGACGCGCGTATGGCCAAATGCATATAAACGTGGACAAAGCCAGAAGACTGTGTAAGCACTTGGCTTTCTGTAGTTTCTGCTTGCAGCATTAAGCTAAGTATAAGTTTATTTTTGACTCGTAAACAATGCACGTGCCATGTTATCTCTCTGGCACCCTTGCTTGACTGCTAAAGAATACCTAAGGCAAAAGTTTTATAAATAAATAAACCAACTGACCTAGCACAGGCAGGCCGATCTTGAATATATCAGAGTCGTATCTCGGCGCATCTTCAGCGTACACGGAGTTAGGTCCGCCAGATATAACAATAGCGCGGTACCCAGCCTCCTTCAGATGGTATGCTGGCGTATCCAGCGGCAGAATATCCGACTCCACGCATAGCTCACGGATGCGACGGTCTATTACCTGTGGGAATTGTTTATGGTTAAGATTTGAAACATCGTGTGGAAACTGGCATGTCCTAGAACCAAAAATTCGAAGGCAATAGGCTCGCGTGGTGGATTACGGTCCGCTCTTTCACGGAAAGAAGGCTTTCGACCCAGTAATGAGAACGTTTTAGGATATTACGCTTATTTTTTTTATGAAATGAATATGGAACATATTCTGAAGAAACTGATGCGTTACAAGTTGTGATATAATTAAGTAATTTAATTTACTTTGATTTAGTACGTTTCATGAGAAACTTAACATTGAGAAGCTGAAGTGCCGACGTGAAATATGTTACAAATAGAGATATATGTTATAAATGAGTTCGAGTTTACTTAAACTTCAAATGGTTTTTTTGTTTTGTTTCCTTATTTTTGAAGAGCACGTGTACCTAAATAGCGATGTTACAAAAACCGTTACACTAGTAGTAGTATTAGTAGGACGGGCTGGTGGCCACACTTCACGTCTAAGTGCGTATTTTGCGGGAAAATCGATCATTCGATTCACCCCAGCTCCTCAAGGAAGGCCAGCAACGCCTTGGTGTTACTGACAATCTCACGGAGAATACCTAACTGTTCCACTAGTAATCAATGACTTCTAATTAGATTAATTTAGAAAACATCAATGTCTTGTTATCATTCTATGTCTAGGTGAAACTTCCACCCATTATTATGAAACAAGTTTAAATAATTATGCAAACAGTAGCTCTATACGGGATATTTTATCGCTTAGGCGGCCAAGTTATGAAATGTGACTTTAGATACAGATGTTCTATGTCACGAAGTCCGTTTGGCTATAAATGTTGTCAAGCGTGCACATGCACATTGTTTTTGTGTGCGTAACCTCGAGAGCGCTCAGTGTCGATCGGGACACGGTCCGGATCAGTAGTGGTTTTTAGTTCGCGCCAAATTGTTTCACGGAGTAAGGTCAGCATGGCAACAAAACGAAGAAGAGTTGTCCATAGTGTGGTAATATTTATTTATACGTTTTCAATTAAAATGTTATACAAAGGTACTTAATATAGCAATAGAAGTATTTATAAAATGAATGTTTTTTTGTGTTATAAAATGTTTATATTACTTAATTATTTTGATTACATTTTGTTTTAGGGTCGAAACATGATAGCTAGTGTTTATAATTTTCTGCGAGAAGAATATGAATTTACAAAATCATTAATGGAACTCAACTGTGATTTGTCTCATTTACGAGACATTACACGCCGTACAGCTGAAGCTACGAGTGTGAGCCAAAAAACAGTTCAAAGAATATTAAAAGAAGAGAAGGAATTCCCATCCACTTCATCAAAATTCACTTCACCTATGAAGAAAAGGAGAAAGCGAGATAATAAAGTGGATATAGATAATTTTACAGCCGATGTGGTTCGCAGTACTGTACAAGATTTCCATATTGTCCATAAAGAAATTCCAACATTAGCTAAGTTAAGAACAGCATTGAATGAAAAAATCGGATTCGAAGGTTGTTTAGAAACTGTTCGCAAGTTACTGTTGAAATTAGGTTACAAGTGGCGCAAAACAGAGAACAACCGTAAAGTCTTGACGGAGCGTCATGATATACAAATGTGGCGTTTAAAATATTTAAAAAAAATAACAGAGTACCGCTCTCAAAGTCGGCCCATTGTCTACACCGATGAGAGCTACGTCCTTTCGACACACGTGCGAAACAACACCTGGGCAAAAAAAAAGGAAAGAACTCCGTTTAAAAAAAAAAATTGCACAGGCACTCGCTTTATTTTAGTGCACGCGGGAACCAAGGATGGTTTTATTGAAAATGCTTCCTTGGTTTATAAGGCCAACTCAACAGCTGGTGATTATCATTCAAATATGAGCTATGATAACTATGTAAAAAGGCTAAATGAAAAGTTGCTACCCAATTTACTTCCGCGCTCTGTCATTGTCTTAGACAATGCATCTTATCACAACACACGGGCTGAACGACTACCGACGCAATCTACAAAGAAAGCCGATATGCAGCAATGGCTCAGGGATAAGGGTATAGCATTTGATGAATCTCTTCTTAAATTGGAATTGTACGATACAATAAAGAAGTACAAAGCCCAACACGTAATCTACAAGATTGACGATTTTATAAAAAGCAAGGGTTTTGATGTCTTACGCCTTCCCCCTTATCACCCAGAATAAAATGCGATTGAAAATATTTGGGGGATCGTTAAAAATTATGTCGCATCTAAAAATATCGAGCAAAACATGACGAATACGGAAAGACTGATCAATGAAAGTTTGGGCCAAGTTAGCAGTGAAACGTGGCAAAAAACTTGTGCTCATGTTGAAAAAATTGAAAAAGACTACTTGAAATATTTTGATCTCGATTTTGAATTTATAATCAATGTACAAGATGATTCTGACGACAGCAAAACGGAATCGGAAATCGAAAATTTATCTGATAGTGATTGAAAATACTGAATAGTCCTACTTGTTTTGTTTCCATTCTGTAACACCAATGCTTAATTAAATGCCTACATATTCTTAATATTTTTGTATTTATTGCAACCTAATCTAATTTATTTACAAAATGTATATACTTTTAAAACCAAAATTTTATTTAGATTATTAAATCTCGACTTGAATATATATCAGATTTTTTTGCTAACGTTACCTACTTTTACACACACAAGCGCGCTTGTCGGGATACGTCACTACTACAATCAAAGCCGAACGGACTTCGTGAAATAGAATATCTGTAACTGATTAGCTGACATTGACCTTATAAAATAAGATAGCAATGTTGTGGGGGTAATATTAATTGATTAATTTCATTCTCTGATGCTGAAAAAATAACCCTCGTGCCCACGGGCGAATTTTTATCGTGCACTAGATTTTCATCGTACTGCTTAGCCCAGAGTGGAAAATCGAACAGTGTATTTTTTACTCGCTGGAATGCACTCTGTTGGCTTCTCAATGCTCGGCTCAACACCTAAAGTTGAAAATAAAGTGCACGGTAAAAAATTATCGAGTTAAAAAATCGCCCGGCCATACCATGGATCATGCATCAAGTTGTTAGAACGTATGCGGAAATATTATGTGGACCGCGTGGCGCTTTGAAATGTACGCGCGCTTTTTACGTTCTACATGTACGCGTTTTAGTTTTGCACTGCTTGCAGATTGTTTTGTTCGTAGTCATTTTCGATTAGGGCATAACCACTCGCGACTGGCACAAGTAGCATGATCGTTCCATTAAACTCAAAAATGAGTTAAGCTTCGGCCAAACTTGCGCAACCAAAGCGACTGCGAAGGAAGCGGGAGCGCAATCGCGCGGCGGACGCAGCTCGTGTTTATCTATGGTGCCGTGGTACCAAAGAGAATATAACCACAGTCTTTGCCTGGTACAGTACACCTACGCGACCGTAACGTGGGAACACCGCGTCGGCAGAGCGGGACGCACGCGTCTTGTGGTCAGACGTGTTTACGAATATATATCTTAATTAGTGACTATACACTAAACAAAATGAAATTTGCGGTTCGCGCTGAATTCGCGCAGGTGTGCACGTTTTTGTTTCGCGTTGTTGACGCTCCCGCTTCGCGTCCCGCGTACTTGAAGCGCAGGTTTGGCCGATGTTTAAGACTTCAACATTGAGCTGGCCAAAGTTGTGGCTCGCCTCGAAAGAAGCTTAGCCTATACCAGATATGAATGCAAAAGAAAAACATAAAAAGGTAGGTATTACACTCTTGTGTGTTGTGCCTAACTTTTTATGCATTTAATTTGATGGTCAAGTTCAAGGCACCGCGCACCGGCTTGAGTTAGAACTCAAGCCGGTGCCTTGAACTTGACCATCATACATCGCTGCATCGTGTAGCCCGCTGCTGTAGACTGCTCAAGTTTTTTTCAGCAATGTCAACCATACAATTTCTCCAGCATCAATTGAATTCATAATGAATTTCAATTTCAAACTCATAATGAATTACCTTCCCATATTGAGATCCAGCATCTAATATGGCGACCTTGTCACGACCGTGTGTGGCGCCGTTGGTACTCCGGAACTGCCCATCTGCAGTGGCTGTGTGCATCTCGCCGACTCGCCAGCAGCACTAGATAAAAAATATTATTAGTAAAGTTTTATGGTAGGTTATGATGACTAATAAGAGATTTATGGAACAATCAGTGACATTCATAACCCGTCCTCTCCGATGTAGTCTGGTACAGCCCGATTCAAACTTTATGGCGGATCGGAACATGAAGCGAGTCGCTGGGTGGGGTACTTACTGCACAGCGAGTAGCGAATTTCAGAACCGCCATTACGTTTGACGCGTACTATAAAATAACGTTCTGCAAATATACCAAATTAATTGGTGGGAAAATGATGAAGATTGTTTAATTGTATGAAGAGGATCAATTTCTAAGTATCGCGATTATGGCATACTTAACTCCAAATGAATTAATTATTACTGGAGGAATTTAATAGTTTGGCTGTCCCTAAATACACAAGGGCGCGTAAACATTGCTGATTGCGGGACTCAGTCGTAAAATTCCCGCCGAAATAAAGCGTAATTCTTCACACAATTGATATTAATTAATTTAGCTAAGGGTCAGTATGTTGTATGTTTGTCTATGAAAATGTTTTTTTTCCAAGCTAATTTCCCCTGTTGTTGCACCTATTATGTTTTGTCCCTGCATCATCCTAAGGTAGACTGGTAGAAAATGCTTAAACATCAAGTCCGCCCATATGGGTACTGTTATTTTTAATATTGGGCATTAAGTTTTAATATTGGGCATTAAGTTTTGCGTAAAGCTTAACTTAGTGTGATGGCACCATCACGCCAGTAGCACACCTCCGCCGCGAAACCATCACAGCGAAACCGCAGCAGTTCAATTCAACTGGCTCGCGTCATGTTTCGCTACTCGAATCGGATGCGACTAGCGGAACATGACGCGAACCAGTTGAATTGAACTACCGCGGATGCGAATCCGCGGTAGTTCTATGGTTTCGCGGCGGAGATGTGCTACCGGCGTGACTTAGTAACTAAACAATACAGTAACACTAGAAGTCTATCAAATGCTTATTCCTTGAAAACGAAAGTAGAATTCCATATCAGTGAGTAATTGCTGATTAATGCACTTAGTTGATACACTTATTTGCTCAATTACCCATACCCAATTGTGTATATTGTGACAAATAGCATTAAACATGCAATTTGTCACAATATACATAATTGGGTAAGTTATTTTACAATTGTATTGTTTATCAAAGAAAACGATTAAGTTCTTTATTCCTTTAGTTTGATTATTTTGATCCTCATCAATGACTTTCTAAACACAATAACAAAAAAGCCTATGAGTAAATTCATGAGATTGAATCTTTAAAATGTTTACATTTTATTTTGTTTACTTATTGTAAAATTAGTTTAACCTAATTACCTTGAAGAAAATGTTCCTAAAACCAAACATTACAGTGCAAAAAACACAAGTCCACAGTACGTCCGAAAAAATTTCATGAACGTCATTATCACTACATTAAAGTTTAAATAAAATTAAACTACCACCCCAAGAATGTCTTTTTAACACAATAATAATAATTAAATGGAGTTATTATAATTAAATATAAAACCTCTTTACACAGAAACTGTGTTGTGCTTTCATATGTCTACATTGTCAATGGTTATTTATAGAAAGCATCCCACGTGAAGTGTAATTTGTACATACAAACATTTGTGACGTTTGCAGCTGTAGTAAATTTTGAGCAACAACATTATTATATAAATATATGTATTCACACAACATTATTATATATATATATCTGTGACAAGTGTTTAGGTATAGGTTGGTTGTAGTTTAAGGTAATCTTGGCCTATTTTTATACACTTCAGACTTTAATAGTAACATTTGAATCAACATGACTGTGTAACTATTTGATTTAAAAATCAATAGATGTAATCTGAATTTGTGTCATGAACATTATTAGACACATGTGGATTTATTACTGCAGATTCAATAGAATGTTAACAGTTACTGATCGTTACAATTCCAAAATAAGTTGGATTGTATATATATAATAAAAAGATAAGGTAATAATATAAAGATCAATCAATCAAACAGTCTAGTGTTTTTTTAACTTGTTAGTAAATGAAAGCACTATATACATACAGCATGATTACCTAGTACTTTTGGTACTGAATAATGCTAATGGAAGTAATTTAAAAAAATACATACCAGAGAATCAGAGACCAGAGGCCAGAATGAAACTAATAAATATTCTTAATGTAAGGTTAAACAAACAGGGTTATCAATACGCATTTCTGATAAGAATTAACTATACAAAATTTGACCACAACTGATGTAATAAACAATGCGTATTGTTTTTTTTAAAAGGCAGAACAAGAACACAAAGGCATGTTGCGCAAATTAATAAATAATTTTAAACAAAGAACATTGCAATTACTTACTTTTCTAAAAATGCAAAACATGGCAATAGTGCAGCATTGAATTCACACATTATTTTTGAAAGAAGATGATCTACGATTGTTCGATAACATACAAGATAAAGTTAAGATAAAAACCAAGATTTTTGTGTTGAATAACTAGAATAGAGTACCAATCGCATACCGGGGACATCACGCATTCGGTCATACTTACTTACCGCCTATATTTCAAACGCTTGATCAACTCAGTTGAGCAATTATCCAATGCATAATATATAACCGCATCCGATTAAATGCAAAACAGTGCATATTACAATGAAAATGTTCAATGAAACTGGGCTTTGACATTAGGTTGTGGGTCATATTCGGAGGGACAGCAGACTGAAGCAGCCATTTCTTTTCATGTAAATTACCGTCAAATCAAACAAAGTTCTGTTTCATAGTTTTTCCCACTTACCTAAAAGAAAATATTCGCTAATTCAGAAGAATATATTCATGGAAAACACGGAAAAATGTGATTCTCCATTCAGCACTACGAATACAAAATTTTAGTACTGAAATTAGTTGTCAGGTGGCGCACGCTACGATATTATTGTCAATGCATTCATGCGTTTGCTGAATTTCAAGATATTTTTTTTTAGTGATACAACCCATTCGTAAAATATATTTATGAGTAAAAAAGAGATTTCCTTAGCTAGTTTAATATTACAGCAGAGAGAAAAGAAAGGAAATAAAAGTAAATGTCGAAATATTTTCATAATTTGAACGCATTATTTATTTTGCTTGTCATCGCTAAATGCGGTTCATTTCAAGTGGATTTTTTATTTCGACGAGAACTATTTTAAACAGTGAGGTGAGGAAAAGATAGATTATTGAAGCTTTCTCTTGCAGCCAGCGCGACAAAAAAAAGTCATATTATAATATTTTGGCTGTAATTGTCGGTTTGTATAATAATATCAACAATATTTCACACGAATGAAGCTTTGACATGCTTCATAGTCTGTGACAAGCTTCGTGAATCGGAAAATTATAGTCACACGTTTCGCTACAAGTTATGTTTTGTCGACCACAAAAGTATGATAATGATAAACACATGTTGATGAAATAATTTACTGCTAGCTAAAGCTAAGATGAAAGCGTAAATAGGAGTGTCCCAAAAATTTATTGATTTGATGACGGACGAGCATTCGTCTTTGTGCTGATTTTACAAAATAATAGTTTATTTATCACAAATACTCGAAAATGCCTGACCATTTAGGAGATGATATGCGTAAAACCAAGGATGCTACAGAGGAGCCGGAAAAAGAAATCAAATGTAAGTACTAATAGCTGCATCATCCACTTGCAGTTACCTACTCCATAACCCATGAATGAGTTACCGCTTTATTTTATTTTCAGAACAAATAATCATGCATTATGTATTTCAGCTCTCGATGAAGGTGATATAGCACTTCTAAAATCATACGTAAGTAAAATATCAAGCAATTTACAAGTAGAGAAAGTATGTTGATGACTGGCATTTTTTAATTTCTTCACTTTTTTTACTGCCTTTATTTGAATTGTAGGGCCAAGGACAATACACGAAGATCATCAAAGAGGTCGAAGATGGTATACAGACTGTGATGAAGAGGGTTAATGAGTTAACGGGGATCAAGGAGTCAGATACTGGGCTGGCCCCTCCTGCATTATGGGATCTTGCAGCAGACAAACAGACCCTTCAAAATGAGCAGCCTTTGCAGGTATTTTATTTATTTTAGTTTACAAAATGTTTATTAATTAGTATTCAAACATTAACATGCATTAATAACAATAACATAGGAACTTTTTAATTTTTGTTTGAGATTCTTCCTAATTAAAGTTTGTATAAATAGGCCGGGCCTGGGACATTACAATCTATTTTCTGTTAGCCAATGTTTTGTGGGTATCAAAGTAAACCAATTTCTAGCCACTCCCATCTTTATCCACAGTTTTCCAATTTCTTTTGTAAATTTACATGTCCTATTTGGGAGAGCTGGGCGATCTGTAACTCAGGACCCTCCTATGTCAGACACCTTTGTCTACTTATGATTGTGGATTTTATTAACTAGTACCTGTAATATGAAGTTGAGATAAACAAAAACTGATGATTAATTATATGGTTTCAAAGTTGCATTTACTTTGGTTACTTGAATTAACCATACTGTAGGACAATAACACTCTGGTGTTATATTTATTTACTCTGGAAATGGTTCATAACATTTTTTTATTTTTTTTATTAGGGACAACAAACAGCAGTATATTAAATATTACACCTGATAGGAGTACTAAACTAATAGAATTAACAAATACACTACTCACAACGTTATCCACAGATTACCATATAAAATAATTAGCATAGGTACTGTTAATAATAACAATAAGGGCAAACTTAAAGATACTCATTACAAGGTTAAAATTATTACTTGGTTTGTTTTTTAAAATGTATCTCTGAGAGCATAAAATAAAGTGAGAAAAAAAAAAACTAATAATATCTGCGTCTTAATACTAGGGACAAATGTAAAGGTTTGGAATCAGATAAAATCAGCATGCAAAAAACGAACTTAAAGCTACATAAATACATGAGGTATAGGAATCAAAATTAAGTAACATCGAAACTTATGGCTGTTCCTTTAAAGTGGAAATAACTTGATTTTTGAACCTAGTCTTGTTCAGAAATATAATATCAATAGATCCAAACTTTTTATTTATAAGTGTCGACCAATCGGTGCAGCGGTGAGCGTGCGCCTGAGTTGGTATGACAGAAGTTAGTGGCAAACAAACACCGTCAACGTACTTCTCTACTCTGTATTGTACGAGGGACCAGGTAGCACAAACTTCTCACAAGATCAGAACAATCAAACTTGTTGTGGCATATACTGAACAGGGTCATCATTTCTAGGAGTATGCGTCTAGATTGTAGGGTCAGGATATTATATTTTTTGAGCAATGATTGGGAGGAAATCCTTTTAAGACAGCATCGTAGTGCACAGAGCAAAGGTATTTACGTTGAACTAACTCCAATATTTCTATATATTTTTTGTAAAAAGGATTACAAATATGGGACTGCATACTCTAATTGTGGTCGGATAATCGACTTGTATAAATGCAAATAAGTGGAAGGGCGGCGGAATTCTCTAGATGCGCGCATTACGGAGCCAAACATTTGATAAGCTTTATTGACTATATTATTCACATGCGCATCGAGATGGAGCATGGAGTCTAACTGAACGCCAAGATCGCGGAGACAAGTAACCTTATTTAGGACAGTATTGCCAAAACAGTAACTAAACTTGTTAACCAATTTCTTTTTGGTAAACGTAATACTATGAGATTTAGAGTAACTAAGCTGAAGTTTGTTAGAAGAGCAGTATTCTAAAAAACGATCCAGGTCCTTCTGTAAATCTATGCAATCAGATTGAGTGGTGATATTTTTATATATCTTTAAGTCATGCGCATATAGGAGAAATTTCGAAGATTGAAAACAATTTTTAATGTCGTTAATGAATAAAATGAATAATAATGGACCCAGAATGGACCCTTGCGGGACTCCAGATGTGACTTTAATGGGGCTAGACTCATAGCCGCTTATCACAACTTTATGAGTCCTTTTTTTTTTTATCTAGTAGTAACTTGTGATCCACTTTGTCAAAAGCTTTTTGGAAATCAGCATACACCGCATCAATTTGCTGTCTATTATCGAGGCTTAAATAACTGCGATGTAAAAATGAGGAGGTTACTCACGCAGGACCTATCCTTAACAAACCCGTGTTGTTCTTTTAATATTACGCGGCGTAGGACGGGGTAGATCTCGTTATGAACGACTTTTTCAAAAAGTTTAGAGAGCGCCGACAGCAAAGATATTGGGCGGTATGTAGACACATCATTCTTGGAGCCGCTTTTGTGGACCGGAACAACGATAGCTCGTTTGCAGATTTCTGGGAATACGCCATTAGTAATGCATTTATTAAATAGTAAGAATAGAGGAAAGCACAGGTATTTTTTAAGAAGATAGAGGGAATCCCGTCAGGGCCCGGCCCCTTAGATGCATCTAAAGACTTAAGTTCACTCTGTATCTTGTCCATGGAAAAGTGTAAATTGCAAAAGGTTAATATCATTATCAGGAGTAGGGGGCGGTGGTTCCCATGAAATAAGATCAAACGTAGAGGGTTCATATACTGAATGGAAAAATGTGGAGAATAAATTACAAGTAGCAGTTGGTTCATTGGAAGACTGTTGTTGGTAATAGACTGTGGAGGGGATATTGTTACTGAATTTGCGACTGGAGACATACGACCAAAATGCCTTGATATTGACAGCCACGCTATCTTCCACCGTATTCATATATTTTTTATAGCATATGTCCGCGTCTTTTTTAAATTTCGCTCTATAAATGGAAAATACTTCATAGTCGCTAATATTTCCGTATTTTTTCCACTTCGTCCATGCTTGTGATTTCTTTCTGTATGTATGCAAAAGTGATTTAGTGAACCAGTTCGGAAAATTACAGCCTTTGGGTTTGTGCGCGGGAGTGTGTAGCTTAATGATGTCATAGATCTTTTCGTAGAAGATTGAAACTTGCTTCCTCAGGAGGTAGTTCTTCAAGAAGCCTAAGCCAGTCAACGGCTTCAATTTCGGAATTAATCTCAGCATAGTTAGATTTGTAATAATTAAGTGGAATATGGTTTATTTGTTTAGATATACAAGAAGGTTTTCTAAATGGTATTAATGCATAGAATACTGGATGGTGGGAAACAATGGGCAAAAGCGAAACATTAGGAGTATGAGTCACTACATGTGTGTTACATAAGAATAAGTCCAGGATGCGCCCGTTATCGTTAGTAGTAGGTACTGTTATATTGGTTCATATCCGATAGAGAGCAAAAACTCAATAAATGACGACTAACATTAGAATAAGTGCTACTCGCGGCACACGTCATGTGAGTTTTAGAACTAATCCAATTAATCTCAGGTAAATTAAAAACCCCGGCTAAAAGAACGTATTCTGTGGAGGGATCGTCAATTAAAATAGCCTGTGAATCAATAAAGTTAACATAAATATCCTCTGTTGTATTTGGGGGTGCAAAGTAGTAAATATTTATTATCATGAAAGAGGATTTTAATTATTTTATGTTCAGGTAAAATCAATAGTGGATATAATGTGACACATGACGAATTAAGGGCCTTGGCGATCGCTATTAGGACGCCTCCTCCATCTTTCTTATTAGAGACGGAACGATTACGCACGTTGGTGTTATATTTATTTACTCTGGAAATGGTTCATAACATGGTCATTTCTCTAAAAGGTTACAAAGTACTCTGCCATAAAGATTGAGCAGAGTTCTATTTTGTATAAACCTCCCCAACAAAAAATCGTGGCTGCATTGTACACTTCTGTCAAATTAAACCAATTGACAGGGCAAAACCATGCAGCACATTAAAAAAACCGGCCAAGTGCGAGTCGGACTCGCGCACGAAGGGTTCCGTACCATTATCTATAAAAACGGCAAAAAAATCACGTTTGTTGTATGGGAGCCCCCCTTAAATATTTGTTTTATTTTAATTTAATTATTGATTTTTAAAGTGAATATATAACTAAATATTCTGTGAATATTTCAAGTGTCTGTTACCGTTATCAATATCGAGCAAAAACGACCAATAAAATCACGTTTGTTGTATGGGAGCCCCTTTAAATATTTATGTTATTCTGGTTTTTAGTATTTGTTGCTATAGCGGCAACAGAAATACATTATCTGTTAAACAACAACAACAACTGTTCAACTGTCTAGCTATCACGGATCATGAGATATACAGCCTGGTGACAGACGGACAGACAGACAGACAGACAGACGGTGGAGCCTTAGTAATAGGGTTCCCGTTTTACCCTTTGGGTACGGAACCCTAAAAAATGATCTGAGAAGTCAAAAATCAAATCAATTATAAGTTTATTGTACAAAGAGAAACACATACAATTAGTCATACACTAAACATAGTTACAAGTTGTGGTCAAAAACCAGGTCGAACAGCTGGCTCCTGAACTAAGTAAAAAGATACTTGTATCTCACGAGCCAAAGTTCCACATAAGGAAGTGAATAAGTGTCACAAATAGGTAACTACGAGTATTCAGAATGTATATGATATCTCAACTTTCATTGATGATTGTTCAATTACTATTTCATAACGTTATTCAAAACATAATTGTTGAAAAAAGTGATAACATATAAAAACCTTATAGATACAGATGAATTTCTCAATGAGTGTTTATATGCGTAATGCGTAAGGATTTAACTTTGTTTGTTTACACTTTCTTGATATACCAGACCTTTGGAACAGACCATAAAATGAATAGGACAAGCCCCATGTTGTTCTAACACATTGTTCGTTTCGGTACTTTCGAAATCTGTGGAAAAAACGAAGCCGACCCAAAGCAATTACTACATAATATATTCGAGTTTTCGACGCACACCTGAGATGTACCTATTAGGCTTAATATTATAAAGGCGAAAGTTTGTGAGTGTTTGTTACTTCTTCGCGCTCTAACCGCTGGCCCAATTTTGATAAAATTTTGTATGGAGGTAGCTAACACCCTGGATTAAGACATAGGCTACTTTTTATCCCGATATTCCCACGGGATCGAGACTTAAGGCTCTTACAGACTCACGCGATATCGCGGGCACGACGCGACATTATTAGGACAATTTCTTTGTCGGTGCCTGTCGCGCCCACGATATCGCGTGAGTTTGTAAGAGCCTTTACGCGGATGAAACCGCGGGGCGCAGCTAGTTTAAGTTTAATAAAAAAGCAATAGGGACCTGGGTAACTTAAATTTAAAATGTGGGCCTGCAAACTCTACATAACAGTACTGTCTTTTTATCTATTAAATTAGTAGTCACACTGACAATCAAACCGTATGTTAAAAGAAGGGATTTAGCCTATTTAACATTGCTCTGATTATGTTAGTTTACATTTAGAATAAGATCTTTTTGTTAACTTATATTAAGTAACCTATCTGTTAATAAAGATCTTTAAAATTCAAATAAAAAAATCTATAAAAAAATTACTGACTAGCTAGTTGACACAATCGGCGGGAATGAATGGCGTCCCGTATCCCGCCAGCGATTTGCCTCAGTTTGGTTCTTGCAAACGTAAGTTCCGTATTACTGATTCTCTAATACGGGCCTAAGACTTAGGGTAAGTGAAGTGAAGAATATTTATGAACCCAATGGAGTCTACTAGATTTTGGTGGTTGCTATAAACTTTGCAATCTCTTTTATCTCCCCTAGATCATAGTCACTAAGGTTAATTGATGAATTAAACGAACTTATTATAATTTTGTTTTAGTTATTTGCCTTGCACCACATTTATTTTGTAGTTAGTTTAGTAGTAAAGTGTATTTTCCCATAAATATCTTGATGTGGTAAACAAACCACGGTACAAAATTCATAGCCATATTTGTTTATTAAATAAAGCTCTGGCCACACTAAGGCGAATCCCGCGCAGGATGCGGGACACGACTGCGCGCGTTTGTGTTTTATTGATTATGAAGTCACGCGACTATATTCACGCCAGTTTGAACACCTTTATACCAGGTAGTTGACACATTCAGCGCAAGTGAATTCCGTCCCGCAATCCGCGCGGGTTTCGTCTCAGTTTGGCCAGAGCTTAGGGCAAGTAAAGTGAAATACTCTTTAGTTTTTAGGGTTCCGTACCCAAAGGGTAAAACGGGAACCCTATTACTATGGCTCCGACGTCTATCTGTCTGTCCGTCTGTCACCAGGCTGTATCTCATGAACCGTGATAGTTAGACAGTTGAAATTTTCACAGATGATGTAGATAATGGTACGGAACCCTTCGTGCGCGAGTTCGACTCGCACTTGGCCGGTTTTATTTAATAGAGTATATAATCATCTATTTATTACAATGTTTGTGACAGGTAGCGAGATGCACAAAGATCATCAATGCGGACTCAAACGACCCGAAATACATTATCAACGTGAAGCAGTTTGCCAAGTTTGTGGTGGACCTCGCTGACTCAGTCGCTCCTACTGACATCGAAGAAGGCATGAGAGTTGGGTAAGTTTATATTTATATATTTTTTTTAATATTATTTGTAATTATGTATATTTTTCTGGTAATGGCTGAACTGCGTGAACAATGATATGGCAGGAAAAGGATTGACTACTGAGGTGACGACTAATAGAGAAGTATGGAAGAAGAATACATGTTCCGGCGAACCCAAATAAATTGGAGTAAGTGCCCTTACTCCAACAATAAAGTCAGAAAGGTTTTTATACCGTTAAAGATTATATTGAGGACAAAAAGGCTTGGGATTGAGCTGGTCCAATTTTTACTTATTGAAGTGGTTTATTTTTATTGTTTGATGTTTTTTTTTTCCTAACTTTTATTATTTTATATACGTAACGTAATATATACGTAATGACATGATTATTTACTTGTAAAGTATTATATTATTTTAATTATTGTGAATGTGAAGACTATGTGGGTTATTGCTCTTTTATTTTTATTTTCACTTTGTCTATTATTCTCAGTTAGTGTTAATCATGGTCTGGCAGTTTGAGTCATTTAAGCGGCCTACACAAATGTCCTTTCTTTGGTATTGATCGTCGCATCGTTGAGCTCATTAAGTTTTGAGTAGAGCTGCACGATTACTGACAAATGCGTGCACTGACTGGTCAGGTCCACTCAATCTGTGTGGTTCTTTCCTCAAAAGACCATTTCAGACACCAATCTACATGGCCTTCACATGATCTGACCAAGATTATGTCTGGACTTTAAAAGAGACTGTGACCTCTGAGTTTGTTTCGGCCTTTCTTCTCAGAGTAGTCAGATAGGAAACGTCGACCTCATCTAGTTTTAAAAATATGACTGACGTGTAAAAGTGTTTGTACAAACCTACTTACAGAAATAAAAATCATTTATCATTTATCATTTAATAGAGAACTTCAATCAAGTGGGGTTTCATTAAATGAATGGGTTTCGCGAACAAGCCAGGGGGCCGATCGCGCTATTTCTCAACGTAATTACCGTTCGAACGTAACGTTTTTGGTTTTGGTTTAGTTTTGGTTTACCTGATGTAAGAAATGGTATCGCGCTATTTTTTCTGAGCGACAAAATCGTTGACGTTACCCAATACTGAAAGTTCGATCGATCGTTCCTCCAACGTAACTTCCAAAGTAAAGCTAAATCGTTTCCGTTGATATGATTAGCGCGATACGAAATATGTCTAACGTAACGTTTTTGGTTGTGGTTTAGTTTTGGTATTAACGTTCAAAATTAACGCGATCGGCCCCCAGCTTTCGTTCGTCAGACTCAGTACGTTACCTAAACGTTGAACTATGCAGGCATAATCAGCCTATAATGTTCCCACTGCTGGGACACAGGCCTCCTCTCTGGGAGAGGGAGTGGGCCATAATCCACCGCTCGGGCCCACTCTGGGTTAGCCGATGAACTATGCAGGTATGTTCCCTATTATGAGGGACATACTATCTTGAATCTTCTGCTAGCAAGTTAGAAAGAGTTTTTTTTTTATTGTAGTAAAGTAATGCATTATAACAATCCTAGGATTAAATTATGTTCCTTCCCATAATGAATTAGCTAAGCTATGATCAGTTCTCTATGCATTTTAACCCCATACTGCGATCGCCAAACCGCCTGCCAAGCCTGGCGATTAATCGCCAGGCTTGGCAGGCGGTTTGGCGATCTTTCGATTCTTCGAAGAGGGGGGTTGCCTTAAGGCAACCCCCCTCTTCTTGAGGGAGGCCTATGTCCAGCAGTGGGAACACGATGATAATGATGATGAAGCTATGATAGAGAATAAGGTATTATGTGAAATACTACATATTTGCTTTTACATACGCACGCACGCTCTTTAAGCCGTTGGTCCTGCGCCTGATCTCTCTCCGGTCATGTTATATTGCCGTCCCATCGGACTATGAGAGTGAGGGAAGAGAGAGTGCACCTGCGTCTGCGCACACACTTTTGCACTATCATATACCTCCCGCGCCGAATGCTGGTCACCGCTTAGATTGGTCGCCATGACGGAAATTCGGTCTGGAGGATTATTATTTGCTTTCACTGTACATATACGTAGCGTTGGAAGGCCTCCTACACGGTGGACCGATTACCTTGTGAAGGCCGCTGGTATACGCTGGATGCGGGAAGCACAGAACCGGTCGAAGTGGCGGTGCTTGGGGGAGGCCCATGCCCAGCAGTGGACGTCTTTCTGCTGAAAATTATGACTGTATATAGGGCCGCTGATCCTCAAATTCCTAAATACGTTTAGCACTAAACATTTAAAACGTCATTCTGTCTCCGTTATCTTCAAACATTTGACAGAAAAAGAACGATGTTTTAAATTAATGATTTAAAACATCCTTCTTTACGTATTTACTGATTCGTAGTGCTAGAGGGTCTCAAGCCTTAAGATACTTTTTTTTCTTTTTTAATGCAATTGTTCATGCTCCAAATGTATGACTTATTGATTTTTTTTTTGTGCCTCTCTAAGACATTTGAGTTGCTAATGCTTAGTAAGTAGACCTGCCAATGCTTTTATGGCGATAATTATTTTAAAAAAAAAAATTTTTTTTAAACCTGTATTGTGGGTGCGATGACAAAAATTTAAACTCACATACACAAACAGCCAAACCCGGAACAATTACTTGTAGGTCATACAAACATTTGTTCCGTGCGGGAATCGAACCCGCGACAAGCAGCGCAGCAGTCAATCGCTAATTAGAAAGCTTTTTGTTGTTTTAAAAGCATTGATTCTTTTAAATGTTTGTTTATCAGGACGAAAATATTTGTGGACTTGTCATACTGCACGTCATCATTTAAACGTCACGTTTAGCGATCCAATCTTTAATTTCGATAACAGTAACCCTGAGTTCGCTTGGTCTGTGAATCTTTAAAACAAAGATTATTATTATATGTTTTTATTTCATACACACAGTCCTTTCCATACAATTATTACATATGGCGTTAGTGGGGTTATTAGTAGTACACCCAAAAATGAAAAGGTGTTTTAGTAATAATATATGTTAGTAAACAAGAAAAGTTACACAATGATTTACTTAAAGTATATTTCCTATTTCTGATTAACTCTAAAAAAGTGTTGTCATTATGTTGTCACTAGGATACAAAGTTCGATTTAGGGCTAGAGGAAGTGGTCCAAAAATTTGCTTGTAAGGATCTTAAAATAACAATTGAAACTAAATAAAAGATTGTGTAACAATATAGTAAAAAAAAGCAAAAAGTAGCCCCGATAATTCTTATTCCATGATATTTTGAAGACAAGGTTACAAATATTTTCGCTGTCCTAGTAATTTATAAAGGAGATTTATATCAGGTGGTTGTTATAAGCATTGGCAACTTCCAATCGGACTCTCCGAGAGCATACTAAGGTTCATTGGAAAAGTCTCATATGTTTGAGTTTCATGTCAGATTATTACCTTGAACCACAACTATCTTAGTACAGTACGGCCGATGAATCGTGACCGGTCTGAACATAGGCGCTTAAAACTTTCACGCATGTTCTCTCGCTCACACTCTTCTCATGTCACCAGTTGGTTCCTAAAAACTGTTATTGCGCAGCCTCCTGCGCAAAGTTCGGACCGGCCATGATTCATCGACCGTACTGTATGTAGGTAGTTCTAGTTAAATGGAATGGTATAATTGTTGTGGTATTTTGTTGAGTTATAAAGAGTTACGTCCAGTAACAGATCTTACAAGAGTTAAAAGTCACTTTTGTCACAAAAGGTCATTTTCGTCACAAATGTTTTGGAACAGGTGTTTGAACTTGTTTTTGCATAGTACGAGGGCGGCACTGAAAATTTCGGGAATCAAGGAAGTGACACAACATTACTATTTAAAAATGTATTTATTGCTTTTCGAAGTATTCTCCGCGAAATTTGACACATTTTTCCATACGATGGAACCAATCATTGAAGCAAACATTCCATTCGGAAGTTGGGGTCTCCAAAATGGCCGTATTGTAGGCGTCCACAGCTTCTTCAGGTGATGAAAATCTCTGTCCACGCAATTTATTCTTTATTTTAGGGAAAGTATAGAAGTCATTAGGGCTTAGGTCGGGGCTGTACGGCGGATGGTCTAATAATTCTATGTTTTCTTGCTCTAAAAACTCTTTTGTTCTGTGCGCGGTGTGAGAACTCGCATTGTCGTGATGGAGGATGATGCGGCGGTTGCAGTTCTCTTTACGGAGTTCAGAAACGACCTGTGGCAAACAAATGCTAGCATACCATTCTGCATTAACCGTTCTTTGTCCCTCAAGAGGAATCGTAACATGGCCGGTTTTGGAGACAAACGTGGCCACCATTTTTTTTGCAACACTCCGTGAACGAACAATTTTTGTTAGCTTTAACTCATTTTCGAACACCCAAACTCGTGACTGGTTTTTTGTTTCGGGTTCGTACGCGTATATCCAGGATTCGTCACCTGATACAATGTTGTATACAGAATTTGAGGATCCTGCGTGGAATCTTTCGAGAGTTCTGACGCACCAAGTAACGCGAGCCGCTTTTTGCTCTTCACAGAGCGAATGCGGTATCCATCGGGATAATAACTTTTTTACACCTAATTGTTCATGCAAGATTATTTGTATTTGACTCATGCCAATGTCTAAAGTTGCCTGAATTTCGCGGTATGTCACATGTCGATCTTCCTCAATCAGTTTACGCACAGCATCAACATTTTCTTGGGTGACTGCAGTTTTTGGACGACCTTGACGGGGATCATCACTGACCTTGACACGTCCACGTTGAAATTCAGCAAACCAGCGATAAATTGTGGTTTTCGATGGGGCTTCATCACCAAATGCAGAAATCATCCGGTCAACACACTGTTTTTGTGTTAAACCAGTTCGAAAGCCATAATAAATCATCGCTCTTGAATTTTCTCGAGTCAATTCCATTTTCTCAACGACTAAACAAGTTTGACAAAACCTTGTGACAAGACCGAGAATCTTTTTTTAAATAAATAAATGGTATTCGATTTTTAAAACCAAGGAGTTTTCAGTTAAAAAGATTTTAATATGACAGGAACAGTGGAAATACTCCATTCCCGATACTTTTAGTGCAGCCCTCGTAATAATGACACTACACAAAATGGAGCATAAAAACCACAGGAGAAAGCCTGCTCTCAAGGCCGCTTAGGTTAGAAAGATGAAGAAATATTTTTCTGTAATACGCGGGCTACACACTTCGTTCGGGCTTTCGATTCGACGGTATTTGTTGAATCAGAAAGCCGACCCGAAGCAATTACTACTTAATTATATTTGATTTTTCCGCATGGCTGTGCCGATTGATGCCTGACTGAACAACTGTGTAGCACTTGACGAATATAACCTTCTATGTCAGGTCGCATGAAAAACACAGTCACATCACAAATAAATTACTGATATATCTAGGAGAATGAATAGTGTCCTTCATCACACAATCCTCACCTTTGAAAACTGAATGAAAATCAATTTTGAGAACGCCAAAAAGTAGTCAAGAAATAGTCATAAATAGTTTCAGTAATCAGGTGAGGATTGTGGCGAAAAAGATTCACGACATAATTAATTCACCTCACCAAGACCGCTTTATATCTCTGGAATCCCTTAAAGACTATTTTCGAGATTTGGCATAGTGTTACGACTATTTCTTGACTATTTTTTGGACTTGAAACCAAGTTGATACTCCCAGCCGGTTTGCTTGCACTAGAGGTGAGGATTGTGTGGAGACGTTGACTACAATCCTTACCAACTTAAACCTATAACTTCGGAATCATAATGCGACAATTTTTTTTGACCTTGGTGACTATCTTGTGGTGTTCTTAAAATTGATTTTCATAAAGTTTTCAAAGGTGAGGATGGGGCGGTGAAGGACACAATGAATCTATCCCAGGCAATACTGTTATTTTTGTATGCACGTGTCTCTGTGACAAATACATCAATATTTATTTCTTTCTTTCAATTAAAACCTGCTTAAACCTCATCAGTGTGGACCGCAACAAGTACCAGATCCACATTCCCCTGCCTCCGAAGATCGACCCTACGGTGACCATGATGCAGGTTGAAGAGAAGCCGGATGTGACGTACTCTGACGTCGGAGGGTGCAAGGAGCAGATTGAAAAGCTCAGGGAGGTCGTGGAGACTCCGCTTTTGCACGTGAGTTGACTTGTATTTATTGGACTCTAATTGCATATTTTAGAATCAATGTCAAGTGTGAGTTTCTATTTTAATTTTGACTTCTGCGCTGCCATCGACGGCCTTGTGGAAGCTTTGGGCTGAAAAAATTGAGATACTGCCGTGCCAGCGACACGAAGACGATTCTCCATAGATACCTGCGGTTTAAAAACCACTTAAATAATGGTAATGCTTTTCGCATAGTTAAATAAAGGGATCCGGTTGAGTCCGAATTTAGTAGGATAGCATAATGCTCTGTCTACTAGAGTACACACATTTATTTTTAGGGTTCCGTACCAAAATGGTAAAAAGGAACCTTTATGGTGAGACTAAGTGGGTCTGTCTGTCACAGGTGGATATCTCAAGAACTACTAATGCTATCAACTTGAAATTTGGAATAGTTTTAGATGACGTTTACCCAACTATTTTGCAAACAAGAAATAAATTTAAAAACATATGTTTTTTGCAACTGGGCCTGAGGGGGGTCTTAAAAATTCGAATGGAGTATACTGGGGTATCATATGAAAGAGCGCTGTTTGCACATTCTCAAACATTTTTTTTAGGCTTCATAATTTTCGACTTTTGATGAAGAATATAAAAAAAATACCGCCCCCTCCTTATCTCCGAAGTTTGCATAGAGAAAAATCTGAAATTATTCTATATGATAGAAGTGTATGTAAAGATTACAGGAAAAATAAAACGATATCTCTAAATAGCATAGTTTCACATCATATATACGTACGGAACCCTCGGTGTGCGAGTCCGACTCGCTCTTGACCGGTTTTTTATTGATGCCTTTAGTTACTCTCACATAAGACTTTCGTACTCCATCGTAACAGAAATTACTGCAGGTAAAATTTATACATTTCCTTCTAGCCCGAGAAATTCGTGAAACTAGGTATCGAGCCCCCCAAGGGTGTGTTGCTGTTCGGACCCCCCGGTACCGGCAAGACTTTGTGCGCGAGAGCAGTCGCCAACAGAACCGACGCCTGTTTCATCAGGGTCATTGGTAAGTATCTGGTACATTTGATTCGATGGTAGTTCTGACATTTTTAATATAGGTAAGTTTTTATCCCGAAAATAATTAAAACTACGTAAATCTCGGTTACACTTCAGTCAGGCTTCGCGTCGATGTCCCTTCCACCCTGTATATAATTTGATTTGATTTGATGATCTCGTAATTGCTTTTCCATGAAAATTTTTGTAATTACAATGTATATTTTTGATTCTAGACCAACGTGACAGATAGTAACTATCTAAAAGCAAAAGTAAAAGTTTTATTATCGTTTCACTAAGTTTCTGACAGTTAGAACCATTGAAGCGTGGTCCAAAAAACCCAAACACGCTGCCTAGATCATATCGTCAGTAGCAACTTTTACTATGGCGACCAAAAATTCTGTTCTGCCAAAACAGACACAATCATTAAAATAATGAAAATTAATATATTTCAAGTTGAATCGGTCTAACTTGTTTTAGATTAAATTAATGTGTGTGGCCTAAGGAGATGACGTAATAATAATATACACTTAAATAAGTCTTTAAATTATTTATTATTAATAATAATAAGTAGGATATATGATCAAACCATGCTGCACAGAGATGCGACTGTGGAAATTGATGGATCATAATTATCGTCAATAGCAACTTTTATTTGGCGACCAAAAAACTGTCTCAGCAACAAAAATCACTACGTACGAGTATTATAAAACAAAAGTCTCCCCGCTGCGTCTGTCAACTACCGAACGAATTTTCATACGGTTGTCACCATTGGACGGAGTAATTAATGAGGAAGGTTTAGGTGGATAATTAATTAAGGTTTCGTGTAAATTGGCTGAACTATGACGATGGTTGTTGAAGATATCGGAAAAAATCATGCCGACTGGGAGCTTTACTGGCGTGCGCCGCGTAAACCAATACAGTTATATGAAAACAAATGTGTTACTGAATTATTCTGCTTAAAAAAAAATTTAATATACTGTTGCAACGGTATATGTCTATCTTCTAAGATTAACACAATAAAGACAAATATTATTGTGTTTAAGTTATTGAAAAAAATATAATTGTGGGTTTATTAAATAGGCCCCAGGACAACCCTTGGTTTGTTTACTATCCAAAACCAAAATGATGATGAGCAGCTTTTTTTTTTTCGTTCATTAAAATATTTACTTTGTTCTTAGGTTCGGAGCTGGTGCAGAAGTACGTGGGCGAGGGCGCCAGAATGGTGCGAGAACTGTTCGAGATGGCCCGAAGCAAGAAGGCCTGTCTTATCTTCTTTGATGAAATTGACGCAATTGGTGGTGCCAGGTGAGAAAATGTTCTCTAAAAACCTTCACTTTTGTTATTTGATTCGTTTATTGATACCGAAACAGCAAACTGAGAATTATTTATTCTTCCCGTCATTGTGATCTTTTTTAGGGTTCCTTACCAGAAGGGTGCCAAACGGAACTATTACTAAGCCTAAGTCCGTCCGTCCGTCTGTCTGTCAGCGGGCTGTATCTCATGAACCGTAATAGGTAGACAGTTGAAAATTTAATAATTACACGGGATCCATGGGGAAAAAGTTTTTGTTTTTTTTTTATACCCTGTATTTTATTTACACTAATACAAAATGTACACAAACACTTTTTCACTTCATTGTTATTCAAACGCTTTCTTAGATTCGACGACGGCGCTGGCGGTGACAATGAAGTCCAGAGAACTATGTTGGAGTTGATCAACCAGCTCGACGGTTTCGACCCCCGTGGTAACATCAAGGTACGTACAGTACCTTGTCTCTCCGTAAATTTAGCAACTCGATTTGTAGCGCATCGTCTCTGCCACTCTTGCCAATGTGTCATTCACATTATCGCCTGGGTCCTGTATTTTTTTTACCTTATATGAGATCATTTATCACACAATTTCGCCGGCATGTTGAGTTGGAAGGACTTTTGTAACTTTTGACCCTTAAAAAATGCTGGATTTGAATAAATTATTTCTGATTTTGACTTTTACATACACATTTGATTCCAAAATTTGCGGGGACCTGCTACAGTCAAATACGGAAAACATTTATAT
Organism: Tiliacea citrago; assembly: GCA_963921375.1. Taxonomy (NCBI): domain Eukaryota; kingdom Metazoa; phylum Arthropoda; class Insecta; order Lepidoptera; family Noctuidae; genus Tiliacea; species Tiliacea citrago. The sequence continues at coordinate 9,993,019 of OY992782.1, read as the reverse complement.
ATCAACAAAATGCTCCTCCCCAGGTCCTGATGGCCACGAACAGACCTGACACCCTAGACCCTGCCCTCATGCGTCCCGGCCGCTTAGACCGAAAGGTGGAGTTTGGTCTACCTGACCTGGAAGGTCGCGCACACATCTTCAGGATCCACGCCAGGTCTATGAGTGTGGAGAGAGACATCCGGTTCGACCTGCTCGCTAGACTGTGCCCTAATTCTACTGGCGCTGAAATTAGGTATGTATAATTTGTTTAGAGTTGTATTATACTGTTCTGACAGCCTGACCTACTAGCTAATATCTTTACTAATAATGACCGATGGGGTGAAAAGTTCTTATAAAAAAAAAAAACAATGAAATTTGTTGTTTATTCACAACATAATGATATTATGTTTTAAACATAATTACCTCTGCCAAACTGCAAATCAGTTTGTTGTCAGACGTAGCTCACTTATTAGTACATATATAGCAGCTATGACGTGTCTGCTGAGGAGGAAGCATGTTGCTCAAGGATACTTCTCTGTATTAACAGAACGTCGTAGCTCTGAAAGAAACAAGTAAAATAAAAGGAAGGAAAGGTGGTTTATTCTGCACAAATAAAACGCATATTTCAAAAATTATATGAGTATGATAATACTAAAGCCATAAGCCCAGTTGGTATTCGAAAAAAAAATGCTTACTGATTGATGTCTCTGGTATCTATTATCTGGTAGTAAATAGTCTCTAAAAAAAACAACAATTTATAGACATGGGACAGTTGAACAGACATTCGACAGAAATTGGGCAAACAGCTGGACAGTTATGCACTGATATTATGAAAAACTTGGAAACCTTTAACACTATCTTTGTTCTCAGGTCGGTTTGCACGGAAGCGGGTATGTTCGCGATCCGTGCTCGGCGTAAGGTGGCAACTGAAAAAGACTTCTTAGAAGCAGTCAACAAAGTCATCAAGTCGTACGCCAAGTTCTCCGCAACTCCACGCTACATGACTTACAACTAAATGCCTTATTTGTATGTGATCTGGGTGCATTTTTCATTAAACAGATTGTTGGTCTTCAAATGAAGTTTCGTTTTTGTTAACATTGTGCAATGATTAAGGCATTCAGGTATTGATGGATCGAATTCATTATGTACGCGGATTTATCTGGAACTTGGATATTTTATTGCAGATAATGTGTGTAATGAATGCTGTCCTTCAAAAATAACTTAGTTATTGTATTTGAATAATTTCTAATAAAGTTTATTGTAATACTACATTGTTTTTTAAAAAACCATTTTACACTTGAATTGTACTTGGAGTTGGTTATGTCAATCGATAAAATGACAAATCAACCTCCAATGGATTTTGTTGAGCAACGTTTTTTTTTTTGGGTGGGAAATTATCAGATAACTTCTCCCGCTCTGGGCGGAGCGGGAGGGCGTGTCAGACTTTTACTGACTAAAACCCACCCGTGTTCCTTCATTTGCCTGTGTGCCAGGGCCTAGGGTGCGATATCCCTTTCGGACAAACTCGCAACCCTGGCAGGCATTGGCCCTAATGGACCCCGTCAATTCGTGCTGACGTCTCTTTGAGGCGCGCGTGGAACACGACGCGCCGTCGACCCGGGCCTGGTCCTTATCGGACGGCGAGCTACCCATCGCTCACCGTCCGCAAGCCCGCGCCTACGTTGGCCGGAAATCGGCTTGCGACTCCCGACGCCCAGGGCGTCTCCTGCGGCGACTAGGGGCGTGAGGGCGCGAACCCTGCCTCTCCCTCACGCGCTCCGCCTCCTCCTTCGCGAGCATTACTGCTTCGCAGAAGGAGGTGACGGCCTCCCATGCACTCTCGCTCCGAACCATGGCCTGAACCAGGGCCGGACGCGAGAGATCGCCGCCGCTGATCGCCTCCGTTAGGACACGGCGGTGCTCCGCCCAAGCTGGGCAGACCTCCACCGTGTCCTCCGGGCGATCCACGCAGTGCTGACACCCGGGCGTTTCCTCCCGCTTTATCCTGAACAGGAACCTCCCGAAACAACCGTGTCCGGTGAGGACCTGCGTCAGGCGGAAGGTGAGGACGCCGTGGCGCCTCTAGCCACTCCTCAAAGAGGGGACTTATCGCCACAATTGTGGCGTGCCCAGCGCTGGGTTGCGACAATCGCACTCTCCATGTCGCCATGAGATCCCGCCGGAGCTCTGTCCGCTGTGCCGTGATTTCTCGCGGCAGCGGAGTTTCACCCCGGCGTTTCGCCTCCTCGTGCCACTCCCAGATGTGCGCGAGGACTTTTGCCTCCAGATCCCATGGCGGCAGTCCGGCAAGGAGACTCGCCGCCTCACGGGAGACCGTGCGGTAACCCCGTACCATTATTCAGCAACATGCAGATCGAAACTTCGAACAGAACCCGTGCTATTAAGGGTGACGCGCAACAGAAGGAAGGTATACCACAGTAATTAATATTTTTCTTAAAATGATTCCGTGCCTCGGAAAGCACGATATGCCGTTGGTCCCGGCTGTCATTTGTAGATCTTTGACAGGTGTAACGGGTCGTCCGAAGCCCGAATGTCTGACAACCAGTCTTATCAAGGGGTATCGTGTTACCCATTTACTAGGTTGTGGAGGTCAGATAGGCAATCATTTCATGTGAAATACTGGTATTCAGCTGCATCCGGTTTGACTGAAAGCTAACTCCAACATAAAAAAGGCTGAAAAAAAGGCTGGGAAGGTTGGGAAAAGGCTAGGCAGATGATGATCATTAAAATGATTATTTTAAACATTCAGAGTGATTATTTAAAACATCTATGCAACAAGATGTAAGCAAGTTAAAAAAAATGTGGAAATCACGTGATCAACTTGGAACGTTAATAATATCTCTCACTAAACGTGACGCTTTACGGGGTTTGGTCTTGTTATGACTTATATTTGCATCATTGATGGTCAGCTATCGATTTGTATAGATATCAACCGGGGCCGCCATTTTGAAAAAAAAAAAAATATGGCGGGCAGTAGTAAGTATATAAAAATCCAGGCTCCATAATAACAAAATCATCAATCGTGAATTCTATTTTAATCAACATACAACCAGGCCGTAAGTATTACCGATTCTAACGATTATAATTCTGTAAAGCCATATTTGTTAAGGCCGCGAATCATATTTAGATCAACATACGACCTCTGACTTGCAAGTTGCACAAAAAGTAGTAAAATTTGAATTTCGTGGGCTACCTTAACGCATTCCCCATATAGAAACTAATTAAAAATGGTGGCGCTAATCATGACCTCTCACTCGCACATTCACGACAGTATACTATTCGAGTGAAAACGAATCTTTAGGCTCCTTATTTAATTGTCATTTTCAATTCGTTAATTAAATGGCGTGGTTTTTGGTGGCGGTATTAATCGTTAGATCATAATTGTTTCTGACTTGTCACAGGCTGAAAGTGCTTCTGGAAGGATCTTTGTATTTTATCGGATTTTTCAAGTTATCTTCTATTTTTATTTTAGCATTTAAATAGATCATGACAAAACACTACAAAGTACAAGTCACACGTTACTTCACAAATGCACCTTATAAATTACCACATTACGAGGGTAAATTAAAATACTTTACGTTACTTAGTAAATTCATGACGGATACTTAAATGCTATAGGCGGTGGTAAATAAGTTATGGTAAAACCGATAAATAAGTGAGGAAAACGTGATCTTAAATTGCGAGAAATAAGTTATTGTGCTTGTTTGATCTTTGATTTTGATCAGTAATTAGTTGTACTTTCAGTTTATTATACACAAAATGTCGCTGATTATGGGTGATAATGTAAGTTTTTTCAAAATTTAATGAAAGTAGTATTTTGTAGGACTATTTGATCCTTTTAGGTAGTCTATCGTCCACACGCGCAGGTTTTATAAAATAAAAATAAACAAAGATAAACTGCGATCACTGACCTCTAATCAAAGTTACGGGAGGCTTATGTTCAGTATGGAACGATGTGATACTATTAAGATAGTTTACCGAAGACCGAGCTTATCTTCCTCTCGGCATGGAAAAGCTTAGTGATCTTCTTAGCGTGTCCATGGCAACCAAAATTGAGACAGCCCAGAACTTGGCTATGAGTTTGGCAGTACTCGTGTAATGTGTTGACGCAAGACAATACATTAAATGTTATCATTTGTCGAACAGGATCATATTTACACTCCAGGGCGGAGTCATCTGTGAATTTCCACCCTGAGCAGGTTTTCATTGCTTCGGCCAGCCTGGGTCCACTTGACTTTAAATACGACTGAAGGTGCCTATACCTACGTTTAATTATTGTTTAGGAAGCGTACACGGATGTGGTGGAGCTGTGTGCCCTGCTGCAATGTCTGGGGTTCAGCGTGAAATCGCTGGAGACACGTGATGGCAATATCAGCCAGGATGGCGGGATGAGGAGTGTCGTTATTAATTGTCAGGTAAGAACTAAGCAAAATATACTACTCAAAAAAAAATAGGGCCCACCTCGAATCAGTCACTATTTTGGTCAAAATAAAGTTATCTAAGTAGTTGTTGACAAAGTTATGCATTGAACCGTCAAGCTGACATGTTTAGGAACCCTTATCAATGTTTATTTCGACAACATTCATATTAGTTTCAAGAGGGTAGCTAAAAAAGTGAAGTACTCGAAAAAATCGTCGAATGCACAAATTCTCAGTCACTTAAGTTTTCAGTCTACACTAAACAGTGTTGTGGAATACTCACGTTTTTAACAATTTTGTTTGGTTCCTGTGTTAGTTGTGATCACTATGCCTGGTCCTCGCCGTCATATGGACATGGAAACCGCTGCAAGAGCAGTATCCTTGCTTCAAGAGGGACAGTCTCAGAGGTCTGTGGCTATCCACCTCGGTGTTTCGCGACGAGCAATCCGAAATGTTTGGGAACGGTATCAGGAGACCGGAAGTGTAGCTAGGAGACCTGGCACAGGAAGAGTTAGGGCTACGACTACCCAGGAAGACCGATATCTAAGGTTAACCGCACGACGGGAGCGTACTGTTACCGCTCGGACCTTACAAACTCGACTACGGCAATCCACAGTGACGAGAGTCAGCGACCAAACCATTCGGAATCGGCTTCACGAAGATGGACAACGCTCCAGAGTACGCGCTATTCGACTGAAACTAACGAGAGCTCATCGTGCAGCACGATTAAGGTACGCCCGGGAACATTTGGAATGGACCATGGATAACTGGAGGAATGTGCTTTTTACGGACGAGTCTAAAGTGAAGTTTTACAGTGATGACAGACGGATACGCGTGTGGAGAAGAGAAGGGGAACGTTTTTCTGAACCATGCGTCCATGGAACAGACCGATGGGGGGGTCCCAGTGTTATGGTATGGGGTGGAATTAGCTTACACGGCAAAACAGAGCTGGTAATTCTCAATGAAGGTACCGTAACCGCTGCCAGTTACATCGAGCGAGTAATCCGGCCACATGTCATCCCGTTTTCACAAAGAGTGGGCAATAATTTTGTCTTTATGCATGACAACGCTCGCGCACACACAGCCCGCACCACACAACGAGCCCTTTCTGAAGCCAATATCACCGTTTTGCCATGGCCAGCCATGAGTCCCGACCTCAACCCAATAGAACATTTATGGGATCAACTCAAAAGAAGCCTGAAAGAAAACTACAGTGATGTTAACAGCCAGCAGGAGCTCATTAACGCCCTGAAAGTCTGTTGGGAACAAATACCGCATACAAACGTGACTCACTTGATTGAAAGTGTACCAGATAGGCTCAGAGAGTGCATACGGAGCAGAGGAGGACCCACTCGTTATTAAAAAATAACAAGCACCATAATTTTTTTCAGAAGACGTGTGCTTTACAAGATCCTTTATTTTGTGTAATTTTTCCTAAAAACTGTTATTTGTGTTTTTATTAAAGAAAATAAACAAATGATTCCATTGTTTATTTTTACACTATTCCTGAATGGCCTACTTGACACTTGTACATTCATAAAAACTGAACAATTACGTTCAATTTTAAGTTAAGGCAAAAAAACATGGTGGGCCCTATTTAGTTTTGAGTAGTTTAGTAGCTAAGTACAGTGGCCCTTGCACGAACGCTCGACTAAACGTCAAATAAAGCAATCTTATCAACAAACAGTTTGGTTTTAAATTTTTTGTGACAAGCACAATATTATTATCACCCTAAGATGAATAGTCTTAAAACTAAGTAAATTTTAGGTGTACTACGAGTTTTCAGATTTAAAATCGTTCTTTCATTTTACGTAACGTTTACCTGCCTACTCCGCGCGTTCGTGGTAGGCCCACGTACCTACTTAAATAGTGCATGTGCGAATTGTGAAAAATTATCAATAATGAAACGAACAAAAAGCATGATTCTGATTACACTGCAGACGTCATGTGGTCTTTTTTGCGATAGCAAAGAAGTTGCTCAAGAAATTGCACATTTCTTTACCAGTATCCCACTTTAAAACTAATGAAACCTTAAATTCCTCGCCCTCGCACGCTTGTGATTCAGTAAGGGCGAACGTTTCAGCCTGTCCCATTGAAAGCTTTTAAAAGCAAATCAAGATCAAATTGTCCGAATATTATTTTTAGTGTGTATTAATGATCTACTCCATTTATTACAAAATCAACCACAAATGGTGTTATTTGCTGACGATACTTCCTTAATTTTTAAGGTACCGTTCTACAAATTTTGTAAATAACGCCCTAAACTGCAGATTCATAATTGGTTCACTGCCAATAATTTAGTATTAAATGGAAAAAAGAACTAAGTGCCTAGGATTTTCGTTCATAGCATGAATGATTTCGTGTATTCTCTAAGGGTACGGTACCTTGCCAATATATCTATGAAAACATCATGTACGTAAGAAAAAAATTACTTACATCTTTTTAGTAAAAGAGGTGACAGACATAATAGGGAATGTGCATGCATTTTTTTTTTTTTACTAAATCAATAATAGACAGTAATATAAACCTAAGAAAAGTATTGAAAGTTAAATTGAACTACTGATTGATGCTCAAAAAAACTATGAAACTCCAACAATTTTCTACTACAGTTCAAACGTCTGTTTCTGTCACAGTCATGATGTGACGTCATTGTTCACGAAACTGCTTTGTTTACATCTGTTTTTTAGCCCCAAATCTTATATTATTATTATTCTTAAGATCCATCTATCATAAAACCTATGTTTCACAAATAAATTGATTTGATTTGATTTTTATTTATATATTAAATTATTGTTTATGCTTTATTCAAGTAGAAATCGCACTTACATATTTACCTTAGTGAGATTTCAAGTATTTAGCAAAGAATAGATTTTATTCACATGTATTGTTTCGTCACTTCCGGCATTTTCGAAGAGGACACGTTTTGAGATTGCGTTCCGTTTCACCAAAAAAACGCAACATAAATTAATTAATTGTAAAATAAGTAATGCATTAAAAATGTAAAAAATATTGGAATTTGTTTCTTGACTCCTACACAATGTATATTAAAATAATGGATAAGTTTTGAATTACGTGCATATTCCCTATTATACAGGGTCAATTAAATTAGCTAGCGACGTGATGGGTATCGATATCAAAACACGACAAAATAAACATTTAAAAGATTTGATGATTTTTTTTGGCCGCTGGCGACCGCCCGTAGTGCTGTTGCTTGAACTATTTATTTATTTATTATTATCTATAACTTGGTGACAAAAACAATTAAACAATAATTTGGTACAGAGATGTGAGACTAATTAATATCCTGGCTCCCAAACTAGGTTTATTGCCTGTGAACTATGAGCTGAGAAATCTGTTTTTTTGTTTGTTTTATCGTGTTTAGATATATTATATATCGATACCCATCACGCCTATGTAATTTGAAATTTTAAATACACGGCGCTTGAAGACCCCCCAAAAAAAACATCAAATTAATATTTTTTTTGCTTTAAGTATCATGTTTAGATATCAATACATAAGTATCAAGTCTGCGGAGTTTCGCTAGCTAATTTAATTTGACCCTGTATATCGAAACCCAATACGTATGTGAAGTTTACACAAAAACACGTACACTACCTGAGTTAAAAAAAAAACTCATCAAATTAATTTATTTTTTGTTTTATCATGTTTAGTTTTTTACCCATTTTCTTTCCCATTACTTCTGCGGAATTTCGCTAGCTAATTTAATTCAGGGGGAAACCTGGCTATAAATGGTAATGGTAAAAAATTATGGTAGAATTATAAAGTAGGTATCTAAGTAGTGATGCAATCGGCGCGGCGGCTACACGCACGCGGCGTGCGTGTAGGTATGACCCATGTATGAACGTAAACGAAGCAAAAGGAGTAGCAGGTGGCGTTCTATAGTTTCTGCCTACCCCATGGTAAGAAGGCGTAAGTTTATATATATACATATTATACATAAAATTATAAAAACAAAATTATAAATTATTTGTTACAAAGTAGACACTTGCATCTCATCTCGTGCATATAATGAGGTATATAATTACAATTTTTATTACCAATAAGAGATAATTAACGCTAATAGCACGCTCTCACATGTGATTGGTTCAATTTCTATTTTTGTCGAAATTATTAGTGCATGATAGCTGCAAGAAGTTTAACCAACATTAATTGCACCAGATTATTAATTTGCTGGACTAAAAACACTACAAAGTGAAATTAATTTTTATTTCGGAAGTCGGTGTCTTTGGATCTGTATTTTAGTTTTCTGCCACCGACTTCCGAAATTAAAGTTATTTCTCACTTTCTAGTGTTTTTTTTTTGGAAGTCTATGGTTTTTAGGGTTCCGTACCGAAAGGGTAAAACGGGAACCCTATTACTAAGGCTCCGCCGCTGTCTGTCTGTCACCAGGCTGTATCTCATGAACCGTGATAGTTAGACAGTTGAAATTTTCACAAATGATGTATTTCTGTTGCCGCTATAACATCAAAACTATACTAAAAAACAGGATAAAATAAATATTTAAGGGGGCTCTTAGACAACAAACGTGATTTTTTGCTCGATATTGATAACGGCAACAGGTAGACGCTTGAAATATTTGAATCTGTTACACAACAAGATAATATTTTCAGTCATCTGGTCTCCACGTGGTGCTGGAAAGTCCCAGCTTGTCATGTTCGTGTCCGACTACCAGCAACCAGCAGAACAGTGGCATCTGGCAGGTGTCGGGCACAACCGGCGGAAAACAATTAGATAAGGTATGTTTACGGTTGTGAGTAACAAAAAAAAAAAAAAAGTTGTTTATTGGTACCAGAAAATTATTCACAAAAATAAATATTTCTAAATAAAAGGTTCTAAAGATATTAACCACAAGAGTTGTTGATACTGGTTCCCAAACTAAGCTATCGCTTGTATTTTGGGACACAGCGTTCAGCCGTGAATAATGTTACAATTTGGTGTCTTTAGGTACTTGCATTTGTTGTGAATGTGAATATGAACATTTTTTTTTTTTTTGATTTAATTATTTAAAAGTGTTAAAATAAGGTGAAAAAGGTGAGTGTGTGTGCGTGTGAGTGTTTATGTGTAAGTGTGTGTGTGTGGGGGTGTGTGTGTGACAGTGATCATGGATTACACAGTAAATTTTAGTAAATCTTCAGTCTTTTGATAGTCCATTTTGAGTAGCCAATCAGTAACTATATCTTTTACTTTGCGTTTGTTTAGTCCTACAATTTTTAGTTCCTTATTAATATAGTCCTACAGTTTGCAGCTAAGACTGTTGAATTGTCCTCTGGCAAAGGCTGTCCTTGTAGGGGAACGAACGCATGCCTTCATCCTTCTACGGGCATTAGGGGCAGTAGGTGGGACTATTCGATGTCTTCTCAAGGTGGATTTCAGCACATAGAGCTGCCTAACGGTCAGGGCTTTGCATTCCGAGTAGAGTGATGCGGTGGGGTACCTGTATGGTTTTTTATTCATTACTTTTAGAACTGCTCTTTGCGCCCTCTCCAACCCGAGAAGGAGCGTTTTACCTGGCCCGCCCCATTCAGGGATGCAGTATTGGATAACAGACTGACACAGAGCCAAGTAGACTAGTCTTAGCTTGTCTGGAGGAGAAGAGTCCCTGAGTAATTTAAAAATATGTATGAGCCGTCTCACTCTTGAAGTTACTGTTTCTACCTATGTGTTTTTCCCATCTCAGTCTGCTATCCAAATACACACCCAGGTACTTTGCACTGTCAACACGGGTAAGTTCTGGGCACGTGCAACTTCTACCTAGAGATGAGCAGACATGGGCTTTAACAGTGAAGTCTTGTGGAGGAGAGGTGTTTTTCCTGATGGAGAAGGTCACATAATGGGTTTTTTTGACGTTAAGGGTTAATAAGTTGTCTGAGAGCCAATGCATGATTTTAGCTACAGAGTGTTCAGCGGTCTCCTTGACAGCGGTCCAATAACAATAACGACACATACTTAGGTAAGTTACACCATCTCAGACACTAATCTGCATGGTCCTTATAAAGAAAGCAAGAAAGACAGAAAGAAAAAGCATTTATTGACCGTGCGTGCGTTGGCGTTTTTTTTTTATATGACCGGTCAAGCTACCCGAAACTGTAAAGTTTTCCCAATCAACCTTGCACCTTATACTGTAGGGCAAAAGTTGAAAATCTATTAAAGAAATTTGACAGATTGTAGTAGCATGGCGTCTGTACAATGACCCCTTGGAGCAGCAGTTCCCAAAGTATGGGTCGCTACGCGACCCACTGGTGGGTCGCACTCGCGAGCGATTATTGGGTGGGCCACAGATTTGGTTTCTACCAAAGCGGAGAGAAGAAGAGATGTTTGTAAACGACCAACAAGATATCGTTATTTCGATGCGATCGTACGGTAACGGTATCTTATTGGTCGTTTACAAACATTTCTTCTCTCCTCTCCGCTTTGGTGGAAACCGGGCCTTAGTTATTCTGTAGGCTCGATACTACAAGCCATCCGACCAAGCGTGCCCGAAATGTGCCGAATCCACAAACTTGACACGCTACTATATTAGTTTGTGTTCGATCTTCGATCGCGCCAAGTGGCGAGTTGTGTCGTCGAGGACATAAAAATGCCAAATTGGGCCGTAATAAACTGTAAAAGCTCTTCTAGGGTAGTAAATCGAGCCAATGGAGGTATTACCTACCATTGGTAAGTAATATTGTTGCTCAAATAGCTGTTTTAAAATAATTAATTGTGATGATCAAGTAACACTGATAGGATAAATTCCTACTTCACACTATTAATTTCACATTGCTGGTATTGCTTTGAGGGGCCATCATTGGACGCTTTGTCTATCGCAATGTAATGCAAACGACAGAAACAGTGTAAGTTTCGTGGTATAGGCGCTTTTATAATTTTTCTGTCAAATGGTAGGACTAGTGATGGGCTACGTGTTACTTTTAAATCGATTTGATTAATCAAAAATCGATACTGACAAATTTATGAGAATTGCATTTTCGACTTTTACAATAAATAATACGATTTTGGAATATAAGTATTTTGAATTTGAATTTCATGTTTCAGTTTTCCGCGTGATCCCGTTTGTAAAGAAAAATGGATTGAAGCGAAGGGTAAAATAGGCTGGTTTCTTTCAAAATATAGTACAATTTGTTCTATAAATTTAAAAAGTGATGATTTTGTAATTGCTAAAAAGTGCAGACGATTATGTGAAACAGCATATCCGACAATTCTCTTTATTATTATTTTTCAGCATATCCCTTGTATTAGGATCAGACTTCATCCTCGCATATCTTGCTTGACTGGCTTCCCTTTTCGCAACTAATATCTTTTGTACTTTTCCTCATAAACATATATCTAAATCATAAGGATGTAAGTAGCTATCAAAAACAAACTACGATTTTAAAATCGATTAAGGCTACCATCAGACGGACTTCATCGCAGCAACCGCGCGCAGTCGATATATCTTGTCGCGTTTTCAATATCAAGGTCGTTGCATGGTTAGCATTCTGATTTGACTTTGTGCAGTTGACGCCACGCATCTAGACCAGGAGCTCAGTGTAAGATTTGACGTCGAAATGGAAGCACAGACGTTACTTCTCTTTAATAAGAGAAGTAACGTCTGTGCTTCCATTTCGACGTAATAATAATTTATTACGGAGCCGCGCCGCCGCCGGCCAGCGGTGTCATCGAATTGAAAAACTGCAACGTGCAGCGCGGATGTACATTGATCCTTTGCTATTATTTTGCCATACAGAAGGTGATTTTTTCATACTGTACCTATCCGAAATTAAGTGTCAATTGCTGCATTTAATCAATTAAAAGATAGCTGACTTTACTTTTTTCGAAAGAAATAAATAAGTCGGTATCAAAATCCATTTTTATTTAAACCGTTCGACGCGACCGACGCGCTTTGTGCTCCTTGACTAATTGCACACTCAAGTATATTAGAATGTACTCTGTGCTGCACACTAAACTGTATGCGGTTAGCGATAGACAGCGTGCGTCGACACGCGATGGTAGCCTACCGCGTAAATTTGAAGTCACGACTGTATGCAGTTAATATTGACTTCACACGGCTGCAGCCGACCACGTGAAGTTGATAATATATCACGAATTCATGACTGAACGAAGTCGAACGTATACTGCATGCAGTTGAATTTATATCGACTGCGCGCGGTTGCTGCGATGCAGTCCGTCTGATGGCAGCCTTAGTCGTAATTACGTAAAACAAATTATCATATTATTTTTTATTTAAAAAAAAAAACCTTGGCCCACACTTGGAATTTCTCCTGTATCGTGGGTGTGGGTGTAATTTAAAGCGATTGAAACGATTCTGTTTAAGTTGAGCACATCAGAAAATGGCTGGGCTGACGTCATGGTAGTTATAAAAAAGATGACACGCTCGGCTTTCATAATATCCAATGCACATGTGGTATAGCCTACTCTAAATCTGTGGGGTGGGCCCCGAAAAATAGGACGACAAATCGATCAACTGGGACAACGGGCGGGTGACCACACACCAATAACGGTCACCAAACTTACGGAATCACGGCGCGGGGCGGTCACTGTGATTTTCGAGTATGCGTGGGTGGAGGGGGACGACGGAACGCACCGAAATAAATTGGACATATCAAACTCATTGTGATTAAAAAAGTAACTTAAACTGAAGTTGATGCTAAGGCTTTAGTAACAAATAATATGACATAAATGCACCCTTCTCATTAAAAAAAATAGCACTCCTTGTATTTATTAACACTTTGGATCGGAACTGAATGTTTTTTTTTCTTGTTGGAACAGTCCTTTCATAAAGTTATGCCCCTTTTCCTTCATGAAAACAAAGAGGCGAGTCTCGAATTTGGAACTTCTTGTTAGGTGAGTCGCTTTCCAGTCAACTTTGGAAACCACTGGTTTGGCATTAAACCTTGTATATATTTTATGTTAAGTATATTTTTTATTTATATTTTTATACTTAACATAATGAAATATATAAATAAATTTAAACTTAACATTTTGATGAGTAATTAAGTAATAGATAAGTATGTACCTATGACTATAGGTATCTACTAATCGCATTCATAAGGATGCCTGCCGAGCCTACCTACTCATGAAATAGCGCGCGACGTCGTAGTACTCGTATATTTAAAGTACCCAGCTATCCAGAAATACTAATGAAAAGAGTGTTTCGATGCGGGTTTCCTATAAGTCACCTCCACGTCAGATCAGGGGCCCAAGTCTGCTATTTTTATAAATTCAGTCATTCCGACACGATCCCATTGTCATTTTGCTAAAAGTTCGTAATCTGGTAAATTCATAATGGTCGATCATTTTCTTTGCAATTTCTTTCAATGTAGTGTCAGTTGCCGACCATTGGAAAGTCATAATGACGCCATTATAATAGTAGATTACCTACCAAACTTGTCAAAATCAACAATAATTATGAAATCAATGATCGACCATTCTGACACTATTGTAATAGCAGACTTGTGGCCCTGATAAGTTGTTTAATAACCGTTTCAATAACTGCCCGGGAACTCCCGAAAAGCAAGGCATGCGCTCTGGCCTCAGGGAAAGTACCTTTTAGTGGTTTCTTGGTATTTCTACTATTTTTGGTTATGGTTCGGTATGTTTGTCGTTTAGTTTAATGAAAGCCTAGGTGTTATTTTTGGATGCAATGCAAATGCACACATAGCTATTAGTAGCTATCTGTGCTGGCACGGAGCGTTGAGTCACAAAAATTAACTACTGTAGCCCGTGAATCTTATGTTTTTTTGCAATTTGCAGGTCAGTTTCAGGTTGTATCTTGATAAAAATATGATTCGCGAGTAAAACAGTTATGTAAGTATAAATTACAGAATTATAATCATTAGAATCATTAATAAACATCTCTCTAAGTTAGATTTGTTCCATTGAATGACTTTATCATGAAATCATGAAATGCAAAAAAAAAAATTGCTTAGAGACATGTACTTATTCATGATTTTAATGATTATAATTCTGTAAATACATAGATATTGGATAAGGTCGCGAGTCATATTTTGATCAAGATACAAACAACCTGACACTGACCTGCAAATTCAGAAAATGTAAGAAAATTTGAATTTCGCTGGCGACTGAAATCATTCATTAATAATGTAGGCCTACCTACCTATCTATTCTAAATACTAATCAAGTTTATAATTGTTTAATACTTTAAGCACACAAATGTAGGTAGAGAGGCGGACTATCATTGTGATGTACCTATGAGCTATTATCCCGCTAGATCCAGCTTTCGCCTTTCCAGAGTTCTGATTTCTATGTTTATTTCTATCAAGTTCCAATTTTTATTTAATTATTATGTATATTAGTTAATTTAGTTTAAGAAGTTTATCCGATCTACCTACCTTCCTATATATTTTTATCACGTTAATAAATATATAACTACCTACATAAAAGCTTGTCGACCTGTTAACACAACCAAAATTATTATTATAGCAATTCTGATAAAAATTACCAATTTTAGGAATTTGGATGCTCCCTACTAAGTTCACTTCCGAAGAGTCACCGCGAACGTCTTTCAAAGGAACTGTATGAGATGATCAGGTGCATCAAGCAGCACAATGATTCGGATGCTGAGATACCGAAGGAAGCGATAGATAATAAGTCTGCCAGCATGATTGAACTGAAGACTCCGGAGAAACGGTAGATTGTAATTGTGATTATAAAATCTAATGCCCATTTCACTAGGCGATACCTGAATTCCTAATAAAAGCGCACAGTTGGATTTTCAACGCTCGGCTCAGTGCTGAAAGTTAAAAAATCCAACAGCGTAACATTAATTTCTAAATGTTGTTTTCGGTTTTCTAAATAAGGCGCGGATCTAGGTTTTCACTCAAGGGGGGCAAATGTTTCTCTGTTAGGCCGCGTACCGCTACCGTCAAACGCGTTTGGCGCGCGTCGCGTGTACTCCCAAAGATTATTGCAATTTTGATTCCTATGCTAATTACATAAAACTTATTTTGAAATCCTCCTACAAACACTGCGTACGCGCATCTACCGAGCAGCAACCGCGCAGTCACCGGACAGCGACCGCGCAGCTTCCGGCTCCGCTCAGTAAACGCTCAAAGCACCCGCACCGCCACGTAAATAATAGTGTGTCCAATTTCATTTTCATTGAAGCCGCGCTGCGACACGGATGAGACGGATGTCGGGATGCGGATATTACCTATACTCCATAGGTTTAGGTAGTTAAATAAAGGTAAACAAATCATAAAAAGGGTTTTTATAGATGACACTTTCTTGTTTAAAAATACGTTGTAACTTATAATCAATTTGTTTTTTTTTATTATTATTACGATAGTTTCCTCTTTTATTACTGTATGTTAAACTTTATCATTTATTTGTATACTACTCTTCGTAGATGTAATTGCTTGAGCACAATTATTTAGTTAGATTTATATAAATTACTATATTATTTTGAAATCTCTCTATTGTAAAGAACCCAAAAAGATAATTATGTTCTCTAAACGTCAACGAAATAAAACGTTGCTAAATTGAAGAGTTCTGTGAAGTAGCATGCCAACTGAAGTGGCAGGTATTACGTTTAGGTATTACGGTTACTTGACAGCTCTCGCGTCACGTGGGTTTTTTTGTTTACCTTTATTTAACTACCTAATCCAACGGAATATAGCTTGAAGTATGATGTCTAAAATAGAATGCACCCAAAGTTTGCTTTAATTTTCTCCATTTTGCCATTTTTTATAAAAATAATAGGTAGACCTACCTATTATTTACCTGTGAATTTACCTGTGAATAAAAAAGGAGTATTTGCGTACCTGTACGCAAATACTCCTTTTTTATTCACAGTTGCGGTGTGTACGCGTAGTCATAAAAACGTGCCCGACGCCGGAGGGTGGGGGAAAGAATGTTGCTTTTCCAGATGCAGGGACGTTAATTGTTGAGGAATTCTCCTGGTAAGAATCAGGAGAACTGCCACAGATCTTAAGCATTGTGACGAGTATAAATTGCTTAGCAAGTTAGCAACCATATTAAAGTACCTAATCGGTGCTTTCCTAGAGCAAATGCACGAGTTACTATAAAAAATACTCAAATCCCTATAGAATTTTCAAAATCGATCTACAATATTGACGGAGCAATCGGTGAACATGACATTAAAAAAAACATACTGACGAACAATAACCTTCTCCTTTTTGAAAGCCGGTTAAAAATACGACCCCCCCTGTATCCACGCCTGGACTGTACTTAATATTTCTTAGTTTACTTATCTAACTAGATTCATTTTGTGCGTGAGGAATTCAAATTTTTAACAACGAAATCATGTTTTGTTGTAGCATGCTGAATGATGATTCGAATTCCGAAATTATTTTCAGGGACTTCCCAATCAAAAACGAGACGCCTACGCGGTACCGCTCTCTGGATACCCTCACAGCACATAAGAGAGAGTGTGAACGACCTCTGCCAGATCCCGGACCTTTGCAGAAGGGAGATCATGCTGATGCGTCTGTTGATGAGAGTAAAGAT
Organism: Tiliacea citrago; assembly: GCA_963921375.1. Classification (NCBI taxonomy): domain Eukaryota; kingdom Metazoa; phylum Arthropoda; class Insecta; order Lepidoptera; family Noctuidae; genus Tiliacea; species Tiliacea citrago. The sequence goes on along the minus strand of OY992782.1, from coordinate 9,976,094 downwards.
ACGAAGGTATAAGTGCATCGATCTCCTTACTTTATTAAATAGTAATTTACCTACCCACTACGTATTAATTATGTAGGTAAAACAAATTTATTTGATTTCTAGCAGGTAATGTGTCGCAGACAAAGTACATACACACTATCATCCGCTCCTGAAAGTGTTAGGATCCGAAACAAAACATCAAGGTAATATAAAATTAAAACATACGTCCATATTGCTACTTATTGTAAGTAATTAGTCAGTAAACGTAGACACACTATCTACTTTTTATTTTTTACCTGCTAGATAGTTAATCTAGCACATAATTTAATAAAAATTCTGTTTTAAATTTTTAGGGTTCCGTAGTCAACAAGAAACCCTTATAGTTTCGCCATGTCCGTCTATCTGTCCCCGGCTTAGTTCAGAGACTCTTAGTACTAGAAAGCTGTGATTTGGCATGGGTATATATATTAATCACAGGACAAAGTAGTAAAATAAAATCTTGAAAAAATATATTTTTTTTGGGTCAGCTATATGATTATTTTTGGATATGAGATAAAATTCATGGCAGTAGTACATACATATAACGAAATTAAAAGGAAAACCATCACAGCTAAGTTGGCTTTACACATTGATAAGTATATCAAAAATTACAAGTTAACGAGTAATAGTCGACAAACTTACATTCGCAGCTGGAGAATTGACCGTGACGTATATCGATGTATGAGAACATGTTTTTCAACTACAATGTTAAGTTTGATTTTGGGATAAATTCATCCCAACTACAGAACCCTTCATAGTGGCCATTGGCCGGTTATTAATTTATTTGGCAGATAGTAGCCCATCCGGATACTGTGAACAAGCCCTTCGATACCTAAATAAAATTATTATGTTATCTAATTATGACCTACCTGCACTGGGCCCTTTCGTGGTGGATTACGGCCTACTCCCTTACAGAGAGGAGGTCGGTGTCCCAGCAGTGGGAACACTATATAGGCCGATAGTTATTTAGCTAATTATGACCTACATCTTATACCCTTGTATGAAAACTAAATAAGCCTTCATATTTCCAGCCCAATCCATGCTTCTCAAAGTACCCTACTGGAAAATTTGATAGCAGCGGAGAAAGCCGCAGAAGACCTGCATGATAAACTAACCCACGTCGTCAGAGAGTTCATGGAGGACGGCAAACATGACTCGTCGATATCCTCGCTGACCCTGGACGTTTCCAAGATTTCGTTGCTGAAGGTATACAAAATTAAATAAGGTTTTAACTGCTAAGGTTTTCAAAGATCCTTTTTTTAGGTTTCCGTAGTAAACAAGGAACCCTTAAAGTTTCGCCATGTCCGTCTGTCTGTCTGTCTGTCCGTACGTCCGTCTGTCCCCGGCTTAGCTCGGAGACGCTTAGTTCTAGAAAGCTGCAATTTGGCATGGGTGTATATATTAATCACGCCAAAAAGGTCTTAAAATAAAAACACGAAAAACATTTTTTTTAAGGGTACCTCCCTTACACGTAAAATGGGGACGACATTTTTGTTCTCATCTAATACATGGTGTGGGGTAACGTTGGATAGGCCGTTTAAAAATATTGTGGGTCTGTGAAAAGCATTTTTCAATTCTGAGATCCGTTTGCGTAATATTAAGCTATAAAGTGCTATTTTTTGTTAGAGTTAAGTGTCCCCCCCCTGCCTGCTAAACGGTTGGGTTTGGATATGTGAAAAAAATCATGGCAGTAGTATATTATATATAACGAAATTAAAAGGAAAACTATCACAGCTAAGTAGGGTTTACAAGTTAACGAGTAATAGTCGACCAACTTAAATTTGCAGTTGAAGAATTGACCGTAACTTATATCGATGTATGGGAGAGCATGTTTCAACTACAATGTTAAGTTTGTTTTTGGGATAAATTCATCAACTACGGAACCCTTCATTGTGCGTGGTCCGACACGCACTTGGCCGGTTTTTTGTATGCTAAATATAACTGCGCAACGTGGTTGTAGGTACTATGGACAGGTACACCTTTGCCTAACCCTTCGGGGAAAACGGGCGTAATGTTATATTATTTATTATGTCATGTATTTCCGGCTAGTTTGTAGAAATAGCGCTTACAGTGTGGAGTCATGTGGAGTGTACCTACCATTTCTATTTATATCAATAGGTTTTTAACCGACTTTCAAAAAGGACGAGGTTATAATATGTTAGTATGTATGTTTTTTTTTATGTATGCTCACCGATTCCGATTTTGTTTGAAAGGGTATACTCTCCAGGTGGTGCCATTGTCATCAAGTCAGAATTTGATGAGGAGATCCCATGGAAATCCTTAAATTTTATAGGCACACCTATAACGCTTTGGATATTTTTTATAGTAATTCGTGCATTTGCTCTCGGAAAGCACCATTTGGTGAAGTGGAACTGATGATTAAGAGCACAGATGGCCACCGGAACTACTTAATAATAAGTATTTCACGGGTTGCGATTCGATTAGGTACGCTTTAATATGGTTGCTAAGCAATTTATACTCGTCACAATGTCTATGGTGAAGTGTAGCTCCAGTTCTCCTGGTTTTTACCACGAGACCTCCTCAACAATTAACGTCCCTTCATCGGGAAAAGTAATATTTTGGTAAAAAGGTGATGAGCAGTTGACATTAGACTATTGTAACTTAGATAAATAAATTACCAACCGACCAACTAAAAAGTGAAAAATAAAAAACTTTTTACAAAAAAAAACATTAGTTTTTACACACTACAAAGTGAAAAATAACTTTAATTTCTGTGGCAAAAATATAATAAAAATAAATTAATTCTGATCTAACGACTTCCGAAATTAAAGTTATTTTTCACGTTGTAATGTTTTTTTTTTGTAAAAAGTTTTTTATTTTTCACTTTTTAGTGGGTCGGTTTGTACCTAAGTTTTTTATTCGTAGGGAAAAATTCTCAGCTTGGAAGTGCCCGTTTGGCAATGGGCTCGCGCTCGTCTCTTATTGAACTCGGTTTAGTCAGAATACCGTTGGGAGTTCAGAAGCCTCATTAATAATAATGGCTGACAAGGATGGGAGCGTCATCATCAAAATTTATTATAATTAACTGGGTTCTATGCCCAGGTCGGGCAGTGTTATCGGTTTTTCCATTACGATTTTTTCAGTAGCAGGCCGGAGTCTGGATTTGTGCCCGGTTGATGGCATTAGACTAGCCCCCTATTACCTACATGAACCTATGGACTTAAGAAATAAATGGCGAAATGTGGGTGTACTAAAGGTACATACACCTCTACCTAACCCTCTGGATATTATAGGCGTGATATGATAATAATGTTATGTTATTATATCCACCCCCTCATTTCTGGTAGTAAATAATAGTATTTCTATGTTTATGCCCATTACAGTGTCCAGAGGCATTTAAACCTAAATTTGCATCAAGCCCAAATCTGTGCGGCATAGGCACTGTTAAAGAAGACTTCACAAAAAGCCACTTAAAGCGATTTGAAAGCGCTTCCACATCCAATCTAGCGCCTAAGTCAGCTGGAAAAGAAAGCAAGATCACCTCTCGCCTGCGCCGCATATCACCTAGTATTTTCAAAGGGAAGAAAGAATCTCCGAGTATGAACATTGAAAATAAGACTAAAGCTCAAGATGCGAGAAGTAAACTTAACAGTAAGTTTCCTAAAGTAGTTTAACAAATAACAACCAGTCTTTGCAGCCTAAGGGCCGCCATACACGGACTGCTTCAAGCAGTCAGGATTGACCGCAAGACCGCCCGAAGCAGTTGCAACTGCTCGAGCGGTTCGTGTATCAATGTGTGTACGTAGACACTGTATTTCACTATAATGCAGTCGGAGCTTGAAGCAGTCCGTACATGGCGGCCCTTAGATGAAAAAAATATTAGAGAAGCTCACAATAGTACCTGGAAAGATATGGGGACCGCCTTTGCCCAGCAGTGGGACATTCTAAGAAAAAAAAGGAGTTCTCAAACAAAACAGTGTCTCCCATAAACTACCCACTTCTTAACATATTTTCTCAGTAGCAGCTCGGAGTTTGGATTTGTGCCCGGTTGATTACATGGGACTTAAACATAACTGGCGAAATGTGGGTGTACTATAGGTACACCTCTGCCTAACCCTTTGGGAATTACAGGCGTGATGTTTATGTGTGTTAACATTTTTGCAGGTCTATTCAAGCCAAAAATAGTAACACCAGTCCGCACCCCTCGATCGAACATGGAAGCAAGCCCCTGTCTTAGTTCATCAAAAAAGAAATTTAGTCATATTAAGTCAACTATACCAAGACCTTCGAAGAAAGAATGAAAACTCATAATTTTTTAATACAAATTAAAAGTGTTTAATGCGGAACCTAACTAGTTAGCGGGCAGTGATTACAATAAACTAATATTTAAATATACTGTGTTATTTTGTAATCATCATATATTACACATATTATGTAGTTGAAACACAGCGGATCAAGTATCAGATGGATCAGAATTAGTGTAGGTCCTTATTAATTTCTCAACCTCTTTCTCTAAAGATTCAGTCTTGTATTCTTTTTTTTTTGTTTTTGTTCTTGAATGCTTGGCTTCTTTATCCTTTTTGTTGGCTTTTTCATCAGTATTTTTATTTCTCTGTAGATGTATTGCAGCAGGATAAATTATACTTTCAATCAATTCTTCTCTTGCTTCTTTCTTGCAAAAATCCCCTCTGTTTTGTACAGCATTACGACTTTTCTTTTTCACCTTCCGATGTTTCTCCATACAGACATCTTGTATACTTTCTTCATCGCTACAAACAGATTTATGATCTGAAGATAATTCATTTTTTGCTCTATTATTAATTTCTTTTTCTTGAGTCTTAGTGGTTAACTCTTTTAAAGTGTACTTTTCTATGTTAAAATTTTTTCTCCTGTCTTTTTTTGCTAATTTGAGGCAAATTGTTGCTTTTGGGTATCCTATGAATTGCTGATAGCATCCTCCTTTTTCCAGTGACACAAAAGGTTTGAAAAATCTTCTTGGGTGTATGTCTTCTGGTGTCTCATTTAGTAGCACATAAGCCTTCTTTAGAAATATTTTCTTGTCAATAGGGTTCTGCATGTGGAAGAAATTTTCAAGTTGTTCATGAGACTTTAGCCTCTTCAATGCATTTCTTTGCACAATGTTGTATGAAACTACAGCCATGAGAATGAATGCTGGCTCATTACTAAGTACATGATCCCACAGTATCAGCCACTCGGAGCATGTTAGTACCTCACTAAAAGCTGTTTCAAGTATTTTTAGAGCATATGTTTGACTTGTGATACCTACATCACAGAAATGATTTAAAAGTGGCTGATCATGCTCAGCCAGAATGTTTTCAACAATGGCCAACACACTTATTGGAGGGAATGGAGCATACTCAAACCATAGCTGACAATAATTGCATAAAACACTGGCCACAGATTCAAATAGCAAAAGAGGATCTTTTTGAAGTACTTTTACAAATGGGAAAACAAAACCAGGCAAGAACTTCATCACGCCAAATAATGGACACCAGTAAGAGAGACAGGACAGCAGACGTTTCAGGCTTTTCAGTGTCACTGCACTGTGGATTGTAAACTGCTTCTCAATATCTTTGTAAGCAGGATGAATGCCTTTGTCAATGAGAGCAGCATATGCATTCTTATTCCGTGGAGTATCTAACAGTGACCTCCAGATGATTGAGCGGAATTTGTCAGGATATTCACCATATTGCATTAATATTCTCCTTAATCTAGCACTATCCATACAAATACGCATCTTTTGTTCAATTTGGGATTTTGAATGTGTTTGGTCCTGTGAAGCAACTTTAAATGTTGAGGTACCTGGGATCTCCTTCCTCATAGTTTCTACTACACAGTTTTGACAGTTCTGAACTGAATCCATGACATATGAACAGTTGTAGATATTGACTTCACCAAGTTGCAGGATACATAGGAAGTATTTCCCTGTAGGACTGACAACGAACCTACGAATACCTGATGATTCTGGATGTATAATATGTATTATATTTAATGATTCTAAATCTAGTAAATAAAGAATACAATCACTGCTCAATATAGCTAGGATTTTGTTTGCCCCACCATCAAATAATTGTGGAATAAATGCTAGTTGAAGAGCACCAGATATGTTGTATTTAGACAAGTTTATCGACTTCAGGGCCTTCCAAGTCTCCATACTGAACAGTATTAACATGTGTGCGAGGCCAGCCATGGCCATTGCACGACCATTCATAGTGAAAGCAATACTTTTCATGTGCTTCAATTCACTTGGTATTATCTGCTTCACGGATTTCATGCTCTCATGTTTCCAAATCTGCACTGTGTCATTTTGAAAACATGCCACAAGGTAGTCACCTGCAGGAGAAAACATTATTTGTTGGATTTGGGCACCGAAGTACGTGTTCAAGGTGAAATACTTGGTATAGTTGCGTAACTCCCACAGAATAGCTTCTACAGGGCTTGCTGTCAGAAGATTGTTCGTTTTTACATGGTTTGAGAAGGAAATGTGTCTTACTGGTGCTGTGTGCCCCGCCAGCGTGAGAGAGACTCGTCCAGTTTCGGTGTCCAGAAACTTCATCTCATACTTCTTCGCCATGGCGACGATCAGCGTGTCCTGTCTGTTCGGCACGAATTGTAACGCAGTGCACGGCCCCGTTCCGGGTAATTTCCAGAATTTTAGGTCGGAAAAGTCCAGAATAAAAATGTTGCCGGCGTTGTCTGCACACGCGAGTTTGTCATGATTATCGTCGAACACGCCGGTGGAGAATCGTATTCTACGGCATTCGCCATTTGAACCACGAACCGTATGATGCAGCTGTAGTATGACGCCGTCCTTAGGCTTAGATTTTAACTTTATATCAAATTTTTCTATTGCTTCCCGCTCACCTCTGTTCTCTTGTTCCATTTATGATCGTATCAATATTTTTGTATGAATCGAAAATCATGATATTTTCGGATTGTTGACATATTTTCTTAGATTTATCGACTAAATTATTTAAAATTTGGCGGAATCGAGCAATCAAAACAAAAACAGAGATTGTTTCAAACATTGACAAATTCTCAATGACTGATGAGTGATGACATGACAGTAACAGACAGACAACATTGACAAATAGAGTTTTATTATGATTCAGAAAACACCAACACCAAGGAACTTGACAATTCAAACAACTACGAAACAAATCACCCCATTTTTTTAAAATAATTTTTGTTCGTAACCACATAATGTTTTTACATCAAATTATATTTTTACATTCAATTCTGTTTCTTTCGAGTTGGGAATCCTAATCACTGACCAGTGTTGCAAACGTTTTTTTCCCTGAGTCCATTAGTGGCGTTTCTTCAAACCATTAGACTAACCACCATAGATTAGCTGCAATTTTTTTGTTTTATTTTTATTCCTTTTACCGACGTTCAGTCGCTGTTTTTGAGGTCCATTTGAGGGTTTGGGAATGGAAATAAAACAAACCATAGTCATAGTAAATATTTTTAACATCATCCTTTATATTATTACAAAAATGAATTACTGAAAAAATTTGTGACGACGCGGCGACGTTTGGATGATTATTAGATACACAATAATCGCTTAACGCTAGATTTTATTTAATCCTGAATTTATGTTAACGTAGGGTACGATACTTTATAGGTACACCTCTGCCTACCCCTTCGGGGATTACAAGCGTGATGTTATGTATGTACAATTAGTTCGACAAACAACTAGACAATATCACCGGCCACTAAAAGCAAAAATTTTGTCCGCCAGTAGGGTCCAAATCCCCAGTTTAGTGGAAATCCCACTAAGTTGACAACACTGTCACGGGCGTCTCACGCATGGAATTAAGATGTACTGTCTCACGTTACTTGAAAACTTGCTGTTGAAAGTATTCTACGTTCGAATACTTGAAAAGGCCAAAAAAACACATCTTCACGTTAAAGTAAAAACATCGAATAAAAAATCTGTTGTTTTTAGGGTTTCATGTTTTCTATTTTCTTTTAGAAAAGTTTATCTAACAATAATTTGTTGATATTGGACAACCTATTGTTATCATTTGGAATAGGTGTGAAACTGTGATTATCCGATTGCACGTTTCACAGAGTATCTGCTTCATCAAGCTCACAGATAAATATTAGTCAGAGAATCAAGCTCTTTGCTCCTTGCACCAGCTCGTCGCTATGTCTCCGAGAATCTTGTATTATTACACAAATAAACGTTGATTTATGTGTTTCGTGATTCGATTAGCGTAAAAAACATTCATCAAATCTCGAGACACAAAAATATAGCACGATTACTCTAAATAGATGTAGGTAGTTTAAATTTTAATCAACTTTAAAAATTGTTGATTAATAAAAAACGCATTATTTGACGTCCGGTTGACGTCATAACGTCAACGCCGGCTGTCGCTGAAAACCAGCGCTGGGGCTCTGTGTCGCATAGGGTCGCAGCATTATGCTGAGCGATGGCCGTTTAGCGTGAATGTGAAATAAAGAAATAAATAAATTTTATTTGCTCGAACATGTGTATACATACAGAATTAAAATAATACATGCATGCAAGATCTTAAAAAAGAGTGGCTCACGACATGTCTGCCATTTTCCATAGCGTGCAAATATCTTAGGTACCTACAATATTATTATTATCACGGAATCAATGATTTTTAACTTTTACTCTTATACATTAAATATCAGTCATAGTTACTTTAAAAAATCTTATGTTAAATCATTTATATTATCCAATTATTCATTTTCCTAATTCAATAGATATTACAGATTACAATAATTATCACAATAACGATTTACGTCACTTTTAATAGGCATTCAATTATTTATAATGTAGGCATTCAATTATTTATAATATAGGCATTCAATTATTTATAATATTTAAGTTCTCCAATATTACACGATCATAATTTAATTACTACAATCTTAGATAATCACCATGAGTCGTTTAAAAACTCTGCAATACTATAATATGCTTTATGTGCCAAAAACCATTTCAGTGTTTGTTTTTAAGTTTAGGTATCGTTTGCTCTTTCCAACTTTTGGGCAATTTGTTATAGATAATTGGTGCCATGCAAAATACACTCTTGCGCATAAGTGCAGTTTTTGATGTATGTACACACAGAGTATGCTATCATCACGTCTATTTCTTGGAAATTTGTCTGCCATACTAGGAAACAAATGTGGATTTGTCTTTACGAACATTGCTATTTCTATTATATATAGTGAAGGTAATGTTAATATATGATATTTAGTGAAATAATTTTTACAGCTATCGGTCGTTTTGAGATTAAACATAGATCTAACGCAGCACTTTTGTCTTTTAAAGATGATATCCCTGTCGGTTGAGTTACCCCAGAAGATAACACCATATCTAATGATGGATTCAATTAAACCATAGTAGGCCGTTAATAGCGCTTCTATATTTAGAGTACGTGATAATTTATATAACGCATATGCACCACTACTTATTCTATTGGCTAAAGCCTCAATATGCGCTTTCCAATTTAAGTTTCTGTCAATTGTGAGGCCTCAAAATTTTGTAATATTAGCTGTCTGTATTTTATTATTATTATTATATTCGATGTCAAGATTAGAGAGTAATGATGGTCGTTGGCTAAAGTGCATAATCAAAGTTTTATTTATATTAATTTTTAAATTATTATTATTCAGCCACGTTACCGCTTCAATAAGTGTATTTTTTATGTCCGTTTCATATGTATTTTTATTATGGCATGGAATAGTTATCGTACTGTCATCCGCAAACAGTGTCATGGGATGTTTAATGGATTTAGGAAAGTCATTAATATAGAGTGTAAACAAGGGTGGTCCGAGTACACTGCCTTGCGGAACTCCATGAGGGACGGTACGCTCGCATGACGTGTAAATCTCTTCACGGTTGGAAATGAAATGAAATGAAATGAAATGAAATGAAATCGTTTATTCTGTAAATAGGATATCGGAATCACTTTTACACGTCATATTAAAAAGTAAAAAATAAGCTAGATGTAGTCGACATTTCCTATCTGACTACCCGTGAGAAGAAATGGCGAAACAAACTCAGGGGTCAAAGTCTCTTTTAAAGTCCAGACATAATCTTGGTCAGATCATGTGAGGACCATGTAGATCTGTGTCTGAAATGGTCTTTTGAGGAAAGAACCACACAATTTTGAGTGGACCTGTCCAATCAGTGCAAGCATTTGTCGTAATCGTGCAGCTCGACTCAAGACTTAAGGAGCTCAACGACTCGACGAACAATACCAAAGAAAGTACATTTGGGTAGGCCTCATAAAGTGCTCAAAATGCCAGACCACCATTAAAACTGAGAAAAAGCATAAAATAATAGGAAAATATTTAAAGAGAAAAAAAAAAAAATGACCCACATAGTGCTCACATTCACAATAAATTAAAGCAGTAAATATAATACTTTTCAAAGTAAACATTAATGTAACATTGTATATAATATTCTGCAATGTCAATATTTATATAAAATCATGCATAATAACATTAAATGTCAAGTTTTCCAGTTTGATCACAAGGCTTGCAGAGCGAGCAGCTCAATCCCAAGCTTTTTTGTCTTCTAAATAATCAGAAATTTTATAGTACCCTTTTTTACAAAGTTTGGTTTTAATACAGCTTTTAAATCGTTTAATGGGTAAGTTTCGAATGTCAGTAGGAAGTTTGTTGTGAAAGCGTATACATTGACCCATGAACGAGTTGCCTACTCTGTGGAGGCGAGTGCGATGTACAGCAAGATTGTGTTTATTCCTGGTATTTAAACAATGAATATCGGACATTTTCTTAAAATTTGATATATTTTTGTGTACATACAATAGATTTTCAAATATATATTGAGAGGCTACAGTCAGAATATCTATTTCTTTGAATTTTTCACGAAGTGAATCTCTTGGACCTAGATTGTAAATGGCTCGAACAGCCCTTTTCTGTAAAACAAAGATAGTATTAATGTCCGCACAGGTTCCCCAGAGAAGAATCCCATATGACATAAGACTATGAAAATAACTAAAATAAACAATTCTCGCAGTATCTACATCAGTTATCTGTCGAATTTTTTTAACAGCATAGGCGGCTGAACTAAGCCTTCCTGACAATTTTTCTACGTGTGGGCCCCATTGTAATTTACCGTCAATAGTTATCCCAAGAAAAACTGTCGACTCAACAGGGTCCAACTCTATTCCATTAAGTTGAACATTGGTAGTTAGCTGCCTGACATTTGGCATTGAAAATTTAATGAGCTTAGTCTTTTTTTCGTTCAAGAGAAGATTATTTACATTAAACCAATGGACAACCTTAGAGAGTGCATCGTTAACATGTTCAAAATTGACTAGCTGACGTTTGATTTTAAAAATGAGGGAAGTATCATCTGCGAATAATACAATCTTGTGATTATCCCTTATGTGATAAGGTAAGTCATTTATATAAATTAGAAACAAGAAAGGACCTAGAATTGAACCCTGCGGAACTCCCATAGTGACCGCAGATCCTGCAGATCTCTTGCCATTAACATCAACCCTCTGAATTCTGTTGTTCAGATAAGAAGTCAGAAGGTCGAGAGCACTGTCCCTCATACCATAGTGGTGCAGTTTTCGGATGAGTGTATCATGATGAACGCAATCGAAGGCCTTAGACAAGTCGCAGAAAATGCCAAGAGCATCCTGCGACTCCTCCCAGGCCTCGAATATGCTCTTCAGTAATTCCACGCCCGCATCTGTAGTTGAACGACCCTTTGTAAAACCAAACTGTTTCAGATGAAGTAAATTATTTGTATTGAAATGTCCTAACATTTGTTTTAAAATTAACTTTTCAAAGATTTTGCTCAATGTAGGTAATATCGAAATTGGCCGAAAATTCGTGGGATCAGTTGTGCTGCCAGATTTGAACAGTGGAATCACTTTACTAAGTTTCATCAGATCAGGAAATACACCAGATGCAATACAAGAATTAAAAACAATTGCTAAAAACGGTGAAATAACATCGATTATTGAAGACATGGTATGTACTGATAATCCCCAAAGGTCAGCAGTTTTTTTTACATCAAGATCTTTAAAAGATTCTATAATATCCTTAGCGGTAACAACCGTGAATTTAAAGTGTTTATCACATTCTGGTACGCATTCTTTTAGTATGGAGTAAGCAGAAGTGGAGGACGACGATGACAGAGTTTTGGTTGTTAAAATGGGAATATTAGTAAAGAAATTGTCAAACTCAGTTGCCACCTCCACGTCTGCCTTAATATCTACATCATTGATTTTTAGGTGGAAGTCACGATTACGTACTGTTGTTCTACCTGTTTCTGAATTAATAATACTCCAAGTTGTTTTAATTTTATTACCAGAAGATTTTATTTTATTTTTAATATGTATGGCTTTTGCTGAGGAACAGGCTCGTTTAAAAGTTTTAGAATATTTTTTAACGAATTCTTTAAAAGTTTCATCATGGTTATATGTTTTTTCATGATACAATTCGTATAACCTCTGCCTACTTTTGTAAATACCTGGTGTTGCCCAATCACTAAATATAACGCGGTCACAAACAGGCAATGTTTTTGAGGTGAATACCTTCCTAAATTCACTATTAATGAGGTTAAATAGTGAAGTATAAGCTTGATCTGGGTCGGTGTGATAAGACAAACCCGGTAGTTTTTCCATTAAATTATTTTTAAATTGTTCTAAGCGACTTATGTTTACAGGAATAAAACTCACAAGTTTTCTTTGAGCTCTAACTATTTTCTGGGGGAAAGTGACTAACTGGCCACAGTGATCAGAGTCCAATTCATTTAGAATTAAATGGCTAGAAGGTCTTAAGTTTGTAAAAATATTGTCAATACAGGTAGCGCTAGTGGCAGTTATTCTAGTCGGCTCAAAGAATGTATTGTACAAATTATATGACTTTAATAAGGTTATAAACTTATTTACTGTAGAAGATTTTTCCAGTATATTAATGTTGAAATCTCCACAGACAACAACTGTTTTATTACTGTTACAAGTCTTTAATAATATTTCTTCCATATATTTCTAAAAAATATCATATGAAGCACATGGGGGCCTGTATACACTCACTACAATGAACTGCTCAAGCTCAATGCAAGCTATTTCAATAACTCGCTCAACAGAGAGGCTCACAATATCCTTACGTTCTTTAAATTTCATATTATTACGAACAATTATTAAAGAGCCACCACGTATCATATTAACTCTGCTGAATGAGCTGGCAACCTGGTGGTTGTTAAAGCTGAACATGAACTGGTGGACTTTTTTGGAGCTCATATTTATTCTACTAATTTGCGTTACTTGTTTTCTGTCTTGTAGGTATGATTGTATTAGATTAAATATGTTTCCTCTTATCCCATAAGCATCAAGTTTATTTAGTAATATATTATGTTGGACATAATCGAATGACTGGTATATTTTTATCCATGTTAGTCATAACAGTATGCAAAAAATCGTATATGGCCAAATTAATTGTTTTTTTCTCCCTAAATCCTTTCTGTTCATCACAGAGTATATGATTTTTTTTCAAAATAGGTATTAAGTTCCCTGTAAATAAATTTTTCGAAAATTTTTGAAATGATTGGTATTAATGATATTGGCCTGTAAAATTCTATTGGCTCCCTATCCTGTTTCTTAAATAGTGGTTTTACAATAGATTTTTTTAGCGCATTCGGAAATATACCTTCACTGATACTTAAATTAATAATGTAGCTTATGGGGCTACAGATTTCATATGCTACAGTCTTAACAATTTTTGTACATGGCATATGTACAAAAATTGTTAAGACTGTAGCATCATATCCTACACTGTTTGTATTTTTTAAGGCCGCGATAATTTTTAATATATCAAATGCTAGACTTGGGGCCATGAACATTGAGTCTTTTTTGGCTAAAATATGTTTAGTGACTGCGGTTCCCAAGCTAGTCATCGGTTCAATTTTATCTATAAAGTAATTGTTAAATATATTTGCAATCGTTTTGGGGTCAGTCACAGTCTCATTATTATATCGAATTTTGTCTATAGTGTTTTTTGGTATGTTTAGTTTTGTTTGGTTTATTATTTCCCAAGTAGTCTTAGATCTATTATTTGATCTTTTAATTTTATGTGTATTTTGAGCGGTGCTAATCGGGCAATTGAGTAGTTGTGCCGTATGGTCAGACAAAGCCAGTTCCAAAACTATAGCTTTACGGCACCTATCAAAATTATGCGCAAAATTGTCGATGCACGTCTTGCTCTTTAAACGAGTAGGTTCACGTATAAATAATTTTAAATTAAAGTTTAATAATAAATTTTCAAATTCTAAAGTCTGTTTGTTTTTCTTCAATATATCTATATTAAAATCACCCGCCAGTACAACATTTTTAAAGGCTTTTGTTTATTAGGACACGTAATAATATCTCTAATCTACTCATAAATTCATCAAAATTACTTGGATTTGGTACTCTATATATACATACGAGTACAATAACAATTCTATAATTTATAAGTTCTATGGCGCAACATTCAAAAATACCCGTTATAGATAATTTAGCGATTTTCGGTAAATCTCTCCACTGATGACCAGTTTTTATGAGTATACAGGCACCACCTCTTTACTTTCCTTGCTACTAAAACATGCAGCTAAACAGTAGTTAGGTATATTGAGATGGATTTCATAGCCCTCCATTATGAAATGTTCCGTAATACATAATAGCTCCACTTGCATACCTTTTTCTAACAATTCATATAGACACACTGTGAGCATGTCAGATTTTGCTAGGAGTCCTGCAATATTTTGGTGCATAATACATTTTTACTCACGAAAAAAAATATTCGTAGATGTTTTTATTATATCTGTTTGATTCTTATTATCTGATTGATTTATTGACTAGTACATGTTTGTCAGAATCTAAGTTAACCTGGACATATTTGTTTTCAAAGGACTTTTTACATTTATTTTGAATAATTCGTTCATATTGGAAGTGTTGGAAATGATAATTTAAACATAATATTTCTTTTAATAGTGATCTTGCAAGGTTTACTACATAATTTCGTCCTCTTGTTAATAATCTAGTGTAGTTCATATCCATGTACAGCACATTTTTATACTTCTTACGAATAAACCTAAGTAAATAGTTAAGTTTCGATTCTTGTAAAAACCTGTTTTTGGGCACTTCCGAGATGATTACATTTGTATTCGCAGTTAATGCTAGCCAACGGTGTAGATCTATATCGATATCATAGGGATTTTTATCGCTGCATCCGCCTAATACAATGACGTAGTCGTTTCTTGTCAGATTGCTAATTTTGTTCTTGGGGCAATGCAGAACCTCACTCAATGCCGCAACTGGTTTCAGATAGGAAACCACAGCATACTCAGGCCCTAGGAGATTCTGCAGTACGTCGCGCAAGCCACGTCCTTGACCATCTCCCAGTATAACCACTCTGCGGTAGCTGCTCCGGTGCTCAACCGGTTCACCATCTGTCGACCGGCGCGGCGGCGCTGAAACCCATTACCAGTTTCTTTTTCACTGCAATGACGTGGGGTGTCCGTTTGGATCTGAGCATCGCTCTCCGATTGGTTCTGCTGTGTTATGTGTTTGCTGGGTTGCTCCGATGCACTCAATGGCAGAAAACTTCTGGCTAGACGTAGAGGAGAATGGCGGGAAGTGTTTACTCTCATATTCAAAACTCTTCTTGAGATGGGTGTCGAGTTACTTTTTTTGAGTTGTGGAGTAGTGTTGGTTGTTTCTTTCAGCAATTCTATTTGTCTTTGCTGATCCTGTATCTCTTGTTTTAATTTGGTATTCTCATAACTAAGATTATCTATTTCTTTGTCAGCAATTTTTAAATTTTCTTTAATTTCCTTCATTTCCTGCCTGAAATCCTCCACAAATGATTGATTGCTAATTTGTGTAGCACTCTGTATGCTCATCATAGTAGAATCTAGCATAGTGGAGTTTAATATGTCTTGACTTGATTGCGACAAGTTAGTTTGCGATTGAGATCTGAATAGTTTGTTTCTATATGTAATATTTTCCATCGTATTCTAATTTGTTTACGTAATTGCTTCTATAAAAATTGTAATTTATTTATCCTGGTAAAATAATAAAAAGTATGAAGAGAATGTTTATTATTGTACCAGTAGCGCCACCTGTTTTTAGGAATATGTATTGAACGCGCGAGAACGATCGCAAAAACGATCAAGGATGTTTGTCCGAATGGTGTTCCCATTTAGTATAGATGGCGCTATTATCAAATACAATATTGCTGGAATGATTAGCAGAATTTGAATAAAAACGATATAACACACAATTTTCAATTTAATAAAAACTGTGCACGGGGCCACGAAAAGTAACACAAGAATCTTCAGGAAGCAGTTATTGCACTTGATCACTTGATTCGCAGCACTTGTGATTGTACAAGATGTTAATACGGCTTTGTTGTTACTCACGGTTTACTGAATGTTTATCACTATTTGAGTAATTTTTTACGCACAATCTTTTAGGACGGTCAGGATGTTCGTATCTTCAAACTATTACAATGTTTTGCAGTCTGATTATGCACTTTAAATATTTTTTAAACTATTATTTACTGGGAGTAACTTAGAAGACGTAAACACACGTACAGCGCCACCCGCGCTACTGTGACGCATATTTTCTCTCAACTTGTTCTTTCGTGTTTGTGTTTTTATTTCTTTGCGTTATGTTTACCGCAAATAAACGTATTTTCTTTCTTTCCTTCTTTTTTCTTTTCAAGAAGTATGTTTGATTATGTGTGATTTTAATCTCGAAAACGAGATGCGTCTTGTTGTCGGGCGAGATCTTGAGTTGCCAGTCTCGACTCGAAATGCATTCCCTAGCTCTAGGTGGCCAAAACCCCATTTACTTATAATTACCATTCACTGTAATAAAAATAATGAGCATAGCTATATAGATTTATTATTTGTTTTGAAAGCCTGCTATCTAACTTGTGTGAAAAAAAGCGTACCTAAATTATATTATGCATTATAGTCTATGGTCGGGACTTTGCTAAAAACATGATGTGTCCTTTACAATCACTAAGTAGATGTAGTACCTACACGAGATAGAGCATCAATGATGAATGCATGTATTTCATCATTTGGTGAATTGGTTTTGGTCAATGTGGTTCTGTGTTTTGTGAGTGCAAGACGTGTCAGTTAGAAGTTTTTTGAGATAACTTTTGAGTGAAAATAGTAATTATCAAGGTAAGATAACAGTTTCATTTCCGTAAATATATTTTTGTTAAATTATTTATTGTTATTTTAATAACTTTTGATACCTAATTAGAACGTGTGGTAGGTAGTGAGTTGTTTGGTTGGTTGTTGATTTGGTACATACCTTTAAAGGGCGTCCCACGGATATGCCACTTGGAGGGAAAGTAACTTGAATATTGTAGATGGCACATTTTACTGAAAGAAGACATTATCTGAATTTAAAAACAATTTAAACTGCATTCATAGATATTTAAATAATTACATGGTTGAACCGGAAATCGAACCCGTTACACGAGAAAAATAATCAACCTGTAGCTTTATCATACCGATCGAAATGCTTCATCATAAGGATTATTATTTGCTAAATAACATAGTGTCACAAACAAAAGGACGATCATGAATTTTAACATTTGATGTGAAATTATGTTCAGAAAAATGAAAAGCCGACATTGCCGTAAGGACATACAACTGACATTATCTTAAGTACCTATTACTAATAGATGTACCCACTTGAGAAGTAATTAATTTTGTATTACCATGTAATTATTTAAATATTTAAGAATAATAATGTATTCTGTCAGTAAAATGTTCCATCTTTATATATAAAATTCAAAGACCTGACTGACTCACTGACTGATATATCAACGCACAGCCTAAACCGCTGGTCCTAAAGACATGAAATTTGGAGGGTGTGTTCTTTGTAAAGAGTAGGTATCCATTAAGAAAGGATTTTTTGAAATTCCACCCCTAAAAGGGTGAAATAGGGGATGGAAGTTTATATGAAAGTCCGTCAGTTTTGAAGTTAGAATATTCAAATTTTGTGTTTAGGCTGACAATTAATTTATACGTATCTCAGCATTTTTGATAATTTTATCCCCGAAGGGTTAAAAATGGGGATGAAGTTGTGTATGGAAAGTCCTTAATTTTCGAAGTAAAAACCACTAAATTTACTATCTAGGCTTATGGTTGGAAGCTAACGCAACGGTGTTGTTAGAATTTCAACCCATAAGGGGTGAAAAGGGGGATGAAATTCATTATTTTTCAAGTTAAAATAACTAATATTTTGGCTTATGGTTGGACACTAACAGAACGTAAACCATTGTTTTTTGTTTTTTTTCAACCCACAAGGGGGTGAAAAGGGAGATGACGTTTTGTATTGAAGTGTTTCTTTCGCTAGATTTTTTATTCAAGTAAAAATAATATAAGTACACGTGTACCGTTTCTAACTTTTCATAGAATGAAGCGATTGCGATGAAACAAAACGAAATGTTACTCCAACTTATACAAAGACACAATATTTATTAAAATATAAGGTCGTGGGACTGACTGGGCTATCAACACAGCTCAAACCACTGAACGGATTGGGCTAAAATTTGGTACATAGATATTTATGACGCAAGCATCCGCTAAGAAGGGGTTTTTGGACATTCGACCTTTAAGGAGGTAAAAGGGGGAATTTTTTTTGTATGAAACATCTTATTCCAAGAGTTAATAAACCTAATACATGGCATGAATACTTACGTAAGTAAATTATAAAGTTTGCCATTTTTAGTTTTTTCAAACTACCCCCTTAACGGGGATTTGGGGATGTCAAAGTTTGTATAGAAGAATTTCAACGTGTGGTCCGATTAACTCGAAACTCAGTATTTATACTTAGAAACAAAAATTAAGAATAAAATGTATCAAAGTTTTTCAAAAATTGAACTCTTTTTTTTGGTGGGTAATTATCAAATAACTTCTCCCGCTCTGGGTGGAGAGCGAGGGCGTGTCAGACTTTTACTGACTCAAACCCACTCGTGTTCCTTCATTTGCCTGTGTGCCAGGGCCACGATATCCTTTTCGGATAAACTCGCAACCCTGGCAGGCATTGGCCTTAACGGACCCCGTCAGTTGGTGCTGACATCTCTTTGAGGCGCGCGTGTAACACAACGCGCCGTAGACCCGGGCCTGGTCCTTATATATATAACCTAAAACTAGGCATGAAAATTTGTAATTTTTTGTTTTTTTAAACTACCCCCTAAAACGGGTTTTGGGGATGTCAAAGTTTGTATAGAAGAATTTTAACGTACGATCCGATTTAAGGCTCTTACAAACACACGCGATATCGCGGGCGCGACATGCACCGACAAAGGAATTGTCATTGTCGGTGCCTGTCGCGCCCGCGATATCGCGTGAGTGTGTAAGAGCCTTAACTCGAAACTCGGTATTTTATATATACCTAATGCTCACAAAATATAAAGCCTTTGGGTTAATTCAAATGTAACCCTTACGGGGCAAAAGGGGGTAATCAAGTTTTTAGGGAAGGATTTTACTGCGCGTCATGATAAACTCCAAAGTAATTGAGTAAAACATGATTTAATATTTATCAAAAATAAACTCGTTTCAGGGTGAAAAGGGGGAGACAGTTTATATCAAAATTATGTTTCCTTTGATCAATAAACTTGAAAAATGACCCGGATATTTTCTTAATAAATAAAACGGCCGTAAACATAAATTTTCGAAAACAACCTTTTATAGGGGGTGTTGAATTTTGTGGGGGAAAATAATTGAATGGAAAGATTTTAACGCGCGGTTCGATTTACTTGAAATTCGTTACCGTAATATTATGAGTGTAGGTTCATATTATGCATACCATACATCATATTTTGTATTAATTTGTATGACTCAGGATAAAGTGTTATTACCTGTGTAATAATTATTTACATAACTACATATACATAGATGGAACGACTATTGATTTTGACCACCATGCTCATTGACCATGCTTGCTCATGCGTATTCACGATGTTTCTTTTCACCACGCGAGGAGAAAATATAGAATATAATTATCGGATACCTCGTACAAAATGAAATTAAGAAATCTAATCGCACTGTACTTTCTGTGTTTATCTTGGACATTACTGACATTGGTGAAGAACGGAAAAATTGGTGAAAAACATCGTGAGGAAACCTACACCACAGATTACCAGATAAATCACTCCATACAAAATTTTCAATACCTACTGCTATAGCATACACCTTCGAGTCGAGAGACGCTGCGAACGAAAATGTACCTAACCTTACAAGCGTAAAGTGAGTTTTTCTCTGTAGCTGCGCGCTACTGTTTCTCGTGCCTTCTCCATTTGAGAGGAGAGGCTTTTGCCCTGAAGTGTGAAAATAATAGGCTGGGGTGGCGTTGAAGGCGGTCCGCACCGGGTTCCACTGCCACCTGATTAGGGTGACACCCGACCGTGAAAAACCGTGAAATTACACAAGCCCTCACGTTTTTCAAAGATAGACCTCTAAGGCTTGATAAATCACTTAGGCTTAAAGCCATTTCAACCAAGTTATCCAATACCCAAATAAAAAAATTAAATATAGCAAAAAAGGGATTGAAAACGTCACGGCAGTAGTATAGATAACGAAATTAAAAGGAATACTAGGCTTTACAAGTTAACGAGAAACAGTCGACCAACTTACATTAGCAGTTGGAATGTATGGGAGGGAGAATATGTTTTTCAACTACAATGTTAAGTTTGTTCTTGGGATAAATTCATCCCAAAGACGGAACCTTTCTTTTTGTGGTTCGATTTTTATTCTTGGGTGACACCACAATTAATTATGCACTCCGGGTGTCACCTAGCTACGCCACTGCGAATTCGTAATACCGAAACTATTTATTGGTATAATTACCAATACCGGGTTTTGAAACTATTTATTTTAATAACTATGTATTGGTGATGCCGAGCACAGAGTCCGTTGTATTGGAATGGTTTTGAAACGTTTTATTTTATTTTGTAACTATGTATTGGTGATACTGAGCTCGGGTTTAATATTTGAACATTTGGTCGGTATTAAAAATAAGACGAAATAAATATTTTTGAGTAAATTAACTTTCCTACATACTTCATCCAGACTTAGGACTGGCTTCAAATTAGTTTACCCATAGGTTCCAGTTCGTATTACTTCAGCAGCGCTCGGCTCGGCCCACCCGCGGACCATAATCGCCGGGTGTTGGCGCTAGTACAGACGCCAGTAGGTCAAGCTACCCGAAACTGTCAAATTTTCCCAATCAACTTTGAATCTTATGCTGTGGGGATAAAGTTGAAAATCTATTAAAGAAATTTGACAGATTGTAGTAGCTTGATGTGCTGGCGTCTGTACTCGGTAATTCGTTATCGCTTATCAAGCCAATAAATAGTTTCACGCAATACATAGTTATTGTGAAAGCCAATAGGTATTACGCCAATATATACTTAGTTATTAAAACTACGGTTTATTTATACCGTTTATACCACCCATCTCCTGGGAAGCGAAGTTCATACTCGCATCCGGCATCGGATCCGTATCCACGGCAGTCTCTTCCCTATAGACCCAATCGTTTCGGTATACCGATGTCGTGATCCCAAAGGTTAAAGGGCCCAATGATTGAGCAGGAGGATGTGGGTTCTAACTAGAATGTGACATTTTCAAGGTCATTTTGTGTATTAATTTTCTCGACAGTACCTACCTAATCTAGGTATTTCATATAGGAATGTTTATCTTCATTTCAGATATATCAAGATGAAGTCCATAGCACTGCGGCGGTACATCAGGGACAAGAAACTGTCTTCACCTCACTTACTGGAAAACTGCGAACTTGTCATCGATGGCGACAGTTTCTTCAGGAATACATACAAAAACAGCGGCTGCCAGTTCGTCCTAGGACCTGACTGCGATCGGTACGCAAACTTCATTATTAACACACTCAGCTTGTTCGTCGACCACGATGTCAAATGCTACGTCATCTTCAGTGGAGCCACAAAACGCGAAATAGGCAAAATAAAAGAAATTCGTCAAAGCATCATTGATAACCGAATTGATAATGCGCGGATAGACACGGCAGGATATTTTCAACCTCTTCTCATTAAAGACGTACAAAAACAAGTTTTACAAAAAATGGATATAAAGTATTTTGTGTGCGAGTATGATTCTTTAGAAGCCATTGTGGCAGTAGCCAGAAAATTAAAGTGTCCAGTTCTAACAAATAGTATAGAGTACAGTTGTTTCGGTGTGTCCTGCATTACGCTAAGTTCACTCGAAAATAACGAAGGTGCTACAGAATTGAACTGCACAATCTACGAGCATGAGAAAGTTAAATCTGCTATTGGTGTTTATAGTAAAATGCCAATATTACTGACTTTATTGAATTATAGTGGTGACTACTTAGATACCCTAGCTAAAATAATTGATGATGGAGATAGCGATGTTATAATGGCAATAATACGATGGGTCAAACGCCAAAAAGAAGCTACTGTTGTCAGTAACTTCCCGAGGATTATTCATGACGAAAATGAAAATAGAGTTTTTAAAGAACTTTATGAGAAAATTCAGACTATATACTTATACCCGTTATGCAACCTTGCTGTGAAATATTTTCAAAGAGACAGAGCTCATGGCTTATTCAAAGATGACAAGAAATGGTTTTCGAAAGGTGTCTCTAATGGCAGGATAGCGGTTCCGTACATCAATCTCAAGAAGAAAGGACTACTATGTGGATCTTTAATGAATGACAGCGAGGGCCCCGATGCTTTGCTAGCAGCCATTGATATAATCGTTTACAGCCATTGTCTTTTGAATAACTCTCAAGATTCAAGGATTACTTTTCTTAGGAGGAATGGCAAGGAAAGTTCAATACAGGAAATTGAAACTCATTGGGATAAAGAAATATCCAATAGAGATATATTTACGAAACACCGTGTTGGTAAGAAATTAAAATTATTAACGAAAGAGCCGGAGGCTTTCGAAAAGTTTCTTGAAGAAGTTCTTCCTGGATATGATTATAAGAAACCACTCGAGACTGTGCCTGGGGAATGCTGGATTCTTATTCTAACTCTAGTGTATTATGTTCATAAGAAAAATAAGGATTTCATCAATGGCGCTTACTGCGTTCTTCTATCGTATCTAATGCTTGGTCCGGTATCTAGATTAGTAGATAAAAAAAAGCATGGCCAGAGATCAGATACCTCAAAGGATGCCGTAACCTTTTATAATGGCTTGCAGTTTTTGTTTGATAAAGTTAATTTAGGGCTAAAGTATAATACTAAACTTGTGCATAACTTGTCAGAATTTCAGCATTGTCTGCAGCATATGAATTACTTAAATAAATTGTGCGGTGAAAAATTCCCATGTACTGTATACCACGATACTTACAATGCTACATTTATTTATAACACACTTTTGTTTATGAATAACAAAAATGAATTTATGCAATATTTGGAATGTAGGTTTAAGGGGTCAGTTTGTTTGAAGATATATAAAACTATTGTTACTGGTTTTGAGAATTGTTTGTCAGTAAGTAGCCTTTCAGTAGCCAAAGTATTTGCAAAAAACAAAATTGTCTAGTCTGATTTGGGTGAACATAAAATGAACAATGTAGTTCATTGTGACCAGAACGGAACGAGTACCTACGCAAAGTATTGGCTTGGTAGGGAGGAGGAAGTGGTCCAAAATTAGTTTGTAAAAATCCCTAAAGGCAGGTTTACACAAAGCTAACGCTGGCCGCCAGTGCTGGCGTGAATAGAGCGCCCTTCTATTTTCCTAGCCAGTGACCTCCGCCCGCGTCCCCCTCACCCGGCCCCGCGCTAGCAGTTGAACTAGTGTAAACGCATCGAGCCAGTCGCTGGCACTCTTTAAAGTGCACATGTGTTTGGTTTTTGAACTCCTCTCGTAATTAATCAATCAGCCTAGCCTTATCTTTTATGTTGGGTAGTGATGGAATCATTAGCATTCGCATCCATTGTTAGCGTGTGATAGATCATTTAGCATTTAGCAAATTAAGTGTAGTCGCGAAATTCTGTGAAATGCGAAGCGATGTACTTTTCTAAACTATCATACGTCAGAGAGAGCATCGCGCATGCGTATGCAGCGGTCGCGTGTGCTCTCCGTCGCACCCACGGGCAGTCGGGAATACTAAATCTATCGGTTTCACATGAACGTGACTTCGTTCGCGAGTGAAGTTTAATAGCGCAGGTGTTGCGAACTTGCGAAGAATGGGTTAAGCAATTGTTATCATATTATCTTTGATTTGCGCGTACTTAGGGTTGTATATTGAATGAATGCTTGTGAATGCGATTGTTTAGGTTATAGTCTTTAGCAAATAGCATAGCAATAGCAATTAACACGCTAAGACTCAAGAATTCCCATGCTAGTTAAATTATTACGAAATGGCAATAATTGCCATTACTAATGTTGGGGTCGGCTTCCAGTCTAACCCGATGCAGCTGAATACCAGTATTTTTTAAGGAGTGACTGCCTGTCTGAACTCCTCGTAATAACGCAGTTAGTTTCTTTTAGACGTTTCTTTTTAACAGCCGGATTTGTCCGGCATTTATTTTTTATTGAGACGATTGTGCATACACCAGAAGAAAAATTAGAAATGACTGGCCTTGTGTAAATAACACAGGTAAGGCCAGCGCAGGCAAGTCTGTACGACTAGCGCCAGCGCACTAGCTTGGTGTAAACCTGCCTTAAGGGCCAGTTTCTCGAACGAAAATTATCGCAATAAATTGTAAACTGCTGCGATTGGCTGGCTGTTGATAAATCATTCCACCAATCACAACAGTTTAGGCGCGCTTGACCATTTGTCACATTAGTAATTTTGAGACCATTTTCGTTCGAAGAACTAGCCCTAGTCTAACCTTAAGTATTTTAACGTAAATTCATCACAATTTTTTTTTAACAATGTAAAATTGTCCACATGGCGACATATTTCCAGTATACGCTAACCTCTCATTGTACTGAAGTCCTTCATAATGCGAGACAGCTAAACTGGAAGTGTATAGTTTGATGATTATGTAGCCGTGAGTACCTGTTATATACGAGTGAGTTAATAATTTAATTGTTTATGAGCTCAGTCAATCGTCAGATAACTTTTATTTGAGGAATAAATATGACGGTTTTGTATAGAAAATATGCCAAACTGCCAAATTTAGTCATCACATAAAATTTATCTGACGATTGAAGTAGGTACACAGCTGCCTTATTATGACTAAAGAATACTTACAATATATTTTTAATCACTTATTAATTACTGTGACGCTTAAGTGTATTTTTTGGTGTAATTTATTATTTTTATAACAGAACAGTCACTTTATTTACAGAATGAATATTGATTAATAAATCAAACGTTATTATCACTTATCTTTTCTACTTTATAGTACAGAAGAACTGTAAAATGTTTCTCAGACAGAATCTTAGAACTATCTACTTTAAATTAAATGGTACTTAGTTTAATTTGACAGTAGGTATAAATAAAATTAATGACTGCCTCGTTAGTCTAGTGGTATGTATTCCCAGGTCGGACTAAGTGTTATTGGGATTTTCCATTAGGAGTTCCTCAGTAGCAGCCCGGAGTCTGGATTTGTGCCCGGTTGATGGCAATAGGCTCGCCCCCTATTACAGCGGACTTCAACATAACTGGCGAAATGTGGGTGTACTTAGGTACACCTCTGCCTAACCCTTTGGGGATTACAGGCGTGATGTTATGTTATGTATAAATTAATGAATTGTGTTTAGTGTACCTATGAATTTTTGTATTACCTTTGTACTGATACTGTAACGTCTTATAAGCTGTGACATCTGAGTAGGATTACGAATAAAATACCTTATTTAAATAATCATTAGGTCTACTTTTGATTGTGATACATTGATGCCATTCCCTTTTATTTGTAGGTTTACGTAAAACAATTGCAAAATGTGGTTCCGTTCAATCGAAACAAACACTAGCGGCATGCGGCAGGGTAGGTCGCATTTGGATACGGCTTTATAGCCCCAATTATTTTCAGTGGTGCCGTATTTTCTCCGTAAACTGTTCCGTTTTTTCACCTCTAGGGGAAATGCGAGTTAATTCGACGTAAAGCGATTATGGCGGTCGCGCCGTCTGCGCAGGCGCAGTACGCCATCAGACACGAACCGCGCTCCCGCGCACTCGCGCCCATTCAAATGGAACCGTGACGTTTGGCGCGAAATTTTAAAATGTAACAAACCTTTCGACATCACAAAACAACATCTTTGTTAACTTTTGTAACAAAAGATAGCAAATGATATAAAAAATAATCGAGTTAACTGAAACAAACACTAAACAGATTACAAAAGCGAACGGGGAATTAAAATAAATCACGGTTGAATTCTTTGCTAACGACGCGTTTGCAATGCGGTCTAATAGCGACAGTAAAATCTGTTTTCTCTGAGATTCCGCGGACGTCTGGTCCGTGCGTTTCTGGTAGTCGAGCATATGCCGACGTACCGGTTGGTGGAGAGCGCGGGCGTGCTCCCCCGGATTCTGCGCGCTGTCAAGATGTGCTTCCTGAACGTGCTACGCCTGCACGTGTCGCAGACTCAGAGGCAGAAGCGATTGTACAAGCAGTACATGGAGCAGCTAGCAGGGGCTTACGTGGAGAGATGTACGGACTTGAGCTCAATGCACTGGGACCGGAGATATAGCTACAGGGTCCCGTCTCCTGAGTGGCGGTATTCCCTGCCGTGTGAGGACCACTGGTGTAGCACGGATGGATCCAGGTCCTGCTGTGGCTCGGAGTGCACGGACAGTGGGAGGTGCTCGTCGCCTTGCTGCTCGGAAGTGATCTTCAATGGCGGACACCATTTTAGCGGGAAGAGAACGCCGAATATGCATGTTTGTCATCCAGTTTGCTATCCCGGAACCTTTGGGTGAGTGTATTTCTCTTTCATTTCCGACTTGAAAGTTTAAATGTTTTTTTCTTTGAATGTATGTTTTTTCCTGTGTATTTATTTATTTATTGGATCTCTAACAGAGGCTACACAATTACATGCAAATATACATAGAACAGGGACGAATACAAGTGTGTGCTTCCAATCATGGGAGACCACATCATTTAAGTTATAATATAGGTACCTACATTAAGTTTGACAAGGTAAAAACATTAAAATAAATCAAAACACATAACACGAAAATCACAAAAGGAAAAAAGTGGATTACACAACCAATGAATAATTAAAATAAATGCAAACGAATAAGAAAAAAAGAATAACCTTATAAGACAACAGAAAAGAATAACAATAAATTTAGAATTGGATACTATGATTCGTATTGAGTTCGAGTCGCCTATGTACTTAGGTGATTCTTCACAATATTAATCTTCTGCCACTGCCTACATGCATTTTAATCTAGAGTTTTTAATTAAACTAGTTACAATCTGTTCTTGTTTATCGCCTTACATACTTAAAAAAAGAAGTATGAATGTATGGAAAATGTTCATACTTTTTTCCGCACTCGGTCTGTTTTATAAATAGATCCACAATAACCTTACGGTACTCGTACTGTATTTAAACAAAACCAGCCAAGTGCGTGTCGGACCACGAAGGGTTCCGTAGTTGGGATGAATTTATCCCAAAAACAAACTTAACGTTGTAGTTGAATAACATGTAAATTTTCCAACTGCAAATGTAAGTTTATAAACGCAATAAATAAAAATTTATGAGATACAAATATAATAATAATAATACAAATGAACGATTTCCGGAGTTTTTCTTTACTTGTGCCATGAGACCTTGCTTTTTGCCAAATTTCATGGTTCTAGGTCAACGGGAAGAACCCAAACCCCCTTATTACAAAACAAGGTTTATATTCAGCCCTAGGTTTAAAACATGGAGCCATTATGGAATTTCGAACTTTATTCCGACTATGGTAAAGTTCCTAAACACAAAACTGACAACTTAGTACCGAACTAAGTTTTCAGTTTTGTATAAAGAACGGTATTTCAATCACTGTTACGTATTACAAAAACTGGCTGCATGGTTTAAGCCATGTCAAAATATAAATCTTGTTTTGTAATAAGTTGCGAGTATTAAAATATCTCGGATAAATTTCCGTATTTTTTAATTGTGTTGACTTAGAAGCTTGATTTTTTTAGAGCACCAAGGGACAATAGATTTACGTATTTGATATAAATTTCAACTTGATACCTCCACACGTTCTTGAGAAAAAGGGTCTTGACAGACTGACAGACAACCAAGTGATCCTGTATGGGTTCCGTTTTTTCCTCTTGAGGTACGGGACCCTAAAAAGTAAGTAATTGTGGTCTTATCGTAAGTAATGGTGAATAGAATCTATGAGAAACGCGCTGTTTTTGAAATTTACTCATGATTATTGTCAACTTTTTTCTTTCATGCTACAATAGAACTTGAGGTGGTATCTTTCCAGCAATTTTTTTAATATTCTATTTTTCTCTATGGCAATGGTGCCGATGTCGACAATTCTGCCTATGTCAGATGTGTAGAAAACGTGTAATATAAAAATAAAAACCGGCTAAATGTGTGTCGAACCACGCACAATGAAGGGTTCCATAGTTGGAATGAATTTATCCCAAAAACAAACTTAACATTGTAGTTGAAAAACATGTTCTCCCATACATCGATATACGCCACGGTCAATTTTCCAATTGCAAATGTAAGTTTGTAACCGCAAAAAAAAGTTTGATGTGATAAAACTACAAATTAACGATTGTCGGACTTTTTCTTTACTTGTACAGGTAATACTATGAGACCTTGCTTCTTGCGAAATTTCATGGTTCTAGGTCAACGGGAAGCACCCTATAGGTTTTGATTTATTTGCATCATCATTTATGTCGCATAAATCACCGTATTTTTGTATTGCGTTGACTTAGAAGCTTGTTGTGTTTAGAGCTCCAAGAGACCGTGGACGTATTTGATATTAATTTCAACTTGATGATGATGAACTGTCTTGACAGACAGACGGACAGACAGACAGACAGACGGATAACGAAGTGACCCTATAAGGGTTCCGTTTCTTCTTTTTGAGGTACGGAACCATAAAAAAAAACCTCAATCCAATACTGAATTGATGAATAATCGAATTTAATTATCATTCCAGGGTAGTTTTTGATAATGTCCGATCTGTCATATCCCTACCGAATTAAGTAATGTATAGGTACCTACGTTGTTCTTGTTGTAGTTTTCTCGTGTAAAACGGTAATTTGTTCCATTTGCTAGTCTCTAATAATTATCATAAACGCAACACGTGGTAAGCAATAATAATGAACTGTTAATTACATACTCTGAAAACGCTGCATTGTGCATCTTATTGCACATGTTCTTATAAAGGTAGCTGTTGGTTCATACGATAAAAATGCAAAGATAAAAGTCATTGATAAAATTTTTGAATACCTACCAACAGAATTAAGGGTGAACTTCACCAATGAAACTGAATGTGGTCAGCACGTCTAAACCGCGTTCAAGAGCTGTCAGTCATCAGGACATTGACACTTGAGCCCTTGAAACACTCTTAGGGCGAATCTCACTAATAAAATTGAACGCGATCAGTGCATCTAAACAGAGTTCAAGAGCTGTCAGTGTCAATATTACAAAGAAAATAATTACACTGACAGCTCTTAAACGTGGTTTATGTGTTGATCGCGTTCAGTTTCATTGGTGAAATTGGCACTTAGTAGCTTACGTTTGATTTTTTGATAGACACAGTGTCGCGCTCCAAAAGAACTAAAACAAACAGGCCAACTTTGTTATGCTGGTGTCCGTGACAGCTACGTCTTACACTCGCGCCACGTCATTGTGCTGTCATTGTGTTATTTTAGTGTGCGTGCATTTTGGAGCCAACATTTGGACGCATTTTTTTTCGACGAATTCACAGCTATCTAGACAAATTTATATATTTGCCTAAACAGTACATTCAAAGTTGGACTTTTAATTAGCTGTAGTAAAATGACACTTCCTAATATCATTTAGTTAAAAATGCTCTTCTAAGTTATTGAGGAAGTGACAGTAAGAAGTGTAATTTTGCCGCAGCTAATTAAAAGTCTTAGTGTAGATACAATGCGATTCAAAACTAAGAATAGTTCCTCTTTATTTATCTGAGTCTTAGTATTAAAACGTTAATTAGTACGCAATTATTTTCTTTGTAATGCATATTTTGCAACTTACAGTTGACAGATAGAGGTCATTGACGTTCCTATTCTTATTTGAAGCACATTTTAAGACTGGGATTTCTCCATGATACTTGTCATTAATGTGGCTACAAGTGGCAATATAGATTCACCTCCAATCGTGACGCATGGCTTTCTTAAAGCCACACTTTGTTTATGAATTGACATTACACGTCTATCTAATATCACTTGAAACTCATGTATTCTGTAAAAATGTCACCGTGAAAACTGAGGTGAAGTAACCTGTAAATAGTGTAAATAGTATAAACTAAAAAATAGTGTAAACTATCCCAAGCATCTGGTGGATAGACCGGCTGGTTTTGAGGCGTGACATTATAAGAGCGGTTATGGTGTAATACATCTTTTGTTTTAATCAGATGCGCATTTGTTTCACCATCATTTACGTAATTTTTTCTTTTCTCTTCTTGTTTTGCAGCTAAATTTATATCTTTTATTGTTGTGTCGTAATATAAGTAAGTACGTCTTGCTTACAGTGTGTTTACATACTACGTTATAATAGTGAAAGGGCCGTTAGTTAGTACCGGATCAGTTGGGACGAGAGTTATGGTTTTTATCTTTTATGTAGATATTTGAGAACCTACCTTTTTTTTTCGTTGAGAATTGTGCCTTACGTGACTTTCTGGGGCCCAAGTCTGCTATTTTTTTATATTCAGTCATTCCAACACGACCCCATTGTCATGCCATTGTCATTTTGCTAAAAGTTCGTAATCTGGTAAATTCATAATGGTCGATCATTGGTCGGTCAATGTTCTCGTAATATAATTGTGTTATTATAATGGCATTGTCGTATTGCCATTATTATAAAACCCATTAGTAGAAATTTCATTCATTTGTCATTATGTACGAGATTACCAATATATGCAATTTCTTTCAAGGTGTCAGTGGCCGACCATTGGAAAGTCATAATGACGCCATTATATTAGTAGATTACCAATCTTGTCAAAATCAACAATTATGAAATCAATGATCGACCATTCTGACACAGTCTTCTGTGTTTAGACACATAACGTCTTCTACTCTTAGGTGTAGAATACGTTATTGTGACGGTCATACAGTACTTGTAGATAAATATCATTTATCTACTATAAAATTTTATTTATGACCGTCAGAACGTAAAGAAAACCCAAGTTTTTTTTTATGGATCTGCACCGTTGCCACTGCTATTTGCAACTTTATAACCGGTCCTGTATCTAAATCTAAGCACAAGTTACCGTCTGTTTAACCACCCATAGATACATTAAGAACATTCGTGACGAATCTAACATTGTGTACAGAAAACATAGCTAAAACAAACATTGTTCGCGGGAAACAACCGTCGCCTTTATTTCATCGCGTATACACGCTCCGATGAGCAGCATATGCACTGAATGCTTCTTGCAAAAGGTTAAATATCCTATGATGTTATGAAATTATGACTTTGGTAGGACCTGTTGAGGGTTGCCGGGTTGTCCTTTGGTAAAAAGAGACAAATAAAATGATGTACTTACTTACTTAGTACGTAAGGACCTACTTATAATTTCTGATTTCGAAAAATGTATTGCAACTTATTGTTGTAATGATTTGCCTTTTGGCAAAGCGTCAGTGTAGCCCGTGAAATTAAAATTTTCTTAATTTTTTTGCGATCTACAGGTCAGTATAATATGGGCACGCCACAATTGTGGCGATAAGTCCCCTCTTTGAGGAGTGGCTGGAGAGGCGCCACGGCGTCCTCACCTTCCGCCTGACGCAGGTCCTCACCGGACATGGATGTTTCGGGAGGTACCTGTTTAGGATTAAGCGGGAGGAAACGCCCGGGTGTCACCACTGTGTGGATCGCCCGGAGGACACGGTGGAGCATACGGTGGAGGTCTGCCCAGCTTGGGCGGAGCACCGCCGTGTCCTCACGGAGGCGATCGGCGGCGGCGATCTCTCGCGTCCGGGCCTGGTTCAGGCCATGGTTCGGAGCGAGAGTGCATGGGAGGCCGTCACCTCCTTCTGCGAAGCAGTTATGCTAGCGAAGGAGGAGGCGGAACGCGTGAGGGTGAGACAAGGTTCACGCCCTCATGCCCCTAGTCGCCGCAGGAGACGCCCCGGGCGTCGGGAGTCGCAAGCCGATTTCCGGCCACCGTAGGCGCGGGCCTGCGGACGGTGAGCGATGGGTAGCTCGCCGTCCGATAAGGACCAGGCCCGGGTCGACGGCGCGTTGTGTTCCACGCGCGCCTCAAAGAGATGTCAGCACAAACTGACGGGGTCCGTTAGGACCAATGCCTGCCGGGGTTGCGAGTTTGTCCGAAAGGGATATCGTGGCCCTGGCACACAGGCAACGGAAGGAACACGGGTGGGTTTTAGTCAGTAAAAGTCTGACACGCCCTCCCGCTCCGCCCAGAGCGGGAGAAGTTATTTGATGATTTCCCACCCAAAAAAAAAAAAAAAAAAAAAAAAAAAAAAAGGTCAGTATAATATTCTCAATATGATTCGCGGCCGTATCCAATATTTATTTATAGAATTATAATCATAAAAATCATCAATACAACTCAAGTTCATATTACTCTCTTCAGTGACTATTTCATGAAATCATGACATTTGAGGCCAGGGCCTCAAGTCTGCTATTACAATAGTGTCACAATGGTCGATCATTGATTTCATAATTGTTGATTTTGACAAGTTTGGTAATCTACTATTATAATGGCGTCATTATGACTTTCCAATGGTCGGCCACCCCTGCCAGGGTTACGAGCCTGTCCGAAAGGGATATCGTGGCCCTGGCACACAGGCATCTGAAGGAACACGGTGGGTTTTAGTCAGTAAAAGTCTGACACTCCCTCCCGCTCCACCCAGAGCGGGAGAAGTTATTTGATAATTTCCCACCCAAAAAAAAAAAAAAAAAAAAAAAAAAAAAAAAAAAAAAAAAATAAAAAAAAAAAAAATGTGGTCGGCCACTGACACTACATTGAAAGAAATTGCCTATATTGGTAATCTCGTACATAATGACAAATGAATGACATTTCTACTAATGGATTTTATAATAATGGCAATACGACAATGCCATTATAATAATACAATTATATTACGAGAACATTGACCGACCAATGATCGACCATTATGAATTTACCAGATTACGAACTTTTAGCAAAATGACAATGGCATGACAATGAGATCGTGTTGGAATGACTGAATTTATAAAAATAGCAGACTTTGGACTTAGCAGAAGTTGTATTGCCGATTCCAATGATTATAATTCTGCAAAGCCATATTTGTTACGGTTACGAATCATATTTTAATCGACATACAACTTGACACTGACCTGCAAATGGCAAAAAACGTACGAAATTTTTAATTAAAAAAAAATATATATATAATGTTTTAATTTAATTTAGCGCATCTCCCTTAGGTGCAAATCTTTTTAAATATTTGGTTCAACTATGTATTACGGTATATCTAGCGACTGTTTAAGATATTGTAAAGTCAAAACTTTTCTAGTTAAAAAGCAAACAACTGTAGAAAACTTGAAATATCCATTTAGACATTGGAGTTTCACAAGGGAGTGTTTTTGGCCCTGCTTGTTTTTTGTCCTTTCATCACTCTGGATTTTAATTGTCTTTGATTTTCTTATACTTTAAAATACCTATCTCAAATAGTGTAAACCCTATTATTGATGCCCTATTAATTACCATATGCAACAGCTAACCAACAAGCTAATTCATTACTAATAAGTACATCAGATAATTCCGGACAAACAGTTTTGTAGCTGTTTGTACTGTTACTAACATTATGTACCCCGTATCATCAGGCAACGAGGAGGTTTTAAGATCAACGAAACATCGAATTCAAATTCAAATTCTTTATTGCGAACTAAGTGTACAGGATTTTGTAGATGTTAACAATAGGTAGGTTCTAGAACTTAGTTGCTTGTTAAGGCATTGCAATTTAAATGGTTTTAAAAAATAAGGAGAAAAAAAAATGACATAATCAATATTACAGTTATACAGACTTAACATTATATTATATTAATTATCATTATTCATATATTTTATATTATCATTATATTAATTATCATTATTCATATATTTTATATTATCATTATATTAATTATCATTATTCATATATTTTATATTATCATTATATTAATTATCATTATTCATTCATATATTATTATCACATACTATTCATAGAATTAATATCACATCATTATATTAGTATCACAATCATTTCAATATTAAATAATTATTTATCGTCAAGGAATTCTTTTACAGAGTAGTATGCCTTTTTAATCAGGAGGTCTTTTAGCTTCCTTTTAAAAATACCAATTGAATGCTGGTTCTTGACTTCAATGGGTAACTTATTATATATTTGTATGCCAATACAAAAAATACTATTGCTGTAGACGGCAGTGTCGGATGTTTTATTGCGTAGTGTATTTTTAAGTCTACTGCTTATTAATGTGTCATAGTTACTAATGTTTGATTTAACTAAAATTGAGGCCGCGTAGATATAAAGAGCAGGGAGAGTTAATATCTTCAGGTTTATAAAATGAGGTTTACATGAATCTGTTTGACGTATCCCACATATGGATCTAATACACTTTTTTTTGTGCCTTGAACGCAATTTCTTTATCAGTCGAGTATCCCCAATATAGTACTCCATAAGATAAAGTGGATCCCACGGGTCATTACACATCCGGTAAACACACCACAGTACAGACTGCTCTGCAGAATTCTACTGCGGAAGCAGTAGATCATATTAGTCGTAGAAC
This sequence comes from Tiliacea citrago, assembly GCA_963921375.1. Lineage (NCBI taxonomy): Eukaryota > Metazoa > Arthropoda > Insecta > Lepidoptera > Noctuidae > Tiliacea > Tiliacea citrago. The sequence goes on along the minus strand of OY992782.1, from coordinate 9,941,182 downwards.
TTATAGTCATTTAGGCAGACAAGTTCCTGAGCCGAATAACGTGCAATTGGGAAAGTCTTTGACCAGCAATGGACTGCTGTAGGTTGATGATAAACTGTGTGCAGTTCCAAGAAGAAGTCATCATTCTCCTGCCCTTATCCAATTTATTTGTGGCCGGCGCAACATGTCCCTTCCTTCCACACTTCTCTATTAGTCGTCATCTCGGTAGTCACGCCCTTTCTAGACATCATCTTTCACACAGTCCATCCAACGCTTTGGTCTTTCCCTACTTTACATCCATACTCATAACTTTCCTCACGAAATTTCACTCATTCCTCCGCATGACAACCGATTCTGCACAACTTTTCAGTCACCGGTGCCACTTTCAGACTTCCTCCTATGTACTCATTTCTTATCCTATCCATTCGTGTCACACCACACATTCCTCTGAGTCAAGAAGTAGCAGTAGTAGTTCCAAGAAGAAGTTAATCATTATTAAATTCTAAGAATATAACACACGCAACCGTAGGTACTGTGTTTTGGTCTGTATACCGACGAAAGACATTTTACGACTATTTCACGAGAACAACACCGAGAACTGTGTTTATTAAAACTAACATAAATATAATAGAAAGCTACATAAACTTTAAATAACGGTGTTACCACAGCAACCGTATATTATAGCTTATTAGATGTGTGTGCAGATAAATGGTGGCAACACTGAAACAAATATTCAACACTAGCTTTTGCCCACGGCTTCGCCCGCGTGGATTTCGGCAACTAGCCCACAGGAACGAACTACCGGGGACATTTACCGGGGTTTTCATATAACTCTTGGTTTACGCGGCGCACGCCGTAAAACTCCCAGTCGGCATGATTTTTTCCGACTTTGTCAACAATCACCGTCATATTTCAGTGAGTTTACAGAAAACCTTTAGTGAATTATATACCTTAACCTTTCTCATGAATCACTCCGTACATTGGTGAAAACCGTATGTAAATCTATTCGGTAGTTTTTGAGTTTATTGCGTTCAATGCTTTGTTTTATATGACACTGCTGATAGGATAGATTTATTTAATTGCTCTCTGAATGAATTCACAAAGGTAACATTATTTGTATTATGTTATGCATATAACTAGTAGCTTTAATTGTAATTTAGAATGTAACTAAAGACCACGCTACCGCATTAGGATTATTGCCTGTAATGATAGTTGTGTTTGTGATAAATAAATAAATAAACAAATAAAATAAATAAATATAATACCTATGTAGTGATGATGATTGTCAGAATCCAAACATTGTGGTATTGCGTGTTAGTTGGCTCATTATGATATGTAACATAATAATAAGTATTTACTAAAGAGAGTAACGAATGCAGACAATGTAACCCTCGTTAAAATTACGTAGATATTTAAAGTGTAGCTACACAGAGGCAATTGTAATAACAATGACAAGACTCTTTTTGCCAGTTTTACATTTACGCATAGTTTGTTTGGAGTCAAAAGTTTTGGAGATATGCTTTGTTTTATCAAAGAACAGAATTTAGAACCCATTCCAATTTTAGTCCCTATCTGTCAAAAATGCCTCATATCAAAGTTATAATAAATATGTCTACATAGATAGTCAAAGCTGTGAACTCGACGAAAAAAATTGCGTCCACCTCTTGGCCGCAAAATGCACGCACACTAGCGATGCGTTCCGAGATAGACTGTAATCGATTTGAGCGCGCTAAAATCAGTTCCCGTTAGCGTTAGCGCGAAAACGATGTCTCGTGAAACGTCATAGATGACGTCATGACATACGCCATCTTGCGATAACGCCGACCATGCTTTAAATTAATATCACCGTGAGCGCTGTCAAAAATGACAGTTGCGTTGTTTTGTTTTGAGTCATAACTTTTATATAATAGCGTGGGATTTTCGAAATTGTGCTTCTGGCTACAGTCGCCATCTAACCAAAGAAGAAGAAGTTTACAAAAGTGTGTGTGTGTGGTGTTTAAACAAAGAAATACTGTCATCCAACCGTGAGCGCGGTCACGAGTGTTCCGAATTGTTGACAGTTGTCGGCTGTCATAATCGTAATAACTAATTCGGTAGGTACGCAAATTGTTGATGTGAGCGCTGTCAGCGATAAAAGTCTAATACGAAATGCAGCCTAGATCAACACAATGACGTGGCGCGAGTGTAAGACGTAGCTGTCACGCACACCAGCGTAGCAAAGTTGGCCTGTTTGTTTTAGTTCTTTTGCAGCGCGACACTGTATCTAGACATATTTTATGAATATTACTTAAAAGCCTCTAATTTATTTTCATTGTGAATTTAGGATTTTAAACTTTTTAATAAGTACTTACGTAAATTGGACTTCAAACTTGCAGCAATCCTGAGGTCCAGTACCTAATCCTAATTGTCGCCCCACCTACCCTCAGAGGCTCAGGGCAGTGATTTGTTGTTAACTGCAACATTTTGACAATGACAACTCAATTTTTTTCCCCTATATTTAAAAATCTAGGTTACTTGATATTGTGATCGAGGGGCTTGTGGCTAAGTAATAATTAACAGCCACACGGGTCGATCAATCAGGTTAAGCTACGCTTCCCGCGGTTGGTCCGTGGATGCCAAGACTCATCCGTGCCTCGGAAAGCACGTTAAGCCGTTGGTCCCGGCTGTTATTTGTAGATCTTTGACAGTTGTTACGGGTCGTCAGAAGCCCGCAAGTCTGACAACCAGTCTTACCAAGAGGTGTCTGTTACCCAGTAACTGGGTTGTGGCGGAGTTAGGTAGTCGCTCCATGTAAACTCAAACTCAAAGCATTTATTTCAATTAAACCATTTACAGGCACTTTTGAATTGTCAAGGAGTCGGTCAATTAGAAATATGAAGCTAGCTGCCCATTCCACAGCGTAGTAGGTACATATGAAGAAGAATGGGCAAGAAACTCCATCGACACTCTTTTAAATTAGAATCTACAAAAATAGTGTTACATCTTTAGTGTTGAATTTATAACTAAATGTGAGGACGATAATATAACAAAAAAAACGCAGTCGTTCTTTTCGAGATTTGATGATGACACGCATGATAGATTTAGACGTTTGTTTTATCGTTTAAAAGTCTTTGTGAAAATGATTTGTGTTATAACTATAACGCGATTCGGTATTTATCGTGATTGCAGCGATGGTATTGTCCATTACCGTCCGTAAGATTATTCAACGCGTGGTTACCCACGCGTTGAATTTATTATTGCCATTTGTTTTGTCGCCTTTCTACGGATCGTTTGGCCGGACGTATTTGTTATTAATAGTCAGTATATCTGCTCATTTAAGGTAAAGTAGATCTTGGGGTCTTGGCGTTGGAATTTAAGAAGAAAGTTTGATGTTTTTCACTAACGTCAAAATCAAGAATTCATCGAAGTTAACGCCTATCCAAGTTTTGGAGGAGTTTATTAAAAAGTATCTAGAAGATGTCATTTTAACCTAAGTATTTAGAATTATTAGAGCATTTGCGTGGCGTCTTGCTAAGGGTCGCGGCCGCACGTTTCCCCCAGTCCATTAGCAAAATCAGCGTAGGTATGTCCCCACTGCTGACTGGACACAGGTCTCCTCTCTGTGAGAGGGAGGGGAAATGAGGTGGCGGCAATACACTCTTGTCTCACAAAAATACAGTATCGAAATGACAGCTAATCGGTAATGTGCTCATACCTTGTTATTTCGCGTGTCAGCGAGAAGTGCTGTCAATAACGTCGGCAGAATGGCAGCAGTGCGTTACACTCTCTGTATCTTTTTATCATAAGTTCTTCCGGGGAAAACAGCCGTTCATCCACGCAGCGGCATAATTATATTGCATTGTTAATACGACGGTCGGGTTCCGTGTCGAATTGACGGAAATTTTGAATGATGGACATTATGACGGGTTGCCGCCGCCGATCGCCTCCGTGTGGAGCTTGGGGCTTGGGCGGAGCACTACCGGGTGCTCCGCCCAAGCTGGGCAGACCTCCACCGTATGCTCCACCGTGTCCTCCGGGCGATCCACACAGTGGTGACACCCGGGCGTTTCCTCCCGCTTTATCCTGAACAGGAACCTCCCGAAACAACCGTGTCCGGTGAGGACCTGCGTCTAGCCACTCCTCAAAGAGGGGACTTATCGCCACAATTGTGGCGTGCCCAGCGCTGGGTTGCGACGATCGCACTCTCCATGTCGCCATGAGATCCCGCCGGAGCTCTGTACGCTGTGGCGTGATTTATCGCGGCAGCGCAGTTTTGCCCCGAAGTTTCGCCTCCTCGCGCCACTCCCAGATGTGCGCGAGGACTTTTGCCTCCAGAGCCCATGGCGGTAGTCCGGCAAGGAGGCTCGCCGCCTCACGGGAGACCGTGCGGTAACCCCGTACCAGCCTGGAAGCAACGAATGTTAAGATATTTTAATTTGGTGTTGAATGACGTACTAAACTCTGATTTTGATTTGCTAGACCAAAATGACAGCTGCGATAGGCTTTAAAAAAAATAACACAATTAATATTACAGAGACAACACGACAGCAGTGAAAGTTCTCCTGCAGAGAATGATTCAGTGGTCCTTAGTGAGAGTCACTCGGTAACTAGATTATTTACTAGGTTATTTTTATGTCGACATCAAATGTCATTTTAGCCTAGCAAGTTAAAAATCAGGGGGCCTAAGATGGATCAGAGCAGATCATATTATGAATTGTCAGTTTGTGGCCATTTCACGAATTTTAATATGATTCATCATCATCATCACCATCATTTCAGCCGTAAGACGTACACTGCTGGACATAGGCCTTCCCCAAAAGGGGGGATTTGCCATAATTGCCACGCCTGGCAGGCGGGTTGGCGATCGCAGTATGATGTTAAAATGCATTTAGATTACGCTGCTGCCCATTCTCTAGTAAGTCCCTTAGTCGCCTTTTACGACACCCACGGGATGAAATAGGGTGGTGCTATTCTTCACGTCCGGCACCACACGGAAGCGGGACCGATGTGATTCATATATATATATATATATATGATTCATAATATTATCCTATTATGATTCTGCCAAAGCGTATATTTTAGGCTCCCTGAGTAAGTGTAGATAATTCTAGATAGGCATTCACATTTGTGTCACTTTGGAAGCGAGTTTGTGGGGCTTATTGTAGGCTCAGTTAGGTAGGTCCAACTTCGAGAAAGAGGTCAATCGTCGAATCGGACTCGGCTGGGCAGCGTTCGGGAAGCTACGCAATATCTTCTCGTCCCACATACCGCAGTGTCTCAAGACGAAAGTCTTTGACCAGTGCGTGTTGCCAGTGATGACCTATGGCACTGAAACGTGGTCGCTCACAATGGGCCTTATCAGAAGGCTAAGGGTCGGCGCCCACTATCGGCATCGGTGGAGCTCGGGCGCTTTACAGCGGCTTCAGGCGCTTACGTAAAGTTTTCGAGCGCTTACGTAAAGCGCCCGAGCTCTACCAAGCTCCACCGATGCCGATGCCGATAGTGGGCGCTGACCCTAAAAGTCAACCAAAAGGCAATGGAGAGGGCTATGCTTGGAGTTTCCCTACGTGATCGATTCAGAAATGAAGAGATCCACAGGCGAACAAAGGTAACCAACATAGCCCGAAGAATTGCCAAGCTTAAGTGGCAGTGGGCAGGGCACATTGCTTGCAGAACTGATGGCCGATGGGGCCGAAAGGTTCTGGAGTGGCGACCGCGTACCGGAAGACGTAGCGTTGGAAGGCCTCCTACTAGGTGGACCGATGACCTTGTGAAGGCTGCAGGTAACCGCTGGACGCGGGAAGCACAGAACCGGTCGAAGTGGCGGTGCTTGGAGGAAGCCTATGTCCAGCAGTGGGCGTCTTTCGGCTGAAATGATGATGATGATGATGATTGTAGGTATAAGTGCCTGTAATTTCGGCATTAGCTTAACTTAGAATTGGAACAAATAATGTTCCATACATGTTGCATAATAGGAATTATTACATAGATTACCATTTACATTTACCGTTTAGCGAGTGGCTAAGTAAAACAGCCGTACGGGTCGATCCATCAGGTTAAGCTACGTTTGCCGGGCTTGGTCCGCGGATGGGTGACCATCTTACATACCGAGACTCCGCTGTGCCTCGTAAAGCACTCGTCTGTCATTCGTGGATCTTTGACAGTCATTACGGGTCGTCCGAAGCCAGTTACCCAGTTACTGGGTTGTGGAGATCAGATAGGCAGTCGCTCCATCTATATAAAATACTGGTATTCAGCTGCATCGGGTTAGACTGGAAACCGACCCCAACATAGCTGGGAAAAGGCCAGGCAGATTGATATCTACCGTTTACTTAAAATAAGTATGCAAAGTTACAGCTCAATCGGATGCGAGAAAGTGCATGAAAAATGGATTAGAAAGAGAGTAACCGAAAACATACTTATAATTATATGTACGGGCGAAGCAAGTTAATTAAAAGTTTGTAATAATAGGTATTTAGCTAAGCTGCTAAGCTACTTCTCGAAACCGACGGCCGTTTAATCCGCAGCTGCAGCCAGCAAAATTCAAATTTTCTTACGTTTTTACTTTTACTCTTACGGTTCCGCACCCAAAGGGTAAAACGGGAACCCTATTACTAAGGCTCTGCCGTCTGTCTGTCTGTCTGTCTGTCCGTCTGTCACCAGGCTGTATCTCATGAACCGTGATAGTTAGACTGTTGAAATTTTCACAGATGATGTATTTCTGTTGCCGCTTTATCTACAAATACTATAAAACAGAATAAAATAAATATTTAAGGGGGCTCCCATACAACAAACGTGATCTTTTTGCTCGTTTTTGCTCGATATTGATAACGGCAACTGGTAGACGCTTGAAATATTCACAGAATATTTAGTTATATATTCACTTTAAAAATAAATAATTAAATTAAAATAAAACAAATATTTAAGGGGGGCTCCCATACAACAAACGTGATTTTTTTGCCATTTTTCTTTTATAGATAATGGTACGGAACCCTTCTTGCTCGAGTCCGATTTGCACTTGGCCGGTTTTTTGCTATTGGCGTCAGTGTCAGGTTGTATCTTGATCAAAATATAATTCGCTAACTTAAAGAGATGTATTAATGATTCTAATGATTAATTATATTTCTGTGTATACACATCTGATAAAGTCGCGAATCATATTTTGATCAAGATACAACCTGATTCTGAACTGCAAATTGCAAAAAACGTAAGAAAAATTGTATTTAACGGGCTATAGCTGCGGATTCACCTTAAATAAAAAAGATTATCAATAAGTCGCACTGTTTCTGTACCGTGTCGTCCGTGTGAAATTAAAAAAGAAAAGTTGGCCGACTTTAGTGTTGGGATCGAATCGATTTTAGTCGATTATACAATGCTATAAAAAGGCTGTAAACAGTGCCAACTGATTTGGCGCTCCGTGCTGTTCATTAAGCGTTGAGCCCACTTTTTTTCTTCTTGTCTGTTGTATGTCGACACGGTTGGCGCAGTGGTTAAGCGATTGACTGCTGCGCTGCGTGTCGCGGGTTCGATTCCCGCACGGAACAAATATTTGTATGACCTACAAGTAGTTGTTCCGGTTCTGGCTGTTTGTGTATGTGAGTTTAAATGTTTGTAAACACACCCACGATACAGGAGAAATTCCTAGTGTGGGGCAACGTTTTAAAAAAAAAAGAAAAAACAAAAAAAAGATATAGCGTTGCATTAACAATAATCAAGATGCGTTTATTTTGTTCATGGCTGGCCCAATCGTATATCGAGGTTTCTCATTTTGAACTTTTCTCTATGCTTCTAAGCTTCTTACCTACCTCGTCTAGTTTTTAAAATATGATAAACGTGTATAAGTGTTTGTACGTAAAATAATTTTTCATTTCTCATACTCGGAAAGTAGTGTTTGTTTGATCCAAGTAGCGGGTGGAAGGCCCTTCTACCCACCCTTGGGCGGGAAATATTTATAGTAATTGCTTCCCTCTCTAGGGCGAGAATGAAATTTTAAAAATAGAACTAAAGATAGGTACTCGTAGTCAGCTACGAAAATTTTACATAAAAAAAAGATGAAAATAAAAATAAATGCTGTGGTCTTATGAGTCTATAAACAGCCAGTGTGAATTTAAAGAAATACCAATTGAGCGGGACGGCCCGCGGCGGTGCGGTGGTGCAGTGTGTTCCGATGTTTCAAATTTTAAAGACAATATAATTTGTCGGTATAGGTACTAACTCTGTAAGCTGCACCAAAATTCAAAATCTCGGTTATAGACCAATATTTGATTAATTCATAAAAAATTGAGTTCAAGCGATTCTGAAATGTTGACCCCAGATTCGGTTATAGACGATGCAAATGCAGTAATCGAAAATCTTTTGCCAGAAATTTCAAAGGAAAGATATTTAAATACGTACAATGATTTTATGAAGTGGCGAGCAAACAAGAAAAAAAAAATATTTTAGAAAAACTACAATTTTTTACTTTCCATATATTGGAAATGAAAAGTAGAGTGTTTAACACGCGCGAAAGTCACTAATTTAATTAATGACTATTTTAATGAACTTTTCTGAGTGCGGATATATACTACCTTTTGGAAGGAGCAACTAGAAGCACAAATATTTTTTGTAAATTTTGACGTTCAAAGTGCCTTAGATGTGCCTATTTGAAATAAATAATTTGACTTTGACTTTTTTATGTAGCAAACTACAAGCCTAATAGCTGATTTCTGCTTTTCTCATAACCGCAAACATTTTTGGAACATTCAAATTCAAGTTTACGGACATTAAAATTTATGGAACAGTATTGTTAGTTTGTTACTCATAAACCGTAGCTAAACCGACAACTATCGAAGATAATCAAATCAGCGAGAAAATTACAATTGTAACGCAACGAAAACGTGCTGCTTTCATTTTTGACTTATTTGTTCTAGAATCATGATTTTTTGTTAGTTGTCCGTTGATTAAAGTTTAGAATTTCCTGTAACAATTATGTAGGAACATATCATATCATATTTGGCACAGCTACAATTATCATTAGAGGGAAGCCGAAGAAAAAATTGGTCAATTATGTAATTTTTTTTTATTTATTTTTTTATTTAATATTTTACTAATTTTTTTCAAAATTAAAATGAATTAGCTCAAAAATTAAAACCATTTATTTACTTTTCTAAATTTAACGCAATCTATGGTCAAGTAACATAACCAAAGAGACGCTAGAACTACACAAATAGAATTTTTAATGTTTTACAGAAATAAATAAAATTTAATAACTAGTTTTATTTCTGAAACAAACAGATTCAAAAATTATGATTCAACGAATAAAATGCTAAAAAACAATGGGGAAATTGCGTAACACATTATCAGTAGCAATTGGTTTAATTTTGACAGTTCGATAACATTCATTGCGTTAATTACGTTGTTGAGCAGATAAATTGTTCGAACCTATGAAACAATGGATTAGCAACATACTTCAAAATCATTTAGATTGTGAGTCAAACTGTGTTACGCAATTAGTTTGCTGGTAAAACAAAATACTCGGGAAATTATCAAGAAATCAACACAACAAATCTACGAAACAAACATTACTAACAAAAATAATAGAAAAAAAAAAAACGTTTATTTGCGGTAAACATGACGCTAAGAAAAAACTCGAGTCTAGATAAAATCAAACTGGTTGTTAATTTAATTGTAAGTATTTATTATTTTTATGACATTGATTTTACACACACTGACTTAAATTACTTGTAATAAAATTATGAAACTAGCATTATTTCTTCCAGAAATAAGTTGGTAGTAAACAAATATAACTGATTATTTATTTAAGATGATAAAGTAGTAGAGCTCCTTGTGAAAGACCCAGTAGTAGGTACAAACAATTATTATTTGCTGTTGTGGTAAAGGGATTGACTTGAACTAAAGGGGTTCTTTAAAGATATGAGTTCGTTCCCATATTGCAGGCGCATAATTGGGACATTTTCCCTCCTATAAGGCAGTGGCGGACTAAGCCTGTCGGGTCCCGCCCAGGTATACAGAAAAGTTTAAGAAGTAGGAGTATGTAGGATGTAAGAGCGAGCGGAGCGAGCTCGAAATTTTTAGATTTGTAGAAACACGCTGCTTCGAAAAAGATTTTCCTTTGACAAATACATACAGAAATAGGACATACTTTGTCTACTTATGCAGACAAGTTTTAACAATAGACGAATGTAGCTATACAGAAAAGTTTGAGATGCAGGGCAAGAGCGAGCGAAACGAGCTCGAAAATGTTATCATCCCGCCCCGGGTAGGTTTTGGCACCCTACGTTTCATGTGACCTCTAACAACAAACTGCCTTTTACTTACTGACCATGTTTTAGCCTTTCATGAAAAACGTATTTCTCGCTATTTGGGGGTCCCAGAGTCCCAGGACCGACGCCCTCTTAGTACGCCAGTGCTATAAGGTGGGTGTTGACTAAAACGACATCGGTATTGATCAATTTTTTTTCAAACAGGTTCATGAATGTGATTTCTGTGTGCATTAACTTGTATTATCCTTGCTATAAAAAGTGTTTTACGCCGATATGACACCTATGATGCTCAAACATGCACGTCTTGGAATCATAAATAAGGCCTGTCTATTAATGACGTGTTTGTGTCGACAAATAAAACATGTCTACATAGTTAGCTACCTACTCGTATTGTTACAAATTGGCAGCGGTGGTGTTGGTGGTGCCAGCCTGCGGAGTGGTAAAAAACTGTAATTGCTAATCATATTACGTAGATTGTCCATAAGTGTTGATTTATTGAACAAACGTTTCCTCCAAGGGTGATACATAAATTCTTCGTGGTACCTGAAGTTTTAGTCTGTTTCAAAAGTATCTATACCTAATGAATACGTAAACAATTGGTATCTAAACCTGACCTATAGTAAGTCTTTATACAAGAATGATCATAAAATTGAGCATAACGCTCGCTAAAATAACTTTAAAACTGTGTCAATTGCCATTTGCAAGAAACGTGAACACTTTAACAAGTAATAAAGAACATTAGAACGTTTACAGCTGACTTGTGGACTGGTTTATAGCTAATATCGCCGGGGTAATAGCCCATAATGTTAAGGGCAGCTGCCTGACGAAAGTTCTACTCATATTTTGTTGGCTTGTTAGACCATAACGAAAACGCTTTTCACTCGGTTTTCAATTACCTCTTTACAACTTGGAAACGCGGCTTCTTAACCAATATTATTATCGATCAAGACAATTTGTTTTTATTATTTTGTATTACTCAACCACTTTCTAGTTGTATTATTTAAATTATTTTATTGCATCAACTTTCGTAGGACATTGACAAAGAAAGTGTTCAGCGCCATCTGTTATCGACTAGCTGAACTAGTATGTCAGTTCAGTTTGAACGTGTGATAGTAGATGGCGCTTTAAATAAGTTATGTGATGAATTAGATCGCAAAAATGTAATTTAACATTTAATTTTATTTTGTGGAAAAAGTAAAAAAAAACTACCAATGTGTCAAAACCTAAATCAACATTTTTTATTTCACATAAACCTACATGGTTGGGCACGTATGAAACGTCAGAAGCTAGATGCACGGTTCCAATTGGTTGTTTCGTCAGTAGAAGAGCCGGCAAGAAACGCTACGAGTACTCTTTTAAAAATAATTGGCGTTTGTCAGTGTTAACCTGGTGTTAACAATAATTGGGAGAGTCTAATTTGATTTTGAAGTATTTAATTAAATGAAGTTTTGTTAGCTTTCAGGTCAAAAGGCTTTCATTGTAGTAAGTAATTAAGTAGGTACGAGTATTTATTAAAATTTTCCGATAATTAAATATTGAAAAGGAATGGCAATCTGGCACCTAATCTAATGTTGAGATACATTTATGTGTGTAAGTTTTAACATTACAGTATAGTCAGAATCCGAGGTGACTGATAGCTTAGGCGGCTGTAACCACTTTCCGTCAGCAGATGATTTAAAAGAAAACTATATCACTAGTCAACTGCCTTGCTCTACTCACCCAACAAGTGAAACGGCGCGTAATGTTATAGTTATGTATCTTATAAATAAGTATACGTTGAGTGAGATGGCCACACACTTGGGATCCCGTTCACTAACTGTAGTCTGAGGAGCTGCTGCGTTCCAGAATTATACGTAATTCATTATAATTTGTTTATTCTATCAACGTCTGCGTAACGGGCGTTCAGCAAAATGTTCTTGTGAGCTAGATGATTATAACTAGCTTTGACAAGAAAGCTTGCTAAGAAGCAATTGGGTACAACAGTCAGTTTAAAGTAGGTAGGAATGGATGAGGGTGAAGGAGGCTTTCATTTAAATGGACTTACATAATATTAAATTACGATGATAATGAAGCAGAAGCTGCGGCACTTCTTTTTAATTGTTGCAGCATCATGCTGAGATAGGATTGGCATTATGGCTTTTGGCCTCGTACATGACTTTGTTTTTATTTTAATTTTACTTTGTTTTTGTTTTTTATGTTTCTAAGAGTGTGTTTTAGTTTAATTTGTGATCTCTTGTGCGAGACCCAATATAGTTGATTGTTATACAAGGATCGAAAGGAATTGGCGACTTTCAACCGTGTTAAACACTCTACTTTTCATTTCTATTCGGAACGTCAAATAGTCTTTTTATTAAATTTTAAATTATGGAACACACCGCGTCACCGCCGCCGGCCGTCCCTCTTAGTAGTAAATACCTATTTTTTTTTTAAATCCTACTGGCTGTTTAAACACTCACAAGGCCGCAACATTATTTTTTAATCGACATTTTTCTTAATTATTTAAAATGTTTCGTAGCGGACTACTTAACCAAAGTTAGTTTCATTATTAAAATTCATTCCCGCCCTAGAGAGGGAAGCATAGAGAGCAAGCAGCGTCTTCCACCCGCTACTCGGATCAAACAAACACTACTTTCCGAGTATAAGAAATGAAAAATATATTTTGTTTCTTTCTAAGTTGTTTATGTTTTAATTAAAAATCCCCGCCTTTAGATACTCGTAGGTGTTGTATACACCTCGAATAAGAGATTACGTCAAGATAAACTGCCTCCTCCCATCTGCTAATAGGTAACAATATTAGAGTTACAAAAGCAGCTGGTGAAGAAAAGTAAGAGCCAATGAACCAATAATACTATGCCATACATATAGGTGTAAACATATCTACATACGATGACACTTCAAGCTAGGTATAAATTTCCCGTATAAGCTAACCTCGCTTAGTATTTGCTTTACGTATAAATGAGAGGTCAGCTATAATTCTTTCTTCTTTTTCGTATGGTTGTGACCCACATGGTGTCAGAGTTTTTATGCCGCCCATGGGCCTCTGACTCAGCTTCACATGCCGTCGAGATATATATCTCAGACATGCTGGTTTCCTCACGATGTTTTCCTTTACCGTTTTTTAAGTAAGTGATAATTATACAATACGCAAATGAATCCGAAAAGTCAGAGGTGCGTGCCTTGGGTTCGAACTCGAGACCTGACGGTCCGACGGGCACACCATTAAGGCTCTTACACACTCACGCGATATCGCGGGCGCGACAGGCACCGACAAAGACAATTCCTTTATCGGTGCATGTCGCGCCCGCGATATCGCGTGTGTTTGTAAGAGCCTTTAGGCTATCACGGTTGCATTGAAGGCTTTGACTTTGCGATTTTTATATTAATAATACTATCAATCACAATCTGAATGATTTAGAACTATATTACTAATCCATTGCTTCAAATGTTCAAACAATTTGTCTGCGCAACAACGTAAATAACGCAATGAATGTTGTTGAATTGTCAATAAGAAAACACACGATCTGTGTTATGGAGTTACCCCTCTGAACCTACAGTTAAATACAGGCTGTAAACTGTTCGGTAATTGTTCCGAAGGCCTAGACAAAGTGGCATTATCTCGTCGACTAGCTGCGCCCCGCGGTTTCACCCGCATAAGTCTCGATCCCGTGGGAATATCCGGATATAAAGTAGCCTATGTCCTAATCCAGGTAATTAGGATTATTAATTATCCTTATTCTGACTAATAATATAAATGCGAAAGTGAGTTTATTTGTTTGTTTCTTACGCTAAAACGACTGAACGGATTTATATGAAATTGGGCACATGGGTCTCAGAGCCGTTTTCGCATTTATATTATTAGTAAGGATAAGGATAATTAGGTTAACGATGGTGGAAAAGTAAAAAAAATGTATGGCACTGATATAAGCTACCGAGAAGCTTATGTTCCTGTTGAAAATCGTTGTAGAAATAAAAAACTCTTTTGAAAGCGCTTGCCACTTTTTTCCTTTGTCTGCCCTCAAAGTTGGAGTTTCACTTCCGTTATTCTATCACAACTTCTCCTTCAAGACGCGTAAGAAGAGACAGGTAGAATACCATCCACCTAAATCCCCAAAAGTTGAATTCATTTTTTTAACAAATAGTTTAATCCGCAGCTTGATCATCATCATCTGCCTAGCCTTTTCCCAACTATGTTGGGGTCGGCTTCCAGTCTAACCGGATGCAGCTGAATACCAGTATTTTACATGGAGCGACTGCCTATCTGACCTCCACAACCCAGTTACTGGGTAACACGATATCCCTTGGTAAGACTGTTGTCAGACTTTTGTGCTTCTGACGACCCGTAACAACTGTCAAAGATCTACAAATGACAACCGGGACCAACGGCTTAACGTGCTTTCCGAGGCACGGAGGAAACTTGATATGAAAAGATGGTCACCCATCCACGGACCAACCGCGGCAACCGTAGCTTAACCTGATCGATCGACCCGTGCGGCAGTTATTACTTAGCCACAAGCTCCTCCATCCGCAGCTTGATCTTGATCAAAATATAATTCGCGACTTTAACAGATATTATGTATTTACAGAATTATAATCATTAGAATCATTAATACATCTCTTTGAGTTAGATTTGTCCCCCAATGTCATGATTTCATGAAAAAATAATTCAATGGAACAAATGTAACTTAGACAGACGTTTTAATGATTCTAATGATTATAATTCTGTAAATACATATCTGTTATAGTCCTAGCGAATCATAATTATTTTGATCAAGATACGAGTACAACCTGTCTGACCTGCAAATATCTAAAAAACGTAAGAAAATTAGAATTTCACGGGCTACAGCTGCGGATTCACCTTAAAGAATAGAATAGAATAGAATACTCTTTATTATGTACACCATAAAAATTACAGATATAAATGTTGAAATTTTACATAGGGTGACACAATGGGCGGTCTTATCGCTCAAAGCGATCTTTTACAGACAACCTTTGGATGGATTAAAGGGAGAAGGAGAGACAATACTGCAGGTAGTCAGTGGAGTACCATTTACATATACAATAAATACATACATACACAAAGCATACACTTATCTATATAAATATATATATACAGTATACAATAATAAACATGAAACAAGACCATGAAATAGACCTTTGTGATGAGAGATAACCCTAATTTACTGTGTGCGTGTGTATATTATGCTCAAATACAATATCCTACCACAATAACTTATTGTTCTAAGTTAACCGAGTGTTCATACTGTATATCATGAAGATTCTCTTAGGCTGTGTCTATCTAATAGAAATATAATCTAAATACTTTCTTTGTTTCAAAGAACGGTCATTAAATTCTATTTAGCTTTGCTTCAAGAGGTACAGATGCGTTGATATTTATGCATTGTGCAACCACGTTGGCTGTAACAAAAGAATATTGAATAAACATAGAAGGTATGTTTCATTGGATAATCAGCCTATAATGTTCCCAGTTCCCACTGCTGGGACACAGGCGTCCTCACTGTGAGAGAGAGTCGGTCACTAATTCACAATCCACCGCGCGCCCAGTGCGGGTTTGTAGGTGTCACAAGTCTTCGAGTTCTTGGATCTAGGATATGTCGAATTCCTCACGATGTTTTCCTTCAAAGTTTTGACAGCAGTACAGTAATGCAGCAAGTGCCTTTCTGAGTACTGGGCCACCACGCCCACCACTGCTGTTGAAAGTTACCTACATTTTTTTTTTCAAAAATATAACTTAACATAACATCTGTACTAACTGTATTCCTCGAAGGGTTAGGCGGAGGTATGCCTGTACACCCACATTTCGCCAGTTATGTTTAAGTCCCATGTAATAGGGGGCGAGCCTATTGCCACGAATCGGGCACCAATCCAGACTACGGGTACTGAGAAATTCTAGATGGAAAAACACATTCTCACTTTGCCTGACCCGGGAATCGAACCTACATGCTCAGTAGTAGTCTAGTAGCGCTTGCGACCACTAGAACAGAGGCAGTAAAAAAAAAAAGTTTTATCCAATTGGCTTAAGCCATCATCCTGTTGCCGTTATCCTAGTTTATTTGCGGTCAGCGCAGCATCTTCTTCCATACCTACATCTCTATCAGCCGTCATCTTAGTAGGACTCGCCGCGTTTCTAGCCATATCATCTTTCATACAATCCATTCATTGTTTATTTGGTCTTTCTCTTAATGTAGCCATAGGTATATTATAATAAAATAGAATTGTATTGTTGTTAAGAGCACTAAATACCAGGTGGTTTAAAAATAAAACTTAACAAAAAAAAAATATATCAAAGGGATTTTTTATGAAGCAAATTGTAATGCACACGTGAATCAAGTGTCTTGCCCTGACATAAAGTAAATAAGAAAGACGTGTTTAGATGATTTCTTAATTTTATAGTTACTTAGCAGTTTAAGTTATATTTAAATTACTTAATACGACTAAAAAAACTACGACGAATAAAACTATAATAAGTAATTTATATATATTTTATTTTATTTTGTATTTGTATTTATATTTAGGCTAGATTGTAACTTGAATAAAATAAATAGAAATCATATAATTACTTATAATGTAGGTATTACAGATAATATGTAATTTATATTATATAAACAATCCCGATACATTTTACCTTACGGCTTGCAAAATTTTCAAACAATAGGATTATTAATAACTTTTATTAAATAAATAAATTCCCAATTGGAATATATTTATTAAGTATAACTCTATTCCAATTGGGTATTTAGTAAAAACAGTACCTAGGTAAGTGAATCTACTTATAAACATCTAACACATAACGCAATAAATAATAGGTATATAGAATATAAATTATCAAAAATAGAAATATAAATTATCACACATTACAAAGGGAAAAAGGGTGTAGGTACAATAATAACAAAAAAGATTATGTACGTCTTTAATAATCATTTAATTACGATCGTGATCTCTATAATTACATGTTTGATTAGTTAACTACATCTAATTAAATGCAATAGAGAAAAAAAACAGTTCTCATTACTTCAAGAGCTACAATCTGATTAGAAATTGAATCCAACTATAAATATTTATGTGTTATAGTTTCAAACCGGTATTTTTTATACGTTAGGTAATAATTTATTATGTTGCTTACATTACCTTCTCGGTGAGTATTTATTGGCTTTCCTAGGACATCAAGGGGTCACTCGTGCAAAGCGATGGCGAAGTAGATCGGACGGTTAAGCACAGAATTAACACTGGATGGATGAAATGGCGGCCGGTCACGGGAACAATCTGCGACTCCCGCATTCCTCTTAAACTTAAGAGGAAGATATATAAAACAATGGTTAGACCTGCTGTCTTGTATGGATCAGAATGTTGGGCCACAATAGGGATGAATGAAAGGCAATTGCATGTAGCTGAGATGAGAATGCTAAGAGGAATGTGTGTTGTGACACGAATGGATAGAATAAGAAATGAGTACATAAGAGGAAGTCTGAAAGTGGCACCGGTGACTGAAAAGTTGTGCGGAAATCGGTTGTCATGGTATGGGCATGTGATGCGGAGGAATGAGGAAAATGTCGTGAGGAATGTTTTGAGTATGCATGTCGATGGCTATAAGAGTAAGGGAAGACCAAAGAAACGATGGATGGACAGTGTGAAAGATGATATGGCTAGAAAGGGAGTGACTGCCGAGATGACGACTAATAGAGAAGTATGGAAGAAAGGGACATGTTGCGCCGACCACAAATAAATTGGGATATGGGCAGGAGAGAATGATGATGAGGACATCAAGGGAACTAACGGCTTTACTTTGTTTGGTTTTGTTTTTTTTTATTTTTATTACAATATTAAAAAAGTTATCTTATTTTTTTATATGGTAATGGCTTTTTCATGTCATGGTCATGGGATTTAACATTATTTATTTCTGTTTAAATTTGCAGCATGAAGCATAGCAGGTATTATTCTATTCTGTTGCAGTATGTGAAATTTTATTTTATTTTATTTATTTATAGTGTTCGCTTGGTCTTAATGAATTTGATGCAAGTAGTGAAAGATGTTGATGTTCCGTGTGGTGCCGGACGTAAAGAATAGAATCATGCTATTTCTTCCCGTGGGTGTCGTAAAAGGCTACTAAGGGACTTGCTAGAGAATGGGCAGCAGCGTTCTCTATGCATTTTAACAACATACAGTGATCGCAAACCCGCCTGCCAAGCGTGGCGATTATGGCAAACCCCCCCCCCCCCCCATCCTTTTGGTGGACGCCTATGTCCAGCAGTGGACGTCTTTCGGCTGAAATGATGATGAATGAGTGAAAGATGACAAAGCTTAGCTGCAAGATCACTGACGGGGCTGACTGCCCAAGGCTCCTTCACGTTAAGTTGGTTACAGAATACGACGTTGTTCTAACGGTTTATTAATTAAAAAAATATAGTGAATACCTACATCAAAAAAATAAACATTTTGAAAAGCTGAGCGGATCTCGATAAAATTTGGCAAGGAGATAGATCATAGATGGCTTCCATGAAGGGGAAGGACATAGGCTACTTTTTGTTTCAATACAAATCCTGTAAGGGGTGAACATTGGGGATGGAAGTTTGTATGGGAAACCTAGTATTTATTAAGTTAGGGATATGACAATTCAAAATAAAGAATTACATGTTTCAGCGTTTTGGTGAAATCATCCCTCGAGGGGTTAACATAGGGGATGATTTTGAAATTCACTTGTAATATTAATATCTTTGTGTATTGCTTTTTAAGAGATTTAAAGGATTAGAAATATAGTCACAGTCCGTAACTTGAGCGGAACCGATTTTAATGGAATAAAGACTGAATGGTATTTCAGTTTTTATTTCATTAAAATCGGTTCTCTCGGTCAAGAGTTATTACAATTTAAAGTCATAAAAATAACTCGCACACATACACTTATGTAATCAATGGCGGCGCCGCCGCCGGCGCCAGTTTGTCAAATTAATGGTGAACATTCTTAAATGAATCTCGCACCACAAATCACTAAATACGTTTAGCGCTAAATTAATTTAAAACACTGTTTTATTTCTGCACATTTTTTTAAGTTATCAGGGATGGAATGATGTTTTAAATATGTTCAGCGCTAATTGGATGGTGTCCATAGTTCTTGGTGCAAGCGGGGCCTTAGAATCATAAAACCTGTTTCATGTATAAAAAAGATTATATGTTAATTTATTATTTGTCTATTTGTCTGAACGAATTTGGATGAAATGCATACGAATAGGCCATGACCTGAGTTCGGACATAGGATTTTTATTCCGATATTACGTTATTAGGATAATTTTTGACTTCAACACGGACGAAATCGAGGGCAAAAGCTAATATAAAATTAATAATAACTAATATAAATAAAATAACTAATATTATTAATAACTAATGTAAATAAAATTGCTTCCTTTGCTGCGTGTTCTGTCTTCTGTAGCTTATTTCAAATCATAACTTATGTACTTTTATCCAGATAATAATACGTTTTTTCTCAGTCAGTACAGCATCCCGTTGGTATGGTGTAATAGTAGAGGTATCGTATCGGCTCTATGGTCTAATTACTTGACAGCTGCCGCTAACTGAGAGCCGAGCCTATACAATTACTGAGAGAAGATTCACTGTTATATGCTAAAATTAGTAGCTTACATTGAGACATTGCCTGGTTGGCCCTAGTGGTCGCCAGCGATCCTGCTGAGAATGAGGTCCAGGGGTCTACTCCGAAGCGTTAAACCGAAGTATCGGCCGAATGTTCGGCCTTTTTATAACTTCCATAGTTTCCTTTTTTGACTTTGAATCCATACCCGACTTAAAGTCACATTTTTGACTTTGGCTTATTTATTTGACTGTTGTTCTGACCGTAGTCAGCCATAGTTAGCCGTAGTTAAGTAACGGCCGAACATTCGGCCGATACTTCGGTTTAACGCTTCCGAGTAGACCCCTTGGGTTCGATTCCCAGGTCGGGCAATGTGTTTTGGGGTTTTTCCATCTGGAATTTCTCAGTAGCAGCCCGGAGTCTGGATTTGTGCCGGGTTGTTGGAAATAGGCTTTTACATGGGAGTTAAACATAACTGACGAAATGTGGATGTCCCGGGTTTTTGAGTATATCAATGGTGTCCTTACTATAGGTACACCTCTGCTTAACCTTTCGGGGATTACAAGCGTACATGTTACATGTTACATTGAAATAGTAGGTTTACAAGAAAATTCACATTTTACATGGATTCCGGTAGTTACGGAGGAAATATTATTAAAACTGATAAAGAAGAGCTTTAATTTCAATTAAACTATTTATTGGCATTTTAGAATGGTCAAGGAATCGGACAGTCAGAAAAATAAGCTATTTGCCCCTTCCAAAGCGTAGTAGGTTCTTTTGAAGAAGAAAGAGCAAAAAACTCCATAGACGCTTGTAAATCAACATAATGTGTTACACATTTCCTTAGGAACATATCTGTTTTTTCCGTTGCCAAGCAGTAGTTATTCCTACGTTAAATACAGGCGCATATCTCTCTTAAATTTTGTCTCTGATTTTGGCACAATGGAAATACGTACCTAATTATTTATGGTACATTCGTGGTGGCAAGTTTCGTCACTTCAGACACGGATCTATATTCCACGGTCCTCACATGATCTGACAAGATTATGTCTGGAATTTAAAAGAGTAGTTTCGCCATTTCTTCTCAGGGGGTAGTCAGATAGCAAAAGTCGACTCCATCTAGCTTATTTTTTTAATATGATGTGTAAAAGTAATTCCAATATCCTATAGTATAAACAATTTCGTTTAATTTCACTCACGCAAATAAAAAAATGTGCTCTTTTTCCTTTAAACACCGTTTGTTCATCTGCGTGATTTTGTGTTGGAACCGTACAAGTACCTATTACTTTACTTTGCCCCATAACCTGGTCTTACCACGTAGTCCTTCAAACCATAATCCATACCGTTTGACACAAACCTATAAAGACTCGGAAGTTAAATCCGAAGTATCAGCCGAATTTTCGGCCATTTCCTGACTACGGCTAACTATGGCTGACTACGGCGGTAGAAAACAAAAACGACTATCATAGAGATAAGTCAAAGTCAAAAATGTGACTTGAAGTCGGTTTAGGACTCAAAGTCATAAAAGGAAACTTTGGAAGTCAAGAAACGGCCGAACATCCCGCCCGTACTTAGATTATCGCTTCAGAGTAGACCCCAAGGTCGCTGCAATTCCTGCCACCTGTTCTGCAAATAAAATAAAACAAAAAGTATCTCAATAACGGATGCAGCGTCACTACACTACACTTACCAACTCAAGTGTTGACCATAATCTACTGCGCATGATCTTGCGCATCCCGTACAACCGGTCGCGCAGGGTAGCTTTCTTCAGAAGTACACGCGAGCACAGAAGTGGTTCGATTGGCTTCAGTTTTCTAATAAGTGGTGCTAAACGATGTGGTGGTGTATTATTGAGCTAAATGGTCGGTGGGATAATGGTGGCGGACTGGGTGGGTTAATGAGGTGTGGTTGGTGTGGTTTCTAGTAGCTACCGTTTTTAAGTAGTCCGTTGTACGTCGAACCTACTCTTTAAAGGTTTTACAGAGGGTATGTGAAGTAGAGTGAGGTTAATGATGACTTTTAGGCAAAGACCGTTCCTCTAACAATATTATCTACAGTTATTTATAAAAAAAATATCGCACTAACTTCATAACTTTGGAAGAGGCTCGTGGCTAAATAATAGCCAATCAGGTTAAGCTACGCTTGCCTAGGTCGGTTCGTGGATAGGTGACCATCTTCACATACCTACCGAGACCGTGTCTCAAAAAGCAGATGATGATGAACTTGATGCTTGAGATAAAATATAAGTAAAAACATGTTTTTTTTATTGTGTCAAATGTATTCTACCTACAATAACCTGAAATTATGGTGATTATAAATACTTACTTGAGCCACCATTATTTTTCTTCCCGTGGGTGTCGTAAAAGGCGACTAAGGGACTTACTAGTGAATGGGCAGCAGCGTTCTCTATGCATTTCAACACCATACTGCGACCTCCAACCCGCCTGCCCAGCGCGGCAGCGTGGCGATTATGGCAACCCTATTTGGGAGAGGCCAGCAGTGGACGTCTTTCGGCTGCAATTATGAAATAGCTTCTGCAAAAAGTAAATAAAAGCAAAAGTTGTAGGGTCAGTAAGTTTCACCGTGTCTGTACATCATACAATCCGATATTTATGATTTATGACCTAGACCTAGAGGAATATTAGAAACTGTCAGCCGTCACATTTTCGCTTTCGACGGAATGAAATACCTACCTCATTTGAATTTCATAAGATGCACACATGTTTTCTTCAGATTCATCAAAATAACTTGAATTTTATTTGAATGAAATGTATATTTTGATAAATATGTAATTTATTCTTAATTAATTGGTCTTGTGCGAAGTTTGTGAGTTGAATATTTTGTCCACTTTCGGATGTGCAGAAAAAAGGAAATAAATTATGTTTACCTTATGCCCACTTAGTTTTTCGAGACAACGCTTCGGCTGGCTTATTTCTTGGCCAAAGAATCAGCATTGCCATATACCGTGGCAATGACTTTGTAATAATATAATTGATTGATTGATTATGTTTACTTATTATGTTGTTAACATTGATTGGTTAAATTATTTGTGATTTGAATATCTACACGTGTTCTGCCTAAATAATAAATCGTTTGGTTCCAGATGTTCATCAGTGAAATATTGAATGATTCGCTGAGTTTATTTTTATTGAATCATCATAACGTGTGTTGTGTGTATCTCATAATATTATCTTATTATGCAAAATGTACATTTTATACAGGGTGGAAACTTTCAGCGGGGCAGTAAGGGGAAGTACCTTATCCGTTGCAGCTACGTGAAAATGGTATTAGGAGACTATCCTTATCTTTTTGAGAAATTTTGATCCGCATTCACAGATTTTGAAAAAAATGTACAGTCAGCAGGACAATAAGCAATTTTCACAAAAACTTTTTTTTATGCCAATCGATCCTCTTTCTTATAAGGATCAAAATCCTCTATAGGACCAATTGAGGTTTGAGTACTAGAAAAGTCATAAATCGCAAAAAACTTTTGCCATACATTTCGTAGGAAATGAGACTCGAACTTACATTTTTTACCATCGATAAACTGGCCGCTACAAAAAAGGCTGATCGAAAAACAAATACAAAAACTATAACTTCTACTTTGGGTATTATTTCACCTTAAAGTTAAAAACTTGAAACTTTACATTTGGACTCACCTAGAAAGGATAATGCCCAAAAATATATGGAGCAAAAACCCAGAATCGATTAAAACGATTTATGTGTGGCAAGGTAGAGTATACATACTATATTCCGAATCCAATAATAGTTTTCGATTAAACCATCACCAAGTAATAGAAAACTCGTAACTAATTGACAAAACTTTTAAAAATCTATGATAATTAAAGCGGTTTTACAAACGATATTCTGACGAATTGTGCGTAATATTGAGAGAGATTTGAGAGTAAAGAACATTATACGTATCTACTGATTATATATATATATATGTATATATAAAATATTATTTATATACTTACGTATAAAACTGATTGCGGATTATTATTATGGCTATTATCTTGATAAATGAAAACAACCGAATATATATGCTACGATCTTTTATTGATTTTAAAAATGTTACATATTTTCTAAATCTAGGAGAACGCTATCAAAAAAAGCCGCTGGCTGTTGAAGCCCTTCGTGTCTTGCAAATGCAAGGTAGTATAACATACTTATTATATGAGCACAACTGCCTAAAGTTCGACGACCATGAATGCATGAACAAACGTATTCAACAATTGCGTCTCTGCTGTTGTGACCCGGTGTATACATGATGTATGTATAGTACGTTCTGGATCGAACATGCCGCGACTGTATGCGTCCTCTTAATAAAGTTTTCTCACCTAAGCCACCAATATTGATATGATGAGGATGTCGGTACACTTCTATTTCGTAAGTACCGTTCTCTCTTACATGCTCCCAACAGTACGACCGTGCTATCTTTAAATGGTAGGTGCCTGCAGCGAACAAAATCAATTCGTGGTATGACAATCTTGGAAAATCTCGTAGGTTTGGGGGGTTTGCTTGTAATCTCTCAAACGCTACTCTTTGCCGATTCATATTTTGTTGTTCCACATAATCTGCCAGCAGGTTCGGTTTATGCATGTTGGTATTAATTATGTTGATGAACGCGTCAGAATATTGGCTGTCAGCATAAGGTTCTTGGAATGCATTTATAAGAGCTGCAGCAATTCTGAAATCGGTTATGGCAAATGACGCTGATTTATTAAAATAAGTGTTACGGAATATTTTATAGTCTCTTTTGAAGCGACCGTTAATTGTCTCAACAACCCATCGGACCATTGTTATAAGTCTGGATTTGTTTGCATCTTCTGTGCTGAGTTGTGATTCATGCCGCCTCTTAGATGGTGGCATGTGCGGTTCAAACCCACATTCTTCTAAATCCGGAATTACGTCGCGGAATCCTTGGTCTAAAATCAATGCGTCGCCTGCGTTTAAAAACCATCGAATAGGTGCCTATTCTAATGGGCCATTGTGGTTATTTAATATATTCTGCATTATTGTAGCGTCTGACTTGGTGGCCGCATATGGTCCAGAGACTTCAATGATATAGCCATCTGCACATATATACCATAAGGAAAGGTTTAATCAAGTTTTTGTATTTGTGCAAACTGTAACTCTCCCTTTGGAACAAGAAGTTAGTACTCTTCTGTAAATATAAATATGTGCCATCACATATAATTATCGCTCGCGTCCTTGGGTCCGTACCAAAAATATGGTTTGGAATGCGTCTGTTTCTTCTCACAACCTCTTCCTGCGTTATATGGTCAAACCCCAAATGAACAGATACAAAATCTCGATCCAAGCATTCCCTTGCCAAATGTATTTTCCTCTCAAGATTCTGTCTTGACATACCGAAAACTGTTGCTAGTCGCACACCGGGCTCGCCTGTCCGTATTTTACTTAAATATGCTGCTAGGTCGGTGTTGGGTGTTTTAGACATTTCATGAAGAGATGGAACCTCGTTGAGAATACTGTTAAATTGCGTATGGTTTACTCCAGTCCAAAAATGAAGGGTGTTTTCATCAATTTCATCCAAATTCTCGAAGTTAAGTGAAGATTTCTGTTCAAGAGCTTTTGTATAGATTCGAATTATATCTTGCATATACTCAGCGTTAAAGTCGTTTAAGCGGCGGGATACGTGTGTCGCAAAATCTTCCCAAGTGGTGTTGCCCAAATGGTTTTGGCAGATTCGAGAGAGTGGAGATATATATAAGTTATAATAACTAAGAAGATAAACCTTTACAGTCTTACCACAAAAAACATAGACACGACTTAGACACGTGTTTAGCAGTTGTTTAGCAAAAGTGATACCACAAAACCATGTTTAGCCGTTGTTTAGGGTTAGACAATGTTTAGACGTTGTTTAAATTTAAACAACATCAACCCCCTGTTTAACACGCGTTTAAGCCTCGCCATATTGCTTTCTCTCAGTACTTAGATTGCAAATTGCAATGGTAACGGTTCGATTATGCTGCTTTTAATTATTTGGACGACATAGAATGTATGACTAACGGTTGTACGTTGTTTTATAGAAAATAGTTTCATAGAATTTCGTTTCACATAAAAATTTTCTCATATTATCATTTCATAGAATAATCAATACGTAGAATACTTTCTATGAAGAAATTTAAATCAATGATTTTTGTTACAAATAAAATTTTATGTTTTAATATTCATATCATAGAATAACAAATCAAATATTCTCTATCCTCATATTGCTTAGTTAACATCAAACTTATTACTTACCAAGAAAAAAAAAAAATCGAGTGATTCATCACCCAAATGATTCACCAAGAATAGAGGGATTCTGCCGCTCGGCGGCCGCTAAAAATTGTTGACCTAATAAAAGATGATATTCCACATGATTCTCGTGGTAGGTGCTTAGATCCTCAAATTCAAGTTGCCTGTGCCTTACAGAACTGGGCCCGCCATCAGGTAAGCGCCCTTTTGTTATTGTCTTTAGTTTTTGTCGTCATTACCGATTGTCTTTTTGTTCCGAAAAGTATGTTCCGTTCCGTTGTTAATGTACATAAAACTTTTTACATTTATGTCTACACCAGCCGTATGTTTACCAATGGATGGCGGACTTATTAATAATTAAATAGTTCCTATTTTCAATATTCTAGCTTAGTTATTCCGTACTAACAACGGAAACAAAAAAAAAATCGAAGGAAAGAAAAAGGTTCAACAAATGAAATCTGAGTAAAAGGAAACGTTTCTTAGAATTGCCAAGTAAAAAAAAGATACGGCAATTTAGGCAGTGTTTTGTTAGTTAGATGTTAAACATGTATTTGTGGTAAGAAATTTTTAACACTTGTTTAAGCAGTGTTTATCCCTTAGACACTGTTTAACTAAACACGTGTTTAAACGTTGTTTTATTTATTTTTTGTGGTAAGACTGTTAATGTGTTAGGTACTTGACGTAGTTGTAGATTGTTGCAGTTTTCAAATATGCACCGTCTGGAAGAATTGGGCGTACGTGCTAATCCAGCAGGACTAATGGATTGTCTTGATGGTGGAATTGGTGGAGCTGGCTGGTCTTCTTGTTGTTGCGTACGACGTAATGCGTAGTCGATTCGTTGCCAACAAGGATGACAAAGTGATCTCGAACCATTAAATTCAATCTGTAACAATAGTGAAACTTGATGAAATGCTAGCAACTCTTGTGCTAATAGGCTATTGCTAACAATTGTTACCAAGTCCAAGTCAAGCCTCGAAGAAAACTGTGTATAAGCCATATAACCAGTCATCCCAGTCTTTAAAACCCCATCGTTAACACTATTAACGACTGGGAATGTTTTGTTCTACTCGTTAACACAGATGACGAACGAGACTTTTTTTATTTAGGTACGTACTACGACTTCTGAATGTAATAAAATACATTTAGCCAATCGCCACGGTGCATACTGTACACAACCATTTTGTAATTAAGAAGTTTAAAAAAATTGCATTAAGTGACGCATTTCTCTGGGCATTATCTAATTACCTATATGTGAGTTAAAGCTATTTCACTAACAGTTATATGATCTTCTGTGAACAGTTATATCTAACCAACACTGACATAAATCGGATAAAAATACATAAAGATGAGTAACTAAGAATGTTTAGTATTTTTAAACTGTCTATTGTTTTGAATTCCTTGTAGGTAACTATAAGTATTCAAAGTGGTACATACCTCTTGTGGCCCAATGGTGCTGAACATATGCTATAAGCTCTATGCGTCTCAAGGAAATCAGCCGAGAGAACATGATGCTGTCTTCGTGCCAGAGAACGGTCACAACTAACACAATGGTTGTTTCTATCCATATTCAGTCCACAAAGCACAAATCGGTGTCCATAAATGAAAGCCAAGTTCGTCACAAAAAACAGATTCAGTACCTAAAGGGAAATGCAAGTGGTCGTCGGAAAAATAGAAATGAGATAATTAAAAAAAACACGGTCGCAACGAAAGCTTACGAGGGACTGCGCGCGGGACAGGGTTGGTCACGGTTTCGCTACCTGGTTAACAACAATGGCGCGAAGACTTATACATGTGCTCTCTTTCTTTCTCGTAAATGTAATTCCTTATCTATATTCTCCATTTCTTTCACGAGTGAGCAACAAACACAGTAATAAAACAATAAACCAACCAATCATCAACGCGCCTTGCTACACAGAATTGTTATATGCTGCTGGCCTGTTTGGTTATGGTTTTAAGCGAAACGAATAGCGTATTTATAACCTCTTACTTAAGGTCTATTTTGTCGTTCATAAATTATTTTAATCGACTCTGGGTTTTTTTTGGGCATTATCCTTTTACTTTTGTGCTCTAAGTTATGAAGTGTTGAGAATGGTAGCTGTTTTGACGATAGGTTTATTCCCTTTACTACAGAGTGGGTAGCAGCTGATAATGTGCTAGGATTAATTCCATACAGAGTCGTGGTAAGTAACTCTTTGAGTTCCTGAACACTGTTGTATTCCTTTTTATAAAGTTCGATTTTTAAATAGCGCCACATAAAAAGTGTAGACGCGTGAGATCTGGACTGCGAGGTGGTCACGTTAAAGGACCATCATTATGATTGTATCCACTGCCTTGCGAATTGCCGGAATTCGATTGATGCGATTTCGAAAAAGTTTTTTGCGTTTTATGACTTTCCTAGTACTCAAACCTCAATTGGTCCTATAGAGTTTTTTGATCCTTATAAGAAAGAGGATCGATTGGCATAAAATTTTTTTTTTGGGAAAATTGCTTATTTTCCTGCTGACTGTACATTTTTTTCAAAATCTGTGAATGCAGATCAAAATTTCTCAAAAAGATAAGGATAGTCTCCTAATACCATTTTCGCGTAGCTGCAACGGATAAGGTACTTCCCCTTACTGCCCCGCTGAAAGTTTCCACCCTGTATAATTTTATATACATATGTCAATTGCTGAATATTATATACAAAATTACATGAATATTTACTTTGAAAAGTATTATATTTATTACTTTAATTATTGTGAATGCGAGCACTAAGTGAGTTTTTTTTTTCTTTTTTCCTTTTTTTTCTTTCTCAGTTAGTTTTAATGATGTTGGTTTGACATTTTGAGCACTTTATGCGGCCTACCCAAATGTCTTTTCTTTGGTATTGTTCGTCGAGTCATTGAACTCCTTAAGTCAAGACTTAGTTAGCTGCACGAATACTGACCAATGCTTGCACTGATTGGACAGGTCCACTCAAAGCTGTGTGGTTAATACCTCAAAACACCATTTCAGACACGGATCGTCATAGTCCTCACATGATCTGACCAAGATTATGTCTGAACTTTGAAAGAGATTTTGACCCCTGAGTTTATTTCGCTATTTCTTCCCAGGGGTAGTCAGATAGGAAATGTCGATTCCATCTAGCTTATTTTAAATTTTAAATATGACGTGTAAAAGTGATTCCGGTAGGTATCCCATTTACAGAATAAACAATTTCATGTAATTTCATTTCTTTAATTGGAACTTCCGAACTTACATAACGATGCCGTTACCTGTGAGATACTTAATAAACATTTTACGCTGAATGAGACATATATTGATGAAAGGAATCAATCAATCTGCCCCCTTATCTCTGAATCTACTAAACCTGAAAAAAAATGTAGAAAATAGATCTATACTTATAGATTACGGGAAAACCTAAAAAAAAAGAATGATGAAAAAAAAAATGATCTTAAAATCAAATCGTAAATCTGTCAATATTGTGTGTACAAAATTACATTTGCAGTTGGAATATATGAGGGAACATGTTTTTCAACTACAATGTTAAGTGTTTGGTTTTACACTCAAAAAAATCAATGAAGCAACCGACGAACATATGAAATTGATTTTTAAATTATATGTAGGTAAAAGTAAACTTTCGATATGCCAAGGGACTTTTACTTTCGCTGCGACACGATGAATTGCCTTATTTACTTCACACATGTTCCAAGGTAATCTACATAATCTTGTTTTTGGAATGAAAAAAATGAATGACGATCAGTTTCTTATACACACAGTTGTTTACGAAATTGATAAACGTGAGAGCAGTGTAGTTGACAATCCTAAATGCGAAAGTGAGTTAGTTTGTTCATTCTAAAACGGCTGAACGGATTTGGATAAAATTTTGGCATATAGATAGTCCGTAACCTGGGTGAGAACATAGGCCATCCTGGATCGCAAACGAAGGTACAGCTGGTAAGAAATAATATCTTGAGAAATGTGATTCCAGAACTAGATTTACTTAGAAATTGAAACAAAATCCATAATGATTATGAGGAGGCTTCTTTTCTAACTAAACGAGCGAAAGGAGCGTCTCTGCTTCTAATCGCAAAATTTGCTTTACTCTGTCAGTTAGTTGTTACTCCTCTACACGTCGTATTTTACAACTGATCAGGACGAAACTTGGTATACAGGTTATACGACCTTATAGTTTTTTTTTTGTCGTCGGGGAATTTTGATTGGAGAGGTGCTTCCTCCAAAAAGGGGCAAAAAGGGAATTACTGGATATCTCCGCCTTATGAGACCCGATGTCGATATGGTTCTTTTTTTATTTGAAAGGTAGTAACTTTAAATTGGTCTCATAGAAATTTGGTGCAGATCTGATGAGGATCAAATTGGAAATTGCTCACCTTTAGATATCTACCAGTAGAATCGGCTTGTATAATAATTGTTGCAAAATAGTTTGTGATCGCCAGGTTTACTGTTCGAAGAACTACTAGTTTATGAGGGCTAGATAATCAATTCAAATCTGTTAGGCCTTTTCTACACACACACACACACACACGTTTTTCTTGCCTTGAAATACTACGATTTATTCGCCGTGTGTAGGCACTGTCATCAGTGTTGTACGGATCACTATGGGAGCTTGTTGACCGACACGTTTTTTCTACGGCGTGGTTTATACCAGACCGCAAATAAACCGTGCCGTGTACAAAGGGCCTTAGTAATCCAATCTCAAAAACAAACAAGATTTGAAAGCTATTTTGAACAGACATAGACAACAGTTACAGGCTTTCAGAAAACATGACATAAAAGGGAGGAGAGGAGGCCTTCAGTAATGGGTGGAATACTGCCAATGAAGATGTCACGATAAACAGTCTTATCAAAATCCAAGGCTGGACTTCGGCTTACCTTTTGCGTAATACATACAGTATATATATTATAATACATACCCATTGCATGAGTGTTCGGTCTTCCTCATACAGTACACCATCTGCCAATACTAGTCAAAGATCCATCGGGCATATCTATCTGTGACGATTTTCAACAGGATTGCCTATATATTTTTGTTTGAATGTCACTTTGTCGGGGCTCTTACGACTCGTCTATTCCACGGTCTTTCGACCAACATGGTCCGCCTACTGCCACCGTTTACTGAAATAGCTCTGAGAATATAAACAGATTTTTCTGGTCATCGGCCTATTGTTGTAAAAATTGCAGTGTTTTCGCAGTCTAACAATTGGTATTGTTGGGGTTTGTTTGTGTTTTAATTCTTGGACACTGATAGTTTGTAAATGCGAGCGTCATTGGTAATGTTATTTGTTTATTTTAAGGATGTTTCAGATGTTTAAAACAACAAATATTGAAACGAGAGTCTTTAAAATGGCTGAATATGTTTTTTTTTAGGAGGCAAATAGCATACTTGTTATGCTATTTGCCTTTATTGTTCTCACTGCTGGGACTCAGCCTCCTCTTGGTGAGAGGGAGCGAGCCGTAATACACCACACTGGCCCAGTGTAGGTTGGTAGATGTCACATGTCTTCGTTTTTTGTTGTTCTGAGAAATGCCGGTTTCCTCACGATGTTTTCCTTCACCATTTTGAGAGCAGTGGTGATGAAATAATCTCGGGATCGAACCCAGACAGGCGCTTTCCTTGGGGTACAAAGGAAAGCGCCTGTCTGGGTTCGATCCTAGGACCTACAACTGGTAAGTCGCGGCCGTGTGTGACCACTTAGAACTTGTAAACCACAAAAAAAAAAGTTGCGGTTTTCACCCACATTTATAGTATTTATTCCGGAAACTTTATTTGTATCCTAACTAATATTGTAAATGCGAAATCGAGTTTGTTTGTTACGCTTTTACGCTAAAACGGCTGGACGGATCTGGATGAAATTTGACATATGGGTAGACCATGACCTGAATTAGGACAAAGGATACTTTTATCCCGGTAGTACGTTTCCGTGGGATAATATCAGACCTCAAATTGGGCGAAGCCGCGGACAAAAGCTAAGTATTTAAATATAGGACAAAAATCTCGATGGTTGTCTTGCTATTGTTGCACCCATGCGAAAATGATGATGATCTTGTCAAGTGTTAAACTAACATTTCATCATCATTAAAGACGTCCATTGCTGGACATAGGCGTCCCCCAAAGGGGGGGTCATAATATCGGACACGGTGAAACTTACTGACCCTACAACTTTTGCTTTTATTTACTTTTTGCAGAAGCGATTCCATAAATTCAGCCAAAAGATGTCCACTGCTGGCCTCCCCCAAATAGGGGGGGGGGGGGTTGCCATAATCGCCACGCTTGGCAGGCGGGTCGGCGATCGCAGTATGGTGTTAAAATGCTTACAGAACGCTGCTGCTCATTCACTAGTAAGTCCCTTAGTCGCCTTATACGACCCCCACGGGAAGAAATAGGGAGGCTATTCTTTACGTCAGACACCAAACGATTTTGGAAAACCGACTCACTTTCTCATTCATGAGACTCCGTTGAATCGGCAACCGAGCTTGCAATCACCAGACCACTAGGTTCTGATGCATAATTGGATGTTTATATGCAGTAATGATACACCATGTTATGCATGGTTTGCCATATGTATTTATTTTCACGGTTTACAAGTTCCAAACAGGTTAGTAAGTCGATGGAGTGGTTGTGTATTTAAATTAGCTTTTACTTGACTGTTTTGCGTTTTAAGGTATTTGGGAATCAGTTGATGAATCATAACGAGCTTTTAACTAGTCAAGCGTCGACTACTTTTTTTTATTAGATAATTAATAATGCCTGCCTCGTTGATCTATTTTTAGGCCATCTTAAAATAACATGGTAAACCTCTCAATATTGTGCGTATAAACTTACTATTGCAGATGGAATGTATGGGAGAACATGTTTTTCAACTACAATGTTAAGTTTGTTCTTGGGATAAATTATTGTGGGATAAAAACATGGTAATTATCATATTCATTGTACGGACCCTCACCACGCGAGTTCAACTCGCATCGCACTTGTCCGGTTTTTAAATATAACTTTAAAAGTGATTCCGATACCTAACCTATTTATATGTAGAATACATAATTTAATTTCAATTCAAATTGTTCAATTTCTAGTCGCGACTAGAAATTGAACAAATTTTCCCAAAAATTGAACCTAGTTTTTGTTGCCCGTTTGTTTAGTGTTATTGTTATTGTGTATTGCGCTTCTCCCAGTCTGCTTCGTCTTTCAGTATCTCGGTTCACTCGTGCAAAGCGGTGTGCAGAGTAGATCGGACGGTTAAGCACAGAATTAACAATGGGTGGATGAAATGGCGGCAGGTCACGGGAACAATCTGCAATTCCTGCATTCCCCTTAAACTTAAGCGGAAGATAATAAATCCTGTCTTGTATGGACCAGAATGTTCGGCCACAAAAGGGATAAATGAAAGGCAATTGCATGTAGCTGAGGTGAGAATGCTAAGAGGGATGTGTGGTGTGACACGAATGAATAGAATAAGAAATGAGTACTTATGAGGAAGTCTGAAAGTGGCACCGGTGACTGAAAAGTTGTGCGGAAATCGTTTGTCATGGTATGGGCATGTGATGCGGAGGAATGAGGAAAATGTTGTGAGGAAAGTTTTGAGTATGAATGGAGGGGGAGTAGGGGAAGACCAAAGAAACGATGGATGGACTGTGTGAAAGATGATATGGCTAGAAAGGGGGTCACTACCGAGATGACAACTAATAGATAAGTATGGAAGAAAGGGACATGTTGCGCCGACCCCAGTTAAATTGGGATAAGGCAGGAGAATAATGATTATTATCACACTAATATTAGATGATGAGTGTGTGTGTGTGTATGTTTATTACTTCTTCACGCTCAAACGGCTGGACCAATTTTGATAAAATTTTGTATGGAGGTAGCTGACACCCTGGATAAAGACATAAGCTACTTTTTATCCCGATATTCCCACGGGATCGAGACTTACGCGGGTGAAACTGCGGGAAGCAGCTAGTTGTAATAAAATTTAATTTGGCTGACCCCGAATCGGATATTAACAAAATTGTTTACGATCTTGGAAAATCGTTCAAGGTTCAACCTTTTAGTAAAGAATGTTATGTGCGAAGTTAATTGAATTATAAGTACTAATAATTGAGATGGCAAAAGGAAAAGGGGAAGACAATACAAAAGACGGGAAGATGAATTAAAGCTCACAGCGGCTCTAAATTGGAGAAGAGTTGACAGAGATAGGAATCAGTGGAAGTTATTAGAGCTTTTGCTAAGAGGCACACTCTACTAAGAGATATTATACTAAAACTAAAAATACCACAACGCAAAATATTCAAATGAAAGGGCTTAAATGTACTAATAATTATTATCTTTAATTGAGTTGGCACACGATTAGATCAGTGGGTTGTAAATAAATTTAATTGACCATTATAGACAATAGGTCGATTTCATAGTTATAGACAAAGATAATAAATCTTTGTCACAGTTTATTGCTTGAGTATTTTATTACCTTCTATGAATCAAGAGAAAGTATTTATTTAGATTCTTTAATGATGTGTATTTTCTGCATATCCACACGTAGGTAATCCTAAAAGAGGAGTTTTTTTTCTTAAGTTCGGTTATTTTATTAACTTTCCTTATTCTCATCTGGGTTTTGATTTCTTCGTGTAATAAATAAAGGCTTATTTAACTTTGAAGGCATCAGATTATCTTATTTATTTATTTAACCATTTATGTACACATATAAACAGACAAAAAAAAATTGAGCCGTCACGGGACGACTGGCAGATGTGAAAAATCGCACTACACACACATTTACACACTACTACATATAGACTGTATAGTGGCCGATCGCCACGCGGCAGGCGTCGCCCCGCCAGCAATCGGTTTTACGTGCGCTTAAAGATGTTTCACATCAAAAGAAAAGAACAGAAAAATACGTACAAATTCTACGTCTTATTTGAGACTTCCAAGAAAGTATCTCATCAGAGTAATTGATTAATTATTTCTTCTCCAATTCTTCGAAGACATCAACATTGTGAAACAAAAAACGCTCTACATATTTATCAATGTCTTAGCACACCACTCTTAGTCATCACGAGAATGACCTATAATGTGTATCAAAAATCAAATATTACCGTAACTCCGGTAAAGTGCAAAGACGTACGGTAACTCCTACGTAACATAATATACGATACTACCGCGAGATAATCTTCGTTCGCGCATGTGCACGCACGCATTCGAACGTCGTCAGACGCCGCGACCACGCGTCTCCCGCGCAAATTGAAGTGCGGCCATGACTGTTTTTTATTTTTTTTCGTTTGTTTTTTTTTTTGTGCCAGTGCTTGAAAACTTTTTAGTGCTGTGAAATTGTTGCTAATCGATTTAATATTGTTTTGGATTTGACTTTGGCCTGTAAGTGATTTGTTTATGTTTTATTTTTGGTATAACTGTGTGTTTGTTTAATTACTATAATTAGCGGTTAATATGCTAAAGCTGCGTTAAGTGTTGTATTTTAACTTTCGGAATATGCGTGGTCATTTGCGTATATAAATTATATTTCGTTTATTTCACGTATTCTGTGAAAAGTGAAAGTTAAATTGAGCTTTTTACTGAAAACATTTTTCATTATTTGAAATAGTTAACAACAATTTCTTTACTCTGTCTAGATTCAGTCCAAAAGGCCTGTTATTCCGTACCATTTTGAGGTCAAAAGCAGTATTTTCATGACCTTGAAAGTAAGAATAAAGATCAGAGTGATAAAATGAGAAATAAAATACCAGTTAATGGCAGTATTCGTTACAGAAACGTAATAAAGTTTCTCATACATCTATTTTCATCGGAGTTAGTTTTAAATAGCATATCATTGAACTGTTTATTGCATGGTAATGCATTTCCCCCGGTCTACTATTACTTATTAGTAGGTTCTTATTATGCGAATGACAAGCAGAAAAGCTTTATACTTTACTTTCATTTGTAAGAGGAAAATAAACTTTTATATTTTCTAGAGTTTTTCACTATTTCACTGATTCAGTAGCTACGTTTGGGATGTTTACCGATTTAACGCAAGTAGAGGTTTTGGACATAATTTTAACGACAACAATATTGTAATTAAAACCTGTAGATTAGTAGGTACTACAGTAACGCTACTACACTACTCGATTTAAAAGAGTAGTGTCCATCAAATTCTTGCTTGTTCTCCATAGGAACCTACTGCGCTTTGGAATGGGTAACTATAGCTTCTTAACTTTCTGACTGACCGACTCCTTGACGATACAAAAGTGCCTATAATTGGATTAATTCAACTAAATATTTTGAGTTTTCTTATTAACTAGAACTATTTAGGACGAAGTACTTCTTTGCAAATACTTACAGGAATTATATCAATTTTGCGCCAATATTGAAGCAAAGATTACATTTAGTAAAAATAAAAATTATATTTAGGAACACAGGTCTAAACCACCAGTGAATTAGGTACAAACTTATGCCTGCTAGACACCTAAAAATGTGTCAAAGTTCACACCTGACGACGCATGGCATGACGTCAGTGCCGTCCTCAAACAATGTACGTTACCTATAAATTATATCACGTAATGTTAACGTTATACAACGTAACAGTTACTCGTTATTTTAAACGCGTGTTGTCGTTTTTGGTAGCAATAATAATTACGTGCGTTTACAATAAAATAAACACTTAATTAGTGTGTAGGAAATAAAAACGTTATATGTGTTTGTTTGGTTTTCGTAATAGATAATTGGGAGCGTAACGATGTCCATGATTGATTGTAATTGACTTTATTACATAGGTATTGTCTTAATTTAATTAGATGAACCCTCAAGTATGAATTTATTGACAAATTTTCAACGATCTATAGTTAGACAGTCTACAGTTAGTTAGTTAGACACAGAATTATTCAAATAACTTAAGTTTCTATACTAATGCAGTTAAAACCATGGTTTTGACTGCATTAGTAAAAATGCAATATAACTTAAAAAAAAACTTCCCGTGTCAAAATATAATTTGGTATAGTGTTTTTTAAAGTTACTTTTTCCATCTTTTTCCAATACAGCATCAAAGTGTTGCCAACAATTGAGAACCATAAGTTACGTTTTCAAAATTGGACCACATAAAAACAGTAGTATTGCCAATCAATAAATCAAAGTTGACGTGTTTAATGTATCGTTACTACTGATCCAGGTATCGATTGAAAATTATAGAGCGTATCACTCGATTTACTTCCCGTAAGAACGGATAAGCTGTCAGTCAGACTAATGTTTAAAACATGGATATATCTCACTGTATTACACTCATAATATTTTGATTTTATTAGTCTGAAAATTGGCTTGGAATATGGAGAAGGATACCTCTTAAACGTTTATAACACATTTTTTTATTGTGAGAAAGTCATAATTTGTTAATAAAGAAAGAAAGGAAAGAGTTTATTTGGCACAGGAAATATGCAAGGAACACATTTGAACATTCATTAAAAACGATCACACTTAATCTATTCAGCACCCTAACTGCGTAACGCAGTTTGAATCGGAATCGGAATGATTTTGAAGTATATTGCTAATGCTGTGCTTCATATGTTAGAAAAAATTGTCTGCTCAACAACGTAAATAACGCAATGAATGTTGTTGAACTGTCAAATTGAAACCGATTCCTACTGATAGTGTGTTCCGCAATTAGCCCTCTGGTTTTTGTGATATTTCTGTTTATATTTTGTTTTATAACTATTATAATTAAACAATAAAAAAAAACGCGTCTGTCTGTCTGAAGCCAGAACGCGATAAACTCAAAAACTACCCAACAGAATTCCATACGGTTTTCACCAATGGACGGAGTGATTCATGAGGAAGGTTTAGGTGTACCTATAATTAATGAAGGTTTTGTGTAAATTGGCTGAAATATGGCGATGATTGTTGAAGATGTCGGAAAAAATCATTCCGACTGGGAGCTTTACTGGCGTGCGCGTAGTACGTTTCCGTGGGATAATTTAATTGCGACCTCCACGCGGTTGAAGTCTCGGGCAAAAGCTAGCCATAAAATAAAAACAATATAGGATCATTTTTGCCTTACGGTCGCACCAAATAGGTTCATTTCAGCAATAATGCCAGACAGATGCTGTATATTTGCACCATAGATAATTACTCCTACACATATAGTACATCTACTGATAGCAGATGTATACATGATGGATACAGTATATCTGTTTCCGTTATGTTTTTATTTAAGGCAACTTATGTATTTTTATTTGTAGCTCGCCTTACTTTGTTGCATATCAAATTTTTATAGGTACGAAGTTCACTGAAAAAGAGGTCATGAAATGGTCCTATTGAAAGGTTCACATTAACTGCTGTATCGGCCTCAACTAACGAGTTGTAGGCCGTGGGTTTGAACCCAGGTAGGCACTTTACTTTGTGTAAATAATTTTATCACCACTGCTCTCAAAACGGTGAAGGAGAAAATCGCGAGGAAACCGGTGTTCTAGAACTAAAAATTCGAAGACATGTGACATATACCAACCCGCACTGGGCCCGCGTCCCCCTCGAAGAGAGATGGCCTGTGTCCCAGCAGTGAACATACACATACAATGAATTTTGCACATTTCAAACAAATCTTTTCTACTCTCAAAATTCAACGAATTATTCCGCGAAAACGTAAGATTTTGAAGCTTCTCCCACTTTTCTCGGTCAGTTGGCTAACTGGGTGTTCAGAGTTAGTAATTAGTGAGGAAATGTTAATTTTTACGTCTTAATTGTTGCTATTCTGTCTATGAATTAAGGTGAAACCTCCTTTACCGTCTCTTTTGTTTAGAATAGGATGACTTTCCGCTTTATTTATTTTTTTAATATCGCAGCATTATGCTGAGATTGGAGCCCGCACAAGTCTTGATAGTGTTTTTCTGGTTATTGTTAGTTTAAATGCAATTTTTGTATTTCTTATGCGTGTCCCAAATAAAATATTTTTTTTTCTTTCTTTCTTTCTTAAAAAAATAAACTCTTACGCGTAACCATCAGTAGCCTAAAATGTTGAATTCATGTCAATTCTCACAGATGAATCCGTAACATCTTACTAACTATATTGAATTGTAATATAAGTCAATCCGTTTATACTTCAAGCGAACCTGCGGGATAATAGCGTAACTCACTATCAGTAGCAATGGGTTTCATGTTGACAGTTTAGCAACATTCATTGCGTTATTTACGTTTTTGAGCAGACAAATTTTTCGAACATATGAAGCAATGGATTTGCAATATACTTCAAAATTATTCAGATTGTTATTGTTAGTGTCTTACGGATTTAGGGTACAAATCAAGCTTCTGATTTGAGTCTAAAGACACATTTTTATTGGTCGATAATTATGTGGTATGCTGGGTGCGGGAGATTTCTGTAACGAATGCAGGGAACCGTTTTTATCAGTCGATAGGGCCCGCATGTGGGGAGCTCGAGGTTTCTATACAGCATGCCATAGGGCCCGTATTCGCGGAACCGTTTTCACTAGTCGATATCGAACGATTGCGGTATACGGAGAACCTGGAACGAACGTTTGGCAGTTGTTTCATTGTAATTTTCATTGGGTGTGAGTCTCTGCAGGCTTTACACCGACCGATGACTTTCTTTGGTCGCTACGCCTACTACAAAGATTCCGACGGTGTATCGACCGCCTTATCGACTTATGACTTTCATTAATAATTAATCCGCATGCGATATATTTGTCGCAGGCAATTTTTATGATTCCGCTTTTTACAAACGGCGTCGTCCGTTTAAAAACGCTCGCAGTTATGAAATATGCCAAAGGTAAAATGTAAATCTATTTCTTAAGGCACTCGCCGGCCGCTGCCGCGGCACCGCTCGCTTTGCTCGCTCGGCTCGCGCGCGGTCTGTCACAGTTCTAACCTAACCCACTTGGTCGGGGTGCCCTGGACGTCGAAATTGTAATAATTGAACGAGTTGCCAACTTGCCATCAGTATATTTCATAACTGCGAGCGTTTTTTAACTGACGGCGCCGTATGTATAATGACGAATCATACAATTTGCCAGACTCATGAAGATGACTAATGAAAACGAGCCATAACAGCCAATCAAAATAATTTGATAATTTATGTAACCGATTCGCGCAACTTTTGTGAGTTTTCCACGGAACCCAATTTAAGAATTGCTACTCTATAGGAGAACTGTGTTTTCGATTAAAAAAAAAATGCATTTCCGCGTTGTTGCACAGCGAGAGTCATTTCCGCTGGTCACAAACCACCAATCACTACATACGAAGTAACACATCAGCTGTTTCTCATACAAAAAAATATTTTATTGAACCTCTATTTTCTATGTTAGACGGTTTGGTTTCCGCAATTAGTCCTTTATGTGGACCATTATGCGTGGGCCATGGCGGCCGTCATTGGTTATTCCAACCAGCCCACCTCCCTCCAGAAGCTGATTAGGTCTCCAGTTAGTATATCTGTGAAGGATCTTGGTGACCCGAGGGTTTCTGTTCTGATCTGGGTGACGCCTGTGCATTCAAAGAGCGCACGTGCAACGGTTTCTTCAGCCTTCATGCAAGCCCTGCACAGAGGACTGTCCGTTATGCCTATTGTGTGGAAGTGTTTGTTTAGTGAGCAGTGTCCCGTGATGGTCCCCGTCACCAGTTGCAGACCGTTCCTGGTATCCCAAATCAAATAGCAATGCACAATAATTGCAGTAGTACAAAAACATAACATTCATCAAGACGTGTGCGTTGTGGTTGAATCTAAACATCATGGCTATGGGTCGTAACTGGAGCGTGCTACAACGTTTTTAGCTGCTTGGTACTTTGTTTAATTGCGATGAAATTCTGCTAGGCTGTGGCCGTGTTGTTTTTTTTAATTTACGTAGCTGTTATTATTTTTATGTACCTAGATAATATAGTCAGGGATATTTATTGTTTATCAAATTACCATATTAGGTCAGTAAATTTGGCTTGTTATAGCCAATTGCATACAACTTTAAAAAAATACAGTTATAATTTGAATATACGGATAAAAAAAAATACAACAAAATTCCTTGTGTTAGATTGCAATTAAATGAAAGAAAATTTAAAACTCATATTAAAAGTAAACTTTGTAAATAAGCATATTACAAATTAGAGGATTATAACCAAGATAAGAATGCTGGGTAACATGCTGGTCCAGCTCCATAGGACAATCTAGAGTCTAGACAAAATCAAACTGGTACTGTGACTTTATTTTTAATTATTGTAGTGGGTGTAGTAATTTTAGTCTAGGTGCATCGTCTTCATATTTATGTAATTAATGTACAGACGCCAGCAGATCAAGCTACCCGAAACTGTCAAATTTTCCCAATCAACCTTGAACCTTATGCTGTAGGGTTAAAGTTGAAAATCTATTGAAGAAATTTGACAGATTGTAGTAGCTTAATGTGCTGGCGTCTGTACCTATACGAACTATTATAAAACATTTTAAAAGAGTAACGGTGG
This sequence comes from Tiliacea citrago, assembly GCA_963921375.1. Taxonomy (NCBI): domain Eukaryota; kingdom Metazoa; phylum Arthropoda; class Insecta; order Lepidoptera; family Noctuidae; genus Tiliacea; species Tiliacea citrago. Next base: position 9,899,685 of record OY992782.1, on the reverse strand, counting down.
AGCTTCTTGCCCATTCTTCTCCATACGAAACTACCATTTGGAAAACCGACTAGCATCAATTCAATTTTTTTGGTAAATTTTGACGTTCAAATGTGCCAAATTGTCTGTGTGTCAAATTATTTATTTCAAATAGTGAAATAAATAATTTGACTTTGACTTTGACGGGCAATTTAAGCTGAGATTATATAAGCTGGTAAATTTTCTAATAATTAATTACCCTGACTTTGTTCATTTTGTTATTTAGAGAAATACGACATAATTATAATATTAGTACAAAGGTACTGCTTGTTTCTTAAGAAATTTCTTCCAGCAGACCTGCGAAAGGAGAAATGAAAAAGAAATGTAGACAATAGTGTGTGAGAACAAGAAGAGAAAAATATGAATATGCGAAGTCTTAAACTAAAAATTTAAATATACCTATGCTATACCATATCTAAATATATACATATAAAATTTACACACGTATACGTACACGTACACACGTGCAAAAAACTTACATATACCTAAATAAATACATAAAGCATATATATACAAACATATATATATATAAATATTCACAGTTGAGAGGATAGTGCTCTTTTACTCGATACTCGAATGAGGAAATTGCTATTGCTTTACTTATAGTTCAAACTTGGATTCTTGTTGTCGCACCTAAACTTATGTATACCCCACTAAAAAACGAATGCCCGTTTTGAATTACGCTTGCGTAATTGAGTGCCAAAATATTATACACTGTTAGATTTTCTTAAAGGGAAATTGGATTTTGAACTCTCGGAGCTAAGCCGAGCCTTGAAAACATCGCACTTTTATTTATATATTTTTTAGGTGTCGCCTAGTGATAGTGAAAACGGGCATAAAACTCAGTCACATTATATGATGATACACATGATTATTTTAGAGACTTTGCATAACATCGAAAGTATATGAAAAGGATGGGATATCGTTGTAATTAGAACCTTCCTCAAAAATAGGTATTCTAATGCTAGTAATCTGTTGATGGTGGCATAGGGTGCGGCGAATGTCCGTCCAGCACATCAACTTACCACAGTCAAATTTTCTCATTCGATTTCGAACTTAACCAGCAACATTTTAAGGTTTAAAATCAAATGTACAAGTATCTCCCGGGCCCCCAACTCATGGTACTAGAAGGAACAGTGGGGTTTTAGTCAGTAGAACTCCGACATAATCCTCCGTTCTTCCCAGACGGAGGGTATCCATGAGGATTACCCCACGGGAAAAAAATTGGTAGCATAGTCGACCTCGTAATTCCTTTACCACCTTAATGTTGAATGTCACTTGCACGTCATAAAACGACAAGGTCTCTAGGTATTTATTTGTCGACAAGCCGTTTACCCCATGGATTTACCATTAGTAAAAATGAGGATATTCCATACAAAATTTTAGCCCCTATTTAAACCCTTAAGTCTAAGGGGTCTTAAACAAAGAATTGCCAAGTCTATACAGTATGTAACAAAAACTCTGTTGTTCCTTTAAGGGACGTATACATTTACCTACAAGCACAACATTGATGGAATTATAATTAAAAAAAAATTAAGCATTGGCTAGTCGAGAAGTCAAAATCAAAGAATTGCAGAGGTAAGAAATCAGTTAAACATTACAAATATTAATAATTAAATATTGATTTTAATTATATTTGTTGAACAGTTTTTATAAATGACTTGCTTTATTACGTATGTATACCGATTCTTAAAACGTAGGTAGAAGGAACAACAGGGTTTTTGTTACATATTGTATAAGGTGTATCTATTCATACACGCAATCTCTTAAGGGGTCATTGTACTCATCATTATGAGCAACTTTTACTATGGGATTAAACCTTAAATCGCGAAAAAAATTCAGCTGTTACATTTATGTTCGCTTAACTCGTCAAAATGTAGGAAACAGCTGATTTTTTCCCTAAGAGATTTTGTGGTAGCGGAAAATATATATGTTATTCTTAACATATTTCTCAGAACTTGGTTGTTACCAAAACACGTTTAGAAAAAAAAAAACTCGTTACAAAATAACGGTAAACTAACCTTTTACTTCGAGTTTCAATCCAAAATCATCATCATCATCATTCTCCTGCCCTTATCCGAATTTATTTGTGGTCGGCGCAACATGTCCCTTTTTTCCATACTTCTCTATTAGTTGTCATCTCGGTAGTCACTCCCTTTGTAGCCATATCATCTTTCATACAGTCCATCCATCGTTTCTTTGGTCTTCTCCTACTTTTATAGGCATCGAAATTCATACTCAAAACTTTCCTCACGACATTTACCTTATTCCTCTGTATCACATGCCCTTATCATGATAACCGATAGTCAGTCAAATTCTATAAAAACTTTATGGAACCATTTCCACACGGCGATATTATCGCGACTAGCCGCGATTTTCTCGCCCATGGAAAAGAGTGAATTTTCGAAAACCTTCCTTAGAAGCATGCAATTCTGTACAAGAGTTTCTTATACGTATAACGAAGTGAGCTTCTTCGTTATATATGGAACTCTTGTGCTTCTAGTCCTTTTTTATCGTGTTGTAATCCTCGTGGATGTCCTTCACCCTGGGGTGGATGAAGGGGTCTGTCAGACTGTTACTGCCTAAAACCACACGGTGTTCTGCTGCTACCTTTAGCCGGGGTGCTGGCGTGCTTACGCATTTCATCACGCCCCGGGGGGCTAGCGGCCGGCGTCACCCTGGCGGTTTAGATTTAGACTGTGCGATGTTTGCCACTGTGTGAATGAATTTAATATTTTTATCAAGTAAATGTAGTAGTTAGATAGTTTCAAAATTAGTGAAGTTTCAATTTAATGGCAAATGTTGTCAAAAGTGGAAAAACATTACGAGGTCGACTAAACATTTTTCTGTGTAGTCAGTAGTCACACAACCTTGTGTTCTTTAATTTTTTTTGTATGTTTGTTTGTTACGCCTTCACGCTAAAATGGCTGAACGGATTTGGATTAAATTTGGCACAGGGGTATATCATAACCGGGGTTAGGACATAGGATACCTTTTATCCTGATACTTCCACGGGATAGAGCTTTAAAGCCTTTTATAATTTTCACTTGTTTTTGACGTTTGGAAATGTGATGCTACGAGCTGCGAATACCGTTACTTACAAATAATTAAACTGAAAGTATTGATTAACAAAGAAAAATTCGGTATTGATTAACAAATCCAAAAATAATGAGGCTGTCAAAAGTAATACCTATGTAAGTGAATCCTTTCGAAACAACATTGCAGCAGTTGAAATACTTACACATAAGTAATTACAGCATAACATGAACGTGTATAAAAATTTTAATTAACTCATATTATGGTCGCACCATAATATTTCTCATAATAACTATAACGGTTCAAGTTGTTCTGCTCTAGAAAGGAATCTCGCGCTATCAAGGTTCCCCGGTCATTATGCAGGATTTTTGTTAAAAGTGCGTGAATCTTCGGAACTTTCAAAGTCGTCGCTCTATCCGGTCGATTGTGTAAGCTCTGTTGAGGTGTTTTGGTAAATTAACTACGATTATTATTTTAAATATTTTAATCGCAAACTTTAATTAAAAACTAAATTGAAAAAAATAAAAACAGGAAATGAAATCATCATTTCCCGTTTTTAATTTTTTCGGCGGTGGGTCTTCGGAAAAATCTAACAAGACAAGTTTTTATTAAAAAAACCGGCCCGGTGCGTGGCGAACCATGCACAATAAAGGGTTCCGTAGTTGGGGTGAATTTATCCAAAAAACAAACTTTGTAGTTGAAAAACCCCATATATCGATACGTCACGGTCATTCTCCAACAGCAAATGTAGGTTGGTCGACTAATACTCGTTAACTTGTAAAGCCTACTGCTACAGCTGTATAGTTTTCCTTTTAATTTCGTTATTTTATACTAATGCCATGAATTTATTAACATATCCAGAACCATTTAGCTGGCAGCTGAATCGAAAAATGGTTTTCACTGCCGCAATATTTTTGAACGGCCTATCCAACGATACTTCTTGTCATGGGATAGACGAGAAAAAAAATATATCATCCCCACTGTACGTGCAAGGGAGCAGCTACCATAAAAAAAGATTTTATTTACCACTGTCGGCGTGATTAATATGTATGTCCATGCCAAATTACAGCTTTCTAGTACTAAGAGTATCTGAGCTAAGGTAGGGACAGACAGACAGACAGACAGATGGACATGGTGAAACTACAAGGGTTCCTTGTTAATTCCGGAACCCCAAAAACGGGAAATGAAATCATTATTTCCCGTTTTTAATTTTTGCTGCGGTGGCTTTCCGGAACAATCTAAGAAGTCAAGTTTTTATAAAGAAATATTTTATCATGTTTAGATTATACCCATCACAACAGCGGAGTTCCGCTAGCTAATTGAATGTGACCCTGTAGGTACGTAAACCAAGGATAAACAGCAAATAAAGATCATCAAACGAAATAACACTACTTTCAAGCCATAAAAATGCCTAACCACTGCACTGATCAACAGTTCAGTGATTCAATGCAATTAGTCTATTATTGGATGAAGAAATCGTTGTTTTTTTTTGTCTATGGTGTAAGTTTATGTCATGGCTGCTAGGTCGCGTGACACGTCATGATAATATGTCACTTTCGCCATTACAGCTCGTATCAAACGCGTGTCGATTGCGCGTTTTCTTGATACTTACGAGTGTACACGCGATTATTGAACTCGCGTAGTGACAAAGGTCATTGATTAATGGTTTAGTATTGAATTTAGCAATATACAAGCCGTGTGCGAGCAGTGGCGGCCCAGTGGTTAACAGCCGAGAAGTAGGTCGTAGGTTCGAACCCAGACAGGCGCTTTACTTTGTGTAAATTATTTCATCACCACTGCTCTCAAAACGGTGAAGGAAAACATCGTGAGGAAACCGGTATGTCCAAGAACTAAAAATTCGAAGAGATGTGACATCCACCAACCCGCACTGGGCCTGCGTCGTGGATTACGGCTCACTCCCTCTCACAAAAAGAGGAGGCCTGTGTCCCAGCAGTGGGAACATTATAGGCAGATTATGTAAGCCGTGTGCGGCGTTTTGAGGTTTTTCATCAGTAAAGGCTTCTACAGACTGGTGAGATGACCCACCAGTATTATAGGAGCCTTAACTTCTCAAGAGTCTTAAGGCTCGTGTAGACTTGCGCGATATCGCGGGTGAGACGCTACTAGTGTCGCGTCGCGATGTCGCGTCGCGCTGGCTGTGGGAGCCTTTAGGGATGAGTTTCCAGAAAACGATGATACAACAAATTTTTACTTTGAAACAGAAGTCTTAAGTACTTACCACGTTTCCAACTTCACAAATTACGAATTTCCATATAAACACACACACATAACATCACGCCTGTAATCCCCGAAGGGTTAGGCAGAGGTGTACCTATAGTACACCCACGTTTTGCCAGTTATATTTAAGTCTCATGTAATAGGGGGCGAGCCTATTGCCAAGGGCACAAATCCAGACTCCAGGCTGCTTCTGAGAAATTCCTGGTGGAAAAACCCAATAACACTTTTGCCCGACCTGGGAATCGAACCCTGGACCTCGTGCTCAGCAGCAGCACTTGCGACCAACGAGGCAGTAAAATCATTCATATAAACTTTCATGCTCTATTTAGGGGGTGTATTTTCAAGAATCCTTCTTTAGTGTTTATTTGTTTATAGTTAATTAAAACGGTACAACCAATCATCATCATCATCATTTCAGCCGAAAGACGTCCACTGCTGGACATAGGTCTGTCCCAAAAGGAGGGAGGGTTGCCATAATCGTTACGCTTAGCAGGCAGGTTGGCGATCGCAGTATGGTGTTTAAATGTATAGAGAACGCTGCTGCCCATTCTCTAGTAAGTCCCTTAGTCGCCTTTTACGACACCCACGGGAAGAGATAGGGAGGTGCTATTCTCTACATCCGGCACCACACAGAATATTAATTTACATAGTAGATAAAATAAATAACAAATAAAATCATTTTAATTCGGACAACTAAAATATCAATAAATGTTAGTAACATGTTTGCTCTTAAAATACTATTGTTACGTTGAGTTGCTCGAAACAAACATTAGTTTAAAGGAGATTTTGTATCAAAAAGAAAGGGACAGCATCAATTTAAACTCTCCGTTAAGGACGCTATCACAAAATCTGACAATAAATTGCAGTTTTTCGGTACTTTTTGCGGCATAATTTAACTAAACCAAAAGAAACTAATAATTGTCACAGATAGATTACTCCTTCATCTCCATTATTAGCAATTTCGTATTCGAAAATGTTGGTTTATAATATTGTAAAAAATAATTTCCGTTGCCTCTTCACACAAAATTGACGATATCGTGTTGAGTTTAGGAACTATTTCTTCAATACAATAACATAAATTTAGTTATTAAAAATATTTTATTTCAGCAGACATGTTCAACTCAAAAACGTAGTAATTAGAACCATCAAAATTTTACAAATAGTCTCAGAAAATAATGTTGAAAAAACCTATATTTTTTTAAAAAACACTGTTAGTAATGTTTTTTTTCCTATTATTTAACAAACCATATCAAGAAATTTAAAAATCAGACACTGGGCTTCAGCTATCCATGTGATAAAATCAAAATTTTATTTTATGATTATACAATATCTTCATTAAGTAAATGAACGGCGAAATAAGCTATATTTTCAAGAGCGCAAAAGTAATGAAACTATTAACAGGTGCTGAGACGGGCACGAATGGTTTATCACCACGAAAACTGTACTTTTATAGTTACACAGACTTAATGTTTCATTATTTCAAGATTTCTCACAATTAGATAAGAAATTGACGAAAAACGTTTTTTTTTGTGATAGCACCCTTAAACTAATGTTGGTTTTGTGCAACTGACCGTCTGTAACTTATTCTAAAGACACGAATTAATGAGAAGACATCCAACAAATAGACCCAACGAGAAATGGAAACTGGTAGAGGTCTTCACACAAATTGCCTTATAATGGCGCAGGAAGTATCTGCCGCTACAGCCTTCAGAATGGTTTTGTGACTGCCCCATATTCCGCTCAACTTACCGCGCTCGTTGTACGTAAGTCTTACGTGGGAAGAACTTACGTGCAACTGGCGGATCGAAGCGTAAAAAATATTAATATTGACTTATTTTTGTATATCATTTAATTAAAACTGGAACAGTGGACTCCCTGCATACTTCCTCTCACAGAACAACAGATACATTATACGCATAATTTTACTCACACACATTCAGGGTTGGCAGTCAGAACAAGGGCGTTGAGCATCTTCAAAGTTCGACACACTGGGGAGTCTAGTGTAAACCTCTCGGTGGCAGCACTCCTCAAATCGTGAGCGGAGGTTTTATTGAAGAAAGTTTTAAATGAACCTCCGCTTAGTCACAATTCTCAGATTAGGCTTTAAGTAAGCGGGCACGCCCATTATGCCTGGAGGCTTTTATTTAGGTACGGTACGTTCTGTTTACGTTATTTCTGCTTGAGTATAGTTTTCGACGATTTTTTTTGTGTTTTTTTTTGGTATATATACAGGGTGGAATTTTGTAATGCCACCTGGAGGGAAAGTACTCATAATACTGCAGATAGAAAAATTTACTCAAAGGAAACATTCCTTTATTTTTGAATAGAAAGCAAACTGCATTCAAAGATTTTCGAAAATTCTCTTCTCCCACACCCGGGAATCGAACCGGCTAAAATCTGAAAAAATTATACCCTGTACTTTTATTGCATCGATCGTTAGGGTCAATTATAAGGATGAAATCTCTCTAACAAACATGATAAATTAAATGAAAGGAAAACCAGGAAATCTGAAGTTACAAATTCAATGAGTCAAGTTAAAGCTCTTTAACTAACATCCATCTTTTGTAATGCAGACTCCTTTGCGACATATTCGTAGCTGCGTGTATGAGGTAATTTAAATATGGAATGTTAGATTTAAATTTGAAAATTAGATTGTCATAGTTGTTATTCACATTTTTGATTGTTTTTACAACTCATTTCACATTTTGTCTCACGGTGAAAATGGCTTACCAAGAACAGTTTGATTTAATGAAAGGTTTTTTTTTTTTGTTTAATAACAAAAACATGAATCTAGCTCTGCGGTGGTTCCTCACGGAGGCGATCGGCGGCGGCGATCTCTCGCGTCCGGCCCTTGTTCAGGCCATGGTTCGGAGCGAGAGTGCATGGGAGGCCGCCACCTCCTTCTGCGAAGCAGTTATGCTAGCGAAGGAGGAGGCGGAACGCGTGAGGGTGAGACAAGGTTCGCGCCCTCGCGCCCTTAGTCGCCGCAGGAGACGCCCCGGGCGTCGGGAGTCGCAAGCCGATTTCCGGCCACCGTAGGCGCGGGCCTGCGGACGGTGAGCAATGGGTAGCTCGCCGTCCGATAAGGACCAGGCCCGGGTCGACGGCACGCTGTGTTCCACGCGCGCCTCAAAGAGATGTCAGCACAAACTGACGGGGTCCATTAGGACCAATGCCTGCCAGGGTTGCGAGTTTTTCCGAAAGGGATATCACGGCCCTGGCACACAGGCAACGGAAGGAACACGGGTGGGTTTTAGTCAGTAAAAGTCTGACACGCCCTCCCGCTCCGCTCAAGTTATTTGATGATTTCCCACCCAAAAAAAAAAAAAAGCTCTGCGGTGGTATGGAGAGAGATATCAAGACCGACAGGCACCAACTCGGTTCGTATTGAAAGGAATGGTAGAAAATTCAGCAAAACTATTTCGATTTTGAACTAGATGTTTTAACATACTTTGAATCATTTCCAAAGGCTTCAAGTAGAGATGATGCCGATGAATTAGGAACAACCCACACTCGCATACTTAAAGTGCTGAAAAAGTATAAGTATAAATGCTATCGTGAATGTCGGTTGGTGCAAAAATTGCATATTGGGGATCGTGACAGACGATTACAATTTTGTGAAAACATGCTTGGAGAAATTGACCGAAACCCAAATTTTTTGAGTAACATTGTATGGTCTGACGAAACCAACTTCAGCAATAATGGCATGTACAATCGCCGCAATAACCATTATTGGTCTCGAGTGAATCCTGTTCGTGTTCATGAAAGTAACAATCAAGTAAGATTTTCTTTCAACGTTTGGTGCGGAATTATGAGAAATAATGTAGTGTTAGTCCACGTACACGTGGACTAACACTACATTATTTCTCATAATTCGAAGGTCATTTAAACACTGTCAAGTATATTGAAATACTGGATCTCTTAAGAAACGAGTTAAATGGTTTCCCCGAGGAAGAGCGAAACCAAATAATTCTACAGCAAGATGGTGCTCCAGCACATAACAGCAGAATCATTACTGCCTACATTAATAACCATTTTAATACCTGGGTTTGTACAAACGGCACAATCAGATGGCCTGCGAGATCGCCAGATCTCACCCCATTTGATTTTTTTTTGTGGGGATATGTAAAAATCAAATTTACATGAAATCTTATGCGAATGACAACGAGTTGAGAGTTGAAGTTCAGAATACGATTTATAATATTCACCACAACACTTTATTAAAGGTTACTAGAAATGAATTCGTTAAAAGAATAAATTTGTGTATCCAAGAGAATGGAGCTCATTTCGAGCAACTAATTAGTTAGTTTACCATTTTTTGTAAATAATTAAATTAATTTAAGATTTCCTGGTTTTCCTTTCATTTAATTTATCATGTTTGTTAGAGAGATTTCATCCTTATAATTGACCCTAACGATCGATGCAATAAAAGTACAGGGTATAATTTTTTCTGATTTTAGCCGGTTGGATTCCCGGGTGCGGGAGAAGAGAATTTTCGAAAATCTTTGAATGCAGTTTGCTTTCTATTCAAAAATAAAGGAATGTTTCCTTTGAGTAAAACTTTCTATCTGCAGTATTAAGAGTACTTTCCCTCCAGGTGGCATTACAAAATTCCACCCATATGTGTGCTAGCTAACATAAGGCAAATAATTTAATTTAATGTTGTGTTGCGTAATGACAATTCTTTTACATTTTATTGTATAGATTCAAGTTTTATATCTGAACAGACAGCTGTGCTGCTGGGGAGTTTGTTGCGCCACTTCTTCTTCCCAGCTAGAGCACTAGGAAGTGGTGAAGGGTGGGCGTTTTTGGGGGACTGTCTTATGTAATTTTTGACGTTCGAAAAGTGCTGATTCTCAGCCTACGTTGAATAAATGACTTTTGTTTTTGATTTTGAGTCAGATAGGAAACGCCTTCTTCATCTAGTTTTTATTCATATAATTGATATGTAAAATAAGTGTTTGTACAAACCTGCTTAAAAAATACAATAATTACCATTTATTTATCGCGATTGGAGGCCTGCCGCCACTGAGAGGGCTATCATTTAGATCCGAGAGGGATATCATCATCATCATCATCAGCCCACAGCAGTCCACTGCTGGACATAGGCCTCTCCAATTGCACGCCTTTCAGCTTGATTCTCGGCAACCCTCATCCAGCTGCCGACGTAGATGATGTATTTTTTTTAAAATAAACTGCAGTTAATAACAAATTGCTTAATAGTTTTACGTCACATATATTTTATTTTATTAATTTAATATGCATTTTAAATATGAATGTTTTATTGCGCCAGCCTGTATTAGGAACTTTTTTGTAAAATTTCATCCTCCGTAGTTCCTCATAGAATAGAATAGAATAGAATACTCTTTATTATGTACACCATAAAAGTAGTAGCGTGCGTAGTTCATCTAATGGGCCTGATGATGTTTTTCTTCACCGTGAGTTCTATAGGATTAACTTAGAGTCTAAAAAGACGGACTGCATTTGAACTGCAGGCCGGTTGCGCAAATACTGAAACTATATAAATAAATTATAAAAATAAATAAAATGTGTATTTCAATAACTTACAATTAGTTACATTTTTCTTTTTAGGAATGTCCTTTTAAAAGCAAAATAAATAAACATAAAAAATAAAATCAATTTATTGACACACACAAGTTAGGAAACATACAAACAGGAACAATGTCAATTGAAAGAGTGCCTATGTAGAAGTAGCAGTGGGCCCCAAACTAGGCACAGCCTGTATATTGGTGGCCCAGCAAAATGCTTGTGTTAGGACATTCCGCCCTTCCACTAGTTACAGTTTATTGCTTTCAGTAGTTTTTTTGCAATTCAAGTGAAGTCCGTCTGTTTATAACCTTAGGAAGCTCTTCCCGCTATCTGAAAAAAAATATAATGAAGAAAATTATTTCAACGTTTTTTCACTGCTGACCGTACCAACCTAAATATTTAAGTGAATACACCTCGTATCACCGCATAATGATGGACGATCAATTAACTATTACCGCTGAAACCGCAAGGAGACCCAGATTGGAACTCCTTCGTCTTACATATCGGTCAAATGGTCAACCGCCGGTAAATACTGAACACGGCCACTATTCAGTCTTATCTGATAGATTTTCTTGAAGAACTTGATGGTTCATTTGGCACAGTTGCAGAGCGATTGTCAGGAAGGCTTAGTTCAGCCGCCTATGCTGTTAAAAAAATTCGACAGATAACTGATGTAGATACTGCGAGAATTGTTTATTTTAGTTATTTTCATAGTCTTATGTCATATGGGATTCTTCTCTGGGGAACCTGTGCGGACATTAATACTATCTTTGTTTTACAGAAAAGGGCTGTTCGAGCCATTTACAATCTAGGTCCAAGAGATTCACTTCGTGAAAAATTCAAAGAAATAGATATTCTGACTGTAGCCTCTCAATATATATTTGAAAATCTATTGTATGTACACAAAAATATATCAAATTCTAAGAAAATGTCCGATATTCATTGTTTAAATACCAGGAATAAACACAATCTTGCTGTACATCGCACTCGCCTCCACAGAGTAGGCAACTCGTTCATGGGTCAATGTATACGCTTTTACAACAAACTTCCTACTGACATTCGAAACTTACCCATTAAACGATTTAAAAGCTGTATTAAAACCAAACTTTGTAAAAAAGGGTACTATAAAATTTCTGATTATTTAGAAGACAAAAAAGCTTGGGATTGAGCTGCTCGCTCTGCAAGCCTTGTGATCAAACTGGAAAACTTGACATTTAATGTTATTATGCATGATTTTATATAAATATTGACATTGCAGAATATTATATACAATATTACATTAATGTTTACTTTGAAAAGTATTATATTTACTGCTTTAATTTATTGTGAATGTGAGCACTATGTGGGTCATTTTTTTTTTTCTTTATATATTTTCCTATTATTTTATGCTTTTTCTCAGTTTTAATGGTGGTCTGGCATTTTGAGCACTTTATGAGGCCTACCCAAATGTACTTTCTTTGGTATTGTTCGTCGAGTCGTTGAGCTCCTTAAGTCTTGAGTCGAGCTGCACGATTACGACAAATGCTTGCACTGATTGGACAGGTCCACTCAAAATTGTGTGGTTCTTTCCTCAAAAGACCATTTCAGACACAGATCTACATGGTCCTCACATGATCTGACCAAGATTATGTCTGGACTTTAAAAGAGACTTTGACCCCTGAGTTTGTTTCGCCATTTCGTCTCAGGGGTAGTCAGATAGGAAATGTCGACTACATCTAGCTTATTTTTTACTTTTTAATATGACGTGTAAAAGTGATTCCGATATCCTATTTACAGAATAAACGATTTCATTTCATTTCATTTCATTTCATTTCGATAGGCTTTCGCGCTACGGGTTGCGGCTTTGATTCTGGCGCTGAAGAAATATTTATACTATTTACCTAGGTAGTTTTTCCGGGATTAAGTGTTTTTTTAAACTAATACTAGTAGTTTGTCATAAAATCATTAATACATCTCTCTAAGTTAGATTTATTCCCGAATGTCATGATTTCATGAAAAAGTCATTCAATTGATCAAATCTAACTTAGAGAGATGTATTCATGATTTTAATGATTATAATTCTGTAAATACATATCTGTTATGGTCGCGAATCATATTTAGATCAAGATACAACCTGGCAATGACCTGCAAATTGCAAAAAACGTAAGAAATTTTTAATTTCGTCGACTACATATTTACATAGAAACCTCGGAAAGCACGTTAAGCCGTTGGTCCCGAATGTCATTCGTGGATCATTGACAGTCGTTACGGGTCGTCAGAAGCCCGAAAGTCTGACAACCAGCCTTACCAAGGGGTATCGTATTACCCAGTTACTGGGTTGTGGAGGTCAGATAGGCAGTCGCTCCATGTAAAATACTGGTTCAGCTGCATCCGGTTAGACCGGAAGCTGATCCCAACATAGTTGGAAAAAGGCTAGGCAGATAGATAGACATATTTACATTTAGCTCTACCGTGGAAGTAAGATAGTTTATGCGTAGCCTTTGAGAAAAGGCGACATTTTATGTGTCTGCATGGTCCTATAACATAAATTGCCCATGTACACTTGTTAGTATGCCAATGACTCGTCATTCGAGGAATAGCTTCAATATACAGGCTGTGGTAATAATGTATCGTCAATATTATGTTGCTTGCGATGTACTTACACAAGTTAACCGTATGCCAATCATTGTAGGTAATGCTTGATGGTACTGTCAGAATTGTCAGTTTTTACTGATGACTGTGTCTGATGTTTTGAATAAGATTCGTATTCTGGATTATATTACGACATACTGTAGGTATTGTTGGGTTTGTGAGGAAACTTCAATCAATCCTTTGTGATTATTGCTTATCGTATCGAATCTTCATTAGTACCGGCCACGAATTATTGGCAAAACAGCTACAATATGTTGTATGTGTTGTTTGTTATATTGATCCATAGAACATGTTTGTCTCAATTAAATTATTTATTTTCACTCAACTGTATTTATGTGCATCCCTTCTTTTTGACCATGTATTTAGGGTTCATCAGCTGATGATGATGGAATTGGGATATGGCAAGAGAATGACCTCTTACCCTTATCCAAAATAAATGAGGGTTAGCGCAAAATTTGGGTTACCATTCAATGATAGATGAATTTACCTGAAAAGTCTTGACAAAAAGTCTTTTCAGGTAACTTTAACTTAGTTTTTCCGTATTCATTTTACTTTTTTATCTATAAAAATAAATAAAATTGTAGTGTCTGTTTGTAATGTCAAAATAACAGCTTTTTACTAAATGCGAAAGTATATACGGTACTTATAACAAAAAAATATTTTTTAAATTGTTGTCTGTCTGTCTGTTTATTTATTTGTTCCAGCGAATCTCTGAGACAGCTGGACCGATTTTGACGGGACTTTCACTGGCAGATAGCGGATGTTATAACGAGTAACTTTATTATAGAAAAAGTCACGCCGCACCGGTGAAGCCACGGGCAGTTACTAGTTTTTTCTAATAAAAATCCCCTTTACTCAAAAAGTCCGGACAAATGACAAGATCAAAATTAAAATCAAAGTCATTTATTCAAACTAGGCTGAGAATCAGCACTTTTCGAACGTCAAAAATTATATAAGACAGTCCCCCAAAAACGCCCACCCTTCACCACTTCCTAGTGCTTTAGCTGGGAAGACGAAATGGCGCAACAAACGTCTCAGCAGCACAGCTGTCTGTCAAAGGCCGGACAAAGTCCAGACGGGGGCCAAAAAGCTGGACATGTCCGACAGATGCCCAGATCATAGTCTGGATGGTAATCGTACATGCATTGGTGTTGGATACATACATACATAACTTAACATCATGCCTGCATTCCCCGAAGGGTTAGGCAGAGGTGTACTTAATTACGTATAGGTAACAGGTACATTTTGCAAATATGTTTAAGTCCCATGTAATAGATAGCGGGCGAGCCTATTGCCATACATTCAAATACACAATAATATTGTGTGAGCAATATATTGCTTAATTCGTGAAGGTAATAAAACTCTAATTATCGCGATAAGCTACTATTACAATGTTAATAGGTATCATAGCTAATCTTTGTGTTAGCTTTTGTATACAATTGCGTATTTGCACACATGTTGCTTCATTATGTGAAGCAATACAATAAGTAGGCATAAGCAATAAGTAGTTTACCAAATAAGCAACATCGTAAGAAGTCGGCATCGTCCTTCTGTCTATTGATTAAAGACAAAGACATTTATTCGTAGGATATGGTAGGTCCAGAGTTGGATAATTGAATTATGTTCAGGACACATCCACCGCTACAAGCGGCATACGAATATTAAATATTGCACATGGGCATAAAACCTAACTTACCTATACAATTACTACTTTTGCTCTATTTTACAATACAAAACACTTAGACTATAGACACAAAGATACATATAAACTCTATTAAACAATATAAAAAAACACAAGAACATCATTTGTATTAAAAAACTAAATATATATAATTTTTATTACTTTTGTGTTCAAGGAATTCTTTTGTTGTGTAAAAATTATTTTGGAGAAGCCATGATTTTAGACTTTTTTTGTAGAAATTAAATGGTAGTTCTCTTATTCGTTTTGGAATATGGTTGTACATTTATGGACATAAGGTAGCTGCATCTGGACATTACATACTAGAATCATCAATGCATTTACCAAAAGGATGATTACGACCAGATGTTATTTGTGGTGAAAATTTTATGAAAATGGCGCACATATACAACATGTTCCGGAATTAACGCACACCAACAAACACCCCCAATTAGAATATTATTTTATAATCATTATAACTATACTGAAGTTTAACTATTACGTATAAAACATTGATTATTAATTTGATGTCCATTTACATATACCTATACCCATACCTAAACACAGACAATTCCACCCAACAACACATACGATACCTCCAAACCGAACAATAAACCGCCAGATTTAAAAATACTTCAAATTAGATTATTTAACTTTGCATGTACCTATAACTAAACTAAATATCAAGCAGATGCTATGTTAATATTTTAATAATTACCATTATTTTCACCGTAAAAAGAAATTAGCTACACTATCGGCACCTTGGAGCCTTCTCCCTGACGCCCTGTCTCCCTTGCTCGAGCAGTAGTGTGCGAGTGAGATAAACAGTGAGATGGCGTTGAGGTATTATGGACTGTACATTTAATTTCATTGACCATTTATTCAGATATATTATTCAATCTTTGCAATCCGTAATTGATTTATTTGCCATATTATTTTGCATAATTATAAGTGAAACATAAACAAACATCCTGTTGCTTGTCAAGTTAAAGCTCTCTAGTTTAAGATTTATGGCCGTTTGTACTTCCTTTACTAAATGTGAAAGGAAAATGCAGAAAGTCCACTTTGTTTACTTTTTTTTGACGTCGTTGTTATTGAAAATATTAATTACAGTCAGGAAAATTAATTGTTTATCAAATTGACACATTACATCAATTTGCCGTGTTTAGCCATTTCATACAAGGGATGGAGAGGAGAGGGGGAGGAGGGGAGGGTTTTGTCAAGGGATGACAGTTGTGTTTTGAATAAAACGTGTATTAGAAACGTGTGGTCCAATTTAAAACTAAGCAACTTTCTCCATGTGACCAACATCATAATCACCATCAGCCTAGCCTTTCCCCAACTATGTTGGGGTCAGATGAAACTCAAAACCCAAAGCATTTATTTCAATTAAACCAATTACAGGAACTTTTGAATTGTCTAAGAGTCGGCCAGTTAGGCAGAAAGTTAAAGCTATTTGCCCATTCCAAAGCGTAGATCTCAATGGAGAAGAACAGGCAAGAAACTCCAAGGACACTTTTAAATCAAGATATTACAAAATCCTGGGTACATTATTGTTATTGCTTCTATATGTGAGAAAAAGTTAAAAAAAAAAACAATATTAAATAAAAATTCAAAATATAAGATTAAACGATTACAAATAAGCCCTGGCAGTTAAGAGATGACCAGTCTCAACTGACGGCGCCCGTTCAACATGACGCGTGGATCAGCACCATCCAGCTCAACCATTTTGTAGGGTACCAAATAATGCAACATACGCGTCACCATCAGCGAGACATTTAAGTGAGCATGATGATGCAGCTGAATAACAGTATTTTACATTAGTAAAATAACGGTTATCACCCTTTCGTTATTTCGATATGAACGTATAATAAACTCCGTTATTTCACGATAAATACAAAGCAATGTAATCTATTTACCATATCAATAAAAAAAGTTACTCTAAAGTGCAGTAATTTCAACAATATTACACAATAACTGTAGTTATTTTGAGTTTATTTTTCTATTAATGGAGTATAGTTAATCTTCTGTATAATTTACCATTTTACCTATATCGGGGAAGTTCTTCGCGTATGCGCCGTACGCCAATTTCACCATAACGGACGCTAATACTTGTCTCGTTGCGCGCGCGCATTCTGTGCCGCAGCGTGCGTCTGATGAGATCGTAGCACATTATAATGGCTTCCATATAATATGCCTGATCGGATTTGTAATGTAGATTATGTTGTGAGGTGTGAGTTTATTTTGTGAAAGAGAATTGACTATGATGGCTTTATTTATGGTGTATGATTAGAAGAAAGACTTACGTCTCACTAAGCTTATTTGAAGAATGGGCCTCGCCCCCTAATCCATGGGCCTTAAATATAGCTGCTAAATGTGGATGTACGGTAGGTGCAATTCTGCCTAACCCTTCGGGGAATGCAAGCGGCAATGTAGGTAACCCTACATGCATGCCCGACGAATTAATGAGTTTCCTGATGGAATCCTGTGGCATTTCCTGCCACTCTTCGACTAAAGCAGTTTCAGGTCTTCTATTGACGGCGGAGCTGGACATCTTCCTCGTACCAACCTTTTCAGCTCGTCCCATATATGTTTAATCGAATTTAAGTCAGGGCTCCGTTAGGCTTAGAGGTTTCCGTTAAACTAATGTTGGTTTTGTGCAATTCAACTGTCGTTAAATTGACTGGAGTTGAATAGACATACTTTCGTGTGTTTATTTAGTTTGATGGACTTCCGATTAGTTAAAGAACAATTTTAAACCCATTTTTGGGTTTATAAAATCATAGATTTAATTAGTTCTTGCATAATATTTTATGAAAATATCATATTATTTCAGGTAAATAGTCAGTAGAAGACATTTCGTTGCACCTAGTGCCAAGGGATGCAAATTCCATCGTAACAGAACATCACGCTTGCTTTCCCCGAAGGGTTAGGCTGACGTGTATAGAAATATTTTCTATACAAAAAATGGCACATTTCTCTCGTATAACATTGGCGATATTGGTCCAAATTGCGCTATTACCCGACCGCAACACGTCTCGGCTGTGGTGGTAACTGCATCCATTCGACTTTCCTGGATTTTTTGAATACCATTCTCTTGTAAATTCTTTGAAGCTGATATAAAACAACTTACCATGGATCGATGATGCATGCCGTTTGCAAATGGCCGCCATCGTAATTCCCATGGTGCATGGTCCATATGGTGTATCAATGAAAACTTAATTATTTCGTTATAGAATATTGTTAGTGTATCGCAATTATATTATTACTACCTAAGTATTTTTTTGATTTTATTGTGTTATGGTCTTCTTTAGGTATGTATTTTTATATAAAAGTTACGCATTTATACACATATATATTTTTTTATTTATTATGTATATACTACAGTACTACTTATAATCAGAATGACACTTATTTCTGTGGAAATTGTTTGTACTCATCCGATTTATTGTCACGCAGGAGGACGTCATTACGTAATTCCATAGGGTTTTTGCTGAAAATCAGCGCTGTTGACGATAGGTTTGTCCGAAGTCACAGCATTTTGCTGAGCAAAGACCTGTTCTTGCACAGATGCGACGCACGGTTATTGTAATTGTTCTTATTATAGTTTGTTTGTTTATAAAGTAGTTATTTTTGCACTCGACAAAAGGGGATGACTTACTAACCGGCAGAATGCCATTTCATCATCATCATCCCCATCTTTTATTGAGCATTTTTTTTATCCTCGCGTCTACAAAGAATGTTTTATCTGAGATTCATTCTTATGGCAATTCTATGAGTCATTAAATTAAAGAAAGAAATACAGAATCTATCCATTACTTCCTTACAATTGCGTTAATTTTGTTTAGTATTCGCTCTCCCATCTCTAACCATGCATAACTAAATATATCATTCACCAATTTCAAATTTGCTCAACATAATGATAAGTCGAAGAGAAACTTAGTGATGGCACCATAATTATCCCATCACCAACATCCAACGATTTCCGTGAATGATTAGTATTAAAGTTATGTAAGTAACTAAAGTTATTTATAACTCGATGACCCGTGACTTTTACTGAGTTGAAAATGAATGTGATTACTGAGCGTAATGGTGAGATAAAGTTCACTTTGTAATCATCGTTAGCAGCTATCGCTGACCTTAGGTTTACTATAAAGCCTGATTTATATGGTGCGATTTAATTGCCTGTGCCAACAATAAAAGTTGCACCGCCTAAACGAAACAGTGTTTAGTTAAACGATGCAAGTCATTTGTTGCTTCAATTTACTAGTGTGCCACAGGCAAGAAACATGCATCGTGTTATGTCCTCTTGTGGCGTCATGCGTCAGCGTCATCTACAACGCTACATGCGTACTACGCAACACACTGACGTCACACAAAATCCTGCATCGCGCAAGCAGAGTTAACCGCGCGACTAGCATATATACAACGTCCCGACATTATCACCGGATAGTAGCCCTCCACTCCAGACACAAGATCGTCTGGTCGGAGGAGTCTCCCTTTTTTATGAAGGATGAGTGAACTGTACACCCTGTTCCTCAAACCTGTACAGGCTCGCCTATTATATACTTAACCATAACTGGAGAAATATGGGCGTACGGTGCACCTCTGCCTAACCCTTAGGAGAATAAAGGCGTAGTTTTATGTTATGTTTATGATAATTTACTTTGCTCCAAGCTATCTCGTGACCTGCACGTTTCTTCGGGTCGCCATGCATAGTTTCACATTTTTGAGCTAAATCAGCACTTCAATAGAACAGAAACAATAGACGCCGCCATGAAAGGGAGAATTGTGTCAATTACACTGACGATTCTCACTGACCTACAAAACTGTACGAATAACGATACAAATAACATAGTTACGATATAAATAACTGGTTATTTATCGAATGATGACTGTAGCTATTTTGTTGTTTACCGGCACTAATAGTTTAGTGTTAGTTCGTGTGTGATTTGCAGTAATATATGATTTTAAAATCACATATTGTTTACTCTCGCGAATGAGGCGCCACTGTACTGTTGCTCTACCTCAGTTTTCTGTAAGCTTCTAGGTTAAATCAGTATTAAGTATCTAATAAGTTGAAGGAATATGTTAGGATCGTAGCAGGTGGCGTTCTGTAGTTTCTGCTTACCCCCATGGGAAGAAGGCGTGAGTTTATGTACGCATGTATGTATTATGTGCACATAGTCGATGATAGGTCATTTTTGGCATCATATTTAAAGCGTGTTTATTGGAACGAAGTTTTGGAACGTTCGTTAACGCAGCTTGCGGTAGGAATAAACTGGGTGAAATTGTCACGTGTAACGAAAAAGCGCCAGCCCCGAAAGTAAAGTAAAGTCAGTTTCAAGTGTCAAAAGTTTTTGTTTTTTTAATATAGAGCCATCTAGTATAAGTTTTTAACAAGCTAAAAACTGTCTCTTGAAACTTGAGAGCATACTAGGTCATAGGTATACAGCGAAAGGAACTTTTTTATGAATGAAAACCTAACTGAAATTATGTTGAAAAAAGGTGCAAGCAGGTAGATATCTAATCTCTGCCTAGGCTTTTCCCAATCAAGTTGGGGTCGGCTTCCAGTCTAACCGGGTGCAGCTGAATACCAATATTTTACACGGAGCGACTGCCTATCGGACTTCCACAACCCAGTTACTGGGTAATAAGATACCCCTTGGTAAGACTGGTTCTCGTACTTTTGTGCTTTTGACCCACCCGTTACGACTGTCGAAGATCTACGAATGACAGCCGGGACCAATGGCTTATCGTGCTTTCCGAGGCACGAGGGGTCGTGGTATGTAATGGATGGACTTGATCGACACTTGCGGCTGTTATTATTTTGCCACGAGCCCCTCTTGTAACATGTCCAAAGAGTCTTTATCCTGCTATTTTGAAGAAAACCTACTTTAGGCGCGCTTGGATTGGGGAGTAAGCTGGTGAATGCATGGCGAGAGCGTTACGGAAGTGAACCAGCGGAAGTTGAGAGGGAGATAGAAAGAGGGAGAGTTACGTTTCGTATATTACTGTAGGGGCAAGAGAGAGAGGTACATAATCAGCCTATAATGTTTGCACTGCTTGGACACAGGCCTCTGTGTGAAAGGGAGTGGGCCGTAATCCACCACGCGGGCCCAGTGCGGAAGAGAGAGAGGTGCGAGCACACATTTTCTTTCTCTCTTTCTCTCATAGCCAGTTGCGTTTCGTATACCTAAGACACAGTGCAGGCCTATTGTTGTTAGTAAGTATAATTTGTAAGTTTTACTTTCATTTGGTCTAAAGCAAACTCGTTTTTTTTAAATTACAGGTTGATACTATCAATACTGCTGTTTCCCTGTCTTTCTTGATAATCATGCACCTACTCTGTGTCCTGACACAATACCTTAGGCAACACTAGACAGGCATGCTAATTGCTAGTCTATAATGTGTTGCATCACATCAGTATACCTAATGAGTGGGGTGTTGGTCAGTGTTCGACACAAGTTTGAGTTGTTACCGATGGGTTGTACAGACAGTGGCCTGCATTACATGACCCCTCTTACAAAGAAGAAGACTGTACGTAGGTAGGTGATACGTTTCTCCATGTAACATATCTTAGGTTTTCTTTGATTCATATAGCTTCCGAGAATTAGTTTTTTTTTTAAAGCGAAAACTTCTTTATGTGCGTTGAGAGATTTTTGTTAGGGGATAAACTTATGGGTTCGCGTCCCCGACATCCTGCGCCGACATGTTGTAGTAGCAGTAAGTGTAGTAAAATTGACCACGTGAAAAGTTTAATTTCTGTATACTGTGCATTGTTTAAATTATGTTTTAGATAATCATTATTTTATTAAAGTGGAAACTTGTTTAGGCGCGTTGAGACTGCCTATGTTTTTTTTTTTAACAACGGGTAAGCTTCATCACCTGATGGTAAGTGATGATGAGGCCAAAGGTGGAAACGAACTAACTAACTGCCCAAAACACAACAACAGATTGAGTTAGTTATGAATTTAAACACAGAAGACCACTTCTACTAATACCAACGAAGCTGTTAGAAGAAATACGAAGAGTTCAGGCACGTATGTATACTCGAATGACTCATTCTACGATTCCACTTTCTTGATTCCTATGTACAGAGAGAATAACCAGAAATATACTCTGTGGTAGGCTGGCACTGCCTGGCAGTAACTACACCAGTCGATGAATTGCGTCAATGTTCACAAACAATTATCTATCATTGTAAATAGTGTCCAAACCTGGTCTTTGACACTTCAGCAGAGGTCTAAGCTCGAGGTTTGCCAGCGAGTCATGGATCGCAGTATCCTGGAGGTTCAAATTTCGGACCGTATAAAGATCACAACACTGCGCTCCGATC
This sequence comes from Tiliacea citrago, assembly GCA_963921375.1. Taxonomy (NCBI): domain Eukaryota; kingdom Metazoa; phylum Arthropoda; class Insecta; order Lepidoptera; family Noctuidae; genus Tiliacea; species Tiliacea citrago. Next base: position 9,877,195 of record OY992782.1, on the reverse strand, counting down.
ACGGACGTTACCCAGAAAGCCGTTAAGCTTTTAAGTGGGACTGGCCGGCCATGTCAGATGACAAATGGGCTAAGAGAACCACTGATTGGGTCCCAATAAACGCAGGATGACATCGCGGTAGGCCGAGACGAGCTTGACTCTTACCAAAAGACAGAACTATGTGGAAAAGGACGAGGGTGGCTTTTGCGCTGCAGTAGGACAATACAGACTAGTTAGATTAGATTAGATTGTTGACATGACTCGTCTTAGTAAGGTCTTTTCAACTGATAATGTATCATCAACCATCATCATTCATTCATTTTTTATCTCATGTTCATTTTCTTCCCACCCATAACCCAATGTAGTGTAATGAAACACGTTTTCAGTACGAATATATTTGTATTTATCTTCTTGCACACATACAAACTTAGTTTATTAGTTATAGGTACTCAATATAATATCAGATAGACTTTAGACTTCTTGAAGACAACCGTTTGGTTCAAAGGCTCGAAGGGAATTGATTTATCAACTACGTGACGCCCCAAATATCATGTTTTTCATACCATTATGTTAAAAAACTAGTACTGTGTTTACCGTAACAACCTCTGATATAAAAAAGAATAATTTGAGGCAAATCACATACTTTTAATTTTATATTTAGTATTTAAAATCACTACAAATCTTATTCTTATTTGGAAATCATGACAGTAGGTGTTTGGGATCGGATCAGCATTTTTTTTCATTCATATATCTTTGTTTTTATTGACCTCTTTCCAACCATATCAATTACAAAGTAGAATCACTAACGAGACAAACTATCTAATTACTAAAAGAGAAAGACACTCTAAACTCTAGTGCTTGCAAACTAAAAAAAAAACGGAGTTTTTTTGCCCTCATCAACATGTTTAGAATTTTAAATGACTTGTCTGCAGTGAAAGATGCTGTTTCTTGAATGGATGCCAGACATTTTACAATAAGTAACAAAAACTGCTGGACGGTATAAAGTGTTAAAAATAGCCAAGTTGCTTAGCAAAAACGAGATTTCTTTGCAAGTTTAATAATAATATAACATACATTGTCTAAATGTTGGCGAAAACCCCATCAAAACGTACGTAACGTTACGTAGAATTATGAAGAACAATGCGGTCACACAGACATACATAAAAGGATATAGATGGTTATTTTAAATTGGCTAGCTTAACTCAGCAGACGCGATGGTTAAACAAGATAAAATAATAACCCATCGCATCTGCGGAGTTTAGCAATTTAAAATATCCCTGTATGTTTTATGTTTAGGTCTGTAAGTAGGTTTATACAGTATGTTAAGTTAAACGAACTTATGAAAACGAACAACATTCACAATGGTATGGACACTGAAATCTACAAAATAAAATCAGTTGTACAGTACATTTATGTTTGCTTAAAGGCTCGTACAGACTCGCGCAATATCGCGGGCGCGACAGGCACCGATAAAGAAATTGGGCTACAAGTGTCGCGTCGCGCCCGTGATACCGCACTAGTCTGTACGAGCCTTAACTCGACAAAATGTAGAAGGTAACTTCTTTCTTTAGGCGCGTTGATCGTCTTTCGGTAGCGGAAAATCTTATAGGTTCGCGTCATCGACATGTCAAAGTCAAATTAGTTAAATGATTCTAGTCGCCCCTTCCAAACGGTAGCTTCGTATGGACAAGAAATCCACTGTTACTCTTTTAAAATGTTTTAAAATATTTTGTATACGTATATTAATTATATAATTATTTGTGCAGACACGCACCTAGAAAAAAATTACAATACTACAATAGGTTAACAAAAAAAAAATGTAATAATGTTACCGGTAACGTTGCTAATTCATGCTAATGTTAAAAGTATGTCTGTAGCTATGTGTATAACGTGTTGTACTTGGTCAGCAGTGAAAGCATATAGTACAGGGTGTTTGGTGCATCGTGTGCCAAAATGAAATGGTCGACTGGGGGGGTCATCTGCTATACCCACCCCTATATGCACCCCTAAACACTTCTCATGCTTAATTTACTCGCAAAGTTTCGGACTTCAATTAAAGCTGTCTATGTCACAGCTAATTACATGGCTATAAAAAAAACAAAAGCGACCGGGATCTTCCAACTCCCTCGAAAATTCTCTAGTCTATCCTCTTGCTAGTGATGTGCCACATGCCATAAAAATCTTTTTACAACTTTGTGAATTCGCTAGAATTGTGAATCGAGTCACAAAATACTAAATTCCAAATTATGATATAATAAAATATTTTTTAATTTTAATAAAACAATAAAAAGTCGATGAGAAAAAATCCACAGGGCATGAGAAGTGTTTAGGGGTCTGAAAGGATAGCAGATGACCCCCCAGTCGACCATTTCAATTTGGCACACGATGCACCAAACACCCTGTATATTTAAATTAATCATTATAATTTACAAATTATGACATTTTAATTAATGATACTACAATTATTTTTCAAAATCAAAAAAATATATTTATTTCATAGTTTTAAGTTTTCACTTCTGTCGGCAATCCCTATGACTGCCTATGTTTTTTTCTCCTATTTGAAAGTTAGTTCATTTACACGAGTAGGTACTGTCAGTGCTCTGAATTACCTGACCTCTCTTACAAAGAAGAAGAGTGGAAAAGGGGTCAGGTTATGTAAGTCACCAAGTGTACTATAGACTCCACTCTCTTACAGTATGTCCCTCGTTTAACCTAACATACCGTATAAAGCTAAACATGTTGTTTATACTGCTACTTACATCTTGTTTACCACGTGTGCTGCGCCGGCGCAACACCACGAGAGAGTGTGCGATAAGTGACCGGCAGTAAAAACTCGCAGGACAACATTACTTTCCTTGCCTTAAAGGTACCGCTTGTACGGAACGTACACATTTTTAGATTAGCTATATATGGCTGGGAGAAGTAACCTTTTAGTAATTTGTTGCAAAGGGACTTGAGTACCTTACAAAAGAACTAGCGCCTGCTTCGCACAGTTTCTGCGACTTGACAAAGCATGGATTTATTTTATTTTATGTAATGTAGGTAATACCCATAAATATACCGAAATAAATTCTCTAATGCTGGGGCCACATTGTCGCGATAAGGCGAACTATACTTCGCGCTCTCTCTCTCCCACACCGCTCGACGTCTAGCTGAGAAACAGAGAGCGCGCGAAGTGAATTTCGCTTTACCGCGACAATGAAGCCATAGCATCAATGATGTAAACCACATCAACACGGTCAGACATACACTAAAAGCGAGTTTAGTTTATAATACTTTCAGATAATCCAATATACAATCTAGTAGTCTAGACCACTGAAATCATACCTAAGCAAAATGCCATCACCACATCACGCAATTTCAGAAGTTGTACGGTCTTCAAACCCATTTATTGAAATTGAATGTGATGTGATGGTGATGTCACGTGTGATATGATAATTATGATGTGATGAAACGTGTGATAAGAATCGCCTAAGTGAAGAAGAGTGAACCTTTTAAAAAGGGACTATCAGCGTAGGTGATAGCATAAGCCCCTTCACTACCCTGGAGGTAATAACTTCTGCTGCCGCCTTCCTTTTTTTTGCATCTCCTTTTATTTTATTTCTACGTAGTCCCTTTTTGAGAGGTCAACCCTTCTTCTGAATGGTGATGGCAACCCCTTTTGACAATCACCTGTAGCTCAATACCCCATACTATTGACGACATAAAGTACTTTAAAAGTAACGTATTTCTAGTAGTTTCGTATAAAGACTTTCAACGGGATTGACATAAGCTTTTCGGTCATAAGCGGTTCATCATTTTTATCGATAACAGTGTAATTTCATCGAAATCTTCAGGGCAGTCCATCCTCCTACCAACGTTACTACCTGGCTCTTAACAGAACTATTGACTGCTACAGATAGAGGAGAATTTTCAGCACTAAATATAAGTGCGATAGACATGAAGTAAAAACTAACTAAGCTAGGCTACTTTCCAAGCTGTTTATAACCGCTCCGTCAGTTTCACGGAAAACTATTTCTATATGTTCGTAAACTAGTGTTAAATAGTCTTGCAGTTTTCTAATCTAGAACGATCTTTCTTATTTTATATGGGGGTAAAGAAGACGGCTTGGTTTTATTTTATTGTTGTGTGAGAAATGCTACTCCAATGCAAACGTAGCAACTCTGCAAGCCGAGCACGGGCGTGCCAAGACGTTTGTGACAAGACATGATAAATTATGTCATGTCAATTTGTACTAGCACTTTATGACAAAACAGTTTTATCGCTCAAACTGTGATAAAATGTGTGACTCAAGTCATGTCACAGTATGCCGTGCTCGCCCTGCTGCGCTGCCGCCGACGATGCATCGGACGTGGCGATGTTTTGGGCCAGCCAAATTTAATACACTGTCGTGCCATCGACACGACGGAGAAGAATCCATCGATGTGATTTCGTTCGCCATTTGGATATAATGCAACTATTATCATAAACTAATAGGTACTATGAATGCGAAAGTGAGTTTGTTTGTTTGTTCGGTCGTTTGTTTGTTTCGCTTTCACGTTAAAACGGCTGAACGGATTCGGATGAAATTTGGCAAATGGGTAGACCATGACCTAGGTTAGGAGTCATAACTTAGGACATAGAACACTTTTTATCCCGGTAGAACGTTCACGTGAGATAATTTCCGACCTCCACGCGGGTAGTCGCGGGCAACAGCTAGTTTCTTATAAAGTTTGAGTATATCTACAGGGTGTAACCAGCCCTATCACTTAGCCGTTATTAACGCATTCTGTACAACAAACTAAGTAAGTAACATTGAGCAAAAATGTTTGCTAGGACTTTCATTCTTGGTGTAAAAAATCGTTTACGGCTGCAATGTAACACGCAGAACATTGCTCTTATAGGTAAATGCAACGGTACAGAAGTCGTGAGGGTATTTAAAGGTAGTTTATAATGTTTAAAACCGTTTTATCGTGAAAAATTGTAAAAGAAATGTTTAAATTTTGACCTTCAATATCTCAGTAACCAGGAGGTTCCCAGGTCCGATCGAGTACAAACAAATGATGACACGTGAATCTATTAGTGACTTTGTTATGCCTCTTTTTGCACCCGTATAATTGAACTCACTGTTAAAATGTGTGTCGATTAAATTTTCCAGGATCATGGATTCCAAATATCCTTCATTATCTCATTGCGTCAAAATTCGTTTGCTAAGGAAGGACAGACGAATTGTAGTTTTTTAATTCTCCATTTTTGACAAACCACGGTAAAGTCACGCGCTATTTGATTACCCGGATATGGTTTATATTGATTATGTTATATTGATAATGAAAATTATTATGACCGAATTGGAAATCAAAACTTCGAGCCCCGTTCAGCTGCTGCATTTCTAACCACAGAACCATTGTGTTCAAACAGTATGCTTAACTAGAATGTATATGCCATCTATCGCATGGAGCTATAACAATTGTAACAAACGAGGCTTTGTTATGCGCGTGCGCGTATAATGTGTTCACGCTACTGGAAATTACATCACGTTTACTCGTCTAGCCGTTTGGTGGCGCTAGTTTGTCGAGAGATTTATTTTAATTTTCTTCTGGATTTTTGTCTTTCTCAACGAAAGAGTTGTATGACAAGTACTGCAAAAAACAAAAATGTTGAAAGTATAAAGCTTGCGTGATGTTATTTCACTTAATTCGACCGTTCAATCTAATTAATAACACCATCAAGACCGCAGTGAAGGGACTTACCGCCATAAAAAGTAAATCGAACCCTTTTTAACTAAAGCCGATACCAGTTTAATCGATTCTCTTTAAATTAACCGCAGAAAAAAGTAAAAGTTGTCCGTGAAAGTGTCCACACCATGTCAACCGGTTTGGGGTTTATCTTATAATTAAAATCATCAACTTGGAACAGGCTGATAATTATAATTGTACAGGTTCAATTTAAATTAGCTAGCGTAACTCTGTAGACGTGATGAGTAATATATATCTAATTATCTAAACATTTTTTTTAATGTTTTTTTTTTTGGGGCTTCGACTTTAGTCACATGAAATATTAGCTTTAAATAAACCAGTTCTTTTTTGTGTAAAATTCACAGACACAAACAAAAAAAAAAACAGGAAAACAAAATAAAACAGATTTTTTCAACTCATACTACAAGTAACAACACTACCAGCGGTCGCTAACCCCCAAAAAAAGATCAAATCTGTTTTTAAGTTATTTTATCGTGCTTAATAGATATCAATACCCATCATGTCACCCATAATGAGTTTCGCTAGCTAACTTAATTTGACCCTGTATTGTAGAGAGTAAAATAAATAATGTAGTCTCTAGGAATGCGTACAAGAGTGATGATTTTGTGTTTAATTTGTGCGCTTGAGTGATTCACGTAGAGTAATTTGGATGTAGAGATTGCAGTTTTTTTTGGCGTTGGTTCGTTTTTTTAAGTCGGTTCGGCATATATGTTTTAGAATCCAAGCCTAAGCATATGGGTGACTAGCTTTTTGCAAATAAACCATGGTTTATCCATGTGCCAAATTTCATCCTTTGCTTAACCGTTCAGACATGAAAAGAAAACAGACAAAACCGAGAGTTACTTTAGAATTTATCATTTTAGTAAGTAAATATGGATACAGCTATCATTGATGCCATGCCTAGCTATGGAATGTAAGTACAACATGTTCCTTTTATTTCGTGGTACATTATTTAGGAGTAGGTATGTATTGGATTTTCTGAAAAACCCTAAAAATCAACTCCAATAAAAGTAGTAATAAAATCTTCCGGTATACAGTTACCCCAATCGTTACAGCTGTCTTAAATAAATAAAAATAAAATAGCATTATATTTCTCTAAGTTTTTACATGGCTAATCAATAATTATAATATTTTTTATTTGAGAACCCCTGAGGTTAAGGTGTCCTCCAAAGAATGCCTGATTTCTCTGCCTTCCGCTACGTCCATCCAGCGTGATCCAGCTATACGCACGATCTCGTCTTCTCAGCGATTGTGTAGTCTTCCTCGTTTACGTTTACCAACCGGTCCCATCCAAGAAGTCATCTTTTTGGTCCATCTATTGTCATAAAGTCTTGCAACAGTTGTCTTATCATTAATGTGTGTTTAATTGATTTTGTGCGTGACTACTGGCTATACCAATAATTTAAATATAATTTACACTTAAAGAACCAATCAACACAATACGAGTAATTGACTATTTAAACTAAATAAAGAATCAATAAATACTACCTACCATGAGAAAAATAAACAATATCATGTGAAAACTCATTTTCATTACACTATGATTTCTCGCGACGCTAGCGCCGCCGTTCGGATGTTAGCTCGTGAGCGACTCTTGCGCACATTACTTGTATGTATCTTGCTTTCACGCGCATACTTGTTTACATCGATTCTATTATTGTATTGTTTAGTTACCGCTTAGTGTTCATGCGTATGACATGCACTACATAGTTTAATTAAGAAAAAAATATACAACAAAAAAAAACAATCAAAAATAGAATGCAGTTTCTGACATCGTGCCTTACTCTGTGATTTTGGAGTGTTCGAAATACAAACCAGTGCAGTGATGTGGTTTATGTTAATACTATTGTTTTTAATATGGCTGCTGGAGAACTTCCGGCGGAAACATGCGTCTGTGTCGCACGCATGCGTCAAAATGTTAGTACATATTTTGTTTTTTTTTTAGTTAGTTATGTAATTAGGGTAATCACTATTGCACTCGACGTGTGAAATACATATGAGTTGTTTTTCCTTATTGTGTAGAACTCAGTGTTATAATGATTTTTAATGTTTTGGGAACATTGAAGCATCTTCACGTTTGTTTTGTGGCGGCTTAAAAGTAGTATCGTGTTTCATTGGCATGATATACCTAAAATATTAGTGAGTGCGGGAGATGTTAACATTTTTAATCAAACGTAGATTGTAATGTAACAAATATCATTATTATTGCAAAAATGGTTTGCTTTTAGTTACTCCATGTATACCTCAATCTATTTCTTATACTCAACGTCCATTGCATAAATAATGGCATACGTAGATAAATAACATACCTACATAACACAGCATCACGCCTGTAATCCCCGAAGGGTTAGGCAGAGGTATACCGTTTAGTACACCCACGTTTCGATGTTTAAGTCCCATGTAATAGGGGGCAAGCCTATTGCCATCAACTGGGCAAAGATCCAGATTCCGTGCTGCTACTGAGAAATTCCTGGTGGAAAAACCCAATACCACTTTGCCCGACCTGGGAATCGAACCCCGGACCTCGGGCTCGGAAGTAGCGCTTGTGACCACCAAACCAATGAGGCAGACGTAGATAAACAAATAGTAATATTTTATAGCGACGAAGAAAATCACGCGATTCAAATTTTATCTGCTTAGCCATTTCCCAGCTATGTTGGGGTCGGCTTCCAGTCTTACCGGATGCAGCTGGACATCATCATCATCATTCTGCTGCCCGTATCCCAATTTATTTGTGGTCGGCGCAACATGTCCCGTTCTTCCATACTTCTCTATTAGTCGCCATCTCGGTAGTCACTCCCTTTCTAGCCATATCATCTTTCACACAGTCCATCCATCGTTTCTTTGGCCTTCCCTTACTCTTATAGCCATCGACATGCATATTCAAAACTTTCCTCACGACATTATCCTCATTCCCCCGCATCACATGTCCATACCATGACAACCGATTTCCGCACAACTTTTCAGTCACCGGTGCCACTTTCAGACTTCCTCTTGTGTACTCATTTTTTATTCTATCCATTCATGTCACACCACACATTCCTCTTAGCATTCTCATCTCAGCGAGACAGCTACGTCTTACACTCGCGCCACGTCATTGTGCTGTCATTGTGTTATTCAAGTGTGCATACATTTTGCAGCTAACGGTTGTACGCAATTTTTTTCGAAGAGTTGACACCTTTGACTGTCTATTTAGACATATTTATATCTTTTAATCATGTCTTATACACCGTGGCATTTTAATCGTCTTACAACGGCAGCCCACTTCATGTGTCCAATGACTACTAATTCATAAAAGTAAAAAAAATATATTATTCATTATGACGCATGATGTTGTTTGAAACAACCTGTTATGAGCGCGGTGCGAGCCTTGTGCTCCATTCCGCGCCGCCCTTAGAACGCAAGGCTCGCACCGCGCTCCTAAAAGGGTGTTACAAGCTACATCATGCGTAAGACGACTAAAATGCCACCGTGTATTATTATATAATTATGTGGTTTCAGATCATTGTTCATATTCATAATGTGAATTCTTTGTTATTTGTTGCTAGGCTTATAAAAAGAAAAAGGAAAAGGGAAAGGGGAGGGCCCTTTCCCTTTTCATCTTTCCCCCTACCAATAAACTTCACTGTCTCATCATCATAGCCTCACATGTAAAGGGATCATTTTTTTGGGTCACTCTCAATAATGTCGGATCCAAAATGCTGAAATATAGGAATAGCTTTGTTGAAATTGGTATCTTTTTAGTGTAATATTTTCCATTTTGTGTAAGTTTTTTCATATCTGCTGTAAATTTTATTGTTTTTAAATTTTTCATATTTTTGCTGTTATATATTTTTATTTTCTTTATTTTTCTAGGCTTCATATCTGTCACCATAACAAGCATTATCAATAGGTACTGTAGCTTCATACAAGTGTCTATTTATTGATCATTCCATCTCAAAGAAAAAAGGCTAATTCGATCCATTATCATAACATTCCTCATTGGTATCATTCATTTTGTAATTTTTCCGCAATATCTAATAGTGCAGGGTACACGAGCTAGACCCAGAAAAAACTAACTAACTACCGAGTCATTCTGCTATAAAGTTGTGTTTTTATTCGACTCAGTGCAACTAATTCATGGCTAATTTATGACTTTACAAGTTAACCGCCCTGGCTTCCCACGGGTAGCAGAGCATATTATGCCTATTTTTTTTTCTAGTAGTTTCTTATCAGCCTGTTGCGTCCAGCACGTGAGATAGATTAAAATGTAACTGATGTTCATCTTACTTGGAGTATTTTACAACGTCATATTTCGGTCAATATCCTAATGAATTATACACCTAAACCTTCCCCATGAATCACTCCGTCCATTGATGAAAACCGTGTGAAAATCCGTTCGGAAGTTTTTGAGTTAATCGCTTTCAGACAGACAGACAGACGCGGCGCCCCAGGGGGGGCTTTGTTTTGTAATATGTAGCGATATATTTTTTATCCTGTCATCGTCTATCATATATGATTAACCAAAAGCTGATGTTCACGTTTTTTTTTAATATGATATGTTGTGATGATGTAGGATATAGGGAATCACTGCAAATCCAAATACTTTTTTTTTATCTAGCCTGTATTGCCCACTGCTGGGCGAAGGACTCCTAAGTCTTTCCAGGAAATCAGAATCCAAATGCTTATTGGTATAAAAGCAGTGGAATTAAAAAGTCCCAAAACGTTTACCTACAAAAGTTCTAAACAAAACTTGCAATTTGACAAATGTCACACCATTGTCCATCAATATTTACAGCTGTCAATTTAGCTGACTCATCTCGTGTATCACCACACTAACAGGAAAGTAGGTAGTAAGAACTGGGTTGCTATCGTTTCTAATTCATTGTCTGCCTTCAATTGTGTGCTAATCGCGTTCTTCTGAGAACAGATGTGCATGTGTCTGACATAACATAAGACATCTTTTAGCAAAGTGCAGTTAAGAATTATGACTTTATTTTTATACTAGCTTTTGCCCGTGGCTTCCCCGCGTGGAGGTCGAAAATTATCCCACAGGAACGTGTTACCGGGATAAAATGTATCCTATGTGTCAACACAGGTTAAACTATCTGTGTGCTAAATTTCACCCAAATCCGTTCAGCTGTTTTTGCGTGATTGAGTAACAAAATCATAATCGAAATTAGAATTAAAATCAAAATTAAAACATTAAGATACAATTTAAAAAATAAACAGTAAAATTGAAACTCAAAATCAAAACGGTAGAACGTGGCAACGAGTGCAATAAGACAACACTCGAAAATTGTTAAAGCGGCAGGCTATATGGCGAAAACAAAAAATTTAATAATAAAAAGTAGGTTACGAAATTATGATTAGCCGATGACAAGACATGATTGTGTCTTCAAATATTTTTTACGGAGCGTATTAGCTCACCCCCCCTGGGACTTACATAACTGACGAAATGTGTGTAGGTACACCTCCGCCTAACCCTTCGGGGATAACAGGCGTGATGTTATGATTTAATGACTAGATAAAGGAAAACGAATAATTACTACGAACTATGGTGCGACGACCACATCAAATAAATGTTATCCAGAGGAATAACGTTCATGTGTGTAAGATCTGCGTGAGTCGACGGTAAAAGTCGGAATTCATTCATTCAATTCAAGTGACAGTAAATCAGTTGAATTAATCATTATCGTGCTCAATTTAAATTCGTCCCCTAATAATAATAATCCGATCCAGCCTTTTCCTTGCTGCCCCCCCCCCCCCGCCCCCCCAGCGACGCCTTACCCCACTGGGCCCTTAGCGTGTAGTCGCTTAGTTTATCAGTTTATGCCCTGGCTACAGGTCTTAATTTATTAAGACAGGAAAGTCCGAAGGCGACAACCTCCAAGTGACCTGCGTGATGACAAACAAAAAAAAAAAATTGTGGGAGTGTGCCGGCTTGCTACCGAACCAAAATAAGCAAGGACATTTTTTCAGAATCAAACCTTTTGTTTTCTTATGATGTGACAGATTTATTTCAATTTCCAGGATAATATTTACATAATTTTAAAGCTATCCGTCTTAGTATTATTACATGTAAACAAAACCGAAGGGGAAGAATGAAACTATCCAATATTTATAAATCTAAAATCAACTTGCCTTATGTTTTGGTCGAAATGGATCATAAATTGTCTTAAAAACAGGCCATTTAAATTGCGAATGTGATTAAATCAAACAGCAGTAAGTAACTATAATTTACGATTACGTGCAATCCAATTAGTTCATTCAGAGCAAAAATTCACCACGAAACTCATACTAAGACAAATAAACGCAAAACAATCTATTATTAACTTATCTATCAATCTGAAACTCAAGTTAGCAGCCGTTCTAACAAATAAAAAGTAATCAGCACGCTTTTTGTATGCGTCTGCGCATCAATGATAATTTAACGTCGTTTCTTGGAACATTCGCCAAAGCGTGACTTATGGGCAGACGGAGTCGGGCTATTAGCACAGCTAAAGTGTATCTTTATTTATTTGTCTTGTTTGGTAAACAAAGATGGCCCACTGAGATTTTGATTTTGAAAAATTGAATGTGTTTGAATGGAATTTGAAGCAGGTTTTGGTGTAACTAGCGATCCGCCCCTGCTCCACAGGGCTTGAAACCGGTTAATTTTTATTTACAAAGATACAATTTAGTTTTGATACGATTGATATTAGCTTCAAAGATTGCTCCATCACAATAAGTTCAGCATTGATTTTGTAACAAAATATTAAATAATTAACGAAATTTATTCGAAAACCTTTATAATAACGGTTAAGGTTACATAGAAAATTAACCGGTTTCCGAGCCCTGCTGCTTCACACGGTTATACGAATTGACAAAAAAAGTTATAAGTTTAATATAAATGTATACAGTATTAGTTTTAGTACATGCGAAACCCGACACACGTGTCTAGTATTTTTATATAAAGAATCTATGTACAAAATTTCAAAACTGTATTATGAATAATCGCAAAGTTATAAGGTTGTTATGTTACCGGGTTGTCCGTACAAAAACATCTAACGGCGCCCCCGCGCCTCCAGGGTCGTCTTGCGCTCATTGATAATAATTTGGCAGTAGGTACCTAACCATACGGCGGATTGTATTGTAAGTAATTAAATGTTGATAACATTTTCCATCACACTTAAATATTTTTTTAAATTATTGAAATCGATTCAGTTTCTTATTCTGAACCAACTATATTCAGGTTTCGATACTAAAAATAATGTTGTATACACATAAACCTTCCAAAATAAATTCTCTGAATGATGGTGAAAACGGCATCAAAATCGGTTTTCGAAGTTTAGAAGAACAACGCGGTCACACAGACAGACAAGAAAAGCAACTTTATTTTATATTAAATAGAGATTAATACCAGTTACCAAGTTGAATATCTAGTAATAGTTATTTTCACAAAAGCTTCAGTAATTTCTGAAACTTTTGTCAGCAACACGTGTAGCCAACAACACAAAAATCAGGATTGATTGATTTAAATCAAGTGATTTAAATCAAACTTGATTATTTCATAAAAGTTCACGGATTACTTTGAATTTTATGTGCTTTGCGATTTAAAATGGTATTTTAATCGCTGCGGTATTCCCTGTATCTCTTTAAGGCATTTATTACACACTGCCATAGATCCCCTTTTATTGAAATCAGTATTTCAGTACCTATACTGCTGCCAAATAGGTTTTTTTTTCGTCCAGTCATTCTCACAAACTAAATGAGAATTATAAATTCACAATAATTATAATTTATAAAATTATAACACAATATTTTACGACGCGCGACACAATATTCATCCGGCGAACGATCGCATGACAATATTGACAATTTAGAGAATCCCGGAAATACACTATTTTTTCTTAGAGAGTTGTCAGTTAACAAAGTAAAATCTACCATTTACGGTGAAAAAAAAATTATATAAAACAATAAAAAAAATCATGATTTATTGATTTTTAATAAAAAAATCTGTCATAAACAAAAAATCACGATTTTTGTCAACCCTGACAAAAAATTCCAATTTTCCTTTAGAGGAGATTCAGCTTTACTACGATCAAGACATTCAAGACGCTAAGACGTTCGGCATTTCATACAAACTTTCAAGCCCTTGATCAAGGGCTTGAAAGTTTGTATGAAATGCCGAACGTCGTATACGCTCTTAATACCTTACTTACAGTTTAGTATGTGCTAACAGCTGCGAAAACTGGTGGTTTTAGTATAGTGTTTGTTTAATAAAAGCGAACGTGTCAGGTAGCCCAGGAAATTCAAATTTTCTTACGTTTTTCGCTATTTGCAGGTCAGTATCAGGTTGTATGTTGATCAAAATATGATTCGCGGCCGTAACAAAGTTTACAGAATAATAATCATTAATACAATATACCATATTGACTAACAATTAAATGAAATCATGATATTTGACGTCAATGCTAACTTAAAGAGTTATTTTGATGATTCTAATGATTATAAAATTCTGTAAATACAAAACATTTGTTACGGTCGCGAATCATAGTTTGATCAGCATACGACCTGACACTTTAAAAAAATCTAAACAAAATTTCGGGGGCTACCTAAGCGCATCCCACTTAAGGTGCATCCGCAGCTGTAGCTCGCGAAATTAAAATGTTTTTACGTTTTTTTGCTATTTGCAGGTCAGTGTCAGGTTTTATCTTGATTAAAAGATGAATTGATTTTTGTTTGTTTACCAAATTTGACAATTAAACAGAAATACACTGTAGTCAGATTCACTACACGTTTCAGCGTTTGTCGTGGTTAACTAAGGAATATTGATTAATTATTCATTGAAGACAGGTTTTAAATGAATTTGAATGTATGAATATTTGTTTAAGATGATGTTAAGAAGATTTAGCATTCATTATAATTTCGTGTGATGAACTATTATTTATTATGACGAGCACGTTCATATCACATGTAGGAATTTGTCGTGTCAAAAATAATGATGAATTAATTTTCCTTTACCAAAATACTTACTTAATTATGTAGGTATCGGTAGGTACATATGTTGACAAAGAACAGAGCACTTAGAATCTACGTTATGTTTACGTTATTTCTGCTTGAATACTCAAGCAGAAATAACGAAAACTATACAGTTTTCGACGATTTTTATGTTTTTTTTTGGTTTAGTGGCGTGTGCTAGCCAATGCAAATTATTTTACATTTTATTGTATAGATTCAAGTTTTATATTTGAACAGACAGCCGTGCTGCTGGGGAGTTTGTTGCGCCACTTCTTCTTCCCAGCTAAAGCACTAGGAAGTGGTGAAGATGGGCGTTTTTGGGGGACTGTCTTATATAATTTTTGACGTTCGAAAAGTGCTAATTCTCAGCCTAGTTCGAATAAATGACTTGATTTTGATACGTCTCCTCTTGAAATTATTATTAACACACTATAACTAAGTAAAATTAGCACCACATGCAGGTCGTATCTTTAACATAATTACAGTATGTATAATATTTACAAAATGGGTTCAAATTTTATCGGGCTTTTCCAACAAGAATTTTTCAGTAGCAGCCCGGAGTCTGGATTTGTGCCTGGTTGATGGCAATAGGCTCGCCCCATATTACATGGGACTTAAACATAACTGTCGAAATGTGGGTGTACTATAGGTGCACCTCTGCCTAACCCCTCGGGGATTACAGGCGTGCTGTTATATTACGTGATATTCCTTCCTATTTTTATTTTCTTTTAAGAGACTTATTTAATAATTTCCATACTTAAATAGGATATCATGTCAATTACTTCGACACGGTGTGATAAACATCGTTTAAGGAAGTGTTACAGATTAAGAGCTGTTAGGAAACTTCTGATGGTTTTAAACACGTAATATACTTGCGCATGCGCTTCTGGTTTTCTATTTATACATACACATAATTACCTACCTACTTGTATATACAAAAGTAGTTAAATTTTATTAAATACTTGAGCCGTTAACTTTAATAGAGATCGGTTTTCATAGACCAGACATATGTTGCTACGTATGCATAGGCAGATATATGTTGCCATCTTAGCCACGAAGCTGAAATGTCTAAGCAGTGATGCTACGGCTTCATTTTCGCGAAAAAGCGAACTACACTTAGCGCAGTCTCTGTTTCACAGCGTGACGTCGAGCGATGTGCGAGAGAGAGCGCGCGAAGTGTAGTTCGTCTTATCGCGACAATGTGGCCATGGCATAATTACACCAGTACCCTTCAAGCTGGTTCATATACAAGATAGAGGTACACATAGATACTATTGAACGAATTAGCATTGGAAAGAGTAGAATTCAAGTTTCAACACCGACTACTGCATTTAAGTATTAGATGAATAGACATAATTATTTATGCTCATTGAATACAGCTTATAGAACATTTATGTACTATATTTTTTCTACTTTTGTGTAAAAGCTCCCGCAGACAGGCGCGACGCGACACTATACAATATTAGTTTTAGTATATGCGAAACTCGAAACACGTGTCTAGTATTTTTATGTAAAGAATCTATGTACAAAATTTCAAAACTGTATCATGAAAAATCACAAAGTTATAAGGTTGTTATATTACCGGGTTGTCCGTACAAAAACATGCTAACGGCGCGGCGGGAGCCCCCGCGCCTCCAGGGTCGTCTTGCGCTCACTGATAATAATTTGGCAGTAGGTACCTAACCGTACGGCGATTGTATTGTAAGTAATTAAATGGTGATAACATTTTCCATCACACTTAAATATTTTTGGGAAAAATATAACATGGTGTACAAATTATTGAAATCGATTCAGTTCCATGTTCTGAACAAACTGTATTCTGGTTTCGCATATACTAAAAATAATGTTGTATAGTAGAACAATTATATGAAAACTTCATGGAAATTGTTCGACAAGAGACGCGTCGCGCTGTCGCATCGCGACTGTCTGCGGAAGCCTTTATTCGTCGATCATGACGACTAAAATAAATGGTCTAGTAACATAATCGCTATAGAAATCCGACATACATGTCAAACAGATCATATAAATAATTGCACTTACCTTAACACAATAATTTGTGACTTCCGAGCACACTTCCTAGTTTTGAATTGATTTTTTTTTTCTTTTCTTTTTTTTTTTTCTTTTTGGCTTCGCACGGTTTGTGCATTTAGCCAGTGTCATGTAAAATTAGGTACAAATTATGAAATGAACTCCATTCAATGCATGATAAAGATGATAGATGATATCCCGCCCCGCTCCCCTTGAGTTTCAGTAAAGACGTGGCACTTTACTGAAACCTCGCGCAGACTTCTTGAGAGAACTTAAAGTGATGTTGCACTGTTTTGTTTCATTTGCCTACACTAATGCAGGTTCACGAACAATTAATGGTTAATAATCCACCACTATTACACATTAATATTCTGCTAAACACAAATTTTAGAAAATAAAACAAAACTGCTTACATGACGCTTCACTTTCCCGCCACTCTTCCTAGTTTTGAATTGAATTAACACAACGCTGCATTCCAAAACATTTTGCAACAATAGAATGAGAAGTAGGTAGGTAATGAAAATATTAGGTTATAGCTATCTTAAAGATTTAATATTTTTTTATGATTTTATTATTTTTAATTTCTTTCAGTTGTCATTGTGTTATTTTAATTTAATTATTGTTTTTATTAAATACGAGAGTTCTTTTTCAAAACTTTTATTGTTTATGATTTTACGCAAGTTAATTTTGATTTACCTATTTCCGCAAAACGCTTCTTTGTTATTTATTTTACGTATTCTAAACATTAAGTCAGCCATAAAAAAAGCGATTATTAATTGCGATTATAAAAGCGATTATTACATGAGATATAACGTAGAGTGCGTTTCATCAAATAGTTCCTATGCCGTAATGTTGGCTACACTGTTAAAGTTTAAGAACGGACCTATTAGGTGGCGTGTTTGTGTTCGTTTCTTTGTCCTATAACAGTGGAGCCAACATTAGGAATAGGAACTATTTGATGAAATGCACTTTAGTTAGGTAGGTCTTTCTTAATTAAAATAAATTAAAACAGCACCCATTTAAGACAAAAAAATCACCAAAAACTTGCTTAACCCGAATACATAAACAAAATCTAATTGCGTAACATTCTCTCCGTCACTTGCAAGTAAAAACACTTTTTTTTTTTTTAAATTATTAGTCTATGCTCTGCGATAAAACAATGTTGAATAGTTGCACGTGAACACGAACACACCAAATTGTTGGCTGCCACAACTTCGGTGTAGATTTTGACATATTAATTGATTTATTATAAATGATAAACCTCTTGTGTCAGTGTTCGCGATGTCTTTATAATTGATTGGGAGCAATAAATTGGTGTAGTGCTAAGTGTATTGGACGCCTATTTATTAGATTTTATCAGTTCACTGGCAAGGAATAAACTAGCCCCTCTCTTTCGCGACGTGCTGACATGAAGTATGACAGGGTATTCTAAGCGTTTAAAACAATTTCTTCGATCACCAATCCGTTCTTAAACCATTGCTTTCAGCAGTCTTGAAAGGACTATTTTCATTTTAGCTGTCGAATTTATGAACCGATTAGAAATTGGTATCTGACGACCTTAAAAAGATGGCTGGGGCACATTCCAGGGTGTGGAAGGCTGAGAACCGGGTGTTGCCATGGCCCAACTTGGAAGAGGTCTTTATTCAGCAGTGTACTGTAAGGTGGGTTAATTTATTTGAGAGATCGGTCATCCTATACCTATTAACTTATTAAATTGTAAGAGGGACACTCTTTCAACAAATAAACAATTATTAAGGACAGGCTGGTGAATCCCCAAAAGAATCAGCATGAGAACTAATAGGTATGCCTAACATATGTCAAGCTTTGTACCTTTTTGCATCATTAGCGAATCACGAGTGTGTGACAATGCACGTCTAACTTCGGGGTCTAGAAGCATGACGGATAAGCTTAATCGGACAATATTTTGGAATTTTCCTTACACCTGTATAATTTCCGCTCTAAAACGCATCTTTGCATAATATAGGTAATCGTTACGTGCTTAAATTCTTACGTCATCGTTCCGAAACTAGCGCCCCACGATTTTGAAAGCTACAACTCTTGTCTATGATTTTAATAGCCATTGTGTAGGCGCGTTGGTGTTATGTGTAAAATAATTACAAATTGATGTAAAGACCAGTGAATGGCTTCCGGATTAATTAATTTTGTGATGGTAGATTTTATGGCCATATAGTCGTAACTAATAGATTTATTATTGTTGACTGCCTCGTTGGTCTAGTGGCCGCAAGCGCTACTGCCAGACCTGGGAATCGAACCCAGGACCTCATGTCCTGGGTTCGGTTCCCAGGTCTGGCAAAGTGTTATTGGGATTTTCCAGTAGGAATTTCTCAGTAGCCGCCAGGAGTATGGATTTGTGCCCGGTTGATGGCAATAGGCTCGCCCCCTATTACATGGGACTTAAACATAACTGGCGAAATGTGGGTGTACTAGAGGTACACCTCTGCCTAACCCTTCGGGGATTAGACGCGTGACGTTCTGTATGTTATGTGTTACTAGATTTATTATTTTATTTTTAACGTGGGATATTTTTTGTAATTGTTTATGTAAAATGGTGGTAACCATGTTGACGGGAAATTCAAGGGAAAGTGAAAATTTACTCGTTGAAAAATATCGTAAGATTATTAAATACAGGGAATTCATTAGTACATTTGCAAACTGAAAAGATTTTCACAGGACAAATAAGAACTTTTCTTCTCCCAAGAAAACGCGCACTTATCAATAGGGTTCACGTTATTCTCAATAAAGGCTCGTGTAGACTAGCGCGATATCGCAGGCGTGACATGCAGTGCGACGCGCAGTGCGACACTTTCCATGAAGTTTTCACAGAAATTGTGCTACTAGTATCGCGTCGCGCTTGTCTGCGGGAGCCTTAACTCAACATAAATAATGCGCTAACAAATCACAAGTTCAACTCCAATGTAGCATGTAAACCAGAGAAATTACCATAATTACGCAACTTCAAAGTTTCTAGTAATTTTCACTTAGTTTTGCGAGTAAAACCTCATTTGTTTAAGCAGGAATCCGGTTCGGAAACGTGTCATGGTGCGATGTTCAAACAGCTGTCAAAATCAGTGACAATGTAAAGCACGGGCGTACGTTAATTGCCATCAGCATAGTGGATCATCATATCACTTATGTAGGAATGGGAGAAAGAGCGAGGCCGGTGCCCGCGGCGGCAGTCGCTCCACACGCGCAATTCGACATGGTCAACTGTACATAATTACGTGCACCGAGCGTATGTGATCAAAACACAATTGCGCATATCTGAACGCGACGCGTCACTCGAGAAAAAAAAAAATACGTCAAATTTTTCGCGCGCTTTTCGATACCATAGACTATACACATCATGATTTATAGGAACGTGTTTCGTGAATGAAAGTGAATTAACATTTTTATTAATCGATTCGTGTTGAAGTGAATGTGAAACTATCTATTGCGTAAGCGTTCAAAAATTCTTCGGTGTTCTCGAGATGAATTTTTGTTGAATTCTTGTGTTTTGTTATGACTTTATTTTTAAATTCATTCAAAACGATTAATTTATTTTAATCGGTTCTTCGATGTTCACACGTAATTATTGGTTATTTTAACGATGTTTATATTGGCGTATTCTGTAACACTCATCGATAAACAATATCGTAAACTCGTAAATATAAACTCACGCATTCCTCCCATGGGCGTAGACAGATACTACAAAAAAAAATGCGCAAAATATGATTAATCAAACTGTAAATCTGAGTTGTGGCCTCTTTCCCAAACTGTATCTGTTCATCTGTTGTTTTTATTTGTGCAAACAGGCTTTCTTACAGGAATAAATGCAACAATAGTTTGAGAGCTGAGAAAACGTGTAGGTACATGGTTGGAAAATATACATCAAAAAAGTCGGGAACTCTATCAAAACGTAGCATCATGATGAGCGTATGTGCACAGTAATTGTTGCCTTTCGTTTCTACGATAATTACTTAATTTGTTGGCCGCAGTTTGCATAATGAGTAGGTAGCAGTGATATTCTGCAATCAGTACCTATGGCGTCACATGGGAGAAATTCGAAATTTTTACTGTTGAAGATGTACTAGCATTATTCCCTACTCTCACGTATAGAGCCTTTTTTTTTTCGTGAGGAAATCCTCCGTCCAGGGAGAACGAATGGTTATGCCTATGCATCTCAGTTTATAAATTAAAAGAATATTATTCGGTTAAGGAGGCCCCGCAGCTGTAGCCCGAGAAATTCATTTTTTTTTACGTTTTTTGCTATTCGCAGGTCAGTGTCAGGTTGTAACTTGATAAAAATATGATTCGCGACTATCATCATCATCACCATAATTTCAGCACAAAGACGTCCACTGCTGGACATAGGGCTCCCCCAAAGGGGGGTTGCCATAATCGCCACGCTTGGCAGGCGGGTTGGCGATCGGTATGGTGTTAAAATGCATAGAGAACGCTGGTGCCCATTCTCTAGTATGTCCATATTATCTCTGTCCCTGGTAGTAATTCAATGAAACAAAAATCTAACTTGGAGAGATGTATTAATGATTCTAATAATTATAATTCTGTAAATACATACTGTTATAGTCGCGAATCATATTTTGATCAAGATACAACCTGACACCGACCTGCAAATTACAAAATACATAAATATAATATATAAATAAATGTTCTTACATTTGAATTTCGCGGGCTACAGCTGCGGATTCAGAAATTATGACTACTTTTGTTAGCTTGGGTATTTTGTTACCTGTTAAAACAAATGTATGTGTTATTGAATAAATAAATTATTAAATAAATAATGTAATTCACTAATAAATATGTAAAGGTAACAAATATTGCTGTAAAATAATAGTTTTGGTCTAAGTATATCATTCATTTATATTGATGAGTTTATGTATTCAATCAAAAATCCAATTTTCATGCATAAAATGTGGACATAATATTTAGCCGTTATTATTAAATAGTGTAGTCGATTAGTATTTCAAGGTCATTAATTAATATACAATTATACGATCAGAAATTTTTACAGTTTACTTGTGAAGGTCTTCCTTACGATATTTGTAAACAAATAAAAAATAATTTTAGAATATTTTAATAATTCTTTGTTCTACAATAATTATTGGTGCTACATTACAAAAGCTGGTCCTTTCGTACCCAAGAGTACTCAGTCTTTTGAGTGATATGACCAACAAAGTTCGCAAATTCTGTCAGTGAATAAACCTCTGGAAAAAATTCTCGCCGTCGTATTTGATAACTATTGAGCTGGTGCCGAAACAATTAAAATATTTCATAATTTCAGCAGTAACTCCTGCTAAATGCAACCAAATGAGGATGAATATCAGAAATGATGGTAAATAAAAACAAAATATCCATACTAATAAATATATTATATTAATATTGTAAATACGAAAGTAACTGTGTGTCTGTCTGTGTTACCTTTTCACGCCTTAACGGCTGAATTGGGGTGACATTTGGCACGTGGAGTCTTTTATCCTGGGGAACGTAGACGAAGCCGCGTGCAAAAGCTAAGCTGCGTACTTACTAAATTCTACTTACTTCTATATATAATATAATATAATAATTATAATTTATGTGAAGGTTTGTATGTTTGTATGATTGGATGTTTTTTATTCAATCATGGAAAAACGGCTTAACGGATTTGGATAATATTTGGCACACAAACAGTTTATAATCGGGACTACCGCATAGAAAAGGAAGTATCCCGGTAGCACGTTCCCGTGGGATGATTTCCGACCTACACGCGGGCGAAGCCACGAGCTAACTGTAGTGATAAATAAAAACAAAATATTTTACATAATTTCTTACCAACTTCGCCGCACTGTATCGTAAAAGAGCTCATAATAAGTATATTACTACATTTGCATGCAACATGACAAAGAAAGCGCTTTGCGCTGCAGAGCGTAACGGGGCGCTGTACATATTATAAAGCGTAAACATACATTATATTGTAGCGAGCGTATCAATATGTTTTCAACACGAAATTTTGTGAGGAAGCCACTCATAAAGTAGTAAAATATTTATTTTAGTTAATAATTAAAAAATGAAGGCTAAGTTTCAGTAGGAAATATAATAAAAATAGAGTCTAAATCATTTAAAAATTTCTGTTAAATCTGGCACTCAGATAGACCATGACCTGTGTTGGACATATTACTTTTATCCCGGTAGTGTGTCCCCGTGCGATAATTTCCGACCTCAACGCAGGCGAAGCCGCGGACAAAAGCTAGTGAATAATAAAAGCAATAACATAACAAGCTGCTCATTACAACAAAAATCAAGTAGACAATAAAAAATTAAACAAACAACATTAAACTCAAAACGCACATAAAATCAACTACATGGAAACAACAAAGAAACTAACCGACCACCATAAATAAATTATAACATATCGCACTAGTGAAGTTCCTACTAATTAATCGATAAAATAATCGTTAAAAATAATCGGTTAAACATATAGGAAGCGAAATTTAACGCTATTCGTGCTGTCATGTACGGTTCTGTGGTGACAGGCACTGGATACCTCATGAAGAGTAATTTGTTACTTTTAAGACATTAATTTGATGCTCATGATTAATTGGTTTAGTTAGTTTGTGGTACTTTAATTGGAGTGTTTAGTAAAGCTGTTATTATTTCATTAGTATTTGTGAAAGAAAGTGGTGAAACAACAGTACTGAATGAAATGAACGTCTATTTAAATTTCAAGTTAAAATTTATATAATTGACCATCAGCTACAATTTAAGAGCAGGCAGTCTAAATCAAATTTCGAACGCAAGCTCCGCCCCTCGCTCCCCGCCACTCCGATATGTGCTAAACGCTAATACATCAGTAATAGAGTTGAATATCGCGTGCGCTTTTTGATCGTGTTCACGCACGAAACTAAATAGCGTAAGTCTCAATTCGTTTATAACTAGAGTAATAACTGATCTAGAGAAAAAATAGCTTGTGGGCGGAAGATAAACTATATTTTCTTGCAGTGAATATTTATTTACATTAAAACCAAAAAATCCTGTTTGTTTTTTTTTATAATTATCCTTAAAATTGACATGATTTTCGAATAAAAAAAATGTATTGATGATTCAAATGTATTGAGAGAAAATATTACAATTACGTAACTGTCTTCAACATGGAAAGAAAAAGATCCAATATATCATATACTAAAGTTTAATTTTGCTTGTATGTGTGAATATTTTAGAATATTCATGCATATTAACATAAAAATAGGGAGCCTCCTCTTAACAGCATTTAACGTATAAGTAAGCCATCTTACAGCCTAAAGTCGTTATCGAATCTTTGAAAAAATAAAAAGTATACTTACTATGATATCATAGTTATTATTCACTGGTTGCGCCCCACAGTTTCACTTGCAAAGTCTCGATTCCGTGGGAATATCGGGCTAAAAAGTACCTATTCTATGTCCTAACCCATTGCAGGTCATTGTCTACCAGCCGGTTTAATGTGAAAGCGTAACCAGCAAAAATACAAAAAAATCGAATCTTTTCTCTTTAAAATATTATATTACAGTATATAATACTTATAGTATTATATCTACAGCTTTATTATTATTATTATAGTTTAGATAAATCTTCTTTCTAAGAATCGTTGTCAAATTAAGTCATAGGCATATCTCTGTCTATTTAGTGAAATTACTCATTTAAATAACTCCACTTTCATTAATAAGTTTTTACCGTTTAACCTACATAGTAAAGTATCTAAATTAATGCTGATCGATTGCAATTATCGATAATTCGTAAATAGAGATTCACCGTTAATCGTTTCGGCCACAACTCATAATTACGCATACACGTAGCTAAAAAATGCGACTTGCTTCGCAAGACGCGGTCGAGTTTACCGATTACGTAACCTAATCGTAACAATAAGATGAGAATACAGAATACGGAAGTGTTACAGAATACGGCCGTGTAACCAAATTAACCCTTGACTCGTAGGTAACAGTGATTTTCTGTGCTCTTACTTTAGTAGTGACAGTTAAATAACGAACAAGAACGATTGTGGGCGATGAACAATGCCTAGGGAACGTTCAGAAGACGGTGACTGTAATGCTATAGCGCGGCTCATTAAGGACTTCTGCAGTTGTTCGGAGAACGGCACGTGGTCGCCGGAGATGACATCAGACAAACGGAAAGGGCCACTGCTGAAGAGCGAACTGACCAACATGTCTGCAATGCGACGGAGAATAATATCTATCGCGAAGAGAAAAACAAGAGAGGTCCCCGAGCCGCCGAAACTGACGTACGGCAACACGTTCCAGAAAAGTTCAGAGACTCTCACTTCAAACTTAGTCAACACAACAATCAGTTCTCAAAGCAGCACCCTCAGGCGAAACATCGACAACTTCCTCCTCTCCCGAAGGATGTTCGCTTTAGAGGAGGACATATATGAAAAACCGATTCAGGTCAAGACCCCCACGTGTGGCGAGAACTGGTCTCTAAGCAAAGCGTGGCGGAACAACAACTCAGATTTCTTCAACCGCTCCCCTACCCTCGATTCTCACCAGCTAATTGAGCGGAACCACACCCAACTCGAACGAATAGACGAGATACCGCATCGGAAAAAGAGAAATAAGAAAATGAAGGAGCAATTACGGTACGATAGGAATATTAAGAGGCATATACGAATTCGTGTGATGTTGTCTTTGCGAATGAGGAGGTATATGAAGAGGAGGATGAAGAAGCCTGGTTTGGCTTCGCAGAATGTGAATGTTCCACCGAGGAGGTTTCCAAGAGGTGCTTCAGTGACGTCTAGTTTTGGGACTCGGTCTTATAGGAGTGTGATGACTGATAAGACCGGGGATGGTGCAGTGTTGTTTGACGTCCACGAGGCAAGGAATTCCACCATGGAGCTGTGCCACGACTATGAAGAGGATCTCGACACGCTACAGATTGCGTTACGCGCCGGTAATTTTAGGTAAATACTTTTTACAAGTTTTTAGATGTCAGATTTGAGAGTGAAAGTGGAGGCAGCGGGGATGGCTAAGTCATTATTAGTTGCGTAGATCTCTGCTTGCTTAGCTGCTAAGTTATAGCAAACACAGCTGTATTCAATATATTATTGTCTGTGGTTTTAGTTGTATAAACATACCTCTTTAGGACTTGGTGAATGATACAAAGAAGTTTCTCCATACGGGTTCATCAAGAATGCATACCTCATAGAATCTGGATCAATTTTGTGTAACGCTGCATTTTCAGGTGTTTAGTTAAATGGTAATTAACCTGGCCTTCAGAGGCAGACAACCGCATTAACTATTCTGTAAAGCCAGTATATATTCTGTAAAAATCTCACCCTGAAAACGTAGAAAAGTTTTCACAGTGAGATTTTCATAGAAGCTGCCGGCTGATCATTATTATTGTCTTAGGCCTGTTTTATAAATGCTCCGAAATAATCTACAATTAGTCTACGAGCACCACAAAGCCACATCAAATAAATCAAAGAAAAAATATTAAACTAAATCCCCTATTTGAGGTCATCCGTATCAAAGGTCACAATTTAGAAATTGTGCACTACCTCCGGATATGTGGGTAGCGTACCGTTACGCTATTGTCGTTCAGTCCCCTATATTACTGGGTGACTAATACCGGTACACAGAGTACGTAGTTATTGACAACCATTGTAATAAATATGAAGTGGTCAGCGGTCATGCGAAATTGTTGAACCAAAAGATGCAGTGGTTTTTGTGAAATATTTTGTTACTTTTTGGCCGTTATGATCGTAAACAAGGGCCTTATGGACAAATTGTTATGTGAGATTAAGCTGCGCGTGCCACAAAGACGGATATTGGACGATTATTCTTTATACATCGAGAACCGTCCTCCTTACTTAACAAATTAAACCTGATGGTCCCCCCTTTGTCACATGTGGGACTGCCATAACAGAAGGCCAGTAATTCTCATACTTAAAAGATGTTCTAATTCGTCGCACAATCTAAATATCAGCAACAATCAATGTCAAAACTTGTCCAAACATGTAGGGAAATTAGAGATGTTTTGGCTATAGAGACAGAGTTGAATTCAAACGTTCTTAAAAATACGGGAATTACCCTCTGGTAACTATTCAGAATACTGATTCCTAACAGCTGCAGATCTACCTTTAGAATATCTGTACTGCACAATAGTTCTGATTTTGTTAGTGCATCTACATATTATATTTTGTCTGTGTAACACCTGAGGTTTTCTCTATATATCCCACCACTCCTGTACAATAACACACACAAGATAACACAACAACATAACAGCAACAGGATATTATATTATTTATGTTATATTAAGATGACATTCATTCCAGTTTGTAATGCGAAATATTTCATAGGGATATTATAAATTGCATATCAAATAAATAATCGCCTATCAATACATACTCATCATTTATATTCTTTTTTACATCAAATTACTTACTTCACTACAAATAAACTAAATGTTTAACAAAACTCAAACTGCAGATAATTCGAAATTATACATCAATATAACATTACTTTTTTCCTCATAAAGGCTCTTACACACTCACGCGATATCGCGGGCGCGACAGGCACCGACAAAGACAATTCCTTTGTCGGTGCATGTCGCGCCCGCGATATCGCGTGTGTTTGTAGGAGCCTTAATGCAATACAGTTAAATTTATTTTTGTACAAAAATACTACATACATAGCATAAGTACTGACTGCACAGCAAATTTTCCATATTTCATAGCAAAAGAACTATCCCAGTCGCATATTAACCAGTAAGTACAACAAAACCTGTTCATCATATTTGTCTTAATTTTCAAGAAGCCATGCTCGGCAAATTTAATGATTATTATAACAAAAAAATCCTTTTACATTGCATTATTTCTAAAAGCAGAACAAATTAACAGAAAAAGAGGTTCGCTGGGTCCATCATTTATAGACTGCACAGCAAATTAACCAGAGCTTATATACATTCTTTGCCAGATTGAATCATTTGGGTTAGGTTAGGTTAGAACAGTGACCATTAACGCGCGAAGGCGAGCGAGCAAAGCGAGCGTGCCGCGGCAGCGGCCGCCGAGCGCCAGGTCCCCTCTATTGTTGGTAAATTCAGTTACCAAAACAAAAACTCTTCATCAATATCCAATTTAACTAAATTACTAGAATATCTGTACTGCACAATAGTTCTGATTTTGTTAGTGCATCTACATATTATATTTTGTCTGTGTAACACCTGAGGTTTTCTCTATATATCCCACCACTCCTGTACAATAACACACACAAGATAACACAACAACATAACAGCAACAGGATATTATATTATTTATGTTATATTAAGATGACATTCATTCCAGTTTGTAATGCGAAATATTTCATAGGGATATTATAAATTGCATATCAAATAAATAATCGCCTATCAATACATACTCATCATTTATATTCTTTTTTACATCAAATTACTTACTTCACTACAAATAAACTAAATGTTTAACAAAACTCAAACTGCAGATAATTCGAAATTATACATCAATATAAGATTACTTTTTTCCTCATAAAGGCTCTTACACACTCATGCGATATCGCGGGCGCGACAGGCACCGACAAAGACAATTCCTTTGTCGGTGCATGTCGCGCCCGCGATATCGCGTGTGTTTGTAGGAGCCTTAATGCAATACAGTTAAATTTATTTTTGTACAAAAATACTACATACATAGCATAAGTACTGACTGCACAGCAAATTTTCCATATTTCATAGCAAAAGAACTATCCCAGTCGCATATTAACCAGTAAGTACAACAAAACCTGTTCATCATATTTGTCTTAATTTTCAAGAAGCCATGCTCGGCAAATTTAATGATTATTATAACAAAAAAATCCTTTTACATTGCATTATTTCTAAAAGCAGAACAAATTAACAGAAAAAGAGGTTCGCTGGGTCCATCATTTATAGACTGCACAGCAAATTAACCAGAGCTTATATACATTCTTTGCCAGATTGAATCATTTGGGTTAGGTTAGGTTAGAACAGTGACCATTAACGCGCGAAGGCGAGCGAGCAAAGCGAGCGTGCCGCGGCAGCGGCCGCCGAGCGCCAGGTCCCCTCTATTGTTGGTAAATTCAGTTACCAAAACAAAAACTCTTCATCAATATCCAATTTAACTAAATTACTATACGTTTAAATACTACCCTTCAATAAATTACAATTTTGTTTGTAATTTTTTTTTTTTTTTGCTGATCTCATTATGTGGTAATTAATAAATAATAAGACGACTGTGACTAATAAAATGCTGTTTTATTTAGAAAAACTGCTGTACATTATATAAAAATAGAAGTTATATTTAAAAGAAAAAGAGTTAACATGTATAATGTGCATTAAGATTATTAGCTGTGCATTGATGAAAAAGCTTTTGCTTTTGGAAAAATCGCTGTACGCTGCGAAAATAAATTGTAGTGTGTTTAGTGATATTTTGAGTTGAATATTTTGCTGTGCAATCAGTAATTTTGATGGGAATTCGGAATCTTATTGCATAGCAAAAGGATATTTTTTGATTTGCGTTTAAATACTACCCTATTTCATACAGCTTCTTCAGCGAATTTTCTTCTTTTGATATAACGTTTTTAGAAACACAATGTACGTAATAAATAGAAATGTTTTAAAAATAAACACATAGAAGCAACTGGAAGTGAATTAATCTTAAAGAATGAGAAGCGATACGGTTGTTTAATAGAGAATGTTCTACGAGAAATATACTGTTTGATAGTTTAATTTTGGTAATGTTGTGAACCATTTACGGCTCGGTTTACTTTTATTACACACGTATTATTCTTCACTTGTATCATATAATTATAATATACACGTCCTCTGTCGCGAAATATGACTGTCCTATTATTTAACCTCACACAGGTTCACAGGTTTTTCCTAGCATCCCCTATGCTTGTCATTGATCATTTATATTTGTACCAGTCTATTTCCATGCTTAAATTAAGTGTCACTCTGTATCAGTGTACTTTTATGTCTAATAAAAAAAAAAAAAATATTATTCTTATTACCCTTTCGGAATAAAGACGTAATGTTATGCAAGTCCAGAATAGGAATATATCCTTGTAGGACGTTGTTAAGTTATTATCTATTCTGTGGTTATAAGTTAAAACAGTTTTTTAAACTTGATTTGAAGCTGGACAATGCTTGGCAACATTAGGTACCATTCAGTGACGAAGGTTCAGTGAGAAGACAGATGAAAAAAGATTGCATGCAGCGGAGATGGGAATATTGAGATGGATGTGACGAAAATGGATAAAGAAAGAAATGAGTATATAAGGGAAAGTTTGAAGGGCATGAGGAGGGTGGAAACGCATGTGAATAAAAGAGTGATGATATAATCTATAATCCATCAATATGGGTGGCGAGGGAGAGGAAGGTTAATGAAAATATGGATGGATGTGTTAGCAATGATAGGAAATAGAAGGGAGTGAATGATAGCGTGACGATTGACAGAGGAGAATGGTAGAAGAAAACGTAACATAAAACTAGGGCAGGAAGATGATGATGGTTCAGCGACGAAGGTTCTACTTACCACGATTCATATCAACTGCTCTTTCCAAACACAGTATCACCTTCAAATTTTTGTTCACTGCGTTCGCGATATAGTTTCATATTCATTTATTTGCGTTTCACAAGGTGTTAACAAAACAAGATGTTAACAAAAGGCTTAGAGGTAAGGGCCGTTTTAGACCCTGTTAGGGCGCAGCAAAAATTATATTAGATACATAGCTAAAATTAAAATAAAATAAAATTATACATGAAAACAATAATTACATTCACATTCAATAACAATAATTTAAATAATTCTATTATTGGAATTTAGGTAGCTATTTTCTTAAAATAATATTATTAAGTTTAGATAAAGTTATATTATT
The DNA here is from genome assembly GCA_963921375.1 of Tiliacea citrago. Lineage (NCBI taxonomy): Eukaryota > Metazoa > Arthropoda > Insecta > Lepidoptera > Noctuidae > Tiliacea > Tiliacea citrago. The sequence continues at coordinate 9,846,579 of OY992782.1, read as the reverse complement.
TAGGTAATATTATTACAAACACTTATTTATTGAGAGATATTTTTAGGTTATAAATTATTAATAAAAAGATAAGTTTTACATGTTTCGAAACATGTAAACAAATATGTGTTTTTGGAATAACAACTTTAAAATCAAACAGAATAAAACAAAACTGGTGAAATGTGGATGTACTAGGTATAGGTTCAACTCTACGTAGCCCTTCGAGGAATACAGCCGTGATTTTATGTTATGTTAACTTTAAAACATACACATAAAGTTCAGTTTGCGCTAGAACTGAATTGTATGTTTTGAATTATTTGACTTTTTCAATAGTAGGTACTGTAGTGTGGGGGACGTGCTACACTAATAAATAATAATCCTTTTGGATATTTCGATAAATGAAATTATATTTTATGTCTTTCAAAATTCAATACATATTCGTTCGTAATCGTAAGCTATCTTAAGTCTGTCTCTATGACAAGCCATCATTTTAATTCTTTGTTCCAATTTAAATATTTATTTTTATTAAGCTGCCAGTGCCAACTATCGGCCGGGATGATGCATCATCACAGAACCTCTACAGTACCTACCTGTCATTCTGAAATTAAATTGATCTACATTAGCATAAAGTTAAGCAGACTGGAAATAACATCAATTGAAAACAAGGACTTTAAGCCAGATTATCAGATAAACCGCTCCTTACAAAATTTTCAATACCTACTGCACGTCAAAATGTACCTAAACTTACAAGCGTAAAGTGAGTATTGCTTTGTAGCTGCGCGCCGCCGCGTAAAAATATGCTGATGATATAATGGGTCGCGTGCGACCCAGCGGCTGGTAGGTAGTTAGCCCGCGTAAGTACATGGAGTGATTTATCTGGTAATCAGTGCTTTAAGTCTGTAAGCAAAAGACTTTCTTTTTTGAAATTGTTTGCCAAAAATCAGTTGCAATTAAAGCCAGATTTTTCAACATGAAACTTAGCTTACAAAGGCGAACCTTACATACTAGTATCATGTATGAATGATGTAGTATTATTAATCCTTCATTAAGTGTACATACCTACACTGTAATGTCATTGACACGCAGTTTGTTCAACTTGTAAATATTTCTACTTTGTGAGTAGAATGCGGTTTCTAGTCATTTTATATTGTTACATATCAGACTTTAAATTCTGTTGTAGATTTATTGATTATTTAAATAAAAAATATTTGGACAGAGAATAATTTTAATGATCGTTTGTTGTTATTTATTTAACCATTTATGTACACATCTAAATAAACATACAAGAAGAAAGGGACAGAAAAATATGTACAAAGGTGATGCTTTTTTCAAAAGACATCTCTTCCAGCATACCTGCGATAGGAAAGTAGATAAACCAAGGTTGGTCCCGGATTTTTTAAACCAAAAACAAACATGAAGTTTTCAATCTGAGAGGTGAATCAGACTTGTTCGGGCCACTTCTACCGAATCGAATGTTGTTAAAAAATAAAGCCAATCCGAAGCATTTACTACAAATATTCGGCTTTTGCCGATCGGCAAACTCCGTTCGGCATCAACCTGAATCACGTTCGGGTCGGCTCGGCATAATTCGAGCTAAGTCAAGCAGTTTTTTCCCGAACATAATCTATATCCATACTTTGATATACGTAAATGGGCAATTAACTTTTTCTGTCTGTCACGTTTTCCCTCCTCAATGCGGCTGAACTGATTTCGACGAACTTTGCACACAGGTAAGAATTACTGGGTTAGGGCATAAGATATTATATATTTTTACCCTGGTTCTCGTGGGAAAATTTCAGACCTAAACGAGCAAAGCCGCAGTCAAAGCTATTAGTTTTATAATAAAATAGTTTCGTATCCCTGCTGTAACGAAAAACGACGATTTTATTAAATAAAATACATGATTATTTTAAATGGTTTCATGCCTGTTTTGGAACTTTACTCATAATATAGTAGGAAAATTAAGTAATTTTTTGTTAGTGTCCAAATGTCAATCAATCTGCCTAGCCTTTTTTACAACTATGTTGGGGTCGGCTTCCAGTCTAACCGAGTCAAAATGAAAAAAAAACACATGAAAGTTTTATATAGATAATATTATACACTTTTTATTATAAAAAGTGCAACATTGTGCTATTAGAAAAAACTACTGATTAGATATATTTCATATACAGGGTGGAATTTTGTAATGCCACCTGGAGGGAAAGTACTCTTAATACTGCAGATAGAAAATTTTACTCAAAGGAAACATTCCTTTATTTTTGAATAGAAAGCAAACTGCATTCAAAGATTTTCGAAAATTCTCTTCTCCCACACCCGGGAATCGAACCGGCTAAAATCTGAAAAAATTATACCCTGTACTTTTATTGCATCGATCGTTAGGGTCAATTATAAGGATGAAATCTCTCTAACAGACATGATAAATTAAATGAAAGAAAAACCAGGAAATCTGAAGTTACAAATTCAATGAGTCAAGTTAAAGCTCTTTAACTAACATCCATCTTTTGTAATGCAGACTACTTTGCGACATACTCGTAGCTGCGTGTATGAAGTAATTTAAATATGGAATGTTAGATTAAAATTTGAAAATTAGATTGTCATAGTTGTTATTCACATTTGATTGTTTTTACAACTCATTTCACATTTTGTCTCACGGTGACAATGGCTTATCAAGAACAGTTTGATTTAATGGAAGCTTATTTTTTAAATAACAAAAACGTGAATCTAGCTCTGCGGTAGTATGGAGAGAGATATCAAGACCGACAGGCACCAACTTGGTTCGTATTGAAAAGAATGGTAGAAAATTTAAAGAATACGGGTGGTTTCAAGAAGAGACGGCAAACTATTCAGCAAAACTATTTCGATTTTGAACTAGATGTTTTAACATACTTTGAACCATTTCCAAAGGCTTCAAGTAGAGATGCTGCCGATGAATTAGGAACAACCCACACTCGCGTACTTAAAGTGCTGAAAAAGTATAAGTATAAATGCTATCGTGAAGGTCGGTTGGTGCAAAAATTGCATATTGGGGATCGTGACAGACGATTACAATTTTGTGAAAACATGCTTGGAGAAATTGACCGAAACCCTAATTTTTTGAGTAACATTGTATGGTCTGACGAAACCAACTTCAGCAATAATGGCATGTACAATCGCCGCAATAACCATTATTGGTCTCGAGTGAATCCTGTTCGTGTTCATGAAACTAACAATCAAGTAAGATTTTCTTTCAACGTTTGGTGCGGAATTATGAGAAATAATGTAGTGTTACTCCACGTGTACGAAGGTCATTTAAACACTGTCAAGTATATTGAAATACTGGATCTCTTAAGAAACGAGTTAAATGGTTTCCCCGAGGAAGAGCGAAACCAATTAATAATTCTACAGCAAGATGGTGCTCCAGCACATAACAGCAGAATCACTACTGCCTACATTAATAACCATTTTAATACCTGGATTGGTACAAACGGCACAATCAGATGGCCTGCGAGATCGCCAGATCTCACCCCATTAGATTTTTTTTTGTGGGGATATGTAAAAAATCAAATTTACATGAAATCTTATGCGAATGACAACGAGTTGAGAGTTGAAGTTCAGAATACGATTTATAATATTCACCACAACACTTTATTAAAGGTTACTAGAAATGAATTCGTTAAAAGAATAAATTTGTGTATCCAAGAGAAGGGAGCCCATTTCGAGCAACTAATTAGTTAGTTTACCATTTTTTGTAAATAATTAAATTAATTTAAGATTTCCTGGTTTTCCTTTCATTTAATTTATCATGTTTGTTACAGAGATTTCATCCGTATAATTGACCCTAATGATCGATGCAATAAAAGAACAGGGTATATTTTTTTCAGATTTTAGCCGGTTCGTTTCCCGGGTGTGGGAGAAGAGAATTTTCGAAAATCTTTGAATGCAGTTTGTTTTCTATTCAAAAATAAAGGAATGTTTCCTTTGAGTAAAACTTTCTATCTTCAGTATTAAGAGTACTTTCCCTCCAGGTGGCATTACAAAATTCCACCCTGTATATGATGGTGTACAAAAATGTTTTTTTTTTTTCAAATCATGATACCATTATTAACGATAATATAAAATTACCTATTGCAATGCAACTGATGCCAGCAGATCATTTCGCGGAATGATGAAGCACTGTGTGCATGTTCGGTTCTGTTTTATTTTTGACCGACTTTACAAAGATTTCATTTCAATTTGTATATTGATTGCTATATAATTTCTTTAAGTCTGTTTAGTTTTTTTCATTGGCTTATTTTGTCAGTTCATCTTATTTTACATCGTGACATCATGAATAACTTTTGATATCGTCGTGTATTTACTCTCAGTGAATTTATATTTATAGTATCTTACAGTCCGGCCGTCAAGAGTATATGCGTTTCTGACACCGTCAGTTGTACAATTTCTAGTTGTAATAAAGATTAAATTCGCAAAACACATATTCGTTAGTATGAAACAAACAGGCTTAGCATGAGTTTTTCTATTTCTACTCTACTGTAGTATTGAAATTGCTTGTCTACCGAAAATATTCTATTGTCTACACGGAAACGTAATTTTTGTCTACTCTTTCGTCGACTAAACGCTTCTCTACGGTTCTCGTGCTAAGCCTGCTGGTGTCAAGAACGCATTCTCTCGGCGGCCGGATTGTAGTCATATTATTAAACAAAGTCGGTTTTCGTGTCTATCTAGATGACCGCATAGTTCTTATAAACTACACAAAGGATTTTGATACGGGTTTCACGATTATTTAGAACATTTATACCGGAAGGTTTATATGTATAATAAATTAATATATTTAACTTAGATAAAGAAAAAAAGAAAAGAACTTAGAAAAGAAAATTAATTCATTTTATTTTTAGGTAATTGCGTAACACACTACAGTAGCCATGGCTTTTATTTTGACAGTTCAACAACATTCATTGCGTTATTTACGTTGTTGAGCAGACAAATTTTTCGAACACAGGACAGGAAGCAATGGATTAGCAATATCCTTAAAAATCATTCAGATTGTAATTGAAAATTTGTTACTCAATTATGGTGCATGTCACTAGTTTTTGAAATAAAACTTCTTTACGCACGCTTGACTTGGGGAGTAAGCTGGGAAATGCGTGACGAGAGCGTTACGGAAGCGAGCGAACGGAAGTTGAGAGGGAGATATAAGTTAGTGAAGATAGAAAGAAAGAGAGAGTTACGTTTCGTATATTACTGTGAGTGAGAGATAGGTGCGAGCACACATTTTTTTTCTCTCTTTCTCTCATAGCCAGTTCCGTTTCGTATATCTAAGACACAGTGCAGGCCTATTGTTGTAAGTAAATCTAATTAGTATTACTATTTGTAAGTTTTACTTCAGTCGTGTGGTCTTAAGCACACTCGTTTTTTATTTAATATAACAATGAATTGATGACTACCAGAATCACCAATGTTGTAAAATATGGATTAAACCTTCCAAGGTCTTTTGTAAAATACTTACTAAAAACTTTATTTGAAAACAATTTGCTAAATGATAAATGATTTATTTCTGTAAGTAGGTTTGTACAAACACTTAAACACGTCAATCATATTTTAAAAACAAGATGAGGTCGGCGTTTCGATATGAAACTAATGTTATGGTGTGATTGTGATTTGATTGGATTATTTTGCCGCACGCACCGTTCCATCCAGTTCCATCATTTAGTTGTACTCGGTCACCGTTGGTAATGTGTATGTAATTGAAGAGCTTACATATGTGTTGTAAGTTTATAAACTTATATTATAAGCGTTAATAACTTCGCGTTGAGTGTATGTCGTGATTGTAAAAAAATATGTTGTAATAAAATGACAATTGATTGGAATCGGTTTCATTTTGACAGTTCCCCCACGTCCATTGCGTTATTTACGTTGGTGAGCAGACGAATTTTTCAAACCTATGTAGCAATGGATTAGCAATATCCTTCAAAACTCTTCTTTTTTTTTTTTGGGTGGGAAATTATCAAATAACTTCTCCCGCTCTGGGTGGAGCGGGAGGGAGTGTCAGACTTTTACTGACTAAAACCCACCGTGTTCCTTCAGATGCCTGTGTGCCACGATATCCCTTTCGGACAGGCTCGTAACCCTGGCAGGATCCTTCAAAACTCTGGGATTGTGATTCGAACTGTGATACGTAATTAGGGTGCAGGCTACCATACTAATATTATAACTCTTCGCTGAACGAAAGGATTTGGATGAAATTTGACACACAGTAGGACCATGATTTCTCTAAATTGATATACCTTTAATCCCGGTAGTATGTTCCCATGGGATAATTTTCTTCCTCCACGCAGGCGAAGCCGAAGGAAGGCAAAAGCTATTTCTTAATAAACAACATGCCGTGAGTAATGTGTTGTAGAATCTAGAATGTCATAATACGAGAAATTATGTGGAAGATGAATTAGTAGGATTCGGTTATGAAAAGTTGTCATTCTGACTTTTGTTTAAATGTATCAAAACCTACGTCCCTTCTATTATAAATGTTTAAGCAATCGTTTAAAGATGGATATTATTTGCTATAGGTAGCCTAAAGGTGTGATTCCACCAAAATTGTTGTTCAGCACATTTGTTCACAAATATTTTGTGCAGGACTCTAACCGAGCACGTGCGGAGGAATGAGGAAAATGTCGTGAGGAAAAGTTATGAGTATGGATTTCGATGGCTATAAAAGTACGACCAAAGAAACAATGGATGGACTGTGTGAAGGATGATATGGCTAGAAAGGGAGTGACTACCGATATGACGACTAATAGAGAAGTATGGAAGAAAGGGACATGTTGCGCCGACCACAAATCAATTGGGATGAGGGCAGGAGAATGATGAACTCCAACAAAGCACGTACTGAGCTGCAGATCCGTTTCCACCGGCAAAGCTGTACGTATATATGAAGGCGTAAATGTTTACCTAAGGGAATCCACCGAAATAAACATTTGTGCCGTACAAAAAAAATTGAGCCGTCACGGGACGACTGGCAGATGTGAAACATCGCACTACACACACATTTACACACTACTACATATACACTGTATAAGTGTATAGTGGCCGATCGCCACGCGGCATGCGTCGCCCCGCCAGCAATAGGTTTTATATGCGCCTATAGATGTTTCACATAATAATAAAGACAAACAATCAAAATATTTTATTTAATTGGAATTAACTTGTTACATAACATCACGCCTGTAATCCCCGAAGGGTAAGGCAGAGGTGTACCTACAGTACACCCACATTTCGCCAGTTATGTTTAGGTCCCATATAATAGGGGGCGAGCCTATTGCTATCAACCGGGCACAAATCCAGACTCCGGGCTGCTACTGACAAATTCTTAATGGTAAATCCCAATAACACTTTGCCCGACCTGGGAATCGAACCCAGGACCTCATGCTCAGCAGTAGCGCTTGCGACCACTAGACCAACGGGGAATTAACTTGTTATTCGTTAATACTTCAAGATGCATAGTTATTTGTTTGTGAGGAATCGTTCCGGCAGATTCCTAGTAAATAAATCAAAAAGCATATTAAGATTTAAATGAAACAATTACATTTATGAATAGGAGGAATTCTACTTCGAAGGTCAGTTAGTTAATAATATTTGGTCTAGTTTAGCAATTTTTAGGAATATCTTCGATGAATTTAAAAGTAATTGATTCTTAAAATGTCAATGTTAATTTGTCATGCTTTGATTAACACATTCGCTGCGGCAGCGCTAAAAGCCTTCTGATTAAGAGTCAAATACTTCCCGTTTTAAGAATTCCAGCCATGCGTTTCGACTTCTAATTTCTATTTTATCGTACCTAGCCCTGCAGGACTAACATGACACACGCGACAATTACTCACTCTCGCGCGAGTAATCGCGCTAATAGCATGTCGGAATTCTGTGAGCAAGAAGGTGATGCAGTTAGCATGTCGGGGACACTGACAGCATGTCGGTGACGCTGTTAACAAGTCAGTGACGCGTTTAGCATGTTGATGACTCGGTTAGCACGTCGGTGCCACGACACCACAGATTTTGCCCCTACCAAAAATGTCTCACTCATTTTCATTTGCGTGATTTTGTTTTGTATTTTAATTTCAGCATGCCAAAGAAAAACATTTATTTTTAAACAAATAAGCCTGTTACACAAAAAAACTAAACATGAGGTGGATGAAAATCAATATAGTACAAACTAATTCCATGCGTAAGATCGAATGAATGAGCCGATGTTGCTATCATAAAAATTATTTATTTTTAATAATTTGCTACATCGGACTCTCGTCGCGAGATAAAGAACTGCCAAAGTTTCTCGAGTTTATCGGTCATGTTAGTGTTTAGAATGACGTCATAATCGTCGACAAATTTCGATAAATCAAGAACGAGAGCGTTCTCGCGCAGGTCATGTTAGCCCTGCTGACTTCAAAGGTCCTTAGGGACATGGAAACTCATCAGATTCAGATTTTTTTGATAGGGTACTTTGTTGAGAATACACCCATGCGGTAGCACGGGGTTCTGTTGGATATTTCAACAGTTATAAAGGCTTTTTTCAAAAACGGTAAATTTACGGGAAAATGGTTTCCGTGCCGCATGGAACAAATATTATGCTGGGGATATGGTCGTGAAATAAGTAATAACTTTTTTAAATTTTAATCATTTATTCAAATCAAACATAATCTCTTGCTGTGGTAAGCAATATGCTGGTTCGCAGGTTTGCTTGTTGTAGTAAGATATGATAACGTTGTTTAGGGCATACTGTCAGACCTTCTACACAAGCTGCGTGTGGACCAGCTACACATGGAAAACAATGGACGCCCTGAGGGTCGAATACAAGACAGCTTCAGAATGCTTTTGTAGTGCCTCAGTCATGTTAGGTCAGGCGCGTGTTCACGATTTCCACGGAATGGTGAGGACGAAAACGGCGTCGCTATTAGAGAGAACGCGGTTAAGCATTAATAGCATTATGAAGATGTCAGTGGACAAATTTGACTCGCCGATAATGAATCATTTCATGCATGCGTTGGTTAGGCAGGAGTGATTCGTTACATCCGGTGAATGTAATATGTCAATATTATTTATTATTAAACATAACATCACGCCAGTAATCCCCGAAGGGTTAGCCTTCGGGGATTACTGGCGTGATGTTATGTTATTGTTGTTGTTAGTATTTAGTTATTGTAACATAGCTTTTAAGTTGCTTTTTTTTGCATCTAACTTACTAAAAAATGGATGATTGTAGTCTTAGTGAATAAATAAATTAAATAATCAACAAAAACAGTAGTAGGTATAAAAAGGTTAAATGTTATGAAACTACACATTCAAACAAAAATCATTTAGTATTATAACAAAAAAAATATAATTTACCTGTAATAAAATAAAATTTTACTATAGGTACACCTCTGCCTAACCCTTCGGGGATTACAGGCGTGATGTTATGTTATGTTATGTGTGTAAAATAAAATAATTAGTTCTTTAAGAAATTTTAAATGTTTTCTCTATATTAATTATTTATTTTACCCAACGTAATAAAAAAAAATAGTAATATTATGAAATCAGATAATTATGTTTTAATCAATTTTTGACGTAGAAACATGTGCACTTGGTACAGCACTACGGCTGACTAAAGTCCCGCGTGCGCGCACGTTCTGTCGGTACGGGGTTGGGATTACGGCCAAATTGTTCCCGTATCGCACAGTCGCACTAGAGTACTAGAACCTCAAAATATCGTTGCTGTGCGTTACGCAAAAATACTTCCCGTACATTTTTTCTTCTTTCTACTTGAAGCAAGAATTTCGGTAATATAGGCATCTCTTTTTATTGTTAACGGGAACTTAGTTTTATCACCTCCACACCGGGGGCAAGACAGAAAACTAGCTGCCGCACACGGCGACACTTAATTATGGCCAAATACTTCCCGTATCGCAGCCAATGTGTTAATGATTTCTTAATTGGCTTAAATTCCGTGGAAAACATAACTTAGAGAGTAAATCATAAATCATTTGTTATTTGGACTTTTGTGATGTGTTTATTACCATGTGTAATTAAGTCATAAATCCAAGATAGTAAAAATATGCTTTTTTAATTAAAACAGAATATATTATTATCATCTGATTACCAAAAGCAGCGCCATCTGTTATGAAGTAGATGAAATTAGACAATTATGTATCACGTCGATGAGTATCTACTTCGTGTCTAGAGGCGCTCGTGCTCACTACAGCATATCGATTGAATAGTTCATCTATCGCTTACTAGATGGCGTACCTGTCCAGTGAGCGCGTTTATGTCTTTTGTTCAGCGTACTTTCTTAAACCAAATAAATCGAACGTTTTATCAAATAAATCCTAATTTTATTTTATTCAAGTAACTTATTAATTCAGTCATTGAATTTGGTAGTAGAGTAGGAAAATAATAGTAAATTGAGATTTTTGGCAGAAAAGTAGGTTTTGAATAAGGTATTTTATATTATTATTTAGTTTATTTGTTTTCATACTAGATACATTTATATATTTATATAAAATATCATAAAAATATTTTAAAATATAAAAAAAAATGTGGTCCGCCGGTATCTGGAGCAGGGTCTAAGCTACCGGTGGTTAGGGCTCCAGAAATAGGAACCTCCTCACGATACGAGCCGTACCGAGGAGTACTGCCTTCTGAATCAGGCTCATGATCCAACCACCTAACGAGAGCCTCGAGAGATGTTGATCGAGGCTTTCGGCCATCAGACTATTGGCCGTTACGACAATCGGCACAATGACGGCCGAGCTCACATTCCACATGTCAACAACCTCGTGTGCTAAGTCAAGATTTCTTGCCCGTTCTTCTCCATAGGAACCTACTACTCTTTGGAATGGGCAACTAGCTTCATATTTCTAACTGACCGACTCCTTGACAATTCAAAAGTGCCTGTAAATTGTTTAATTGAAATAAATGCTTTGAGTTTGAGATATTTAATTTGTTTCTCTTTCTCAGCTTTCACGAGCTTCTCGTCATGTGGAATGGTAACACGACTATCATTGCGCGGCGTACTAATCGATCTATCACCACTATATCAGGCTTATGGGCGACTATAGTCCGGTCAGTAATGATAGAACGATCCCAGTACAACGTAACATGGTCATTTTCGAGAACTGGGTCGGGCACATACTTGTAATACGGTACCTCATAGTCTACAAGTTTATATTTCAAAGCAAGTTGCTGGTGAATAATCCTAGCAACTTGGTTATACCTGTGTAAGTACTCACCGTTAGCCCGATAACAATCAGAGATAATAATAATTATGTCTGATGGACTCACCCGGACGGTGGCATGCCCGACACACGCCAACCGTCCCGTCCTTCATGATATGTCTGCGGTAGTTATTCGTCAAGATAACTTCGTCCATAATTGCACGGCATTATTATATTTTATTTATATTATCTAATTTTTTACTTATTTTTGCTTCAGTAAACTTGACAATGACCTAAAATATTGACGCATCAAATGATTAATCGTAATTTAAGTGGGGCCCGTGGCAAAATAATGAGAGTCGCACGGGTCGGTCTGTGGATCGGTAACCATCTACTACATACTCCTTCGTGCCTCAGAAAGCACGTTAAGCCGTTGATCCCGGCTTTCATTCGTAGATCTTGGACAGTCGTTACGGGTAGTCAGAAACCCAAAAGTTTGTAAACCAGTCTTACCAAGGGGTATCGAGTTATTCAGCAACTAGGTTATGGAGGTCAGATAGGCAGTCGCTCCATGTAAAAGCCTGGTATTCAGCTGCATCCGGTTAGACTGGAAGTCGACCCCAACATAGTTGGGAAAAGGCTAGGCAGATTGATGTGTGTTGAATAAATCTGATGGTTATTCTTTATTTGTTTAGGAGCGGTCGTCTAGCGGTCGAGGGCTGGTGGTGCGGGCGCGCCATGCCGGCGGCAGGCACGCGCGCTAACAACGGCGCCTTGGCGCTGCACTACGCGGCCGCACGAGGCTGCCTCGACTGTGTGCGGCTGCTGACCAACTCCACGCCTGATGTGTCGTGAGTATACAGATTTATTTTCAGCACTTCATCAAAGCAACCAAGCTTCCATTATGCATGTTGTCTATACGAGTATAAGTCTTTGTTTCCGAATTAAATTATTTATTATTATTATTATATTTTTTAAGTCTAAGTCAAAAAAGGCACTTTTGATTTTTTTTTACAAAAGATGTTAAATCGGTAAATTGCGATCCATAAATTTAGTATAGGTGGTTAGACGATACTGAAGTATCATGTCGAGATATTGAGGTGGAAAGTTCTCTTATGTTCTTATATGATCATCTTTACCTTCGAATACTTCAGACTACTCGTATGACAAGACCTTTTAACTAGTTTCATCGTGTGCCGTGCACTGATGGAGGGCTATGTCAGCTTCTATAGAAAAATGCGCAAACCGCTTTTGTTTCATTTAAATATAGATAAGGATCTGTAGCCCCATTGAAGACCTTATTACCTCTATATGCCCCATTTAACATGGGTGAAAACCATACCATAATTCTCCACAATATTCGTAAGATTTATTATAGCAATAAGATTGATGTAAGACATTATCTATTAAGGTGGCAATAAAACATGCGCGCACGATTCATTAAGCGGTCACACATCATTGTGCGCGCGCAGATCTGCGAGATCAGGCGCAACTGAGCGAGACTTATCGGTGGTCGACATGTTAGGAGTCAATTTGAGTTTTTTTTTAATCAGTTAAAGGTTTGTCCAGTAGAAGCGTTGTCTCAAAATAATTGAGTATTTTCTATTTTTCTTAATGGCAATTAGTGCCGATGCCAACAATTCTGGAAATATCAGTAGTGCTCTGGGCACCACGTTCGTTTTAATTAAAAATTAAATCCACAGAGGAAGTTTGGAATTTCGGAATAACCGAGTAGGTCCAGATGGGTCTTTGTTTGTCATCTTTTGGTATTCAAGAATCTAGAGTATTTTTTTATCATAATTTTATTTTTGTGGGCCCTAACAGACACTTCTAGAAGATCAGCATGATCGTTGAGCTACTTAAGTTCTGACTTGAGCTGCACGTATCTTGACAAATGCGTGCACTGACTGGACAGGTCGGGTCAATCTATGTGGTTCTTTCATCAAAAGATAATTTCAGGCACATGGTATTCACATGATCTGACCAAAATTATGTCTGGACTTTAAAAGAGAGTGTGACCTCTGAGTTTGTTTCGGCCTTTCTTCTCAGAATAGTCAGAAACGAAACGCTGACCTCATCTAGTTTTTAAAATATGATCGATGTGTAAAAGTGTTTGCACAAACCTACTTACAGAAATAAATCATTTATCATTTAACAGCTAGTTCATTTTAATCCTAAGCCCACATGATCTTTAGAACCTCAAAATTAACAAATAATTTTTGTGTTTCAAAACCTAATAATTTCAAAACTTTATATGGATAACCAAAGTGTAATTTTATCTAAAATCTAAACAGCCAATAAATTATTTGGTCAGCCATACTACTAATCCTGCCAGGGTTGCGAGTTTGTCCGAAGGGATATCGTGGCCCTGGCACACACGCCCTCCCGCTCCGCCCAGAGCGGGAGAACTTATTTGGTAATTTCCCACCCAAAAAAAAAAGCCGTACTACTGATATTATAAATTGCGAAAGTAATTCTGCTTGTCTCTCTGTCTTTCACGCCTAAACCACTGAACCGAACGTTATGAAATTTGACAGACAGGTAGCCTGAGACCTGAAGAAGGACATAAGTAACTTTTAATACTGGATATCGGTATTAAAAAAATAGGCATGCAGATGTAGTCGTGGGCACGTTAAGCCGTTGGTCCCGGCTGTTATTTTTAGATCTTTGACAGTTGTTACGGGTCGACACTGTCGTCGGAAGCCCGAAAGTCTGACAACCAGTCTTACCAAGGGGTATCGTGTTACCCAGTAACTGGGTTGTGGAGGTCGGATAGGCAGTCGCTCCATAGAAAATACTGGTATTCAGCTGCGTTCAGTAAGACTGGAAGCCGAACCCAACATAGTTGGGTAAAAGGCTAGGCAAGTAGTAGTGTAGTCGTGGGCAAAACCTAGAGTAAAATAAATATTTTCAATCGCATTTGACTGGAAGCTAAACTGGTACTTGGAAAAAGCCTAAGCTGATAATTTCGATTTAACTTGATTACTGTTTTTGTTACTTCGGTTAGCCAGACATGTTTCTTGTTCAGAACCTCGTTTTCAAGCAACTAATCAGCTCATGTCAGGATTTTTTGCTAGCTGGTCTTCTGTCCGTAACAGCCCAGTCACGGGAGCTAACGGTGCGAACTACTGTTATTGATAGTTCTCGGTGCGTACGCGCAGCTTTGTTTTGTACAAGATACAATCTGTTTTGTGTTGGCTAGGTCATGTATAATTATAGGTAGTAAGATATTTAGTAGAGCGGACAATGGTATATACATGTAATATACTTGATAATTTTATGGTTATTTTTTATTCCAAAACAAGCAACATGGAGAAAAGACGATTTCAAAACTTGGGTGCCTAGACAAAGTGACATTCGATTCGATTTGAGTGACTTAGCGGTGATGAAAAGGCTTATGATAATCCTGTAGAAAGTGTTTGTAGAAATAAATACTTTTATCTACTCGCATATCGTAAAATTCGAATTATAAACTTCAAAACGAGTTTATATTGACATATTTGACATTATGTTTACAAACACAATATTGAAATTTAAAAATATAATCATATTTTATCAGTTTTTCTCTAACAAAATAATGTTATACGAGTAAAACATTTGTTTTCAGGACAAATCCAACAAGTTAATATCACCAAGGAGTTTTTCCAGCAATTATTTTTTCTAATGGAACGCTTATGCGGGGCGCGCCATTTTTACAGCATTACAAAAAGTGTTGATTCTAGCAATTTTTACTTGTCTGTGGCAGCGCCTGCTTTAGCGCATAGGCCGTGCAATAAACTATTTCTAACTCTTTTAACGTTGATCTTTTTTTTTCTTTTTTTCTTTTCACAACTCTTTTATTTATTAGTTTCAATCCCAAAGTATGAAAGTTGTTAAAGTAGTATATGAAACTGCACATATCTTGGTATTAAAACATGATACTGTACGAGCCTTTATTATTTCAAAGCGTTTCGTAATACGAGATGCGGTTGAAACTATTTTAAATCTTCAATTTTTTTACAACTAGTTTTTAATAAGCAGTTCCAAATATACTTACATGGTTCTTGCTAAATCGAACTTTAATATTGAAAGGCCTTATTGTAGATCTTTCTATAGATAGTATAAAGCAAAGTCACTTTTCGTGTCTGTCTGTGTGAACGCTTAGATCTTCTAAACTACACAAGGATTTTGATGCGGTTTTTACCATCATTTAGAGCATTTATTCTGGAAGCTTTATGCGGATAATAAATTAATATTTAACTTAGCCGTAGCACAGAAACCTTGATTATTTCACATGTCGCCATAGCACCGCATGTTATTAAACAAGATGTATCATAAAAAATCTGCTGTTCCCTACATTTTGATGAGTCATGAGACCATAAATGTAGGGAACAGCTGATTTTGTTTTCGCGTTTTCGCGATTTCAGGTTTGGTCCCATAGTAAAAGTTGTTCATAATGATGAGTACAATGACCCCTTAAGAGGTTGTGTGTTATTTATGTTGCATCTTGTATAGGTAACACGATGGTCTCTCCAATTGTCTTTACAAAATATAGTTCTTATCAACGCACGCATGGCAAACAAAGTCATTTGCTATAATTAGACGATGTTATATTTACTATTACTCGTATTAGATGATGGCACAGCCATAATTATCAGGCTGGCACCTAACACTACATACCGATTTAATAGCCATGCACACTTTTAGTAATGCAGTGTTCGGGCACAGGTAAATGTTTCAGTGTTTTTGTTTTCTGTAGACTTTCGTTTAAGTAACGTGCCATAAATGTTGGTAGTTTGAATGTCTCCAAGGTATTTTGCTGATGAAGTACCTGTCATTGTTTTGTCATATTGTTTATTTTTAGAAAGCTTACAGTCTAATATTTGTATAGGTAAATCACACTAATATTATAAAGGCGAAAGTTTGTGTGTGTGTGTGTGTATATTTGTTACTTCTTCACGCTCAAACAGCTGGACCAATTTTGATAAAATTTTGTATGGAGGTAGCTGACACCCTGGATTAAGACATAGGCTACTTTTTATCCCGAAATTGAACAGGATCGAGACTTACGCGGGTGAAACCGCGGGGCGCAGCTAGTATGGACAATATAAGCGTTTAGAATTGCCATTTAAAAGCTTCCACAAATTAAAGACTAAGTAGCAAAAGTAAAATAAAAACAAAAATTAAATCTTAAACAAAACCAATTTTATTTTTTAAATTAATATTGTGAATTATTATTATTAAACAATGTTCTATATTTACAACAATTGATCCTTAATACACAAGCTAATTCTAAAATATGTATAGTATGTACAAGTATATAATAAAATAATAAAAAAGCGGGGAAGTGCTCATAGGGCATTAACAAATTCGTCCGCACAGCTGTCAATGCGAAAAGTGCCCAAAAGGCTGGCAGAATTGCCACGTTGGATGGCTATACTGATTCTTTGGGCTAAAAATAGGCCAGCCCTCTGGTCACGTGAAGAATCGACCAACCGCTTGGCGATGTCCCGAAATACTTTAATGAGCATTCGGACCCCAAGGCCCTAGTGTTTCAACCCCAAACGGCTTAAACATATAGCTCCCAATAAGGTTGTTATATTTGCGCTGTTTGAGGTATTCTGCTCCTGGAGCAGCCGCCCCAGCACAACCCGCCGTGCTAGGAAGATGGGATGGCGCTAGGGTGTCGACACAAAACCAATTGTTCTTTAAACACAAAATATTACAAAAAAGGTAAATTATTTTTTAAATATTTTTCTAAATACACCTACATCTTCATTGATAGGTATACAAAGTGTGTCATAGGTACCATTGTGATTGCTGGGATTGTAAATAATACTTCACATCGTTATAACATTTTTTAATAGAAGCAATGTTTGATATTAAGTTGTCGTGAGTCCATAACCTGAAACAAAATCTACGATGAAACAAGAGGCAGTTTTTAACAACAATACCATGCTGAAATTGTTAATTCTACAATAAAGGCGTGGCTTATACTAAAATTAACTTGTTAAGATAATTGCATGGTTATAACATCTTGTGGGTGTGGCCAAATGAAGTAGCTTAACTTTCAAATTCTTACAGTTCCTGTGCATTTCACTCAAACCGGTGCTTGTTCCGAACTTCCAACCTAGAGGCTATAATTATTATCGTTCGAAATTACCAACACTTTTACACGACAGGAGAAAATATACAGTCAAAATATACATTACGCCATAAAAATAGGTTAAACTTACCAAGCTCTAAGCTAAAAATGCACTCAACAAGTACACTAGTCATGTCAATTAAAATATATAATAAATTACCGGAAAAATTAAAGAGGAACAAAAATTTAATACATTTCTAAATAAATTAAAACGATATCTAATAACTAAATGCTCTTTTAATATCAATGAATATTTAAATGACAAATTTTAAATTGCATGTTCTATAAAATAACTGCAATACCTATATTTAATAACTAAGTAGTCAAATGATTGAGACTTCTTGGCGGGAAAGTGAAGCGTCATGTTAGCAGTTTTGTTTTATTTTCTAAAATTTGTGTTTAGCCGAATTTAATGTGTAATAGTGGTGGATTATTAACCATTACGTGTTCGTGAACCTGCATTAATGTAGGCAAATGAAACAAAACAGTGCAACATCACTTTAAGTTCTCTCAAGAAGTCCGCGCGAGGTTTCAGTAAAGTGCCGCGTCTTTACTTAAACTCAAGGGGAGCGGGGCGGGATATCATCAATCATCTTTATCATGCATTGAGTGGAGTTCATTTCATAATTATTATAACTTTGTACTTGTTACCTAATTTTACATGACACTGGCTAAATGCACAAACCGTGCGAAGCCAAAAAGAAAAAAAAAAAAAAGTAGTCAAATAAAAGTCCACTTCCTCTCTCTACTTTTGCTGTGCCCGACAAGGTCTACAATGATCATTATTCTGTAAATCCTACCACCTATGTTCACATGTGGAAGCAATAAATATACTGAGTATTGAGTATACAACGTGGAGACGACAATATAACAATAAATTCAACTACGTATATCTAATGACGTTCGCAGTCTGCACACGAAAATTCAATCAAATATATCCAATAGTTTAGTCGCTATAGCTAGTCAAAGATTGGCAAAACCCATAGTCGGCACACCACTGCTATTTAGTTTATTTGAAAAAATCACTTTTTTAATTTCGATGCTAGAATTTATTTGATCGTTCCAAAATACTCTTATGCATTAGTATTGCCAGTGTTTTCATTTATTGTCGTATTGTTGTCTCCACATTGTATATCTAGATGGAAAGACCATAATTATCATCTCAGTCGAAAGACATCCATTGCTGGACATATGCCTCATCGTTCTCAAGCATCGTCAAAACTACCGATCCTACGTTCCCAAGGAAAAGACCATCTTAAGAAAATAAGGACTACTTAATTAATTTACGGGGTAGGGACGTCAATACGACAATAAATGAAACTTCATATATCTAATTAATGAAGTTCCCAGTCTAGAAACAAAAATAAAATCAAATATAAATAATATCAAATTAGTCACTATAGATACTCGGCTCATTGGCAAAACCCATTATGGTCACTACTACCTATTTAGATAGTTTTTTTTTTTTCGATGTTTGTATTTAGGTATTGGGTGGTTTTAAAATAATCCTATCCACTAGTTATGCCAGTATTTTAGTCAATATGGCCGTACAATCAAACTTCCAGTAATAGAAACCATAAAACCATTTAATGGTTTAATCTATCACTTATCACATCAAAAATAAAAGAAAAATCTTAAGCGTACATTCAGTGAGACGGGTAGAGAAAGCGTTACCAGATTAATTGCTGTTATCCGCGATCTAGCGCGCTCATCTACGATCTTCACGCCTGCGCCTGCGCAGCCGTCCTGTGACACATTTATGTCGGCAATAAAAATAGTTGGTGGTACAATACTGTGGTGGTGTTGAGTGTTAACATACAGTATGAAGTTTTCTGGGCTGATCTCCTTCCCCTAGCTATACAGTGCAATTTGCATACGATCCAAAAACTTAAATTAACACAGTGCCAGACAAAGTAAGATGGCATGAGCGTGGAGGTGATCAAATCAAAAGATTTCATGAATTTTATGACCCTGAGTATAAAAATATGCATTTTCTAGAACTCTTTGTGCTGACAAAGTTTGCGATAACGTAGAACATAGACGTGGCTTGCAGATGATGTACCAAGATATTGTAGGTATTTTGTCTAGGATTGGCATATAGACCCATGGAGGCGCTCGGCCGCAACGAAAAAGGCGTATTATTGGATGGAATAAGCATGTTCATGTTGTTTGTTGCTCCGTGTGGTGCCGGACGTAATGAACAGCACCATCCTATTTCTTCCCGTGGGTGTCGTTAAAGGCGACTAAGGGACTTACTAGAGAATGGACAGCACGGTTCTCTATGCATTTCATACTGCGATCGCCAAACCACCTGCCAAGCGTGGCGATTACGGCAACCCCATTGGGGGAGGCCTATGTCCAGCAGTGGACGTCTTTCGGCTGAAATAATGATGATTATGAAGCGTGTTCACGCTGCTCACGTGGACGCGAGGTTTAAATATCAGTCATGATTGTCTTACAATAAACCCAATTCCGGCAGAGTTTCAGAAGTAATGAGGGAAATTCAAAGGGTTTTTAAAGGCAAAATTAAATAGTGCCAAAATCATCAATATCAAATAAAATTGGACATAATAACATCTCAAAGATTGTCCAAAAACTTTCGCTGGTTTTGGCAGTCGACGTACTAGCTTGGGCTTTGCCGGTGACAGTGGTGGCCTGCAGTACACCAAAGAAAATAGCGACTTTTACTAAACCACTTTCCCGTTTTCTCGCAGCTGGGGCCTTCTAAATCAACGTTCGATGCTGAGATCTGTCACAATAGCCTCTCATTCGTTTAACAGCCAAGCGTTCATTTAACCAGAACAGGTTTGCCATCAGATATTTTTGAAATAGACATTATGTTGAATGATTTTTTTCTGGTAGGTTTTTACAAACACTTTTACACGTCAATCATATTTTTTAAACGGCAGCGTTTCCCATCTGACTACTCTGAGAAGAAAAGCCGAAACAAACTCAGAGGTCACAGTCTCTTTTAAAGTCCAGACATAAGCCACGTAGAAACTGTTTGTAAGAAGCTAAACCAGTATTCATATGCGCTCTACAGTCTAGCAAAAATAGTAAATGATTCCGTTGTTCTAATTTCTTACAAGGCCTATGTTACATCTACATTACGTTTTGGAATAATATATTGGGGAAATTCCACTGACAAGGAAATTGCGTTTAAGGCCCAAAAAAAATGTGTGCGTGCTGTGTTTAAACTTAAACCAACTGATAGCTGTGATCCATATTTCAAAAAATTTAAACTTTTAACATTGCCCTGTATGTACATTTTTGAGACAGCAGTATTTGTCAAATCCAACTTCCATCTGTTTGAAACATTGAAATCTAAACGACGCAACAGAGAGATATGCGCTAAGCCACATAGCACTGCTCTCTATACAAAAAGTTTTTTGGGAATGGCACCTAAGATCTATAATAAGATTCCTAGACTAATTAAAGACATAAACAACATAAACGATTTTAAAAATGCTTTACAGAAAATATTTTATGAAAAAACATATTATACGGTGAACGAATACCTAACTGACACATTATAATTATCTTTTTTTATTTTTATTAGTTAATTTATTATTTATTGATTTGACAATTTTACTAGAACTTATTATTATTTTAATTTATTGGAATGTTTTTATTGTAAGTATTGACAATTTGAATTTGAATTATTTAATAATGTGTGATAATTTATTATAATCAGCATGTTTGTACCAAAATAATATTTGTACGCCGATGACGGCTAGACATAGCGTTCTTTAATAATTACAACATCTGTACCTAACCTACCTATGTTTAACAAATAAAAATATTTGTATTTGTATTTGTAAAAAAAAAGCTTAGTTAAATCATGTGAAGACCATGTAGATTGGTGCCTGAAATTATCTTTTGATGAAAGAACCACACAGATTGAGGGGGACCTGTCAGTGCTCGCATTTGTCAGTAGTCGTGCAGCTCAACTCAGAACTTAAGGAGCTCAACGATTCAACGAACAATACTAAAGAAAGGACATCTGGGTAGGCCGCATAAAGTACTCAAACTGCCAGACATCATAGAAACTAAGAGAAAAAAAAAACAATGACTCACATAGTCCTCACATTCATAATAATTAAAATAATACTTTACAAAGTAAATATTCATGTCATTGTTTATGTAAAATGGTAAATAGAAAAAGAAAAATATAAATAGTGGTAAGAAAAAATAAATTAAATCAAGATTCACTGTAAAATTGGAGCAACTCAATCCCAAGCCTTTTTGTCCTCAATATAGTCTTTAACAATAAAAAGGGCTTTCTGGCACAGTTACTCTCGGATAAAGTAGCTAATAGGTTGGCCCAGCTTCCGACTTCTCTCTTTGAGTACCCTTTTTAAGACAATACGACTGTCTAATTTAATAACGATCAGTGGTTTAGGGGTGAAAACAACAGACGGTTACTGCCACATCTATAATATTAGTATGGAGTAATGTATGGATAACTGCTTGCAACGACATAATTATTAGCAACGTTACAAATGTTTTTATTTTAAGTGAAATTTCTTGGAATCGCACCTACGTTTCTAATTATAGAAATTATGTTAACGGAAACAGTGGCGTTATACGTTTCTGTGCGTTTTCTACTCTGATTCAGGGCTAGCGTGTTTGTGTGTCTTCACTTTTGATTGTGATGATAAGCTGGATAGTTGTAGCCCACTACAAAATATATGTGTTTACAGAATTAATAATTCAGTTAATACATATTTTTTTATGGTCACGAATCATATTTTGGTCAAGCCTGCCTCGTTGGTCTAGTGGTCCCATCCGCTACTGATGAGCATGAGGTCCTGGGTTCGATTCCCAGGTCGGGCAAAATTTTATTGGGATTTTCCATTATGATTTTCTCAGCAGCAGCCCGGAGTCTGGATTTGTGCCCGGTTGATGGCAATAGGCTAGCACTTAAACACAACTGCGATGCGATGCGTGTCGCGGGTTCGATTCCCGCACGGAACAAATGTATGTATGAGTAGTTGCTCCGGGTCTGGCTGTTTGTGTATGTGAGTTTAAATGTTTGTAAACGCACCCACGATACAGGAGAAATTCCTAGTGTGGAGCAAAGTTTAAAAAAAAAAAAGAAAAAAAATAGAACTGGTGAAATGTGGGTGTAGCATAAGTACACCTGTGCTTAACCCTCCGGGGATTACAGGCGTGATGTTATGTTATGTTATATATTGTAATATTAAGTGTAAAAGTCTAGAATACAATAAAAAATACAATAAATATGACAATTTTATTACACAAGGTGACAGCTAAAAAAAAAAATGAAAGCTAGCTCAATGATATGTCACGTTACTCCAGTGAATTAATAATCCGACTTTAAGAGCGGCCAACCCGACATAGTTTTCATACAAACACTCGTACGTGATTATGACGTCGTAACACATCTTTCTTTGAAATTTTTGAACCAATAGGTATCTTGTGCACTATAAAGGTTTCTATGCAAGCAAAAAATAAAATTTTTGTAAAACAAATTCAGTATAAGCCTGCAAAAATCTGCTTTTTTGCAGAAATTTTACCTGAACTTTGGCAATTCATAATGTACTCGTAAATTGTAAATGTTAAGAAAACATTACGATAGAAACCTTGCAAATGTAATGGAGATTCTAATTGACCAACATTTATTTCACAAACTGGTAAGGCTTACTCAAAAACACGTATTTCCTGGAACAAGTTTTACGAAATTTCCGCACATTATTATTCGTTCAACAAACTTTTCGACCATGCTCGTATTGACGATAGACGGACCGGGAAGGGCCCTCTTAATTTTAGTCTAAATTTGCCCAACGAGCTTGTTTTAGATAGTCACACTTTAATGACAACGCACATAGAAAAAATACCATCCTACTTCTGTAACACTAAATAATTTCACAAAGCAGTAAGAATTACTTGCTTCACAATTGCAATACTTAGTCTCACTTCACATTAAGGCCATTTATCATTAAGAAATTCGCGATACATATAACTTAATCTGTCCACGACCACCATAAGCGATAATGTTGCAAGACATATCACAATTACGGGCAATTTGTAGCTCCGTAGCTCGTACCAAGTATCGCGGTACAGTTGAGTAAGAAAAATGCCTCGGAGTTTCCGGAGCGAAGCCCGGTTATGAAAGGCATTTATTAAATGTTTTTTTAAGACCTTATTAACGACTTTGTTTTGCTATCAGATTCTTTGGTCCTTTCTTACGTGTGGCTGTTGGAAAATGTGGTTATGTAGGCTTGCTTGCTTGAGCAAAATAAATCAGGACATGTGTTAACTTTTTAGCGACACACATTTTGATTATCCGTGTCATGTAAAAGATTTTATATGACATACATACATAGACTCACGCCTTTTCCCCATGGGAGTAGGTAAAACTACAGAATGCCACCTACTACGGTCCTTACATGTCTGTTTGGTGCCGGACGTAAAGAATAGCACCACCCTATTTCTTCCCATGGGTGTCGTAAAATGCGACTAAGGGACTTACTAGAGAATGGGCTGCAGCGTTCTCTATGCATTTTAACACCATACTGCGATCGCCAACCCGCCTGCCAAGTGTGGCGATTATGGCAAACCCCCACTTTGGAGGAGGCCTATGTCCAGCAGTGGACGTCTTTCGGCTGAAATGATGATGAAATGATGACGATCCTTACATACTCTTTTTGTAAACTGCCTCGTTGGCCTCGTATGGTTAGTTCCTCATGTGGATAGTTGAATCGCATGCGCGATTGCTGTGGGGTTCTGGGTTCGATTCCCAGGACGGGCAAAGTTTTATTGGGCTTTTCCATTAAGAATTTCTCAGTAACAGCCCGGAGTTTGGAAGTTGGCGGTGTGATACCTCCGTGCCTCGGAGAGCACGTTAAGTTGTTGGTTCTACGCCTGATCTCTCTCCGGTTGTGTCGGATTGCCGTCCCATCAGACTATGAGAGTGCTGGAAGAGTGAGTGCACCTGTGCGTGCGCATACACTTGTGCACGGAACTATCTCGCGCAAGGTCAGCTGAGATTGGCCGCCATAGCTGAAATACGGTCCGGAGGACTAATAATACTTTTTTTTATGGTATAGTTATTAGTTAAATAAATACTTATGGAATACACACACATATAAACTCACGCTTTCTTCTCACGGGGGTAGGCAGAAACTATAGAACGCCACCTGCTACGCTCCTTACATACTCCTTTTGCTTCGTTTACGTTCATACATCTGGACATATACGCACGCCGGTTGCGAGTACTACGCACCTAACCTATCTGAAGAATATCACCAATTATATTACTTAAGTAATAACTAGACCTAAAGTTTAATTTAAACCCTCTGCTGGATCATCAGATGACACAGAAAAAGACGCGATGCGTACTCTTCCATAGCATCTCCGACATTTCGAAATGACCAAATTAACTTTAAATTAGTTCTATGTGTTTTTGTTCCCGACTTTTTTTTAACTTGATTATTGCACGACGCTATCTTTCGTTATCTTTTCTCTTTCAGTTTCCAGTGATAACAATTTTAATTTAATTAAATTCTAAACGGGCCACTGAAAACTTGCGCTTTTCCGTATACATCTTGGAATAGTAAGTTGTACTCGTGTTTCTTCGTGAAGCTTGACATTTATCGGCAAGCAAGACTACTACTATATATTCTATTATATTCTTGTTTCCCGCTCTTAACACTCTTTATTATGTACACCATACGAATTACAGTTAAAAATACAGATGTCTTTTAGGTATGTTATGTCGTAATTATGCCAAACGTAATAAAACTATATGGTAAAACAATCTATATTGACATAAGTAATTTCACTGCCATAAATTATTTTATAAATAAATCCCACCAAACGTTATCTCGTAATTCAATTGACGGTAATTTCAATTAAGCTAATGATTTCCTCATATAGTAAAATAACGGTTTGTTTAAGGAAACCCGACGGAGTGCAAATAAAAACATAATTGTATATTGGAAAGAAAGCAGCCATAAGTAAGTGGGTCTGTTGCACTGATAAGGGTGGTGGCATAGTGAGGAGCGGAGAGGGCAAGCTTTTAAATAACGTGTAAAAGTGTTTGTACAAACCTACTTGCAGAAATAAAATCATTTATCATTTAATTTATCAGTAAAAATGACACTAATGGAGCTTGCTGGTAGCGATTACGTATTAGGTACAGTCAGGGAAATTAATTGTTTATCAAACTGACACTTTGCCTTGTAATAGCATTATATTTCTTTTTAATATAAATTTTAATACAATTCTTATTAATTTAATCAATGTTTTAATATCAAAGAATATTAAATTTTACCTTTACCAATTTTATAATTTAAGTTTAGCTTTTTACCAATGTTATCAATTTTTCAATGTATGCGCTTAATACTAAGTAAGTTAACTATTTCTCTGATTAATTGTTATATGCATGTGGTGTTTACCTACAAGTAACTGATACACTGTTATTTTACTTGAAAAAATGTATTATGCGTTTGTATTAGTGTAATCAATTGTTGGTGAATCTAATAAAATAAATTAATAAATAGCCATTTCATACAATTGTCAAATAATGACAGTTGTGATTTTTAATATACGGAC
The DNA here is from genome assembly GCA_963921375.1 of Tiliacea citrago. NCBI lineage: Eukaryota > Metazoa > Arthropoda > Insecta > Lepidoptera > Noctuidae > Tiliacea > Tiliacea citrago. The sequence goes on along the minus strand of OY992782.1, from coordinate 9,820,740 downwards.
AATTTTAGGTGTTAATCAATTTGTTAAACAATGAATTTCCGCGAATTTACTTTTATTATGTAGGTATAAATGAAACATATAAACAAGTGAATTTTGATTTTTCAAGATTCTTTCATTTTTCATAAAAAATATCCTAACGCTAACTTAGTTTGAACTATGAATTTCATGACAACTACAATAATCTGAGGCCATAAAAACTGCAAACAAATTTCACAGAAACGATTAAAAAAACATGTAGTAATAATATTAATGGACGACTGCATACGAGCGCGATGTTGGATTTTTAACTTTCGGAGCAGAGCCGAGCGTTGAAACTCCAACAGCGAGCTTTCATTTAGGTAGTGTTAGTAAAAACGGGCAAAAGCATCTATGGTAAAACATAATCTTAGAACAAAACCGCGTCCGCTTTCGCTTATCGCTTCGCTCATCACCAACCTCCTAACTAATAATAAGTAGACCTCCGTATTACACATTAGTAGTAATTCACTCAGTCGAGTGAGATGCTACTCACCGTGTACTCGTCTCGAGTGCAATGTGCGCGTGAGTTCGTGATTGAACCATTTTCTGAACGAAAATACGTTTTCAAGTGATTTCGTTCGGGATTTAATGTGAACGTGATTCCTTTGTGTGGTCGGATTTAATGTATTTGGAATTTGTTGTATTATAGTAATGTTTTTTTCTGGGGTTGGTGGGGGTTGGTTTGCTATTGTAGGATTAGTATGTAAATATTGAACTATATTCAACTTTTTTTCATAAACATGGGAGAGAATAGTGGGAAGATTGATCTTAATGTTTCCTTAATCCCAATTTATTTGGGGTTGGAGCAAGATATCTTCTTCCTTACTTCTCTATTCGTCATCTCAGTAGTCCCCCCTTTCTAGTCATGTTTCACTTGTCTCCTTTCAAACTGAATTTCTAGTATTTCTAAGTTATTATTAATATTTATCCAATGCCAATGCATATCTTTGATACAATGGAGAATTTGGTCCACTTTGAGCAAAAGGAGCTCAAATTCAAAGCATTTTCGCCTGAAACACAGGATTACCTAGTTCAGGCACGTAATTCATAAGAATATAATTTACATTTAAGCAAAACTGTACACATTTTTATACCTTGTAATTTTTTTTTTTTTTTAATAAATATATTATAAATATAAAAAAAATATATTAATATATTATATTTATTTAAATTAAACTATTAACAGGCAAAGAAGCTATAGTTGCCCATTCTAAAGCGTAGTAGGTTTCTATGGGGAAGATAGGCAAGAACTCCATGGACCTAAGTGCAAACATCAACAACCCGATGTGACCTAGCCTTGACGTAGGTATTAAGTACTGTTTTACTGACAGTATATTGTCAAATTGATTTTGGGTCAATATTCACAGTTGATTCTGCATATAAATCTGGGTCAAAGTGCATATAATGCATTCTATTGTTCATTGTGATGTATTGTCATCGTGACCTGACCTAAATATTATGGTATCTTGATTATTATTATTAATAATTTGCAAAAGTCATGAGTTATTTGAACATGACTGATAATAAAAATAAACTCATGAGGTAGAGGTAGATTAGTATTTAATAAGATGTATTTAGATCTTTTTCTTCCACTGTTATGTGATTTAAGGCTGTAAGTTCTGTTCTCCATTTCATAATAATTGTCTCCGCGTAAATGCAATCCTGACTTCATTTGATATTAAGCGATTTTGCTGTTCAACTCATCTTCATCCTAATTTGAACATTATGGGATTCTACTGCTCCAGAGAGCAAAAGAAGTACAAGCAGCTACGAAGTACAGCTCTTATACATATCTTGTATTAACCATCTGTGAGGTCGTTAAAGGTATTTTGCTATCGCTAAGTTTTTAAGCCTAGTGTTCAAGGTAGTACACGGTATACCTGTTAGTTGTCTATTTACTAAGGATAAACAACGATGTATCAATGAATTATAGCCTATTTCTCTAAACAGTCTATTCTGTGAAAAATCCCACCGTAAATAATTAGGTGAAGTGACTTGTCATTCCACCAGCTAACTTTAAGCCGGCGCCAGACACAGCAACAAAATTTGAACACTTATTTGAACACTTGTTTGAACAATTGTTTGAACACTTGTGAGAACTCTTACTCACTGGTATTTGAATATTTGTTCAAAGTTTGATCACATATTTAGAACATTGCCATTCGGTGTCGGTTTTTCAAGCGCACATCAAAGATCAAATGTGTGCTTAGCCTACTACACTTGCACAAAGTTCAGTTGCTCGTAAATCACTGAGCAGAACGGTCGTTTTGTTCAGTCGCAAGATGAACTGGAGTGACGAAAGTGTCTTGGAATTTATTTATTTGCTTGAAGGAGAACCATGTATAAAGAACCCTAAAAGTAAACATCATAAAAATAGAAATTTGGTCAATGACGCCATTAGTTTATTTTTTTGCTCATGTAATAAATAATTACATAGGTACACTTAAATAATACAGGTACATCCTGTTTGTTGTCTATTTGAGTACTATGAAGCGACAGCATCGTGAAACATGTCTGGCAGGTAAAGCAAACATGTGTTCAAATATGTGAGCAAAGTCTATCAAAGTCTTTGTTCAAATATGTGTCTGTATCACACTTTATCTAAGTTTTCACGGTGAGAATTTTAGAGAATAGATCGGCTGTTCTTTGACTTTTTTTAAGTCGTAATATATTATTTTAGTAGCCATGTATCATTTTACGATCACAGATAATGAAAACTATGCTCATAAGAAACGAATGCATAGTTTCTTGGTGGTCACGCTAGAATAAACATACGATAGATCAGATAGCAACGGTATCTAACTGAATAACTTAACTTAATAACTGAATAACTTAACGACTGCTAATTATTAATTTTATCTTCATGCTTTTTTTATTTACTGCGTGATGTACCCAACATCCGCCATTTTGCTTCCAATAATCCATATAAAAACTGTAGCAGTACCGGCGGGGTAACTGTGCCACAAAGTAGCAATAGATTAAACTTTGATAGTTCAACAACATTCATTGCGTTATTTACGTTGTTTAGCAGGCAAATATTTCGAACATATGAAGCAATGGATTAGCAATATACTTCAAAGTCATTCAGATTGCGATTGAATGTGTGTTTGGGTGCTGGATTTTAGCTTCTTCATATCGCAGAAATCAAGCAATATTATAATCAATTAATAACGTATTTTAGCATCATATTCCATAGTCTACACTCGGCTAATGGAAGGTTGAATTTTCCTATACTCCGTTGTTTAGGTAGTTAAATAAAGGTAAACAAAAAAAACCACGTGACGAGAGAGCTGTCAAGTAACCGACTAAACTTAATACCTCTCACTTCAGTTGTCATGCTACGTCACAGTTGTACTCTTCAATTTAGCAACGTTTTATTTCGTTGACGATTAGAGGACCTGTCTTTTTGGGCTCTTTACAATAGGCAGATTACAAAATATTATAGTATTGTTATAAATCTAACAAAAAAATTGTGTTCAAGCAGGTACATCTACGAAGAGTAGTTTAAGAATATATGATAAAGTTTAACTTATAGTACTAATAAAAGAGGAAACTATCTTAAAAATCAAAAATATATTTAATTAGGTTATAAGTTACAACGTATTTTTAAACAAGAAAGTGTCATCTCTAAAAACCCTTTTTATGATTTATTTACCTTTATTTAACTACCTAAACCGATGGAATATTATTCTTTAAATGTTTTGTTTTGTTTTTCCGGCTGTTATTCGTAGATCTTTAACAGTCGTTACGGGTTGTCAAAAGCCTGAAAGTCTTACCAAGCAGTAACGTATTACCGAGTAACTGGGTTGTGGAGATCAGATACACAGTTGCTCCATGTAAAGTACTAGTATTTAGCTGCATCTGGTTAGACTAGAAGCCGATCCCAACATAGTTGGGAGAAGGCTAGGGAGACGATGATGATGATTCTTTGAATGTTTTAACCGTGACCGGTTGTAATAATTTATATTGTGTCTTACCTAGATCTACGCTCCTGCTAAGAAAGCCATAATAAAAATAGGTCTCCTTTGAAATACTGAACTAGTATGTTAATTAAATATAATATGACTGTGTTATTTGGATTATTACGTTTTTTTTATAGTACCTAATCTGTTGTGCTACGCGATTAGGGTCTACACAATCTGAATGATTTTGAAGTATATTGCTAATCCAGTCCTTCATATTATGTTCGAAAAGGAGATGTTTCAAAATGGGCCAGGTCTAGTACACCATCTCAAAAATCTGTAGAATTCGGGAAAAATGTATACTGTTGGGGTAGTGTATTGATATTTATCAATTCTTTTTTATCGACTCTCAACATGGTGTCTCACCGATTTAGTTAGTCTGTGCTTAAATACAATGGCAGTTAAGGGGGATGCGCTAAGGTAGCCCGCGAAATTCACATTTTATTACGTTTTTTGCAATTTGCAGGTCAGTAACAGGTTGTATGTTGATCTAAATATGATTCGCGGCCGTAACAAATATGGCTTTACAGAATAAGAATCATTAGAATCGGCAGTACAACTAACTCTCTTCGTAAAATCCTATTGAATGAATATTTCTGAAATAATCATTCAGTAGTATTTTATGAACTTTGAGAGTTGTAATGCTGATTCTAATGATTATAATTCTGTAAAGCCATATTTGTTATGGCCGCGAATCATATTTAGATCAACATACAACCTGTTACTGACTTGCAAATTGCATAAAATGTAACGAATTTCGCGGGCTACCTTAGCGCATCCCCCTTAACCATAGATCGACCATTGAACATAGAAAGAGAACTGTCAGCTGTCACAACAGTGTCACTTCAGTCACTTTCTTGTCGTCGGTCGAAATAGACATGTCAAACGTCGTTAATCAATCAAAATTACAGCTTACCGCCATGACGGGTTTTTGTTGTGTGTTGCAATTTCAAGTGTTAACTGTAGTACTTATCGAAGATTTTTATCTTTCTTTTTTCAATAACAAAGCACACTTGCTTTTCCAATTCACTTTTGACATTGGCAGAATAGTCGACATCGGCTTTGCTTGCCACAATTAAAAATAGAATAGAATTTCAAGTGTTATTTCTTGTGTTTTACCAGCAAACCAAGCCATTTAAAGTAATTTGACAGTTGAGAACTGTTTTAAATGTATTTACCTATTATAAAGTTTAATGTACAGGGCCCTGGACCAGGCCATACATTTTGGAACATTTCCTTTGTCTGCTTAACAACGTTAATACCTTACACAAAGAGTGTTGTTGAACTGTCAAAATGAAACCCATTGCTTGTGCCCTTTATATTGCGTTACGCAATTTCCCCGCTGATAAATTTCATTAAAGGCTCACTCACGATCACCTAAGCTTGTAAATACACTTACAAACCATGGCAACAATGAATCAAACTGTCCATTAACCATTAACTAATGTTGATCACAGATAACACAAACGGATGTGGCTACTTGGCTACTCCAGTGAAATTTAGCCTTAGCGTAGATACAATCAAATTTGGTTCAAATTAGCATATTCGCTATTAACTCTCGAAAGTGTAGGAAAGCGAGACAACGCGAATATGCGCGTTTACTTCACAAGTGTGCTGAAGTTGGGATGTTTCTTAATCTAATTGCGTGTTTGACTGGCATGATGATTGTGCGAATGTGCGTGAGTGTGCACTTATACTTAGCTCGAAGTGACGTCACAGCGGGCCCTATCAGAATACCAGCGCTGCGACACTCCTTTTTAAATGTCATGTTATTTTGACATTACAAACATACACTTCAATTTTATTTAATTGTATGTATGTAGATGTTATTTACTTTCGCTTATATGACGTATGTAAAGACACATTTTTACAATTATTACACAACAGTGCAATAAAACGCTCTCATTTTATCTAAATATTTACATAAATAAATATTTTATTTAGTAAAAGTGCTAGTATGCGGAGTAATGTTATTAAACTTACATAATTTTTAGAATATTTCAGTAGCTGTGTTTTAACAACGTTTTAATTTCCGATTGATCATAAATAAATCTTAATTAGGTACTCACTTCTAAATAATAATAAGACATACCGGTATCTCATAATAATTATATGATATAATTATATGATATCACATAATATCATTGACTAACACCACTGGTTTCCGAAAGGATTTGCCGAGACTAAAATAATTGACCGTCAGTTTGTCAAACTCATGTCAAATGATTTTTTGGCTGTTATTATTTATGTTTGCCAATTATAGCAGTTAACCTGATTTTGACAATAAGTCACCAAAGCGTTTTATAACCATGTAAGAAAAATATTTGATTTACCTAAAAGCATTCCATTTTAAACGAGAACCGTTTGAAATGACACAACATTAATCGAAATTTGAACAACTGTCATCCCAAATTCAACCGCGCAATCTGACAATCGAAATTCTTATTCTCTTCCACAGACTATACAAGCAAAAGTTCCGTTGATATAATGTCTTGGCAGAGTAATCGCGTGATGAAATGCGCGTATCGTCAGAGTAATACATTCGTGTTGCCAGTAACGTAGACGGGTAAGCTGTCAATGACAAAAAAGTAAACTATTTTTCGAGAGCCGATAATTTGACAGGGGTAATTACCGGTTTCGCGTTTCTGGTGCAATCATTTTTTTCTTTGCATTATTTATTGAAGATGGACTATCTTAATTATGATTTTTACTATGCGTGGGGATATTTGTTAGAGTAAAGAGCATGGAGATAATGTTAGATAAGTAGGTACATTTTTGTAGAAATCTGTGGATTTTGAGGGTTTTTAGTAGAATTTAATTAGAGGCATTCGTTTGTCATTAATTAATAGTTTATTTATTTTTTGGTTTAGCTTTTAGTTTTTTTGTATATTTTGAAATATTATCAACCTTTTATTTTCTTCGTCTATTATCGGTTCTCACATATAATACCGACGTCTGTAAATCAATTTATTGTGACAGATTCTTTCACATTTCGCAAGTAGGACGAATGAGGTTGTAAACATGTCTTTCAGAATAAATTCTGCGTAATTAACAAAAATTTCTAGTCTATATTTTATTCAGACTCATGATACTGATTTCCATTTTACGACTGGAACGTCTTAATTAAAATGCCTGTATTTTCTTCTCTATGCTCGCTGAGTCTTGAAGTTTTATTAAAACAGATTCATCTCATCGCTTAAAATTCTTGTTCGTCTATCTATTGTCTATTAATGTAGGTGCTTTATGCCCTGACCATAAAAAGAGAAATGTGTCACCTTCTCTAGAAGAGACTAATACCCGGTTTTTGAAATGAGAATTTGAAGTTGAGAATTTGTCAAATTCTACTTTAGCATTAGCTAGTTAAGGTGAAAGCCCACGAAATTAAAATTTATCCGCAGCTGTAGCCCGCAAAATTCAAATTTTCTTACGTATTTGCTATTTGCAGGTGGGTGTCAGGTTGTATCTTGATAAAAATATGATTCGCGACTATAACAGATATGTATTTGCAGCATTGTAATCATTAGAATCATTAATACATCTCTCTGAATTAGATTTGTTCCCCAATGTCATAAAAAAGTCATTCAATGATGAAAAAAAATCAATTTCGCGGGCTACAGTTGCGGATTCACCTTAAGAAAAGCTAAAGTAGAGTTTGAAAAGTTCTCAACTTCAAATTCTCAATTCAGAAACCTGGTGTAGGCATAACTTTCTATTCTGGTGAACATCGAATACCTCCGCTTATCTTCAAAAATACTTTTGTACAACAAACCTCTACTAACTCTATTCTTTTAAAACAGCTACAGCTGAACATTCGCTTTTATAAAACAAAATATTAAAACACCAAAACATACGCAGAACTTTTTTAAACGAAAAAGTTTTACAACAATTCAAACGAAAACGAACGAACTATGCATTGAGTGATGGAAAGCTGTGACGTCATCAAAACAAAGATGGCGACGTGTCCGAGGAGGGAGAGACCTGCCAGGTCCGCTTCTACGAGGCTGAAGTACTCCAAGACGGTACCTGCGAGTACCATCAGGTGGGTTTGTTAAAATACTTTTATTCTTATATTAGTAATCAGTTTGAACCATATTCGTCTTTGGATACTAGTCCTTTTGGGCCATTAGATATTTTTCGTCTACAGTTTTGTGCTTTCTTAACTAACCTGCATTTTAATTGCGTAACACAATTTCAATGACAATCCGAAGGATTTGAAGGAAAATGTTAATCCATTGCTTCATATGTTTGAAAAATATGTCTGCTGACATATTTTTGAAAGCATTGGCTTTCATTGGGTTATTTACGTTGTTGAGCAGACGAATTTTTCATTTCATTTTTTCTCTCAATTATTCTTTCATTTTATTTTTCTTTAATTTTGACAGTTCAACATAATTATGTTGGTATTCCCATTGTAAGTGTGTAACAAAATTACTCCGCTGATGTTTGAAGGTAAGGATAATTATCAAACATAAAATCACTTGGGGCCAGTTTCTCGAACGAAAATTATCGCAAGATTAATGTGACAAATTGTCAAGCGCGCGTAAACTGCTGTGATTGGTTGAATGATTTATCAACAGCGAATGGCAGTCGTTTGTTGTTTGGTTTGGTTGAACAGAAGTATGCTTTCCTTTTACTGTTTCATCATAGATTTTATGGGATAATCCGGAGTTATCTTCCATTAGCTGGAGACTGAAACTTTACTCGATATCAGCTCAAAAGAGGTGGAAGTTATTCTTGGGCTGCCTATAGTAGAGACGTATCCATTCGATAGGTCATGCCTCACTCAGACTTGGTTTGACTGTTATCAATATCATACATTTTGATAATGTTAAAGCTTTAAAAGTATTCAGCTCAATAGAGTGCACATAATAATGATGAGCTGAGGCAATAGCCACACGCCATAGTAACGGTTCGTTCCGTTCTGAAACCCGCTGCAACTCGTTTAGTTTCAGTGTTGCGTTTTACAAATGAATTGGTTTTAATTAATTAGCATTTATATTTGTTCGATTAAAACATGAGTATTTTATTAACATTGGATTATTCTAAAAGCGTGGATATACTAGAGCAGGCCTAGACAAGTGGTTATCGCTTTCAAAGCGTTTCGTATTTCTACGACGAGTTTCAACAGTATTGACATAAGCTTTACAGTAGCTTATGTCGATCCAATACTTTTGATATTTGCATCATCGCTGATAGAATGTCACTATGTTTATTATAAAGGACAATTAGCTACAATACCTTCTACGGGTGTCTGCCAGTCCCATAAAACATACTCAGAGAACTTAACCAACGATTATGTAGTTCTGAGGGCCTAGCAATCACTTTCAAAGATTTTCTTATTTATACAGGGTCAAATTAAAATAGCGAAATTCCGCATGATAAAACAAAAAAAAAATACAACAAATAATCATCAAATGTTGATTTTTTGAGGGGTCATCGACCGCAGTTAGTCGATACGAAAATCATTTTCATTTTGTGTAACTTTTTCACACGTGATTGGTATCGATACATAAACACGATAAAACAAAAGAAAACAAATTTTCTCAACTCAAACTTCAAGTAACAACAACACCAGCTGTCGGTAACCCAAAAAAAAAAACAAATCTTTTTTATTTTATCATGTTTAAATCTCGACACCCATCACGTCTACATAACAACTGTCAACAGGGTTGACATAAGCTTTTCGGCCATCCGATAAACTTTTGACTTTTCCTTCATCTTTGTCTCTAGTAGAATGCGAGTTTGTCTAGCGCTCTGTTTCCTCGTTGCATTTCCACCTAGGTAAATATCACAGATTTAGTACTTAGGCTAGATACCACGAGCCGTCCGACCAAGCGTCCAAATTACATGTCAAATGAAAAAAATGACAATGCCCGTCCACTCCTAACGAAGTCTATTAGCTCACAGACGCGCTTAGCGATTGAAATGATTCTGTTTAGCACATCACTAAATTGCTGGGGTGACGTCATGGTAGGTATAAAAAGATCACACGCTCGGTTCTCATTCTATCTAATGAACATGCGGTATCTAGCCTACTCTAAATCTGTGGTAAATATAATATACTTATTTCTGCCAAAGAAAACGCATTCTACACAAAAACAATCGAATGCATAACTTTGTTCTTAAGAGCACCACATAATACACAATCTTCATATCAATATGACAAACTTTCATGTCAATTAAATGATTACTGTCGTATACATCGTCTTCCCCGTGGCGTCGCCTGTCGGATCTCGAAGTAGACGAGATAATTTCCACAATTTCTTTAGAGAAAGTGTTATGACAGGGAAATAGACGTATTACGTACGAGTATGTGTTCAATGTTTGTTTAGGTTTTTTTGCTATGTTTGTAGATGTGTGTGGAAATAGTAATGTTTAATAATTACAGCTTAAGAGCAAAAGTCTTGCTTTGAAAGGAGGATGTGCAGAATTCATCAACAAATTGCTTGGATTCGGGGATTCTAACTTGTTCCTGGTTGAGACTTACGAGCGGCCAACCCGACATACTTTTCATACAAACGCTCGTACGTGATTATGGCATTGTAACTTAATAATCTTTCTTTGAAATGTTTGAACCAATAGGTATCTTGTGCACTATATCTAGGTTTCTATGCAAGGAAATTTAAAAAAAAAAAATCAGTATAAGCCCGCAAAAACCTGCTTATTTGCACAAATTTTACCTGAACTTTGGCCATTCATAATGTACTCATAAATTGTAAATGTTAAGAAAACATTACGATAGAAACCCTGCAAATGTAATAGAGATTCTAAATCACTAACATTTATTTCACAAACTGGTAAGGCTTACTCAAAAACACGTAATTCCTGGAACAAGTTTTATGAAATTTCCGCACATTATTTTTCGTTCAATGTTATCGCGTTCTCACTCGTTTGGTTAATAGTTTTCACTTGTGCTGGATAAAACAACAATCTTTCCGACCATGCTCGCGTTGTCGATAGACGGACCGGGAAGGCCCCTCTTAATTAGATATTAGTAAGGAAGACTAAGGAAAAAATCACAACTCAAAGCATTTACTTTACTAGCATCTGTTTTACTGGGTGGCATGTGTCCCAGCAGTGAGAACATTATAAGCAAATATGCTATGCTATGCTAAACCAATTACAGGCACTTTTGAATGGTCAAGGAAAGTCAGAAAGAAGAAGCTAGTTGGCCATTCTAAAGCGTAGTAGGTTCCCATGGAGAAGCACGGGCAAAATACTCCATGGCCACTCTTTTAAATCAGATATTTGTTTTCAAGTATTGGTTACATCATTCATGGTGAAATTATAAATATAATAATATGTAGAAGGAGAACGATGTAGAATGAACGTGCACGTCAAAAGTCCTAGATAAAAATAAGCCGTGGCAGCTGTAGCAGATGACCAGTCCCTACTGACGGCGTCCGTTCACGATAAGATGTATTGATCAGCACCAGTCAGCTCAACTATTTAAACCCTTGCTAACTCCTTTGATGAAAAAAACCTATGCAAGTCAAGCAACCAGTAGTTATGTACTCGTATAGTTTAGGTACCTACAGGTGTCTGAACTCACATAATACTTTACAGTTGATTTACAATTACCATGGTTACGGTACGTAGGTACCCCACCGCTGACCTAGTGGTATTATTTAAATATGCATGAATTAGTTAATGGAACGAAACTGTAAAACTTGTTAACTTTTTACTGAACGATTTATATATATGTTACGGCTAATACCCGAAGTGCGGCTACACCTAGTTTTAGCCGGTTAGAACTAGGTGTAGCCACTTACTCTTGGTTAAACCTAGTACGAGCCGATTGTTTTCGGGTAAAATCATTTGGGTTAGGTTAGTTTAGAACAGTAACCATTAACAAGCGAAGGCGAGCGAGCGAAGCGAGCGTGCCGCGGTAGCGGCCGCCGAGCGCCAGATCCCCTCTATTGTTGGTAAATTGGTTTTATCCAACAGGGATTGTCTGGACCTATAATTCTAACCGGCTAAAACTAGGTGTAGCCGCACTTCGGGTATTAGCCGTAACATATACACAACATATGAAATCAAATAATTTATTTGCATAATACATGTTAAAAGAGTGTTACAGGTATAAAAGGTACATTGTATAAACCCTTATGAGGTTTGCAAATTAATATATCAGGTACTAATTAATCGCAACATTGAAATTTAAATTGAGTTACTTAAAATAATAGAATGTCAAAATAAAATAAAAATACACAAGTCAAATCAAAATTTCAATAATCATTACATTTAGTGGTGCCATTTTAGATAAAATCAGTCATCTTTCATTTAATACTCATTAATTGAATAGTAACATTTTGCAACTAGGAATTCGTGCAAACCTAATGAGAATTGGTCCATTTTGTGTAGGTCTGTGATACTTTTTTCCAACTTATTGTATATGTTGGGTGCATGATTAGTTGGTATCATGTAGGCTCTGGGGGCCTAAAATGGACGCTTTGGCAGAATCATAATATGATCTGCGTACAATTCATATCCCGTAATTCATCTGTTTGACAGCTGCTATTTGACATTAGACTTCATTATAGCAATTCATAATTTGTGGACCATTTTACGAAACTCCATACAAAACTGTCAAACAGATGAATTGCGGGATATGAATTGTACGCAGATCATATTATGATTCTGCCAAAGCGTCCATTTTAGGCCCCCTGTCTATCGTAAGATATTCTTAATTTTTAAGCTGCTAGATACTATTGAGACTAGCTAATGTTGGAACAAGCTAATAAAGGTACGATAATAGCTCATGTCCTGATGAAAATAGGCATTTAGCAATTAGTATGGCAGGAAAGGTTGGCAGCGTTGGGCGGACGGACTTTTAAATCAAAATCGTAAATCGTAATTATTAAAGCCGTGGCAAGTTTTAAATAGACATTTTATTTTCCTAAATTAACCCCCAAAGTCAATCAATTTCTCTCACTTAACGCAACATAAATCAATGAATACTATAATAGTTTGAAATGAACTCTAAACAAACACTGCTTATTGATAAATGAGTTTTTACAAACCATCATTATCAAACAATAGAAAACTTCTTACAGCGCCATCTAGCGTCAAATAGAAACAATAGTCACCGGGAAAAAATGTGTTTATATTGTGACAAGATTTTCTCTCTTCATTACAGTAAAATGAATGATCTTCTACGTTTCTGACCCTGATAGACAGTTTCTATTAAACAAAGCGTCGTTTTATAGCTAAACGGTAGTAAAAAGTCAGTCAGCACGCAAACCACTGTTTAGTGCGCTATATTGTGATGATAATAGTAACTTTGTAATCGCTTTTAAGATAAACTCGTGGTGTGGGGATACTTTCTTTTACAACTTATCTTAAAATTATGTAAATGTGAAATATCTTAGTAATTGGATAGAGATGAAGATGTCTGTTTATTGTTTTGGAAACACTTAAAATATTATTTTTTTACATAAATCATTGTAAATGTCATACCGTCAAATTAGCGCAGATTTACAAAAACATCTATGATAACATCGTTTCGTAGCGTATTAATAAAACCGTCAAAGCCCCGTTTGCGTACACTATCACCAAACGTACCAAATTATTTCAGACCTTAACATTGGGTAAGTTGGCTGGCCCAAAAGAAAAAACAGAAAAAAGCTAAAAACTCTACTTTGACTTTTGACTTTGAAAAGTAACGTAACATGTAACACGAACAAACATAACCTGTCACTCACACCTACCTCAACAACTCATAAAAGCTCAGGACCTAACAGCATAAATATATTATGTAACAGTTACGGTTTTACGGTTCTCAACGTTATTACGTCTTAAAGTGTCAATATTCGGCGGCTTCAGCGAAAGTGTTCGTAAAGCGCTTGTCATGTTCCGACGGAGTCACGTTCCGATGACACGCATTGGTTGTGGTCCAAGTTATAAGTGGAAGCAAAGTCAAATAATTTGTTTCAAGTAGGCCATTAAACGGCACTTTTGAACGTCGAAATTGACAAGAAAATAGAATTGATTTTAATTGCCCTTGCCATAAGGTAGATTCGTATAGAGAAAATGGACTAACACTTACTCGTAGTTACTCTTATAAAATGTTTTACAATATTTTGTATACATTACACAAACATAACATAATATCACGCCTGTATTCTCGAAGGGTTAGGCAGAGGTCTACCTGGTGTTGTATAAATTAATTATTATTTAATTATAAATAAGTGAAGACGATGTACTGTAAATGACTTTATCATAGATACAAAGTATAGTTGTAGTAGCAGCGATTTTGTGTCACAGAAATTGTTTCAATGACTAATAATAATAAAAACGAAGTAAAATAATGGACTGGTAACAGTGAGTGATTATCTCGATGAAGGAAACAAAAATATGGGAGTTTTTGTTTAGAGAAATTACACCGTGTTTTTGTCGTAATTATTTGATATTTTTGCAACAATAATCTATATAGAAATGAATCTCATTTCCCTTAGTCACACCATAACTTGAGAATATCTTTAAGTACCATTCCCATCTTAAAGTTGGCCCTGTATAGATGTTCCAGTGACCTTTTAAAGCTGAAGCACTGAAACAACATTGAAATTTCGATGCACTGCGATCAAATGTCAAATGTCATTTTATAAGTGTATTTGTTCAGTAGTTAGGTGAGGTGACACCGTCAATCAAAGCACAGTTGAGTTTCTCTGTAATAAAAGATTTACGTTTGTTATTTACATGTTTGTTTAACACTAATTACAAAATATAACATTCAATTAACTATAAAAACCTTACCCATAATAAAATAAACGACATTTAATGCTACAATAATTACAGTATCAATTCCTAACAAACAAGTACCTACATGGCTTTATAGTTTTCACGATGGTTCTAATTCAACCACAGATTAACTAAAGGCTGACGACATTGCGGTGTGCCTACCGTAATGGCGTAGTGGCGCTGGGAGAGCCTTTATTTGAAATAAAGAAAACATAATTTCTTTACATGCATAATATTTATTAAATAATTGCGTAATGCTTTCACAGTCAAAATATTTTAAAAACATTTGGTATACAGTGAGCATTGATGGACTGTGGAAATTATTGCGATCGTTAATCTAGGTACAATGGTACAATGACATCATTGGTCTGTGCATCTGTACGTTCCCTTCCCACACTTGCACTGGGGATCTTGGGGTCTAGTATTACTTCCGCGATTCCTGGCTAGGCGGGCTACGTCAAATTGGGGGGGGGTTAGGTGTTTGATCCCCCCCGTGACGTCTGAAAGGGGGCGCGTGGAACATTACGCGCCACATCCTCGGGTTCTGTGTGATAGGGGGCGGCGGATGTCCCCAAGTCCGCCGTCCCTGGACCCATTTAGGGGGGCTGGAAGAGAGGATTATCTGCCCTCTGCCAACGCCCAGTGCGCCTGCTGCGGGCCGGGTGAGCGGAAGGACTCTCCCGCTCCCTTTCCGCAGCCTCCTTCTGCGACACAACTGTTTCGCAGAAAACCTAACGTAACCTAGCCTATGACCTTCTCCAGTTTCCAGGCTACCTATCCTTCAAACTTAACGATCGTTTCAGTGATTTATGCGTGATAAGGTGACAGACAGAGTTACTTACGCGTATACAAATATGAGTACCGAGATTTGTGTTATGTGTTGGCTGGTCTTTAGAACAGTGTTGGCCTAGTGGTAACAGCCCCGACTTACGAGTTATAGGTCGTGGGCTCAAACCCAGACAGGCGCTTTACGTTGTGTAAATATTTTCATCAGCACTGTTCTCAAAACGATGAAAAAAAACATCTTCTCTTGTCTTAGAAACAAAAATTCGAAGACCTGTGACATCTACCAACCCGCACTGGGCCCGCGTGGTAGATTACAGTCCACTCCTCCCTGAAAACAGGACTGAGTTCCAGCAATTGGGAATATTTATGCAGATTATGCATGTTGGTATTTTATCACATGGGTCGTTTTGTAAGTTATCACCGTCTTGAAAACTTATACTCGTATCCCGCTTAACGCTTTTCACTTGCACTAACAGATCATAGCAATGACACTTCGATACGTAATTAACGCTAGACGAAATAATTATAGCATTCACGTATTCACATGCACTCGTTACTATGTTATAGGAGCGACTTTCGTTATGTATTACATAGCTTTTGGTTGCAAAATCGATTGCATAGATTTTCCTTCAGTTGCAGGACATTCGTTTGTAATTCTTTTGAGTACAGAGAATTTCACCTGCGCTTGTGAAAATGGGTTATTTGGATATTTTATCTAGTCCAGGGGATATTTTTTATTTCATCTAGTTCAGGGGTTCCCAATTTTTTTTATTCTGTGACTCCTTACATGTTGTATTTTTTTTGCGACTCCCTTGTAAAAGAAGATACCTGCGTGTAGCTCTAGAATTTAGTCTCGTCAGCTAGACTCATTAAAATAATCCAGCATGACTTTAACTAGATTATTTTATACAAAGAAAACTCCAAAGAATATAGAAACTTATACTAACTTTTATTTACTTACAAAAACATATTAGTTACTAGGCTACATAGTAGGTAAATTTATTAAACAGATGAGCTTGCTTTTCTGAGCATCATAACTTCGCAAACCGTGGCTAAAGTTTTGAAATAGCTACCTTAATTTCTTTTTCTAAATTGATTTGTGATCTGTATTTCGCACAAGTACGACGTTGCAAAAGGTAATAGAATGTTCAAAGCTGTAGTACTAAGAATAGGATATTCTTGGGATACATTGCTCCAAAATTTAATTACATTGTCTTTATCGAAATGTAAATTTAGGCTGGTATCACAAGATAGTTAATAGCTGTTCTTTCTCGACTATTGAAAGTGCAGAAGGGGGTGAAGTGGATTGGAATGGATCTCTAATCCAGTCGTATTGATCAAGATTCTCGTGAATCTGGCACGTACTGAGTCTCATTACGTCGCGTGTTGGTGACGTGATCATAGCGGTTCGCGACTCCCCTGGGACAACGCCGTGACGCTTCGGAGCGTCACGAGGCACAGTTAGGGAATCCCTGATCTAGTCCATAGCATGTTACAGTATAGTCGTACAGTCGTAATTTCTGTACCACTATTGACAACAACATCATCATCCGCCTCCCTTTTCCCAACTATGTTGGGGTTGGCTTCTAAGTCTAACCGGATGTAGCTGAATACCAGTTTTATACATGGAGCGACCGCCTATCTAACCTCCACAACCCAGTAACTACCGATACCAGATTGCTTTTAGCGATAAGGCCGCCCATTGTGTCACCGTATGTAAAACTGCAACATTTATGTCTGTAACGTTTATGGTGTACATAATAAAGAGTATTCTATTCTATTCTAACTGGGTAATATAATACTCCTTTGTAATACTGGTTGTCAGACTTTCGAGCTGTCAAAGATCCACAAATGACAGTCGGGACCAATGGCTTAACATGCTTTGCGGAACACGGAGGAGCCTCGGTGTGTAAAGATAGTCACCCATCGACGGACCGACCCTAGCAAGTGTAGCTTAACCTGATTGATCGACCCGTGCGGCTGTTATTAGTTAGCCACGAGCTCCTCACCATTTTTGGGTTTAAATTATCGAAGTCTAACCTAGACATTGTCATTTTATGACATGCAAATGGCATGCAGCATGACTTTAAGGCGGTAAAGAAATTATGAAGTCGACTATACAAAAGTATGACCGACACGATGCTTAGTTAATACCTACAGGTGCATGTAATATAATATAATCAATGACGTGGGGACCTTTCAAATAAACCTCATAATACACCATTCCCAAGTTGAACCATAATACTAAATTACTTTATTCTGATTTGCTTCTACAATATGTAACAAAAACCCTGTTGTTCCTTCTACCTACGTTTTAAGAATCGGTATACATACGTAATAAAGCAAGTCATTTATAAAAAACTGTTCAACAAAAATAATTAAAATAAATATTTAATTATTAATATTTGAAATGTTTAACTGATTTCTTACCTCTGCAATTCTGCATGAAAGCGATGCCGCGAAATCAGAAAATAGGTAGAACATTCCCGCCACTCTCTTTGATCGGTGCCGCTGCGCCCGTGCACCCGCGCCGCTCTACCTATTTTTCTGCACAAGTTCGCGACCTTGTCAGCTGTTGTTTATCACTGAACACGAATGAATCTTTGAAAATGTTGGTTTACACGGTATTTGCACAAGCACAATTGATAATGTTAAAACTACATTATTTTAACACTTTTACATAAAAAGAAAAAAAAGTCACCGCGTCTGTCACATAAAACCTTATGTAGGTACCTACTTAATTTATTATGATGTCTACTTGACGGCCACGGAGATGCTGTTCAATATGACCACCTTGTACCTCGACACATTTGTTGCAACGCCTAATCATATTTTCACGTACACTTCGCAGAACGGACGTATCGGACTTGATGTGGTCAAATGCTGCTACTATGCGTGAACGCATTTCGACCTCCGTATCACACGATTTTTTGAACACCTGTTGCTTAACAGTGCCCCAGAGGAAAAAATCTAATGGCGTCAGATCAGGTGATCTTGCGGGCCAATTGATGGGTCCACCGCGACCAATCCATCTCTCTCCGTATTCAACATCTAAATAGCTTCTCACAAGGCGGGAGAAGTGTGGCGGCGCGCCGTCATGTTGAAACCACATACGTCGCACGATATGGAGCCCTAATTCCTCAAGTTCATCACTCAGCTGTTCTTGCAGGAAACGAAGATAGTTGGCGCCGCTCATTGTTTGGTCTAAAAAACAAGGTCCAATAATTTTGTCACCAATAATTCCAGCCTAAACATTAATCCTCCACCGATGCTGGAAGTGACTTGGTTTAATAGCATGCGGGTTTGTGATCGACCACACGTGCTCATTGTGCGAATTGAATACACCTGTTCTAACAAATGAGCACTCGTCGGTGAACAGTATCCAATTCAAGAAATCACTATCTTGTTCGATCTTGTCGAGTACCCATCTACTGTATTCTATTCTTGGCTCATAGTCGGAGGGAAGTAGTGATTGGACGCGACGATAGTGAAATGGGTGCTGGCCATCTTCTTTGAGTACTCTCCAAACGCGCATATGGTTTACTCCTAGTTCTCGTCCCACTGAGCGCGTACTTCGCGTTGGATCGTGCTCAAACAAATCCAGGACTTGCTCCTCGATGTCACTGTCTTGAGTCCTCGGCCTGCCTGCGTCAGCTCGATGTTGGTCTCGTCCGTGCACACTGCCGGTATTGTACGTACGTATGTGCAAACGTTGGAATGCCATCGCCGACGGTAATGGTAGACTCGCAAAACGTTCTTGGTAGAGTCTGCGTGCTTCTGCATAATTTCTGCATTTTTTTACACAGATTTTAGAGTCACATGTGTCGGAGAGATCAGTCAAATGAACAAGATACTTATGTAATTCGATACGTTATCTAATATATTTGAAAACCTCATATTAAGGAAGCTTTGTTTGGATCATTATTTTTGATAATATTCATCTTGGTTGTACAACTTCCTCTTTCTTCGTGTCTAGAGTTCGAAGATGGCGTCTAATTTTAGGATTTTATATTCATTTATTCATATCATCATACATTTCCTTTTTTTAATCATAAGTTAATGGCTAAAATCAATTACGTTTATGGCAAATATATTTGTTAATTATTATTCTTTTTCTCTCATGTCGGCACGAATAGTAACTGTTTGAGAATATGTCGTGGTAAAAATAGTAGCCAGTTAACGTGGTGGTAGCGTGTCCTTTAATCATAATATTCATATAGCCATGAGTTATAATTGCCCAAAGAGCAATGGAGAGGGCTATGCTTCAAGTTACCCTACGTGATCGAATCAGAAATGAAGAGATCCACAGGAGAACCAAGTTAACCGACATAACCCAAGGAATTGTCAAACTTAAGTAGCAGTGGGCAGCCCCACATTGCTCGCAGAAAAGATAGCCGATGGGGCCGGAAGGTTTTGGAGTGGCGACCGCGTACGTAGACATAGCGTTGGAAAGCCCTACAAGGTAGACCGATGACCTTGCAAAGGCCGCAGGAATCCGCTGGACGCGGGAAGCTCAAAACCGGTCAAAGTAATGGTTTATTGAAGTGGCCGTTAATACATATTTGTTATGGTCGCGAATCATATTTTGATCAAGATACAACCTGACACTGAGCTGCAAATTGCAATAAAACGTAAGAATATTTGAATTTCACGGGCTACCACAGCGGATTCGGCTTACGCTATAACTCCAATATGATATAACTTGAAGATCTACGCGTTCGAATTAGTTTTACAATATTATTTACTACCCACACTTAATCATCAGAGATAAAAGCGGGGCAGAGATAGATAATTACAAATTTTCCTTCCTACCGTTCACTAGAAAATAGTAATGTTTCATGAAACTCAAAACTCAAAACTCAAAGCATTTATGTCAATTAAACCATTTACAGGCACTTTTGAATTGTCAACAAGTCGGTCAGTTACAAATATGAAGCTAGTTGCCCATTCCAAATAGTAGGTTCCTATGGAGAAGAACGGGCAAGAAACTCCACAGACACATGTAGTTGTTAGATTAGTTTAGGTTAAATACAGTGTAGGTCAAAGTAAGGTCTATACAACTTTGTTTTGTGGAGAATTATAAAAGCTCTCTATCATACCTAATGCACGCCTCACAACGCTTCAGCTTGTGAGAGTGCTCTTTTCGCGATGTCTTGTGAAAATTTTCCAACATATAATTGTTTCTATGCTCCCAATTATACATGAAGTTCATATTAGCAGGAAAGTTTTAAAAACTAGAGACTTGACATTATAAGATTAATATATTTTTTTGATAGATATTCCTTGCTAAATAACAAGAAAATGTATAAAAAAATACGTGTAAGTTGTGGTTTCCGTTGGGAAGTGTGTCTGTTTGTCGTCACGATTCACGCCGTGACGCACAATGAATTAATCTAAATCTTCTTCTTAAAGTATTCTTTCATCCCTCTGATGAGCCTTATTGATTTTCGATATTAAACTCATAACCGTTCAAAAGATATTGACAAAAATTGATGAATTTTCCGTAGAATTTATGGTCAACATGTTTCTGTCTGTAAGGCGTGTGGTTTTGGATTTTGCAAATTTCTTTTTACTAGTAAAGCGAGCGTTCATCGCTACTACTTATAGAAATATTATTTCACTCTTTGCAAACCTGACAATGTTCTAGTCTAGACTTACAAACACAGGCCGATCTATACACATTAGCACACATCGATCGACCAATAAGCCCGTCACACAATGGGCACTTTCGCTGTTTTCTCGTCGAAATCGCGCGCAAGCCTTAAACTCACCACCACCAGTAAGATTGAAGCAACCGCGGTCGGCGCCCGCGCACTAAAAAACGTTGCGTTCGAAAATCGAATTTCAAAAATAAACGGCTTTTTTTACGAAACTCGTAAATATTTTTTATTATGAGTGTGTAATAGTGACATTGTGTAATGAGGTGATTGTTTTCTCTCGATTTTGTGTTTATTCAAAAATTTTATAGAATTTTTTTGAGTTTTGATTTGGGGGTTTTGTTAGTTGATTGGGGTTCGTTAGAGTGACATGACACTTAACCATGCTACCCCGCCTTACAGTCGGGTGACAAGCAAGTTGTTTGGGAGGAAGAACAAGAAGGGCAAACGGCTGAAGAGTAAAGCTGGCACGTATGCGGGCAGGGAACGGTAAATACTTGTGTTTGTTTTGTAAAAATAGTTAACTAACTTACTCAGTATTAAACATTTTAAGGAAGAAACAACTTATCTTAAAGTTCTTATGTATTTGATTTAATGAAAACTTAAAATTACAAGTAGCAAGGAAGATTCTTGATAGCGTGGACCGAATTAAGCTTGTCGTTTAGTTATTTAATATAACTGATAATGTGACATATTTTGTAGTAAACAATTACAATATTTGACGTATTTTCACGACAGGTGTCAAAATTGTCGGATTGTCGGATTTTAGCTTGTCGGTTTTATTAAATAGGTCTTTTAACCTTCAGTTTTGCAAGATTGTAGTAAACAGCGGAAAATGGTGTAGTTTTAAAGGGAATACTAAGCTTGTAAGTACTGGTTTTTCACAATCCGTGAATGAAAATGATTTGACTGGAATAATATTATCTTCTATATGTTAATTAACATTCTAAGATCTCAACGTTAATAAAGCACAAACTTTATAGCTATTGCGTCTTATAAAATCCGATACCAGTAACTTAATTATGTAAAATAATGACCCCATCTTCGAATTATAAATGTAAATCGTAGAAATTCTAGAAAACATGTAATTAGAAATCGGACAAAGTATGATTCATTTGTATTTTTACATTTAAAGGAAATATAAAATGATAAAATATTTACTTTATTGGTATTGCAATATGTATTTATGTACTAACCTTAACCTACTTGTAAATAACAGCATTTAATAAAATCTGTGACTTTCCACACGACAGAACACTTGAAGGATTATGTAAACTTAAGTATAAGATAATGTCACTTATCTTGGCAGTCATTGGGCAATTTATATCTAGGTAGATACCTATACTTTAACTTCAATCTTAAATCTACTTATGTAAGTATTGATTGCTTTTATTGTATGCAAAAACCACCATGCAGTGCAATCGATATTGTTACAAATCTAATCGTGCCGCTCAACTCAGAACTTAAGGAGCTCAACAATGCGACGAACAACACCAAAGAAAGGACATTTGGGTAGACTGCATAAATTACTCAAACTGCCAGACCATAATTAAAACCAACTGGGAAAAATAAAACAATGACCTACATAGTCTTCAGAATCACAATAATTAAAATAATATAATACTTTACAAAGTAAATATTCATGTCATTGTAGGTGTAAAATTCATCAATGTCAATGTGTATACAATATTAGTTTTTAACCGACTTCTAAAAAAGGAGGAGGTTCTCAATTCGGATGTTTGTATTTTTTTTTTTATGTTTGTTCACGCACAACTCCGTCGCTTGCCAACCGATTTGAAAAATTATTTTTTTGTTGGAAAGGGTATACTTTCCAAATAGTTCCGTGAAAATTTTATCGAAATCGGACAACCGGTTTTTGAAATATCAACAAAAATCTAATAGTGTATCTACATTAACGATCTTTTGGTTTACTCTGCATTGCGTTTTTTATTCGCGCATAGCTCCGTCATTTACGAACCGATTTGGAAAACTCTTTTTCGGCACTAAAAACTGAAAAATATAAAACTTTTTACAAAAAAAAAACCGACTTCCAAAAAAACACTACAAAGTGAAAAATAACTTTAATTTCGGAAATCGGTGGCATAATACTAAAATACAGATCCAAAGACACCGACTTCCCAAATTAAAGTTATTTTTCACTTTGTAGTGTTTTTTTGGAAGTCTGTTTTTTTTTGTAAAAAGTTTTTTATAGTATATGCGAAACCCGAAACACATGTCTAGTATTTATATGTAAAGAATCTATGTACAAAATTTCAAAACTGTGTCATGAATAATCGCAAAGTTATAAGGTTGTTATGTTACCGGGTTGTCCGTACAAAAACATGCTAACGGCGCCCCCGCGCCTCCAGGGTCGTCTTGCGCTCATTGATAATAATTTGGCAGTAGGTACCTAACTGTACGGCGATTGTATTGTAAGTAATTAAATGGTGATAACATTTTCCATCACACTTTAATATTTTTGGGAGAAAATATAATATGGTGTAAAGATTATTGAAATCGATTCAGTTCCTTATTCTGAACAAAAATTATATTCAGGTTTCGCATAGGCATACTAAAAATAATGTTGTATACAACTCCGGAAATAATCTTGGTCGGATCATTTGACGACCATGTAGATTGTGTGACATTCTGTCAGAGATAACGATGATTGAAAGTTAACAATGTATTGGATTGACATGACAACTTTCAACAGGAATGACATAAGCTTTCGGTAAAAAGCTTAGGTATGTCAATCCTGTCGAAAGCCGTTGTAGAAAAACGGTATGCTTTGAAAGCGACTCCCGCTTGTATCGGCCCACTTTTTACAGACTTCCAAAAAGGAGGAGGTTATGTTCGTCTGCATGTCTTTTTTAATGTATCTTCACCGATTTCTCCGTCAATTGTGGACCGTTTTGAAAGTTCCATTTTGTTTGAAAGGGTATGCTCTCGAGGTGGTCCTATTATCACCAAAACAGAATCTGATGAGGGGATTCCATGGAAATCCAAATTGACCTAAGACTACAAAACGGTCTAGAAGGTCACACCTACATCTTGTATAACTTACATTATCATAACGTGTAGTAACATTATTTGCCACAGTCCATTCAACTCGACCCTAGGCGACCGTATGACGTCAGACGCGGTTGCCTAGCAACGCTCTAAGCGAAAAGAGAAAAGAAAAGTGAAACGTGAGACCGCGAGATCGATGTATTGCTTTAATAACAATCACTTGATCTAGGTACTTGTGTGTAAGGTAAGAAGCGGTGGAAATTTCTAGAAAAATCATGCAAATACTCGTATTTTAATAGGATTTTTCTGTCAAGGGAATTATAAACATCTACCTAGGCTTTTCCCGACTATGTTGGGGTCGGCTTCCAGTCTAACCGAATGCAGTTGAATGCCAGTAGTTTAAATGACGCTAATGCCTATCTGACCTCCACAACCCAGTTACTGGGTAACAGGATACCTCTTAATAATAATATAAAACGTTTATTTTCTACACAAGTTATAAACTTACTTCTAAACTTAGACAGTAGTGCACAAACAAGGAGCTAACTTTGTGAGAGACTGGAGCCTGAGGTAGGTTTATATAAAAACCTGTATTTACATGTCACCAGGGCCCTCCCGCATACGATACCCCTTAGTAATACTGATTGTCAGATTTGACTTATACCAGATTTCATTTTGACTGATTGTCGGGCTTTTGACTAATACCAGTAACGACTTTCAACGTGCTTTCCACGGACCGAACCTTAAACATTGTTCGGTGCGGTTCTTGGAAGCGCCGCGATAGGAGATAACCATTGACTGTAGAGCACACAGAAATTGAACCAAACCAGAATATCTTTTTAGTTACCTACACAGAGAGCAGTGGTGGCCCAGTAAGAAACGGCCGTGACTAACGAGTTGTAGGTCGTAGATTCGAACCCAGACAGTTTTGTGTAAATAATTTCATCACCACTGCGCCCAAAACGGTGAAGGAAAACATCGTGAGGGAACCGGCATGTCCTAGAACCAAAAATTCGAAGTGACATCTACCAATCCGCACTGGGCCCGCGTGGTGTATAACAAGTACAGCCCACTCCCTCTCACAGAGAGGAGGCCTGTGTCCCAGCAGTGGGATCATTGTAGGCTGATCAGCTGTAGTTAGCCACACACAGATTGCCGATTTAAATTCAATTTATGACTTGATGAGTTATCACTCTTTGCAACACTGTAAATAAAACGATGGTGTTTTTATTTCTTGTAGGATGTAATTAAAAATACGTTAAGTAACTAATACAAAGACATACATACATAATCAAAACATCACCACCACCAAATCTAATAATTAGGTACATACCTAAAGAACAAAACTCCTAAGGCATTAATTACCCGTAATAATTTAATTACAACAAAACTGTTTACAACATAATTCAGAATAATAATCTTACCTATAATAATAATTAACCTTATATAACGCAACGTAATCTAATAACAAATTAATGTTTACAAACTGCAAGTGATTATTACATCGTTTTGTAATAGTTGCCGAATCTGGTACAAGCATGGGATTATGAACGAACAATGGAGGTGTGGAGATGGACTTGTTAGATTTTGAATGTTATGTATCTTGATAGTAGGTAAACAGTTACAACTTCGTTGCCAAAAAAAAATGAAGATTACAACTCTATTCATCGAACCAGTTTTACAGTGGGATTATACCTGAAAGCGTGAAAAAGCTGCTGCTCCATATATTTATGTTCGTTTATCTCGACAAAATTAATTTACATATTGTGTCATTGTCTATTAGCGAATACTCAAATAGGTACACAATAATAATCCTAATCATGATCTAAGACTGACCATTGAACAACAATTGCAATCCAACAGGTTAGCAATAAAATAATGTAACATTAGATTCTGATCTAAAATCTTTACATTTGTATATACTGCCTGCGGCCTTGCCGATGCAATCGACTCGTGTGAACAGCGTGGGATAAACTGAAAGATCTGTTATTTGAATACCTATGTGTTTTGTGTTTTCTATTTCTGCTGGTAATATTATTGTATTGGGATGGTTTAATGCTGTGGGATTGCTATTTGATACTATGATTACAATTATACAAACATTTAGCGAAATAAGTTCCTACAAGGCCTAGTGAATCAAAAGAATATGAAGAAAGTTTTACTTTGTTGAAAACCTGATCAGGCTAAATTCTTACGCATTCAAGAGAATTAGTAACACATTCATGTATTTAGAAGTTTTCAACTACTTTTTCCTACAGAAATAGTAGAATGTTGATAAATGTTAGAATAACATTATTAAATTGTTATTGAAAAATCATCGAAGTAAATTAAGGCTATAAAATAAAATTAACCTCAATTGTCAAATGAAAAACATCTTATGGAAAAGTCAAAAATGTATTTGAATGGCATAAGTTACCGAAAAGCTTATGCCAATTTGAAAGACGTTGTAGAAATACGCAAAGCTTTGAAAGCGATGTAGAAATGTGCTACGCTTTGAAAGCGATGTAGAAATACGCAACGCTTTGAAAGCGATTGTCACTTGTCTAGGCTCGCTGGATTTTCAAAATTATATGTGTTTAGTATCTCGAGTTTAGACATCATTTATCATCACGTTGATCATTATGTTTATTTTTTTTCATTATTATTATTTTCTCCTTTATTTCATTATATACATATAAATTACATTTTTAAATATTAGAATATAAAAAACATTTAAAAATGTAAAAAATATTAATTAATTATTAAAAATTAATTATTAAGGTATTTTATTATTACTAGCATACAACCCGTGTCTATGTATATTTTGAATCAATAAACTTATTATTATTAGGTACATCTAAACTTGCGACCATCCAGTGCGTTGTATTTGTGTAATGTAGGTGTGTGCGTGTGTGTGTGTGTGTGTGTGTGTAGTAAAATGAGTGTATTGTCTTAACATTTGAATTTATTAGGTACTGATCCTTTGACGATTTGTCAATATGGCATAGCTAACTTGCAATGCTTCTGACATTTAAAATGTGCAAGACGCACTATGGTCTTTGATCCCAAACTTTACGTGGAGAATGTACGCTGTATACTATAGTGCATGCTTGTTAGGGAAATTGAGCGAGATGGCTTAGGTACAATAACATGTATAGTCTGTTTCAAAAGTCGCTGATAAAAGCGTAAGCAGATCCAGTTCACGTTAAATTCTTCACTCATTAAGACGCTGACAACAGCTAAACCGCGGTCAGACTGCATACAAAAGAAAGACAAGCGCGACTACACAACGCTTGTAATTTATTGGAAAATATGAAACAATTATCTATTTAACAACCTTAAATTAAAACAACCAAGTTTGCATATAAATAAGACGTTGTTGTTATTAATTAAATACCAACCGTACGTTGATTTTTAATACAGATATTTTGGATTGAAACTCAAAGAAAAGGGTTAGTTTACCGTTAATTTGTATCGAGTTTTTTTTTCTAAACTTGTTTTGGTAACAACCAAGTTCTGAGAAATATGTTCAAGAATAACAAATTGTTGTCCTCTACCACAAAATATATAGATTTGGCAATTTATTTGTTAAGACAAGCCTACTTTTATCATTTGTCTCTGGTCAGTGCCTTAATGGGCACTAGTAACACATTCATCTGTATTTAGAAAGATTCAACTTAATATCTCACCATTTTGTCCCACAAATATCCTTTAGATACTTTTGGACCGTATGGCATCCACTAGTTACTTGCTACTATGTATTTCAATCTATCTAGCCTTTTCCCTACTATGTTGGGGTCGGCTTCCAGTCTAACCGGATGCAGCTGAATCCCAGTATTTTACATGGAGCGACTGCCTATCTAACATCCACAACCAAGAAACTGGGTAATACGATACCCCTTGGTAAGACTGGTTGTCAGACTTTCGGGCTTCTGACGACTCGTAATGACTGTCAAAGATCCACGAAAGACAGCTGGGACGCGGCTCAACGTGCTTTCCGAGGCACGGAGGAGTCTCGGTATGTAACGATGGTAACCTATCCACGGACCAACCCTGGGAAGTTATTACCTAGCTACGAGCTCTTCGTGCTACTATGTAAGTTACTTGCAAACTGCAACTGTGTACGTGCGAATATTAATTCATTTTGCTAAGGAAACTAGGTGATTCTTATTTCCTTAGGCTTTCTAGAAGTTTACGTATCTCTAGTACCTACCTATACTTATTATTGGATGCTGTACCATAACCACTTTCCCTTAGCCAAGGAAATACAAGTATAATATTAATGAAGATTTATTTATCGACTATCTGCTGCCCAAGGCTTCGCGTGGCTTTTTCTAAAATAAAAGTAGCTTAAGTACTCCTTATAAGACAAACTATCTACCAGTGAAAATCTCGTCCAAATCGGTTCAGCCGTTTCGGAGATTAGCCGGAACAAACAGATAGGTAAAAAATATTTTTTTTGTTACAATTAGTAAAAAGCTGTTTTTTTTACATTACAAACAGACACCT
Source organism: Tiliacea citrago (assembly GCA_963921375.1). Classification (NCBI taxonomy): domain Eukaryota; kingdom Metazoa; phylum Arthropoda; class Insecta; order Lepidoptera; family Noctuidae; genus Tiliacea; species Tiliacea citrago. Next base: position 9,792,080 of record OY992782.1, on the reverse strand, counting down.
TCTCTTTATTTATTTGTATAGATAAAAATTGTTTAACTAAACGTACTTAAAGATAAAAATAAAAAATAAAATATAATCTTGCACGTGTTTCTGTGACATATAAAATTATTTTTCTTTCTTTCTTTCTTTCTAATAATATATAAAGACATAACTATCTACCTAACTTTTAAAATAAATTAAAAGAGTAGTTTCTAATCTAAAAATACTCCGTTTAGCCAAATTAACATCTTAAAAGAAAACCTAATTAACTCAAACACTCCTTTCAAATTCATTGTTTTGAATCATTATAAATGCATGTACCTATTAAATACCTAGTCTAGAGTTATTGATTTCGTTCGCTGGCGGAACCTAGATACTTTTGTGATTTCGAAAGTCTTATTTAAAATATGGAGGTCAGACTGGGTGTTAACTTTTTAGTTTTTATTAAAGCATCTGTATTTAGTCAAGATCTTTTATCCGAAGATGGTGTGAGAATTGTTGTTTTAGATCTTATTAAAGTTTTTTTAAATTTTTTTGTGTTTTTTTTTATATGATCTTGTTTTTGTGATGTGATTCGTTTTATGGTGTGTATAAATATATTGTGTTTTGAAAAATGGAGCCTGGTATCACCAGGATTCAGTTTTGAAGGAAATCATGGTTTAAGAAAAGGGTATGTTTTGTGAGATTGTAAAGTAGAAGGAAGTTATGCAGAGAAGAAGGCTGAGATAACTTCTTGGTGCTATCTTTCTGTCTGTGTCTTCTTAATATTTAAGGATTTTGATAATGATTGAAGATAGCATGGCACTGAAGCAACTAAAAAAAAAAAAAACTCAATGCGGGCAAGGAAAAAAGCGTTACGCAAAATAACGATTTACATTTTATTAAATAAAGTTGAAGGTCCAAAAACAAAATGCACAAACACAAAGCTTCATGAAGAAGCTTTTAAATCCCTTAAATTCTTCAACCATCATTCAAGTGATGACATATTGACTGAGCAATTGGCTGCTGCGCTATGTGCCGCAGCATAGGTTCGATTTCCGCACTGGGAAAATATTTGTGTCCTACAGTTGTCTCTAGGCTGTTTATGTATGTGACATATGCCGCCTACTCAGATGTGTATTTGTAAATAAAGTCTCTAATATGTTTGTAGATTACAGAAAAGAAAACAATACGACTGCTTAACGTGAGGTCCTGGGTTCGATTCCCAGGTCGGGCAAAGTGTTATTGGGTGTTTCCATTAGGAATTTTGCCAGTTGCCGGTTGATGGCAATAAGCTTGCCACCTACTTGTGCATGGCGAAATGTAGGTTCTATTATCCAAAGAAATGAAATAAAATAAAATTGTTTATTCTATAATAGGATATTGGAATCACTTACAGAAGCCTTATTAAAAAAAATAAGCTAGATGTCGACTCCATTTCCTAACTGACTACCCCTGAGAAGAAATCGCGAAACCAACTCTAGGTCAAATACACTTCTGCCATACCCTGTGGGGAATATTGGCGTGAATTTATGTTAATACTTCAAAAACTAACCAAACATTCTCCTCTTCCACAGTGCCAACACGGCGATGGACAACGACGTGACACCGGTCTACTTAGCAGCCCAGGAGGGTCACCTGGCTGTCCTCAAATACCTGGTGCTGGAGGCAGGAGGGAGGCTGGATGCCAGGGCTCGAGATGGGATGCTACCCATACATGCGGCTGCCCAGACCGGCTGCTTGGATTGCGTTAAGTGGATGGTGAGTTGATTTAAGGTTGTTATTCCATCATCTGCTAACCTTTTTCTGTATCAGTATTTTACATGGAGCAACTGCCTATCTGACATCCACAACCCAGTTACTGGGTAACACGATACCCCTTGGTAAGACTGGTTGTAAGACATTCACGCTTCTGGCGACCCGTAACAACTGTCAAAGATCTGCAAATAACAGTTGGGACGCGCTTAACGTGCTTACTGAGGCATGGAGGGGTCTTGGTATGTAAAGATGGTCACCCATCCACGGACCAACCGTGGTAAGCGTAGTTTAATCTGATCGATCCCCGTGAGGCTGTTATTACTCAGCCACAAGCCCCTCATTTATGGTTGTTATTAATTCTTCTTTTAATTATTAATAATGGTATGGTTTGTTCCAAAATCCATCTAATGAGCATGTAAACGTACGTAAAATTAATCAGAAAAAGAAAGAAAGAAAAATTATTTATTGAGACTCACACAGGAGATCACAAATTAAACTAAAACACATTCTTAGAAACATAAAAACATACACGAAAAAAAAAATGTAAAATTAAAAACGAACCTATGAATGCCAATTTGTAGTGCCACTGAAAAATAGAGTGCTTTATTTATTTAAATTTCTTGCACACATTATGGTTCAAAGGCGGACTAGTCAACCAAGGGTGGTGAAGCGATAAGATGGCAGGTGCTAAGATTGAGAGAAAGTAATAATAATAATAGAAAATATTAAAAGATGATATCATCATCTTCATGACAAAGATAACATAATAAAATAGATTATAAATGAAATAGGTACACAAGTACATAACTAGGTTACAAACTTATAATACACAAACATACATATTTACTATAATATATACCTACATTATACATATACAAATTCAAGGAAAACTTACGAAGGACTAGCGTAGTCCTTAGTAAGTTGCTTTGGTTTGATTATTTAAATACTTCAACCTGAAATTCTAATTTTAAATCAGCATAAAGATGTTTTTCATTTGAAAATTGAGGTTAATTTTATAACCTCAATTTTCGTCGATGATTTTTCAATTAAAATGTAATAATGTTATTCAAACAATGATTGTTTGAAAAACTGGTGAGATATAATTTTGAAACCTTCTAAATACAGATGTATTTAGAATTTGTTTTAGTGAAAGATTGCGTAAGAATTTAACCTAACCAGGGTTTGTTTACAGTTTTGTTAGATACTTTTGGAGCAGGTCTAGGAGGAATGAATGCGATAATGGATAGATCTGAAGCATAATTGCTTAGCAATAAGCTGTTGTGCAAATGGCTTATTAGATAACTTTGGAAATAAACAAAGTATAATATCTTGTGAAAGAAAGATTATAATTCACAATGATATAATACAATAATTCTACTTTGGCTAATAGCAAAAAAGATTTTATATCAAAGATGAAGATTTGAACTCCACCTTTTAAAAAAAGCTCAGCACTTAATTACACCATTACCTGAAGATTATATCAGCTTAGTTATATGGTCCTCTTTGCAATAGTTTCATCTAAGCTTTTTGATCTTTAAACTGAACTACGGCGTCAATAAGTGATGGAATAAAAGAGTTTATATAATATAAATATATATCTACTTTTTGGAATGGACAAATAGCTTCAACTTTCTGACTAGCTGACCGACTCCTTGACAATTCAAAAGTTCCTTTAGATGGTTTAATTGAAATAAATACTGTGAGTTTTAGTTTATAAGATACGAAAGAAATAAAAAAACATTATATTTTTTTTTTTACACAAAGCTTACAAACTTTGGACAATGATAAATTGCCATAAGTTGTGTCTACATGCGAGTATAGGTGCATTAGCAATTAAGTAATTTAAATAATATTTATTATTTATTTTTATACAGTGTGGCGATTACATTACGTATTTTAAACATACACAATTAAAATTATTATTAACAATTAACATAATAGCCCTAGGGGATTTTTTTTAATTTTAGTACATTAAACTTAATTTATGATTATTTGGTAACAATACCATAAAGGTTGTGTTGAATTACCATCGCCCCGCGCGAGTTTAGGGCCTTATTATCAAGGGTGGTTTATTTCGTGCCAATTATTACGCTATTTATTTTGTTTGAAAAATTCAGTTTTCTATTTTTTATTTAACGATTTATGTACATACATATATAGGTTTAAACATAGAAGAAGAAAGGAACAGAAAAATACGTATATAGTTGATGCATATTTCTAAAGAAATCAGTAAAATTGTTTATTTTATTATTTTAATACACTGATAACAACTTGTAATAACCGGCGTACTATTTAATGTGATAACCTAATCGCCACTGTGTATACTTTAATGTACACCACAAAGATACATAACAAAAAATAAATCAAACACTAAAAAAAATATACAATGCGCAGCCTTCGCTGTCTGCAATCTGAATAGTGATTTGCCTGGACTTAAAATGGGACTGTCGTTGGTACAAATAATAATGTAACAATATGATCTACACAGATTTATACATATACTAAATAATAGATACATACAAAAAATGTTTATGCAACGAAAAGAAATTAAGTCTATAGATAATAACAGTTTCTAGAACAAGATCACAGCAACAAGTAATGTTCCTTTAAGAGTTCTTTTTAGGGTTCCGTAGCAAAATGGTAAAAAGGAACCCTTATGGTGAGACTAAGTCAGTCTGTCTGTCTGTCTGTCAGTTGTAGATCTCTAGAACTACCAATGCTATCAACTTGAAATTTGGAATAGTTTTAGATGACGTTTACCCAACTATTTTGCAAACAAGAAAGAAATTAAAAAAAATATATATTGCTTGCAACGGGGCCTGAGGGGTCTTAAAAATTCGAATGGAGTCTACTGGGGTATCATATGAAACAGCGCTGTTTGCACATTCTCAAACATTTTTTTTTAGGCATCATTGTTTTCGACTTTTGATGAAAAATTAAAAAAAAATACCGTCCCCCCCCTTATCTCCGAAGTTTGCATGGAGAAAAATCTGAAATTATTCTATGTGATAGAAGTTTATATAAAGAAAACAGGAAAAATAAAACGATGTCTCTAAATAGCACAGTTTTTCAGAAATCATCAACATCTTATATACGTACGCAACCCTCGGCGCGCGAGTCCGACTCGCTCTTGACCGGTTTTTTTTAAAATATCTATTCATATTTAATTTAATAATTTTAATAGGTGTAACAAGTGAAAATCATCTGTGAGTTGAATGACCTTACGGATAGGAAATGTGAAGTAGTCACGCCGAGTCACGCGTTCAACGCAACTACGTGTTACGAGAACCTACCGGTCCGTCCGATGATCATTCTGTTGTTAGAAATTTCGTCTTTTTTATTGATCAGATGATTTCTTTACCAAACATTAAAGAAATCATCATTTTTTCTCTATAATCCCTATCATCTCTGACTGATCTCTGATGAGGGGCTTGTGGTGGCTAAGAAATAACCGCACGGGTCGATGACATTAGTGGGTCTTTGACAGTCGTTACGGACTTACGGATCGTCTGAAGCCCGAAAGTCTGACAACCAGTCTTATTCAAGGGGGTATTACCCAGTAACTGGGTTGTGTAGGACAGATAGGCAGTCGCTCTATTTAAAATACTGGTATTCAGCTGCATCTGGTTAGACTGGCAGCAGACCCCAAAATAGTTGGGAAAATGCTAGGCAGATTGAATCCGAGAGAGATTCTATCCATATTATCATCTTGGCTTCCTTCTTCGTGAACTTAATAGCTAACTTCTCATTTCAAAGTGCAGCGGGGTAATTCGAATCTTTATCGTTGTTTGTGTTCCTCACAAAGTGAATAATCAGTACATATGAGGGTACAATGGTGTCAAATTGGCTAGCTGTATTAAGACACTGACAACAGCTAAACCGCGGTCACTGTCAGACTGCATAAAAAATATAGAGAAGCGCGATGACACAACGCTTGTCATTTATTGTAAAATATGAAGCATTTATCAATTTACTCAAAAATTAGTTGAGTAATCTAAAATAAAAAACAACCAAGTTCTGCATACAAATAAGACGTTCTTGTTACTAATTAAATACCAACCGTACGTTGATATTTAATATAGATATTTTGGATCGAAACTCAAAGTAAAGGGTTAGTTTACCGTTAATTTGTATCGCGATTTCTAGTTCTAAACGTGTTTTGTTAACAACCAAGTTCTGAGAAATATGTTCAAGAATAACATATATTTTTTCCGCTACCACAAACTATACAGGGTGTCCCGTAAATAATGGATCAAACGGAACGGGTTACTTTGGGGCTAATTTGAACAGTAAAAAAAAACCGATAAGGTAACCAAGATATTTTTTTTTTCGATTTTTACTATTTTCTGTACCAGCATTCAGTGTTTTTAATGCTGTTGCTGCAAATGGTATCATATTTAGGTGTGATTTTTGTCAAACATTTCTGAATAGTTTACTAATGTTATAAGATACCATTTTTTTAAATAACATTTTATTTGCCTTAGAAAAAAAATCTTGAATTGAAAAGTTTTGTTTTTACGATGAAAAGACCAGAATTGGAAAAATTCTCCTGTAAAAAAAATGTATGACACCAAAGTGTACCATTATTTTAAAAACTTGTAAAATTACTAAGGTTTGCAAATTGGTATAAAACTTACGTCTAGTCCTTGCGGTTACAAAGATATTGCTATGAATGTGATGAAGAAGACAGAACAGAAATTAAAATGGTACAATCTAACTTTTCTTTCTCGTAATGGCTTATGCTTGTAATCTAAGCATGTGGTTAAGCGTGTAGCGTAATTCCGAGCCGATGACGTCATCTGTTCGGAATTTGGGACCGCTACCTGCGGAGTTGCACCTCACTCAGTGTGAAAGGGATAGATAGCGGCGCTTTTGTATTTTTGTTAAATCGGTGTCTTTGTGCAGGTATTTTTTTTCCTTCACCCTTCACTCATACAGGGCTTCATTGTTGCATGATTTTATTTGTTTAGTTGACACGAATCTCTCTTCGAGTTGATACGTACGTCAGACTACTTTCGCTCCCGCTGTGCCTAATGTTGTGTTCCTTAAAATTAAACTTGTGCTGTGTATTTGGACTTTGCTTTGCCTAACGATTTGGAACTGTTTGTGTTTTGGACGAATGACTTGGCAATCCTACGGACTTCGAAAACAATCGTTTGTATGAGGTTGTACGTGTGTGCAGTAGTACGATGCCTCGTTACGAGTACACACCACGGGAGTATGCCGAAATGCATTTTATCTACGGAGAAGCAAGAGGTAATGCCAGGGCGGCCGCAAGATTGTATCGTGAAAGATACCCGAACCGGGATCGACATCCCGACTATCGCGTATTCATTAGAGTGCATAACGCGCTTCTTGAGGGAAGAATTCTTGGCACCGGAGTTGGGGGTGCCAGTGAAGGGCGACCGTCACAAGTCAATGACGAAATTATTATTCGAGAAATCGAGGAAGATTCGTCGGTCTCAATTCGCGTCATAGCGCAACGCACAGGTATTCCAAGATCGACGGTACATCGAGTTCTAAAAAGGCACCGGGTGCACCCATATCACGTGCAACGTGTTCAAACGCTGACGTCACGTGATTACCCGCAAAGAGTAGCATTTTGCCAAAGGATGCTTAGAATGATACGGACGGACCCACAGTTTTTTAATAAAATTTTATGGAGTGACGAGTCTTCATGCCGGCGAGATGGATATCTCAATTTGCATAATTTGCACAGTTGGCAGCTGGTAAACCCACATTTGATGCGAGAGGACAGGAGCCAACATCAATTTAAAATAAATTTATGGGCAGGAATAATAAATGGGCAAATAATAGGGCCCTTTGAACTACCAGCAACTCTAAACGCCGAATACTATCTGCATTTTTTAAGGAATGAGTTTTCGTTTTCACAATGTGAGTCACTATGCGACGGCAGTAAGGGCGCAACTCAATGAAACTTATCCTGACAGATGGATCGGCCGATTAGGACCAATTTTGTGGCCTCCGCGATCTCCGGATTTAAATCCTTTAGTTTTTTTTTGGGGATGTTTAAAAGACAAAGTTTACAAACAACGAATAACGTCGAAAGAAGAATTACGTCAGCGCATCCAATCTGCTGTATCAGAAATAAAAAACAGCCATTTTGTCCGTCGGATAAGAGCTTCCTTTATTAGGAGGTGCAGACTTTGCATTCTCGTAGGGGGACGTCAGTTTGAACATTTACTGTAAAAACAAAATAAACGATTTATTTGTATTTTTTTTTAATTTAACCTCCTAATTTTTTTCATACGCTGAGATACCTAAACATTTTTAAGAAAATAGTTGAATTGTGCACACTTTTTCAAATTTTATTTTATTTCGTAATTTGGCACCTCTGTCAGATTCATAGCAATATCTTTGTAACGACAAAGACTAGGCGTAAGTTTTATACCAATTTGCAAACCTTAGTAATTTTACAAGTTTTTAAAATAATGGTACACTTTGGTGTCATACATTTTTTTTACAGGAGAATTTTTCCAATTCTGGTCTTTTCATCGTATAAACAAAACTTTTTAATTCAAGATTTTTTTTCTAAGGCAAATAAAATGTTATTTAAAAAAATGGTATCTTATAACATTAGTAAACTAATCAGAAATGTTTGACAAAAATCACACCTAAATATGATACCATTTGAAGCAACAGCATTAAAAACACTGATTGCTGGTACAGAAAATAGTAAAAATCGAAAAAAAAAAAAAATCTTGGTTACCTTATCGGTTTTTTTTTACTGTTAAAATTAGTTGTTGGAAATGAGGTAAGCTACCTACCCGTTACGTTTGATCCATTATTTACAGGACATCCTGTATATGTAGATTTGGCAATATTTTGTTTAAGACAAGCCTACTTTTATCATTTGCCTCTTGTCAGCGCCTTAACTTGTTTTATATGTAAAGTACCTACATTTTTGCTTTTACTATTGATCTCGTACGATGTTGTTAAAGATTTACTTATTCTTCATCTGCATGCATCGTCATTATACGAGTGAACTGTATCATGTTCTTATGAGAAATAAAGATTCAAACCTAATTGCGGAACACACTATCAGTAGCAATGAGTTTAATTTTGACCGTTCAACAACATTCATTGCGTTATTTACGTTGTTGTTCAGACAAACTTCTCGAACATTTATAACAGTATACTTCAAAATCATTTAGATGTGAATCATAGTGCGCACGAAAATAGGGTGCTGGTGTTATTACACAGAGAGCACGACAGGAGTTGGGGTTTCGATTGAGATGAGGCTCCTCAATCACATTGTGGCTCATCGGAGTACCCCCACCTGACTAAGTTAGGTTAGGTTAGTAGTTGTATAACATGGGTAAAAGCCTACGTCTCCATAATCACCAATACGTAAGGAAACTCATGTCAGTCACGCAGCACACTGCGTCTGCGTCTGCGCTCACCGATCTGTCACAGGAATTCCTAGTTCCTGATCAGCTGTGATGAATGGATCGGAAATTAAGTTTCTATAGATGTAATTGTCTTACTAGAATGTTTACTTCATGTTTTCTCTAAGAACCATTATAACTTTACCACGTGTATGAGAGCCTGCCAGCTTCAAATGCAATGTTATTAGATGATTTGAAGTTAAGTCTGTTGTTAAATTATTTTACTGTTTGACTATGGTTGAAATCTAGTGACAATTTAAAACAACTGTGTAACATCTTTCTGCTTTCTGTGGGAGTGATTTCGTGAAAAGGGACGGAAGTGTGTAACAGGAAGTGCAAGCTTGAGCATGGAATAAGTAATTACTCTATAGATTAATTGTAAGTAGAAGGGGTCAAACTTCAAACATTGGGCGACCCCTAGTAATGAATAATTATTGCTTATTACCAAGGTCAAATGTAAGGCCCGCTCGTTAATTTTTTAAATGTTTATTTATAATTTTTGTATTTGTATAGAGCAGTGGTGGCCCAGTGTTAACCAAGACAGGCACTTCACTTTGAGTAAAATATTTCATCACCACGCTCTCAAAACTGTGAAGGAAACACCGTATGGAAATGTCTCAGAAAAAAAAATCTAACACATGTGACATCTACCAATCCGCACTGGGCCCACGTGGTGGATTACGGCCCACTCCCACTCATAGAGAGGAGGTGTGTCCCATGATCTACCTTTCGTGTCAAACATCGAAATCCGTTCAGCTGTTAAGACGTGGGAAGGTTACAGCTAGACAGACTTACTTTCGTAGGTATTTGTAATATAATACTAGCTATTGCCCGTGGTTTCGCCTGCGTGGCTTTTTCTAAAAATAAAAGTAGCCTAAGTTACTCCTTATAACATCAGCTATCTGCTAGTAGAACCCCGTCAAAATCGGTCCAGCTGTTTCGGAGATTACCCAGAACAAAGATACAGACAAAAAAAAAAATGATTTTTGCTATCAGTACTTACTGTATATACTTTCAAAAGTATTTAGTAAAAAAAAAACTATTATTTTAACATTACAAAACAGCCACTTCAATTTTATTATTTGTATTGAATATGTAACGTATTAAGAAAGTATGGATTTGAGTTTACATCCACCAAACAGTAGAAGATACTGCAGCAACATGTTGAGCCAACGTTTCAAACAGAAAATTATACACCGTTACCGCAACAATTTTCCCAGGTTATTCAAGATAAGTGAGTAAATAAATTCTAGTCACACTGCATGTAATAACTAAAGCCATTTAAGCACTAAGACATAACATAACATTATAATGTCAGCACTTTACTGTTTCGCAGACGCATAGTAAGTTGTGCAAGCATTTAGACAAGGCCGGTTTTCTAGTAATTTAGCGGCTGATAGAACTGGTTGTAAGAATAATATTAAAGAAAGGCAGAAGGCCTGCTCCTATGAAATAGCGACCAGAATGGCAGTAAAAAAAAAACGAGTGTGCTTTAGACCACACGACTGAAGTAAAATTTACAAATAGTAATACTAATTATATTTACTTACTTACTTACAAAAATAGACCTGCACTGTGTCACAACATTATTTTTAGTATATGCGAAACCTGAGTATAGTTTGTTCAGAATAAGGAACTGAATCGATTTCAATAATTTTTACACCATGTTATATTTTGTCCCAAAAATATTTAAGTGTGATGGAAAATGTTATCACCGTTTAATTACTTACAATACAATCGCCGTACGGTTAGGTACCTACTGCCAAATTATTATCAATGAGCGCAATACGACACTGGAGGCGCGGGGGCGCCGTTAGCATGTTTTTGTATGGACAACCCGGTAACATAACAACCTTATAACTTTGCGATTATTCATGATACAGTTTTGAAATTTTGTACATAGATTCTTTACATATAGATACTAGACATGTGTTTCAAACGTTGGCGCGGCGCCCCCGCGCCTCCAGGGTCGCCTGGAGGCGCGGGGGCGCCGCGCCAACGTTTTTGTACGGTCAACCCGGTAACATAATAACCTTATAACTTTGTGATTTTTCATGATACAGTTTTGAAATTTTGTACATAGATTCTTTACATATAAATACTAGACACGTGTTTCGGGTTTCGCATATACTAAAACTCATATTGTATTTATTAGCCTTTTCCCAACTACGTTGGGGTCGGCTTCCAGTCTCACCGGATGCAGCTGAATACCAGTATTTTACATGGAGCGACTGCCTATATGACCTCCATAACCAAGTGCCTGGGTAATACGATACCCCTTGGTACGAGACTAGTTGTCACACTTTCGGGCTACTGACGACCCGTAACGACAGTCAAAGATCCACGAATGACAGCCGAGACCAACGGCTTAACGTGCTTTCCGAGGTACGGAGGAGTCTCGAGTATGTAAAGATGGTCACCTATCCACGGACCAACCTCGGCAAGCGTAGCTTAACCTGATGGATCGACCCGTGCGTCTGAAAATCTTTTAATTTAAATTTTAATAACCATAATGATCAACTTCTTTGAGATAAACCCTGAAATCGTGAAAAAATATTAACCAAGCCATACATTTATGTTCGCATAACTTGACAAAATGTAGGGAGCTGCTACCATACAACTTAATACTGAGCTAAAAACGTAAGCAGGCATAGAGTAGGCAGTAGGAGCAGGGGTGGGGTGCTGTAGTTTCTGCATACCCCTTTGGATGATGACGTGAGTTTATGTATTTGTAATAACGTAAGCAAATTCAAATTTCGCGGGCAACTGCGCGAAACTGTAAAAAAGCTGTATTTAAGGTGGAACCGCAGCGACAACCCGCGAAATTCAAATTTTCTTACGTTTTTTGCAATTTGCAGGTCAGTGTCAAGGTTGTGTCTTGATGAAAATTAGCAAGATTGGTTCCATAAGAACAAATCTCATTACACTAATATTATAAAGGCGAAAGTTTGTGAGTGTGTGTGTGTGTTTGTTACTTCTTCACGCTCAAACGGCTGGACCAATTTTGATAAAATTTTGAATGGATGTAGCTGACACCCTGGATTAAGACATAGGCTACTTTTTATCCCTATATTTCTAAGGGATCGAGACTTACGCGGGTGAAACCGCGGGGCCCAGCTAGTAAGGAATAAATCTAACTTAGAGAGATGTATTGGATTCTTATGATTATAATTCTATATGTATATACATATTTGCTATGGTCGCGAATCATATTTGATCAAGATACAACCTGACACTGACCTGCAAATTGCAAAAAACGTAAGAAAATTTAAATTTTGCGGGTTACCACTGCGGATCCACCTTAAAGTAGAACTTCTGCCTTCAGTCTTGTTAAACCAGACTTTCATTTAGAGGTACTCTGGTCCAGTTGGCTAGAAAACCGCAAGATTGACGTAGCTATGATCATTACACACTGAATAACTGGTAAAGTACGCATTTAGTCAGCGAGATCAGTGTGGTGTGAGTTTGTTTATGATAAATGCGTAGACTATACCTACACACGCGCAATGGAGAGGGTTATGCTTGGAGTTTCCTTACATGAACGAGTCAGAAATGAAGAGATCAGCAGGCGAACCAAAGCAACTGATCTAGCCCGAAGAATTGCCAAACTTAAGTGGCAGTTGGCTGGGCACATTGCTCGCAGAACAGATGGCCGATGGGGCCGAAAGGTTTTGAAGGCCACAGGAATCCGTTTGATACGGGAAACACAGAACCGGTCGAAATGGCGGTGCTTGGGGGAGGCCAATGTCCAGCAGTGGACGTCTTTCAGCTGAAACGATGACCTACTCATGTTTTCTTGCATGAACGAGCATTTTTATAAAAACCAGCAGCAGCGTTCTCTATGCATTTAAACAACATACTGCGATCGCCAACCCGCCTGCCAAGCGTGGCGATTATGGCAAATCCCCCCCCCTTGGGGGAGGTCTATGTCCAGCGGTGGACGTCTTTCGGCTGAAATGATGATGATGATGATGTGAAAACCTTTAAATGCACCTACATTAAAATTGGTAGCGTGTCAATGTCAATCTACATTGAGTTAGCCCCGAATTTAAGTTAAGCTAAGAGTTTGACACCTTCAGTAGCGTCCATCCGTTTCCGTACCGTGCAGACATCAGGAGAAACTGGACACGATAATAAGTGCCCCAATGTTTGTGGCCCAGACATAAAAAAAACGAGCAAGCTTTACAGTAATCGAATATGATGTGTAACATCTGACATCTCACCTTGGTACTCGAAATAAGCAACTGAGCAGCGACAGCAATTAACCTCAACATATTAAAAACTTAATACTGAAATATTTATTCGAATGACTATTCATTACTAGTGGTCACCCACTGGTCGTAATTCGACCCCCTCTACTTACAATTTATAAGTACTTACTAATTCCATGCTGAAGATGTCACTTCCTGTTACACACTTCCGTCCCTTCTCATGAAATCACTCCCACAGGAAGCGAGAGAAAATATGTTACACATCGAAAATAGAAATTTACAATGGGACTGGAAGTAAAACTGTAGTCTACTCATTGATTACGTATTTGATCAAGCAATTCATGCACAATAATAATCCAGTCAAATGGTTATACCCAATCATTAGATCACACGAATCTATTCGTTATGTCTCAACTATAATAAATGAAATCCAAAATAACATATATTCCGTAACATAGCGAACGTTTATTTACCACACGCACGGAACCCTAATCATTGTAAATTCATTGCAATATTTACGACTTTGATATCGCAGTTACAATGTTGTGGTGAAATCTTTTAACGTCATTTCAATTTATTTGAATGCGCAAACGCATGTTAGCGAACGGATAAAATATGTCGGCTAGTAATCGCTTGAATTGAGTTAAAATAACAAGAATTTATGAACGCAAATCATAGTTACAGCTGTTTAAAATAGTAAAAAATATTTTGTAAATTGCTGTGTCGTGACAAGTGTAATTTTTTCATCGTTTTTAGGGTTCCGTATCCAAAGGGTAAAACGGGAACCCTATTACTAAGGCTCCGCCGTCTGTCTGTCTGTCTGTCTGTCATTCCGTCTGTCACCAGGCTGTATCTCATGATTCGTGATAGCTAGACAGTTGAAATTTTCACAGATGATGTATTTCTGTTGCCGCTATAGCAACAAATACTAAAAACCAGAATAACATAAATATTTAAGGGGGCTCCCGCACAACAAACGTGACTTTTTTGCTCGTTTTTGCTCGATATTGATAACGGTAACAGGTAGACAGTTGAAATATTCACAGAATATTTAGTTATATATTCACTTTAAAAATCAATAATTAAATTGAAATAAAACAAATATTTAAGGGCTCATACAATAAAATTGATTTTTTTTTGCCGTTTTTATAGATAATGGTACGGAACCCTTCGTGCGCGAGTCCGACTCGCACTTGGCCGGTTTGTTCTACATATTTTGTTGAGCTGTTTTTTTCAATTAAGCCCCAACAACGATGCGACTTTCTTGCCTGTTTCATACAATAAAATTGGAGCAACAAATTACTTGCTACGTCCTAACACTGTTCATACGGTGCTATTTTTATGATTGCTTCAAGTTACTGCATGCATGCCACTAGCAAAAATAAAGCTTTATTGCTGTTGTGTTTCCTTTTTACAGTTGTATCGTAAATATGTGCCATGTGACAAAACATAGTACATCATAATTATTACTACGAGTATGGTCATTTTAACTGGCTATTAAAAGAATAATAAATCGTTCAAGAATTTACTGATTGTACAGACGCCAGCAGATCAAGCTACCCGAAACTGTCAAATTTTCCCAATCAACCTTGAACCTTATACTGTAGGGTTAAAGTTGAAAATCTATTGAAGAAATTTGACAGATTGTAGTAGCTTGATGTGCTGGCGTCTGTACATAAATACAGTTTATTATAATTCTAACATAATTTAGGACCATTTTGGCCCTCTATTCCTTGGAGTTTTTACAATAACTCCTTTTTTACCTATTAGCTTTTTCCAACAAACATCGGCTTACATATATTGTCAATATGCTGTCTCATTTTAAACGGAAGGCCCCGTCTCCTGAGATTCAGTTTTTCAATTGTTTTTTCACGATCAAATGTTTTTTAACACCATACCTGCAGACATAATGGATGAATCTTTTGGGGCCTAATAACATTGACAGGGAGGCGTTGTTGATTAACATTTGCGAATTATGGTATTTGACTGTTTTTTTTTTAAATTAGATTTTACGAAACCAACAAAAAAATTAAGCCACAGTAAAAAAAAAAATGCTTCCAAATCTCAAAAAATTCTAAAAAAGTTGTATGCGTTTTAAAGTCTATTGTAGACAGAGACAGCACTGCTGTGATCTGACGTCACAACACAGGAACGCCATAGTAACTTCGCGCCATTCAGTACAATGATCGTTTTGCGTGACAAAGATAGTAGAATATTTCAAAAGCGTGTAACTTAATTCTCCATTTTTCCACCGATTTTATTTATTTTTTCACAAACCGTCTTTTTTACTAACATCTTTAAAAATAGGTTCATGATTGTATATTTTTGATAGCAGTCAAATACCCTACTGTCACAGAAATTGTGCTAAAAACAAGATGGCGGCATTAGTTGCTATTTTTGGTCATGCGCCATAAAATCCTTGTACCGTTGTAGAGATACGTTATTCTTATTACTATAACTTATTTTTCTTTTCATCCTTTCTAGATAGTAGAACGCGGCGTAGATCCTAACGCAAGAGATGGAGACGGTGCTACTCCTCTACACTTCGCTGCGTCCAGAGGACACCTCAGCACAGTCCGCTGGCTCCTTAGACACGGTGCTAGACTGCATCTGGACAGGCATGGGAAGAGCCCCATCAATGATGCAGCGGAAAACCATCATTTGGAGGTAAGATCTAAAAATAGGAATAAACAAAATGCGTTAAGAGGCATTAGTACAAATAAAACATCGTAACTGAGAAATAAATAGGTATGGTGGTAATTCTTATGTAATCACTCAATAAAGGTATTAGTAACACATTAACCTGTATTAAGAAGGTTTGGACTTTAATCTCACCATTTTCTCCAACAATTACAACAACAACAAACAACAACTATTTTCTTAATTAATCACCTAGGTTCCCATCTGCATTTTTATGGTAAATAAATTTATCATTATCATTAATTACTGTATAAATAACATTAATAAATTGTAATTCAAAAATCGTAGATGAAAATTGAGTTTATAGAAATAACCTCAAAATTGTCAAAATAAAAACATGTTTAAGGTGATTTAACATTAGGATTTAGAGCAAACAAATCACTCAATTTGTAAGTATCACTACAAATTGTAATGCACAAGTACGTTTTCGACTCATTTGTTTACATATTCGTCAAATTGTTTTGGAACAGAGTGTACCAAAAAGTACGTTTTTTTTTACTTTTACTGTTTGAAAAACATTATTAAATTGTAATAGAAAAATCGTCGATGAAAATCGAGGTTATAGAAATGAGTTCAAATTGTCAAAATAAAAACATAATATAATGATTGATGATGATTTAAAATTGGATTTAGAGTTAAGCAAATAAGTCACTCCATTCGTAAGTATCACTACAAATTGTAATGTACAAGTACGTTTTCTGACTCATTTGTTTATATTTTCGTCAAATTGTTTTGGAACAGAGTATACCAACAAGTATGTTTTTTTGGGGTTCCGTACCTCAAAAGGAAAAACGGAACCCTTATAGGATCACTTCGTTGTCCATCTGTCTGTCTGTCTGTCAAGTCCCTTTTACTCAGAAACGCGTGGAGGTATCATGTTGAAACTAATATCAAATACGTAAGTCTAAAATCCCTTGGAGCTCTAAAAAAATCAAGCTTCTAAGTCAACACAATAAAAAAATACGGTGATTTATGCGACATATTTTGATACTTGCAAATAAATCAAAACCTATACGGGTACTTCCCGTTGACCTAGAATCATGAAATTTGCCAAGAAGCAAGGTCTCACAGCACAAGTAAAGGAAAATGTCCGAAAACCGTGAATTTTTAGTTTAATCACATGAAAAAAAATGTTTTTGGGATAAATTCATCCCAACTACGCATTTATTTTATTTTCTTTATTGTTGGGAGGCTTACAGACTGAAGAACTTCCTCTTAGTCTAAGTCCCGTATTACAGAACGCCACTCGACACCCAAGCACTACTTAAAACCAGTCTCAACCAATCAAATGGCTTGAATCTAGCTTCAAGCAATGTCCGAGCGATGAGCGACGCTCTGTAATACGCGCCTAAGTTACATTGTATCTGTATAACTAACTTAACTTAATTTAGCCGGGTATTTATAACTCAATCCACACCTTGATGGAATTTCTAATCTTGTCAAGTTTAAAAGCGATCGAGCACACTTCACCATACCTCTCGCGTTTCCATCAGCCATAGAAAGTGCGTTGTAACCACATCAAGTAACATTACAGGTACAATTAAGCCGAGCAACAAGGGAGTAACGTATTAATTATGTCTTTGTCTCGGATTTTCTTTCGCTTTTCCTAGTTTCCAAGTATTGTATAACGTCTTGAACGTATCGCAAATATTGTAGTGTGTCAAGTGTTTTGATTGCTTTTGTTATTGTTCCAAATTGTTACAATTGCCAATCAATGTGCGTGTGTATTTATAACGAGATGCCAGGCCAATTCAAGACATAAAATTCCAGATTATTTAGAATTTATGAATAAAATTTTTTGATGTAAGGTTCTTTCAAAAACCATGAATTTTTGCATGCTATGTTTTATCATAGCGACGAGTATACATGTTCGTGCCATTGTAATTGTATTTTTACACCATAGTATATGTATACCATGTCATCTGCATATAAATAAATGATTTAAGATTTGTATGTTGCAATTCCTGTTCGCGTTAATTTTATCAGAATATTATGTAGCTACAAGCCGTGCCCGATGAGATTTCAAATCGGCAAAAATGACGGACTTCCATGCATATATTCATCCCCTATTTAACCAATTAAGGGGATACATT
Source organism: Tiliacea citrago (assembly GCA_963921375.1). Lineage (NCBI taxonomy): Eukaryota > Metazoa > Arthropoda > Insecta > Lepidoptera > Noctuidae > Tiliacea > Tiliacea citrago. The sequence goes on along the minus strand of OY992782.1, from coordinate 9,773,951 downwards.
TCCGAAAATCTTTCCTTAGTGCTCACCTTTGTGATAAACCGTGGCATTTTAATAGTCTTAAAACGGCAGTCCACTTCATGTATCTAATGACTACTAACCATTCATGAAAGTAAAAAAAATATTTATTAACATTTGAATAATTAAACAAATTTAAATATTATTCAATAAGACGAATGATGTAGTCAAAATTTTTCGCCGGTTATTAAAAAAAAAAATCTCTGTTCCATACATTTTGACCGAGTAGGTATTGCACTTCTGTAGGAAACATCAGTTTTTTTTTAAATTTCCGACGAGAAATTTCAACGCACGGGGGTCAAGTATGATGTACTGAATCCATGGTAACTGGTTTCGCGTCGATGTCATAAGTGACACAAGTCTAGTAGTACCTATCTAAATTTTTATCTACATTATCATCATCATCATTCTCTTGCCATAACTCAATTTATTTGGAGTCTGCGCAGGCGCAACATGTCTTTTTCTACCATACTTCTCTATTAGTCGTCATCTCGGTAGTCACTCCCTTTCTAGCCATATCATCTTCCACACAGTCCATCATTTATCTACATATTAAAAATTAAAGTCGCTTTTCGTTACTGTCTGTGTGACCGAATTGTTTTACACAAACTACGCAACAGATTTTGATGGAGATTTCAACGCCATTAAGAGAATTTCTTCCTGTAGGTTTATGTGAACTTATATACCTATATTAAAGGAATCTTTATGTTTTGTCAAGTCGTAACAACCGTACCTCATAAACGAATCAGCATAAGTCACAGTAACGTCTACTTTCTACCCATGTCCACAACAGCCAAAGCTCACGTTTTGAAAGTATTACTTTTCACTGGTCACACTTCGTTGCGTCGTTTTCGGCGTGCGCGCATACTTAATTGCTCGTTCTTCACACCGCACCGGTCAAGTCAATGAAAGTAAAACTATTTACTTTGATATGGATCTATTTCACGAAGTCCGTTCGGTTTTGATTGTAGTAGTGACGTATCCCGACAAGCACGCTTGTGTGTGTAAAAGTAGGTAACGTTAGCAAAAAAATCTGATATATATTCAAGTCGAGATTTATTAATCTAAATAAAATTTTGGTTTTAAAAGTATATACATTTTGTAAATAAATTAGATTAGGTTGCAATAAATACAAAAATATTAAGAATATGTAGGCATTTAAATAAGCATTGGTGTTACAGAATGGAAACGAAACAAGTAGGACTATTCAGTATTTTCAATCACTATCAGATAAATTTTCGATTTCCGATTCCGTTTTGCAAATATGGAAATCTTGTACAGTACTGCGAACCACATCGGCTGTAAAATTATCTATATCCACTTTATTATCTCGCTTTCTCCTTTTCTTCATAGGTGAAGTGAATTTTGATGAAGTGGATGGGAATTCCTTCTCTTCTTTTAATATTCTTTAAACTGTTTTTTGGCTCACACCCGTAGCTTCAGCTGTACGGCGTGTAATGTCTCGTAAATGAGACAAATCACAGTTGAGTTCCATTAATGATTTTGTAAATTCATATTCTTCTCGCAGGAAATGATAAACACTAGCTATCATGTTTCGACCTAAAACAAAATGTAATCAAAATAATTAAGTAATATAAACATTTTATAACACAAAAAAACATTCATTTTATAAATACTTCTATTGCTATATTAAGTATCTTTGTATAACATTTTAATTGAAAACGTATAAATAAATATTACCTCACTATGGACAACTCTTCTTCGTTTTGTTGCCATGCTGACCTTACTCCGTGAAACAATTTGGCGCGAACTAAAAACCACTACTGATCCGGACCGTGTCCCGATCGACACTGATCGCTCTCGAGGTTACGCACACAAAAACAATGTGCATGTGCACGCTTGACAACATTCATAGCCAAACGGACTTCGTGACATAGAACATCTGTACTACTACCAATTAAGCCCAAGTCACACTTCAAATATACTGAATATTTGAAGTGTGTCTTAGGCCTAATTAGTGAATAATGTTTTAATTATTGTTTGTTTTTTACTTTTAAGTTTATGGAAAGCTTGCTGTTGTCATTGACAAACTATTTTCATACTTTCTTTTGGTAATTGAGTATTCAGATAATTTGGAGTCGATATTTAGAAGGGAAATTCATACTTATATTAAAATATAAAAGTAACTGTCTGTGTGTCTGTCTCTCTAACATTTTCACGCCTTAACGGCTTAACGGATTTCGATGAAATAATTTGTGACACAGGTAGATGACCGACCACAACGCGTGCGAAGCAGCGGGTAAAAGCTATTGTTATAAATAAGTTTAAAAACACCGCCCCTTTATTCCACCTTTTGGTGTAAATGTGGTGCTGTTCCACAAACGATGGGGCACTTAGTATCATGTCCTGCGTGTCCTGTCAGCTGCACGTTACAGAAACTGATGGACGCTAGTGATGGCGCCGAACACGTAGCCCAGTTCTGGGCGAGTGCATTTAGATTGCCATCGACACGTTACGATTTTCGGCATCTGACGGCCTTTCAAAATATACCTCTGGATTTGTTTATCAATAACAGCACAATTATATCATTAGAATTCTTAAGAATCTACAATACCTCAAATTGTTTAGCATGATCGTCCGTTATTACGAAAATATTGCAGAATTAATTTTGTAATAAATATAATATGCTGAAGTTGAGGATTAATGTTATGTACTGTGTTTGACGAAAACACGATTCCATAAAATTTTGAAAAATTACAAAGTTACCTCCAAACCGAATAATAAACCGCTAGTATTAAAAAAAAATACTTAAATTAGATCACGAAACTTTGCATAATAACTGAACTAAATATAAAGCAGAAAGGTAGGTACTATGTTTTTTAAGACGTTGAGGTATTATGGATCTACTGAAGGTACAATTAATATGATAAAATCTTGATAATTCAGACTTTATCGAGCACAGGATCCAATAAATGAATAACACAACATTGTTATGCTGCACACAGCTTTTGACATCGCTAGTCACAAATCGGCTGTGAAAAGATTTATGTGTGGATGTAAGATTTTGAAATCGCCAGCAAGTCAAGTCGCCGGCAATCAAAGATCGCTGCGTATGTACCTAGAATTAGGCATTAAATATTTAAAACTGATTCACTTTAACAACCCACTTCCTCTCTCAGCTTCCTGCATTTATTGCGTCTCTGCTGTCTTATCTCAGTGACTTAGGAAATCGATTATTTATGGTAAGCAGGCTCTATTGGATATGCTCTCACTTTCATAAGCTCCCAATTTGCATTAAATTAATATAAACAATGTTATTTAAATAATAGATTGTGTTGTGTGTTTTTGTGATGAAGAAAGTTTTGCTTTATAATTAATAACCAAAAAAAAGTAATTTTAGTTTTTCGTTAAATACTATCTTTTTGGACGCACACGTCATTAAAAAGATTATAAGCAGCTTCCTATTGTACTAATTATGTACCGATATTGACGTCATTCTCAAGTATTTATTTATGGCATGTATTTAACGCAGCGACAAATTAATCGGAATTTGGGATTAAAAAATAATGAAAGCCGGTAGCAAAAATAGTAGGTTAGCAGCTACAGCGAAGTATTATTTTAAGTAGAAAGTAGCAGCTCAATAATCAGTTTTTAGCTTTATGTTAATTTAAACTGGCATCGAATTTTTGTTTTGGTAACTGAATTTACCAACAATAGAGGGGATCTGGCGCTCGGCGGCCGCTACCGCGGCACGCTCGCTTCGCTCGCTCGCCTTCGCTTATTAATGGTTACTGTTCTAACCTAACCTAACCCAAATGATTCAATAACAGTAGATGACCTTGCAGCGATTAAGAAATAATATTTAATCGCTGCCATGTTATTTTTTTTTGCAGCAAATAATTAGTCGCCCTTTAAGTTGTAAGTCGCCTCGAAAATTATTAGCCTTTATTTATTTGCTCTCATGCACATCACACACACATTGTCAGCCTAGTTTAACTAACTCATGTAAAGCACCAGACTGAAACATAACTGGCGAAATGAGAGGGTAGATCATACCATACATTTATATTTCTATGGTAGGTACCTCAGAATAATTAAAGAAGTAGGTACAGTCGAACAAACCCAGAGACTAATTTGACATTTCAAATGATTGTTGTTTGTTTTTTCAATTTGGAGTTTGACCTTTGCACCTGTCAAATTAGTATCTGGGATTAAAAAACGAACTTGAGTTGCAAGTTGCCTGTATATCTACTAAATATCGTGTTAAGAATTTATGTATCAGATTAATGAAAGAAGCACACAAGGAGAAGAGTAATAAGCATTGGGTCAAGCTTGCTTTTATTTGGCGCTAAAGCTAAACCCATTCACACGGTCTTTGAATGACGTAAAACTATTAGTACGTCATTGAACTGTACCTCTTATTTTATTGCAATACAGTATAAATTAGAATTATTGCTGTAAGTTTATTAAAACTCTCGGCAATCATTCTAGTGTATGTCTTACCCTACCGTGATAAGAGTTATATATTGCAATGATTGCTTACTAATGGTTTTACGTAGATCGTGAATGTACCTCGCCCATTCTTCTAAAAATTATTTGGGTATTTCATGGGTCACTGAAATTGACCTTAAATTACCTCTACCGGCAGACGCACGAAACAATGGCGTAGGTCACTTCCTGCTACCAATTGTATACCAATTTTATTCGTCATACATATTGCTGACTCGGTGAGGTCAGTGTCATTTTATTATGTCGATACAATGGGAAGTTCTATCGACATTATATCAGCTGAAATATGAGGAAAAGTCGCGAAAAAGTCATGATGTTCGATTAGACACATTTTGAGGCTTAAGTGCCAATGAGTTGATGTTACATATGTGTACGTATATGTGTTTATGTATATAATAAAAATGAAATGTTGTTCGTTGGTAAGCACATCTATGTAGAAGGGCTGGGTGGAATAGGCTAATTTTTAATTTTAAATTCTCGTAATAGTCCGAATCGGGTTCTCACGGAAAGAAGAAAAATTTGAAAAGTCTCCGGGAAAGTTGGAAAATTCAGGACAACTGAAAGTGCATTTTCTATGGGAATATTGTATGAATTATTGAAATTTGAACAAGACAACGTCAGTCGGGTGATGACCCGACTGACGTTGTCTTGTTCAAATTCTAGTAATAAATAAATAAACATTGTACATTCTATTTTTTTATGTTTTGCACCATCGTTCAACAACTAAGATTGTCTTCCTTCCACAGTGCCTGAACGTGTTGGTGGCCGCGGGCGCAGCGGGTGCGGATAACAAGCAGCTCGCCTCCTACAAGGCGATACACTCTTGCGCATGTGCACCGGGGGAGGCACGGGTGAGTTTACTATTTTTTACAAGGTGTCAATGAAAGCCTCTTTACACTGTACTGGTCTTTATGAACTTTATTATAGGACCAAACCTGAAATAACAAAAAGAATAACTGTTGTTCTAATAAATAATTGAATAATAAAATAATAATAATATTTAATTGAATTGTGTAATTATTATAATATAGAATACCTTTGGAACAGATGTTGATTTTTTTTTCGATTACAGGGTTGGTCATAAGTATTTTTTTTTTCATAATGATGAGTACAATGACTTCTACACCTTGTTTATGTGGAAATATTTAAGTGGATTGCATGACATAAAAAAATATATTTTCAGAATTTTCCTTAGAATTACCACAAAGGTTGGACTAGCGTGTCGAATTTGAGACAAAAACAAAATCAGTCTAGCTAAAATTCAGCAGCTCTAATATCGTCCTTCTTTTTTTGAAGTCGGTTAAAAAGCAGCAACTCTGTATAAAAAGAGTCAGCAGAGTTTAAAATGCTTTTTTCTTTTGAGAAATAAAATAACTTTATTTAAAATCTGTTGCCGTGGTTGGTTGAGAATAATATTATAAACAAGTCTGTTGAATTATCCACCTGCTAACCATCCTTATTCAATAGGTGGCGTCCATAACTATTTTCCAGCGTTATTCACGATCAAGCTTGATTGACGTAAAACCATAAATAAGTCATGGGTAAGTCAATGTAACTTGTATCTCATTGTAATAAAGTATAAATTAGAATGATAGCTGTGAGTTTGATAAAAACTTTCGGCTATCATTCGAATTTATACCTTACCTAACCAAGATAAGAGTTACATTGCAATGACTTACTAATGGTTTTACGTCGATCGGGAGCGTCCTACTTAAGGTTGAACTTGCGACCTTTCAGTCGCCAACTACTGTTACTAACTTGTGTTTGTTAAACATTATTTTGTTTTACTTTTAACTCAGTTTTGTTTTTTAACTTGTTTCCCAGAGTTGTTGATTTATACAACTGGTTGCATCTGGCAACGAAATGTTTCTTTATCATTTCTGTTTATTTATGTTTATAAAATACACAATATGCATTCTAGACGATTTTAATTATTTTCGTAATATCTTACATAAAATCGAACGACATTTTGGTTTGCATGTTTTTCGAAAATATAATATGTTTATTACCAAGCATCAAAATGGCTAATCCATTTTCTTAAATATTTCCTTATGGATCGGCTTAATAAGATTGGATTGCTATTTTTAGATAAGTGCAAAAGTATCCAGAATCGATTAATATAATTAGAATATGCTCATCAATTAATAAGAGCATTTCTGCTTTTCACTTTGTCTCATTCTTTCTTTATTTTATAGAATACTTTTGTTTTTTTGACACGTCGACGCGTATATTTTTTTATACGTAAATACCTCTTTTACCTACTAACCCCTCAATTCTCAAATTTCAGTGCGCCTTACCAAACTGCATCAACATAAACGGAACCCGCTCCCCCTTCTTCCTGCACGCTCCGGAGCGAGAGCGACGCAACTCCGTGCAGGAGCGACGTGGCTCGTTGCCATCCACCGTTGGCTCGGTCAGCTCCGCTCGCTCGGGTCCCGCTGACGGGCTGTATGTGAACCCCATGCAAAGAGCCACGTCTACCAGTGTGACACATCATAGCTCATCTGGGGAAGAGAGCTCAGGTAATTTTCTAAGATTATTTTGGATATTTTCGGGTGTGGTGAGCTTGATTAGATTGTCCTCAAAAAATGTCGGACATCGTAACACGTTGCATTTGGCAGCTTTTGTCGTTAATGTATATGCTAGCTAATAAGCCGTACCGTCCACAGTGGGCTCGGTCCGCTCCGCTCGCTCAGATCCCGCGGACGGCCTGTATGTGAACGGTGCAAAGGGCCACGTGTGATGCGTCATATATAGCTCATCTGGAGTAGAGAGCTCAGGTGAACAAGGATTTTTTGATCTTTAAGGATACCTCTCTACCTTTTGGTACACATGTGTGTAGAAGTTTCATTGTTACTATGTCTGGGGGCGTTTAGTGTCCCGCAACGTGTATGTAGGTCCTGGAGAAGCTTGGGGTGAGTTTACGGGGGTTGAGACGGATTTTAAACTTTGCGTAGTAACCTGAGAAGTGTATGTAAAAGTGAGGCCACACGGGCGTTGCCGGTGCGTTGCGTCGTTGCACCGATACGACTCGCGGTGCGTTGTTTCAACGCACCGAGTGTCATACGGACAATGCAGTATCGTTACGCAACGCCGCTTACTACCACGTCGCAGCGTCTTGGTGTTGGGTATGTCAGTTTTCTTTAGAACAGCAACACTGTGCTGCGCTGTGATGCCGCTCCGAAACTCGTCATCGCACCGTAACAACCTTCCCCGCTTCGTTTCTCAGGTCTCCTTGTCAGTTTAGCGTCCGTAGCTGTGCTGCATATCGCCGTAATGCACCGTGTGGCATGTCACTGTGATTTGTATGCAGAATGATGCGGCGTCACCGCTCCGGCATCGCAGCGCATCGTGTGGCTTCACTCTTATTAGGCAAATGAGTGTGGGAGGATTGTAGCACATTGTGTTCTAGAGCCTTGCCCAAATTGTTTGACCTAGTAGACACCAATACCAGAACACTTCAGCTATATTTGAAAAGTAAACTATTTCATCGAAAAACAACTTTAAAAGCATCATAACAAGTTTCTATAAATAAATATCATAACGGTCCTCAAAATTGATATCCCAACCATAATGTATAAGAAATCGGCAATAAATTCTGAATTTCTCATCGTAAAACTGCTATATTAGGCACTTTTGCTTTCCAATACACGTATACTAGAGATTAGCGTCCCGAGATGAAAGTAAGAGTCAACCGGAGGTCTTTATTACGTCGCAAGGTCGGTCGCAGACTCCAAAGCCGGTTCTTGACTGCGGTGAGCACGCACGCATTGTGTTACACAACTTTGTACCAAAAGATTAAGAACTGTCTGGATGTTATGAGCTGAAATTTAGATATTGTTACCGTTATAGATTATTATCGTGGAATTTTCTGTAGTTTTTACAGTCGGAGAGATGAATTGTTTATCAAATTGACACACTTCGTTAATTTTCCGCGTTATAAGCACGCTAAATACACCGAACCGACCGTTATGAGGTAGCCTAGGTCGTGAGATGGACATAGGCTACTTTTCAACCTAGATAATTAAATATTAAAAAAAATATAAAATACAAATACACACAGATGAAGTCGCGGGCCACAGTTACTTCTTCTCCCGTCTTCACTTTTCATTAACATAAACTACTGTACAGTTACTGAAGACGCAACTGGTTTGCTGTTGAGAACTATTACGATGAGATGCGTTGAGAACTGGTTGTATAAGCTCGTGATCGACTAAAGGTGGAGGTATTTCTGACTAGACGCGTGGAGACACGACCGGTTTGCGAATTATTAGTATTTTGATTGATTTTGATTACGAAATGTAAACAGGCATGTATGTACAAGTTTATCACTTTTAGAACCGCTAGATATACAAATCATGTGCGTCCAAGCAAAAGGGTCCAGTATAGTGGGGTCTTGAGTTAAGAATAGATTCGGTATCTAGAATAGTCAATAGATAATAAGGATTAAAAAAATATTCAAAAACTGGCACATTATTTTTTTATCAGACATTCAAACTCTAAAACAGCTTGATTTGAGGTAAGCATTTTCAAATTTGACATACTACTGGTACCTTTTTAGGGTTCCGTACCCACAGGGTAAAACGGGAACCCTAATACTAAGGCTGCGCCGTCTGTCTGTCTGTCTATCTGTCTGTCTGTCTGTCCGTCTGTCACCAGGCTGTCTCTCATGAACCGTGATAGTTAGACAGTTGAAATTTTCACACATGATGTATTTTTGTTGCCGCTATAACAATAAATACAAAAAAACATAATAAAATAAATATTTAAGGGGGCTCCCATACAACAAACGTGATTTTTTTGCCGCTTTTATAGATAATGGTACGGAACCCTTCGTGCGCGAGTTCGACTCACTTGGCCGGTTTTTTTTTGTAAACTTTTCTCTTAAAATTTCTGGTACTTAGAAACATCATTTAAAGTCATTTATTTTAAAAACTTGTAGGTTATTGAGCATTAATTAATAATCAATTAAAATCGCGTAATGCTATTTTTTTACCCAACTTTACACAAATGCGTATAGCTCGGAAACTAAATGCTGAGAACTAGATCCTTTTTGCTCGGACGCCCGCAAATATTCTCCATAAACTGCCCAAGAGAAATCCAAACTAATGTTACCTATAAATGCTCAAGTAACTGTCTGTCTGTTACCGGCTGAACGGATGTAGATGAAAGGTATACGGATAGACCATGACCTGAATTAGGATAAAGTCTCGTGCAGACTGGCACGATGTCACGGGCGCGACAGGCAGCGCGACCCTTGCCGTGGCCCGCGATATCACGCCAGTCAAGCACGAGCCTAAGGATACTTTTATCTCGGTAGTAAGTTCCCGTGCGATAATTGCCGGCCTCTACGCAGGCGAAGCCGCGGAAAAAGCTAGCAGGTATATTCATATTTTCCAGAATATTGTAGTTGAAGTATGGTTGAAGTGTTTATCTATTAAGACGCTGACAAACGCTAAACCGCGGTCACTGTCAGACTGCATACAAAAGAAAGAGAAGCGCGATGACACAACGCTTGTAATTTATTGAAAAAAATCAAAATCAAAAGTCATTTATTCAAACTAGGCTGAGAATCAGCACATCGAACGTCAAAATTACATAAGACAGTCCCCCAAAAACGCCCACCCTTCACCACTTCCTAGTGCTTTAGCTGGAAAGAAGAAGTGGCGCAAAAAACTCCCCAGCAGCACAGCTGTCTGTTCAGATATAAAACTTGAATAAAAAATATGAAGACTATTTACTCAAAAATGAGTTGAGTAATCGAAAATAAAAAAACAACCAAGTTCTGCATACAAATAAGACGTTCTTGTTATTAATTAAATACCAACCGTACGTTGATATTTAATACAGATATTTTGGATTAAAACTCAAAGTAAGGGGTTAGTTTACTGTATTTTTTTTTTCTAAACGTGTTGATTGTTACCAAATAACAATCAAGTTCTGAGAAATATGTTCAAGAATAATATAATTATATTTTTTCCGCTACCACAAACTATATAGATTTGGCAATTTTTTTGTTTAAGACAAGCCTACTTTTATCATTTGCCTCTTGTCTGCGCCTTTAATACTGAAATGTTCACGTAAGTAACAAAAGTGTGAAAGTACGTAATAATTACCCACATTTCCAAGAACAATTTTCCAACTGCAGGTAGGCACTCCTTTTTCGTTACTTCATACGTTTTTCAGCGGCCATAAATATCAATACCGACGTAATTATACAATCATCATCTAATTCAATTACCGAGGCGAAATATGAAGCAAGTATTTTCTATTTCTCGTTGGTGTTATGGTAGCAAACGCTACTGCTGAACAGGAGGTTTAGGGTCCCATTCCTAGGTCGGGCAAAGTGTTATTGGGTTTTTCCATTAGGAATTTCTCAATAGCCCGGAGTCTGGAGTTGTGCCCGGCTGATAGCATCAGACTTGCCCTCTATGACATGGGGCTTTTAAGCGTAACTGGCGAACTGTGGGTGTACAGGTACACCTCTGCCTAACCTTTTGGGAATTACAGGCGTGATGTTTTGTTATGTTACAGAATATTCTTGTGGTTATTAGTCTGTTAATAAAAAAACATGGCTACGACTACGACTCTAGTGGTGCTAGGTTCGAGAATACAATATAACAGGATGGCCAAAAATTTCGATTCCACTTTTGTTCGCAGACAAAGGGCTTATTTGGGACATTCCAACAGTTTCCAAATTAATCTCTATGTGAAATTGAGTATGGTTTTATAAATTATTCCAAAACGGTTTAAAAATACCTCTAATTGAGCTTCCCACCGTACTTTATGGTCAACTTATAAACTATCCATAGGCCACCTCTGTCTACCTCTGTAGATTATTTTCACAGTATGACAGACATGTAGGTATAATGTATAATCATAGCACCCATATACCATTACATTAGCCGAGCAAACGCGTGAAAAATCGAGCGCATCTAATTGTAAACACGACGGAAATGAATCGCCAGGAAGCGCGTACGCAGGTTTAGGTAACTGTTGCACCCCATTGAGCAGTTGCTTTCCTGCCGCGGTCGCGAACGGACGTGCTTGCCGCGCTCCTTAGAATACCAGCAATGTGTGGTGCACATCGCTTTTATTCTTGTTAAATATTATGCTTTTGTAGAAGTGAATATTTTTATTAGTGAGTTGGTTTCTATAATCAATGGTCTCTGATTGTTGGGCTATTCAAGATGGATATGGTCAAGAGATCTTTGATACAAGACTGGGTGGATGTAATAGATTTAGAATACGGTGTGTTCAGTGATTAATATTTCGAGAATTATCTATATGTATGGATGTAATGTATTTTGGGAAAGGATAAGCAGATTATAGGTAGTGTATTCTATTTATGTATGTATTTAGTTTATTATAAGTATATCATCTTTATCATCTTACCGGAATTCTTATACTTTTTCTTCTTAAAATGTTTGACAAGAAAATCTAATTTTTCTGATAATAAAATTGTCCGGAGAGAAACCTGGGCGGGGTTGCCCAGAATCTGTTTCTTATGTAAGACAAATCTTACAAATTACGAAGTAAGCACTTATTACTTGATTATCAGTACAAACAAAAGGGAACAAGGAAGAGCTACCAACCGCACCCGAGTAGTCGGAAATAAAAACAGTAATGCTACGGAAACAGCTGGATATCCTGGGTCATTAAAGCCGTTTAAGCGTTGAAAATATTAGTTTTGTAAATGTTTATGTTCATAAATTATTATTATAATACTACTGCATTCACATCATTATGCATGAATAACAGGTACTAAACTGTTATTCATGCATAATGATGTGAATACCCTTAACAAGAAAATGGATATTTTGAATCTCTTATTCAGTCGTCGTCTTCGTTCGTGGCTGCTCAATTCGTAGGGACCAAGACTCGTACGGGGCACGGATGCTGCACGGTGTATCTGTGCCTTGCCCGAACCTCCTACATGGCACGGCTCTCACCCGCCACGGTCTAGCATAAAACATCCTTTAGATGTTATTATGTACTATGGTGAAATTAATATAATGATTAGGTAATAATTACAATCTTGGTTTTACCCTATGAAGTAAAAGTGTCTTGCCTAACACATACATAACACAACACTTGATCCGATAATACTTCAATTTTACACCGATTTACAGAATTTACGCAATGTAGGTACTTAATCGTAGGTATGAAGGTGATTAATTATAGTTTGGATTGACTGAAGATGATAAATTGGCTTTATGTAATTTTATAAGTGACCGACTCAATTATAATGTAATTCAGCTTCACGCTAGTTAAATTATGTTGTCAATCAAGCAGTAGGATTACGGCAGTCTGTTTCTGGATATAGGCCTCTCCTGGACAGTCAAGATTATAAAAAAACCGGCCAAGTGCGAGTCGGACTCGCGCACGAAGGGTTCCGTACCATTATCTATAAAAATGGCAAAAAATCACGTTTGTTGAATGGGAGCCCCCTTAAATATTTGTTTTATTTTAATTTAATTATTTATTTTTAAAGTGAATATATAACTAAATATTCTATGAATATTTCAAGTGTCTACCTGTTACCGTTATCAATATCGAGCAAAAACGAGCAAAAAAATCACGTTTGTTGTATGGAAGCCCCCTTAAATATTTATTTTATTCTGTTTTTTTAGTATTTGTTGCTATAGCGGCAACAGAAATACATCATCTGTGAAAATTTCAACTGTCTAGCTTTCACGGATCATGAGATACAGCCTGGTGACAGACGGACAGACAGACAAACAGACGGCGGAGCCTTAGTAATAGGGTTCCCGTTTTACCCTTTGGGTACGGACACCCTAAAAAGGAGGCTGATACTTTCAATTTATGGTCTGGATCTGCAGTGGTAGCCCTCGAAATTCATATTTTCTCTTACTTTAATCAAAATATGATTCGTGACCATAACAAATATGTGTTTATTGAATTATAATCATTAAAATCATGAATACATCTCTCTGTATGTATTTTTATATGTCGCGAATCATATTTTGGTCAAGATACAAACTGACACAGACCTGCAAATTGCAAAAAAACGTAAGAAATTTGAATTTCACGGGCTGCAGCTGCGAATCCACCTTAAATAAATGTTATTTATTCGTAGGCAATTAATCATTTCTATTCATGGCTTAAACCCTTTTTTACATTTTTTTCGTATAATTAATCTTGGATCGTCAAGAGCAACTTTCGATTTTTCGCCGAAGAGTGCAAGATAAGTTCATCAAAACATGTAAATATGTAAGTTCCTCACACTTTAACCCAAGCTGTATCTATTTCGTTATTTATCAAAGCTATTAATAGTCTATCTTTACCAAGTCCAAACCAGATTACTTGCTCTGTTATTTTACTTACCCAGGTCTTGATTCTAATCCTCCCTCTACATAATCCCAATATCATAAACTTCAAAGTCAAAATATTGTAGGATGCTTGTTGCAGTAGTTGTATCGATCCGGCTCAAAGAACCAAACATATACGAGCAGTCTGTTCATACACTGAAATGTTGTATTTATTCATAGTAGTTTATTTCCACAAAAAGGGTAGGTACGGGAGTCAATACTTCGAAGACTCATGCATCAGTGGCGTCTGTGCGCCATATTCGCCTTCCTTGTGTGAATTGCTGTAGGTTATTTAAACTGTATTTTGTCCCTCACCAGTTTACTTATGTGGTTCTTCTGAAGTGCACATCGTCGTGTCAAAACCCAATTTCATCTCTTTCTCTCCACCCTAGCCTGCTCCGCATCAGACGCCGACCACGCCGCTAGTGGCTGGTTCCTGCACAACAATAGCAGCAGCTCGGGAGCACCGGCAGCGTTGTACCAGCGCGTGCGCGACCTGTTCCACACGCGCTCACCAGGGCCCAGGGTACCGGCTGAAGGGCAGGAGGCGCCCGCCATGACTGGTAAAAGGCTTAATAATATTAGTGTTAAAGGCTGGTAGAAGAAGAATTAAAGTTATCAGACATTGAAGAATCAAAAAAGAAAGAAACGTCACAAAAAATGTAAGCATTAAGAGCAGCTGAACCAAAACCAAAAGAATAAATTATATAATCATAGGAGGTGTGCTGATCGAGGGTATTGTGTAGTTCTATTTTCGCACTACAAAAACTGGGCTATATGTACGGAATAGTTTTGTAATCATTGTATTAATTAATACGTGAAGCGATAACTTTGTACCCCTTTTACGAAACATACGTGGAATACGAAATTTGGCACAGTTAAAGTTTTTATGGAGGAGAAGAGCAGAAACCTAATATTAATATATAATATAAAATATATAAAAATAAAATATAATATATATAAAAAAAACATTACACACACTACCATGCGTTTGACACACACACATAGTACCAGAGCCTCATGACTTGAAGATAGTTAAGTGGCAGAAGTGACAGCTTGAGCATAGAATTAGTACTTTATAATAGAATGGAATTAGTGTACTCATGGAATTAGTAAGAACAATATAGATTGTAAGTAGACAGGTCTTTGAGAGGGGTCGAGTTTTGACTAGTGGGCGACCACTAGTACCTAAAGTTTAATTGGTCCTAAAAGTATCTATCAAACTGAATATTAAAGACCGCAATGATTTTAAAAAGGAACAAGTTGGATGCCTTTCACATAGCTGATTGGAGGGATAGGAATAAAATTGAGAAGATAAAAATACGATTCAGGTACCGAATCTTCAATTTGCCAATAGTTAGAATGTCGTTATTGTCCAGGGTCCAGGCAGTCTGAAGAGCCGGATGACTCCATAATGACCGGTAAGAAGTTATGGAATTGGTGCAAGCTTCTGCTCATCATCCATTTCTGGAACTTCAACTGTATTCTCTCACTATTCTGTTCACATGCTGTATTTTGGTTGCTTTAATGTGTTTTCATGTATAGTCTTCAAACAAATTGAGTGGTTCGTCGTCAACACAGTAACTTTATTATTCAGTCCCATCTGACCGGACAGCTGACCCATCAATGATAAAACAAAATTGTAAATCAAATTGTGAAGGTTTTCTTGGTATCACATTTTTAACCAAAACAGAGGACGAGGCTTAAATCTGGACCGTCTTGCAGGCAAAGCCATCGTTACCTATAGAGAAACTCGTGATCCTTATTTAGCAGTTTATAAATTTCGAACATCACCAGCAAACAAGCCAGCTTACGCTCAAAACCTACATGTAACTGCTTCTGTCTTCGAAAATACTGCTTTTTCAGCCCAACAAAGGACCATGTGAAAACAAATCTTGAAATCTTCTTGGGCAACTATGCATCTTCACCATCCCGCTTCATCATACCAACCTCAATAAACCTTTCTCACCATGGTTCTATTTGTGCAGTGAAGGCAGAGATCCACGGCTCAGTGGAAGCAACGACTGCGCAGGAGCAGTCGGATAGTGACAGTGGTGCTGAGGCTACCCGCCGGGACCATCACTATGAGGACATCTACATG